>OX451736.1:1238571458-1240006241 GCA_948472305.1 Vicia faba
ATGGGTAGAGGAGGAAGCCATTGGAGCACTTAGGTTGAGAGAAGAAAAAAATGGGTTTCAGAGAAAAATAGACAGAGACGGTTGAGTTTTTGAAAGAGAGTAAAAAGTAAGAGAGGGTTTTTACAAAGGTATTTATATGAAAACTTTTGAGAAATAGGTTTTTAAAAATAAAACTGTAAAAAGAGTATTTAATAAAAATTTAATTAAAAAGAATCTAATCATGACTTAGCATTTAATGAAATTGAAAAGTGAGGGGAAAACATGATATTTTAATCAAATCATAACAGTTACCTAGAACGGCGTCAATAACTTTAGCACGCTCGACCTTTCAGAAACACACCACGTGTTCATCTCCTGAAGGTTGCATGGGACAAATGTTTGATCTAATGAACTGCTGAGCTATACTTGAAATGAAACGTTAGAACATTTCAGAACTTTACATATAGCTTCTGATGTAACTTCTCTTCTAACTTCTGAAGAGTTGTTAATCTGAACATTCATTTCAGAACATTCTGAAGTCAAACACAGAAGATAAATACAATTTTATTCAGGACATAATTCCATACAAATATTTTTCAAAATGAATTTAAATCTATCTTCTGAAAGGGGTTTGGTAAAAATATCAGCCCATTGATGGTCTGTTTTTACAAAGTTTAAATTTAAAATTCCCTTCTGAATATAGTCCCTTATAAAATGATATTTAATTTCAATGTGTTTAGCTTTAGACTGTAAAATAGGATTTTTAGAAAGACAAATTGTAGAGGTATTGTCACGGAAGATAGGAATCTTACTTTCATAAAGATTAAAATCTTCTAGTTGACTTTTCATCCAGATCATCTAAGAACTACATCCAGCAGCAAATATATACTCAACTTCTATTGTTGAAAGTGCAATTGTTGCTTGCTTCTTGCTGTACCGCGAGATAAGATTGTCACCCAGAAACTGGCAGCTTCCAGAGGTGCTCTTTCTTTTAATTCTATCTCCAACAAAGTCAGCATCACAATAACCTACTAGTCTGAAATCTTTTGATCTTCTGTAACACAGACCCAAATTAGTAGTACCTTTTAGATACCTGAGAATTCTCTTAACAACAGTTAAGTGAGATTCTCTAGGATCTGATTGGAATCTAGTACATAAACATACGCTGAATAATATATCAGGTCTAGATGCAGTCAGATAGAGAAGGGATCCAATCATACCTCTGTAGAGCTTCTGATCTACCTTCATACTTACCTCATCTTAGCATCTTTGCTTTCTGACATCTGAAATTTCTTTAGAAGTTCTTTAACATACTTCATCTGATGTATATAAGTACCTTCTGGAGTCTGGTTAATTTGTATTCCCAGAAAGAACTTCAATTCTTCCATCATGCTCATCTCAAACTCTGCCTGCATGGTCTCAGCAAATTCTTTTCCAAGGGAGATATTAGAGGTTCCAAAAATAATATCATCAACATAAATTTGACAAATTAAGATATCATTTTTAAATGTCTTTTTGAATAAAGTTGTGTCCATTTTCCCTCTGGTAAAATCTTTTTCTAAAATAAAATTACTCAGACGATCATACCAAGCTCTGAGAGCTTGTTTTAAACTGTACAAATAATTTTTTAATGTAAAAACATGTTCTGGATGTTTTGATTCATTAAAGCCAGGAGGTTGATGGACATAAACTTCTCCTTCTATATAGCCATTTAAAAATGCACTTTTAACATCCAGTTGATATAATGAAATGTTATTTTGAACAGCAAAAGAGATTAACAATCTAATAGACTCTAAACTGAAGACCGAGGCAAAGGTTTCATTATAATTAATTCCTTCTTGTTGACTATAACCCTGTGCAACCAATCGTGCTTTGTTTCTGACCACCTCCCTTCCGACGACCCCGTATCGTCGCCTTTTCCTAGGGAGGTCCGAAGTTGTTGCCTTAGGCATGGTTATTCGCAAATATAACACTACATCTAGCATATTTGATACGTGGGTTGTATTAGCAACATATTTGAGGATGTAATTCTATGACTAGTTCTACAGTGCAATGACAATTTGATACAACTTTGATTGAGTTGTTATATCACAGAGACATTGTGGTTGATAATTTTTTAATAAATTTTTGATTAATGCCACAAAACGTTTTAAAGAAAACAACCTAGTAAGTGGATTACCCTATTAATTTCTCTAGGGGAAATAATGCTTTTCAAGATATTTTCTTTCAAAAACAACGATATTAAAATGTTTCTTTTATTCTATTTCAACCAACAAGATAAGTGGTTCTAGCTATGTTATTTTTTACTTTAACAAATAATGCCAATTTAAGGGCACCACTTAATAAGATGGCAACAAAAAAGATGTTTTTATTTAATACAAACAATTTGTTAATGTTTTGAAGATTTTTATTATTGGTCAAGTGACTTCAAACTAATAGGGGTGAATTGTGTTGATTGAAAATTGAAACCAATTATAAAAAAGTTGTTCTTTAAAACAAATATTTAGTGTTGATAATCACACAAAGATATGGCATCAGAAATAAAGAAAGAAGATAGTGATGAAGAGAGATACACAACAGAAATAACATAAGCAACAAAAATTAAAGAGTGAATAGATATAGAAAGTGTATTAGAGATTTATATCGGTTCAATCTAATCATTTGGCCTACTCTTGAGCTTTTTACATGATTTTCCCCTAAACCTTCAACAACAAAGACAAATCTTTTACATTGACTAAGATCAAAAACCAACAAACATAGGCTTCACTCTGGCTTAGCTCAAGAACCTTTAAATAAAGCTTTTACACATGTCAAACTCAAAAACCTACAATATGAGCTTTTACACATATCAAACTCAATAACCTACAACCAATATTTTATCCGGTTTAAATTTCAACCTTTTAATATGTAAAGAAGGCTTCTCCTCATTTTTTGGTACCATTTTTATGAATAGATTCACCTCTATCTTTCTTTTAATCTCCCTATTGTGAATTTTCTTTTTCACGAGAATTGTCGTAGTGCTAAAAGATTGAAAAGCCCTTTGCGAGAGTTTTTTTTTTGTAATTGATGTTGTGCCTAAATTGCTTTATTCAAGAGTGTAATTCTCTTGTGAATTATATTATTCAAGGATTTAACGGTTGCTAGATAAACATGAAAAACACTTGGGGTGAAGGTTCTAGAGCTAAGCCTATATAAAAGTTTTGTTTGATTATTGAAAGTTTATGGGTTGATCTTATGAAAGCCTAAGTCTGATTTTAGTGAAACTCATAAGAGAAAACTCTTGAAGACTGGAGTAGGTCAAATGGTTAGACTGAACCTGTATAAATCTCTAGTGCACTCTCTTTATTTTTTGTTGATTATATTATTGTTCGTTGTGTATTTATCTTCACCTACATCCTTCTCCTATCTAACTCTTATCCTCTAACATAAATGTTTTTAGAAAGAAAAATATTATTTTTTAAATTGATAACGAATTTTGAATATCACATTTTTCCCTCTTCTTGTGTTTAGAGTCACTTGGTCAACAAGTGGTATTAGAGTCTAACTCCTGTTATAAGACTAATCATTCCAAGAGGAAGAAATTATTTCATTTTAAGAACTAATATTTGTATATAGGATATTCCAAAAAATATTCCTTATCCTATCTATAATAGAATAGAATATACCGTAGCATATTCCTTATGTAATTAACTCAATAAGCTGTAAATTTCACTGTATAATACAATCTCTATTGTGTTATTCAAACACACTATTTTATTCAAATCTCTCTCACTTTCTCTTATTTAAATATGGTATCCAGAGCCTGGTGATAGGAACCTGTGATACGGTGAGGGAACTAACTTGGGTATTTTGCATTTTATCGTAAATGTTACGGTTAGCAAGAGTCGCCACCGACTTTTCTTTTATCCAAAAAGGAAAGGCTGAAAAGAACAGGAAAGACCTTTGAGATTATCTCTTGAGTCCGGGGGGTAGATTATGAAAAGGGAAGGTGTTAGAACCCTTTTCATTCATAGTTATCTATGAGCTCTTAGTTGATTTCTAGATCACTTGCTTTTGTTTGAAAATGTGCTTTGTGTGATTCTTTGAAAGTATTTTGAAAAGGCGCCATCGTTTAGGCAAACTTTGTAATAGTTCTCGTTCGTAAGAACGTATACAAAGTGTTAATCTTTTGAAAATATTTCATGTTTGAAAAATGTTTTGAAAGTGTTCTTGAAAGTGTTGGTGTTTGTTTTGAAAATAAGCAAGAGTGTTTGATTTGAAATTGAGCAAGCAACTAGGAACAATCTACCTACTCAAAAGTCTTAGTTCATTTCTTCCTTTCCTTTGATATTGCTATCTCACCATTGATTGGTAAGAAGCCTTATCTTTGGATGTATAGGGACGAACGTGGATCATCGTATAGCCATGATAGCATTGTTGTGAGATATCTTAGCATTTCTCTTTGAGGGACTAATATCATTTTGAAAGGCAATATTTGATAGCGTCATCGAGGGACTATGATCTTGTATTTTTGATTGCTTTGCTAAGATATCTCACATGCATAACATGACCATTTTTGTAAGGCGACAAAGTGGAATTACCCTAAGGGTGTAAGTGTGCAAGTGTTGGATTTACATGCTTGTCATACAAACCCTAATTTACTAGCATTTTTGTATAAAGCGATAAATTGCGGAAAATAAAAATACTAAGCTATCACATCATTAGGGGAGGGGGTATACAAATTTACAAATGGGGATTTTGCAAAAAAATTAAACCTAATTAACTATTACAACCATATTGAATATTGTACAAAATTGAAAATAAAATGCAAGAATGCAAATGGATAAAGAAATGATTTTTGTTTTGATTTTTCATGAAAGGGTTTTATCCTAATTAAGAAAATGATGAATGAGAATTAAATAAAATTAACTTAAACTAATTAAGAAAAGAACTTAAGTTAAAAAATGTTTTTTTGAGGGTTTTTTATGAAAAGGTTTTAAATTAATAAAATGAAGATTAATCAATTTGAAAAAAACCTAAGTTCTAAATTAATTAATTTAAAAGAAAATAATATAATAATTAAACCTAACTATCTAAATTTATTATAAAAGAAATAAATTAATTCGTTTTAAGAAAAATGTTTTTTTAGCCTTTTTGTTTTATAAGAAAATAAAATAAGTAAGTATAAATAATAAGTAAAATATATTTTAGATTTTTATGAATAAATAATAATAATAATAATAAAAATAAAAATTATAAAAGTAATATGAAAATGAAAATAAAATAAAGAAAAAGAAAAATGAAATAATAAAATAAAGAGCCAGGGGTATAAACATAGTCTGGGGGGAGGGGGGGTAGAAGAATAAAAAAAAATTAAAAGCCCAACAAAAAGGGGCCCAGGCGCTGGCTGCAAACAAAAACAGAAGTCAAAAATGTGAAAATGCACAAAAGGGTACCACTGGGGCTCGAACGCAGGTCCCAAAGGTAACAGGTGCACGCTTTAACCACTGAGGTGGTGATACATCCGTTAATTTAAACAAAACAACAAATATATAATCTAAGTTAAGTCCTGAATGAACTTCATCTTCAACCTCCACCCAAAGGACTTGTAACTTATTCATTTCTCCTCCATTCACAAAACTTCCAACATCAAACTTGTTAGAAATTTCCTCACGATTCTGAATATGTAAATAACTTAAGCTAATTCTCAAAGATGAGCATGAATTTCTAACAGTACCCAATTCTGACCTAAATATTTTCAGGGGTTCAAACTCAAAATTCTCCCTACTCAAGCAACATAAATGAAATCTATGGACATGTATAGTTTCAGGGCAATGATGCCTACATTTTATCTTCACAAATGCAATCCTAAAAATGCCTAAATATGAAGATAAAAGTTCAATAAAAATACCTCAAAACTGGAAATCACGAAATGAGTTTGAGCTTAATTCAAGGTTCTGCAATGATCAGGTTAGCTTCCTTGAGTCTATAGGAAGCTAATGTAATGCTTAGCTTGAGTCGGGAGTGGCTAAAATGGCCTATAGAAGTCCAACTGTAATGCTCTGTTTTTGAGCTTGGACAATGGTGAAAATGGTGTTACAGTTTAGGAACAGGGATTGGGATGATTGTATTTGAAGTAAGGAAGCTTTTGAGATGTTTTGGAGAGGAAACGCACGAGTGGTTTGAGAGATGGGAGTTTCTGGCCAGGCTCTGCATAATAATGGATTTTTTTGTGCAATCTGTGTTTTTAGGGAGTTTAGGAGTGCTTTCAATCTTCTGTTAGCTTGCAAATAACTTATATAGTTATATGGAAAAGGTTAGAGCACTTGAGGTTGACATAACTGCGAGATATAAAGTTATAGCTATGTTACTATATTTTGAAGAAAAGTGGAAAATATGGTTTCAAGGCATAGTACAAGTATGACCTGAGTTTATGGGAGGCTCTAGACATGTTGCTTTTTCCTTTGATATTTATTGTGTTCAGATGGAACAAGTTAGGAGCTCTATGCATTGACTTTGTGATTAAAGTCACTTTTTCAAAATGGAAGTGTGAACTTTGTTCCATTAATAGAATAATCACTCGGACAATGACTCAAACACTTCGATCATAGCTCAAATAGTTATGTAATATTCTGATTATGGATATATTTGGAGGTTATAAGCCTTTAAAGTAAGATTCATGTAGCATGGGTCTGGATTGGATCAAATGTTCATCATGAAAATGACTTGAAAAACAAGTTTGAAACCCTAACTTCTTGCCTTCGATTCTCTTAGCTCAAGTATGATCTCAATGACTTCTTGGACATTTTGGAAAGCTTGTAACATCCTCTACAACCTCTATATTGGACATTTTTGAAAATTCCTCTTGGAACTATGTGAAAATTTCCATGAAGTTAGGTCAAAATCTTGCCTAAACTAGGGTAAAATTTCACTAAGTTTCCAAGTTTCATGAACACGTATTCACAAAATCATAACTTGAAATCCATGCATTTTTAGGAGAAGTTGTATTCTACAATGTTTTATATCTCATTGAGATCTGCAACTTTCATATTGGAATTATCCTTTTAATCATCTTGAATCATGGTGGAAAATTAACTCAAAGTTGTGAAAAAAAAATGAAGTTTCCAACACTTAAAAAATTATCCAAGTTTAGAAATTTTGACTTTTCAAAATGAAATCTTGACTTTTTGATTTCTTGATTTCTTGATGAACAAGTTTCATATTTTGACATTTTTTTGATGAATTGTGATCTTTGACACTTAATTTTGACCAAAAAGTCAAAATTTGACTTTTCAGTGTACAATTGACTTTTGATCAGTTGACTGAAAATCAACTATAATCAATTGATCTTGAGGAATGTTTTGAGCCATGCCATTAGGTCAAAATGATGCAATTTAATCCTTAAGATCATAACTTAAACCAATCAAACATTTGCTAAGTCAAAAATCAGAAATTGCACCCTTCCAGTCAAAACTCTAATTTTGACCATTTTACCCTTTTGATGATCTGATCAAATTTCTTGAGGAATTGGGATCCAAACTTGATCAAATTACATATATGAGTTCATATTGTTGATATGGATAAAAAATTATGAAGTTTGACTATAAATTGACTACAATTAACTTTTTCCCCAATACAGTTGATTTTAGGTCAATTGATCAATTGACTGAGCAAAAATGTGATCCAAGACTTGAAACTTAACATGAGAAATCTTGAGAGTAAAAAATGATCCATGAAAGTCATATGAGGCATTAAAATTCCAATTGTCCTTGTGCAATCTCAAACCCTAATTTTCAGTCATCAGTGCTTGAGGAGGTGTCTTGAGCTGATCAACCCTAGTGTAGTCTTGAATCCAAGGAGATCTTGTGGGAGATTGTTTGAGAAATGAGAGGGAAAATTTTAGGGTACAAAAGCTGCACCTGCTTAATCTTCTTAAACCTGAAGAGTTAGATTGGCGGATATGCTATTCGTGACTGCCCAGAAATTTGCACTCGAAGATGGATTGTGAATGGGTTTATAGACGCCATTTGGAGGAAAGTTGGTAGACACTAGAGGAAGTATCGGCACAAATCTTTGGTCTATTTAGACTAAAACTTGGTGTCTCACTTGTAAAAAAAAGGTTAGTTAAACGCAGATGTATGCATGATGTTCACAAGATGAATGATATCATGATAAATGCATTTTGTATGTATATGTTGCGATGTATGAATGTGAGATATATGTTTGTTCGGGAAAATAAATCCCTGACTATTGCTGAGGAGTTTTGGGAAGCTGAATCTCGGGTTGCTGTTGGGAATGAAGATTATACATATCTTCAAACTTTGTTGAAAGGATGCTTCCGCTGGGGAATATCTCTTGAAGGTCAGTTGTTATCTGGTCAGATCCAGGCTTCACAAATTGTTGAGTACGAGGAAGGAAACTACTATCTGGTCGGATCCAGGCTTCACGGTAACTTACTTGGGAAGAAATAAATTAACGGTTATCTGGTCAAATTCCAGGCTTTGCAGAAAATTTCTTGGAATTGAATTGTTATCTGGTCGTATCCAGGCTTCATAACAACTTGCTAGGGGTAAGGAAGTTAACTGTTATCTGGTAAGATTCTAGGATTTGCAGTAACTTTCTAGAAGTGATGAAGTTGAACTGATATCTGGTCGGGTCCAGGCTTCATAGATTTTGAGGTAGATGAGATTAATTTCTGTCTGGTCGGGTCCAGGCTTCACAAGGTTTGAAATGGTATCTGGTAGGGTCCAGGATTCACAGTAACCTGCTTGGGGATTTGGTTGTAATCTGGTCGAATTCCAGGTTTCACAACAATCTTCTGAGGGGAATTGCTATTTGGTCAGATCCAGGCTTCACAATAACTTACTTGAAAAGATGAAGTTAAAAAATGATATTTGGTCGGATCCAGGCTTCACAGTAACTTATTGGGGTAAAGGCAAACTCTACTGGGGAAAAGAAGTTAGACCTTGGTCTGGTTGAGTCCAGGTTCTTCTATATTTTTTGGAGATTTAAACTATTATCTGGTTGGGTCCAAGTTTCATAGTGTTTTGAGAAGTTGACTATTATCTGGTCGGGTCCAGGCTTCATAGTGACTTGAGAAGTGGACTATTATCTGGTCGGGTCCAGGCTCCATAGTAATTTAAAAAAAAAATACTAATATCTGGCCGGGTCCAGGCTTCATAGCATCTTTTGGAGATAGAAAAGGTTTTGTTGATGACTTTACTAGGGATTAGGGGTTATGGCCCTATGATTTGCAATAGTCTGAAAGGAAAATTCAAGCCGGAGAAGATAAACTCAGCTGGAAAAGACATGCTCAACTGGGGAGGATAGACTTTGTTTGGGGATAACAACCTCAGCTAGGGAAGATATACTCAGCTGGGGAAGATAGACTAAGCTGGGGAATTTTGTGGTGCCTTGATTGTTGTATGTTGGGGAAATTTAAACTCAACTGGGGAGTTATGATATCTCGTTCTTTGGGTTGGGGAAATAAACCCCGTTGATAAACTGCTGAAGATGTGAGTTCTTTTTCTTATAGGATCAACTTATCTGAGGAGAGAGAGAGAGTTGTCAAGAGATTGGGACTTTTGGCTGGAGATTATCCTATACAAAGAGACTTTGTGAGTAACTTTGTTGAGGATGATGTTAATGGAATAACTCGGTGGGGATATTCCATATACATTAAAGAGGTTCTTGTTAATGCTTAGATCATATGTTTCAAACAGTTTTAATTATGTTCATATGCATATGTTCGTTCAATTTTAGTCATTGGACAAGTTTGCATTCAAAACAAGGACAAAAAGTTTACACTTTAAAGTATATTTGTATTGATATTTTGCCCATGAATAGGCATTTTTTGTACAAAGAGACGGAAATCCTAATAAGAGGAAATCGTCGAAAGGAAAACAAAAATTGAAAACAAAACAAATAGCCATGTGAAATGATCTCATTGCATTCCAACTGTACTATTGCCTCAATGTCCTCAAGTGCCCCTTGCAGTTGACAGAAGTTGATTGGATTGATCTTGGACCGTTTAAACTCGGACCTTGGTGATAAAGTTGATTGTGGTGATTCCATGGGACATAATCATACGCTTTCAATCCTTAACTTTTGCCTGGACCGCCCTGGTTTTCAGCCCACCAGGATACCCATTTTTTCCCAAGTCTCCCTTTCGGGTTTTCAACTTGCCGGGTGTATAATCTTTTGCATATATCCCTAACTTTTACCCAAACCTTTTGGTTTGCAGGGCCCTTGTTTTTCCTAGGTGTGTCAACCTAGCGGGTCTCTTATGCGTAGTATTTTTTAACTATGTCCGCGTTTATAGGATGTGAGAAGTCTTCACCATCCATGGTAGTCAGTATCATGGCACCACCGGAGAACACTCTCTTGACAACAAATGGCGCTTCGTAGGTGGGAGGCCATTTGCCTCTGGGGTCGCCTTGTGGTAGAATGATGCACTTTATCACCAAGTCACCAGCTTGATATACTCGAGGCTTGATCTTTTTGTTGAAAGCCTTGATCATCCGTTTTTGGTACGTCTGACCATGACAAAAAACAGCCACTCGCTTCTCGTCGATCAAGTTCAGTTGATCCAATCTCGTTTGAATCCACTCGTCTTCTCCTAAGCCTGCCTCATTCATGATCCTTAGCGAGGGAATCTAAACTTCTACTGGCAAAAAAACTTCCATGCCATAGACTAGAGAAAAGGGAGTTTTCCCAGTTGATGTTCTAGCTGAAGTGCGGTAGCCATGTAGAGAAAAAATTAACATCTCATGCCAATCCTTATAGGTTACTACCATCTTCTGCACAATCTTCTTAATGTTTTTGTTGGCCGCTTCGACTGCGCCATTCATTTTAGGTCTATATGGAGAAGAATTGTGATGCTTGATCTTAAACTAAGTGCAAAGTTTAGTAATCATAGCATTGTTGAAGTTAGTCTCATTGTTGATGATGATCCTTTCGGGGATACCATAGCGACATATGAGGTTGTGCTCGATGAATCTGGCTACCACATTCTTGGTGACTGAGGAAAACGAGGCGGCTTCGACCCATTTTTTGAAATAGTCAACAGCGACCAGAATGAAGCGATGTCCATTGGAAGCGGTGGGCTTGATTTCTCCAATCATGTCAATGCCCCACATTGTAAATGGCCACGAAGCAGTCATGACGTTCAGAGGGATATGAGGCACATGGACCTTGTCAGCATAGATTTTCCATTTTTGACAAGTTCTTGAATGTTAATGGCAATCAGTCTCCATTGTTGACCAATAGAAGCCAACTCTCAAGATTTTCTTAGCCATCGTATATCCACTTGAGTGAGTACCAAAGAGACCATCGTGCATGTCTTCTATGATTTCCTCTGCCTCCTTCTTATCCACACAATGGAGTAGAGTGGAGTCATGGTTGCGCTTATATAATATTCCGTTACTTAGGAAGAATTTGGCTGAAAATCTTCGTAAGAACTTTCTGTCGTTGATGGATGATCCCTTGGGATACTCTTGTGCTTCAAGATATCTCATCACCTCATGGTACCATGGCTTTTCCGCGTCAGTGTCAAGCTCAAAACAGTGTGCGGGTTCGTCGAATTTTTCAATTGTAATCATAGGGGCTTCATTGTCCCATCTGACCTTGAACATTGAAGACATTGCTGCCAAGGCATCAACTAGCTGATTTTCTTCCCTAGGGAAGTGCTCAAAAGTGATCTCTTCGAAGTATGGAATCAGGGATAACACAAGTTCTTTGTCAGGGATGAGATTAGGGTGTTTAGTGTCCCAATCTCCTTTTACTTGGTGTTGTACCCCAAAATTTTCCCTCTTATTTTATCAAGATTTTCCCTCACAAGACTCCTTGAACTCCAGACAGGATTAAGGTTTTGCACTGCCCAAGACATCTCCTTGCACTGATAACCAAAATTAGGGTTTGAGTTTGCACAGAGATTTTTGGACTTTCAACACTCAAAGTGACTTTCATACTTCATGTTGGACTCATGAGTTTGTCCATACCAAGTTTCAAGTCTTGAATCAAATATTTACCCAGTCAATTGGACAGTTGACCTAGAAATCAACTGTATTGGGGAAAAAGTCAACTGTGGCCAATTTACAGTCAAACCTCATAATATTTTATCCACATCAACATTATAGAATCATATGAACCATTTGATCAAGTTTGGACCACAACTCCTCAAGAAATTTGATCAGATCATCAAAATGGCAAAATGGTCAAAATTAGGGTTTTGACTGGAGAAAGGCAATTTCTGATTATTGACCTAGCCAATGGCAAATTGGGTTCAAGCATGGTTTCAAGGACTCAATGGAATCATCTTGACCTATTTACAAGGTTCAAAATATCTCAAATTCATTGGATTGACAGATGAATTTTTCAGTCAACTGATTAAAATTTGACTGTACACTGAAAAGTCAAACTTTGACTTTTTGGTCAAAATCAAGTGCCAAGGGTCATTTTTCATCAAGATGTGTCAAAACATGAAACTTGTTCATCAAGAAACCCATTTTTTCAAATTAGGGTTTAAAGTTGAAAATTTTCATAACTTAGAATTTTTCTAAGTTATGAAATTTTCTTAATTTTTCCTAAACTTTGCCCAACATTTTCACCATGATGCAATTGGATTCAAACAAAACTTCCAACATGAAAGTTATAGTCCTCCACAAAGTATACAACTTTTAATCACAAAGTTTTCCCAAAAGAAGCTTGGATCTCAAGTTATTATTTTTGGAACAAGGGTCCCTAAAACTTTTAACTTAGTGAAATTTTGCCCTAGTTTAGGCAGGATTTTGACCTATCTTCATGGCCATTTTTCACATAGTTCCACTTGGAATCTCAAATTGATTTCAAATATGGATTGTAGAGCATGTTGCAAGCTTTCCAAAATTTCCAATAAATCTCCAAACACATTTGTGGTTATGGAGAATCGAAGGATTGAAGTTGGCAAAAACTCACTTTTCATCCATGGCATGTTCATATTAATACAAGTTGCAAATTCAAATCAGCTTGCTTTGCACTAGATTACAGGCCTCAAAACCATTCCACACTCAATAATTAAATGCAAATCCATTGGTCTAAGGCATGTTTTTGGTCATTAGGGCATTGCATACTAGATTAATCCCTAAATGGTAAAAGGTACATTACCATTTTTGCCAAAGTTTGCTTTATGTCAAAACCACAATCCTTGAGCATAGAGCCAAATCTTGTGCAGAAAATCAGAACCACAAACTTGTGGGGCCAAGGGAAAAGTGTGCAAGATGATAGATAGCCTGTACATGCCTGCTTCACATCACTTCTCATACTTTGCTTCATAACCAAGAAATTTGTCCAATACACTAGAACTTGAATATCGGCAAAAACTAACTTGTGCAAGCTTTTGAAACATCTTTCTCACATCCCCTTGAACCAGAAACATGACCCTTTGAGCCTTCAAACCTCCCATAGCACAAATTCACCTTCCATTGGCAAAACATGGTAACATCTGCAGTTTGGTTTCCATAACACAATTGGCTTGTGTGTTTTGCCCCAAAACTGTTCAAACACCTTCCATACAACCTATCCAAGCTATCCCAACCCTTAAACACTAACTGTAACTCCATTTACAGGGTTTGCCATTTTTGATTTCAGCTTGTGCAGGTTGAGTTCTGTAGGCTTATTCAAGCACATTCAAGGCAAGCTAGGCATTGAAGAAGGTCAAGGGAAGTTCAAGCAAGCTCCCAAACATCTCAGGTCTGGTTGAAAAGCTCCACATTGCCATATACGAAGTCAGCTGAAACAGGTTTTTATCAACTTCCTATCTCTCTATTTAGGAACATTTAGACTTAGGTTTGTGAATAAGAAATGTAGTATTCATAGCCATGAAGCTGTACATATGCTCAATTTTCATTTTAATTTAGCATGCTAAGAGAATTTGGTCCATGAACATCCTGAAATAATTAGGTTAGATTTAGGGCCAGAGAAATTCTCTCTGGTCTTTGAGAGTTAGATTAAGTTTTTTATATGGTTGGAATCGTGGTTTAATGCTCTACAAGTTTCATGTTTTGAGTTTTTGATTTCATGCAAAGAAAAGAGAACAGAACTGGAGTTACAGGCGCGCGTTTTTGTTCAAAGGTTGAAGATGAAGATCAGTTTGGGCTGGGCTTGGCCTGGACTTGTTTTTGACACCCACCTCCTTGTTGATTGCACCTCCCTTGGCCCATTTCTATTATTTTGCATATTTTTGTATTTCTATTTTATTTTCTGATTTTTATTTATTTTTTATGAACATTAAAATCACCAAAAATATTTGTTTTAATTTTCACATTTTTATTTCATTTTTTTTTCTAATATAAAAATAACTATTAGATAATATACTTTTATTTTATTTAATGAAAACTTAAAAACAATACAAAAAAAAACATTATATTTTTATTTATTATTATTCACACTTAAATAATATATTTTTCTAATATATTTTTATTTTAAATATTTTTTATTTTATTTTATTGTACATAAATAATTAATATGTATATACATACTTTTATTTTATTTAATAGATACTTTATAATAAAAACATAAAAATGTTATACTTTTATTTTTATTATTATTTATACTTAAATAATACTTTTTCTAAATATATTTTATTTTTTGTATATACACTATTTTATTTTATTGTATATAAATAGTATATTTAATATATTTGTATTCTTAAAAGAAAATTAGGGTTTACCCTATATAAAAAAATAATAATCCTTTTTTTTATTATTCTCTTCTTTTTACATTAAATATTTTTACATATATAAAAATAAACAAAAACCTTTTTGCATATTCATATTATTTTATATATTTATTTAATTTGTTTATTTAAATATTATTCATTTGTTACTTATGCCATTTGATTCAATTTGGATGTAATAGTAAAACTAGGGTTTTAATTTCTTGTCAAATAATCCCCATTCAAAAATTGTACCCCCCTCCCCATAATCATGTTGTAATAGTGTAGATTTATTTTACGCATTTATGCTTTCAATTATGCCATGGTTAGAGATTAGGGTTTGTATGCAAAAGAATCAAAATCAAACAAATAACTTGACTAATACAAAGACAAAAATGCATGAAAATGATGACAGAATGCACACTTGCACCCCTAGGGTTTCATCCACTTGTTGACTTTTAAAATGGCCATGTTATGCATGTTGAGTATCTTTGGCAAAACAAAAACAAAACAAAAGATCATAGTCCCTCGATGACGCTATCTTGGTTGCCTATACAAAAATGATCTAGTCCCTCGAAAAAAATTGCTAAAGATACTTAACACAATTGCTATCATGGTCCATACGACGACCCACGCCTGTCCCATTAAACATCCTAATACAAGGTTGTTTACCAAATGCAATGGTAAAACAACACTGTCAAAAGGGTTAAAAACATATAGGAAAGATCTTTGAGTAAAATAGGGTAGATAACTCTTAGTTACTTGATCAAAACTTGCAAAACATCCTTGCTATTTTTCAAACACACCTCACAACACAATTTCAAAATATTTCCCAAATCAAACTTTCAAAACATTGAAACATCTTTTCAAAAGACATACATCTTTGTATACATTCAAACAAGAATCATTACAAAGGTTTCCACAACGATGGCCTCTTTTTCAAAACATCTTTCAAAACCACACACAAAGCACCATTTCAAACAATTGGAAAAGCAAAGCAAGTGATCTAAACAAGTAACTAAGAGCCCATGGATAACCATGGATGAAAAGGGTGCTTGCACCTTCCCTTTTCATAATCTACTCCCCGAACCCAAGAAAACATCTCAAAGTTCTTTCCTGTGCTTTTTGACCTTTCCTTTGGATAAAATAAAAAGTCGGTGGTGACTCTTGCTAAACCGAAACATTTGCGAACACAAACGCAAAACCTCAAGTCAGTTCTCCCTCCGTATCACAGAACTGGCGAATATGCTGGGGAATATGTCTAAAAGTGGAGTAACCTTAGGGTTTAGATCACCTTTGCATGCTTATCTTGTTTGCTTTGATTGCTTTACAATTGGTTCTCTTATTGGGGTTTTGAATCCTCCACCCGGATTTTTGGGAAAACATTCATAGGTAAATAGCAATACATTGTGGAAACTGTGCGGGGTATACCGACATGGTTGAAGCAATAGCTATATTAGTGCGACATATTTGTGGGTACCAGTAGCCTTTGAGTCAATCAAAGAGAATACGGGGCCGCTGAGTGATGTCATGAAGCACTAATGAACTCTTAGAACCTTACTTGACCATCTTGTCCTTTTTAGGGGTAGTGAGATGACCGGCTTTGGTACAGTCCGAAGTTGGTAGATACTCGATACTACACTCATTGAGGATTGTTTTCTTGGAATATTTTGGTCGCCAGTTAAGTGGCTAAACTGAAACAATGAACACAGAAAATAATCTAGTGATATTGAGCTCCTTAGAACCCGGTTACTATTTATAAGACAAGTTGAGCCAACTAACTTCAAGAGGGTACTTACCTATGAAACCTCATGTAAGCCTGAAACTAGGATCTTGTGTGACTTGTTTGTACATATACTTGTGCATACATCATGAACATCATAAAGCATCATATGCATCCACTAACCATTTCAAGGGTTTGGATCTTCATCTTTGTTCTTGTTTTGTAGGTAATGGAATCTCTTCGCAGAAAAACAATTCAGGTCAACCTTGTGAGGATCCCTCCTCAACTTAAGGAGCTTGCTTCCAAGATTCCAGAGAATTCTCTCTTCAGTGAAAGACATGGTAGACTTCTCAACTTAGTCAACACCAACACTGAGGAAGACATGATGAAAGTCCTCTTCCAGTTCTTTGACCCCCTACACCATTGCTTTACATTTCCTGATTGCCAACTAGTACCTACCTTGGAGGAATTTTCTTAACTCCTGAGGATTCCTATTCTCCATCAACTACCCTACAAAGGTACAGAAAGAGAACCAAAGCCTGAAGATGTTGCTCAAGCCTTACACTTGCAACCATCTGATTGGGAAACCAGAAGTGGTGTCAAGGGTTTCTTGGCAAAGTTTATGTTTGAGAAGGCACAAGACTGCTGGAATTCTTTAGATCTGCAAGCTTTTGAGGAGATTGTAGCACTTCTCATCTATGGGTTGGTCTTGTTCCCAAACCCGGATCAGCTTATAGATGTGAATGCTGTCAAGATTTGTATATCTCGGAATCCTTTGCCTACATTGCTTGGGGACATCCTACACTCATGTGTTGTACTCCTCTTCTAGCAAGGTGGTTTATTTCTCATCTTCCCCAGTCAGTCTTGAAGAATGAACAAGGCTTGAGGTGGTCACAACGATTGATGACCGTTACAAATTATGATGTTCATTGGTGTTCTCGGTCCAGAGAAAATGTCATCATCATTGATCGTTGCGGAGAATTCCCTAATGTCCCACTACTTGGCATTAGGGGAGGTATTACCTACAATCCCTGTTTAGCTCTGAGGCAATTTGGGTATGCCCGAAGGGATGGCCCTCATAATATGCTGATTCCTGACTTGGTTTTTGACTTCGACAACGATGCTCAAGGACTTCGACAAAGGTTTATCCGAGCTTGGAGGATGCCCAACGAAGTGGATAGTAAGACACTGGGACACAAGAATTCCATCCCCCTTGAGCCTTATCTCAAGTGGGTACGAACCCGCGCCCTGAATCTTATGATGCCATACCCTCACATTCTCCCCATGATCAAAGAGCCTGTTATAGAAGGAGAGGTTCCATACACCCTCATACATCCAGACATTCCAACATCATTGGAAGAATTGCAAAAGAGTTGGATACAGCTCAAGGAAGAACGAAACACTTTTGAACCCAACTTCTATGCCAGTGAGAATAAAGTTTTGGAACTTACCCGCCGACTTCACGAAGAGGAGACTCTTAACACTTACATCGCACCAAAAAGGATGTGCAACGTCTTTTTACATTAAGAAGCTTTGTAATTTTTTGCCCATGGGGCATTTATGTACTAACAAATTTCTTCTTATTAATATGACGTGTGTTCTTTTCGTTTGCAACAAATCTGAATTTCTGAATCCTTGAATGCATTACATGAATAATATATCATTCATCATATGCATAAACAGGTCTTCACACCAGGTTTCCTTAACTTTCTGCTGTTTATTTCAGCAAGATGGATATAGAGCAAACGGTCAAAGATCTGCAGGCACAAAATTCACAATTCCAACAACTCCTCATAACCTTGGCATTGGGTCAACAGGATCTTAAAGCACTGTTAGAGAAAGAGAAGGAAAAGGAAAAGAAGAAAAAGAAAAGAATTGGTGTGGCCACTATGGGAAGAAGATTTGAGAATCAGGCTAGGAGAGTTCTGGATTTCCCCTTAACGTCTGACGAAGGGGTTGGTAAAGGAAAGGGAGTTGCAATACCCTCAGAGTTTGAATCTGAAGAAGAAGAAGAAGAAGAGGAAGAGGATGAAGATTACTCCGAATAGCAGTATCCTCCGACGGACGATAAGTATAAGAATCTTGAGGATCCGCTGGCGGCCATGGAGGTACAAAGGGTACCTGGGCTGGATTTCAAAGAACTAGGGTTGGTCGCTGGAATCGTCATTCCTCCCAAGTTCAAAGTGCCTACATTTGCTAAATACGACGGTTTGTCCTGTCCGAAGATGCATCTGCGGTCCTACGTCAGAAATATCGAACCTCACTCTTCCGATAAGGATCTGTGGGTCCACTTTTTTCAAGATAGTTTGTCGGGTACGCAATTGGACTGGTTCTATCAACTTGAGAGATCTGATGTTCATAACTGGGAGGATTTAGTTGCTGCTTTCTACCGACAATACCAATATAACGCAGATTTAGCGCCTACTCGTACTCAACTATAAAGTATATGTATGGCCTCTAATGAGGGATTTAAGGAGTATGCCCAGAAGTGGCGGGATTTGGCTGGAAGGGTGAAGCCACCATTGTCGGATAGAGAGCTGGTTGACATGTTTTTAGGGACCCTGTCAGGTCCATTCTTCAATCACTTAATCGGGAGCTCATCTGTAGGGTTCACCAAATTAATTCTGACCGGTGAAAGGGTCGAAGCTGGCATTAAGAGTGGTAAAATCCATAAGGATACCTCCGCCTCCACTGCTATTAAGAAGACCTTCCCAGCCAAGAAGGAAGTTTCTGCTGTTCATACTCAGAAAAATCAAGGAAGAATGGAGCGCCGACCATCGGTGGGGGCTGTGATGATCCAGAACTCCTCAGCCGATCAAGCTCGAAGAAGTCAACCCAGAGCTAACCAGCAAAGGGTAGAAAGGCCACAATGACAGTTCACCCGGATCAATATGACACCAGCTCAGGTCCTCCCTCATCTGTTAAAGTTAAACCTTACCAACTTGAAAGAAGCACCGAAAAACCCAAATACCTCTTCTCCCTATTATCATTCAAATGTAAAATGTGCATATCATTCCGACATCGTGGGGCACGACACCAACAACTGTTGGGCCCTTAAAAATAAGATCCAAGATTTAATAGATGCCAAGTAGGTAGAGTTTGATGCCCCCGAAAAACATAATGTAATATCCGCTCCTATGCCAAAACACGGTTATAATGTCCATGCTATTGTAGAAGATCTTCATGTTACCGCTGTTGATAACTTAATGACTCCATTGCCAATAATCAAGATGAATCTGTTGAAAGCCGGGATCTTCCCAGGCTGTGAAAAAAATTGTTACCTTTATTCAACCTTGCAATCCGACTGTCCGCTGTTGAAGTCAGGCATCCAACGCTTGATGGATACTCAAGAGATCCTCTTTCAGAAAACTCATGTTGCTACTGTTACTCCTGTTACTCCAATCAATGATGTTGCTATAATCACCATTTCTGATAATCTTTCCAAGACCTGCAAAAGGCCTGTTAAGATTACACCTGATCCGAAGTTTATACCACTGAAGATTACCATGCCGGGGCCTATCCCATATAAGTCCAACAAGACAATACCGTGGAATTATGTAGGAGAGATCTTCTATCACGGTGTGAAGCAGATCGAATCAGTCGAAGAAAGTTCTGATGAAGAAACTCCTGACATAGGGAATATTGCGGGGACAAGTAAGATCACTCGTAGCGGAAGAATCTTTTCTCCGGAGATCGCTCCTCCATGGGAAGTCTTCGGACCCTCAAGTGCTCATGTGCCTGTCAAGATATCTGTGCAAAGTACAGTGATTGAAGAAATTGTTACTCCCGAGGTTGTACCCTCTGCTGTTACTGCTGATAAAGGTAAGGGGATCCAAGAAGCGCCCGTCAGGACGAGGGCTCAGACTTTGGTTATCCCTGAGACCACCCAAAAGGAGATGGAGGAGATTTTAAAGATAATTAAGAAGAGCGACTATGATGTCGTAGAGCAGCTGGGGAAAACCCCTTCAAAAATCTCTATGCTGGCTCTATTGCTCTTCTCCGAGGCTCATGCCAAAGCCTTGATCAAATTTCTAAAGACGGCACACGTGCCTCAAGAAACTTCTGCAGATCAGTTTCAAGAGTGCGTGGCTAGCCTTACAGCCGACAATGGCCTTGGCTTCTCTCATGTCGATCTGACGTCTAAGGGAAGAAAGCATAATGATGTGCTGCATGTCTCGGTAGAGTGCAGAGGAACTACACTTGCTCATGTTCTGGTGGATACCGGTTCATCTTTAAATGTTCTACCAAAGAAAGCATTGGACAGATTGGACTGTGAAGGTTTGACCCTAAAGCCCAGTAACATCATTGTTAGAGCCTTCGACGGTTCTAAACGGATGGTTCACGGAGAAGTGGACATTCCAATTAAGGTAGGAATGGAAATTTTCAACTCTACTTTTTATGTGATGGACATCCTTCCTTCATATTCATGCTTGTTGGGAAGGCCATGGATCCACAACGCTGGGGCAGTCACTTCTTCTCTACACCAGATGCTCAAATACCCAGTCCAGGGTAAAATCATAACAGTTCATGGTGAGGAAGAGTATATGATAAGCCACCTTAACTCTTTCCGCTACGTGGAGTTAGATGGTAAATTCATAGAAACACCTTTCCAACACTTTGAAGAGGTTTCTCCTGAAGTTGCGGTAGCCAAGACAATGACTGATGTGCCCATCATTACCAATCCTGTGTCCCGGATGTCATCCCTTAAAGATGCAGAGGCTGTGATCAAGGAAGGAGGAAGTACAGTATGGGGTCAACTGCCAGATTTTCCTTACAAGATAGATAAGTTCGGATTGGGTTTTACTGCTGCTAGCCAGAAAGCTGTGCGTCGCTCCTGAGCTGGAGGACCGCCACTGAAAATCACTCATCACGGAGTTCATGCTTTAGAGGATGATGAAGAAGGAAGAAATTTTGAAGACTGGATCTTTCCAACCATTTAAGGAGGACTGAACAACTGGGAGGCGAAAGACTTCGTTACCATTACTTTCATCAATCAGTAATTTATCTTTTGAACATTTCCTGTTTGGTCTGTAATAATTATTAAATAATTCGTACACTCTTTTTGCCTTATGCCTTACTCGGGGCATATAGGTCCATTTGTAAGGGTTTTGATTCTTCATTTTCATATGCTATTTCTAATGAATCATGGACGTTTTCATCTCTAAACTTTTGTGTTCATTTTATTTCTTTTTACATTTCATTTTGTTTAAAGGTGGCTATCCCTTACACACACCCACATTCACAAAATGCAGGTACCCATCCACTCCGGATTCCATGGGTAACAATTCTGCTACGGCCTTCAGTGACTCTGAAGATCTGGTCAATCATGCCGAGTACGAAGGTGATGAAGACTGTGAAGTTCCTGGAGAGTTGGCTAGACTTTTGCAACAAGAAGAAAGGGATATTCTTCCCCCATGAAGAGTTGTTAGAGACTATCAATTTGGGTACCGTCGAAGACAGAAAGGAGGTTAAAGTGGGTGCCAACCTGGAGCCAAGTGTCAAAGGGCGCTTAGTTCAGCTGTTGAATGAATATGTTGAGATCTTTTCCTGGTCCTATGAAGATATGCCGGGACTGGATACAAATATTGTGGTTCACCGTCTCCCTACAAGAGAAGACTGTCCACCAATCAAACAGAAAGTCCGCCGAATGAGACCCGACATGTCCGAAAAGATCAAGGCTGAAGTGATGAAACAGTTCAATGTTGGCTTTCTTGCTGTTACTTCCTACCCACAACGGGTTGCTAACATTTTGCCCGTGCCTAAGAAGGACGGCAAAGTCAGAATGTGTGTGGACTACAAAGACTTAAATAGGGCTAGCCCTAAAGATGATTTTCCACTGCCACACATTGACATCTTGGTTGACAACACAACTCAACACAAGGTATTCTCTTTCATGGACAGATTTTCAGGGTACAACCAGATCAAGGTGGCCCCCGAAGACATGGAGAAGACTACTTTTGTTACGCAGTGGGGTACCTTCTGCTATAAAGTGATGCCATTCGGACTGAAGAATGTCGGGGCAACCTATCAGCGAGCCATGGTAGCTTTGTTTCATGACATGATACATCATGAAATTGAAGTATACGTAGACGACATGATAGCCCGTTCACAAACAGAAGAAGAATACCTCGACCATTTGCAAAAGCTGTTTGTCAGGTTAAAGGAATATAAGCTCAAACTGAACCCTAGCAAGTGCACTTTCGGAGTCAGGTCCGGTAAACTTCTGGGATTTATCGTCAGTAACAAAGGCATCGAGGTTGATCCTGCCAAAGTCAAAGCTATACAAGAAATGCTTGCCCCCCGCACTGAGAAGGAGGTTAGAGGTTTCTTAGGAGCTTAAACTATATTGCAAGGTTCATTTCTCACCTAACATCTACCTTTGAGCCAATCTTCAAGCTGTTGAAGAAAGATCAGGTGGTTGAATGGAAAAATGATTGTCAAGTTGCTTTCGATAAAATTAAGGAGTATTTGCTGGAACCTCCAATCTTGATGCCACCCGTCAAAGGAAGGACTTTAATCATGTATCTGACTGTTTTGGATAATTCAATGGGGTGCGTACTGGGCCAACATGACGAGTCTGGCCGAAAAGAGCATGCCATTTATTACCTTAGCAAAAAGTTTACCGACTATGAGACTCGCTAATCACTGCTCGAGAAAACTTGCTGTGCTTTGGTATGGGCTGCTCGCCGGATAAGGCAGTATATATTGACACATACCACTCAGCTGATTTTTAAAATGGATCCGATCAAGTACATCTTTGAGAAGCCTGCTTTATCCTGAAGAATCGCTTGATGGCAGATGATCTTGACTGAGTATGATATCCAATACACAACCCAAAAAGCTATAAAGGGGAGTGTACTAGCTGACCATCTAGCTCATCAAGCCGTCGAAGATTACCAATCTATGAGGTCCGACTTCCCCAACGAGGATATTATGACATTGGACAACATTAAAGGTAACGAACTGTATGACGAACCTGAACAAGGATCCCGATGGACCCTGTACTTTGATGGTGCTTCAAATGCACTTGGCAACGGTATCGACGCGGTACTTATCTCTCCAGAAGGTTGCCATACACCTTTCACTGCTAGACTATGCTTCAGCTGCACCAACAACATGGCCGAGTACGAAGCTTGTATCTTTGGTCTCAAGGCTGCTATTGACTTAGGAATCAAATCTTTGATCATATTTAGGGACTCAGCTTTGGTTATCATTCAAATCAAAGGAGAGTGGGATACTAAACACCCTAACCTCATCCCTTACAAAGAACATGTACTGACATTGTTACCATATTTCGAGCAGATTACCTTCGAGCACTTCCCGCGAGAAGAGAATCAGCTAGCAGATGCACTAGCTACAATGTCATGCATGTTTAAACTTAACTGGGATAATGAGGCACCTCAAATCACCATCGAACGAATGGACGAACCTGCACATTGTCACGAGATTAATACCGAAGAAGTGGTGGACCGACCTTGGTTTCATGACGTCAAAAGATCTCTCGAAGCACAAGAGTACCCTGAAGGAGCTTCAGTCAACAATAAAAAGTTCTTAAGGAGGTTCGTTGCCAAGTTCTTTATGAGCAATGGTATCCTATACAAGCGCAATCTTGATTGTGTCCTACTCCGTTATGTGGACAAGATTGAAGCTGAGTAGATCATGGCTGAACTGCATAATGGCACCTTTGGTACCCACTCAAGTGGCCATACGATGGCTAAGAAGATTCTACGGGCAGGCTACTACTGGTCTACCTTGGAAGCTGATTGTCATCAATATTCCCGTACTTGTCACAAATGCCAAATCTATGCTGACAAGGTACATATTCCCCCAGTTCCTCTCAATGCCTTAACAACTCATTGGCCGTTCGCGATGTGGGAACCGATATGATTGGAGAGATCAAGCCTACAACATCCAATGGACACCGTTTCATCCTGGTGGCCATTGATTACTTTACCAAGTGGGTCGAAGTGGCTTCCTTCGCCTCGTTACAAAGAATGTGGTTGCCCGCTTCATCAAGCAGAACCTCATATGCCGGTATGGTATCCCTGACAGGATCATTACGGACAATGGTACAAATTTGAACAATACTATGATCACCGCTCTATGTGAGCAGTTCAAGATTCAACATCACAATTCATCTCCCTATCGACCTAAGATGAACGGTGCTGTCGAAGTTGCGAACAAAAATATTAAGAAGATCATTCAAAAGATTACAATCACCTACAAGGACTAGCATGAGATATTACTGTTTGCTCTGCACGGGTACCGTACCACATCACACACTTCAACTGGGGCAACCCCCTTTTCTTTGGTATATGGCATGGACGCTGTTTTACCTGTGGAAGTTCAGATCCCTTCTTTGAGGATCATGAAGGATACTGGTTTGAGCGAAGACGATTGGATTCAGACCAGGCTTGATCAACTTAACTTGATTGACGAGAAGAGCCTTACTGCTGTTTGCCATGGTCAGGCGTATCAGAAACGTATGATCAAGGCCTTCAACAAGAAAGTCAAGAGACAAGTATATCAAGTCGGGGACCTTGTAATCAAGCGGATCATCTTGCCGCAAAGTGATCCCAGGGGCAATTGGACTCCTACTTACGAAGGACCATTTGTGATCAAAAACATCTTTTCTGGTGGGGCAATGATCTTGACCACCATGGACGGCGATGACCTACCGCACCCTGCGAACACAGACATAGTTAAAAGATACTACACATAAACGACCCGACAAGTTAAAAACCCGAAAGGGCGACTTGGGCAAAAATGGGCATCCCGGTGAATCAAAAACCCGAAAGGGCGGTTCAGGCAAAAATTAGGGATAAATAAAAAAAAATCTGTACACCCGGCAATTTGAAAACCCGAAAGGGCGACTTGGGCAAAAAAGGGTTTCCCGGTGGATCGAAAACCCGAAAGGGCGATCCAAGAAAAAGTTAGGGAATTAAAGCGTATGACTATGTCTCGTCGGATCACTTTAAGGATAATCTCTTCACGGACAAGCTCCAAGCTTCTGATCAATCCAATCATCTGCGGATGAAGCAACAAACGGACAAGATACTCAGAGTTGTGAAGGCTATAGCAGAATGGGAATCCCATGGAATTGTTACACATAGCCATCTTTCTTTGTATAAATTTTTCTCATTTTTTATGACAACATTCTCTTACTAGGATGTCTGTCTCCTTTGTACAAAATACTTACACAAAGTTAATACAAAGATACTTCAAAGTGCGGGAATTTGTTTGCCTTTTCTTTCTTTTTACACTTGTGTTTTATTTGAAAACGTCCAATGATTTATTAAATGAGCATATGCATTTGAATATAATCACTGCTTACAAATAAAACAAAATGAGAAAGGATAATTACTGATAGGTTGAAAGTATAGGAAAACGTCTTTAGGCTATTCCAGAAGAAATCCCCTACAGTAGGTCATTCAGATCCTCAACAGAGCTAAAACCTTGAAATACATATCCCCGACGGAGTTAAGTTTCAAAATCCATTACATCAGAATTAAGTTTCTAAACTCCCGACTCCCAGCGGAGCTAGAAAACTTTGAACTACAAACCCTCAGCGAAGATAAAACTTTCTTACCGAACGGAGTCCAAAACTTCAAATCTTAAACCCTGGTGGAATACTATCCAACTTCCTCCGATTCCCCGGTAGATTAGCATACAACCCAAACTTTCGAAAATTCTCCAACAGGTTAAAAATTCTCCCCACAAAGTTATTTCCCAGCAGAACGAAGATTTCTTGTTCTCATTTCTCCAGTTGAAGCCTCCCAGGTTTTAATTCCCCAGTAGAGATCGTCGAAGTTGTCCTTATTTCCCTAGGAAGGCCATGAAGGATTCTCAATTCCCCACAAGTCACCAAGGATTTTCAATACTCAGCAGTAGTCCAAAGGACGTTCTCAGTCTCAACAATCAAAGATTTTGAATCTCCATAAGCAGACAAGGGTTTATGTTCCCCGGCAGCAGTCAAAGATTTCATTATCTCCAGCTATCAAGGATTTATTTTCCTCAGCAAGAAAGCTAATCAGCTTACATGCGCATCCATTACATTCATATATCATAAATATTGATAGAACACATTTTATTGCATCATACATGACATGCAACATAACTTTGTGTTTTTAGCTAACATTTTACCCTTTTTAGGATAAGATTAAAAGCTACCTTTAACAAATGTTCAAAGATTTCAGATACAGTACAGATACACCCCAGACACGGCGGTCATTCTACTACTCATTCAGGCTTCAGCAATCAGATACAAACTAGATACGCTCCAGACACAAAAGCCATTCTATTTCTCATTCAGATTCAACTATCAACTTCAAGTTCAGATACACTCCAGACACGAAATTCATTCTGTCACTTGTCCAGATCCCAGTTACAGTACAAATACACTCCAGACACGGAAGTCATTCTGCTTCTCATATAGATCTCAACTTCAGATACAGTCCAGATACGCACCAGACACGGTTTCCATTCTGTCACTCATTCGGAATTTATCCCCAGGCTGGAGATGCTCCATACACAGATGTTTCTCTATCGCCCATTCAGAATTCAGATACAATACAGATACACTCCAGACACGGAAGTCATTCTGATATTCATTCAAGAATCAAATACGATTACAGCTCGGATACGCCCTAGACACGGACGCCATTCCTTTGCTCATACGAATCCAATCTCCAAATACAACTCAGATACGTTCCAGATACGGATACCATTATGGTGTTCATTCTCCTGATTTTCAACAAACATTCTTGGATGACATCTCTAAGCCCATCTCCAGCAAGATTCTACCATCTCCAAATGGCATCTTTAAGCCCATTCCCTCAGCTGCATTTTGACGAGTGCAAATTTACGGGCACTCTAGTGTTCAATCCTCTTTTACCTTCGAGTCACGAAAGGCAAACTCGCCAATCTAACTCTTCAGGTTCAAGAAGATTGAACAGGGGCAGCTGTTGTACCCCAAAATTTGCCCTCTTATTTTATCAATATTTCCCCTCACAAGGCTCCTTGAACTCCAGACAGGATTAGGGTTTTGCACTGCCCAAGACATCTCCTTGCACTGATAACCAAAATTAGGGTTTGAGTTTGCACAAAGATTTTTGGACTTTCAACACTCAAAGTTACTTTCATACTTCATTTTGGACTCATGAGTTTGTCCATACCAAGTTTCAAGCCTTGAATCAAATTTTTACCCAATTAATTGAACAGTTGACCTAGAAATCAGCTGTATTGGGGAAAAAAGTCAACTGTGGCCAATTTACAGTCAAACCTCATAATTTTTTATCCACATCAACATTATAGACTCATATGAACCATTTGATAAATTTTGGACCACAACTCCTCAAGAAATTTGATCAGATCATCAAAATGGCAAAATGGTCAAAATTAGGGTTTTGACTGGAGAAAGGCAATTTCTGATTTTTGACCTAGCCAATGGCAAATTGGGTTCAAGCATGGTTTCAAGGACTCAATGGCATAATCTTGACCTATTCACAAGGTTCAAAAGATCTCAAATGCATTGGATTGACAAATGAATTTTTCAGTCAACTGATCAAAATTTGACTGTACACTGAAAAGTCAAACTTTGACTTTTTGGTCAAAATCAAGTGTCAAGGGTCATTTTTCATCAAGATGTGTCAAAACATGAAACTTGTTCATCAAGAAACCCATTTTTGCAAATTAGGGTTTAAAGTTGAAAAATTTCATAACTTAGAATTTTTCTAAGTTATGAAATTTTCTTAATTTTTCCTAAACTTTGCCCAACATTTTCACCATGATGCAATTGGATTCAAACAAAATTTCCAACATGAAAGTTATATTACTCCACAAAGTCTACAACTTTTATTCACAAAGTTTTCACAAAAGAAGCTTGGATCTCAAGTTATGATTTTTGGAACAAGGGTCCCTAAAACTTTTAACTTAGTGAAATTTTGCCCTAGTTTAGGCAGGATTTTGACCTATCTTCATGGCCATTGTTCACATAGTTCCACTTGGAATCTAAAATTTCATTTCAAAGATGGATTGTATAGCATGTTTCAAGCTTTCCAAAATGTCCAAGAACTCTCCAAACACATTTGTGGTTAGGGAGAATCAAAGGCTTGAAGTTGACAAAAACTCACTTTTCATCCATGGCATGTTCATATTGATACAAGTTGCAAATTCAAATAAGCTTGCCTTGCACTAGATTACAGGCCTTAAAACCATTCCACACTCAATAATTAAATGCAAATCCATTGGTCTAAGGCATGGTTTTGGTCATTAGGGCATTGCATACTAGATTAATCCCTAAATGGTAAAAGGTACATTACCATTTTTGCCAAAGTTTGCTTTATGTCAAAACCACAATCCTTGAGCATAGAGCCAAATCTTGTGCAGCAAATCAGATCCACAAACTTGAGGGGCCAAGGGAAAAGTGTGCAAGCTGATAGATAGCCTATACAGACCTACTTCACATCACTTCTCATACTTTGCTTCATAACCAAGAAATTTGTCCAATACACTAGAACTTGAACATCAAAAAAATCTAACTTGTGCAAGCTTTTGAAACATCTCTCTCACATCCCCTTGAACCAGAAACACGACCCTTTGAGCCTTTAAACATACCATAGCACAAAATCACCTTCCATTGGCAAAACAGGGCAAAATCTGCAGTTTGGTTTCCATAACACAATTGGCTCGTGCGTTTTTCCCCAAACCTATTCAAACACCTTCCATACAACCTATCCAAGCTATCCCAACCCTTAAACACTAACTGTAACTCCATTTACAGGGTTTGCCATTTTTGATTTCATCTTGTGCAGGTTGAGTTCTGTAGGCTTGTTCAAGCACATTCAAGGCAAGCTAGGCATTAGAGAAGGTCAAGGGAAGTTCAAGCAAGATCCCAAATATCTCAGGTCTGGTTGAAAAGCTCCACATTGCCATACACGAAGTCAGCTAAAACAGGTTTTTATCAACTTCCTATCTCTCTATTTAGGAACATTTAGACTTAGGTTTATGAATAAGAAATGTAGTATTCATAGCCATGAAGCTGTACATATGCTCAGTTTTCATTTTAATTAAGCATGCTAAGAGAATTTGGTCCATGAACATCCTGAAAAAATTAGGTTAGATTTTAGGGCCAGAGAAATTCTCTCTGGTCTTTGAGAGTTAGATTAAGTTTTTTATATGGTTGGAATCTTGGTTTAATGCTCTATAAGTTTCATGTTTTGAGTTTTTAATTTCATACAAAGAATAGAGAGAACAAAACTGGAGTTACAGGCACGCGTTTTTATCCAAAGGTTGAAGATGAAGATCAGTTTGGGCTGGGCTTGGCCTGGACTTGTTTTTGACACCCCCTCCTTGCTGATTGCACCTCCCTTGGCCCATTTATATTATTTTTCATATTTTTGTATTTCTATTTTATTTTCTGACTTTTATTTATTTTTTATAAACATTAAAATCACCAAAACTATTTTATTTAATTTTCACATTTTTATTTCAGAATTTTTTTTATTAATAACCATGTATTAAAAAAATATTTCGCAAATAACCGGGTTTCGGAAAAAATTACGCAAATAACCATGTTTCAGATGGCTCCACAAAGGAGGAGCCATCTCATTTGGCGCATGCACCTAGGGTTTTGTCCTAGGCGCCATCTCACTTGGCGCCTCCCTTGGCTTTTAGCCAAGTGAGATGGCACATGCTCCTTAAAAAGAAGAGGAGGCGCCATCTCACTTGGCGCCTAGGGCAAAACTAGGGTTTTTTGCTGTTTTATAAATAATTCGTCCGTTTCTTTGAAATTTCTCAAACTTTCTCGCACTGTATTTTTTTTTGTACTCCCTTATTTACGTAATGACGTCGCCTATGATTTTTAGCAGAGATGGTTACGTTATATTCTCCGCCACGAAACCTGCGATGAAAATGAAATTCTGGCACATTCACTCCATGGAGCGTCTGAAGCGGGAGTTGATGCGGTGGCTAGATGGAGACATCGCCGAGGGGGAAAAAATTCGAAGGATCCAGCGAAAACGAACAACAACCTCGCATGCGACAAGAAGACCTAATGTGTGGTTGGAGGAAGTCAAAACAGACAGTGATGTAATGCTGATGATGCATGGGTCAGATGAAATTGTGTTAACAGTTGTAATTTCCTAGATTGAATATCGTTAATCATTGTTGTACGCGAAAACCCTAATGTAATTTCCTATATTGAATTTCTTAAATTGTGTGAACAGTTTTATTAACGGAAAACCCATAATGTTTACAACACAAATATTGAAAAGATTTATTGTATTACAAAATTTATGTGGTCGAGCCAGACGCCCGATTCGGACAGTTTTTGCGATTGTGTCCGACCTGACGGTTGGTGGAGGATGGAGTCCTTAAACCCCATCAACAACAACACTTTTGGTTTCCCTTACGCAACAAAGTAAGTCATTAAGTTATAGCATTTATAACTATTCTTCTCTTTCCAAAATATATGCTAAAAATAACATGTTTCTAATTTCCTTTAGGTACTGCGTGAGGGGTATGGATTACGGCAAGAATCCCAGATTCAATGTCGCACTCTACCGGAATCTGTTGGATCACTTAGGCCCAGATGACGTACGTCGTAGCTTTTAACTTTTGTTCATTTTAATTATTTATACATTACTTTTGCGCTTACCTGATTTAAATTTTATCGCAGTTCGTCTGGAGACCATATTTGGGTTTGGACCATTCTCCAAATCCAGAGGATGCAGCAACTTGGACTGCAAAGACTGCACTCATTCGGTTCAACATTGTGGAGATGCACCACAGCGACCGTGTGAAGATGCAGTTCGGAATGATCCAAGAGATACCAAGTGATCCAACAGATTTGTCCCCCTGGCATCTAAAAAGGGTCGACGCCCAGTGGGGTCTTACCAACTGGAAAGACTTTGCTCCAGAATGGTGTAAAATGTGGCAAAGGCGTCACCGCTACATCTTGCAATCCCCGGTTTTCCTTACTCAAGGTAACATGCGACACACTGATCAATATATGTCGTGGTACAGGTCGGTTAGTAACCCAGATATGCACGTGTCTCATCCGAGGTACTTGGTTAACCCACGCACACAATGGGCACAACCCTCGATTCCCCACCAACAAACCCAAAATCCATCAACCTCAAACCAACCCCCAAGAAGAAACAGACCAACAAACACACAACTACATTCCCCACCACAACACAACTACAATCAAATGCCGTACTACCAACCACAATCACCGCCAAACTACCAATACCCGGATATGCCTCAAACCCAACCACAATACCAACCCCAATACCAGCAAACCCACATACCCCATACACAATTTCAGTCTTCCACATATCCCAATATGGCGCCCTCAACATCCATCCTTAGCCCTGATATGGGAATGTCAGAAGATTATGACCAAGCCGACCAAACCTACCATCAACCACCATATCACCAAACAACCCAACATCCACAATACCAAACACCCCAAGATCCATTTCCTTTCTACCCCCCATACTCAGACGACCAATGCTACCGACCAACCATGGAGCCCCACCCACCGCCAACACGACCAAACTTCGAGGGTATGGGTAACCGACTGTACCAGAGCGGATCTTCGAGATATGGAGATCTTACTGATTTTATGGATTCGGATCGCATTGACTTCGCTGGGCCATCGACCTTGCCGCAGCAGGAAACGAGACGGCACCCAGCAAGAGAAAGGCGAGGACGAGGATGCGGAACTGGGGGTCATTACCGGGTTCCTGGGGATCACTGATGTATCTTTTTTTTCCCAGTATTTTTTGTATACATTTTTTTACTGTTCTTTAAATGTAAAACAGTTGAATGTAATTATTTTTTTTAAATAAAAAATCCATTTTGTTTATCTCTGTCTAATACGCAACGCGTAGGAAAGAAAACAAAAAAAATAATTTTTTTGACCTAATTTTCTACATAGGCGCCATCTCACTTGGCTTAGGGCTTGCCCTAAGCACTTAGGCGCCAAGTGAGATGGCGCCTCCCTTAAAAAAAGAGGAGGATGCGCCAAATGAGATGGCTCCTCCTTTGTGGAGCCATCTCAAACATGGTTATTTGCGTAATTTTTTCCGAAACCCGGTTATTTGTGAAATATTATTTTAATACTTGGTTATTAATAAAAAAACTTCTTTATTTCATCTTTTATTATTATTTTTTCTAATATAAAAATAACTATTAGATAATATACTTTTATTTTATTTAATGAAAACTTAAAAACAATACAAAAAAAACATTATATTTTTTATTATTATTATTCACACTTAAATAATATATTTTTCTAATATATTTTTATTTTATATATATTTTATTTTATTTTATTGTACATAAATAATTAATATGTATATACATACTTTTATTTTATTTAATAGATATTTTAGAATAAAAACATAAAAATGTTATACTTTTATTTTTATTATTATTTATACTTAAATAATACTTTTTCTAAATACATTTTATTTTTTGTATATACACTATTTTATTTTATTTTATTGTATATAAATAGTATATTTAATATATTTGTATTCTTAAAAGAAAATTAGGGTTTACCCTTTATAAAAAAATAATAATCCTTTTTTTTATTATTCTCTTCTTTTTACATTAAATATTTTTACATACATAAAAATAAACAAAAACCTTTTTGCATATTCATATTATTTTATATATTTATTTAATATTTTATTTAAATATTATTCATTTGTTACTTATGCCATTTGATTCAATTTGGATGTAATAGTAAAACTAGGGTTTTAATTTCTTGTCAAATAATCCCTATTCAAAAATTGTATCCCCCTCCCCATAATCATGTTGTAATAGTGTAGATTAATTTTACGCATTTAAGCTTTCAATTATGCCAAGGTTAGAGATTAGGGTTTGTATACAAAAGAATCAAAATCAAACAAATAGCTTGACTAATACAAAGACAAAAATGCATGAAAATGATAACACAATGCACACTTGCACCCCTATGGTTTCATCCACTTGTTGCCTTTTAAAATGACCATGTTATGCATGTTGAGTATCTTTGGCAAAACAAAAACAAAACAAAAGATCATAGTCCCTCGATGATGCTATCTTGATTGCCTATACAAAAATAATCTAGTCCCTCGGAAAAAATTGCTAAAGATACTTAACACAATTTCTATCATGGTCCATACGACGACCCACTCCTGTCCCATTAAACATCCTAATACAAGGTTGTTTACCAAATGCAATGGTAAAACAACACTGTCAAAAGGGTTAAAAACATATAGGAAAGATCTTTGAGTAAAATAGGGTAGATAACTCTTAGTTACTTGATCAAAACTTGCAAAATATCCTTGCTATTTTTCAAACACACCTCACAACACAATTTCAAAATATTTCCCAAATCAAACTTTCAAAACATTGAAACATCTTTTCAAAAGACATACATCTTTGTATACATTCAAACAAGAATCATTACAAAGGTTGCCACAACGATGGCCTCTTTTTCAAAACATCTTTCAAAACCACACACAAATCACCATTTAAAATAATTGGAAAAGCAAAGCAAGTGATCTAAACAAGTAACTAAGAGCCCATGGATAACCATGGATGAAAAGGGTGCATGCACCTTCCCTTTTCATAATCTACTCCCCGAACCCAAGAAAACATCTCAAAGGTCTTTCCTGTGCTTTTTGACCTTTCCTTTGGATAAAATAAAAAGTCGGTGGAGACTCTTGCTAAATCGAAACATTTGCGAACACAAACACAAAACCTCAAGTCAGTTCTCCCACCTTATCACAGAACTGGCGACTCTGCTGGGGAATATGTCTAAAAGTGGAGTAACCTTAGGGTTTAGATCACTTTTGCATGCTTATCTTGTTTGCTTTGATTGCTTTACAATTGGTTCTCTTGTTTGGGTTTTAAATCCTCCACCCGGATTTTTGGGAAAACATTCATAGGTAAATAGCAATACGTTGTGGAAACTGTGCAGGGTATACCAACATGGTTGAAGCAATAGCTATATTAGTGCGACATATTTGTGGGTACCGGTAGGATTTGAGTCAATCAAAGAGAATACGGGGCCGCTGAGTGATGTCATGAAGCACTAATGAACTCTTAGAACCTTACTTGACCATCTTGGCCTTTTTAGGGGTAGTGAGATGACCGACTTTGGTACAGTCCAAAGTTGGTAGATACTCGATACTACACTCATTGAGGGTTGTTTTCTTGGAATATTTTGGTCGCCAGTTAAGTGGATAAACTGAAACAATGAACACAGAAAATAATCCAGTGATATTGAGCTCCTTAGAACCCGGTTACTATTTATAAGACAGGTTGAGCCAACTAAGTTCAAGAGGGTACTTACCTATGAAACCTCATGCAAGCCTGAAACTAGGATCTTGTGTGACTTATTTGTACATATACTTGTGCATACATCATGAACATCATAAAGCATCATATGCACCCACTAACCATTTCAAGGGTTTGGATCTTCATCTTTGTTCTTGTTTTGTAGGTAATGGAATCTCTTCGCAGAAAAACAATCCAGGTCAACCTTGTGAGGATCCCTCCTCAACTCAAGGAGCTTGCTTCCAAGATTCCAGAGAATTCTCTCTTCAGTGAAAGACATGGTAGACTTCTCAACTTAGTCAACACCAACACTGAGGAAGACATGATGAAAGTCCTCTTCTAGTTCTTTGACCCCCTACACCATTGCTTTACATTTCCTGATTACCAACTGGTACCTACCTTGGAGGAATTTTCTCAACTCCTGAGGATTCTTATTCTCCATCAACTACCCTACAACACTACGGAAAGAGAACCAAAGCCTGAAGATGTTGCTCAAGCCTTACACTTGCAACCATCTGATATCAAAGGTCATTGGGAAACCAGAAGTGGTGTCAAGGGTTTCTTGGCAAAGTTTCTGTTTGAGAAGGCACAAGACTGCTGGAATTCTCTAGATCTGCAAGCTTTTGAGGAGATTGTAGCACTTCTCATCTATGGGTTGGTCTTATTCCCAAACCCTGATCTGCTTATAGATGTGAATGCTGTCAAGATTTTCATATCTCGGAATCCTGTGCCTATATTGCTTGGGGACATCCTACACTTATTTCACACACAAACAATGAGGAAAAGAGGTGTTCTCATGTGTTGTACTCCTCTTCTAGCAAGGTGGTTTATTTCTCACCTTCCCCAGTCAGTCTTGAAGAATGAACAAGGCTTGAGGTGGTCACAACGATTGATGACCCTTACACATTATGATGTTCATTGGTGTTCTCGGTCCAGAGAAAATGTCATCATCATTGATCGTTGTGGAGAATTCCCTAATGTCCCACTACTAGGCATTAGGGGAGGTATTACCTACAATCCCTGTTTAGCTCTGAGGCAATTTGGGTATGCCCGAAGGGATGACCCTCATAATATGCTGATTCCTGACTTGGTTTTTGACTTCCACAACGACGCTCAAGGACTTCGACAAAGGTTTATCTGAGCTTGGAGGATGCCCAACGAAGTGGATAGTAAGACATTGGGACACAAGAATTCCATCCCCCTTGAGCCTTATCTCATGTGGGTACGAACCCGCGCTTAGAATCTTATGATGCCATACCCTCACATTCTCCCCATGATCAAAGAGCCTGTTATGGAAGGAGAGGTTCCATACACCCTCCTACATCCAGACATGCCAACATCATTGGAAGAATTGCAAAAGAGTTGGATACAGCTCAAGGAAGAACGAAACACTTTTGAAGCCAGCTTCTATGCCAGTGAGAATAAATTTTTGGAACTTTCCCGCCGACTTCATGAAGAGGAGACTCTTAACACTTGCATCGCGCCAAAAAGGATGCACAACATATTTTTACATTAAGAAGCTTTGTAATTTTTTGCCCATGGGGCATTTATGTACTAACAAATTTCTTCTTATTAATATGACGTGTGTTCCTTTTGTTTGCAACAAATCTGAATTTCTGAATCCTTGAATGCATTACATGAATAACATATCATTCATCATATGCATAAACAGGTCTTCACACCAGGTTTCCTTATCTTTCTGCTGTTTATTTCAGCAAGATGGATATAGAGCAGACGATCAAAGATCTGCAGGCATAGAATTTGCAATTCCAATAACTCCTCATAAACTTGGCAAAGGGTCAAGAGGATCTTAAAGCGCTGTTAGAGAAAGAGAAGGAAAAAGAAAAGTAGAAAAAGAAAAGAATTGGTGTGGCCACTATGGGAAGAAGATTTGAGAATCAGGCTAGGAGAGTTCTGGATTTCCCCTCAACGTTTGACGAAGGGGTTGGTAAAGGAAAGGGAGTTGCAATACCCTCAGAGTCTGAAGCTGAAGAAGAAGAAGAAGAGAAAGAGGATGAAGATTACTCCGAATAGCAGTATCCTCCAGCGGATGATAAGTATAAGAATCTTGAGGATCGGCTGGCGGCCATGGAGGTACAAAGGGTAGCTGGGCTAGATTTTGAAGAACTAGGGTTGGTCGCTGGGATCGTCATTCCTCCCAAGTTCAAAGTGCCTACATTTGCTAAATACGACGGTTTGTCCTGTCTGAAGATGCATCTGCGGTCCTACGTCAGAAAGATCCAACCTCACTCTTCCGATAAGGATCTGTGGGTCCACTTTTTTCAAGATAGTTTGTCGGGTACGCAATATTACTGGTTCTATCAACTTGAGAGATCTGATGTTCATAACTGGGAGGATTTAGCTGCTTCTTTCTACCGACAATACCAATAGAACGCAGATTTAGCGCCTACTCGTACTCAACTATAGAGTATGGGTATGGCCTCTAATGAGGGATTTAAGGAGTATGCCCAGAAGTGGCGGGATTTGGCTGGAAGGATGCAGCCACCATTGTCGAATAGAGAGCTGGTTGACATGTTTTTGGGGACCCTGTCAGGTCCATTCTTCAATCACTTGATCGGGAGCTCATCTGCAGGGTTCACCGAATTAATTCTGACCGGTGAAAGGGTCGAAGTTGGCATTAAGAGTGGTAAAATCCAGAAGGATACCTCCGCCTCCACTGCTATTAAGAAGACCTTCCCAGCTAAGAAGGAAGTTTCTGCTGTTCATACTCAGAAAAATCAAGAAAGAATGGAGCGCCGACCATCGGTGGGGGCTGTGATGATCCATAACTCCTCAACCGATCAACCTCGAAGCAGTCAACCCAGAGCTAACCAGCAAAGGGTAGAAATACCACAATGACAGTTCACTCGGATCAATATGACACCAGCTCAGGTCCTCCCTCATCTGTTAAAGTTAAACCTTACCAACTTGAAAGAAGCGCCGAAAAACCTAAATACCTCATCTCCCTATTATCATTCAAATGCAAAATGTGCATATCATTCGGACAGCGTGGGGCACGACACCAACAACTGTTGGGCCCTTAAAAATAAGATCCAAGATTTAATAGATGCCAAGTAGGTAGAGTTTGATGCCCCCGAAAAACATAATGTAATATCCGCTCCTATGCCAAAACACGGTTATAATGTCCATGCTATTGTAGAAGATCTTCATGTTACCGCTGTTGATAACTTAATGACTCCATTGCCAATAATCAAGATGAATATGTTGAAAGCCGGGATCTTCCCAGGCTGTGAAAAAAATTGTTACCTTTGTTCAACCTTGCAATCCGACTGTCCGCTATTGAAGTCAGGCATCCAACGCTGATGGATACTCAAGAGATCCTTTTTCAGAAAACTCCTGTTGCTACTGTTACTCCTGTTACTCCAATCAATGATGTTGCTATAATCACCATTTCCTCAATATTTCCAAGACCTGCAAAAGGCCTGTTAAGATTACACCTGATCCAAAGTTTGTACCACTGAAGATTACCATACCGGGGCCTATCCCATATAAGTCCAACAAGACGATACCGTGGAATTATGGAGGAGAGATATTCTATCACGGTGTGAAGCAGATCGAATCAGCCGAAGAAAGTTCCGATGAAGAAACTCCTGACATAGGGAATATTGCGGGGACAAGTAAGATCACTCGTAGCGGAAGAATCTTTTCTCCAGAGATCGCTCCTCCATGGGAAGTCTTCGGACCCTCAAGTGCTCATGTGCCTGTCAAGATATCTGTGCAAAGTACAGTGATTGAAGAAATTGTTACTCCCGAGGTTGTACCCTCTGCTGTTACTGCTGATAAAGGTAAGGGGATCCAAGAAGCGCCCGTCAGGACGAGGGCTCAGACTTTGGTTATCCCCGAGACCACCCAAAAGGAGATGGAGGAGATTTTAAAGATAATTAAGAAGAGCGACTATGATGTCGTAGAGCAGCTGGGGCAAACCCCTTCAAAAATCTCTATGCTGGCTCTATTGCTCTTCTCCGAGGCTCATGCCAAAGCCTTGATCAAATTTCTAAAGACGGCACACGTGCCTCAAGAAACTTCTGCAGATCAGTTTCAAGAGTGCGTGGCTAGCCTTACAGCCGACAATGGCCTTGGCTTCTCTGATGCCGATCTGACGTCTAAGGGAAGAAAGCATAATGATGCGCTGCATGTCTCGGTAGAGTGCAGAGGAACTACACTTGCTCATGTTCTGGTGGATACCGGTTCATCTTTAAATGTTCTACCAAAGAAAGCATTGGACAGATTGGACTGTGAAGGTTTGACCCTAAAGCCCAGTAACATCATTGTTAGAGCCTTCGACGGTTCTAAACGGATGGTTCACGGAGAAGTGGACATTCCAATTAAGGTAGGAACGAAAATTTTCAACTCTACTTTTTATGTGATGGACATCCGTCCTTCATATTCATGCTTGTTGGGAAGGCCATGGATCCACAACGCTGGGGTAGTCACTTCTTCTCTACACCAGATGCTCAAATACCCAGTCCAGGGAAAAATCATAACAGTTCATGGTGAGGAAGAGTATATGATAAGCCACCTTAACTCTTTCTGCTACGTGGAGTTAGATGGTGAATTCATAGAAACACCTTTCCAACACTTTGAAGAGGTTTCTCCTGAAGTTGCGGTAGCCAAGACAATGACTGATGTGCCCATTATTACCAAGCCTGTGTCCCGGATGTCATCCCTTAAAGATGCAGAGGCTGTGATCAAGGAAGGAGGAAGTATAATATGGGGTCAACTGCCAAATTTTCCTTACAAGACAGATAAGTTCAGATTGGGTTTTACTGCTGCTATCCAGAAAGCTGTGCGTCGCTCCCGAGCTGGAGGACCGCCACTGAAAATCACTCATCACGGAGTTCATGCTTTAGAGGATGATGAAGAAGGAAGCAATTTTGAAGACTGGATCTTTCCAACCATTTAAGGAGGACTCAACGACTGGGAGGTGAAAGACTTCGTTCCCATTACTTTCATCAATCAGTAATTTATCTTTTGAACATTTCCTGTTTGGTCTGTAATAATCATTAAACAATTTGTACACTCTTTTTGCCTTATGCCTTACCCGGGGCATATAGGTCCATTTGTAAGGGTTTTGATTCTTCATTTTCATATGCCTTACCCGAATGTCCATTTATTAGGGTTCAACCTCAACTTATACTTATTCAGCCTCTCGAATAGCTTGTACAGGTGATCGAGATGTTCCTCTTTAGTTTGTGATCTAGAAATCATATCATCCATATCGACCTATATTTTATGATGAATCATATCATGAAACAAAGCTACCATATCCCTTTGATATGTTGCCCCTGCATTCTTTAATTCGAGCGGCATGACCTTGTAGCAAAAGGTGCCCCATTGCATAACGAAAGTAGTCTTCTCCATGTCTTCGGGAGCCATCCTTATCTGAATATAGCCAGAGAAACCGTCCATAAAAGAGAAGACTTTATTATGAGAAGTATTATCGACCAAGACGTCAATGTGTGGTAGAGGGAAGTCATCCTTGGGGCTTGCCCTATTCAGATCCCTATAGTCTACGCACATGCGAACTTTTCCGTCTTTCTTTGGAACGGGAACCACATTGGCAACCCATTGGAGATAGGATGTTACAGCTAAGAATCCTGCATCAAATTGTTTCATCACTTCAGCTTTTATCTTTTCAGACATATCAGGCCTCATGCGACGAACCTTTTGTTTGACAGGAGGACAATCTTCTTTTGTCGGCAGACGATGAACTACGATGTCGATATCCAACCCAGGAATATCTTCATAAGACCAAGCAAATACTTCCACATAATCATGCAACATCTAAACCAACCTACTCTTGACACTGCTTTCCAAGTTAGCGTCGATCTTGATTTCCATTTTGTCTGCCTCGGTACCCAGATTGATGACTTCAACTGACTCTTCGTGCGGCTGAATAGCTTTTTCATCTTGTAAAAGAAGTCTGGCTAGTTCTCCCGGTATTTCACAATCTTCCTCGCCTCCGTCTTCAGCTTGGTTGATTGGACACTCAAAGTCATAGTCAGCAATAGTAGAGTCATTGGCAATAGGATCCAGATTGGATGAGGACCTGCAAGAATGTGTGTGTGTGTGCATGTAAGATACATGGCTATTTTGAAAAATGTATTTGAACGAAAAGAAAGACAATGAGCATACAGATTTCAATGCAAAAGAGTCTAATGATTTGTATTTAATGATCATGATTAGATGAACATAAATAAAACCCTTGACAAATGGACCAAAGTGCCCCGGGCCAGGAACATGGCTTAAAAGTCATTGTTAAAAATTACAGACAAAATGTTCTTGAATTGAAAGAAAAGCAATAACTAGTAGATTACTCCTCAAGGAAGGAGATGGGCACAAAGCCCTTCGCATGCCAATTCTTCAGCTCCATTGTAGTTGGATACACCCAATCTTCAAATGCAGCTTCTTCATCTGAATTACCCACAACATTAACTTCATGGCTTCCAATGTAGAGAGGTGGCTTTCCTGCATGAGCATGCCTCACTTCCTTCTGAGCTTTGACGGTGAAACCCAAACCAAACTTGTCCGTTTTAAATGGGATATCAAGGAGTTATCCCCAAGTATCACAACTTCCTTCTTCAATTTCCGCACGAGCATCTTTGGCTGAAACCATCTTCGGCACGACCTTAACAGCTTTGGACTCATCAGAGGAACATTTGGTAGCAGCAACCATCGGTGGCACGACTACAAAGGCTTGACACGGGGTCTCAATGAATTCTCCATCCATCTCTACGTATTTGAACGAGTTGAGGTGGCTCACCATAAACTATTCCTCACCACAGACGGTGACAATTATTCCCTTGACAGGATATTTAAGCTTTTGATGGAGAGTTGAGGTTACTGCCCCAGCTTTATGGATCCACGGGTGAACCAACATACAAGAATAGGCGGGATGGATATCCATAATGTATAAGGTGGAGTTGAAGATTTGGGAGCCCAACTTGATTGGAAGATTTACCTCCCCATGAACAGTCCTTTTTGATCCATCGAAGGCCCTTACAATGATATCACTTGGCTTCAAGACTAAACCTTCATAGTCTAGACGGCCTAACGCCCCCTTGGGTAGTACATTCAGATAAGAACCAGTGTTGACTAGTACATGTTCTAAGGTAGTCCCTTTGCACTCGACAGAAACATGTAGAGCTTTATTGTGGTTCTTCCCAAGCGATGTTAGGTCAGCATCTGAAAATCCCAAGCCATTATCAGCAATCAAGCTAGCCACACAATTCTCAAATTGGTCTGTTGTTGTCTCATGGGGGACATGAGCCTTTTTTCAGGAATTTGATTAATGTCCGAGCATGGGCATCAGAACAGAGTAGCAAGGACAACAATCAAATCTTAGAAGGGGTTTGTCCCAACTGTTCCACAATCTTGAAGTCGCTTCTTTTTATTATCTTTAAGATCTCTTCCATCTCACGAGCGGAGGGCTCTCCATCAACAACATCCTTTGTGGGTATTTCTATCACGACTGGCTCAACAACCTTCTCCTTCCCCCTTGTATCAGTACTTGGCTTGGCAGCAGTAATGCGAATGGGCGCCTTTGTAACAACTGGTGGTGAGATATTGGGTGAAAATATTCTCCCAGTTCTGGTTACTTTACTTGAACCAGTTATGTTACTAACATCATCAACTTTTTCTTCTTTGATCCAAGCGTCTTGTTTTATGCTGTGATAAAACACCTCAGCACCATAGTTCCATGGCATTGCGTTGTTTGAAGAATAGGGAATTGGTATGGGGTTGGTAATTATTAAGGGAGCAACAGTGGGTTCATTTGAAATCCTATTAAGACCTTTGGAGGTGATCCTAAGAGGCTTGTTTGAGATGGTGATAATAGAGAGATCTTCACATTTGTCAGTCAATCTTTTAGCAAATAGGGTCTTCTCAAATAGAATTTTATGGCTATCCATTAGGCATTGAATTCCTTTCTTTAGCCCTTCGCATCCATTGAATTGTTTAGTACAACAAACACAGTCTTTTACACAGCCAGGGAAAATCCCAGCTTTCAACAGGTTCTTTTTGATGGCATTCAGCGGAGTAGTCAAGTCTTCAACAGAGGCAACAAAAATTGTATCTTCAACAACATTAACACCCTTGTCATGCTTCGGTATAGGTGCGGTGATTACATTCGGAGTTGGAGGAGGATCGAACTTAATAGTCTTGTTATCGATCAAATCCTGAATTTTGTTCTTTAAGGCCCAACACTGGTCAGTCTCATGCCCGGGGCTACTTGAGTGGTAAGAACATTTAGCGTTTAGATTATACTTTGGTGAAGAGGTATCAGGGTTGGCAGGAGGATCGCGCAATGTCACCAAATTAGCCTCGATAAAGTGTTATAAGGCTTGAGATAATGACATACCCAACCTCATAAATTGTCTTCTAGGAGTTTCAAAACATTGATGATTTGCAGATGGTCTTGGAGTAGGAGTTGGATTAGAGATTTGGACAACGTTAATAGACAAATGATCATTCTTCTTGGTACTAGCCCTTGCCCCGTACACAACATTGATTTCTTTCTTTGCTCCAAAAGGTTTCTTTACAGGATTTGAAGTGGAGGCAGACGCCACAGAGATCTTCCCACTTTTGATGCCGCTTTCAACTCTTTCACCAATTAAGATTAGCTTGGTGAATCCGGAAGAGGAACAACCTACTAACAATTTAAAGAAAGGACCAGATAAAGTGCCCATAAACATGTGAATATGCTCTCTATCATTCAAAGGTGGTTAAACCCTACTTGCAAGGTTTCTCCACTTTTGTGCATATTCTTTGAATCCTTCATTCTTTCCCATGGTCATATCTTGTAACTGAACCCTCGTTGGCGCCAAGTCGGCGTTATACTGATACTGATGGTAGAATGCAGTAGCTAAATCTTCCCAAGTATTGATACAGGAACCATATAACTGATAAAACCATTCTAACTGCGTTCCGGTCAAGCTCTCTTGGAAAAAGTGAACCCAAAGTTTCTTATCAGCAGTGTGCGGCTGTATCTTGCGCACATAAGATTTCAGGTGGAGTTTTGGACAAGAAACTCCATCGTACTTTGCAAAGATTGGTATTTTGAATTTGTGGGGAATAACAACCCCAAAGATCAATCCCAAATACCCAAAATATAAACCGGGGACAACTTGGATTTCAACAGCCTTCAACCTGTCTTCTAACTGCTTGTATTTGATATCGGCAGGTGGATGCTGCTCTTCAAAATAATAACAGTTAGCCTGGGTACTCTTAGCCTCCCCAATCTGATTCTCGTCTTCTTCAGACGAGTCTTCCCCTACCGGGATATGACGGACTGTCTCCTTGAACCTTCTTCCCATGTTGAGTAGAGCTTTCTTTTTGGGTTTCTTCTTAACAGCCAACAATGCCATCATGTCTTGCCGCCCCTTGGATAAGGCTAGTAGAGTCTCTTGGAATTGAGAGTTTTGTTCCTTGAGATCCTTCACAGTTTCTCTAGATCCATCTTGCTGAAATAAACAACAGAAAGATAAGGAAACATGTTATGTGAAAACATGTCATGTTATGATGCATGGAATGTATATGCAAATGATTTCAAGGATTAATGAGATTTAAATTTGTATAGACAAAAGAAATAAACAAACGTCAATTTTCATTAATTAGTTTGAAAAGATTACAACATGCCCCTTGGGCTTACAAAATAACTCTCTAAGATAAAAAGACTGAACGCATCCTCTTCGGTGCAAGGTAGGCGTTCACACTTTTCTCTTCTTGTAGCTGCTTCATAAGCTCCAAGACTCTCTTCTCACTAGCATAAAATTGAGCTTCGAAAGTATCTTGTTCTTCCTTAAGCTGAATCCAACCCTTTTGTAAGTCTTCGAGAGAGGTAGGCATGTCGGGATGGAGGACAATGTAGGGAGAACTGACTTGGGTGTTTTGCGTTTTATCACAAATGTTGCGGTTAGTAAGAGTCGCCACCGACTTTTCTTTTATCCAAAAAGGAAAGGCTGAAAAGAACAGGAAAGACCTTTGAGATTATTTCTTGAGTTCGGGGGATAGATTATGAAAAGGGAAGGTGTTAGCACCCTTTTCATCCATAATTATCTATGGGCTATTAGTTGCTTTCTAGATCACTTGCTTTTGTTTGAAAATGTGCTTTGTGTGATTCTTTGAAAGTATTTTGAAAAGGCGCCATCGTTTAGGAAAACTTTGTAATAGTTCTCGTTCGTAAGAACGTATAAAAAGTGTTAATATTTTGAAAATATTTCATGTTTGGAAAATGTTTTGGAAGTGTTTTTGAAAGTGTTGGTGTTTGTTTTGAAAATAAGCAAGAGTGTTTGATTTGAAATTGAGCAAGAAACTAGGAAAAATCTACCTACTCAAAAGTCTTAGTTCATTTCTTCCTTTCCTTTGATATTACTATCTCACCATTGATTGGTAAGAAGCCTTAGCTTTGGATGTATAGGGACGAGCTCGGTCATCGTATAGCCATGATAGCAATATTGTGAGATATCTTAGCATTTCTCTTTGAGGGAGTAAGATCATTTTGAAAGGCAACATTTGATAGCGTCATCGAGGGACTATGATCTTGTATTTTTGATTGCTTTGCTAAGATATCTCACATGCATAACATGGCCATTTTTGTAAGGCAACAAAGTGGAATTAACTTAAGGGTGTAAGTGTGCAAGTGTGTTGGATTTACATGCTTGTTTGTCTTGAATTAGGGTTTGCCACTTGTTGGTTTTAGTCTTTCCATACAAACCCTAATTTACTAGCATTTTTGTATAAAACGATAAATTGCGGAAAATAAAAATACTAAGCTATTACATCATTAGGGGAGGGGGTATACAAATTTACAAATGGGAATTTTGCAAGAAAATTAAACCTAATTAACTATTACAACCATCTTGAATATTGTACAAAATTGAAAATAAAATGCAAGAATGCAAATGAATAAATAAATAATTTTTGTTTTGATTTTTTATGAAAGGGTTTTATCCTAATTAAGAAAATGATTAACGAAAATTAAATAAAATTAACTTAAACTAATTAAGAAAAGAACTTAAGTAAAAAAATTTTTTTTAGGGTTTTTTATGAAAATGTTTTAAATTAATAAAATGAAGATTAATCAATTTGAAATAAACCTAAGTTCTAAATTAATTAATTTACAAGAAAATAATATAATAATTAAACCTAATTATCTAAATTTATTATAAAAGAAATAAATTAATTTGTTTTAAGAAAAATGTTTTTTAGCCTTTTTGTTTTATAAGAAAATAAAATAAGTAAGTATAAATAATAAATAAAATATTTTTTGGATTTTTATGAATAAATAATAATAATGATAATAATAATAATAATAAAAATAATAAAAGTAATATGAAAATTAAAATAAAATAAAGAAAAAGAAAAAGAAAATAATAAAATAAAGAGCCAGGGGTATAAACATAGTCAGAGGGTAGAAGAATCAAAAAAATGAAAAGCCCAACAAAAGGGGCCCAGGCGCTGGCTGCAAATAAAAACAGAAGTGAAAATGTGAAAATGCACAAAAGGGTACCACTAGGGCTCGAACCCAGGTCCCAAAGGTGGCAGACGCGCACTTTAACCACTGGGGTGGTGATACATCCGTTAACTTAAACAAAACAACAAATATATAATCTAAGTTAAGTCCTGAATAAACTTCATCTTCAACCTCCAGCCAAAGGACCTGTAACTTATTCATTTCTCATCCATTCACAAAACTTCCAACATCAAACTTATTAGAAATTTCCTCTCGATTCTGAATATGTAAATAACTTAAGCTAATTCTCAAAGATGAGCATGGATTTCTAACAGTACCAAATTCTGACTTAAATATTTTCAGGGGTTCAATCTCAAAATTCTCCCTACTCAAGCAACATAAGTGAAATCTATGGACATGTATAGTTTCAGGGCAATAATGTCTACATTTTATCTTCATAAATGCAAGCCTAACAATGCCTAAATATGAAGATAGAAGTTCAATAAAAATACCTCAAAACTGGAATTCGTGAAATGAGTTTGACCTTGATTCAAGATGCTGCAATGATCAGGTTAGCTTCCTTGAGTCTCTAGGAAGCTAATGCAATGCTTAGCTTGAGTTGAGAGTGGCTGAAATGGCCTGGAGAAGTCCAACTGCAATACTCTGTTTTTGAGCTTGGACAATGGTGAAAATGGTGTTACAGTTTAGGAACAGGGATTAGGATGAGTTGTATTTGAAGTAAGGAAGATTTTGAGATGATTTGGAGAGGAAACACATGAGTGGTTTGAGAGATGGGAGTTTCTGGTCAAGTTCTGCACAACAATGGAGTTTTTTGTGCAACATGAGTTTTTAGGGAGTTTGGGAGTGCTTTCAATCGGCTGTTAGCTTTCAAATAACTTGTATAGTTATATGAAAAAGGTTAGAGCACTTGAGGTTGACAGAACTGTGAGATATAGAGTTATGGCTATGTTACTATATTTTGAAGAAAAGTGGAAAACATGGTTTCAAGGAATAATACATGCATGGCCTGAGTTTATGGGAGGCTCTAGACATGTTTCTTTTTCCTTTGACCTTGCTTGTGTTCAAATGGAACAAGTTAGGAGCTCTATGCATTGACTTTGTGATTAAAGTCACTTTTTCCAAAATGGAAGTGTGAACTTTATTCCATTAATGGAATAATCACTTGGACAATGACTCAAACACTTGGAACATAGCTCAAATAGTTATGTAATCTTCTGACTATGGATAGATTTAGAGGTTAGAAGCCTGCAAAGTAAGATTCACACAACATGGGTGTGGATTGGATCAAATGTTCATCATGAAAATGACTTGAAAAACAAGTTTGAAACCCTAACTTCTTCCCCTCGATTCTCTTAGATCAAGTATGATCTCAATGAGTTATTGGACATTTTGGAAAGCTTGTAACATCCTATACAACCTATATGTTGGACATTTTTTAAAATTCCTCTTGGAACTATGTGAAAAATTTCCATGAAGTTAGGTCAAAATCCTGCCTAAACTAGGGCAAAATTTCACTGTTTCCAAGTTTCATGAACATATATTCACAAAATCATAACTTAAAATCCATGAATTTCTAGGAGAAGTTGTGTTATACAATGTTTTATATGTCATTGATATATACAACTTTCATGTTGGAAGTTTCCTTTGAATCATCTTTCATCATGGTGGAAAATTGGCTCAAAGTTGTGAAAAAATATGAAGTTTCCAACACAGAAAAATTTCTTTTATAAATTTTGAATTTTCAAAATGAAATCTTGACTTTTTGATTTCTTGATGAACAAGTTTCACATTTTGACATGTTTTGATAAATTGTGATCTTTGACACTTTATTTTGACAAAAAAGTCAAAGTTTGAGTTTTCAGTGTACAATTGACTTTTGATTAGTTGACTGAAAATCAACTATCAATCAATTGATCTTGAGGAATGTTTTGAGCCATGCCATTAGGTCAAAATGATGCAATTGAATCCTTGAGATCATAAATTAAACCAATTGTGATACGATGGGAGAACTGACTTGAGGGTTTTGCGTTTGATCGCAAATGTTGCGGTTAGCAAGAGTCGCCACCGACTTTTCTTTTATCCAAAAGGCAAGGTGAAAAAGAACAAGAAAGACCTTTGAGATTGTTTCTTGAGTTCGGGGGGTAGATTATGAAAAGGGAAGGTATTAACACCCTTTTCATCCATGGTTTTCCATGGGCTCTTAGTTATTTGCTAGATCACTTGCTTTTTGTTTTGAAATTGTGCTTTGTGTGGTTTTGAAAGTATTTTGTAAAAGAGGCAATTTTTAGGCAATCTTTGTAATGATTCTCGTTCGTAAGAATTAATACAAAGATTTTTGTCTTTTTGAAAATGTTTTCAATGTTTGTAAGATGTTTTTGAAATGTGTGTGTTTGTTTTGAAAATAGCAAGGAGATTTGTTTGAAATGGAGCAAGTAACCAAAAGTAATCTACCTACTCAAAATGTCTTTCTTGTTCATTTTCTTTTCCTTTAATATTGTTGTCTTACCATCGATTTGGTAAGCAAACCTATCTTTGGATGTAAACGGGACTGGCGTGAGTCATCATATAACCATGATTAGAAATGTTGCAAAGTATCTTAGAATTTTGAGGGACCAAGATCATTTTGTAAGGCAACTTTGAATAGCGTCATCGAGGGACTATGATCTTATATTTATTTGTTTTGCCAAGATACTTCGCGTGCGTAATATGGCTATTTTTGTATAAGGCAACCATGTGGAGAAACCCTAAGGATGCTTGTATGCAAGTGTGTTATTTTCATGCTTGATTTTGTCTTGGATTAGGGTTTTCTATTTGATTTGTTTTGATCTTGTCATTCAAACCCTAATTACTAGCATGGTATATAAAAGCGGTAAATTGCGTAATTTAAAGATTACTACGCTATTACAACATTTTATGGGAGAGGGGTATACAAATTATGAATGGGGATTTGCAATAATGTAAATCTAATTAAGCTATTACAACCAAATCTAATTTGTACAAGTATTTGAATAAACAATATACAATATAATTAAATATGCAATGGTATGTATATATATGCAAGAAAAAAGGTTTTTATTTTGTTTTTTCATATGCAGGAGAGTTTTGACCTAATCCTAATAATTTAAGAAGAGGAAATTTATTTTTATACACTGATTAACCCTAATTTTAGATTATTAAAAGAAAATAAAGTTCTTTAAATATCATTTTTTTGTGTATTTTTGTCTTAAAATAATAAATAATATTTATGAAAATATTTGGTCTTTTTATATGTCAAAATAAATATTTATAAGTATGAAAAAAGGATAAAAATATATCTAGATTTAATTTATTTTTACAAGTTTATTTAAGAAAAAATAGTTAGTATATAATTTAATAAAATATATTTTTTTATGTGAAAATAAAATAAAATAAATAAAATACAATATTTATCATGTTTTATATTTTTTATGATTTTTTTTTATGTTAAAGAAAATATTTAATAAAATAAAAATGAAAATAAAAACAAATAAATAAAATGTATGGGCCAGGGGGTATCTTGAGTATACAGGATGTAAGCATCAGAAAAAAATTATGACGCCCAATAGTTGAGCCTATGCTGCAAAAATGAGAGAAATGGCCAAAAATGAGAAAATATGTAAAAAGGCAGGCACCAAGGCTCGAACCCATGATCTTGGCATTCTCAGTGCGCTTCCTTGCCACTGGGGAGGCTGTACATCCGTTAGTTTAAATAAAACAAGAAAAACATAACATATGAAGCCTCCTTTCCCTATACTTCATCTTCTTCCTCAAGCTAGCCAGAACCTCTGTATCTTTCTCATTTCTCCATGAAAATGGAAACTTCAAACATGAAAATGGTAGTACTCTTTCCCACGATTTCAACCATGTAAATCATGTAAACTAACAATCAAAGATCAAAGCGAATTTTAATGGCCCTAATTTCAACCCTAATTTTTATAGAAATTTGAACTCTAAAATTCTCTATACATAATGAACAAAAATGAAATCTATGCACATGGTTGGCTCTAGCACAATAATATCTATATTTTCATTTCATAAATCATGGCCAATACATGCATGTATGAAGAGATAAAAGTTGGAGTTCTTACCTCTTTCAGCTGAGATTGTGAATGGAGTTTGAGTGAGATTTATGAAGGCCTGAAGATTCCTTTAGCTTGCCTGAACCTCCCTGAGTGTGTTCCAATTCTTGCCTTGCTTTAAAAGTGCCTGGATCTCTCTATCCAAGTCAACCTACAAGCTTGAAAAACAAAAATGGCACATGAAGAAGGAGGAGTTACAATGAAGGGATGATGGTCTGGAGCACTTAGATATGAGGTAGGTAAGGTGTTTAAGTGATTAAAACTTGAAACGCACGAGTGGATTTGTGGATTGTTATGCTTGGTCTCAAATTGTAAGTTTTTGACAGGTTTTTGGTGATAGGGAGTTTTTGAGAGTTTATGGCCTTTAGCAATCGTGTTCTAAGTTGTAATGTGTTTATGTATAAGTATAGGGAAGGCTTTTCATCCACTCCACCACAGATTTCTTAGTTATAGGCTTTTTGCACTCTTACTTACTTTCTAAGAAAGGTGAAGAGACCACTCTCTACATGCTTGTACATGCCTGCTTGGAGTTGGTACAAGTTCTAGGAAACTTGTTTTTGGTTTATAGGACTTGTGTGTGCAGAGAAAACAGGTCCAATGCTCAAGAAGTGAAAAGTTGCAAAAGTTATGCTTTTCAAAAATGGTAATGGCAACTTTAGGCCATTTATGGAATTAAAGTTTGGACAAAGACTCTTGTGCTTGGATTAAGGATTTATGATCTGTGTAAGCATTAAATTATGAAGTGAGAAACAAGTTTGAGACCTGTAAAGCAAGGATTAGGAAGCATAGGTTCAGATTTGAATTTTGTTCTTCATGAAATGGTTTGAAATCAAAGTGAGAAATTGTCAACTTCCTCTCTTCGATTCTCCGTACTCAAGAATGCTCTCAAAGAGTTATTAGACATTTTGGAAAGCTTGCAATATTCTCTATAACTCATCTTTAAAATGAATTTCAAGATTCCTATTGGAGCTAGGTGAAAAATTGCCATGAAGTTAAGTCAAAAACCTGCCTAAATTAGGGCAAAATTTCACTGAGTTATTATAGTTCATGAGCATGTATTCACAAAATTATATCTTGAAATCCAAGCATCTTTAGGGAAAAATGTGTGAAGAAAAGTTGTATATTTCATGGAGATCTACAACTTTCATGTTGGAAATTTCCTTTGAATCATCTTGTAACATGGTGGAAATTTGGCTTAAAGTTGAGAAAAAATAAGAAATTTTCTATACTTGGAAAAATTTCTAAGTTAAGAAAATTTCAAATTTCAAAACCAAATTTTCAATCTTTGTTTTCTTGATGAACAAGTTTCACATTTTAACATGTTTTGATGAATTGTGATCCTTGGCACTTGATTTTGACCAAAAAGTCAAAGTTTGACTTTTCAGTATACAGTTGACTTTTGATCAGTTGACTGCAAATTTCATCTGTCAATCCAATGAAAATGCAATGTTTTGAACCATGTCATTAGGTCAAGATGATGCAATTGAGCTCTTGGAATCATGCTTCAAACCAATTGGTCATTTTCTAGGTCAAAAATCAAAAATTGCCCTTTCTCAGTCAAAACCCTAATTTTGACCATTTTGCCCTTTTGTTGATTTGATCATATTTCTTGAGGAATTGTGGTCCAAACTTGATTAAATGATACATATGAGTATAAAAAATTAATGTGGATAAAAAATTATGAAGTTTGACTGTAAATTGGCCATGGTTGAGTTTTTCCCAATATAGTTGATTTTTAGGTCAACTGTCCAATTGACTGATCAAAAATGTGATTCAAAGCTTGAAACTTGACATGAGTAATCTTAATGGTCCATAATGATACTTGAAATCCATATGAAACATTGATAGTCTAAAAATCCTTGTGCAAATTTAAACCCTAATTTTGGATTATCAGTGCATGATGAGATGTCTTGAGCTGATCTAACCCTAATCCAGTCTTGAGTAAAAGAGATCTTGTGAGAATAATCTTGATAGATGAGAGGGCAAATTTTGGGGTACAACAGCTGCCCCTATTCAATCTTCTTAGACCTGAAGAGTTAGATTGGCGAGTTTTGCCATTCATGACTCAAAGGTGAAAGATGATTGGACACTAGAGTGCCCAGAAATTTGCACTCGATGACATGTGGTTGAGGGAATGGGCTTAAAGATGCCATTTGGAGAGGTGATAGAATCTTGTTGGAGATGGGCTTGTAGATGCCACCCAAGAATGCTTGTTGAATTGTAATTTGTAAGTTGAAAGAATAAGTATCAGAATGGTGTCTGTGTCTGGAGCGTATCTGAAAGGTCGAGTCTGAATGAGTATCCAAATGGCATCCGTGTTTGGAGCGTATCCATACTGTATCTGATAGTTGAATCTGAACGAGTATCAGAATGGCATCCGTGCTTGGAGCGTATCCGTACTGTATCTGAAAGTTGAATCTGAATGAGTATCAGAATGACATCCGTGTCTAGAGCGTATCCGTACTGTATCCGAAAGTTGAATCTGAATGAGTATCAGAATGGCATCCGTGTCTGGAGCGTATCCATACTATATCTAAAAGTTGAATCTGAATGAGTATTAGAATGACATCTGCGTCTGAAGCGTATCAGTACTGTATCTAAAAGTTGAATCTGAATGAGTATCAGAATGGCATCTGCATTTGGAGCGTATCCGTACTGTATCTGAAAGTTGAATCTGAATGAGTATCAGAATGACATCCGTGTCTGGAGCGTATTCGTACTATATCTGAAAGCATATTGTTAACGGTAGCTGTTAATCTTATCCCGAAAAGGGTAAAATGTTAGCTAAAACACAAAGTTATGCTGTATGAAATGTATGATGCAATGTATTTGCTTTATCAATGTTTATGATATATGGATGCAATGTATGCGCATGTGAGATGATTTGCTGTATTGCTGTTTGATTGAGGAAAATAAATCCCTGAACGCTGTTGAGGATATGTAAGTTTTCATGTCTTGAAGTTGAAGTACTGGTGAACTCTTGTTGGGAGAAGTAAATTTCATTGTGAGGGTGTTGTATCCCAAAATTTGCCCTCTTATTTATCAAGATTTTTCTCACAAGATCTCTTTGACTCAAGACTGGATTAGGGTTTGGTCAGCTTAAGACATCTCATCTTACACTGTTGATCCAAAATTAGGGTTTGAGTTTGCACAAGGATTTTTGGACTATCAATGCTTCATATGACTTTCAAATATCATTATAGACCCCTAAGATTGCTCATGACAAGTTTCAAGCTTTGAACCACATTTTTGATTAGTCAATTGGACAGTTGACCTAAAAATCAACTGTATTGGGGAAAAAGTCAACCATGGCCAATTTATAGTCAAACTTAATAATTTTTGATCCACATCAACATTCTAGACTCATATGTATCATTTGATCAAGTTTGGGTCATGATTCCTCAAGAAATTTGATCAAATCATCAAAAGGGCAAAATAGTCAAAATTAGGGTTTTGACTGAGGAAGGGCAATTTCTGATTTTTTGACCTAGCAAATGACCAATTGATTTGAAGCATGATTTCAAGGGTTAATTTGTATCATCTTGATCTAATAGCATGGTTCAAAACATTGCAATTTCATTGGGTTGACAGATGAAATTTGCAGTCAACTGATCAAAAATCAACTGTATACTGAAAAGTCAAACTTTAACTTTTTGGTCAAAATCAAGTGCCAAGGATCTTAATTCATCAAAACATGTAAAAATGTGAAACGTTTTCATCAAGTAATCAAAGATTGAAGATTTTGTTTTTAAAATTTGAAATTTTCTTAACTTCGAAATTTTTCTAAGTATAGAAAATTTCTTATTTTTTCTCAACTTTAAGCCATTTTTTCACCATGATACAAGATGATTCAAAGGAAATTCCCAACATGAAAGTTGTAGATCTCCATGAAATGTACAACTTTTAATCATACATTTTTCCTTAAATATTCTTGGATCTCAAGATATAATTTTATTAACACATGCCCATGAACTAAAATAACTTAGTGAAATTTTGCCCTAATTTAGGCAGGTTTTTGACCTAACTTCATGGCAATTTTTCACCTAGTTCCACGAGGAATCTTGAAATTCATTTCAAATATGAGTTATAGAGCACGTTGCAAGATTTATAAAATGTCAAAGAACTCCTTAAGATCATTTTTGAGTAGGGAGAATCGAAGAGATGAAGTTGGCAATTTCTCACTTTGAATTTAAGCCATTTCATGAAGAACAAAATTCAAATATGAACCTATGCTGCCTAATCCATGCTTTACAGGTCCCAAACTTGTTTCTAACTTCATAATTTAATGCTTACTCAGTTGACAAAGCCTTAATCTAAGCCCAAGAGTCTTTTCCCAAGTTGCAATTCCATAAATGGCACATAGTTGCCATTGCCATTTTGGAAAAGCATAGCTTTTGAAACTTTCCAATTCTTGAGAATTGAACCTATCTTCTATGCACACACAAGTCCTACAGACCTAAAGCAACTTTTATAGAGTTTATACCAACTCCAAGCAAGCCAGTACAAGCAGATAGAGACTTTTCCCTTCACTTTGCTTCAAAAGCAAGAAAGTGTGCAAAAAGCCTAGGATTAAAAAATCTGTTGAAGAGCTGACTTGAAACCTTTTCCATACTAATACACAAACATATTACAGTTGAGAACACGATTGAAAAAGGCCTGGAACACTCAAACACTCCCTCTCACCAAAAACTTGTCAAAAACTTCCAGTTTGAGCATAAGCATAGCAATCCACAAATTGGCTCGTGTGTTTCAAGTTTTAATCATCCAAACACTTTATCTACTTCATATCTAAGTGATCCAGACCATCATCCATGCACTGTAACTCCTCCTTCTTTATCTTCCATTTTTTTTTCCAAGCTTGCAGGTTGACTTGGATAGAGAGTTCCAGACACTTCCAAAGCAAGTGAAGGATTGGAACACACTCAGGGAGGTTCAAGCAACCTCAAGCAATCTTCAAGCCTTCATAAATCTCACTCAAACTCCATTCACGATCTCAGCTGAAAGAGGTAAGAATTCCAACTTCTATCTCTTAATACAGGCATCCGTTGGCCATGATTTGTGAAAGAAAAATGTAGACATTACTGTGCTAAAGCCAACCATGTGCATAGAATTCATTTATATTCATTATGTATAGAGAATTTTAGAGTTCAAATTTATGTAAAATTTAGGTTTAAAATTAGGGCTTTTAAAATTCGTTTTGATCTTTGATTGTTAGCTTACATAATTTACATGGTTGAAATCGTGGGAATGAGTACTACCATTTTCATGTTGGAAGTTTTCATTTTCATGGAGAAATGAGAAAGATACAGGAGTTATGGCTAGCTTGAGGAAGAAGATGAAGTACAGGGCTAGGAGTGGTTTTGTGTTATGTATATTTTATTTCATTTAGACTAATGGATGTACAGGCACCCCAGTGGCAAGGTAGCGCGCTGGCAATGCCCAGGTCATGGGTTCGAACCTTGGTGTTACCTTTTTACATTTTTTTTCATTTTTTAGCTTCAGTTTTGTTATTTTTGGCAGCATGGGCTTGGTTCTTGGGCTTTCGTTTTTTTTCTAACACACTACTCCCTGTTTACTTGCAGCACCCCTGGCCCAATCTTTTTATTATTTATTTTATTTTCATATTTGTTTTATTAAAATATTTTCTTTAACACATAAAAATCATAAAAAATATAAATATGATTATATTTCATTTTTATTTTATTTTATTTTTATTTTTCACATAAAAAATGTATTTTATCTTAAATATATACTAACTATCTTTCTTAAACAAATTTGTAAAAATAAATTAAACTTAGATATGTTCTTATCTTTTCTTTTATATTTATATATATATATATATATATATATATATATATATATATATATATATATATATATATATATATATATATATATATATATATATATATATATATATATATATATATATATATATATATATATATATATATATATATATATATATATATATATATATATATATATACTTGTAAATATTTATTTTAACATATAAAAACTAAATATTTTCATAAAATATTATTTATTATTTTTAATACAAAAATACATAAAAATAATACATAAGAACTTTATTTTCTTTTAAACTAGAAATTAGGGTTAACTTTGGTTTTCAAGAATTAATATCTTTTTCTTAAGTTATTAGGTTTAGTTCAAATTTCTTTTCACATAAGAAACAAAACAAAAATCCTTTTCTTGCATGTACATAATATTGCATATTTAAATATTCGTAAAAATTCGATTTGGTTGTAATAGCTTAATTAGATTTACATTATTGCAAATCCCCATTCATAAATTGTATTCCCCCTCCCATAAAATATTGTAATAGCGTAGTAATCTTTAGATTACACAATTTACCGATTTTATATACCATGCTAGTAATTAGGGTTTGTATGACAAGATAAAAACAAATCAAATAGAAAACCCTAAATCCAAGACAAAATCAAAGCATGAAAATAACACACTTGCACACAAGCATCCTTAGGGTTTCTCTACTTGGTTGCCTTATACAAAAATGGCCATATCACACATGCAAAAGTATCTTGGCAAAACAAACAAGTATAAGATCATAGTCCCTCGATGGCGCTATTCAAAGTTGCCTTACAAGATGATCTTGGTCCCTAAAAAATTCTAAGATATTTTGCAACATTGCTAATCATGGTTATACAATGACCCACGCCCGTCCCGTTTAGATCCAAAGATAGGGTTGCTTACCAAATCAATGGTAAGACAACAATGTCAAAAGAATAGAAAATAAACAAGAAAGACATTTGAGTAGGTAGATTACTTCTAGTTACTTGATCTATTTTCAAACAACAATCCTTACTATTTTCAAAATAAACACACACATTTCCAAACATCTTACAAACATTGAAAACATTTTCAAAAAGACAAACATCTTTGTATACATTCTTACGAACGAGAATCATTACAAAGATTGCCTAAACAAAGGCCTCTTTTACAAAATACTTTCAAAACCACACCAAACACATTTTCAAACAACAAAAGCAAGTGATCTAGCAAGTAACTAAGAGCCCATGGAAAACCATGGATAAAAAGGGTGCTGATACCTTCCCTTTTCATAATCTACCCCCCGAACTCAAGAAACAATCTCAAAGGTCTTTCCTGTGCTTTTTCACCTTTCCTTTTGGATAAAAGAAAAGTCGGTGGCGACTCTTGCTAACCGCAACATTTGCGATAAAACGCAAAACCCTCAAGTCAGTTCTTCCACCGTATCACAAAGGGCAATGCCGTGTACTGCTTGTAAGATCCGCTTAGGGAATCCTGAGAAATTTGATGATTTCTACTAGGGATTAATAACTTGAAATTTTGTTCCGCTGGGGATTTAAAGGACATACTGTGGGGATTTCATTGGTAATAGCCTAGAGACATTTCCCTATCCATTCGAACCATCAATAATTGTCTCTCTCATTTTGTTTATTTGTAAGCAGTAATCATGTTCAAATGCATATGTTCATTAATGAATCATTGGACGTTTTTTCGCAAACAAAAAACAAGCGTAAAGAAAAAAAGACAAATAGTTTTTGCACTTTCAAAGGGGTATTTTTATTGACTTTGAATAAATATTTTGTACAAAGGGGACAAACATTCTAGTAAGAGAATGCTGTCATAAAACAAGAAAATTTTGATACAAAGAAAGATAGCTATGTATAATAATCCCATGGAGTTCCCATTCTGCTATAGCCTCCGTATTTATGAGTATCTTGTCTATCTGCCTTGTCCGAAGATGATTGAATTGATCAGAAGCTCTGGGTTTGTTAGTGGAAGCCAAAGGTTTTCCGTCAAGTGATCCGAAGGGACATAGTCATACACTCTAATTCCCTAACTTTTGCCTGGACCGTCCTTTCGGGTTTTCAGTTCACCGGGAAACCCTTTTTTGCCCAAGTCGCCCTTTCGGGTTTTCAACTTGCCGGGTGTACAGATTTTTTATTTTATCCCTAATTTATGCCCGAACCTTTTTGGTTCACCGGGATGCCCCTTGTTTTTCCTAGGTGTGTAAACCTAGCGGGTCTCTTATGCGTAGTATCTTTTGACTATGTCCGCGTTCGCAGGGTGTGGCAGGTCGTTGCCGTCCATGGTGGTCAAGATCATTGCCCCACTGGAGAATATGTTCTTGATTACAAATGGTCCTTCATAGGTAGGAGTCCATTTGCTCCTGGGGTCACTTTGTGGCAAAATGATACGTTTGATCACTAGATCCCCAACTTGATATACTTGGCGTCTGACTTTCTTGTTGAAAGCCTTGATCATCCGCTTTTGATACATCTGACCATGGCAAACAACAGTAAGCCTTTTTTCATCAATTAAGTTCAGTTGATCAAGTCGAGTCTGGATCCAATCGTCTTCATTCAAACCGGCATCCTTCATAATTCTTAGAGAGGGGATATGTACCTCAATAGGCAAGACAACCTCCATGCTGTAAACCAAAGAATAGGGTGTTGCCCCGGTTGATGTGAGAGCCGTGGTACGATACCCGTGGAGAGCGAATGGTAGTATCTGATGCCAGTCTTTTTACGTGACTGTCATCTTTTGTATGATCTTCTTAATGTTTTTATTCGCAGCTTCGACATCACCATTCATCTTGGGCCGGTAGGGAGAAGAATTATGATGCTGAATCTTGAATTACTCGCACAAGGCGGTGATCATAGTGTTGTTGAGATTTGTACCATTGTCAGTAATGATCCTTTCCGGGATACCGTACCGACAAATAAGGTTTTTCTTGATGAAGCGGGCCACAACATTCTTGGTAACGAAGGCGAAAGAGGCTGCTTCAACCCACTTTATAAAATAGTCAATGGCCACTAGGATGAAGTGGTGTCCATTGGAGGCTGTAGGCTTGATCTCTCCAATCATATCAATTCCCCACATAGCAAAGGGCCAAGGATCCGTCAATACATTCAAAGGAACCAGAGGTACATGCATCTTGTCAACATAAATTTGACACTTATGACAAGTCTGAGAGTGTTGATAGCAATATGCTTCCATGGTAGACCAATAATAGCCTGCCTGTAGGATTTTCTTCGCCATCGTATGCCCACTGGAGTGGGTGCCAAAAGTACCGTCATGTAATTCAGCCATGATCTTTTCAGCTTCAACCTTATCCATGCACCGAAGCAAAATGGAGTCATGATTGCGTTTGTACAGGATGCCATTACTAAGGAAGAACTTAGCAGAGAATCTCGTTAAGAATTTCTTATCATTGATTGAAGCTCCTTCTGGATATTCTTGAGCCTCGAGATACCTCTTGACCTCATGAAACCAAGGCTGGTCCACTACCTCTTTAGTATTAATCTCGTGTCAATGCGCTGGTTCATCCCTTCATTTAATGGTGATATGGGGAGCCTCGTTATCCCAATTAAGTTTAAACATAGATGACATTGTGGCTATAGCATCTTCTATATGATTTTCTTCTCGTGAGAAATGCTCGAAGGTAATCTTCTCAAAATGTGGTAGCAATGTCAAAACATGTTCTTTGTAAGGGATAAGGTTTGGGTGCTTAGTGTCCCATTCCCCTTTGATCTGACTGATGACCAAAGCTGAATCTCCAAACACATCTAAGGATTTGATTCCTAAGTCTATGGCAGCCTTGAGACCAAAGATGCACGCTTCGTATTCCGCCATGTTGTTTGTACAATTAAAGCAAAGTATGGTAGTAAAGGGAGTATGACACCCTTCCGGAGATATGAGTACATCGCTGATACCATTACCAAGTGCATTGGATTCCCCATCAAAGAACAGGGTCCATCGGGATCCTTGTTCAGGTCCGTCATATGGTCTGAATTCTTCATAGTTGTCTAATGTCATGATGTCTTCATCCGGGAATTCAAACTTCATGGACTGATAGTCTTCTACAGCTTGGTGAGCGAGATGGTCAGCTAGCACACTGCCCTTTATAGCTTTCTGGGTGGTATACTGTATGTCGTATTCTGTTAGGATCATTTGCCATCTAGCTATCCTCCCAGAAAGAGCAGGATTCTCGAAGATGTATTTTATCGGATCCATCTTAGATATCAACAAGGTAGTATGAGTCAACATATACTGTCTTAGCCGGTGAGCAGCCAATACCAGAGCGCAACAAGTTTTCTCGATCTGTGAATACCTGGTTTCACAGTCTGTAAACTTTTTGCTCAGGTAATAAATAGCATGCTCTTTTTGGCCAGACTCGTTATGCTGCCCCAATACACACCCCATTGATTTTTCTAAAACAGTCAGATACATGATCAATGGTCTTCCCTCGACTGATGGCATCAACACAGGAGGCTCTTGTAAGTACTCTTTGATTTTGTCAAAAGCAACTTGGCACTTATCATTCCATTTGACTACTTGATCTTTCTTCAATAGCTTGAAGATTGGCTCACAAGTAGCTGTTAGGTGAGAAATGAATCTGGCAATATAATTCAAGCGTCCCAAGAATCCTCTGACTTCCTTCTCAGTACGAGGAGCAGGAATTTCTTGTATTGCTTTAACTTTGGTAGGATTGACTTCTATACCCTTATTACTGGCGACAAAACCTAAGAGTTTACCGGACCGTACTCCGAATGTGCACTTGTTCGGATTCAACCTTAGCTTGTACGTCTTTAATCTCTCAAACAGCTTTTGTAAGTGATCCAAGTGCTCTTCTTCTGTTTGTGATCTGGCTATCATATCGTCTATGTAGACCTCTATTTCATGATGTATCATGTCGTGAAATAAAGCTACCATGGAGCATTGATAGGTTTCCCCAGCATTCTTCAATCCGAATGGCATCACCTTGTAGCAGAATATACCCCACTGTGTGACAAATGTAGTTTTCTCAATGTCCTCAGGTGCCATTTTGATTTGGTTGTACCCGAGAATCCGTCCATGAAGGAAAACACTTTGTGTTGTGCCATATTGTCAACCAGGATATTAATATGGGGGGGTGGAAAATTATCTTTAGGGCTTTCCCTATTCAAATATCTATAGTCCATGCACATTTGTACTTTACCGTCCTTTTTAGGTACAGGAACAATGTTGGCAACCCATTAAGGATAGGAAGTGACAGCCAAGAATCCAGCATTGAATTGCTTCATGACCTCCGCTTTGATCTTTTCTGACATATCAGGTCTCATGCGGCGGGCCTTTTGTTTTACTGGTGGATAATCTTCTCTTGTAGGTAGATGATGTACCACGATGTTTGTATCGAGTCCCGACATATCTTCATATGACCAAGCAAAGATCTCAACATAATCATGCAACAGCTGAATCAGACGTTCCTTGACACTGGGTTCCAGATTGGCACCCACCTTGACCTATTTTTTATCCTCCTCGGTACCCAAGTTGATTGTATCCACAGGTTCCTCATGAGGTTTAATGGTTCTTTCCTCTTGTTGTAGTAATCTGGCCAGTTCCCCTGGTACTTCACAATCTTTCTCACCTTCGTCTTCGGCTTGGTAGATTAGATCCTCAGAGTCACAAAATGCCATAACAGTATCGTTACCCATGGGATCCAGAATGGAAGGGTACCTGCACTTTTGAGTGTGGGTGTGTGTAAGGGTATAACCATCCTTAAAAATAAAATGTAAAAGAAAAACAATAAGCACAAAAGTTTGTATGCGAAAAACGTCCATGATTCATTGAATGTCATATGAAGATGAAATAATAACCCTTACAAATAGATCATTGTGCCTCGGGTAAGACATAAGGTTTTTAGAGTGCGAATTGTTTTTGAATATTGCAAGTCCAATCAAAATGTAAAGATAAATTACTGAGGGATGAAAGTTATTGGGACAAAGTCTCTGGCCTCCCAATTGCGAAGTCCTCCATCGATGGTTGGAAAGATCCAATCCTCCAAGCTGCAATCCTCTTCACCATCTTCAACCGCATTGACCTCTTGGTTGCTAATCTTCAAGGGTGGCCCTCCAGCACGGGCACGGCGTACAACCTTCTGAGCACTTGAAGTGAACCCTAAGCCAAACTTGTCAGATTTATACGGAATATCCAGAAGTTGCCCCCAGATGGTGCATCCACCCTCTTCCTCTACCGCCTTGGCGTCCTTCAGAGATGATATCCGGAGTGGAGGTCTTGTAATCTTGGGAATCTGGGACACAGCTTTGGTCACCGCTACCTCTTGGGGGACTTCTTCGAAATGTTGACAAGGAGTTTCAATCAACTCGCCGTCCAATTCCACATACCTGAAGGAATTGAGGTGGCTAATCATATATTCTTCCTCTCCATGGATAGTGATAATCTTTCCTTGGGTAGGATATTTCAGCATCTGGTGTAGTGTAGAGGTGACAGCGCTAGCATTATGGATCCATGGTCGTCCTAGCAGACATGAGTAAGAGGGGCGGATGTCTATTACATAAGAAGTTGAATTGAAAGTTTGAGTTCCAACCTTTATGGGGATATCCACCTCCCCGTGTACCATCCTCTTTGAGCCATCAAATGCCCTTACGAATATGTTACTTGGTTTTAACGTCAGTCCTTCGCAGTCCAGTCTGTCGAGAACTTTCTTCGGTAAAACATTCAAAGATGAGCCAGTGTCCACCAAGACATGGGCCACAGTTGTGCCTTACATTCCACAAAGACATGTAATGCCTCGTTGTGCTTTCTTCCCCTTGGTGTCAGATCATCATCTGAGAAGCCTAGGCCGTTATTCACTATAAAGCTGGCCACACAATCTTGAAATTGATCAGCAGACGTCTCTTGAGGCACATGGGTTGTCTTGAGGAACTTCACCAAGGGTTTCGCATGTGCCTCGGAACACAGTAGCAATTCCAGCATGAAGATCTTGGAGGGAGTTTGCCCTAACTGTTCAACTATATCGTAGTCTCTCCTTTTTATTATTTTTAGAATCTCCTCCATTTCTTTTTTGGAGGTCTTGGGGATAATCAGTGATTGAGCATTCGTCCGGACAGGCTCGTCTTGAATACTTTTTCCTCGAGTTTCAACAGCAGGAGTGTTGGTAGGAATGACAACAGGGGTTGTAATGGCTTCATCAATAGGAGCACTTGTAGAGATGATTATTGGTATGGAAGTAACTTTTGGAGCAGCCACGGGTCCAAAAACTGCCTTTGGGGGGGGGGGAATTTCTGGAGAAAAGATTCTACCGCTTCGGGTAATTTTACTAGTTCCGACAATATTGCTAATGTCAGAGTCTTATTCTTCAGAGCTTATCTCTTAGGCTGCCGGCCCATTTTGTTTGATGCCATGGTAGTAGATGTCCCCACCGTAATTCCACGGCACAATTTTTTCTGATTCATATGGGACTGGCCCAGGCATTGTGATTATAAGAGGAGTATTTTTTGGAACCGATGTAATTCTAACGGGTCTTTTGGAGACCCTGGAAGAATTGGCAGAGATGGTGATGATTGAAACGTCTTCAACAGGAACAGGTGAAACATGAGTACTTTCAAACAGGATCTCTTTGTTGTCTATCAAGCGTTGAATGTCTGTCTTCAACAAAGGGCAAACAGTTGGTGAGGATAAGTAGAGGTGGAATTCTTCATTACAACCTGGGAAAACACCGACTTTCAACAAGTTTATCTTAATGATTGGAAATGGAGTTACGAGTTCATCAACTGTGGTAACAAACAAATCTTCTTCAATAGCATTGGTGTTGTGACCATGCTGGGCATAGGAGCAGAAATGACGTTTGGTTTCTCAGGCGCATCAAACTTAATTTCTTTTCCTTCAATGAGGTCTTGAATTTTGTTTTTCAAAGCCCAACAGTTGTTAGTGTCGTGACCCGGACTTTCAGAGTGATATGCGCAACGGGCATTGGGGTGATAATAAGGGGACGCTGTGTTGGGGTTTTTTGGAGCTTCTTTTAAAGTTGCCAAATTGGATTTCAGAAGATACGGTAATACCTGAGACATAGTCATATTGATTCTGGTGAATTGCCTGACTGGCCTTTCCACCCTCGGTTGATTACTTCTTGGTTGATCAGATGTAAGCTTTGGGATCATAACAACCCCTACCATTGGTTCCTTTATGGATATACAACATCTACTTCTTTCTTCCCAACAAAAGGCTTCCTCACAGCTGTAGAAGAAGATGAATCCTTCTGAATCTTTCCACTTTTTATGCCAGCTTCCACCCTATCTCCGGTCAGTATTAACTCAGTAAATCCTGCAGATGAGCTCCCAATTCAATGGTTGAAGAAAGTGCCCGATAGAGTTCCTAAGAACATGTCCACCAACTCCATTTCAGATAGAGGGGGTTGAACTCTTCCAGCTAGATCTCTCCATTTTTGCGCGTAATCCTTGAAACCCTCATTGGAAGCCATAGCCATACTCTGAAGTTGAGTACGGGTAGACGCCAAGTCAGCATTATATTGATATTTCTTGTAGAAAGCTGCGGCAAGATCTTCCCAATTATGGATGTTGGCTCTTTCTAGTTGGTAAAACCAGTCGAGTTGTGTTCCAGATAGGCTATCTTGGAAAAAAATGCACCCACAAGTCTTTATCAGCGGAGTATGGTTGGATCTTTCTCACATATGATCGGAGGTGCATCTTAGGACATGACACTCCATCATATTTTGCGAACAAAGGCACTTTGAACTTCAGAGGAATCACAATTCCTGATACTAATCCCAATTCTTCAAAGTCTAGGCCTGGCACCTTTTGTATTTCCATAGCGCTCGAACGCTCTTCAAGATGTCTGTACTTATCATCAGCTGGAGGATACTGTTCCTCAGAGTAGTCTTCCTCTTCTTCCTCCTCTTCAGATTCTGAAGGAACTGCTGTTTCCTTTCCTTCCCCCTCCCCTTCACCGGATGTTGTTGCAAAATTCAAGGTTCTTCTAGTCTGCCCCTGAAATCTTCTCCCCATGTTTAAAACCCCAGTGACTTTCTTTGTTTTCTTTTTCTTCTCCTCAGCCAGCAGAGTCTTCAATTCTTCTTGCCCCTTGGCAAGGGTCATGAGCAACTGTTGAAACCGCGTCTTCTGAGCTTGGAGATCTTTGACTATTTGTTCGATATCCATCTTACTGAAATAAATAGTAGAGAGATGAGGAAACTTGTTGCAAAAGACCTATTTATGTTATGATGAATGATATGTGCATATGCAATGTTTTCAAGGATTTCAAAGATTCAAATTCGTTTCAGACAAAAAGAAACACACGTTATATTAATAAGATAAAGTTTGAGTACATCAATTCCCCTTGGGCAAAATAATACAAAACTCTAAGATAAAAAAGTAGTGTGCATCCTTTTTGGTGCTATGTAGGCATTTAGAGTCTGCTCCTCATGAAGTAGCCTAGTGAGTTCCAAAACCTTCTTCTCGCTTGCGTAGAATTGGGCTTCGAAAGTATCCATTCCCTTTGTAGGTCTTCAAGAGATGTGGGCATGTCAGGATGTAGGATAATGTATGGAACTTCTCCCTCCTTAACAGGCTCAATAATTACCGGAAGAATGGAAGGATAAGGCATCATAAGACTTTGTGCACGGGTTCATACCCATTTGAGTTAAGGCTCAAGAGGTATGGAATTCTTGTGCCCTAAAGTCTTGCTATCCACCTTGTTTAGCATCCTCCAAGCTCGGATGAATCTCTGGAGAAGACCTTGATCGTCGTTGTCGTAGTCGAATACCAAACCTTGAATCGGAATCTCGTGCGGGCCATCCCTTCGAGCGTAACCAAACTGTCTTAAATCTAAGCATGGGTTGTAGGTGATGCCTCCCCTAATTCCAAGTAGAGGGATATTAGGGAATTCTCCACAACAGTCAACAATGATAACATTCTCTTTGGATCGGAAGCACCAATGAATATCTGAATGTTTGAGCGTCATTAACCTTTGTGACCACCTTGAACCTTGCTCATTCTTTGACTGATTGGGGAAGATGAGAAATAAACCATCTTTCCAGGAGACGAGTGCAACACATAATAACACCTCTTTTCCTCATTGTGCGAGTGTGAAAAGTGTAGGATGTCTCCTAGCAATGTAGGCACCGGGTTGCGTGATATGAAGATTTTGACGGCGCTCACGTCTATGAGTTGGTCAGGGTTGGGAAATAAGACCATCCCATAGATAAGAAGGGCCACAATTTCCTCAAAGGCTTGCAAGTCTAAAGAATTCCAACAACTTTGGGCTTTCTCAAACAGGAACTTTGCTAAGAAGCCTTTGACACCACTTCTAGTTTCCCAATGAGTTGTGACATCAGATGAGTGCAAGTGCAGAGCTTGAGCAATCTCTTATGGCTTTGGGTCTCTTTCCGTACCGTTGAAAGGTAGTTGATTGAGAATGAGAATCCTCAAGAGTTGAGAGAATTCTTCCAAAGTAGGCACAAGCTGATAGTCGGGAAATGTGAAGCAATGGTGCAAAGGATCAAAGAACTGGAAGAGCACTTTCATCATATCCTCATCTGTGTTGGAGGTGACCAAGTTGAGTAGACGGCCATGCCTCTCGGAGAATGGAGAGTTCTCAGGGATCCTTGAAGCTATATCCTTAAGTTGTGGAGGAATTCTTACAAGGTTGACTTGGATAGTTTTCCTGCGAAGTGAATCCATATCCTACAAAACAAGAACAAAGATGAATTTCCAAAATCCTTGAAATGGTTAGTAGATGTATATGATGTTCATGATGTCCATGATGTTATGTACAAGTATGCATATACAAGAAAAGCAAACAAGTTCTTAGTTTAGGCTTGCATGGGGTTTTATAGGTAAGTACCCTCTAGAATTTTAGTTGACTTAAACCCGTCCTAATAATAGTAATCAGGTTCTAAAGAGCTCAATATCACCGGATTGTTTCCTTGGTCATTGTTTCAGCTCAAGCCTCTTTAATGGCGACCGAAATATCCCAAGAAACCAAACCTCAATGAGTGTAGTATCGAGTATCTACCAATTTCAGACTGCACCAAAGCCGATCATCTCACTACATCCTAAAGGCCAAGTTGGTCAAGTAAGGGTTCTAGAAGTTCATTAGTGCTTCATGACATCACTCAGCGGCCCCGTATTCTATTTGATTAACTCAAAGGCTACCGGTACCCACAAATATGTCACACTAACATAGTTATTGCTTATACCATGTCGGTATACCCCGCACAGTTTCCACAACGTATTGCTATTTACCTATAATGTATCCCAAATCCGGGTAGAGGATTTCAAACCCAAACAAAGAACCATAATGTAAAGCATACAAGTCAAACAATGTAAGCAAATAAATGTGATCTAGCCCTAAGGTAACCCCACTTTTATAATATTCCCCAGCAGAGTCGTCAGTTCTGTGATACGGTGGGAGAACTGACTTGAGGATTTTGCGTTTGATCGCAAATGTTGCAGTTAGCAAGAGTCGCCACCAACTTTCCTTTTATCTAAAAGGAAAAGTGAAAAAGCACAGGAAAGACCTTTGAGATTGTTTCTTGAGTTCGGGGGGTAGATTATGAAAAGGGAAGGTATTAGCACCCTTTTCATCCATGGTTTTCCATGGGCTCTTAGTTATTTGCTAGATCACTTGCTTTTTGTTTTGAGATTATGCTTTGTGTGGTTTTGAAAGTATTTTGTAAAAGAGGCCATTTTTAGGCAATCTTTGTAATGATTCTCGTTCGTAAGAATGTATACAAAGATGTTTGTCTTTTTGAAAATGTTTTAAATGTTTGTAAGATGTTTTTGAAATGTGTGTGTTTGTTTTGAAAATAACAAGGAGATTTGTTTGAAATGGAGCAAGTAACCAAAAGTAATCTACCTACTCAAAATATCTTTCTTGTTCATTTTCTTTTCCTTTGATATTGTTGTTTTACCATCTATTTGGTAAGCAACCCTATCTTTGGATGTAAACGGGACGGGCATGGGTCATCGTATAACCATGATTAGCAATGTTGCAAAGTATCTTAGCATTTTGAGGGACCAAGATCATTTTGTAAGGCAACTTTGAATAGCATCATCGAGGGACTATGATCTTATATTTATTTGTTTTGCCAAGATACTTTGCATGCGTAATATGGCTATTTTTGTATAAGGCAACCAAGTGGAGAAACCCTAAGGATGCTTGTGTGAAAGTGTGTTATTTTCATGCTTGATTTTGTCTTGGATTAGGGTTTTCTATTTGATTTGTTTTGATCTTGTCATTCAAACCCTAATTACTAGCATGGTATATAAAAGCGGTAAATTGCATAATTTAAAGATTACTACGCTATTATAACATTTTATGGGAGGAGGGTATATAAATTATGAATGGGAATTTGCAATAATGTAAATCTAATTAAGCTATTACAACCAAATTGAATTTGTACAAGTATTTGAATAAACAATATAATTAAATATGCAATGGTATGTATATATGCAAGAAAAAAGGTTTTTGTTTTGTTTTTTCATATGCAAGAGAGTTTTTACCTAATCCTAATGATTTAAGAAGAGGAAATTTATTTTTATAAATTGATTAACCCTAATTTTAGTTTATTAAAAGGAAATAAAGTTCTTTAAATATCATTTTTTTGTGTATATTTGTCTTAAAATAATAAATAATATTTATGAAAATATTTGGTCTTTTTATATGTCAAAATAAATATTTATAAGTATGAAAAAATGATAAAAATATATCTAAATTTAATTTATTTTTACAAGTTTATTTAAGAAAAAATAGTTAGTATATAATTTAATAAAATATATTTTTTTATGTGAAAATAAAATAAAATAAATAAAATACAATATTTATCATGTTTTATATTTTTTATGATTTTTTTATGTTAAAGAAAATATTTAATAAAATAAAAATGAAAATAAAAACAAATAAATAAAATGTATGGGCCAAGGGGTATCCTTAGTAAATAGGATGTAAGCATTAGAAAAAAATTATGAAGCCCAGTAGTTGAGTCCATGCTGCAAAAATGAGAGAAATGGCCAAAAATGAGAAAATATGCAAAAAGGCAGGCACCAAGGCTCGAACCCATGACCTTGGCATTCTCAGCGCGCTGCCTTGCCACTGGGGTGGCTGTACATCCGTTAGTTTAAATGAGACAAGAAAAACATAACATATGAAGCCTCCTTGCCCTGTACTTCATCTTCTTCCTCAAGCTAGCCAGAACCTCTGTATCTTTCTTATTTCTCCATGAAAATGGAAACTTCAAACATGAAAATGGTAGTACTCTTTCCCACGATTTCAACCATGTAAATCATGTAAACTAACAATCAAAGATCAAAGCTAATTTCAACGGCCCTAATTTTTATAGAAATTTGAACTCTAAAATTCTCTATACATAATGAATAGAAATGAAATTTATGCACATGGTTGGCTTTAGCATAATAATATCTACATTTTCCTTTCACAAATCGTGGCCAATGGATGCCTGTATGAAGAGATAAAAGTTGGAGTTCTTACCTCTTTCAGCTGAGATCGTGAATGGAGTTTGAGTGAGATTTATGAAGGCCTGCATATTCCTTTAGCTTGCCTGAACCTCCATGAGTGTGTTCCAATCCTTGCCTTGCTTTGAAAGTGCCTGAATCTCTATATCCAAGTCAACCTACAAGCTTGAACAATAAAAATGGCAGATGAAGAAGGAGGAGTTACAGTGAAGGGATGATGATCTGGAGCACTTAGATATGAGGTAGGTAAGGTGTTTGAGTGATTAAAACTTGAAACGCACGAGTGGATTTGTGGATTGCTATGCTTGGTCTCAAATTGCAAGTTTTTGACAGGTTTTTGGTGATAGGGAGTTTTTGAGAGTTTCTGGCCTTTACGTGTTCTAAGTTGTAATGTGTTTGTGTATAAGTATAAGGAAGGTTTTTCATCCACTCTACCACAAATTTCTCAGTTATAGGCTTTTTGCACTCTTACTTTCTTTTTAAGAAAGGTGAAGAGACCACTCTCTACATACTTGTACATGTCTGCTTGGAGTTTGTACAAGTTCTAGGCAACTTGTTTTTGGTTTATAGGACTTGGGTGTGCAGAGAAAACAGGTCCAATGCTCAAGAAGTGAAAAGTTGCAAAAGTTATGCTTTTCAAAAATGGCAATGGCAACTTTGTGCCATTTATGGAATTAAAACTTGGACAAAGACACTTGTGCTTAGATTAAGGCTTTATCATCTGTGTAAGCATTAAATTATGAAGTGAGAAACAAGTTTGAGACCTGTAAAGCAAGGATTAGGCAGCATAGGTTCAGATTTGAATTTTGTTCTTCATGAAATGGCTTGAAATCTAAGTGAGAAATTGCCAACTTCCTCTCTTCGATTCTCCCTACTCAAGAATGATCTCAAAGAGTTCTTGGACATTTTGGAAAGCTTGAAATGTGCTATATAACTCATATTTGAAATGCATTTCAAGATTCCTTTTGGAGCTAGGTGAAAAATTGCCATGAAGTTAGGTCAAAAACCTGCCTAAATTAGGGCAAACTTTCACTAAGTTATTTTAGTTCATGAGCATGTATTCACAAAATTATAACTTGAGATCCAAGCATCTTTAGGGAAAAATGTGTGAAGCAAAGTTGTAGATTTCATAGAGATCTACAACTTTCATGTTGAGAATTTCCTTTGAATCATCTTGTAACATGGTGGAAATTTGGCTTAAAGTTGAGAACAAGTTTCAATTTTGACATGTTTTGATGAATTGTGATCCTTGGCACTTGATTTTGACCAAAAAGTCAAAGTTTGACTTTTCAATATACAGTTGACTTTTAATCAGTTGACTACAAATTTCATCTGTCAATCCAATGAAAATGCAATGTTTTGAACCATGTCATTAGGTCAAGATGATGAAATTGAGGTCTTGGAATCATGATTCAAACCAATTGGTCATTTGCTAGGTCAAAAATCAGAAATTTCCCTTTCTCAGTCAAAACCCTAATTTTGACAATTTTGCCCTTTTGATGATTTGATCAAATTTCTTGAGGAATTGTGGTCCAAACTTGATCAAATGATACATATAAGTCTAAAATGTTGATGTGGATCAAAAATTATGAATTTTGACTGTAAATTGGCCATGGTAGACTTTTTCCCAATACAACTGATTTTTAGGTCAACTGCCCAATTGACTGATCAAAAATGTGATTCAAAGCTTGAAACTTGACATGAGTAATATTAGGGGTCCATAATGATACTTTAAAGCCATATGAAACATTGATAGTCCAAAAATCCTTGTGCAAACTTAAACCCTAATTTTGGATTATCAGTGCATGATGAGATGTCTTAAGCTGATCTAACCCTAACCCAGTCTTGAGTAAAAGAGATCTTGTGAGAATAATCTTGATAGATGAGAGGGCAAATTTTGGGGTACAACACCAATCAAACATTTTCTAAGTCAAAAATCAGAAATTGCACCCTCTCAGTTAAAAACCCTAATTTTGACCATTTTGCCCTTTTGATGATCTGATCAAATTTCTTGAGGAATTGGGATCCAAACTTGATCAAATGTCATATATGAGTTCATATTGTTGATATGGATAAAAAATATTGAAGTTTGACTGTAAATTGACCACAATTGACTTTTCCCCCAACATAGTTGATTTTAGGTCAACTGATCAATTGACTGAGCAAAAATGTGATCCAAGACTTGAAACTTGACATGAGCAATCTTGAGAGTCCAAAATGATCCATGAAAGTGATATTAGGCATTAAAAGTCCAAATGTCCTTGTGCAATCTCAAACCCTAATTTTCAGTCATCAGTGCTTGAGGAGGTGTCTTGAGCTGATCAACCCTAGTGCAGTCTTGAGTCCAATGAGATATTGTGGGAGATTATTTGAGAAATGAGAGGGAAAATTTTGGGGTACAAAAGAAACCTTTCACCGTGATTTATCCGGTTGAACCACTGTCTTCCGGTGATAAAAAAATTGGAAAACTGTGTCCCAATTGACATGACTCTTTTTGGCATTGATTATCCAATCACCACCACACTATCACCATCAACGCTAGTATTCTTGGAGACCTTATGAAAAAATACCACCACTGACCAAAGCAAATCTTTAGATCCTACTCATCCTTATAAAATTGTCGCCCTTCCTATAACACGTCCTGACTCTAATCTTGATGCCTTTGTTGCCGTTGTGCTCAATTTTTTTGCCCTAATTCTAGATCTAAACTCAATTTTTGTTTGCCAATTACAAAAACATCAACTCTTATGGGATACATTGATTCTATCATGTTTTCCAAAGTTGTGTTTATCCCATGTGAGAAACTAATCATGACAACCAATGAATCATCTATGTTTACTTCCCACCACCATGGTCGTGATGGATAATATGGAGGATGCGATGGCCAACACCATGCTATTTGTTGTAACTATTGTAATTATTATGACCATATTAAAGCTGAAAAATATCTGGAAAAGGCAGGAGAACAACAAAGACAACTTAGCATTATTGCTTCCGCTCAACTAAATATCACCAAAAATTTAAATATCTCGACCACTGATTACTATGAGTTCCATCAGTTCAAAGAAACTAATCAACCATCATCTTTTATTGTTTTTTCTCAATCTGATAATCTTATATCCTTTGTCTCTACATCTTCCCTTGGTCCTTGGGTCCTTGACTCTGGTGTCTCTGATCATATGGCTGGTAATAATTTTTTATCTCACTTGTCTTATTATGATTTTTGACTTCTGTCTCCCTCATCCCCACTTGAATCCTTTTTAACATCATAGGGAATTATTTACCAATCATTAAATGCTTTCACACCACAACAAAATGGTGTCGTTGAATGAAAGAATCATCATTTTGTTTAAACTGTATAAACTCTTTTACTTCACCACAATGTCCCTTTTCGTTTTTAGGGTGATGCTCTTCTCATGGATTATCACCTTATAAACTAAACTCCCTCATTGGTCCTTTAAGACCAGATTCCATACTCTATCTTAAACCTGCAATTTGATCTCTAGCATTTTCCTCTATGCGCCTTTGGTAGCACATAATTTGCTCATCACCTAGTCCAGGTAAAGACGAACTTTCTTCCAAATCTCTCAAATGTATTTTTCTAGGGTACTCACATATATAAAAAGGATATCATTTTTTTGTCCCCAACTTCAATGATACATTGTTTCCTTCGATGTCACATTCTTTGAAACTTCCCCATTCTTCTCAGCCTTTGTGTCATCTGATAAGAATTGTACTTCAAATATTTGAAATGTCCCTTCCATCATCCCCATACTCATTGCAGCCTCTACACCTCCCTTACTGGTTTATCAGTGACATAACCCCTTCCATCGGAGGTAAGAGACAATATTGATCCTCTATGACCATCTTCTGCTCCTATTGCTCCTCAATTTACGTTACCTGAACTTGACTTTCCAATAGCATTATGAGAAGGTATTTGGTATCATAATACTAATCCTAAATATGCTTGTGTTTTAAATTATGACCCCATTTATAGTACCTATGTCTCTTTTTTTCTACTTTGGATTCTATGTATATTCCTAAGTCTAGATGTGAAGCTATGACTGATCCATGTCGGCGTCAAGCGATGATGGATGAAATGGTTGCATTGCACTCAAATAACACTTAGAACATTGTTATGTTATCTTCAAACAAGGGGATTATTGTTAGACCAGATGGTAATATCGATCGTTTCAAAGCCAGTTTGGTATCCAAAGGATTCACATATATATTTGATCTCGATTATGGTGACACTTTTTCTCTGGTGGACAAGATCAATTCAATCCGCATCTTTCTTACAATGGTTGTCATTCATCATTGGCCGCTTCATCAGTCAGACATTAAAAATTCCATTTTACACATATAATTAGAAGATGAAGTTTATATGAGCAGTCTTTGGATTTTATTGTTCCTTGAAATACTAGACTTGTTTGTCAGCTTTGTCGTTCTCTTTATAGACTGAAATAGTTCTACGTGTTTGCTTTGGTCGCTTCATCTCTGCCTTGATACACTTTGGTATGAATATATGTGAAAATTATCACTTTATTTTCTTCTTTCGCTTCTCCATCGGTCGACACACCTTTCTCGTGGTCTATGTTGATTACATTGTTATCATTGGAGACGATATAGAGGGTATCCAACATCTTAAAACTCATATTTTCAAAAAATCTCATACAAAATGCTTGGGATCCACTTAGATACTTCTAAGGAATTGAAGTTGCCTAATCCTCATCAGACATTGCAATCAACCAAATCAAGTATACATTAGACATGATCAGTGAAACTGGTATGCTTGATTGTCATCCTATTGACACATATGGATCCCAATGTTAAACATCTTTTGGGTCAAGGGTTTCCATTGAAAGAACCAAAAATATATCCTCGACTTCTGGGTAGACTCAACTATCTTACAATCACCATACCAAATATTATATTTGTGATGAGCATTGTGAGCCAGTTTCTAAATGCTCATTATGATAATCATTGAGATGCAGTCATTCAAATTCTTATATTTATAAAGAACGCACTCGAAATAACACTATTATATGAAGATAAGTGTGATGTTAAAATCATTGGTTACTCAGATGTATACTGGGTTGGATCACCGTCAGATAGAAGATCCACTTTTGGATATTGTATCCTTATTGAAGGTAATATGATCTAATGGAGAAGAAAGAAACAAAACACAATTTCAATATCTAGTGTTGAAGATGAATACCATGATATGACAACAACCTCAAAGGAGCTTGCATGGCTTTAAAATTTACTCTCAAAGCTTAGGTTGTGAGATCTTTAGGCCACAAAACTCATATGCAAAAATCAAGGGACACTCCATATTGCATCAAATTCGATTTTCCATGAACGAAACAAGCATGTAGAAATAGATTGTCATTATGTAAGGGAAAATGTACTTCAGGAGAAATTAACACATAGTTCGTCAAATATGAAGACCAATTGGATGACATGTTCACTAAATCTCTTATGGGTTCTCGAGTGGATTATTTTTATAACAAGCTCGACTTATATGACACATATGATCAATTTTGAGAGGGAGTGTTAAGAATCAATATGTGTACACAATTTGATAACTAAAACGTGGGACACAAATAAGAAAAAGAAAAAGTGTAACACAATTTGATAACTAAAACTATCATCAGTACGCTCTTGGTCTTAATGAGTTTTTGTGTGTTTCTCATTGCAAGACTGCATAAGAAACGCGGGACACCCTTCAAGTTACATATGAAAAAAATAAATGAGATAAAAAGGGATAGGTTGAACACTTATAAAAAAAACTCTCCGACATTTTTTATGACGTAGCATCATCATTAATGATACGACATTGATGTGTAATATCAGTGCAATCACAATGGTTGATTTTACTTTAGTATTAGTTATAACATTAATTAAAAATTGAATGGATGGTAAGGGTAAACAATTGACAGCATCCAATTTTTTTATCACGGAAGAGAATCTTCATCCGTCATAACTCTTCAACATTCACTCTTTCGTATTCCTTTTAATTATTATTATAAATAAAGATTCTCTTTATAGATTCATTGAATAATGAATGTATCTGGTCTTTTATGTAAACCATATTGTAATACGGTGGGAGAAATGACTTGGGTATTTTTCATGTTATCGCAATTGTTACGGATATCAAGAGTTGCCACCGACTTTTCTTGTATCCATTAAAGGAAAGGGTGAAAAGAACAACAAACACCTTTTAAGAATTTTCTTGAGTTCGGGGGGTAGGTTATGAAAAGGGAAGGTGTTAGCACCCTTTTCATCCATAGTTATCCATGGGATCTTAATTTCTAGCTCACTTTGAAATTCTTTGTGTTTTACCCTAAAATTTTCCCTCTCATTTCTCAAGAAGTCTCTCATAAGATCTCCATTGATTCAAGACTACACAAAGTTTGATCAGCTCAAGACACCTCCTCAACCACTGACAACTCAAAATTAGGGTTTGAGTTTTCACAAGGACAATTGGACTTTCAAGGCCTTAAATGAATTTCATGGATCATTAGGAACCCTCAAGATTACTCATGTCAAGTTTCAAGTCTTGGATCACAAAATTGCTCATTCATTTGATCAGATGACCTAAAATCAACTGTATTATGGAAAAAGTCAACTGTGGTCGATTTGCAGTCAAACTTCATCATTTTTGAGCCATATCAATATCATGAACTCATATATGTAAATTTATCAAGTTTGGATCACAATTCCTCAAAGAGATTTGATCAGAACACCAAAAGGGCAAAATGGTCAAAATTAGGGTTTTGATTGAGAAGGCTCAGTTCTTGACTTTTGACCAAGAAAATGACTTATTAGTTTAAGACATGATCTCAAGGTTTCAAATGCACCATCTTTACCTAATTTAATAGTTCAAATCACCTCTCAAGATCATTGGATTGACAGATGAATTTCAGTCAACTGATGAAAAGTCAATTGTATACTGAAAACTCAAACTTTGACTTTTTGATCAAAATCAAGTTTCAAAAATCATATTTCATCAAGACATGTCAAAATATGAAACTTGTTCATCAATAAATTAAAAAGTCAAAGTTATCTTTGAAAAGTCAAAATTCTAAGACTTAGAAATTTTTCTAAGTGTTAGAATTTTAACATTTTTTCATAATTTTGTGTCAAATTTCCACCACGATGCAAGATGATTCAAGGAAAAATTCTAACATGAAAGTTGTAGATCTCAATGATATATAAAAACATTGCAGGGCAGAACTTTTTCTAGAAATGCTTGGATTTCAAGTTATGAATTTATGAAGACATGTCCATGAAACTAAAAGACTTAGTGAAATTTTTCCCTAGTCAATCAGGATTTTAACCTAACTTCATGGTAACTTTTCTCCTAGTTAAAAATTGAATATTAAAAAATGTCCAACATGAAAGTTGTAGGGTATGTTACAAGCTTTCCAAAATGTCCAAGAACTCATTGATATCATACTTGAGCTAATAGAATCGAAGGCAAGAAGTTAGGGTTTCAAACTTGTTTTTCAAGTCATTTTCATGATGAACATTTGATCCAATTCCAAGCAATGCTGCATAATCTCACTTTTCAGGCCCTCTAACTTGTGTTTCTATCCTTAATCAGAATATTGCATAAGATTTTGAGCTATGAACCACTTGATGTAAGCTTTGTCCAATACAACTTTCCATTTAAGGAAGAAAGTCACCACTTCCATTTTGAAAAAACAAGCTTTATGCAAAGTCAACTTGTCTTGAGCTTTGCACTTGTTCCTTTTGCACACACAACATCTATAAATCAGAAGCAAGCTTATTTAAATTTCAACCACTCTATAATAGCATGGTACAAGCTTTGTGAAGATGTTTTTCATGGTTGCTTCACAAATAAGTAAATGTTTTACAACTTGATATTTCAAATTCTGACTTGTTGTAGCACACAAAACCTCTTGCCTATAAATACATACACTATTTGTAAGGTAACACACGAATGCTTAAGCCCTCAAACCCTCTCAAAGTCAGGATTGCATAAACAACATCCATTGTTGCACTTTCTGGCCAGAAATCCCAAGCACCTAATTTACTTGTGTGTTTCTTGTCCTTTCACTTCCAAAAGTTCCTAAACATCATCTACAAACAATCCCACACCCTGTTACACGACTGTAACTTCTCCATAACCTTCCTCCATAACCAAAAAATAGAGCTTGCATCTTGACTTCTCTAGCACGACTCAAACACTCCCAGCATCAAGTAAGGGTTGCATTAGCTTCATGGGAACTTGAGGAAGCTAACATGATAATCACCATCACTTGAAACAAGCTCAAACTCATTTCACGATTTCCAGTTTTTGAGCATGCACGCCTGAGCCATCCCTTTCCGGGCCTTTGCATTTTTGCTTCTCCTAACCCCCCTGTTTCTTTTTGACAACACAACCCATTTATTTTTTTTTCATATTTTTTCTGATTTCCAAACAAAATCAAACTTGGGCCAGACTTCAAACAAAAACTGTTTTTTTCCTAACAAACACCCTAAATTCCATTTTTACCTCCTGACTTTATTTTTCATATTTTATTTTATTTTCTTTAATTTATTATTTTAATTATTATTATTATTATTATTATTATTATTATTATTATTATTATTATTATTATTATTATTATTATTATTATTATTATTATTTATTAAATCAAAAATTCCAAAAATATTTTTATTTTATTTGCGTTCTATATATTTCTATTTTATTCCTTTAAAAACAAAAAGACAACATTTTTCTTATAAAAAACTTAATTTATTTTTCTTAATAAATTAATAATTAGATTTAGGTTTAATTATTTCTTTTTTAATTAAAATTAACTTAGAATTTATGTTTTATTTTAATTAATTAATTTCCATGCAATTTTGATTAAACTTAAAACTTTTTCATAAAAAAACTCTAAAAATAATTTCTTGATTAAAGTTTAATTTCTTTTCTTAATTAATTTAGGTTTAATTTTCTTATTTTAATTAATTATTTTCTTTTAGAGAATTAGGTTAAAACCATTTTCCTTAACAAAATCCAAACAAAAAATCTATTTCTTTTCCATTTACATCCTTGCACATCACATTCCTTTCAATTCTTGTACATTATTTCAATATGGTTGTAATAGATAATTAGGACTTTAATTTCTTGCAATCCCCATTTGTAAATTTGAACACCCCATCCCCCTAATGATTGTAATAGCATAGAATATTTACTTTCCGCAATTTATCGCTTTCATATAAATACTAGTAATTAGGATTTGTATGGGAAGATAAAATCAACAAGTAGAGAACCCTAATTCAAGATAAACCAAGCATGAAACATAAACACTTGCACACTTGTACCCCTAAGGTTAACCCCACTTGTTGCCTAAAAAATGGTCATGTTACGCATGTGGGATGTCTTAGCAAAAATAATAAAAAATACAAGACCATAGTCCCTGGACGATGCTACAAATGTTGCCTTACAAATGATCTTAGTCCCTCGAGAGAAATGCTAAGATATCTTACACCATTGCTATCATGACTATACCATGACCCATGCCAATCCCTTTACATCCAAAGATAAGGCTTCTTACCAATCAATGGTAAGATAGAAATATCAAAGGAAAGGAAAAATGAACAAAAGACTTTTGAGTAGGTAGAAACGTTCTTAGTTGCTTGCTCACTTTCAAAATAAACATCCTTGCAAACACACACCAAACACTTTCAAAACAAACACACCAAACACTTTCAAAACATGAAATATTTTCAAAAGTCCAACACTTTGTATACGTTCTTACGAAACGAGAACCATTATAAAGTTTTCCTAAACGAAGGAGCCTTTTCAAAAATACTTTCAAAAACACCACAAAGCAAGTGATCTAGCAAGCAACTAAGAGCCCATATATAACTATGGATGAAAAGGTTGATAATACCTTCCCTTTTCATAATCTCCCCTCGAACTCAAGAAAATAATCTCAAAGGTCTTTCCTGTTCTTTTCACCCTTTCCATCATTAGATAAAAGAAAAGTCGATGGCGACTCTTGCTAACCGCAATAATTGCGATCAAACGTAAAACATTCCAAGTTAGTTCTCCCACTGTATTACAAAACTGGCGACTCTGTTGGGGAAAACTTAAAAGTGGGGTTACCTTAGGGCTAGATCACCTTTATTTGCTTTCATTGTTTGACTTGCTTGCTTTACATTTTGGTTCCTTATTTGGGCTTGTTTTGATCCTCTACCCGGATCTGGGATACCTTATAGGTAAGTAGCAATATGTTGTGGAAACTGTGCGGGTATACCGACATGGTCTAAGCAATAGCTACGTTAGTGTGAAACATTTATGGGTATCGGTAGCCCTTGAGTAGTCAAGGAGAATACAGGGCAGTTGTGTGGTGTCATGAAGCACTAACTAACTTTAGAACCTGTACTTGACCAACTTGGCCATTAGGAAGTAGTGAGATAGCCGGCTTTGGTGCAGTCTGAAGTTGGTTGATACTCGATGCTACGTTATTCAGATAGGACTTCTCAGGATATTTCGATCGCCATGAAAGAGGCTTGTGCTGAAACAATGCCCGATAATAAAGATCAATGATATTGAGATCCCTTAGAACCCGATTACTATTACTAGGACATGTTGAGCCAACTAAACTTCAAGAGGGTACTTACTTATAAGACTCCACGTAAGCCTAAACCTAAGGACTTATTTGCCTTATGTGTATATGCTTACATGTACATAACATCATAAACATCATAACATCATAAGCATTCTCACTAACCATTTCAAGGATTATTGGGATTTATCTTTGTTCTATTTTATTGGACATGGCTTCCACACGCAGGAATACTATCCAAGTCAATCTCGTAAGAATTCCTTCTCAACTCAAAGATTTAGCATCAAGGGTCCCTGAGAATTCTTCAATCACCGAAAGACATAGTCGCCTCCTAAACTTGGTTACCTCAAGCACTGATGAAGATATGATGAAGGTGTTATTCCAGTTCTTCGATCCTTTGCACCATTGCTTCACCTTTCCCGATTACCAGCTTGTACCTACTGTGGAAGAATTCGCTCAACTCTTGAGGATTCCCATTCTCAATCAACTACCCTTCAACGATACAGAAAGAGATCCAAGCTCTGAAGAGATAGCCCGAGCGCTAGACTTGCAACAGTCTGATGTCACGACTAATTGGGAAACAAGAAATGGTGTCAAAGGGTTCCTAGCCAAGTTCTTGTTTGAAAAAGCTTAATATTTTTGGAACTCTTTGGATTTACAAGATTTTGAAGAATTCTTGGCCCTTCTCATCTATGGGATGGTTTTATTTCCAAATCCTGACCAACTTATAGATGTAAATGCTGTCAAAATCTTCATGTCTCGCAATCCGGTGCCTACTTTGTTGGGAGATATCCTACATTCTCTCCACTCTTGCACTATGAGGAAGAGAGGGACCCTCATGTGTTGCACTCCTATTTTGTCTAGATGGTTTGTCTCGCATCTCCGCCGGTCTATATTGAAGAATGAGCAAGGTTTGAGGTGGTCCCATAGGTTGATGACACTCAGATATTCGGATATTCACTGGTGTTCTCGATCCCTAGAGAATGTTACTATCATCGACCGCTGTCGGGAATTCCCTAATGTCCCTTTACTTGGCATTAGGGGAGGTATCACTTATAACTCTTTCTTAGCCTTACGACATTTTGGGTATGCCCGAAGAGATGGTCCGCATGATATGCTCATCTAAGGAGTGGTGTTCGACTACGAGAGCGACGATCAAGGCTACCGTAAGAGGTTTGTACGAGCTTGGAGAATGGTAAACAAAGTGGACAGTAAAACGCTGGGTACGAGTTCGTGCTCAAAAGATCATGATGCCTTACCCCTCCATCCTACCAGCTATCATGGAACTTGTGGTTGAAGAAGATGTCCCATACAATGTCCTCCATCCCGACATGCCTACTTCTCTTGAAGACTTGCAAAAGGGTTGGATTCAGCTAAAGGAGGAACGAGATACCTTCGAAGCGTAGTTCTACGCAAGTGAGAAAGGGGTTTTGGAGCTTACAAAGCAACTACATGATGAATAAAGCTTGAATGCCTACCTTGCGTCAAAGAGGATGCGTTCGAACTTTTTATCTAAGAGATTTATTTTGTAAGCCCAAGAGGCATGTTGTAATCATTTTGAACTAATTAATGAAAATTAACGTTTGTTCATTCTTTGTCTATACAAATTTAAATTTCATAAATCCTTGATATCATTTGCATACACATCTTCCATGCATCATAATATAACAGGTTTTCCACGACAGGTTTCCTTATCTCTCTACTGTTTATTTCAGTAAGATGGATATCGAGAAAACACTGAAAGACCTAAAAGCACAAAACTCCCAGTTCCAAGCGACTCTATTGACTCTGGCCAAGGGGCAACAAGAGTTGATGACGTTGCTGGAATCCAAAAAGAAACCAAAAAGGAAAGCTTTAGTCAACATGGGTAGAAGATTCAGAGAGCCGATTCGTCAGATACCGGTAGTGGAAGATTCGTCTGAGGAAGACGAGAATCAGATTGGAGAAGCAAGGAGTACCTAGGCTGGATGTATCAATGATCAAGCGTCTGATGATGAAGATTATTTTGATGAGAATTATCCTCCTGCCAATGTTAAGTACAAGCAGCTAGAGGATAGACTGAAGGCCGTTGAGATTCAAGTCGTCCCTGGCTTGGATTTTGATGATTTGGGTTTAATATCTGGAGTTGTCATTCCTCACAAATTCAAAATAACAGTATTTGTTAAGTATGATGGGGTTTCCTGTCTAAAGCTTCACCTAAAGTCTTATGTGCGCAAAATTCAACCGCACATCGCCGACAAGAAACTCTGGTTCACTTCTTTCAAGAAAGCTTGATTGGGACGCAATTAGAGTGGTTTTACCAATTGTATGGTTCCTGTATCTACACATGGGAAGACTTAGCCACCACTTTCTATCACCAATACCAGTACAATGTCGACCTGGCGCCGACAAGATTTCAACTACAAGACATGACAATGGGTAAGAGTGAACGGTTCAAAGAGTACGCCCAAAAATGGAGGGATCTTGCCAGTATGGTCCAACCACCGTTAATCGAAGGGAGCACATTGATATGTTTATGGGCACTTTATCTGGTCCATTTTTCAACTTATTGGTTGGTTCTTCTTCTTCCGGTTTCACCGAGCTGATCATAACCGGTGAGAGAGTTGAAAGCAGTATCAAAAGCGGGAAGATCCCCATAGCACATGCTTCCACCTCCAATCCTATAAAGAAACCTTTTGTCGAAAAGAAAGAAACCAATGTTGTGTATGGGGCAAGGGCCCATACCAAGAAGGATGACCGTTCGTCCGTTAATATTGTTCAGATTTCCAACCCAGCTCCTATTCAACGACAATCTTCCAATCATCAACGGTTTGAGGCTCCACGAAGACAATACACAATGATAGGCATGTCGCTATCCCAAGCCTTACAATACCTATTAAAGGATAATTTGGTGACACTGCATGATCCTCCAGCCAATCCAGATACCTCTTCACCTAAATACAATCCGAATACCAAGTGTGCATATCACTCGAATAGTCCCAGGCATGAGACTGACCAATGATGGGCACTGAAGAATAAAATTCAAGACTTAATAGACAACAAGACCATTGAGTTTGATCCTCCTCAAACTCCGAATGTAATCACCACGCCTATGCCAAATCATGGCAAGGGTGTCAATGTTGTTGAAGACGCCATTTTTGTTTCCTCCGTCAAAGACTTGACTACTCTGTTAACCATTATAAAAAAGAATATGCTGAAAGCCAGGATTTTCCCTGGCTGTTTGAAGGACTGTGATTGCTGTGCTAAACAACCCAATGGATGCAAATGGCTGAAGGAAGGCATTCAACGACTGGTGAATAGCCACGATATCATATTTGAGAATAATCTGTTCGCCAAAAGTTTGTCCAATAAGTTTGAAGACCTCTCCATCATAACAATTTCAAACAATCCTATTAGGATATCCTCCAAGGGTCCTATCAGGATTTCAAATGAACCAATTGTTGCTCCTCTGATAATTACCGCCCCCGAGCCAATTCCGCACTCTTCCAACAAAGCAGTGCCATGGAACTATGGTGCTGAGGTGTTTTACCATGGAATAAAGCAAGACGCTTGGATTGAAGAAAGCAAAGTTGATGACATTGGTAATATTACTGGCTCTAGTAAGGTGACAAAAACTGGGAGAATCTTTTCACCCATCATCTCACCACCAATTGCTACAAAGGCACCTGTCCGCATCACCACTGCTAAGCCTAGTGTTGACACAAGGGGAAAGGAGAAAGTAGTTGAGCCTACTGAGACAGAAATACCTGCAAAATACATTTCCGCTGAGGAACCTTCCGCTCGAGGAATGGATGAGATCTTGAAAATTATAAAAAGGAGTGATTTCAAGATAGTGGAGCAGTTGGGGCAAACCCCTTCCAATATTTCTATGTTATCTTTGCTACTTTGTTCCGATGCTCATTCTCAGGCATTAATCAAATTCTTGAAGAAGGCTCATATCCCTCATGAGACCACGACATACGAATTTGAAAATTGTGTGGAAAGCTTGTCGGTCGACAATGGTTTGGGGTTCTCAAATGCTGATCTGACACCACTGGGAAAAAACCATAACAAAGCTCTGCATGTTTCCGTTGAATGTAAGGGGATTACCCTAGCACATGCTCTGGTTGACACTGGCTCTTCTTTAAATGTGCTACCCAAGGGGGCTTTGGACCATTTAGACTGTGAAGAACTAGTTTTGAAACCAAGTGATATTGTTGTGAGGGCTTTCGATGGGTCCAAAAGGACAATTCATAGAGAGGTGGATCTCCCGATCAAGGTGGGATCACTAATGTTCAACTTTACTTTCTACATCATGGATATCCATCCTGCTTACTCCTATTTGTTGGGTCGCCCTTGGATCCACGAAGCAGGGGAAGTAACGTCAACCCTTCATCAAAAGCTCAAGTATCCGGTCAAAGGAAGGATTGTCACTGTCTGTGGTGAGGAGGAGTTCATGGTAAGCCACCTCAACTCTTTAAAATATGTGAAGATGTATGGCGAATTTATAGAAACCCCATGTCATACTTTTAAAGTTGTGCCACCAATGGTTGCTACTACCAAATTTTCCTCTGATGTGTCCAAAGTTGTTAAGGTCGTGCCAAAGATGGTTTCTTTAGAGATGCTCGTGCCACGGTCGAAGAAGGAAGCTGTGATACTTGGGGGAAACTCCCCGAGATCCAATTTAAATCAGACAAATGTGGTTTGTGTTTCACTATCAAGGCTCAGAAAGAAGTGAGGCGCGCTCGTGCGGGGAAACCCTCTCTCTGTATTAGAAGTCATGAAGTAAACATTGTGGAAAATTCTGATGATGAATGTACACTTGAAGAATGGGTATATCCTACTACAACAAAGCTCAACAATTGGCATGCAAAGGACTTCGTTCTCATCTCCTTCATTGAGGAGTAATTACTTGTTTATTGATTTCAATTAATTCAAGAACATTTTGTTTGTAATATTAAACAATGACTTTTAAGCCATGTTCCTGGCCCGGGGCACTATGGTCCATTTGTCAAGGGTTTTATTTATGTTCATTTTATCATACGATCATTCAATACAAACCATTGGACTTTTTTTCATTCGAACTTTTATGCTCATTATCTTTCTTTTTCTTCAATTCATTTTTCAAAATAGCCATGTGTCTTACATGCACACACACACACACACACACAATCTTGCAGGTCCTCATCCACTCTGTATTTCATTTCCAATGACTCTACTATTGCCAACTATGATTTTGAACGTCCAATTAACCAAGCCAAAGATGAAGGTGAGGAAGATTGTGAAATACCGGGAGAACTATCCAGACTTCTATTATAAGAGGAAAAATCTATTCAGCCGCACGAATAGTCAGTTGAAGTCATCAATCTAGGTACCGAGACAGACAAGAAAGAGGTTAAGATCAGCGTTAACCTGGAAAGCAGTGTCAAAAGCAGATTGGTTCAGATGTTGCATGACTATGTGGAAGTGTTTGATTGGTCGTATGAAGATATGCCAGGGTTGGATACCGACATTGTAGTTCATCGTCTGCCGACAAAGGAAGAATGTCCTCCTGTCAAACAAAAAGTTTGTCGCATGAGGCCTGACATGTCTGAAAAGATAAAAGCTGAGGTGATGAAACAATTTGATGCATGATTCCTAGCTATGACATATCATCCCCAATGGGTTGTGTGATGCGTTGGGAGGACTGACTTGAGGGTTTTGTGTTTGATCACAAATGTTGCAGTTAGCAAGAGTCGCCACCAACTTTTTTTATCCAAAAGAAAAGGTGAAAAAGCACAGGAAAGACCTTTGAGATTATTTCTTGAGTTCGAGGGGTAGATTATGAAAAGGGAAGGTATTAGCACCCTTTTCATCCATGGTTTTCCACGGGCTCTTAGTTTCTTGTTAGATCACTTGCGTTTGTTTTAAATTGTGCTTAGTGTGCTTTTTGAAAGTAGTTTGTAAAGAGGCCATTGTTTAGGCAATCTTTGTAATGATTCTTGTTTGTAAGAATGTATATAAAGATGTTTGATCTTTTGAAAATGTTTTCAATGTTTGTATGATGTTTGAAAATGTGTGTGTGTGATTTGTTTTTGAAAATAGAAAGGATGTTTTGTTTGAAATGGAGCAAGTAACTAGGAGCAATCTACCTACTCAAATGTCTTTCTTGTTCATTTTCTTTTCCTTTGACACTGTTGTCTTGCCATTGATTTGGTAAGCAAATCTATCCATGGATGTTAACGGGACGGGCGTGGGTCATCGTATAGCCATGATTAGCAATGTTGAAAGGTATCTTAGCATTCTTTTGAGGGACTAAGACCATTTATAAGGCAACTTAGATAGTGTCATCGAGGGACTATGATCTTGTATTTGTTTGTTTTTGTTAAGATACCTTACATGCGTAATATGATCATTTTGTATAAGGCAACCAAGTGGGATAACCCTAGGGGTGCTTGTGTGCAAGTGTATTATTTTCATGCTTGATTTTGTCTTGGATTAGGGTTTGCCATTTGTTTGGTTTTAATCTTTCCATACAAAACCTAATTACTAGCATTGTATATATGAAAACGATAAATTGCGAAATTTAAAATTACTACGCTATTACAATACTTGTGGGAGGGGGTATACAACTTATGAATGAGGATTGCAAAAATATAAACCTAATTAATCTATTACAACCAAATTGAATATGTACAAAAATTACATAAATGCAAAGTATAACGATGGATAAATGTATAAGGATAAAAATGTAAAGAAGATGAATTTTGTTTGATTTTCATAAAGAAAGACTTTCTTTGTCTTAACCTAATTTAAATGCAGAAAATAATTAATTAAGTTTGAATTTATTAAGAAAAATATTTTAAAAAGAAAACCCTAATTCTATTAATTAACCAAAGGAAAATAATTTTTTAAGGAAAGTATTTTTTGGCATTTTTATCTTGAAAATATTTATAGTTTAAAAATATTTTTAGTCCTTTTTTGGTATTTAAATAATATATTTTTTAAATGGTATGAAGAAAAATAAATAATATAACATTTAATTAAGTTTATAAGAAAAATAAGTAAAGTATAGTAAACAAAATATTTTTGTTCATGGGAAAATAAAATAAAATAAGTCAAAATATAAAAAGTATCATTTTTTAGTATTTTTCATGATTTTTAGTATTTTTAGAAAATATATTTAAAAAGAAAAATGAAATAAATAAGTAAATAAAAATGAATGGGCCAGGGGGTGCCAAAAGTAAGCAAGGAGGTGAGCTAGCAAATAAAAAAACAATGCCAGGCCCAAAGGGCCCATCGCCTGCAAAAAATGTTAGAGGATCAGAAAATATGGAGAAAAAAAAACAAAAGGGGGGTTCACATTGGTTCGAACCCTCGCCCTTTAGGTAAGAAGTGACTTGGTATGCGCGCGCTTGCCACTGGGGTGGCTGTTTCATCTGGTCATATAAACAAAACCATAAATATATAAGGCAAATCAAGTCCTGATGACTTCATCTTTAACCTCCAGCCGGTGTACCTGTAACTTCTTCATTTCTCCACAAAATGGAAAGTTTACACATGAAAGTTATGGTGTTTCTTCTCACGAATCCAACAATATAAATTATGTAAGCTAAAAGTCAAAGATGAAAACTAATTTTGCTGGCCCTAAATTGAAACCTAATTTTCTCAGAAATTTCAAATCCAAAATTCTCCATACACAGTCAATATAAATGGGAACTATGAACATGGTCAGCTTTAGAGCAAAGATATCTACATTTTATCTTCACAAATCAGAAACAAATGATGCCTGTATGAAGAGATGGAAGTTTGAAAACTTACCTTTTGCAGCTGGAGTCGTGAATGGAGTTTGAGCAACTTTTAAGATGGCCTGAGGATCTGTTTAGCTTGCCTGGACCTCCTTGAGTGTATTCCAACTCCTACTTTGCCTTGAAAGTTCCTGAACCTCTCTACTCAAGTCAACCTGCAAGATTGATGTTTGAAAATGGTGGATAGTGGTGGAGGAGTTACAGTCTTGAAACAGGGGTCTGGATCACTTTGATATGATATATATTAAGTGTTTGGATGGTTAAAACTCAATACGCACGAGTGGATTTGGAGATGGCTATGTGAGGTTCAAAATTGTCAAGTTAAGGCAGATTCTGAGTTGCAGAGTGCTTGGGAGTGTTTTGGGATCTTAGCATTCGTGTGTCATCTTGAAAATAGTGTATGTACTTATAGGCAAGAGGTTTTGAGGCTTGAAACAACTCAGAAATTAAAATCACATGTTATGGCTTGGTTACTTGTTTTTGAAGCAAAGTTGACAAACATGGTTTCAATGTGAAGTACAAGGATTTGCAGGGTGGTTAGAAGGCTATAGATATGTTTCTTCTTGATTTTAAATGCTTTTGAGTCAGAAACAACAATGTATGGGGTCAAGAAGAGTTGACATTGTGATTAAAGTCACTTTTCCAAAATGGAAGTGGTGACTTTCTTCCCAAAATGGAAATGCAACTTGGATAAGGGCTCAAATGCTTGGAAAATGGCTTTATAAGTTGTGTAAACCTTAAATTATTGAGTGATTATCAAGTTTGAAGCCTGCAAAGCAATATTTGTACAACATGCTTGAAGATTGGATCAAGTGTTCTTCACAAAATGGCTTGTAATTCAAGTTTGAAAACCCTAACTTCTTGCCTTCGATTCTCCTTGCTCAAGAATGATCTCAAGGAGTTCTTGGACATTTTTGAAAGCTTGAAATGTTATCTATAACCCATTTTTGAATTGATTTTAAATATTACCCTTGGAACTATATGAAAAATTGCCATGAAGTTAAGTCAAAAATCTGCCTAACTAGGGCAAAATTTCACTAAGTCTATTTTAGTTCATGAGCATGTATTCACAAAATTATAACTTGAGATACAAGCACTTTTGAAAGAAGTTGTGTGAATAAAAGTTGTAGATTTCATGGAGATATACAACTTTCATGTTGGAATTTTCTCTTGAATCATCTTTTATCGTGGTGAAAATTTGGCTCAAAGTTATGAAAAAACATGAAATTTCCAACACTTAGAAAAAATTTTATGTTTAGAAATTTTGACTTTTCAAAATGAAATCTTGACTTTTTGATTTCTTGATGAATAATTTTCATATTTTGACATGTTTTGATGAATTATAATCTTTGGCACTTGAATTTGACCAAAAAGTAAAAGTTTGACTTTTTAGTGTACAGTTGACTTTTGATCAGTTGACTGCAAAACTCATCTGTCAATCCAATGGACTTGAAACGTTTTGAATCATGTCATTAGGTAAAAATGATGCAATTGGACTCTTGAGATCGTGCCTTAAACCAATTGATCATTTGCTAGGTCAAAAATCAGAAATTGCCCTTTCCCAATCAAAACCCTAGTTTTGAACATTTTGCCCTTTTGGAGATTTGATCAAATTTCTTTGAGGAATTATGGTCCAAACTTGATAAAATGATACATATGAGTCTAAAATGTTTATGTGGATAAAAAATTATGAAGTTTGACTGTAAATTGGTCATGGTTGACTTTTTCCCCAATACAATTGAGTTTTAGATCAATTGTTCAATTGACTGATCAAAAGTGTGATCCAAGGCTTGAAACTTGACATGAGTAATCTTGGGGGTCTATAATGATCCATGAAAGTCATATGAAGCATTGATAGTTCAAAAATCCTTGTGCAAACTCAAACCCTAATTTTGGTCATTAGTGCATAAGGAGGTGTCTTGAGCTGGTCAAACCCTAGTGCAGTCTTGAGCCCAATGATATCTTGTGAGAAAATTCTTGATAAGTGAGAGGGAAAATTTTGGGATACAACAGGTTGCAAACGTGGTTCCAGTGCCGAAGAAAGACGGAAAAGTTCGTATGTGCGTAGATTATATGGATCTGAATAGGGCAAGCCCCAAGGATGATTTACCTCTACCTCATATTGATGTCTTGGTCGATAACACTGCTTAGCATAAAGTCTTCTCTTTCATGGATGGTTTCTTCAGCTATAATAAAATTAAGATGGACCCATAAGACATGGAGAATACCACTTTTGGTACGCAATGGGGCACCTTTTGCTACAAGGTCATGCCGTTCAGATTAAAGAATGCAGGGGCAACATATCAAAGGTCTATGGTAGTTTTGTTTCATGACATGATCCATCATGAGATAGAGGTATATGTGGATGATATGATTGCAAGATCACAAACCAAAGAGGAACATCTCGATCACCTATCCAATCTGTTCGAGAGGCTAAAAAAATACAAGTTGAGGTTGAATCCTAATAAGTGCACATTCAGAGTACGATCTGGAAAGCTTCTAGGTTTTGTTGTCAGTGGTAAAGGCATCAAGATCGATCCTGCCAAAGTGAAGGCCATCCAAGAAATGCCAGTCCCCCACTCTAAAAAGGAAGTTAGGGGATTCTTGGGTCGTCTTAACTACATCACCTACTTCATATCTCACTTAACTGCTACTTGCGAGCCAATCTTCAAACTCTTGAAGAAAGATCAAGTAGGCGGATGGAATGATAAATGTCAAGCTGCCTTCAACACAATTAAAGAATATCTGCAAGAACCTCCTATTCTCATGCCTCCAGTTGAAGGAAGACCCTTTATCATGTACTTGACAGTGCTAGGGAATTCTATGGGGTGTGTTTTGGGCCAACATGACGAGTCTGACCGAAAAGAGTATGTTATTTACTACCTGAGCAAAAAGTTTGCCGACTGTGAAACCAGATATTCACAGCTCGAGAAAACTTGCTGCACTCTGGCATGGGCTTCTCGCTGGCTAAGACCGTATATGTTGACTCATACCGCTCTACTGATTTCTAAGATGGACCTTATCAAGTACATCTTTGAGAAACTCGCTCTTTCCGGACAGATAGCTAGATGGAAAATGGTCTTGACTGAATACGATATTCAATACATAATGCAAAAGGCCATCAAAGTAAGTGTATTAGCAAATAATTTGGCCCATTAAGTTGTTGATGATTATTAGTCTATGAACTTTGACTTCCCGGATGAGAACATCATGCTAGTGACCGACTGCGCGAAACTTGGACCATATGATGGAACGAAACAGGGATCCCGATGGACTATGGTCTTCGATGGGGCTTCCAACGCCTTGGGTAACGGAATTGGTGCTATAATAATCTCCCCTGAAGGTTGCCACACTCCTTTCACTGGCAGAATATTCTTTGACTGTACGAACACCATGGCTGAGTACGAAGTATGCATTTTGGGTTTGAAGGTTGCCATTGATTTGAGGATCAAGCATTTGAATGTGTTTAGGGATTCCTCTCTAGTGATTAGCCAAGTAAAAGGATATTGGGACACTAAAGACCCTAATCTCATTCCTTACAAGGATCTTGTGCTATCTCTGATTCCTTACTTCGAAGAGATCACATTTGAACACTTCCCTAGGGAAGAAAATTAGTTAGCCGATGCTTTGGACACGATGTCTTCTATGTTCAAGGTAAAATGGGACAAAGAAGCTCCTATGATTACAATCAAAAGATTTGAAGAACCTGCGCACTGTTATGAGCTTGACACTGACGCCTAGTAGCCATGGTACCATGAGGTGAAGAGATACCTTAAAGCACAAGAGTATCCCGAAGGAGCTTCCATCAATGACAGAAAATTCTTACGAAGATTCTCAACCAAATTCTTCCTAAGTAATGAAATCTTGTACAAACGCAACCATGACTCTACTATACTCCGATGTGTGGACAAGAAGGAGGCAGAGGAAATTATGGTACTCATGCATGATGGTCTCTTTGGGACTCACTCTAGCGGACATACTATGGCCAAGAAAATCCTGAGAGCTGGTTACTATTGGTCAATAATGGAGACTGATTGCCATTGACACTCAAGGACTTACCACAAGTGCCAAATATATGCTGACAAGGTCCATGTGCCTCATATCCCTCTAAACGTCATGATCGCTCCGTGACCATTTGCAATGTGGGGAGTTGACATGATTGGAGAGATCAAACCCACTGCTTCCAATGTGCATCACTTCATTCTAGTCACCATCGATTATTTCACCAAGTGGGTCGAAGCTGCCTCATTTGCCTCAGTCACCAAGAACGTGGTAGCCAAATTAATCAAACACAACCTCATCTGCCGCTATGGTATCCCCGAAAGAATCATCACCGACAATGGGACTAACCTCAACAATGCTATGATTACAGAACTTTGCACTCAGTTCAAAATCAAGCATCACAATTCTTCTCCTTATAGACCTAAAATGAATGGCGCGGTGGAAGCGTCCAACAAAAACATTAAGAAGATTATGTAGAAGATGGTAGTGACCTACAAGGACTGGCATGAGATGTTACCGTTTTCTCTTCATGGCTACCATACTTCAGCTAGAACATCAGCTGGGGCAACTCCCTTTTCTTTAGTTTATGGCATAGAAGTTGTTTTGCCAGTGGAAGTTCAGATTCCCTCACCAAGGATTATGAATTTAGCAGGCCTAGGCGGAGATGAATGGGTATAGAAAAGATTGGATCAATTGAACTTGATCGATGAAAAGCGACTGGCTGTCGTTTGTCATGGTCAGATGTACCAAAAGCACATGATCAAGGCTTTCAACAAAAAGATCAAGCCTGGGGTATATCAAGCTGGTGACTTGGTAACAAAGCGCATCATTCTTACACAAGGCGACCCCATGGTAAAATGGACTCCCACCTACAAAGGGTCGTTTGTTGTCAATAGAGTGTTCTCTGGTGGTGCCATGATGCTGACTACCATGGACGGTGAAGACTTCCCACATCCTGTGAATGCGGACATAGTTAAAAAATACTACGTATAAGAGACTCGCTAGGTTGACACACCTAGGCAAGATAAGGGCATCCCGACAAGCCAAAAGGTTTGGGCAAAAATTAGGGATATATGCAAAAGATTGTACACCCGGCAAGTTGAAAACTCGAAAGGGCGACTTAGGAAAAATGGGTATCCTGGTGGGCTGAAAACCCGAAAGGGCGGTCCAGGCAAAAACTAAGGATTGAAAGCGTATGACTATGTCATGTGGAATCACCACCGTCAACTTTATTACCAAGGTCCGAGATCAAACGGTCCAAGATCAATCCAATCAACTTCTATCAACGGCAAGGGGCATTCGAAGACATTGGGGCAATAGTAGAGTCGGAACATGATGAGATCACTTCCACATGGCTATTATTCTTGTTTTCAATTTTGTTTTCCTTTCGACGATTTCTTCTTACTAGGATCTCTGTCTCTTTGTACAAAAACACATATTCATGGGCAAAATATCAATACAAATATACTTTAAATTGCAAACTTTATGTTGTTTGTTTTGAATGCAAAGATGTCCAATGACTAAAATTGAACGAACATATGCATGTGAACATAATTAAAACTATTTGGCACATGTGTCCTGCTAAGCAGTAACAAGCATCTTTTTAATGTATATGGGATATCCCTACAGAGTTATTTCATTAGCATTATCCCCACAAGGATGGCTACAATAAACCAATCACCAACAGAGTTGCCCACAAAGTATCTTTGCATAGGTTGAACCCCAACCATAGTCTAAATCTCTTGACAACTCTCTCCCTAGCTAAGTTGGTCCTAAAAGAATAAACCTTGTGGATCTCTTCCTAAAAGGACTCACCTTGTCGGTAGTTCGTCAAGTATTCCTCAACAGGGTTTATCTTTTCAATAAGGTTTATTTCCCCAGCTAAGTTTGTCTGCCCCGGCTGAGTTTATCCTTTCCAGCTTGAGTTTTCCTCTCAAACTATTACAAATCAGAGGGCCACAACCCCTAATCCCTAGTGAAGTCGCCAACAAAGTCATTGTTATCTCCAAAAGTTATTGTGAAGCCTGGAATCCGACCAGATAACTGTTTTAACTTCAGTAAGTTGTTGTGAAGCCTGGATCCGACCAGATAACAGTCAACTTCATTTGTTCAAAATACTATGAAGCCTGGACCCGACCAGATAATAATGTAACTTTCCAAATATTATGAAGCCTGGACCCGACTAGATAATAGTACAACTTTCAGTCACTATGAAGCCTGGATCCAACCAGATAATAGTGTAACTTTTCAAATACTATGAAGCCTGGCCCCGACCAGATAATAGTACAATTTCCAGTTACTATGAAGCCTGGACCCGACTAGATAATAGTTAACTTCTCAAGACATTGTGAAGCCTGGACCCGACCAGATAATAGTCTAACTCTTCGAGAAATTGAAGAACCTGGAGTCAACTAGACAAGGGTTTAACTTCTTTTCCCCAGTAGAGTTTGCCTCTACCCCAGCAAGTTACTATGAAGCCTGGACCCGACCAGATATCAGTTCAACTTCATATTTTCAAATAAGTTATTGTGAAGCTTGGATCCGGCCAGATAGAAATTAACTTTATTCCCTCAGAAATTCGTTGTGAAGCCTGGAATCCGACCAGATAGCAACTAGTTTCAAGCAAGTTACAGTGAAGCCTGGATCCGACCAAATAACAGTTCAACTTCAAGAAGTTTTCTGCGAAGCCTCGAATCCGACCAGATAATAGTTAATTTATCCTCTACCCCATGAAGTTACTGTGAAGCCTTGACCCGACTAGATATGAGTTCAATTTCATCTTTTCAAATAAGTTATTGTGAAGTTTGGATCCGACCAGATAGAAATTAACTTTATTTCCTCAGAAATTTGTTGTGAAGCCTGGAATCTGACCAGATAGTAACTAGTTTCAAGCAAGTTACTATGAAGCCTGGATCTGACCAGATAACAGTTCAACTTCAAGAAGTTTTCTGTGAATCTTGGAATCCGACCAAATAACAGTTAATTTATTCTCCCCCAGTAAGTTACTGTGAAACATGGAATCCGACCAGATAGAAGTTTAATTCCTCATCCTTAACAAGTTATTATGAAGCCTGGATCTGACCAGATAATAATTAAATTTCAAGAGATAATCCCCGGCGGAAGCATTCTTTTAACAAAATTTGAAGATATGTATATTCTTCATCCCCGACAGCAATCTGGGATTCAGCTTCCCAGAACTCCTCAGTAGTAGTTAGGGATTTATTTTCATGGACAAATATTCATCTAAATAAAATCCCATATTCATACATCATAGCATATGCATACGAAATGCATTTAGCACAATCTCATTCATCTTGAGAACGCCATGCATACATCTGCATTTAACTAACCCTTTTTCCCACAGGAAAAACATCAAGTTTTAGTATAAATCGACCAAAGATTTGTGTTGATACTTCTTCCAGTATCTACCATCATTCCACCAAATTGCATCTATAAGCCCATTCGCAATACATCTTCGAGTGCAAATTTCTGGGCACTTTAGTGTTCAATCATCTTTCACCTTCAAGTCACTAATGGCGGATCTACAAATCTAAATCTTCAGGTTTAAGAAGATTGAACATGGGAAGCTGTTGTACCCTAAAATTTTTTCCCTCATTTCTCAAGAAAACTCTCATAAGATCTCCATTGATTCAAGACTACACAAGGTTTGATAAGCTCAAGACACCTCCTCAACCACTGACAACTCAAAATTAGGGTTTGAGTTTTCACAAGGACAAATGGACTTTCAAGGCCTCAAATGAATTTCATGGATCATTAGGAACCCTCAAGATTACTCATGTCAAGTTTCAAGTCTTGCATCACAAAATTGCTCAGTCATTTGATCAGATGACCTTAAATCAACTATATTAGGGAAAAAGTCAATTATGGTCAATTTGCAGTCAAACTTCATCATTTTTGATCCATATCAATATCACGAACTCATATATGTCAATTGATCAAGTTTGGATCACAATTCCTCAAAGAAATTTGACCAGAACACCAAAAGGGCAAAATGGTCAAAATTAGGGTTTTAATTGAGAAAGCTCAGTTCTTGACTTTTGACCAAGAAAATTACTTATTGGTTTAAGACATGATCTCAAGGTTTCAAATGCACCATCTTGACCTAATTGCATAGTTCAAATCACATCTCAAGTTCATTGGATTGACAGATGAATTTCAGTCAACTGATGAAAAGTCAATTGTATACTAAAAAGTCAAACTCTGACTTTTTGATCAAAATTAAGTATCAAAAATCATAATTCATCAAGACATGTCAAAATATGAAAAATTTTGTCAAGAAATTAAAAAGTCAAAGTTATCTTTGAAAAGTCAAAATTCTAAGACTTAGAAATTTTTCTAAGTGTTAGGATTTTAACATTTTTTCACAACTTTGTGCCAAATTTCAACCATGATGCAAGATGATTCAAGGAAAACTTTCAACATGAAAGTTGTAGATCTCAATTAGATATAAAACATTGTAGGGCAGAACTTTTTCTAGAAATGCTTGTATTTCAAGTTATGAATTTATGAAGACATGTCTATGAAACTAAAAGACAGTGAAATTTTGCCCTAGTTAGGCAGGATTTTGACCTAACTTCATGGCAACTTTTCACCTAGTTCCAAATTGAATCTTGTAAAAATTTCCAACATGAATGTTGTAGGGGATGTTACAAACTTGTTTTTCAAGTCATTTTCATAATGAATATTTGATCCAATTCCAAGCAATGCTGCATAGTCCCACTTTTCAGGCCTTTTAACTTGTGTATCTATCCTTAATCATAAGATCGCATAAGCTTTTGAGCTATGAACCACTTGATTTAAGCTTTGTCCAATACACCTTGCCATTTAAGGAAGAAAGTCACAAGTTCCATTTTAAAAAAAGAAAGCTTTATGCAAAGTCAACTTGTCTTGAGCTTTGCACTTGTTCCTTTTGCATACATAACATTTATAAGTCAGAAGCAAGCTTGTTTAAAGTTTAACCACTCTACAATAGCATGGTACAACTTTGTGAAGATGTTTGTCATGGTTGCTTCAAAAACAAGTAAATGTTTTACAACTTGATATTTCAAATTCTGACTTGTTGTAGCATACAAAACCTCTTGCCTATAAATATATACACTATTTGCAAGTTAACACACAAATGCTTAAGCCCTCAAACCCTCTCAAAGTCAGGATTTCATAAATAACATTAATTGTTGCACTTTCTGGCCAGAAATCCCAAGCACCTAATCCACCCGTGTGTTTCTTGGCCTTTCACTTCCAAAAGTTCCTAAACATCATCTACAAACAATCCCACACCCTGTTACACGACTGTAACATCTCCTTCACCTACCTCCATAACCAAAAAACAGAGCTTTCATCTTGACTTCTGTGATACGGTGGCAGAACCGACTGTTAATACTAGTTTGCCTTTTTTTGTTTGCAAATGTAACGGTAAGTAAGAGTCGCCACCGAATTTTATTTTATCCAATCAGGAAAAGGAAAAAGAACAGAAAAAACCTTTTTTCGAGATATTTCTGAGTACAGGGGGTAGATTATAGAAAGGGAATATGTTAGCACCCTTTCTATCTGTGGTTTTCCACGGACTCTTAGGTACTTTCTCATTTTGAAAACTGCTTGTGTGTGCTTTGTTTTGAAAAGTTTTGTTTTACTTCGTGTTAACCCTTGTTTCTGTCCTCAAGAGTGTTACGAAGTTGTTTTTGAAAACTTTGTTTGAAAAGTGTTGGTGTGAAAAAGTTTTTGTTTGTTTGAGCAAGTACCTAGGAACTAATCTACCTACTCGAAAAAGGTCTGTTCGTTTTCCTTTTAGACAATGCTATCCCATTATTGAGAAATAGGTAGAATCTTTGTTGGAGTTTTTTAGGGACATTCGAAGGGACAAATACGATCACAAAATTAATGTTAGGAAATGTTAGTAATCATCCTAAAGCCTTAAAGATCTTTTTTCGAGGCAACATCCAAATGGGCCATTTTAGATCTTTCGGGGCTAGAGGATAACCACTAACAAACCCTATACTTCATGATCGTTTACCGAAGGCAACCGGAGTGGAGTAAACCCTAGGAGCGAGCATGTGCGAGTGTAATTTTTAGTTAATTTATCTTTGCACAAATAGGGTTTTCTACCGTATTAATTTTTAGTTTGTCTTTTCGTACAATCCTATTAACATAAATTTAAGCAGTTTATAGTTTGCAGAAATTAAAGCGAGAAAGTTAAAGTCCTAGCTATTACATGGCTTTTGCAGATACATAATTATCTTGGAGTGAAAATAAAGATGCGGAATTTAAAACCCTAATTACTATGACAAACTCAGAGCAGTTACAATAATAATAAAAAGGAAATTAAAAAATGCGCGCGGCGAATTAAATGCGAGAATAATTAGAAAACCTAAAAAATCTAGTTGAAAAAATATTTAGGTTATTTTTTTGAGAAAAATAAGATTATGTACAAAATTAAACCCTAATTCTAATTATTTTTTATTATGAAAAGAATTAAATTGCCCTAATTTTAATTAAACTAATTAATTAAAGAAATAGAATATTTTATGAAAAAAATAATTTTTGATGTTTTTGTGATTTTTTGATTTAATAAAAAAACTAATTTTTGTGTTATTTTTGTAAAAGAAAAATAATTAATAAAACAATTAAAACAAGAAATAAAATAGAAAAGTAAAGAGATGGGCCTGTATGGAAGTTGAATGGGGGTGCAATGTTGAATTTATGCCCATGCCCATGAATGTTGAGCCCATTCCCATGCTTGATCTTGTGTAGCCACGCTTGGAGGGTGCATCATGGACTTCCCTTTGACTGAATGTTGGATCTGGATTAGTGATGATCGAGTGGCTGGATGGTTGAAGTATGGTGGACGTCTGGCTATGTAAAGTACATGATCTGCAATTGATCGTTAGGAAAATAATGAAAATGTTGGGACCTGGGATCGAACCCAGGTTCTTTCATTTTCAAACATACGCCCTTGCCAACTGCGCTACATGGATTAATTGATAATATAATAGCCATAATGTGATAATGTGGGAAGAGAACTGACTGTTTTTTGGAATGCTGGTTCGCGTTTTGCGTTTGTTTTTGCAAAATGTCGCGGTAAGCAAGAGTCGCCACCGTCTTTTATTTTATCCAACAAGGAAAGGAAAAAAGCACAGAAAAATTCCTTTTTCGAGATATTTCTCGGGTTCGGGGGGTAGATTATAGAAAGGTAAGGTGTTAGAACCCTTTCTATCCATGGTTATCCACGGGCTCTTAGGTACTTGCTCAAAGTGTTTTCAAAATTTGCTTTTCTTTGTGTTTGTGGGTTTGAAAGAAGTTTTTTGTTTGAAAGGAGTGTAAGTGCGAAAAGTTTTATTTTGTTTTGAGAGAGAGCAAGTACTTAAGAACCATCTACCTACTCGAAGAAGGAATTAATCTGTACAAATGTCCTTTAGACAATGCTATCCCACTATTGATGAGTAGGTAGCACCGCCGTTGGAGTTTTTAAGGGTCAATTCGATTAAGGGACGTGTGGTCACTAAAGCAATGTTAGGACGCCTTAGCGGTAACCCTAATGTCTTAGATCATTTTTCTGAGGCAATCGTTTCGAGGCAACTATGATCTTTGGACAAGAGGGCGACCTCTAAAACTTCCTATACTCAATGACCACGTTCAAAGGCAACCAAGTGAGGTGTACTCTAAGAGTGCGTATGTGCGAGTGTGTTATTTCGGTTAATTTTATCTTTGTACATGCCATGGGTGAGCTATGTTGATTTTAGGTTAAAGATTTGATCTTGTCATGCATTCCCTATTATCAAACATCTAATAGTGTATAGTTGCGGAATTTAAATTGCGGAAATTAAATCTAAACTATTACAAGGCGTCGGGTATTTACATCGCCAAAAGCAACCCTTTAATTTAAATTACGGAAAGTAAATAATGTGATAAAATAATTAAAGTCATATTTAAAGCTATTACATACCGGAAGCAATTACAATATTGGTAAAATAGATCGCGTGTGAGAAATTAAAACGGCGCATTTTTTAGGGTTTTGACCCTTTTTGAGAAGAAAGATTTTTTTGTTATTTTAAATTAAAAGAAATTAAATCTAAGCTAATAATTAATTAATAAAAATAATATTTTTTTGGATTTTTTGAGTATTTAAAGAAATAAAAAATAAATTGTTTAAAGTTAGTAAAAACCTAATATTCTATATTGATTTTAATTATTTGCAAAAGATATTAAAAATTGAACCTAATTAAACTAAATTAATTGGATTAATTTATTTACAAAAATAAAAGTGATGAGTTTAATTTTAATAAATAAAATGTATTTTCGTGTTTTTGATTTTTTATGAGGAAAATAATTTAATTGGTCAATTAAACAATAAAAATAATTAGTAAAAACAAATAAATAAAATAAGATAAAAAAATAAGAAAAGAAATACTCAATGGGGTGTTGGGCCTGGAAAGGGAGTGAGAATCAGCAATTCAGAGGCCCATTTGTGAGCAAGCCTCGTTGACTTTCCAGACTCTCCACACATGCGTTGACTTGGGTGTATGATGGATCTCCCATCTGGGCCATCAGATTTGGCCTGGAGGCCATCTGGCGCTTGAGATCTGAGGGAGTATGATGCACTACAAGGCATGAGAGACGCTGGATCATCTGCAAGAAAATAACAAGAAATATGTTGGGGACCTGGGATTCGAATCCAGGTCCCATTGGATTTTCCACTAGCGCCTTTACCAACTCAACTACTGCACGTATTTTTTAATAGAATAGGTGATAATTAATATATTGGAAACAATTAAAATGCTAGAATTGAAAAAATAAAAAGCGCGAAATTATGAAACAGCCAATGGGAAGAGGACGCATCATCATCTTCTTCATTGTAAACTGGTTATTTACCTGCATATTTTATCCGCAGCTAAATTCATGGCTCGTTCCTAAAATCATATGTAGGCCATATAAATTGATCCTAAGACCATGGTTCGCTTCGTCTCTCCCTCCTGAATTCATCCATGTCCATGATTTTCCTCAATTTTGCCTGAAACTCAAACACCTAAAAACAAGAAGCACGAACCCTAGTTTCGGGTAGGGCATTACAGGCTATGAAAACAAAATCAAATATTGCATAAAGTCTATAAATGGACCGATTAGCATGATTGTGCAAAGATTTTGGCAAAAGGATGCAAGAATAAGAGATTGCATTTTCATGTACAGGGCGGTGTTCAAGGAGACTTACAGCGCGTTTTAGGAGGCGATTGCCTTTGCTTTTTATTGCTACTGCTTCAGTTGATGTCAAGCAAGAAGTCTACGTTGAGTTTTTATCTTGAATTGGCCTCTAACCAAGATTTCAGTTTCCAACTTTTTCAACCTTTTTCAAGTTTTGGTTTTCCAGATTGTGCAGCCTCTTGGTCTCTATTTTCGTGCCTTTGCATTGTACAAGTATAAGGGAATGAATTAGGTTTAGTTTTAGGCTTTGAATCTTTGTGTATTGATGATTTAAGATTTGATATGATCCTCCATTACAAAGCTTCCAAAAATGTCTCAAATCCAATATTTTGTGCATGAGATAGCTTGATACGAGTTTGATCCTATCCATGATGATAATTAAAACCTGCATCAATCAAAAAGATCCTATTTCATCAATATTTGGATTTTATTTGGATTTAAATTGATTTAAAATGAATTAATTCAATAAAAATCAAATAAAATAGAAAAATCAATGAATGGACACAAGACTGAAGATAGGACACGTGTGTAGTGTGACAAGATCAAATCAAGTGAAAAAAAGTGGGGCCATTTGGCAAAATTTGAAGTTTTGGGGATAGTTGACTTTTGGCAATTTTGGAAAAATGCCCAACTTCAACAATGCATAACTTCTTTAATTTTGAACGTTTGGAGGTGTTCTTGGACTTTTTAGAAACCTTGAGATGTCCTCTAACCAACCCTTTTAGTCTCATCCAATTTTGATATTCCATTCTCAATTTATAAGCTTTTAAAAAAAGTGTTTTTGTTGACTTTCAAAAATGACCTATAATGTCCAAATTTGTAACTTCTTGTGAGTGCATTTATTGATCTTGGGGTGTGAATATGGATTGTAGGAAATTTCATCCTCTTCAAAATGAGATTTGGATGTGTCATTTCTCATAAAGTTAGAGAAAGTTATGCTTGGTCAAAGTTGAGTTGACTTTTCCTACAAAACCCTAATTTAGCAACTTTTGAATCTTGATGAATCTTGAGCAATCCTTGATGAATCATGATCAACCCTTGATCAAATGATGAATTATCCTTCAAAATGAGAATTTTGACAAAAAATATTGAGGTTTGACTATTTTTAGGTCACAATTGACTTTGGCCCTAGCACAATCGATTTTTGGACCTCTTGAGCAATTGACTGACCAAACTTTCTCTGCAAGGCTTGAAATTTGACATGGATGAACTTGAGAACATATTAGGACATTGGGGAGAACTTTAGATCATTTGGATACAAGGACCTTGATGCAACACAAAACCCTAATTTGAGATTGACTGCCTTAGGAGATGTTTTGACTGTCTAACTCTTGAGCAATCTTGAACCATTTGGAGATTATTTTTGCAATGTCTTGAGAAATAAGGGAGGGAAAATTTTGGGGTACAACAGTTTCCCCTGTTTAATTTTCTTAAACCTGAGGATATAGATTGGCTTTCGGGCCTTTCGTGATCCGAAGGTGGAAGATGATTGAACACTAAAGTGCCCAGAAATTTGCACTCGCATGGTGTAATATCAGCATTGTGATGTCGGGAATGGGCTTACAGATGCCATTTGGATATTATTGATAGGTGGTTTGAACTTCGACCGGATCGGCGTCAGAAAAATCTTTAGGAATCGATTTAACTGGACCAGAGGGGGTTTTGTCTCCTTTGATCGTGTTCGCATCAGAAAAATCTTTAGGAATCAGTTTAACTGGTTTTGTCTCCTTTGACTGGGTTGGCCTCAGAAAAATCTTTAGGAATCGATTTAACTGGTTTTGTCTCCTTTGACTGCGTTCGCATCAGAAAAATCTTTAGGAATCGATTTAACTAGTTTTGTCTCCTTTGACTGCGTTCGCATCAGAAAAATCTTTAGGAATCGATTTAACTGGTTTTGTCTCCTTTGACTGCGTTCGCATCAGAAAAATCTTTAGGAATCGATTTAACTGGTTTTGTCTCCTTTGACTGCATGGCCTCAGAAAAATCTTTAGGAATCGATTTAACCGATTTTGTCTCCTTTGACGGGTTGGCCTTAGAAAAATCTTTAGGAATCGATTTAACTGATTTTGTCTCCTTTGACTGGGTTGGCCTCAGAAAAATCATTAGGAATCGATTTAACTAGTTTTGTCTCCTTTGACTGCATGGCCTCAGAAAAATCTTTAGGAATCGATTTAACTGATTTTGTCTCCTTTGACGGGTTGGCCTCAAAAAAATCTTTAGGAATCGATTTAACTGGTTTTGTCTCCTTTGACGGGTTGGCCTCAGAAAAATCTTTAGGAATCGATTTAACTGATCTTGTCTCCTTTGACTGGTGGCCTCAGAAAAATCTTTAGGAATTGATTTAACTGGTCTTGTCTCTTTTGACTAGGTTGGCCTCAGAAAAATCTTTAGGAATCGATTCAACTGGACCAGGCAAGGCCTTCCACATAGTTGAGAATTTAACTGCATCTTTCCTGAAAGGTAAGGGTCAGTCATATGCAATGCATGATATGGATCAAGAAATGATGTTCTCAACATAAATGAGATTGTATGGTATAATGCGTATATGCATGTATCATGATGTATGAAAATGTGATATTTTAGCTGGGGGAAATAAGTCCCGGAGCTGCTGGAGAGTAGAGTTGGATTCTTCATTTCCGCTGGGGATGATGAACGAAGGTGATTGCGAGAATAAACCTGCAGGAGAAGATAACTCCGTTGGGGAATAAACTGATGAGAAGATTACTCCGAGGGGAATTACTCTGTGGAGAAGAGATGCTCTACTGAGGATTTTAACGATAAACTCCGCTGGGGATTCCGCTGGTAAGCTTTGCTGAGGATTTCAATGATAAACTCTGCTGGGGATGGATTACCGTTGCTGGTAATATTGAATCTGTTGGGGATCAAATTCCTGCTTGTGAAAGGAAAGAACTTCGCTGGGGATGATCTTTCAGTCGCGACTTGCTAGGGATAACCCTGTTAGACTCTTGTAGGGATAACCCTCTTAATTTGGCTAGGGAGATTTATTTTTGTACTCCGCTGGGGGTAAACTTCCAGAGTCTACTGGGGATGATGATTCAACTCCGTTAGGGAAGCTTTTCAGACCGTATTGGGGAAATATTGACTCCACTGGGGGTATCTTGTATTCTGTCGGGGAACATTCTTATACTCCATTGAGGAATATTAAGATTGTCGGAGATACTCTTATACTTACTGGGGAATATTCTTATACTCCGTTGGGGAATATTAAGACCCTTTTAGTGCTGATGATAGACCAACTCTGCTTGGAGAGAGTATTGCTGATTTGTTCATGGTTGTAAGTCTCAACTGAGAGAGCTACTATTATTGTCTTACTCTGCGGGGAGTAAAGGTATCTTAGCCATATTCTTCAGTTGAATCTTCCTTTGTACCTGGTGAACAGAGCAACCATACAGCTCGGACAATTCTTATTGCCCCTGTTTCTGATGTTACCCGTAATTCATCTTTTGTTTCACATGTAAATATTTATGATCGGCAATTAATGTCAAATGCATATATCAAAAATGAACATTGGACGCTCTTTGCAAAACAAAACGGATAAAGGAAAAACGGTTTGAAATTTCTTTGAAAATGAATTGTATTAATTTTGAAGTTTGGCCTGTAAATAGGCGTTTTTTGTACAAGAGGCTGACGTCCTAGTAAGAGAATGCCGCCGAACAGATAGAATTTACACAATTTGTGAAAAACTAAAAAAAACAGCTATGTGAATAATCCCACTAGGTTCCAACTCTGCTATTGCCTTTATATCCTCGAGCATCTCATCACTTTGTTGTTGGTTGACGATGAATCAGATTGATTAGTGCCGTCCGAGCTTGATAGTCGATACCGAAGTCTGGATGCAAAGTGATCCAATGAGACATAGTGTTACGCTTTGATCCCTAATTTTTTCCTGGACCTCCCTTTCGGGTTTTCACCCCACCGGGATACCCTTTTTTGCCCAAGCCGCCTTTTCAGGTTTTCGACTTGCCGGGTGTACATATTTTTTCATTTTCATCCCTTATTTTTGCCCGAACCCTTTTGGTTCACAGGGAAGCCCTTATTTTTGCCTAGGCCAGTCAACCTAGCGGGTCTTTGGTTATGCGTAGTATCTTTTCACTATGTTTGTATTGACGGGGTGAGGAAGGTCGTCACCATCCATGGTGGTTAGAATCATAGCTCCTCCTGAGAAAATGTTCTTAACCACAAATGGCCCTTCATAAGTAGGGGTCCATTTGCCCCTGGGATCACCTTGAGGTAGAATAATGCGCTTGATTACCAGATCCCCAACTTGATACTCTTGTCGTTTAACTTTCTTGTTAAATGCCTTGATCATCCGTTTTTGGTACGTCTGACCATGACAAATAGCAGTAAGTCTCTTTTCGTCGATTAGGTTCAGCTGATCAAGCCGGGTCTGAATCCAGTCATCTTCACTTAAACCTGCATCCTTCATGATCCGAAGAGAGGGTATCTGAACTTCAACGGGCAAGACTGCCTCCATGCCATATACCAAGGAATATGGTGTTGCCCCTATTGATGTCCGTGCTGAGGTACGGTACCCGTGAATAGCAAATGGTAACATCTCGTGTCAGTCTTTGTATGTTACTGTCATCTTCTGCATAATCTTCTTAATGTTCTTATTAGCCACTTCTACAACCCCATTCATCTTCGGCCGGTAAGGAGAAGAGTTATGATGCTGTATCTTGAATTGCTCGCAGAGCTCAATGATCATCTTGTTGTTGAGATTAGTACTATTGTCCATAATGATCCTCTCTGGTACACTGTATCGACAGATCAGATTGTGCTGAATGAACCGTGCCACGATGTTCTTGGTTACAGTAGCAAAGGAAGCTGCTTCAACCCACTTCGTAAAGTAATCAATTTCTACTAGGATGAAACGGTGCCCGTTAGATGCCGTAGGTCTGATCTCGCCGATCATATCAATGCCCCACATTGCAAAAGGCCAAGGTGCCGTCAAGACATTCAGAGGAACTGGAGGTATGTGCACCTTATCAACATAGACTTGGCACTTGTGACATGTTCGAGAATGCTGATAACAGTCAGCTTCCATTGTGGACCAGTAATATCCTTCCCGTAGGATCTTCTTTTCCATGGTGTGTCCACTAGAATGAGTTTCAAAAGTACCTTCATGTAGATCTGCCATGATCCTTTCTGCTTCATTCTTATCCACACAACGCAGTAAGGCCGAATCATGGTTTCGCTTGTAAAGAATTCCATTGCTGATGAAGAACTTCGCTGCGAACCTTCTCAGAAACTTCTTATCATTAACAGATGCACCCTCAGGGTACTCCTGAGCTTCAAGATACCTCTTCACCTCATAATACCAGGGCTTTTCTGTTACCTCTTCAGTCTCAAGATCACAACAATGTGCATGTTCGTCCAATCTTTCAATGATAATCCGGGGTGCTTCTTTGTCCCAATTGACTTTGAACATAGAAGACATCGTAGCCAACGCGTCCGCCAACTGATTCTCCTCTCTAGGGAAGTGTTTAAAGGTTATCTCCTCGAAATGGGGAAGCAACGTCAATACATACTCCTTGTAAGGAATGATATTCGGGTGTTTCGTATCCCACTCGACTATGATCTGACTGATCACGAGAGAAGAATCTCCAAAAACACTTAGAAACTTAATCCTTAGGTCAATTGCTGCCAGAAGACCCATAATGCACGCTTCATACTCCGCCATATTGTTGGTGCAATTGAAACATAATCGTGCGATGAATGGAGTATGAGAGCCTTTAGGAGATATGATCACAGTGGAAATGCCGTTACCCAAAGAGTTCGAAGCTCCATCAAAGTACATAGACCATCGAGATCCTTCCTCAGGTCCTTCATCTGGTCTAGGGGTCTCACAATCAGTTACCAACATGATATTCTATTCCGGAAATTCAAAGTTCATAGACTGGTAATCATCCACTGCCTGATGTGTCAAATGGTCTGCCAACACACTTCCCTTGATTGCCTTCTGAGTCGTGTATTGGATGTCATACTCAGTCAAAATCATCTGCCATCTTGCTATTCTTCCGGACAAGGCAGGCTTTTCGAAGATATACTTGATTGGATCCATCTTTGATATCAATAGAGTAGTGTGAGTCAACATATACTGTCTCAGTCGGAGAGCAGCCCATGCCAAAGCGCAGCAAGTTTTCTCGAGCAGTGAGTATCGAGTCTCACAATCGGTAAACTTTTTGCTAAGGTAATAAATAGCATGCTCTTTTCAGCCAGACTCGTCATGTTGACCCAGCACACACCCTATTGAGTTATCGAGTACTGCCAAGTATAAGATTAGAGGTCTCCCTTCAACTGGTGGCATCAGAATGGGTGGCTCTTGGAGATACTCTTTGATTCTTTCGAAAGCGGCCTGACATTCATCGTTCTAACGTACTACTTGATCTTTCTTTAGTAGCTTGAAGATTGGCTCACAAGTAGCAGTCAGGTGTGAGATGAATCGGGCAATGTAGTTCAGTCGTCCCAGAAAGCCTCTGACTTCTTTCTCTATTCTGGGAGTTGGCATCTCTTCTATAACTTTCACTTTGGCAGGATCCACTTTAATACCTTTGTCGCTTACGATGAAACCCATTAGCTTACCAGATCTTACCCCGAAGGTGCACTTATTTGGGTTTAACCTCAGCTTCTACAACTTCAGCCTGTCAAACAGCTTCTGCAGATGGTCAAGATGTTCCTCCTCTGTCTGGGACCTTGCAATCATATCATCGACGTATACTTCAATCTCGTGATGGATCATGTCATGAAACAAAGCAACCATGGCACGCTGATAAGTTGCCCCAACATTCTTCAATCCAAAAGGCATGACCTTGTAGCAAAAGGTGCCCCACTGAGTAACAAGGGTTGTCTTCTCCATGTCTTCGGGAGCCATCTTGATCTGATTATAACCGGAGAAACCATCCATAAAGGAGAAGACCTTATGCTGAGCGGTGTTATCAACCAGAACGTCGATATGAGGTAGAGGGAAATCATCCTTGGGGCTTGCCCTGTTCAAATCCCTGTAGTCAACACACATTCGAACCTTACCATCCTTCTTCAGCATATGAACCACATTGGCCACCCACTGAGGGTAGGAAGTAACTGCAAGAAAACCGGTGTCGAACTGTTTCATAACTTCAGCCTTAATTTTCTCAAACATCTCTGGGCGCATTCGGCGGACTTTCTGTTTAACTAGAGGACAGTCTTCCTTGGTAGGCAGGCGATGAACCACAATATCAGTATCCAAACCAGGCATATCTTCATAAGACCAGGCAAAGATCTCAACATAGTCTCGCAGCATCTGAATCAATCGTTGCTTCACACTAAGCTCCAGATTTGCACCAATCTTGACTTCCTTCTTGTCTGTCTCTGTACCCAGATTCACTGATTCCACCGACTCTTCGTGTGGCTGAATGGCCCTCTCTTCTTGGAGTAACAGTCTTGCAAGTTCACCAGGAACTTCACAATCATCTTCACCTTCGTCTTCGGTTAAGTTTATCGGATTTTCGAAGTCATAACTGGCAGTAGCAGAGTCGTTACCAGTGAGATCCAGAGTGAAGGTGGACTTGTATATGTGAGTGTGTGTAAAATAGTTGTTTTGCAATATATAATAAAGAAAAACAAGGAGCACAAATTTTGAAATCCAAGAACGTCCAATGCTTTTATTAATGATATATGAAAATGACACACATAAAGCCCTCACAAATGAAGCCACAGTGCCCCGGGTAAGACACCGGGCCATAAAGTTTTAAAACATTGTCAGTTACAAATTCAAAACAAAAAGTTTCATTACTGGGTGATAACAGAAACGGGCATAGAATCCTTCATTATCCAGGTTCTTAATCACCATTGGCAGTCGGGTAGATCCAACTGTCGATATCAAACTCTTCATCATCGTCATCCCCGATAGCATTCACCCCTGCATCTTGTTTAGGCTTCTCTGGTGCTCCGAACTCGATCTCCTTTGCATCAATCAAATCCTATACCTTGTTCTTCAAAACCCAACAATCATCTGTATTATGCCCCGGGCTATCAGAGTGAAAAGCACAGCGGGCATTAGGGTTGTACTTTGGTGACGTTGTGTTTGGATTCTTCGGGGCTTCCTTTGGAATCACCAGATTGGTCTTTAGCAATTATGGCAGAATCTGAGACAAAGTCATGCTGAGACGGATGAATTGCCTTCGAGGTCTCTCATCCTTTTGTTGACTGTTGTGCTGAGGAGCACCAACAGGTTTTAAAATAACAACCGCATTAACAGCTTGGCGGTGTTCGGGTATTTCCTGTCTTCTTGCATTGAAGACATCACTAGACTCTTTCTTAAACGGCTTCTTATCGGTGCTTGATGAAGCACCCTTTTGTATCTTCCCAACCTTAATACCAGCTTCAATCCTTTCACCGGTCAAAATAAGCTCTGTAAACCCAGACAAAGAGCTTCCAATCAGGTGGTTGAAAAATGGACCAGACAGGGTCCCCAGAAACATGTCCACAACCTCCCGATCAGCCAAGGGTGGTTGTACTCTTCCGGCGAGGTCTCTCCACTTCTGAGCATAATCTTTGAAACCTTCACCCATTCCTATTGACATACCCTGGAGTTGGGTACGCGTAGGAGCGAGGTCGAAGTTGTACTGATACTGCCTGTAGAAAGCACTAGCCAAATCTTCCCAACTGCGGATACTGGCTTCGTCTAACTGATAAAACCACTCAAGATGAGTCCCTGAGAGACTGTCTTGGAAGAAGTGGATCCATAGGTTCTTATCAGCAGTGTAAGGATGAATCTTCCTCACATATGACCGGAGGTGCAGCTTCGGACAAGAAACTCCGTCATACTTGGCAAAGGCTCGTGCCTTGAATTTGTGGGGAATCACCACCCCAGATGATAGACCCAGATCACCAAATTCCAGGCCAGGCACCTTCTGAACTTCCATAGCACTCAACCGGTCTTCCAATTGCTTGTATCTATCCTTAGCAGGAGGATACTTTTCTTCATCGAATTTTGTCTCGTTGTCAGAGACCACATGGCTAGGAGCCCTTCTTTCCTCTTGACTATCTTTCCCTCCAGATGAGGTGGTAAAATCAACTTCATTCTGAAGCTTGTTTCCAAACCTGTGCCCTGTGTTGAAAAGGATTGTCCTCTTCTTCTTCTTCTTCTTCTTCTTCTTCTATTTCAGAATCAGGGTCTTCAGGTCTTGCTGACCCTTAGCTAGATTCATGAACAGCTCTTGGAATTGGGCATTCTGGGCCTGGAGGGCCTTGATGGCTTGCTCAGTTGAAGGTTCAGCAGACATGATGAGTGCTGAAATAAACAGCGAAGAAGATAAGAGACCTGTAATGGGTACCTGTTATGGAGTGCATGAGATGAAATGCGTATGATTATGATTTCAAAGACGATCGGGAGATTCAAATTTGTAAACTAGAAAGGAAACATACTTTATTAGATAAACTTTGTAATTCAAATTGTTCAACAAATCGCCCTTAAGGCGTTACATGAAAGGAAATACTGAAAAGTAAATAAAAACTGGAAAGGAAATCATCAAAGGTCAATCAACGCTCCCATGGTCTCTTCTTATCAGTGCGGACATAGTCATTGAGAATCCGCTCGTTCTCCAACTGCCTAGTCAGCTTCTGGATCTTCTGCTCTTGCTCATTGAACTTCTCTCGGTAGGAATCCTGTTCTTCCCTCAGCTGCATCCAAGACCTTTTCAGTGCCCCAATGTCAGTGGGCATATAAGGATGGAGGATGATTGGAAGAACCCCTTCTTCATTAGCAACTTTAAGAGTGACAGGTCGGACGGCTTCATATGGCATACCCAGCTTTTGGGCACGGATACGGACCCATATGAGATATGGCTCCATCGGAAGTGAAGTCTTTGGGCCCAACTCGTGTGGATCAGATTGGTGAACTCTATCCCAAGCCCTTATGAATCTGCGATGTTGCTCGTCGCTATCCCCTTGAAAATCAAAGATGATACTAGGCATTAGCATCTCATGAGGTCCTTCTCTTCTGGCACGCCCGAACTGACGTAGAGCTAAGCATGGGTTGTAAGAAATTCCTCTATGGGTTCCTAGCAGTGGAACATTGGGGTACTCCCCACATCGATCAATAATAGTCACCTCATCCATACCCTTGAGAGTCCAAATGATGTCATTATGTGAGAGAGACATCACCCTATAAGCCCAGCCCATGCCTTCTTTGTTCTTCAGCACTGACTTGGGAAGGTGCGAAATAAACCCCTTTGCCAATAAGGGAGCACAGAACATCAAGGTTCCCCGCTTTCGGGCTGTACGAGCATAGAGCTGATGAAGAATGTCACCCAAGAGAGTGGGTACCGGATTCCGAGAGATGAAGATCTTTACTGCATTCACATCAACAAAGGAGTCAGAGTTCAGAAACAATACCAAGCCATATATCAGAAGAGCCAGAATATCCTCGAATTCCTTGAAGTCTAGACTATCCCAGAAATAGTTAGCCTTACCAACCAAGAACTTAGTCAGAAAGCCCTTTGCTCCACTTCTAGTCTCCCAATTAGCCATTACCTCCTCTTTGGTCATATGAAGGGCTGCAACAATCTCTTCCGGCCTAAGAGTCTTCTCCCAACAAGTAAACGGGGTCTGCTCTAAAATAGAGATACCGAGCATCTCAGAGAACTCTTCTAAGGTGGGAACAAGCTGATAGTCTTGAAAAGTAAAACAATGGTACATCGGATCATAGAATTGGACTAGGACACTCATCATCTGCTCGTCCAATTTGGAGGTGGCCAAACTGAGAAGATAACCATGTCTCCTGAGGAAGGAAGTAGTATCAGGCATCTTTGCAATCAGATCTTTAAGCAAGGTGGGAACTTGGACAAAGTTGATCCGGATGGTATTCCTACGCATGGGCATCATAATGACCTACAAACCAGAACAAAGATGAATCCCTCCTGTCTTTGAAATAGGTTAGTCTTATGCAAGATGTATGCAATGTTATGATGTCATGATGTCAGGATAAAGGGCACACCACAAGTATCCACAAATAGAAAACATGGTAAAGGCACACAAGTCACACAGAGAGCCCTTAGATTTCAGGCTGGCAAGGAGCTTAGGTACTACCCTCTTTCAGTTCAGTTGGTTTAAACCTGTCCTAAAAATAGTAACCGGGTTCTAGAGGATCTCAATATCATTGACTACCCTCAATTGGTCATAATTCCAGTTTAGCAACCTTTTCTTGCGGCCGGAATCATCGCGATAGTTTAGTCTCAATGAGTGTAGCATACTGCTACTATTCTATGGCCAAGTTGGTCAATTTAAAGGTTCTAAGGTCAGTTGGTGCTTAATGATCCCTTAGATGACCCATATTCTCCTCGTTCCAACACAAGGGATATCGGTACAATCTAAAGTGCCACACCAACGTAGCTACTGCTTCAACCGTATCGGTCAATGCTGTAACATTCCCTCACAGTTTATTGCTACTTACCTAAAGGGTATCCCCAGATCCGAGTTAGGATCTATAGAAACTCTGATACAAGCCCACAAATATAAAGCATACAAAGCATACAATTGAAAACACAATGATCTAATCCTAAGGTACACCCCACTTATTAAATCCCCAGCAGAGTCGCCAGTTTTGTGATACAGTGGGAAGAGAACTGACTATTTTTTGGAATGCTGGTTCGCGTTTTGCGTTTATTTTTGCAAAATGTCGCGGTAAGCAAGAGTCGCCACCGTCTTTTATTTTATCCAACAAGGAAAGGAAAAAAGCACAGAAAAAATCCTTTTTCGAGATATTTCTCGGGTTCAGGGGGTAGATTATAGAAAGGGAAGGTGTTAGCACCCTTTCTATCCGTGTTTATCCACGGGCTCTTAGGTATTTGCTCAAAGTGTTTTCAAAATTTGCTTTTCTTTGTGTTTGTGGGTTTGAAAGAAGTTTTTTGTTTGAAAGGAGTGTAAGTGCGAAAAGTTTTATTTTGTTTTGAGAGAGAGCAAGTACTTAAGAACAATCTACCTACTCGAAGAAGGAATTAATCTGTACAAATGTCCTTTAATCCCACTATTGATGAGTAGGTAGCACCGTCGTTGGAGTTTTTAAGGGTCAATTCGATTAAGGGACGTGTGGTCACTAAAGCAATGTTAGGACGCCTTAGCGGTAATCCTAATTTCTTAGATCATTTTTCCGAGGCAATCGTTTCGAGGCAACTATGATCTTTGGACAAGAGGGCGACCTCTAAAACTTCCTATACTCAATGACCACGTTCGAAGGTAACCAAGTGAGGTGTACCCTAAGAGTGCGCATCTGCGAGTGTGTTATTTCGGTTAATTTTATCTTTGTACATGCCATGGGTGAGCTATGTTGATTTTAGGTTAAAGATTTGATCTTGTCATACATTCCCTATTATCAAACATCTAACAGTGTATAGTTGCGGAATTTAAATTGCGGAAATTAAATCTAAACTATTACAAGGCGTCGGGTATTTACATCGCCAAAAGCAACCCTTTAATTTAAATTACAGAAAGTAAATAAAGCGATAAAATAATTAAAGTCTTATTTAAAGCTATTACATACCGGAAGCAATTACAATATTGGTAAAATAGATCGCATGCGAGAAATTAAAACAGCGCATTTTTTAGGGTTTTGACCCTTTTTGAGAAGAAAGCATTTTTTTGTTAATTTGTATTAAAAGAAATTAAATCTAAGCTAATAATTAATTAATAAAAATAATATTTTTTTTGGATTTTTTGAGTATTTAAAGAAATAAAAAATAAATTGTTTAAAGTTAGTAAAAACCTAATATTCTATATTGATTTTAATTATTTGCAAAAGATATTAAAAATTAAACCTAATTAAACTAAATTAATTGGATTAATTTATTTACAAAAATAAAAGTGATGAGTTTAATTTTAATAAATAAAATGTATTTTTGTGTTTTTGATTTTTTATGAGGAAAATAATTTAATTGGTCAATTAAATAATAAAAATAATTAGTAAAAACAAATAAATAAAATAAGATAAAAAAAATAAGAAAAGAAATACTCAAGGGGGTGTTGGGCCTGGAAAGGGAGTGAGAATCAGCAATTCAGAGGCCCATTTGTGAGCAAGCCTCGTTGACTTTCCAGACTTTCCACACATGCGCTGACTTGGGTGTTTGATGGATCTCCCATCTGGGCCATCAGATTTGGCCTGGAGGCCATCTGGCGCTTGAGATCTGAGGGAGTATGATGCACTACAAGGCATGAGATACGCTGGATCATCTGCAAGAAAATAACAAGAAATATGTTGGGGACCTGGGATTCGAACCCAGGTCCCATTGGATTTTCCACTAGCGCCTTTACCAACTCAACTACTGCACGTATTTGTTAATAGAATAGGTGATAATTAATATATCGGAAACAATTAAAATTCCATAATTGAAAAAATAAAAAGCGCGAAATTATGAAACAACCAATGGGAAGAGGACGCATCATCGTCTTCTTCGTTGTAAACTGGTTATTTACCTGCGGATTTTATCCGCAACTAAATTCATGGATCGTTCCTAAAATCATCTATAGGCCATATAAATTGATCCTAAGACCATGGTTCGCTTCGTCTCTCCCTCCTGAATTCATCCATGTCCATGATTTGCCTCAATTTTGCCTGAAACTCAAACGCCTAAAAACAAGAAGCACGAACCCTAGTTTCGGGTAGGGCATTACAGGCTATGAAAACAAAATCAAATATTGCATAAAGTCTCTAAATGGACCGATTAGCATGATTGTGCAAAGATTTTGGCAAAAGGATGCAAGAATAAGAGATTGCATTTTCATGTACAGGGCGGTGTTCAAGGAGACTTACAGCGCGTTTTAGGAGGCGATTGGCTTTGCTTTTGATTGCTACTGCTTCAGTGGATGTCAAGCAAGAAGTCTACGTTGAGTTTTTGTCTTGAATTGGCCTCTAACCAAGATTTCAGTTTCCAACTTTTTCAAGCTTTTTCAAGTTTTGGTTTTCCAGATTGTGCAGCCTCTTGCTCTCTATTTTCGTGCCTTTGCATTGTACAAGTATAAGGGAATGAATTAGGTTTAGTTTTGGGCTTTGAATCTTTGTGTATTGATGATTTAAGATTTGATATGATCCTCCATTGCAAAGCTTCCAAAAATGTCCCAAATCCAATATTTTGTGCATGATATAGCTCGATACGAGTTTGATCCTATCCATGATGATAATTGAAACCTGTATCAATCAAAAAGATCATATTTCGTCAATATTTGGATTTTATTTGGATTTAAATTGATTTAAAATGAATTAATTCAATAAAAATCAAATAGAATAGAAAAATCAATGAATGGACACAAGACTGAAGATAGGACACGTGTGTAGTGTGACAAGATCAAATCAAGTGAAAAAAAGTGGGCCCATTTGGCAAAATATGAAGTTTTGGGGATAGTTGACTTTTGGCAATTTTGGAAAAATGCCCAACTTCAACAATGCATAACTTCTTCAATTTTGAACGTTTGGAGGTGTTCTTGGACTATTTAGAAACCTTGAGATGTCCACTAACCAATCCTTTTAGTCTCATCCCATTTTGATATTCCATTCTCAAGTTATAAGCTTTGGAAAAAAAAGTGTTTTTGTTGACTTTCAAAAATGACCTATAATGTCCAAATTTGTAACTTCTTGTGAGTGCATTTCTTGATCTTGGGGTGTGAAGATGGATTGTAGGAAATTGTATCCTCTTCAAAATGAGCTTTGGATGTGTCATTTATCATAAAGTATGAGAAAGTTATGCTTGGTCAAAGTTGAGTTGACTTTTCCTACAAAACCCTAATTTAGCAACTTTTGAATCTTGATGAATCTTGAGCAATCCTTGATGAATCATGATCAACCCTTGATAAAATGATGAATTATCCTTCAAAATGAGAATTTTGACAAAAAATCTTGAGGTTTGACTATTTTTAGGTCACAGTTGACTTTGGCCCTAGCATAGTCGATTTTTGGACCTCTTGAGCAATTGACTGACCAAACTTTCTCTGCAAGGCTTGAAATTTGACATGGATGAACTTGAGAACATATTAGGACATTGGGGAGAACTTTAGATCATTTGGATGCAAGGACCTTGATGCAACAAAAAACCCTAATTTGAGATTGACTGCCTTAGGAGATGTTTTGACTGTCTAACTCTTGAGCAATCTTGAACCATTTGGAGATTATTTTTGCAATGTCTTGAGAAATATGGGAGGGCAAATTTTGGGGTAAAACAGTTTCCCCTGTTCAATTTTCTTAAACCCGGGGATATAGATTGGCTTTCGGGCCTTTCGTGATCTGAAGGTGGAAGATGATTGAACACTAGAGTGCCCAGAAATTTGCACTCGCATCGTGTAATATCAGCATTGTGATGTTAGGAATGGGCTTACAGATTCCATTTGGATATTATTGATAGGTGGTCTGAACTTTGACCGGATCGGCGTCAGAAAAATCTTTAGGAATCGATTTAACTGGACCAGAGGGGGTTTTGTCTCCTTTGACCGCGTTCGCATCAGAAAAATCTTTAGGAATCGGTTTAACTGGTTTTGTCTCCTTTGACTGGGTTGGACTCAGAAAAATCTTTAGGAATCGATTTAATTGGTTTTGTCTCCTTTGACTGCGTTCGCATCAGAAAAATCTTTAGGAATTGATTTAACTGGTTTTGTCTCCTTTGACTGCGTTCGCATCAAAAAAATCTTTAGGAATCGATTTAACTGGTTTTGTCTCCTTTGACTGCGTTCGCATCAGAAAAATCTTTAGGAATCGATTTAACTGGTTTTGTCTCCTTTGACTGCATGCCCTCAGAAAAATCTTTAAGAATCGATTTAACCGATTTTGTCTCCTTTGACGGGTTGGCCTTAGAAAAATCTTTAGGAATCGATTTAATTGGTTTTGTCTCCTTTGACTGGGTTGGCCTCAGAAAATACTTTAGGAATCGATTTAACTGATTTTTTCTCCTTTGACGGGTTGGCCTCAGAAAAATCTTTAGGAATCGATTTAACTGATTTTGTCTCCTTTGACTTGGTTGGCCTCAGAAAAATCATTAGGAATCGATTTAACTGATTTTGTCTCCTTTGACTGGGTTGGCCTCAGAAAAATCTTTAGGAATCGATTTAACTGATTTTGTCTCCTTTGAATGCATGGCCTCAGAAAAATCTTTAGGAATCGATTTAACTGATTTTGTCTCCTTTGACGGGTTGGCCTCAGAAAAATCTTTAGGAATCGATTTAACTGGTTTTGTCTCCTTTGACGAGTTGGCCTCAGAAAAATCTTTAGGAATCGATTTAATTGATCTTTTCTCCTTTGACTGGTGGCCTCAAAAAAATCTTTAGGAATCGATTTAACTGGTCTTGTCTCTTTTGACTGGGTTGGCCTCAGAAAAATCTTTAGGAATCGATTCAACTGGACCAGGCAAGGCCTTCGACATAGTTGAGAATTTAACTGCATCTTTTCTGAAAGGTAAGGGTCAGTCATATGCAATGCATGATATGGATCAAGCAATGATGTTCTCAACATAAATGAGATTGTATGGTATAATGCGTATATGCATGTATCATGATGTATGAAAATGTGATGTTTTAGCTGGGGGAATAAGTCCCGGAGCTGCTGGAGAGTAGAGTTGGATTCTTCGTTTCCGCTGGGGATGATGAACGAAGGTGATTGCGAGAATAAACCTGCAGGAGAAGATAACTCCGTTGGGGAATAAACTGATGAGAAGATTACTCCGAGGGGAATTACTTTGTGGAGAAGAGATGCTCTACTGAGGATTTTAACGATAAACTCCGCTGGGGATTCCGCTGGTAAGCTTCGCTGAGGATTTCAATGATAAACTCTACTGGGGATGGATTACCGTTGCGGGTAATGTTGAATCTGTTGGGGATCAAATTCCTTCTTGTGAAAGGAAAGAACTTCGCTGGGGATGATCTTTCAGTCGCGACTTGCTAGGGATAACCCTGTTAGACTCTTGTGGGGATAACCCTCTAAATTTGGCTGGGGAGATTTATTTTTGTACTCCGCTGGGGGTAAACTTCCAGAGTCTACTGGGGATGATGATTCAACTCTGTTAGGGAAGCTTTTCAGACCGTGTTGGGGAAATATTGACTCCATTGGGGGTATCTTGTATTCTTCCGGGGAACATTCTTATACTCCATTGAGGAATATTAAGACTGTCGGAGATACTCTTATACTTACTGGGGAATATTCTTATACTCCGTTGGGGAATATTAAGACCCTTTTAGTGCTGATGATAGACCAACTCTGCTTGGGGAGAGTATTACTGATTCGTTCATGGTTGTAAGTCTCAGCTGAGAGAGCTACTATTACTGTCTTACTCTGCGGGGAGTGAAGGTATCTTAGCCATATTCTTCAGTTGAATCTTCCTTTGTACCTGGTGAACAGAGCAACCATACAGCTCGGACAATTCTTATTGCCCCTGTTTCTGATGTTACCCGTAATTCATCTTTTGTTTCACATGTAAATATTTATGATCGGCAATTAATGTCAAATGCATATATCAAAAATGAACATTGGACGCTCTTTGCAAAACAAAATGGATAAAGGAAAAACGGTTTGAAATTTCTTTGAAAATGAATTGTATTGATTTTGAAGTTTGGCCTGTAAATAGGCGTTTTTTGTACAAGAGGCTGACGTCCTAGTAAGAGAACGCCGCCGAACAGATAGAATTTACACAATTTGTGAAAAACTAAACATAACAGCTATGGGAATAATCCCACTGGGTTCCAACTCTGCTATTGCCTTTATATCCTCGAGCATCTCATCACTTTGTTGTTGGTTGACGATGAATCAGATTGATTAGTGCCGTCCGAGCTTGATAGTCGATACCGAAGTCTGGATGCAAAGTGATCCAATGAGACATAGTGTTACGCTTTGGTCCCTAATTTTTGCCTGGACCGACCTTTCGGGTTTTCACCCCACCGGGATACCCTTTTTTGCCCAAGCTGCCTTTTCAGGTTTTCGACTTGCCGGGTGTACATATTTTTTCATTTTCATCCCTTATTTTTTCCCGAACCCTTTTGGTTCGCAGGGAAGCCCTTATTTTTGCCTAGGCCAGTCAACCTAGCGGGTCTTTGGTTATGCGTAGTATATTTTCACTATGTCTGTATTGACGGGGTGAGGAAGATCGTCACCATCCATGGTGGTTAGAATCATAGCTCCTCCTGAGAAAATGTTCTTAACCACAAATGGCCCTTCATAAGTAGGGGTCCATTTTCCCCTGGGATCACCTTGAGGTAGAATAATGCGCTTGATTACCAGATCCCCAACTTTATACTCTTGTCGTTTAACTTTCTTGTTAAATGCCTTGATTATCCGTTTTTGGTACGTCTGACCATGACAAATAGCAGTAAGTCTCTTTTTGTCGATTAGGTTCAACTGATCAAGCCGGGTCTGAATCCAGTCATCTTCACTTAAACCTGCATCCTTCATGATCCGAAGAGAGGGTATCTGAACTTCAATGGGCAAGACTGCCTCCATGCCATATACCAAGGAATATGGTGTTGCCCCTATTGATGTTCGTGTTGAGGTACGATACCCGTGAAGAGAAAATGGTAACATCTCGTGTCAGTCTTTGTATGTCACTGTCATCTTCTGCATAATCTTCTTAATGTTCTTATTAGCCACTTCTACAGCCCCATTCATCTTCGGCCGGTAAGGAGAAGAGTTATGATGTTGTATCTTGAATTGCTCGCAGAGCTCAATGATCATCTTGTTGTTGAGATTAGTACTATTATCCGTAATGATCCTCTATGGTACACCGTATCGACAGATCAGATTATGCTGAATGAATCGTGCCACGACGTTCTTGGTTACAGTAGAAAAGGAAGCTGCTTCAACCACTTCGTAAAGTAATCAATTGCTACTAGGATGAAACGGTGCCTGTTAGATGCCGTAGGTCTGATCTCGCCGATCATATCAATGCCCCACATTGCAAAAGGCCAAGGTGCCGTCAAGACATTCAGAGGAACTGGAGGTATGTGCACCTTATCAGCATAGACTTGGCACTTGTGACATGTTCGAGAATGCTGATAACAGTCAACTTCCATTGTGGACCAGTAATATCCTTCCCGTAGGATCTTCTTTTCCATGTTGTGTCCACTGGAATGAGTTTCGAAAGTACCTTCATGTAGATCTGCCATGATCCTTTCTGCTTAATTCTTATCCACACCACACAGTAAGGCCGAATCATGGTTTCACTTGTAAAGAATGCCATTGCTGATGAAGAACATCACCATGAACCTTCTCAGAAACTTCTTATCATTAACAGATGCACCCTCAGGGTACTCCTGAGCTTCAAGATACCTCTTCACCTCATGATACCAGGGCTTTTCTGTTACCTCTTCAGTCTCAAGATCACAGCAATGTGCATGTTCGTCCAATCTTTCAATGATAATTCGGGGAGCTTCGTTGTCCCAATTGACTTTGAACATAGAAGACATCGTAGCCAACACGTCCGCCAACTGATTCTCCTCTCTAGGGAAGTGTTTAAAGGTTATCTCCTCGAAATGGGGAAGCAACGTCAATACATACTCCTTGTAAGGAATGAGATTCGGGTGTTTCGTATCCCACTCAACTTTGATCTGACTGATCACGAGAGAAGAATCTCCGAAAACACTTAGAAACTTAATCCTTAGGTCAATTGCTGCCCGAAGACTCATAATGCATGCTTCATACTCCGCCATATTGTTGGTGCAGTTGAAACATAATCGTGCAGTGAATGGAGTATGAGAGCCTTTAGGAAATATGATCACAGCGCCAATGCCGTTACCCAAAGCGTTCGAAGCTCCACCAAAGTACATAGACCATCGAGATCCTTCCTCAGGTCCTTCATTCGGTCCAGGGGTCTCACAATCAGTTACCAACATGATATTCTCGTCCAGAAATTCAAAGTTCATAGACTGGTAATCATCTACTGCCTGATGTGCCAAATGGTCCGCCAACACACTTCCCTTGATTGCCTTATGAGTCGTGTATTGGATGTCATACTCAGTCAAGATCATCTGCCATCTTGCTATTCTTCCGGACAAGGCAGGCTTTTCGAAGATATACTTGATTGGATCCATCTTTGATATCCATAGAGTAGTGTGAGTCAACATATACTGTCTCAGCCGGCGAGCAGCCCAAGCCAAAGCGTAACAAGTTTTCTCGAGCAGTGAGTATCGAGTCTCACAGTCGGTAAACTTTTTGCTAAGGTAATAAATAACATGCTCTTTTCGGCCAGACTCGTGATGTTGACCCAACACACACCCCATTGAGTTATCGAGTACTGTCAAGTATAAGATCAGAGGTCTCCTTTCAACTGGTGGCATCAGAATGGGTGGCTCTTGGAGATACTCTTTGATTCTTTCGAAAGCGGCCTGGCATTCATCGTTCCAACGTACTACTTGATCTTTCTTTAGTAGCTTGAAGATTAGCTCACAAGTAGCAGTCAGGTGTGAGATGAATCGGGCAATGTAGTTTAGTCGTCCTAGAAAGCCTCTGACTTCTTTCTTTATTCTGGGAGTTGGCATCTCTTGTATAACTTTTACTTTGGCAGGATCCACTTGAATACCTTTGTCGCTTACGATGAAACCCAATAGCTTACCAGATCTTACCCCGAAGGTGCACTTGTTCGGGTTTAACCTCAGCTTGTACAACTTTATCCTGTCAAACAACTTCTGTAGATGGTTAAGATGTTCCTCCTCTGTCTGGGACCTTGCAATCATATCGTCGACGTATACTTCAATATCATGATGGATCATGTCATGAAACAAAGCAACCATGGCACGCTGATAAGTTGCCCCAGCATTCTTCAATCCAAAAGGCATGGCCTTGTAGCAAAAGGTGCCCCACTGAGTAACAAAGGTTGTCTTCTCCATGTCTTCGAGAGCCATCTTGATCTGATTATAACCGGAGAAACCATCCATAAAGGAGAAGAGCTTATGCTGATCGGTGTTATCAACCAGAACGTCGATATGAGGTAGAGGGAAATCATCCTTGGGGCTTGCCCTGTTCAAATCCCTGTAGTCAACACACATTCGAACCTTACCATCCTTTTTCAGCACAGGAACCACATTGGCCACCCACTGAGGGTAGGAAGTAACTGCTAGAAAACCGGCGTCGAACTGTTTCATAACTTCAGCCTTAATTTTCTCAGACATCTCTGGGTGCATTCAACGGACTTTCTGTTTAACTGGAGGACAGTCTTCTTTGGTAGGCAGGCGATGAACCACAATATCAGTATCCAAACGAGGTATATCTTCATAAGACCAGGCAAAGATCTCAACGTAGTCTCGCAGCATCTGAATCAACCGTTGCTTCACACTAAGCTCCAGATTTGCACCAATCTTGACTTCCTTCTTGTCTGTCTCTGTACCCAGATTCACTGATTCCACCGACTCTTCGTGTGGCTGAATGACCCTCTCTTCTTGGAGTAACAGTCTTGCAAGTTCACCAGGAACTTCACAATCATCTTCACCTTCGTCTTTGGTTAAGTTGATCGGATTTTCGAAGTCATAACTGGCAGTAGCAGAGTCGTTACCAGTGAGATCCAGAGTGGAGGTGGACCTGTATATGTGAGTGTGTGTAAAATAGCTGTTTTGAAATATATAATAAAGAAAAACAAGGAGCACAAATTTTGAAATCCAAGAACGTCCAATGCTTTTATTAATGATATATGAAAATGACACACATAAAGCCCTCACAAATGAAGCCACAGTGCCCCGGGTAAGACACCGGGCTATAAAGTTTTAAAACATTGTCAGTTACAAATTCAAAACAAAAAGTTTCATTACTGGGTGATAACAGAAACGGGCATAGAATCCTTCGTTATCCAGGTTCTTAATCACCATTGGCAGTCGAGTAGATCCAACTGTCGATATCAAACTCTTCATCATCGTCATCCCCGATAGCATTCACCCATGCATCTTGTTTAGGCTTCTCTGGTGCTCCGAACTCGATCTCCTTTGCATCAATCAAATCCGGTACCTTGTTCTTCAAAACCCAACAATCATCTATATTATGCCCCGGGCTATCAGAGTGAAAAGCACAGCGGGCATTAGGGTTGTACTTTGGTGACGTTGTATTTGGATTCTTCGGGGCTTCCTTTGGAATCACCAGATTGGTCTTCAGCAATTGTGGCAGAATCTGAGACAAAGTCATGCTGAGACGGGTGAATTGCCTTCGAGGACTCTCATCCTTTTGTTGACTGTTGTGCTGAGGAGCACCAGCAGGTTTTAAAATAACAACCGCATTAGCAACTTGGCGGTGTTCGGGTCTATTCCGTCTTTTTGCACTGTAGACATCACTAGACTCTTTCTTAAACGGCTTCTTCTCGGTGCTTGATGAATCACCCTTCTGTATCTTCCCAGCCTTAATACCAGCTTCAATCCTTTCACCGGTCAAAATAAGCTCTTTAAACCCAGACGAAGAGCTTCCAATCAGGTGGTTGAAAAATGGACCAGACAGTGTCCCCAGAAACATGTCCACAACCTCCCGATCAGCCAAGGGTGGTTGTACTCTTCCGGCGAGGTCTCTCCACTTCTGAGCATAATCTTTGAAACCTTCACCCATTCCCATTGACATACCATGGAGTTGGGTACGCGTAGGAGCGAGGTCAAAGTTGTACTGATACTGCCTATAGAAAGCAGTAGCCAAATCTTCCCAACTGCGGATACTAGCTTCGTCTAACTGATAAAACCACTCAAGCTGAGTCCCTGGGAGACTGTCTTGGAAGAAGTGGATCCATAGGTTCTTATCAGCAGTGTAAGGATGAATCTTCCTCACATATGACCGGAGGTTCAACTTCAGACAAGAAACTCCGTCATACTTGGCAAAGTCTGGTGCCTTGAATTTATGGGGAATCACCACCCCAGATGATAGACCCAGATCACCAAATTCCAGGCCAGGCACCTTCTGAACTTCCATAGCACTCAACCGGTCTTCCAACTGCTTGTATCTATCCTTAGCAGGAGGATACTGTTCTTCATCGAATTCCGTCTCGTTGTCGGAGACCACAGGGCTAGGAGCCCTTCTTTCCTCTTGACTATCTTTCCCTCCAGATGAGGTGGTCAAATCAACTTAATTCTGAAGCCTGTTTCCAAACCTGTGCCCTGTGTTGAAAAGGATTGTCCTCTTCTTCTTCTTCTTCTTCTTCTATTTCAGAATCAGGGTCTTCAGGTCTTGCTGACCCTTAGCTAGATTCATGAACAGCTCTTGGAATTGGGCATTCTGGGCCTGGAGGGCCTTGATGGCTTGCTCAGTTGAAGGTTCAGCAGACATGATGAGTGCTGAAATAAACAGCGAAGAAGATAAGAGACCTGTAACGGGTACCTGTTATGGAGTGCATGAGATGAAATGCGTATGATTATGATTTCAAAGACGATCGGGAGATTCAAATTTGTAAACCAGAAAGGAAACATACTTTATTAGATAAACTTTGTAATTCAAATTGCTTAACAAATCGCCCTTAAGGCGTTACATGAAAGGAAATACTGAAAAGTAAATAAAAACTGGAAAGGAAATCATCAAAGGTCAATCAACGCTCCCATGGTCTCTTCTTATCAGTGCGGACATAGTCATTGAGAATCCGCTCGTTCTCCAACTGCCTAGTCAGCTTTTGGATCTTCTGCTCTTGCTCATTGAACTTCTCTCGATAGGAATCCCGTTCTTCCCTCAGCTGCATCCAAGACCTTTTCAGTTCCCCAATGTCAGTGGGCATATAAGGATGAAGGATGGTTGGAAGAACCCCTTCTCCATTAGCAACTTTAAGAGTGACAGGTCGGACGGCTTCATATGGCATACCCAGCTTTTGGGCACGGATACAGACCCATATGAGATATGGCTCCATCGAAAGTGAAGTCTTTGGGCCCAACTCGTGTGGATCCGATTGGTGAACTCTATCCCAAGCCCTTATGAATATGCGACGTTGCTCGTCCCTATCCCCTTGAAAATCAAAGATGATACTAGGCATTAGCATCTCATGAGATCCTTCTCTTCTGGCACGCCCGAACTGATGTAGAGCTAAGCATGGGTTGTAAGAAATTCCTCCATGGGTTCCTAGCAGTGGAACATTGGGGTACTTCCCACATCGATCAATAATAGTCACCTCATCCATACCCTTGAGAGTCCAAATGATGTCATTATGTGAGAGAGACATCACCCTATAAGCCCAGCCCATGCCTTCTTTGTTCTTCAGCACTGACTTGGGAAGGTGCGAAATAAACCACCTTGCCAATAAGGGAGCACATCACATCAAGGTTCCCTGCTTTCAGGTAGTATGAGCATAGAGCTGATGAAGAATTTCACCCAAGAGAGTGGGTACCGGATTCCGAGAGATGAAGATCTTTACCGCATTCACATCAACAAAGGAGTCAGAGTTCGGAAACAATACCAAGCCATATATCAGAAGAGCCAGAATATCCTCGAATTCCTTGAAGCCTAGACTATCCCAGAAATAGTTAGCCTTACCAACCAAGAACTTAGTCAGAAAGCCCTTTGCTCCACTTCTAGTCTCCCAATTAGCCATTACCTCCTCTTTTGTCATACGAAGGGCTGCATCAATCTCTTCCGGCCTAAGAGTCTTCTCCCAACCAGTAAACGGGGTCTGCTCTAAAATAGAGATACCGAGCAGCTTAGAGAACTCTTCTAAGGTGGGAACCAGCTGATAGTCTTGAAAAGTAAAACAATGGTACATCGGATCATAGAATTGGACTAGGACACTCATCATCTGCTCGTCCAATTTGGAGGTGGCCAAACTGAGAAGATAACCATGTCTCATGAGGAAGGAAGTAGTATCAGGCATCTTTGCAATCAGATCTTTAAGCAAGGTGGGAACTTGGACAGAGTTTATCCGGATGGTATTCCTACGCATGGGCATCATGATGACCTACAAACCAGAACAAAGATGAATCCCTCCTGTCTTTGAAATAGGTTAGTCTTATGCAAGATGTATGCAATGTTATGATGTCATGATAAAGGGCACACCACAATTATCCACAAATAGAAAACATGGTAAAGGCACACAAGTCACACAGAGAGCCCTTAGATTTCAGGCTGGCAAGGAGCTTAGGTACTACCCTCTTTCAGTTCAGTTGGTTTAAACCTGTCCTAAAAATAGTAATCGGGTTCTAGAGGATCTCAATATCATTGACTACCCTCAATCGGTCATAATTCTAGTTTAGCAATCTTTTCTTGCAGCCGGAATCATCGTGAGAGTTTAGTCTCAATGAGTGTAGCATACTGCTACTATTCTATGGCCAAGTTGGTCAATTTAAAGGTTCTAAGGTCAGTTGGTGCTTAATGACCCCTTAGATGCCTCATATTCTCCTCGTTCTAACACAAGGGATATCGGTACAATCTAAAGTGCCACACCAACGTAGCTACTGCTTCAACCGTAACGGTCTACGCTGTAACATTCCCTCACAGTTTATTGCTACTTACCTAAAGGGTATCCCCAGATCCGATTTAGGACCTATAGAAACTCTGATACAAGCCCACAAATATAAAGCATACAAAGCATACAATTGAAAACACAATGATCTAATCCTAAGGTACACCCCACTTATTAAATCCCCAGCAGAGTCGCCAATTCTGTGATACGGTGGGAAGAGAACTGACTGTTTTTTGGAATGCTGGTTCGCGTTTTGCGTTTATTTTCGCAAAATGTCGCGGTAAGCAAGAGTCGCCACCGTCTTTTATTTTATCCAACAAGGAAAGGAAAAAAGCACAGAAAAAAAATCCTTTTTCCAGATATTTCTCGGGTTCGGGGGGTAGATTATAGAAAGGGAAGGTGTTAGCACCCTTTCTATCCGTGTTTATCCACGGGCTCTTAGGTATTTGCTCAAAGTGTTTTCAAAATTTGCTTTTCTTTGTGTTTGTGGGTTTGAAAGAAGTTTTTTGTTTGAAAGGAGTGTAAGTGCGAAAAGTTTTATTTTGTTTTGAGAGAGAGCAAGTACTTAAGAACCATCTACCTACTCAAAGAAGGAATTAATCTGTACAAATGTCCTTTAATCCCACTATTGATGAGTAGGTAGCATCGTCGTTGGAGTTTTTTTGGGTCAATTCGATTAAGGGACGTGTGGTCACTAAAGCAATGTTAGGAAGCCTTAGTGGTAACCCTAATGTCTTAGATCATTTTTCCGAGGCAATCGTTTTGAGGCAACTATGATCTTTGGACAAGAGGGCGACCTCTAAAACTTCCTATACTCAATGACCACGTTCGAAGGCAACCAAGTGAGGTGTACCCTAAGAGTGCGCATGTGCGAGTGTGTTATTTCGGTTAATTTTATCTTTGTACATGCCATGGGTGAGCTATGTTGATTTTAGGTTAAAGATTTGATCTTGTCATGCATTCCCTATTATCAAACATCTAACAGTGTATAGTTGCGGAATTTAAATTGCGGAAATTAAATCTAAACTATTACAAGGCGTCGGGTATTTACATCGCCAAAAGCAACCCTTTAATTTAAATTACAGAAAGTAAATAAAGCGATAAAATAATTAAAGTCCTATTTAAAGCTATTACATACTGGAAGCAATTACAATATTGGTAAAATAGATCGCATGCGAGAAATTAAAATAGCGCATTTTTTAGGGTTTTGACCCTTTTTGAGAAGAAAGCATTTTTTTGTTAATTTGAATTAAAAGAAATTAAATCTAAGCTAATAATTAATTAATAAAAATAATATTTTTTTGGATTTTTTGAATATTTAAAGAAATAAAAAATAAATTGTTTAAAGTTAGTAAAAACCTAATATTCTATATTGATTTTAATTATTTGCAAAAGATATTAAAAATTAAACCTAATTAAACTAAATTAATTGGATTAATTTATTTACAAAAATAAAAGTGATGAGTTTAATTTTAATAAATAAAATGTATTTTTGTGTTTTTGATTTTTTATGAGGAAAATAATTTAATTGGTCAATTAAATAATAAAAATAATTAGTAAAAACAAATAAATAAAATAAGATAAAAAAATAAGAAAAGAAATACTCAAGGGGGTGTTGGGCCTGGAAAGGGAGTGAGAATCAGCAATTCAGAGGCCCATTTGTGAGCAAGCCTCGTTGACTTTCCAGACTTTCCACACATGCGCTGACTTGGGTGTATGATGGATCTCCCATCTGGGCCATCAGATTTGGCCTGGAGGCCATCTGGCGCTTGAGATCTGAGGGAGTATGATGCACTACAAGGCATGAGAGACACTGGATCATCTGCAAGAAAATAACAAGAAATATGTTGGGGACCTGGGGATTCGAACCCAGGTCCCATTGGATTTTCCACTAGCGCCTTTACCAACTCAACTACTGCACGTATTTGTTAATAGAATAGGTGATAATTAATATATTGGAAACAAATAAAATTCCAGAATTGAAAAAATAAAAAGCGCGAAATTATGAAACAGCCAATGGGAAGAGGACGCATCATCGTCTTCTTCGTTGTAAACTGGTTATTTACCTGCGGATTTTATCCGCAGCTAAATTCATGGCTCGTTCCTAAAATCATCTGTAGGCCATATAAATTGATCCTAAGACCATGGTTCGCTTCGTCTCTCCCTCCTGAATTCATCCATGTCCATGATTTGCCTCAATTTTGCCTGAAACTCAAACGCCTAAAAACAAGAAGCACGAACCCTAGTTTCGGGTAGGGCATTACAGGCTATGAAAACAAAATCAAATATTGCATAAAGTCTCTAAATGGACCGATTAGCATGATTGTGCAAATATTTTGGCAAAAGGATGCAAGAATAAGAGATTGCGTTTTCATGTACAGGGCGGTGTTCAAGGAGACTTACAGCGCGTTTTAGGAGGCGATTGGCTTTGCTTTTGATTGCTACTGCTTCAGTGGATGTCAAGCAAGAAGTCTACGTTGAGTTTTTGTCTTGAATTGGCCTCTAACCAAGATTTCAGTTTCCAACTTTTTCAAACTTTTTCAAGTTTTGGTTTTCCAGATTGTGCAGCCTCTTGCTCTCTATTTTTGTGCCTTTGCATTGTACAAGTATAAGGGAATGAATTAGGTTTAGTTTTGGGCTTTGAATCTTTGTGTATTGATGATTTAAGATTTGATATGATCCTCCATTACAAAGCTTCCAAAAATGTCCCAAATCCAATATTTTGTGCATGAGATAGCTCGATACGAGTTTGGTCCTATCCATGATGATAATTGAAACCTGTATCAATCAAAAAGATCATATTTCGTCAATATTTGGATTTTATTTGTATTTAAATTGATTTAAAATGAATTAATTCAATAAAAATCAAATAGAATAGAAAAATCAATGAATGGACACAAGACTGAAGATAGGACACGTGTGTAGTGTGACAAGATCAAATCAAGTGAAAAAAAGTGGGCCCATTTGGCAAAATATGAAGTTTTGGGGATAGTTGACTTTTGGCAATTTTGGAAAAATGCCCAACTTCAACAATGCATAACTTCTTCAATTTTGAACGTTTGGAGGTGTTATTGGACTTTTTAGAAACCTTGAGATGTCCACTAACCAACCCTTTTAGTCTCATCCCATTTTGATATTCCATTATCAAGTTATAAGCTTTGGAAAAGAAAGTGTTTTTGTTGACTTTCAAAAATGACCTATAATGTCCAAATTTGTAACTTCTTGTGAGTGCATTTCTTGATCTTGGGGTGTGAAGATGGATTGTAGGAAATTGTATCCTCTTCAAAATGAGCTTTGGATGTGTCATTTATCATAAAGTATGAGAAAATTATGCTTGGTCAAAGTTGAGTTGACTTTTCCTACAAAACCCTAATTTAGCAACTTTTGAATCTTGATGAATCTTGAGAAATCCTTGATGAATCATGATCAACCCTTGATAAAATGATGAATTATCCTTCAAAATGAGAATTTTGACAAAAAATCTTGAGGTTTGACTATTTTTAGGTCACAGTTGACTTTGGCCCTAGCACAGTCGATTTTTGGACCTCTTGAGCAATTGACTGACCAAACTTTCTCTGCAAGGCTTGAAATTTGACATGGATGAACTTGAGAACATATTATGACATTGGGGAGAACTTTATATCATTTGTATACAAGGACCTTGATGCAACACAAAACCCTAATTTGAGATTGACTGCCTTATGAGATGTTTTGATTGTCCAACTCTTGAGCAATCTTGAACCATTTGGAGATTATTTTTGCAATGTCTTGAGAAATATGGGAGGGCAAATTTTGGGGTACAACACATAATAAGTGATATATAAAACAAAATGGGTAACTGAATAAAACAAAAAAAAGTGCGCGCGATTCAAAAAAGCCGGTGGTGTTGCGCCAACTCATCATCTTCCTCACTGTCTGTCGTCTTAGGTATGAGACTTATACCTACGGACTGAACTCCATACCATAGCCCTACAAGCTTCCAAAATTCACAGCAAGCATGATAAATCAATTATGAGTACATAGATCAATTCGTCTTGATCTCATGAGCATCATGGTACCCTTTTCTTGGGCCAATTTAACCTGTATGGAAAAATCCTAAAACGACAAGGTAAACCCTAACAATGGCAGTTGGCGAAGCAGTTATCAAAACACAAAATTACTTAAACTAAAACATTCCAAATTATGATACCAATGTAATGCTATGCTTAAAAGTGATTAATCATACGTAAATAAGCAAAGTCAAACTCAAAAGAATTTCCAAACCGTGAGAGGCGTGGAGGCTGATTCAGGGCATCTCAGGACGTGCAAGCGGTCATATTAGCTTCAGGAGATGTCTAGGAAGGGATTTGTGGCTTTGAATTGCTTTGAATCGTCCTCTAGGTTAGAAATCCGATCCATACTTTTTGTCAATTTTTTTAGTTTTGTTTGATGCTTTCCACGACTGTAACCCTCCTCCTTTTGGTTTGGGTATGTTATATATATATATGTATTAGAACTAATTAGGTTAACAAAAACAAATTAAATCTTTGTGAATCATGGAAATTGGATTTGATTTTGCTCTTGTATTATATCTTTCCAAAATAAGCATAATCATGCCAATTTTGCTTCAATCATCCCTTGCACGATTTGATATGATATGCCAGCCTAATTGAATTTGATTCCTCCAAAAAATCAGATCAAAAATCAATCTTTTATATTTTTTGCAATTTATTTAGTTTTATCTAACTTTTAATAAATAAAAATCAAAATAAAATAAATAAATAAGCAAATAATATATGGATGCTGATTTGGGTCGTGGACCATGTCTTTAACAAGATACAATCATGAAAAGTTAGGCCCATTTGACAAAAAAAAGCACTTTTGAGCACATTTGACTTTTGGCAATTTTGCAAAAATGGTCAAATTTGACAAGGCATATCTCCTCCAATTTTAACCCTAAAGAGGTGTTCTTGGACTTTTTAGAAAGCTTAGGATGTCCCCTAAACAACCCTTTTTGTTTCATCTTAATTGGGTCTTCCATGTTCATGTAAGAAGCTTTGACCCAAAAGGTGTTTTTGTTGACTTTTCAAAAGGACCTATAATGTAGAAATTTATATCTTTTGATGAGTGCATATTTTGAACTTGTGGGATGAATATGAGTTGTAGGGAATTGCATCCTATTCAATATGAGACTTGGATGGAAAATTTCTGATAAAGTATGAAGAAGTTATGCCTGGTCAAAGTTTGGTTGACTTTTCCTATGAAACCCTAATTTAGCAACTTTTGGGTTTTGATGAATTTGGGGGAATTCCTTGAGGAATAATGATTAACCCTTGATAAAATGATGTATATCTCTTCAAAATGTTGATGTTGACCAAAAATCTTGAAGCTTGACTGTATGTGGGCCATAATTGACTTTTGACCTAGTATAGTTAATTTTCAGGCATCTGGGCAATTGACTGAGCAAACTTCTTGTGCAAGGCATGAAACTTGACATGGATGATCTTGAGAACATATTGGGACCATGGAAAGAATTTGGGACCCTTGGACTTCAACCATCTTGATGAGGAGTGAAACCCTAGTTTGAAGCTTGTTGCCTTAGGAGGAGGATTTGTCTGGTCAATCCTTAGTCATCCTTGAGCAATTGAGGACCTCTAGAGGCATGTCTTGAGTGAAATGATAGGGAAAATTTTGGGGTACAACATCTGCCCCTGTTCAATCTTCTTAAACCTGAGGATGTAGATTGGTTGTCTGCCTTTCGTAATCTGAAGGTGGAAGATGATTGAACACTAGAGTGCCCAGAAATTTGCACTCGTCTGAGATGGTGCTGGACTGTGTAGGTAGTATCGGGAATGGGCTTACAGATGCCATTTGGAGGAGATGAAGGAAGGTCACCAGAGATGGGCTTAAAGATGCCATCCGGAAGATATGACGGAGAATCGTCAGAGACGGGCTTAAAGATGCCATCTAGAGGATGTTGATTTCCTGAGATATTCCTTTAATGAGAATTCTTGTTCTTGTCGTTGAGGAGGAATCTGCTGAGTAATTTTGGTCTCTGTATTGGGAGAAATGGAATTTTAGGAACTTCAGTTGTCGGTTACTCTACTGGGGAATCATCTCTTAGTCGAGGAGATGAAAATGAACTACTATCTGGTCGTGCTCTAGGCCTTACAGTGATTTGTTGAGGATAATAAGACTGACTGCTATCTGGTCATGCTCTAGGTTTCACAGTGACTTACTGGGGAGATGAGATTAAACTTTCTATCTGGTTGTGCTCCAGGCTTTGCAATCTCAAAAACTGTTATCTGGTCATACTCCAGGCTTCAGAAGGAATTAAGTGGTTATCCGGTCGCATCCGGGTTTCAACTTGAATTTAAGGCATACTAACATCCTCTTGTTTCCAGGCTTCAATAGTAATTGGCCGATTAAATTTCTATCCGGTCAAATTCCAAGCTTCGCAGTACCTCATATTGTTATTTGGTCGTGCTCCAGGCTTCACAGTGTCTCTTGCCGCTATCTGGTCGTGCTCCAGACTTCACAGCATCTTATACCGTTATATGGTCGTGCTCCAGGCTTCAGTAATTTGGGGAAATTAAGCTGCTACCCGGTCAGTTTCCGGGCTTCATAGCTTTTTTAACTGGAATAGAAATCTTAGTATCGATTTGACTGAACCATGGAAAGGTCTCTAGTTATCTTCAACTGGGAGAGAAATCTTAGTATCGATTTGACTGAATCGGGGGAAGGTCTCGGATTGACTTTGACTGGCATAGAAATCAGGAGGATCTTAGCGGCGATTCGGCTGACCCAGATGAAAGTCTTAGAACATCTTCAACTAGAATCGAAACCTTAGTGTTGGTTTGACTGAACCAGAGAAAATCTTGAAAAGTGTTGGAATATCTTCAACTGGGATAGAAACCTTGGTGTCCGTTTGACTGAACGAGAGAGAACTTGTGAGACCTTGATTGCATCTTCCCCTGAAAGGTAAAGAGTTAGTCGTATGTAATGTCATGATGTATGAAATCTATTGAGTAATGATGTTCTCAAAATAAATGAGATTGTGTTGTATAATATGTATGCACATGCCATGATGTATGGATATGCAATGCTATTGTGATATTCTCTAGCTGGGGAAAATAAATCCTGGACTGCTGCTGGAGAGTATAAGGAGTTGAGTTCTTCGTTTCCGCTGGGGATAGTGACCGAAGATGATTAGCTGGGGAATTACATCCATTCTGCTTGAGAACATTCTGCAGGAGGAGACTCTGTCTGAGAATAATCTTGTAGGGGAATGACTCTGTGGGGAATAGAGATACTCTGTTGGAAAATCTGCTGATTTAGAGAAATAAACTCAGTTGGGGATGAACTTCCATTGCTGGAGAGAAGATCTCTATTGGAGATTGAGCTTCCGCTGTCAGAGAAATAAACTCTGCTTGGGAGATGGCTTTATAAACTGCTCATTGTTATAAAACTCGACTGGGGAATGTAGATATCAGCTTTCTGAAGGAACCTGCTGGGGAAGGAATTCCTGCTTGGGGATACAGAGGTCGAACCTTGGTTATCTCGGCTCTGTGGGGAATATAGGTATCAATGGCTTGTATGTGATAGTGACTTCGCTTCCAACTGTCTCTGCCCTTGTATCATGATGGACGGGGTAACTGTCGGTATTTAGGTTTTGTACCAGTTTCTTTGAGTTCTTAGTAACTGTCTTTCTGTTTTATATGCAGATATTTGTGAACAGTAATCATATTCAAATGCATATGTCAAGAATAAAACATTGGACTTTTTTTTTTGCAAAACAAAACAGAAAACGGAAAAAACAAACACAAAGGTTTGTACTCAAAAGACGCTTTGTATTGATTTGAAATTTTCCTATAACAGGCGTATTTTACAAGGAGGCTAATGCTCTAGTAAGAGAACGCTACCGTAAAAATGGAAATTATTACAGAAATTGTGTACAAAAAGAAAACAATTATGTGTAGTGATCCCATTGGGTTTCAATTTTGCTATTGCCCCTATGTCTTCGAGCATCTCATCACTTTGCTGCTTGTTCGAAGCTGACTAGATTGATCGGTACCATTTGAGCTTGATATCTGATTACTGAGGACTGATCGCAAGGTGATCCAATGGGATATAGTGATACGCTTTAATCCCTAATTTTTTCTTGGACCGCCCTTTCGGGTTTTCAGTCCACCGATTTACCCTTTTTTGCCCAAGCCGCCTTTTCGGGTTTTCGACTTGCCGGGTGTACAAATTTTTTCATTTTTTATCCCTAATTTTTGCCCGAACCCTTTTGGTTCGCCGGGATGCCCTTATTTTTGCCTAGGTATGCCAACCTAGCGGGTCTTTATTATGTGTAGTATCTTTTCACTATGTCCTCATTGACAGGGTGTGGAAGGTCGTCACCATTCATGGTGGTTAGAATCATGGCTCCACCCAAAAATATGTTCTTAATTACAAATGGTCCCTCATAAGTGGGAGTCCATTTTCCCCTGGGATCACCTTGGGGCAGTATGATGCGCTTGATTACCAAATCCCCTACTTGATACACTTGTTGTCTGACTTTCTTGTTGAAGGCCTTGATCATCTGTTTCTGATACATTTGACCATGGCAGACAGCAGTAAGTCTTTTCTCGTCGATTAAGTTCAATTTATCAAGTCGAGTCTGGATCCAATCGTCTTCGCTCAAACCCGCATCCTTTATAATCCATAAAGAAGGGATCTGGACCTCCATGGGTAGGACAACCTCCATGCCATATACCAGAGAATATGGTGTTGCCCCTGTCGACATACGTGCTAATGTACGGCACCCATGAAGAGAAAACGGTAACATCTCATGCCAGTCTTTGCATGTCACCGTCATCTTCTGTATGATCTTTTTAATATTCTTATTAGCAGCTTCGACAACCCCATTCATCTTCGGCCGGTAAGGAGAAGAGTTGTGATGCTGAATCTTGAACTGTTTACAGAGTTCAGTGATCATCGAGTTATTGAGATTAGTACCATTATCTGTGATGATTCTCTCAGGGATACCATAACAATAAACCAAGTTATGCTTGATGAACCATGCCACCACATTCTTGGTAACCGTAGCAAAGGAGGCAGCCTTAACCCACTTCGTGAAGTAATCAATGGCCACTAGGATGAAGCGATGCCTGTTGGACGCGGTAGGTCTGATCTCACTGATCATGTCAATGCCCCACATTTCAAAGGGCCAGGGAGCTGTCAAGATGTTCAAGGTAACTGGAGGTACACGCACCTTATCAGCATAGATTTGGCACTTGTGACAGGTTCGAGAATGCTGATAACAGTCGCTTCCATAGTGGACTAGTAGTATCTTGCCCGTAGGATCTTCTTTTCCATGGTATGTCCACTAGAATGAGTGCCAAAGGTACCTTCATGTAGGTCTACTATTATCCTCTCTGCTTCGCTCTTGTCTACACACTACAGTAAGGTAGAGTCGTGATTGCGCTTATAGAGGATTCCATTGTTGAGGAAGAACTTTGAAGCAAACCTTCTCAGATATTTCTTGTCATTGACAGATGCACCTTCGGGGTATTCTTGAGCCTCGAGATACCTTTTCACCTCATGAAACCAAGGTTTGTCAGCTACCTCCTCAGTATCGATCTCACAGCAGTATGCCGGTTCATCCAACCTCTCAATAGTGATATGGGGAGCTTCATTGTCCCACCCGACCTTGAACATTGACGACATAGTAGCTAGCGCGTTCGCTAACTGATTCTCTTCTCGTGTGAAATATTCAAAGGCGATCTCTTCAAAATGCGGCAGCAGTGTCAGTACATGTTCTCTGTAAGGGATAAGGTTCAGGTGTTTCGTATCCCACTCAACTTTGGTCTAACTTATCACCAAAGCGGAATCCCAGAATACACTCAAGAACTTGATTCTTAGGTCAATAGCAGCTCTAAGACCCATGATACATGCTTCATACTCTGCCATGTTGTTGGTACAGTTGAAACATAATCGGGCAGTGAACAAAGTATGACAGCCCTCGGGAGATATGATTACAGCGCCAATGCTGTTACCCAGTGCGTTTGAGGCTCCATCAAAAAACATAGACCATCGGGATCCTTCCTCAGGTCCTTCATCTGGTCCAGGTTCTTCACAATCGGTTACTAACATGATGTTCTCATCCGGGAACTCAAAATTCATGGACTGGTAGTCATCCACGGCTTGATGTGCCAAATAGTCAGCTAACACAGTTCCCTTGATTGCTTTTTGGGTTGTGTATTGGATGTCGTACTCGGTTAATATCATTTTCCATCTTGCTATTCTTCTGGAGAGGGCAGGCTTCTCGAAAATGTACTTGATCAGATCCATCTTAGATATCAATAAAGTAGTGTGGGTCAACATATACTGTCTCAGTCGGCGAGTAGCCCATGCCAAAGCGTAACAAGTTTTCTCGAGCAGTGAGTATCGTGTTTTACAGTTGGTAAACTTTTTGCTAAGTTAGTATATTGCATGCTATTTTCGACCAGACTCGTCATGCTGACCCAACACACACCCCATTCAATTATCTAGCACTATTAAGTACATTATCAAAGGTCTTCCTCCAGTCGGAGGCATCAGAATAGGAGGTTCTTGGAGGTATTGCTTAATTCTGTCAAAGGAAACCTTGCATTCGTCATTCCACTTTACTAATTGATCATTCTTCAGAAGCTTGAAGATTGGCTCACAAGTAGCAGTCAGATGTGAAATGAATCGGGTAATGTAATTTAGGCGTCCCAAGAAACCTCTAACTTCCTTCTAAGTACAGGGAGCTGACATCTCTTGTATGGCCTTCACCTTTGCAGGGTCTACTTGAATACCTTTGTCACTGACGATGAATCCCAGAAGCTTACCAGACCTTACCCCGAAGGTGCACTTGTTCGGATTTAACCTCAGCTTGTACATCTTTAACCTATCAAACAACTTTTGTAGATGATCAAGATGTTCTTCCTCAGTTTGAGACCTGGATATCATGTCATCAACGTAAACCTCTATCTCATGGTGAATAATGTCATGGAATAGAGTTACCAAAGCTCGCTGATAAGTTGCCCCGACATTCTTTAACCCAAACAGAATCACCTTGTCGCAGAAAGTTCCCCACTGTGTAACAAAGGTTATCTTCTCCATGTCTTCGAGTGCCATCTTGATCTGATTGTAGCCAGAGAAATCGTCCATGAAGGAAAAGACTTTGTGTTGTGTGGTGTTTTCAATCAGAACATCGATATGGGGAAGCGGGAAGTCATCCTTGGGGCTTGCCTTATTCAGGTCCCTGTAATCCATACACATGTGTACTTTACCATCTTTCTTAGGTACTGGAACCACATTAGCAACCCACTGCGGATAGGAGGTGACAGCTAAGAACCCTGCGTTGAACTGCTTCATAACCTCTTCTTTAATCTTCTTTGACATCTTAGGGCGCATACGACGAACCTTTTGCTTTACCGGAGGGCAGTCTTCTTTAGTTGGCAGACGATGAACCACTATATCCGTGTCTAGTCCCGGCATGTCTTCATATGACCAGGCAAAGAATTCAACATACTCATGCAACATCTGTACCAACCGCTGTTTGATACTAAGCTCCAGATTTACACCTATATTAACCTCTTTTATGTCTTCCTCGGTACCCAAGTTCACTGTCTCAACCGGCTCTTCATGAGGCTGTATGGCCCTTTCTTTCTGTTGTAATAGTCTAGCAAGTTCTCCGGGTACCTCACAATCTTCCTCACCTTCGTCCTTGGCTTGGTTGATCGGATTTTCAAAGTCATAATGAGCAGTAGCAGAACTGTTATCAATAGGATCCAGAGTGGATATGTGTGGTGCGGTGGGAGAACTGACTTGAGATTTTGCGTTTGTGTTCGCAAATGTTTCGGTTTAGCAAGAGTCACCACCGACTTTTTATTTTATTCTAAGGAAAGGTTAAAAAGCACAGGAAATACCTTTGAGATGTTTTCTTGGGTTCGGGGAGTAGATTATAGAAAGGGAAGGTATTAGCACCCTTTCTATCCATGGTTATCCATGGGCTCTTAGTTACTTGTTTAGATCACTTGTCTTGCTTTTCAATTGTTTGAAATGGTGCTCTTCAATTGTTTGAAATGGTGCTTTATGTTTGATTTTGAAAGATGTTTTGAAAAGAGGCCATCGTTGTGGAAACCCTTGTAATGATTCTTGTTTGAATGTATACAAAGGTGTTTTTGTCTTTCGAAAAGTTTTCAATGTTTGAAAGTAGGGTTTTGAAATTGTGTTGTGAAGTGTGTTTGAAAATAACAAGGATGTTTTTGCAAGCTTTTGATCAAGTAACTAAGAGCTATCTACCCTATTTTACTCAAAGATCTTTCTTATGTTTTTAACACTTTTAACAGTGTTGTTTCACCATTACATTTGGTGAACAACCTTGTGTTAGGATTTAAACGGGACAGGAGCGGGTCATCGTATAGACCATGATAGCAATGGTGCTAAGTATTTTTGGTAATTTTCTTGAGGGACTTAATCATTTTGTTTAGGCAACTCAGATAGCGTCATCGAGGGACTATGATCTTTTATTTTGTTTATTTCAGTGTGAATAAAAATAAGAAATAAGAATAAAAGTATTATTTACATTATTTTCAAGTTTTAACAAATAATATAAAGTATTTAATATGTTTTCTATATTAGAAAAAATAAAATAAAACGCCAAATAAAATGTAAAAAATTATAAAAATATTTTTGGAGCATTTTTTATGTTTGAAAATAAAATATCAAAGTCAGAAAAGAAAATAAAAATGCAAAAATATCAAAATACAAGAAAATGGGCCAGGGGTGTGAAACTGAAAATGAGGGGTGCCAAAAGTAGGAAATAGCCAGGCCCAGCCCAGCTACTTCATCTTCAACCTTCGTCCAACAGAAACACGCGCGTTCTCAGTTCAAACTCGTATCTCCTGTTTCAGTGCTTAAAAACAAAAACGTGTAACATGAAAGTTGTAGAGCATAGTCACACGATTCCAACCATTTAAAAAACTTAATCTAACTCTCAAAGACCAGAGAGAATTTCTCTGGCCCTAATTCTTGACCTAGTTTTTTCAGGATGTTCATCAATCAAATTCTCTCAACATACTTAACTTAAATGAAAACTGAGCATATGTACAACTTAAGGGCTATGAGTACTACTGTAGGTGTTTAGGTATTGGCTTGCATTTTTGGTAAATCCCAAGTGTATGTGTGAATGTCATGACTGATGTCATAACATTCTAGTTTAGGTTGTACTGACTCATTAGGTACCTTTGCAGAAAAATATTGTAATTCAAGTACTGATGTTTATAAGTGTGTATCTGAGCATTTTGCAAAATGATCACATTTTGCTAAATCAGTAGACAGGTTTTCTCAGATGTCATAACAGATGTTATGACATCCTGTTCTGAACTAACATGTTTGCAGGTTGGATAAGTCTGAGTTTTTTTCAGGAAAATAACTCAGTCTTTCCTGAACAGAATCCTGCGTTTTCTGAGGGGTAACCTAGCTCAACCCTAACCTGGTTAATAAAGTCCTGTGACCTGGTCTTTAGGTCAAACGGAATTAACCCTAGGTTTTTGTGGAAACCCTAACTGAAGTTGCAGCTGCTATATATTCAACAGAGCTGCTGTTTTGCAAGGCATCCCTTTTTATTGATCAGAAGATCATTTGTAATCTGTATAGGTTTGATTATTGTACTCCAAGCAATTATCATTGTGATAAGTGACTTGGAATAGGTTTCAAATTGTAAGGGCTGTGTACCACTCAAAGCTTTGAAGCAAGAGTGTTTGAATGTTCCTTGACTAAAGCTGTGAAGCAGAGTCAAGTTAGCTGTGTGCATCACTCAAAGCTGTGAAGCACGAGTGATTGTGTTGCTTGATTAAAAAGCTGTGAAGCTTAATCAAGTGTTTATTTTTGAAGAGTGTCTTCATCAATTCTTAAGTCAAATTGGTTTATGTATCACTGCTGTGATTGAGGGGGAGTGAGTAGGATCTCAGGTTTAAGTTGTACTTAGATTGGAATTGCATTGGGTAGGTCTTAAGTGAAGGAGATAAACTGGTTGGTTTATTCCTGAATTAACATCTCTTATAGTGGATTTCCTCCCTGGCTTGGTAGCCCCCAGAGTAGGTGTTGTTGCACACTGAACTGGGTAAAAAATTGACTGTGTTCTTTATTGCTTTTGTATTTACTGTCATATAGTAAGTCAGATACGGTGTCATAACATTGAACGTGACATTGAGTATCTGCAGCCAGAATTTCAATTGGCATCAGAGCAGGCACCATGCCTGTATTACTGGGTGAGATCTAGGGATATCACTTTCTGGCACTATGGACAAAGAAGGATTTTTTGGAAATAGACCACCCATTCTGGATGGAACTAATTATGACTACTGGAAACCTAGTATGATTGCCTTCCTAAAATCTCTGGACAAAAAGGCTTGGAGAGCTGCTGACAAAGGATGGGTTCATCCCACCATAACTGAGAAAAATGGGACAATCAGTCTGAAGCCTGAGGAAGATTGGAGTAAAGAAGAAGATGAGTTAGCTCTGGGAAATTCAAAAGCTTTAAATGCCTTGTTCAATGGAATTGATAGAAACATTTTCAGACTAGTACATCAATATGAACTGGCCAAGGAAGTTTGGGACACTCTCAAAACTACTCATGAGGGCACTTCCAAAGTAAAAATGTCAAGGCTTCAGATGTTGACCACCAAGTTTGAGAATCTAAAAATGATGGAAGATGAAACCATTCATGAGTTTCACATGAACATCTTGGAGATTGCCAACACCTCAGGAGCACTGGGAGAAAAGATGTCAGAAGAAAAACTGGTAAGGAAGATTCTCAGATCCTTGCCTAAAAGATTTGCAATGAAGGTAACTGCCATAGAGGAAGCCCAGGACATCAGCAAGTTGAAAGTGGATGAACTTATTGGGTCTCTTCAGACTTTTGAGATAGGGATCACTGATAATGGTGACAAGATGAACAAAAGCATAGCACTTGTATCCAACACTGATGTTGAAAACAAGGAGGATGAAGAAGAAAATATATCAGAAGCTATTGCCATGCTTGGAAGACAGTTCAACAAGCTCATCAAAAGAATGGATCCAAAGTCAAGGTCTAATGTTCATAACATTCCCTCTGACATTGACAGTTCCAGCAGAAGACCAAGGTCAGAAGATAAGGGAAACCAAGGCAGAGGTATTCAATGCCATGTATGTGAAGGATATGGACATATTCGAGCTGAATGTCCTACCTTTCTTAAGAAACAAAAGAAAGGAATGACTGTTACTTGGTCTGACTATGATTCAGAAAGTAATTCTGAAGAAGAATCTGCCAAACTAGTTACTGCTCTAACTAGTGTTTGTACTTCTGAAAGTGACACTAGTGATGAAGAAGTGACATTTAAAGAACTGGCTGATACCTACAAGAAATTGTGTATCAGAAGTGCTGAAGTCTGTGTGCAGAATGAGAAAAAATCAAAACTCATTATAAAGCTGGAGGCGAAAAAAAGGGAAGATCTTGAAAATATAAGTCACCTAGAAGGGGAAGTTCAATTACTGAACTCACAACTGAACCAAATGACAAAATCTGTCAAGATGTTGACCAATGGATCAGATAAATTGGAAGAGATCCTACAAGTGGGACAAAATGTGGGAAACAAATCTGGTCTAGGATTTGTGGAAGCTAAGAAACCTGGTGCAGACAAGAAGATCAGACATGTTAAACAATTGTCAAAGCAGATGTCTCAACACAACTCTCAACATCAGAAATACATGAAGAAAAAATACCAAAGATGGAGATGTCATCATTGTGGGAGGTATGGACACATAAAGCCCTTCTGCTTCAAATTGCATGGATACCCTAATCAAAACTCTGGTGCTAAACTTAAGCCAAAAAGGGTACCACATACTCCTCATTGGAAGAAAAAGGCTACTGCCCTGATAGCCCATACTTCCCTGAGAGTGTCTGCAAAGGAAGGCTGGTACTTTGACAGTGGATGTTCCAGACACATGACTGGATTCAAAAATCTCCTCAATAATGTTATGCCTCACACCACCAGTTTTGTGACCTTTGGAGATGGTGCTAAAGGTGAAGTCAAAGGAGTTGGTAATTTGGACTGTCCTGGAGTTCCAAGTCTGAATAAAGTACTGCTGGTAAAAGGGTTGACTGCTAATCTCATTAGTATCAGTCAATTATGTGATCTAGGATTCAAGGTCAACTTCTCAAGATCTGAATGTCTAGTAATTAATGAAAAACTAGAAGTTGTAATGAGAGGAATCAGATCCAAAGATAACTGCTACTTGTGGCAGCCTGAGAACACTGATATCTCCACTATGTGTCCAATTATCAAAGAAGAAAAAGAGATGAAACTGTGGCAGCATAAGCCTGGTCCCCTTCATCTAAGAAGAATGAAAAGAGCTATTTCTATGGAAGCAGTCAGAAGAACTCCAAAACTACAGGATGATAATATCTGTGATGTGGAAAATAAACTTGAAGAAGGATGTGTTGTCAGAACCATAAGTCATCTTGACAAGGATGTTGGAAATAACAAGTCTAATAAATTATGTTTCCCTGAAGAAATGAGTCTTGAAGTCTCCTCTCCTATAACTCTCCATCAAAATGGACTGGACAAACAGAAAATTATTCAAGAATCAACCAGAACTATGATTCATATCAAAAGAATGCCTTCCCAATTCTGTGCGGAAATAGTTGCTGCTAGGAAAAACTGTTCTCAAAACATCTGGTCAAAACAGATGCTCCCTGAGTACAATGTCACACAAGATGTTGTGACATTGTGTTGTGACAATTTGAATACAATCAACATTTCCTTGAAACCTATTAACTTTGAAGAGAAGAAGTCATTTAAACTGGAACATAGTTTCTCTAAGCTTCAGCTGACTGATTCTTCTACCAAGGCTCTTGTTGGAAATAAACTTGAAAATTTGAGGGGCAGGTTGGGTATTCACCAACATAAGATTTTATAGCAATTAATTTTGCTTAAAACAAAGGTTGAAGGAATTAATTTTATTAAGTCTATCTTTAGTGGGTTAATCATATACTTTCACAATTCTTTCAAAATCTTTAAGAAGTTGAAAAGACTCCCTTTTACCCCCTACCTCTCTCGTCCTTGCAACCTGTTTCCTCCTCTCAATCAAAGATTTTTCTCAAACTGCTACCATTACTCAAAGTCAATCAAAATGTCTCAGACATCGTCTTCAACCATGGCAACTTCGTCATCCTCATCATCGTCATCACCTGACCAAGATTCTAGGGCAATCACCACATGCATAGAATATGAAGTTCTTGAGGTCACTCCTCTCAGAGAGATGGCAACTGACCCAGCCAAAGTCAAAAAGCTCAGAACCAGACATGCAGGAAGAGCTCAAGCTACAACCTCTGGTAATTCTTCTCATCCTTCGTCTTCTGTACCTAATAGAGAAGGATCAGTTCAAGTTCACCAAGCTATTGCTAGGCTGGTTACTAGTATACTGAGTGGCAACCAATCTGTACCGAGGATTTCTGTCCCTTTAAATCAATCAGAAAGTCCAAATGTGGAAGTTTCTGAAAATGTAGATGTCACTGAGAATGTTGTGACACAAAAAGACAACATTCATAACCCTTCAGAAAAGGCTGCTGATCCACCTATCATTGATGTGGATGAGGATTACTCAGATAATGATCTGATTGCTAATGTGAACCCTAGCATAGCTAGGAGATTGATGAAAAGAAAGAGTAGTCAGAATGATAAACCTAATGCTAAGAAATCCAAGGCTGAAGGCATGGCTGAGAAAATTATTCAGACAAAAGGGAAGAAGGCCCAGGTGCATACTGCTAGACAACCAATCTCTAAGAAGAGAAAAGAACCTGAATCTTCTGATTCTGATGAGGAATCAGAATTTGAGATTGATATTGAAGAAACTCCTATCAGAAGGAAGCTCCCCTCCAGCAAAATTGCTAGAGTGCCTGAAGTGCCAACAGACAACATCTCTTTTCATCATACTGACAATGCAAACAGATGGAAGTATGTTTGCTTAAAGAGAATAGCCTTAGAGAGAGAACTCAACAATGATGCCTTGGAGTGCAAAGACATCATGGACCTGATCAAGAATGCTGGACTAATGAAGACAGTGATAAAGTTTAACAAATGTTATGAAAATCTGGTCAAGGAGTTTGTAGTGAACTTGTCTAATGATTGTGCTGATGGAAGGTCAGCTGACTTTGAAAGTGTGTTTGTTAGAGGAAGAAGGGTCAAGTTCTCTCCATCAGAAATCAACAAGTTTCTTGGAAGAATAAATGAGGACTGTCCTGATCTGGAGGCAACTGACAATGAAGTTTGTCAAACCATCACAGCCAGGCAAGTAAAGTGCTGGCCCTTGAAAAGCAAGCTGAATGCTAGTAAACTCAGCATGAAATTTGCCATCTTGCATAAAATAGGTGCAGCCAACTGGGTGCCTACAAATCATAAATCAACTATCTCCACAGGATTGGGGAGATTTATTTATGCTGTGGGAACCAAGACTGCTTTTGACTATGGCAGGTACATCTTTGAACAAACTTTAAAGCATGCTGGCAGTTATGCTGTCAAAGGACCAATTGCCTTTCCCTCCCTCCTTTGTGGAATCATCCTTGCACAATACCCTGATATCCTTGTGGCAAGAGATACAGTCTGCAAAAGAGCTCCTGCCCTTGGCTTGCACTACAAACTGTTTCAGGGATCTTATGCTCCAAACATTGTCATAACATCAGCTGAGACATCGTCTGTGAAGAACCAGTCCAAGACATCAGATGTCATAGTTGTTTTAAAAGAAACTTGCAAAGAGCTGGATGCTAGAAAAAGGACCCTAGAAATTCTAATTGCCAGGCTAGAAAAGGAGGAAGCTAAAGAAAACAGAAGGGAAGAAGGTGTAGAAGCTGAAGGTCATCTCAACATTGAAGAAACTAGCTCCTCTAAGTCTGATGACAGTGCTTGAAGGTTGGTTGCTGTTTGGTGGTGTTGCTGGTTGGTGCTGATATCTGGTGGAGTTTGGAAGTGTATTCAGTTGTTTTCTGCTGCTGCTCTTATTATTTTGTTTTGGATAACTGTATAATTTTATGAACATGTATCTTTGGCCCATTTGTGGCTAAAGAGGGGGAGAATATTTTGGTACTTACTTAATTAGTACTTGACATTCTATTTTTCTGCTGTCACTTATTTCTGCTGCTATCTATCTCTGATTGCTTAGGGTCTTTAGCCAAAAATCTGCCAAAGGGGGAGTTTGTAGGTGTTTAGGTATTGGCTTGCATTTTTGGTAAATCCCAAGTGTATGTGTGAATGTCATGACTGATGTCATAACATTCTAGTTTAGGTTGTACTGACTCATTAGGTACCTTTGCAGAAAAATATTGTAATTCAAGTACTGATGTTTATAAGTGTGTATCTGAGCATTTTGCAAAATGATCACATTTTGCTAAATCAGTAGACAGGTTTTTTCAGATGTCATAACAGATGTTATGACATCCTGTTCTGAACTAACAGGTTTGCAGGTTGGATAAGTCTGAGTTTTTTTCAGGAAAATAACTCAGTCTTTCCTGAACAGAATCCTGCGTTTTCTGAGGGGTAACCTAGCTCAACCCTAACCTGGTTAATAAAGTCCTGTGACCTGGTCTTTAGGTCAAACGGAATTAACCCTAGGTTTTTGTGGAAACCCTAACTGAAGTTGCAGCTGCTATATATTCAACAGAGCTGTTGTTTTGCAAGGCATCCCTTTTTATTGATCAGAAGATCATTTGTAATCTGTATAGGTTTGATTATTGTACTCCAAGCAATTATCATTGTGATAAGTGACTTGGAATAGGTTTCAAATTGTAAGGGCTGTGTAGCACTCAAAGCTTTGAAGCAAGAGTGTTTGAATGTTCCTTGACTAAAGCTGTGAAGCAGAGTCAAGTTAGCTGTGTGCATCACTCAAAGCTGTGAAGCACGAGTGATTGTGTTGCTTGATTAAAAAGTTGTGAAGCTTAATCAAGTGTTTGTTTTTGAAGAGTGTCTTCATCAATTCTTAAGTCAAATTGGTTTATGTATCACTGCTGTGATTGAGGGGGAGTGAGTAGGATCTCAGGTTTAAGTTGTACTTAGATTGGAATTGCATTGGGTAGGTCTTAAGTGAAGGAGATAAACTGGTTGGTTTATTCCTGAATTAACATCTCTTATAGTGGATTTCCTCCCTGGCTTGGTAGCACCCCAGAGTAGGTGTTGTTGCACACTGAACTGGGTAAACAATTGACTGTGTTCTTTATTGCTTTTGTATTTACTGTCATATAGTAAGTCAGATACGGTGTCATAACATTGAACGTGACATTGAGTATCTGCAGCCAGAATTTCAACTACATTTTTCATTCACAAACCTAAGCCTAATGATTCCTAAATAGAGAGATAGGAAGTTGCAAAATACCTATTTCAGTTGGACACGAGTATGGAAATGTAGAGCTTTTCAGTGAGGCCTGAGATGCCTGGTAGCTTGCCTGAAGTTCACTTGGTCTTTTCCAATAGCTAGTTTACTTCGAATGTTCCTAAATCAGCCTCTAGAAGTCAACCTGCACAAGCATGAAATGAAAATGGTGAACACTGTAAATGGAGTTACAGTTGGCAATGGAGGTTTGGGATAACTTGAGTGAGTTGAATGGAAGGTGTTTGAAGTGGAAAGGAGCAAAACGCACGAGCAAAATGAGCTATGGCACTCAAGTTGCAGCAACTGCCCTGGTTTGCAAGTTTTTGGTGTTTTGGTGTTCAAGGGTGTTTGAGGGATAATTGGATCGTGTTTCTGACCTTAGGTAATGTGTAAAACTTGTTTTAAATGTTGGCTTAAGTTGAATATATCAGATGTGCAAGATATGGGCTTTTGGCACAATGACTTGGTTTTGAAGCAAAAAGTGAGAGTTGACAATGCAAGGGCTGTGCTGGCTTGTAACCTAGCTGCACAAAGTGGTTGAGCTTTGCCTGACATTAGGGAGCCTTGTTTGCAGCAAAAGGCTTGGTGTATGGCTCAAGAAATGAAACTTGACATAAAGCATGCTTTATGTAAATGGAAGTGTTATCTTTATGCCCAAAATGGAATTATTCATTGTATAATGCTCCCTTGATCAGAACAATGCCTCTAACCAATGTATTTGCATTCAATTTTTGAGTGTAAATTAGTTTAGAGGCATGTAATTAAGTACAAAGCTAGTTTGGTCAGATTTTGCAAGTTGTATGAACATGTTTTGGCCATGGTTACAAAGTGAGTTTTTGCCAACTTCAAGCATTCGATTCTCCCTAACCACAAATGTGTTTGAGGAGTTCTTGAACAATTTGGAAATCTTGCAACATGTACCATAATCCATCTTTGAAATGCAACTTGATACTCCAAGTTGAACTATGTGAAAATGGCCAAGAAGATGGGTCAAAATCTTGCCTAAACTAGGGCGAAATTTCTGTAAGTTAAAAGTTTTAGGGACCCTTGTTCCAAAAATCATAACTTGAGATCCAAGCTTATTTTGAGAAAACTTTGTGAATAAAAGTTGTAGACTTTGTGGAGGACTACAACTTTCATGTTGTAAGTTTTGTTTGAATCCATTTGCATCTTGGTGAAAATATGGGACAAAGTTAGGAAAAATTAAGAAAATTTCATAACTTAGAAAATTTCTAAGTTATGAAAATTTTCAATTTCAAACCCTAATTTGCAATTTTGGGTTTCTTGACGAAAAAGTTTCATAATTTGACACATCTTGATGAAAAATGACCCTTGGCATTTGATTTTGACCAAAAAGTCAAAGTTTGACTTTTCAGTGTACAATCAAATTTTGATCAGTTGACTGAAAAATTCATCTGTCAATCCTATGCATTTGAGATATTTTGAACTTGTTGAATAGGTCAAGATGATGTCATTAAGTCTTTGAGTCGATGGTTGAGCTTGATTTGTCATTGGCTAGGTCAAACAGTCAAAAATTGCATTTGTACAGTCAAAACCCTAAAAATGGCCATTTTGCCCTTTTGGTGATCTGATCAAATTTCTTGTGGAATTGTGGTCCAAGCTTGATCAATTGTTTCATATGAGTTCATAATGTTGATATGGGTCAAAATTCATGAGGTTTGACTATAAATTGGCCTCAGTTGACTTTTTCCCCAATATAGTTGATTTCTAGGTCAATTGTCCAATTGACTGGGCAAAAGTTTGATTCAAGGCTTGAAACTTGGTATGGACAAACTTATGGGTCCAACATGAAGTATGAAAATCAATTTGGGCATTGAAGGTCCAAAAATCCCTATGCAAACTCAAACCCTAGTTTAGGTCAACAATACAAGGAGGTGTCTTGGGCAGAGCAAACCCTAGCTTGGTCTTGAGTTCCAAGAGCCTGGTGATCGAAAATGTTGATAAAATGAGAGGGAAAATTTTGGGGTACAACAGTTTCCCCTGTTCAATCTTCTTGAACCTGAAGAGTTAGATTGGCAAGTTTTCCTTTCGTGACTCGAAGGTAAAAGAGGATTGGACACTAGAGTGCCCGTAAATTTGCACTCGTCAAAATATTGTTGAGGGAATGGGCTTAAAGATTCCATTTGGAGATGGTAGGGTCTTGATGGAGATGGGATTAAAGATGCCATCTGAGATTTGTTTGTTGAACATCAGAAGAATGAACATCAGAATTGTATCCGTATTTGGAACGTATCTGAGTTGTATCTGGAGATTGGGTTTGTATGAGCAAGGGAATGGCGTCTTTGTTTAGAGCGTATCTGAGATGTAACCGTATTTGAACTTTGAATGAATATCAGGATGACTACCGTGTCTGGAGTGTATCTGTATTGTGAATGGGTAACAGAGAAACATCTGTACATGGAGCAACTGTGTGCTGGGGATAAGTTTTGAATGAGTGACAGAATGGCAACCGTGTCTGGAGCGTATCTGGACTGTATCTGAAATAGAGATCTGTATGAGTAGCAGAATGACTTTCGTGTCTGGAGTGTATCTGAGACTGTAACGGGGATCTGAATAAGTGACAGAATGACTTCCGTGGCAACTGCACTAGGGGGACTCAAACTTCTGGTATAAGGGCTAGAATGGCATTCGTGTTCAGAGCGTATCTGAACTTGAAGTTGTTAGTTGAATCTGAATAAGGGATAGAATGGCCGCCGTGTCTGGAGCGTATCTAGTCTGTATCTGATTGCTGAAGTCTGAATGAGTAGTAGAATGACCGCCGTGTCTGGTGTGTATCTGTATTGTATTTTGACTTGAAATTCTGAATGAGTAATAGAATGACCGCCGTGTCTGGGGTGTATCCATACTGTATCTGAATAATTGTTAACGATAGCCTTTTAATCTTATCATGAAAAGGGTAAAATGTTAGCTAAAACACAAAGTTATGTTGCATGATATGTATGATGCAATGAATTGTGTTTCATCAATGTTTATGATATATGAATGTAATGGATGTGCATGTAAGCTGAGTAGCTGTCTTACTGAGGAAAATAAATCCTTGATAGCTGGAGATAATGAAATCCTTGACTGCTTCCGGGAAAGTAAATTCCTGACCGATGCTGAGGATTCAAAAATCTTTGATTGTTGAAGATGAGAAATCCTTGGTGACTGGTGGGGATTGAAAATCCTTGGTGACTGGTGGGGATTTACAAGAGCTTTGACAACTTCTGTGGGGAATGAGAATTCTTCATGACTTTCCTGGTGTGATCGATGGGAATGAGAACTGACTGTTTTGGAATGCTAGTTCGCGTTTGCGTTTGTTTTTGCAAAATGTCACGGTAAGCAAGAGTCGCCACCGTCTTTTATTTTACCCAACAAGGAAAGGACAAAAGCACCAAAAAATTCCTTTTTGAGATATTTCTCGAGTTCGGGAGGTAGATTATAGAAAGGGAAGGTGTTAGCACCCTTTCTATCCATGGTTATTCACGGGCTCTTAGGTACTTGCTCATTGTGTTTTTAAAAGTTTGCTTTTCTTTGTGTTTGTGGGTTTGAAAAGAGTTTTTTGTTTTGAAAGGGGTGTAAGTGCGAAAAAGTTTTGTTTTGTTTTTAAAAGGAGCAAGTATTTAAGAACCATCTACCAACTCAAAAAGGAATTAATTTGTACAAATGTCCTTTAGACAATGCTATCCCACTATTGAGGAGTAGGTAGCACCGTCGTTGGAGTTTTCGGGTCAATTCGATTAAGGGACGTGTGGTCACTAAAGCAATGTTAGGATGCCTTAGCGGTAACCCTAATGTCTTAGATCATTTTTTACGAGGCAACCATTTCGAGGCAACTTATGATCTTTGGACAAGAGGACGATCTTTAAAACTTCTTATACTCAATGACCACGTTCGAGGCAACCAAGTGAGGTGTACCCTAAGAGTGGCATGTGCGAGTGTGTCATTTTTCAGTTATATTATCTTTGTACATGTTATGGTGAGCTATGTTTGTTTTTAGATTAAAGATTGATCTTGTCATGCATTGCCTAATTATCAAACATCTAACTGTTAATATTGTGCGGAAATTAAATTGCGGGAAATTAAATCTAAGCTATTACAAGGCGTCGGGAATTTACATCGCCAAAAAAAAACCCTTCAAAATTAAATTGCGGAAAGTAAATAAAAGCGATAAATAAAAATCCTAATTTAAAAACTATTACATTCCCGAAACAATTACATTATTGGATAAAAATAATACACGTGCGAGAAAATTAAATCGGAGCATTTTTAGGGTTTTGACCCTTTTTTAAGAAAGAAAACATATTTTTGTTATTTTTGAATTAAAAATTAAGTCTAAGTTACTAATTGAATCGATTAATTAATTGAAAATATTTTTGTTTTTTATAATTAAGGAAATAAAATAAGAATGGTTAAAAGTTATTAAAAAACCTAATTCTAAATAGATTTTAATTTATTGCAAAATATGTTAAAATTATACCTAATTAAATAAAACTAAATTGATTAAATTATTTATTTTAAAAAAATAAAATAGTGAAATTAATAAAAATATTATTTTTTAGGTTTTCTGATTTTATGAGAAAAATTATTGGGTTAGTAATTAATTAAAATAATAATAATAAAACAATAAACAAAATAGGAAAATAATGAAAGAAAAATAAAAAGGGAGCAAACTCAGGGGGTATGGGCTTAATTTGATGGTGGAATTAGCAATTTCCAGGCCCAATTTCAATCGGCCTGCTTGACTTTTTGGATCGCCCACATGCCTGTTGACTTGAGACCATGGTAGTCCTCCATCCTTGGCCACTGGATCAGATCTGAAACCACCTGGCAGGCATCTGGATAAGGGTATATGGTGAGCTGCATCTTGGGCGTTGCGTACAAATACCTGAAGAAAAATTGTAACAAATATTGGGGGACCTGGGATTCGAATCCAGGTCCCAATGCTCAAATGCCAGCGCTCTAACCACTCCACCAATGCTGCTTTATTGTTAATGGGATACATAATGAACATTATATTGGAAACCATTAATTATGCATGAAAAAATAAAAAAAATTACGCGAAATTTGAACTGGCCAGTAAGGAGAAGACGCGTGATCGTCTTCTTCCACAAGTTCCTGGTTATTTACCTGCGGATTTTTATCCGCAGGAAGATTCGTAGCTTGCCTCCAAAACTCGCCCTAGGCCATGGAAACGAACCCTAAGAGCATCAATATGCTCGTCTTCTCCCACTGAGTCCATTTATGCCCTTGATTTGCTCTAATTTTCCCTGAAAACAAAATGCCTAAAAACGAAGAGCCAAAACCCTAGCTTCGGGCATGGCTGTACAGACTACAAAAACGCAATTCAATTATGCCAACAGTTTTAGAATGCAACGCAAAGCATGAATATGCAATTATTTGGACAAAAAGATGTAAGAATCGGAGAGTTGGATTTCATGTTCAGGGTCGAGTTCAAGGCGACTTACAGTGAGTTTTAGGCTGTCTTAGGGCTGGATTTGGATCCCTTTGGCTTCACTGGATGTCAGGGAAGACAGCTATGTCAAGCTTTTGGACTGAATCGTGCTCTAATGTTGATTTTGATCTTCCACTTTTTCACACTTTTTTCAATCCTTGTTTTGCCGTCTCTGCGGTTCTTCTAGCGTGTTCTTGATCTCTAATGCTTGTGTGTACATAAGGGAACGAGTTTAGGTCAAAACTTGGGCCATAATCCATGAGCATTGATGAATGGAGATATGATTTGATCACCATTATCAAGTTTCCAAAAATTTGCCAAATCTGATTTTTTATGCATGAAAAGGCTTGATACGAATTTGATTTGATGAATCATGATAATTGAAATCTACAATGATCAAAAAGATATTATTCCATTCATTTTTAGATTTTATTTGATTTAATATTGATTAAAAATGAATTAAATCAATAAAAATTAAATAAAATAGAAAAATAAATGATTGGTCATGAAATTAAGGATGGAACACGTGTGTGGCATGACAAAACCAAATCAAGTGGAAAAAAATGGGCCCTTTTGTCAAAAATTGGAGTTTTGAGGATAGTTGACTATTGACAATTTTGGAAAAATGCCCAACTTCAACAATGCATAACTTCTTCAATTTTGAACTTTTGGAGGTGTTCTTAGACTTTTTAGAAAGCTTGAGATGTCCTATAATCAACCCTTTTGGTATCATCTCATTTTGATATTCCATGATCAAGTTATAAGCTTTGGAAAAAAAGGTGTTTTTGTTGACTTTCAAAAATGACCTATAATGTCCAAATTTGTAACTTCTTGTGAGTGCATTTCTTGATCTTGTGGTGTGAATATGGATTGTAGTAAATTGCATCCTATTCAAAATGAGCTTTGGATGGGTCATTTCTCATAAAGTATGAGAAAGTTATGCTTGGTCAAAGTTGAGTTGACTTTTCCTATAAAACCCTAATTTAGCAACTTTTGAATCTTGATGAATCTTGAGCAATCCTTGATGAATCATGATCAAAACTTGATCAAATGATGGATTATCCTTCAAAATGAGAATGTTGACAAAAAATCTTGAGGTTTGACTGTATTTGGATCACAGTTGACTTTTGCCCTAGCACAATGGATTTTTGGACCTCTTGAGCAATTGACTGACCAAACTTCCTCTGCAAGGCTTGAAATTTGACATGGATGAACTTAAGAACATTTTAGGACATTGGGGAGCACTTGAGGTCATTTGGATGTAAGGACCTTGATGCAACACAAAACCCTAATTTTGACTTGACTGCCTTAGGAGGTGATTTGACTGTCCAACTCTTGAGCCATTTTGAACTTGAAGATTATTCTTGACATGTCTTGAGAAATATGGGAGGGAAAATTTTGGGGTACAACAGTTGCCCCTGTTCAATCTTCTTAAACCTGAGGATATAGATTGGCGTTTGGGCCTTTCGTAATCCAAAGGTGGGAGATGATTGAACACTAGAGTGCCTAGAAATTTGCACTCGCATGAAGTAGTATCAGCATTGTGATGTCGGGAATGGGCTTACAGATGCCATTTGGAGATTGTTGATAGGAGATGGGCTTAAATATGCCATCCGAAGGAGTGTCGATCATGTAAGAGATTCCTTAGCGAGAGCTTGTATACATGTTGTTGAGGGAGATTCCTCTGGGGAATGTTGTTCTTTGTCTTAGGGGAAATAGAACTTTAGGAGCTTCTGTCGTCCATTATTCTACTGGGGGATCATATCTGTTGAAGATGTGAGAGTGAACTACTATCTGGTCGCAAACCAGGCTTCATAGTGATAAGACCGACTAATATCTGGTCGTAATCCAGGCTTTACAGTGACTTACTGGGGAGATGAGATTAAACTCGCTATCCGGTTGTAATCCAGGCTTTGTAATTTCTCACTTCTTACCTGGTCGAAATCCAGGCTTCAGAACAAATTAAGTGGTTATTCGGTCGTATTCGGGCTTCAACTTGAATTTAGGGCATACTAATATCCGGCCGACTCTGGGCTTCTTAGTAACTGTCCATGTAAACTGCTATTTGGTCGGGACCCAAGCTTCACAGTGCCTTATATTTCTATCTGGTCGTAATCCAGGCTTCAGAACAAATCAAGTGGTTATTCGGTCGCATCCGGGCTTCAACTTGAATTTAGGGCACACTAATATCCGGCCGACTCCGGGCTTCTTAGTAACTGTCCATGTAAACTGCTATTTGGTCGGAATCCAAGCTTCACAGTGCCTTATACCTCTATCTGGTCGTAATCCAGGCTTCACAATACCTCACTTCTTATCTGGTCGAAATCCAGGCTTCAAAACAAATCAAGTGGTTATCCGGTCGCATCCGAGCTTTCCTTTGAATGTTGGGTTTATTAGTATCCGGTCGAATCCGGGATTTATAGTAACTGGCTGGGTAAACTGTTATTCGGTTGTAATCCAAGTTTCACAGTGTCCCTTAACGCTATCTGGTCGTAATCTAGGCTTTACGATGTATCATACCACTATCTGGTCGAAATCCAAGCTTCGTAGTACTCTTGGTTGTAATATGGTCGTAATCCAGTCTTCACAATGTATCATACCACTATCTGGTCGAAATCCAGGCTTCATAGTACTCTTGGTTGCTATCTGGCCGTAATCCAGTCTTCACAACATCTTCTACCATTATTTGGTCGTAATCCAGGCTTCAAGGTTTTGTATTGCTTTCTGGTCGTGATCTAGGCTTCACAATAACTTGTTGAGGTGTTATCCGGTCGTGATCCAGGTTTCAAGGCTTGTGTTTATGATATACCACTATCTGGTCGAATCCAAGCTTCATGGTGCTTACTGAGCTGTTATTCGATCGTAATCCGGGCTTTACGGCTCACTGGGGAATAAACTATTATTCGGTTGTTCTCCGAGCTTCATAGCTTACTTTTGAGAGACATCATTATCTGGTCGTAATACAGGCTTCGCGGTAGTCTGATATTGTTATCCAGTCGCAATCCGGGCTTCACAATATGCTGTGGAAATCAAGGTACTATCCGGTCGTGCCCGGGCTTCATAACTTGAATTTTGATTGTATCTTTCCTGAAAGGTAAAAGTTAGCTGCATGTAATGCATGATATGTATCAGGAAATGATGTTCTCAAAATAAATGAGATTGTATGGTATGATGCGTATATGCGTGTATCATGATGTATGGACATGTAATGTTTTAGCTGGGGAAAATAAATCCCGGAGCTGCTGGAGAATAGAGTTGAATTCTTCGTTTCCGCTGGGGATGGTGAACGAAGATGATTGTGAGAGTGGGTCTGCAAGAGAAAAGAACTCCACTGGGGAATAAACTGATGAAGAGATTAATCCGAGGGGAATTACTCTGTGGGGAAGAGATGTTCTGCTGAGGATTTTAACGATAAACTCCGCTGGGAATTCCGCTGATAAACTCTGTTGGGGATGGATTACCGTTGCTGGTGATATTGAATATGTTGAGGAATGAATTCCTGTTCGGGGAAAGAAAGCACTTCACTGGGGATGATCTTTCAGTTGCGACTTGCTGAGGATAACCCAGTTAGACTCTTGTGGGGATAACCCTCTGAATTTGGCTGGGAAATTTATTTGCGCTCTGCAGGGGATAAGCTTCCAAAATCTACTGGGGAAGATGATTCAACTCTGTTGGGAAAACTTTTTTAGACTGCGTTGGGGAAATGGCTCTACTAGGGGTACCTTGTATTCCGCCAGGGAACATTCTTATACTCTATGGAGGAATATTAAGACTGCCGGGGATACTCTTATACTTGCTGGGGAATGTCTTTATACTCTGTCGGAGAATATTAAGACCTTCTGGGGATACCACACCTTTTTACGGCTGATGGTAGACTAACTCTGCTTGGGGGAGAGTATTGTTGATTTGTACATAGCTGCAAGTCTCAGCTGGGAGAGCTACCATTACTGCCTTATTCTGCGGGGAGTGAAAGTATCTTAGCTATATTCTTCATCTAAATCTACCTTTGTACCTGGTGGACAGAGCAACTATGCAGCTTGGACAATTCTTATGCCCCTGTTTCTGATATTACCAGTAATTCATCTTTCGTTTCGCATGTAAATATTTATGATCAGCAATTAATGTCAAATGCATATATAAAAAATGAACCTTTGGACGTTCTTTGCAAAACAAAACGGGTAAAGGAAAAACAATTTGAAATTTGTCTGAAAATGAATTTGTATTGATTTTTGAAGTTTGCCTGTAAATAGGCGTTTTTATACAAGAGGCTGACGTTCTAGTAAGAGAACACCGCCGAACAAATAGAATTTATACAATTTATGAAAAAGAAACAAAACAGCTATGTGAATGATCCCACTGGGTTCCAACTCTGCTATTGCCTTTATATCTTCAAGCATCTCATCACTTTGCTACTTAGTTGAAGATGAATCGGATTGATTAATGCCGTCCGAGCTTGATAGTCGATATCGAAGTCTGGATGCAAGGTGATCCAATGAGACATAGTGTTACACTTTTAATCCCTAACTTTTGCCTGGACCGTCCTTTCGGGTTTTCAGTCCACCAGGATACCCATTTTTGCCCAAGCCGCCTTTTCAGGTTTTCGACTTGTCGGGTGTACAGATTTTTTTCATTTTCATCCCTTATTTTTGCCCGAACCCTTTTGGTTCGTCGGGAAGCCCTTATTTTTGCCTAGGCCATTCAACCTAGCGGGTCTTTGATCATGCATAGTATCTTTTCACTATGTCTGCATTGACGAGGTGAGGGAGGTCTTCACCATCCATGGTGGTTAGAATCATAGCTCCTCCTGAGAAAATGTTCTTAACCACAAACGGCCCTTCGTAAGTAGGGGTCCATTTTCCCCTGGGATCACCTTGAGGTAGGATAATGCGCTTGATTACCAGATCCCCAACTTGATACTCTTGTCGTCTAACTTTCTTGTTAAATGCCTTGATCATCTGTTTTTGATACGTCTGACCATGACAAATAGCAGTAAGTCTCTTTTCATCGATTAGGTTCAGTTGATCAAGTCGGGTATGAATCCAGTCATCTTCACTCAAACCTGCATCCTTCATGATACGAAGAGAGGGTATCTGAACTTCAATAGGCAAGACTGCCTCCATACCATAAACCAAGGAATAGGGGGTTGCCCCTGTTGACGTCCGTGCTGAGGTACGGTACCCATGAAGAGCAAATGGTAACATCTCGTACCAGTCTTTGTATGTCACTGTCATCTTCTGCACAATCTTCTTAATGTTCTTATTAGTCGCTTCTATAGCCCTATTCATCTTCGGCCGGTAGGGAGAAGAGTTGTGATGTTGTATCTTGAATTGCTCGCAGAGCTCAGTGATCATCTTGTTGTTGAGATTGGTACCATTGTCCGTAATGATCCTCTCTGGTACACCATATCGACAGATCAGATTGTGCCGAATGAACCGTGCCACGACGTTCTTGGTTACAGTAGCAAAGGAAGCCGCTTCAACCCACTTTGTAAAGTAATCAATCGCTACCAGGATGAAACGATGCCTGTTGGATGCTGTAGGTCTGATCTCGTCGATCATATCAATGCCCCATATTGCAAAAGGCCAAGGCATTGTCAAGACGTTCAAAGGAACTGGAGGTACGTGTACCTTATCATCATAGACCTGGCACTTGTGACATGTTCGAGAATACTGATAACAGTCGGCTTCCATTGTGGACCAGTAATATCCTGCCCGGAGGATTTTCTTTGCCATGGTATTTCCACTGGAATGGGTTCCGAAGGTACCTTCATGCAATTCTGCCATGATCCTTTTTGCTTCAATCTTATCCACAAAATGTAGTAAGGTCGAATCATGGTTACGCTTGTAAAGAATGTCATTGCTAATGAAGAACTTCGCCGCGAACCTCCTCAGAAACTTCTTGTCATTAACAGATGCACCCTCGGGGTATTCCTGAGCCTCAAGATACCTCTTCACCTCATGATACCAGGGCTTTTCTGTTACTTCTTCAGCCTCAAGATTACATTAATGTGCGGGTTCGTCCAATCTTTCAATGATAATCCTGGGAGCTTCGTTTTCCCAGTTGACTTTGAACATAGAAGACATTGTAGCTAACGCGTCCGCTAACTGATTCTCCTCTCTAGGGAAGTGTTCAAAGGTTATCTCCTCAAAATGGGGAAGCAATGTCAACACATACTCCTTGTAAGGGATAAGATTTGGGTGTTTCGTATCCCACTCGCCTTTGATCTGACTGATCACGAGAGCGGAATCTCCGAAGATACTTAGAAACTTAATCCTTAGGTCAATTGCAGCTCGAAGACCCATAATGCATGATTCATACTCCGCCATGTTGTTGGTGCAGTTGAAACATAGCCGGGCGGTGAGCGGAGTATGAGAGCCTTTAGGAGATATGATTACGGCGCCAATGCCGTTACCCAAAGAGTTTGAAGCTCCATCAAGGTACATAGACCATCGGGATCCTTCCTCAGGTCCTTCATCCGGTCCAGGTGTCTCACAATCAGTCACAACCATGATATTCTCGTCCGGGAATTCAAAGTTCATAGACTGGTAATCATCCACTGCCTGGTGTGCCAATTGGTCTGCCAATACACTTCCCTTGATTGCCTTTTGGGTCGTATACTGGATGTCATACTCAGTCAAGATCATCTGACATCTTGCTATTCTTCTGGACAAGGCGGGCTTTTCGAAGATATACTTGATTGGATCCATCTTTGAAATTAACAGAGTAGTGTGAGTCAGCATATACTGTCTCAGCCGGCGAGCAGCCCATGCCAAAGCGCAGCAAGTTTTCTCGAGCAGTGAGTATCGGGTCTCACAGTCGGTAAACTTTTTGCTAAGGTAATAAATAGCATGCTCTTTTCGGCCAGGCTCGTCATGCTGCCCCAACACACACCCCATTGAGTTGTCGAGTACCGTCAAGTATAAGATCAGAGGTCTCCTTTCAACTGGTGGCATCAGGATGGGCGGCTCTTGGAGATATTCCTTGATCCTTTCGAAAGCGGCCTGACATTCATCGTTCCAAAGTACCACTTGATCTTTGTTCAGTAACTTGAAGATTGGCTCACAAGTAGCAGTTAGGTGTGAGATGAATCGGGCAATGTAGTTCAGTCGTCCCAGGAAGCCTCGGACCTCTTTCTCTATCTTGGGAGCTGGCATCTCTTGTATGGCTTTCACTTTTGCCGGATCCACTTGAATACCCTTGTCGCTTACAACGAAACCCAGTAGCTTACCAGACCTCACCCAGAAGGTGCACTTGTTCGGGTTTAACCTTAGCTTGTACAACTTCAACCTATCAAACAGCTTCTGCAGATGGTCAAGGTGTTCTTCCTCAGTCTGGGACCTTGCAATCATACCGTCGACGTATACTTCAATCTCATGATGGATCATGTCATGAAACAAAGCAACCATGGCACACTGATATGTTGCCCCAGCATTCTTTAACCCAAAAGGCATGACCTTGTAGCAAAAGGTACCCCACTGAGTGACAAAGGTGGTCTTTTCCATGTCTTCGGGAGCCATTTTTATCTGATTATAACCGGAGAAGCCATCCATAAAGGAGAATACCTTATGCTGCAGTGTTGTCAACCAGAACGTCGATGTGAGGTAGAGGGAAATCATCCTTAGGGCTCGCCCTGTTCAGATCCCTGTAGTCAACATACATTCGGACCTTACCATCTTTCTTTGGCACTGGAACCACATTGGCAACCCACTGAGGGTAAGAAGTCACTGCTAGAAATCTGGCGTCAAACTGTTTCATAACATCAGCTTGATTTTCTCATACATCTCTGGGCGCATACGACGAACCTTCTGTTTCACTAGAGGACAGTCTTCCTTGGTAGGAAGGAGATGAACCACAATATCGGTATCCAACCCTGGCATATCTTCGTAAGACCAGGCAAAGATTTCGACATAGTCACGCAACATCTGAATCAACCGTTGTTTCACACTAAGCTCCAGATTTGCATCGATCTTGTCTTCCCTCTTGTCTATCTCAGTACCCAGATTCACTGTTTCCACCGGCTCTTCATGTGGCTGAATAGCCCTCTCTTCCTGGAGTAGCAGTCTTGCAAGTTCACCAGGCACTTCGCAATCATCTTCACCTTCGTCTTCGGCTAAGTTGATCGGATTTTCGAAGTCATAACTGGCAGTAGCAGAGTCGTTACCAGTGAGATCCAGAGCGAATGTGGACCTGTATACGTGAGTGTGTGTAAAATAGTTGTTTCACAATATATATAATAAAGAAAAACAAGGAGCGCAAAATTTGAATATGCAAGAATTTCCAATGCTTTTATTAATGATATATGAAAATGACACACAAAAGCCCTCACAAATGAAGCCACGGTGTCCCGGGTAAGACACCAGGCCATAAAGTTTCAAAACATTGTCTATTACAAATTCAAAACAAAAGTTTCATTACTGGGTAACAAAAGTAATAGGGATGAAGTCCTTTTCTTTCCAGTTGCTTGGTCCACCGTTGGTCGTAGGATAGATCCAACCGTCGAATTCAGACTCTTCCACATCATCCTCAATGGCATTCACTCCCAAGTTGCTGATGAACACAGGAGGTCTTCCGATCCTTGCACTTCGAATAGCCCTTTGAGCTTCTGCTGTGAAACCCAAACCAAACTTATTAGTCTTCTGTGTAAAATCAGGGAGTCGCCCCCAATTTGCACACTCACCCTTCTCAATAACAGCCCAAGCATCTTTTAAGGAAGCCATGTTCATAGGAGAATCCTCGACCACAGTCTCAGCTGATGCCAGTGTCTGGGGAACCTCTTCAAAATGCTGAAATGGGATCTCAATGAACTCCCCATCCATCTCTACGTATCAGAACGAATTGAGGTGGTTGACCATGTACTCTTCCTCCCCTTGTATTATCACAATCTTCCCTCTGACCGGGTACTTCAACTTCTGGTGGAGCGTTGAGGTTATGGCCCCAGCTTTATGGATCCATGGACGACCCAGCAAACAAGAGTAGGATGGCCGAATGTCCATCACATAGAACGTAGAATTGAATACCTGAGAACCAACTTTAATTGGAATACCAACTTCACCGTGCACCATCCTTTTAGACCCATCAAAGGCCCTGACTACGATGTTACTTGGTTTTAGCTCTAACCCTTTGCAATCCAACCGGTCTAGAGCTTTTTTGGGCAAGACGTTCAATGAGGAACCATTATCAACCAACACATATGCAAGAGTAGTGCCCCTGCATTCGATGGAGACATGCAGGGCATCGTTATGATTTTTCCCCTTAGCAGTCAAATCGGCGTCAGAAACCCAAACCATTATCAGCAGTCAAATTAGCCATACAATCTGTAAACTGATCAGCTGATGTCTCTTGTGGCACATGGGCAGTCTTCAGGAAGGTAATCAGAGCCTTGGCATGGGCCTCTGAACACAACAAAAATGATAACATAGAAATCTTGGATGGGGTTTGCCCCAGCTGCTCTACTACGTTATAATCGCTCTTCTTAATAATCTTCAGAATCTCTTCCATCTCCTGTTTGGAAGCTTCAACAGTAATTGTCTTTGGTGCCTCCGTCTGGGCAGGCACATCAGTGATGATCCCTTTGCCCCGAGCGTCAGATGACTCGGCGACAGGGGTAAGAATAGGAACTTGATCAGGAATGGCAGTAGGTACACTTGCAGGTGTAATAACGACAAGTCTTCGGACAGTTGGTAGAGCAATATCAGGTGAGAAAAGTCTACCGCTGCGGGTGACTTTAGCAGGTCCAGTAATGTTGCTGATGTCAGTACCAGCATCCAACTCTTGCTTAACTCCTAGAACATAAACATATGCCCCATAGTGCCAAGGGACAGCTTTGTCAGAGGTGTAGGGGATGGGCCCTTGAACAGTGATGATCACAGGTGCGATTTTCGGAACAGATGTAATTCTAACAGGCTTCCTCGAGGGAGCCTTGGAAGAATTGTCAAAAATGGTAACAATGGCAACTTCTTCATAAGGAATGGAAGGAACAACAGTCTTCTCAAACAGGATCTCTTTACTATCCATCAGGTTTTGGATACCTGACTTCAGGAATGGGTAACCGGTAGGTAAAACAGAACACATATGGCAACCTTCGTCACAGCCCGGAAATAAACCGGCTAGCAACAGGTTCTTCTTGACAGTCATTAGAGGGGTAACAATATCATCCGCAGAAACTACAAATAAGTCTTCCTCTACAACATTTACTCCATGTTTGGGCATGAGAGCAGTCACAACATTAGGCCTCTCGTGCGACTCTAACTCAATCTCCTTTGCATCAATTAAGTCTTGTATCTTGTTCTTCAAAGCCCAACAATCATCCGTATTATGCCCCGGGCTATCGGAGTGATAAGCGCAGCGAGCGTTAGGGTTATACCTTGGTGACGTTGTGTTTGAATTCTTTGGGGGTTCCCTTATAGTCATCAGATTAGTCGTCAGCAACTGTGGCAGAATCTGAGATAAGGTCATGCTGAGACGAGTGAATTGCCTCTTAGGTCTCTCATCCTTTTGTTGATTGTTGTACTGAGGAGTACCAGCAGGTTTTGAAATAACAACCGCATTGACAGTTTGGTGGTGTTTTGGTCTGCTCTGTCTTCTTGCACTGTAGACGACACTGGACTCTTTCTTAAACGGCTTTTTCTCAGTGCTCGATGAGGCACCCTTCTGTATCTTCCCAGCCTTAATAACAGCTTCAATCCTCTCACCCGTTAAAATAAGATCTGTAAACCCAGATGAAGAGCTTCCAATCAGATGGTTAAAGAATGGACCAGACAGGGTCCCCAGAAACATGTCAACAAGCTCACGATCAGCCAAAGGTGGTTGCACCCTTCCGGCAAGGTCTCTCCACTTCTGAGCATACTCTTTAAATCCTTCACCTGTTCCTATTGATATACACTGGAGTTGGGTACGCGTAGGAGCGAGGTCGGAGTTGTATTGATACTGCCTGTAGAATGCAGTAGCCAAATCCTCCCAGCTATAGATACTGGCTCCGTCCAACTGATAGAACCACTCAAGTTGAGTCCCTGAGAGACTATATTGAAAGAAATGGATCCATAAGTTCTTATCAGCAGTGTAAGGCTGGATCTTCCTCACGTATGACCGGAGGTGCAGCTTCGGACAAGAAACTCCGTCATACTTGGAAAAGGCAGGTGCCTTGAATTTATGGGGAATCACCACCCCAGATGATATACCTAGATCTCTGAAGTCCAGAACGGGCACCTTCTGAATTTCCATAGTGCTCAACCAGTCTTCCAGTTGTTTATACTTATCCTATGCAGGAGGATACTGTTCTTCATCATAGTCCGTCTTGTTGTCAGAGATCACAGGGCTAGGATCCCTCCTTTCTTGTGAACTATCTTTCCCTCCAGATGAGGTGGTCAGATCAACTTCATTCTGCAGCCTGTTCCCAAACCTGTGCCCTGTGCTGAACAGGACTGTCCTCTTCTTCTTTTTCTTCTTCTCTTTCAGAATCAAGGTCTTCAGGTCCTGCTGACCTTTGGCTAGATTCATGAACAGCTCTTGAAATTGGGCATTCTGGGCCTGGAGGGCCTTGATGGCTTGCTCAGTTGAAGGTTCAGTAGACATGATGATTGCTGAAATAAACAGCGAAGAAGATAAGAGACCTGTAAGGGGTACCTATATATGAGGTGCATGGGATGAAATGCGTATGATTTATGGTTTCAAAGACAATCGGGATTCAAATTTGTAAACAAGAAAGGAAACACACTTTATTAGATTTGAACTTCAAAATTTAAATTGTTCAACAAATTGCCCTTAAGGTGTTACAATAGTGGAAATACTGAAAAGTAAACAAAAACTATAAAGGAGATCATCAAAGGTCCATCAGTGCTCCCATGGTCTCTTCTTCTCAGTGTGGACATAATCATTCAGGATCCTCTCATTCTCCAGTTGCCTAATCAGCTTATGGATCTTCTGCTCTTGTTCATTGAACTTTTCTCGGTAAGAATCTCGTTCATCCCTCAATTGCATCCAAGACCTCTTCAGTGCCCCAATATCAGTGGGCATATAAGGGTGGAGAATGGTTGGAAGAACCCCTTCTTCATTAGCAACTTCAAGAGTGACAGGCCGGATAGCTTCATATGGCATACCTAGCTTCTGGGCACGGATGCGGACCCATCTAAGATACGACTCCATTGGCAGAGAAGTCTTTGGACCCAAGTCATGTGGATCAGATTGGTGAACTCTGTCCCAAGCCCTTATGAACCTACGATGTAGCTCGTCGCTATCTCCCTGAAAATCAAAGATGATATGAGGCATCAACATCTCATGAGGCCCTTCTCTTCTGGCTCATCCAAACTGACGGAGAGCTAAGCATGGGATGTAAGAAATTCCTCCATAGGTTCCTAGCAGGGGAACATTGGGATACTCTCCACAGCGATCAATGACAGTCACCTCATCCATACCCTTGAGAGTCCAGATAATGTCATTATGAGAAAGAGACATCACCCTATAAGCCCAGCCCATTCCTTCTTTGTTCTTCAGCACTGACTTGGGGAGGTGCAAAATAAACCACCTCGACAATAAAGGAGCACAACACATCAAAGTTCCCCGCTTTCGGGCAGTACGAGCATAGAGCTGATGAAGGATGTCACCCAAGAGAGTGGGTACAGGGTTCTGAGAGATGAAGATCTTTATGGAATTAACATCAACAAAAGTATCAGGATTCGGAAACAATACTAAGCCATATATCAGAAGAGCCAAAATGTCCTCAAAGGCTTTAAAGTCTAAGCTGTCCCAGAAGTAGTTAGCCTTGCCAACCAATAACTTAGTCAGAAAACCCTTAGCTCCACTTCTAGTCTCCCAGTTAGCCATTACCTCCTCTTTGGTCAAATGAAGGGCTGCAGCAATCTCTTCGGGCCTAAGAGTCTTCTCCCAACCAGTAAATGGAGTCTGCTCCAAAACAGAGATACTGAGCAACTCAGAGAACTCTTCTAGGGTGGGAACCAACTGATAGTCTTGAAAAGCGAAACAATGGTACAGCGGATCATAAAACTGGACCAGGACACTCATCATTTGTTCGTCCAATTTGGAGGTGACCAAAATGAGAAGAGAACCATGCCTCCTGATGAAGGAAGTAGTGTCTGGCATCCTGACAACCAAATCTTTAAGCAGGGTAGGGACTTGGACAAAGTTGATCCGGATGGTATTCTTACGCATAAGCATCATGATGACCTACAAAACAGAGCAAAGATGAAACCCTCTTGTCTTTGAAATAGGTTAGTCCTTATGCAAGATGTATGCAATGGTATGATGTCATGATGTCATGATAAAGGCACACCACAAGTATCCACAAAAGCAAACATGGTAAAGGCACACAAGTCACACTGAGAGCCCTTAGATTTCAGGCTGGCATGGAGCTTAGGTACTACCCTCTTTCAGTTCAGTTGGTTTAAACCTGTCCTAAAAATAGTAACCGGGTTCTAGAGGATCTCAATATCATTGACTACCCTTAATCAGTCATCATTCCAGTTTAGCAACCTTTTCTTGCGGCCGGAATCATCGCGAGAGTTTAGTCTCAATGAGTGTAGCATACTGCTACTGTTCTATGGCCAAGTTGGTCAATTTAAGGTTCTAAGGTCAGTTGGTGCTTAATGACCCCTTAGAAGACCCATATTCTCCTCGTTCCAACACAAGGGATATCGGTACAGACTAAAGTGCCACACCAACGTAGCTACTACTTCATCCGTATCGGTCTACGCTGTACAGATCTCTCACAGTTTATTGCTACTTACCTAAGGGTATGCCCCAAATCCGGGTTAGGATCTATAGAAACTCCGATACAAGCCCACAAAGATAAATCATACAAAGCATAAAATTGAAAACAACTGTGATCTAATCCTAAGGTACACCTCACTTATAGATTAGTCCCCAGCAGAGTCGCCAATTTTGTGATCGGTGGGAATGAGAACTGACTGTTTTGGAATGCTGGTTCGCGTTTGCGTTTGTTTTTGCAAAATGTCGCGGTAAGCAAAAGTCGCCATCGTCTTTTATTTTACCCAACAAGGAAAGGACAAAAGAACAGAAAAATTCCTTTTTGAGATGTTTCTCAGGTTCGGGAGGTAGATTATAGAAAGGGAAGGTGTTAGCACCCTTTCTATCCGTGGTTATCCACGGGCTCTTAGGTACTTGCTCATTGTGTTTTCAAAAGTTTTCTTTTCTTTGTGTTTGTGGGTTTGAAAAGAGTTTTTTGTTTTGAAAGGGGTGTAAGTGCAAAAAAGTTTTGTTTTGTTTTTAAAAGGAGCAAGTACTTAAGAACCATCTACCTACTCAAAAATGAATTAATCTGTACAAATGTCCTTTAGACAATGTTATCCCACTATTGAGGAGTAGGTAGCACCGTCGTTGGAGTTTTCGGGTCAATTCGATTAAGGGACGTGTGGTCACGAAAGCAATGTTAGGATGCCTTAGCGGTAATCCTAATTTCTTAGATCATTTTTTCCGAGGCAACCGTTTCGAGGCAACTTATGATCTTTGGACAAGAGGAAGACCTCTAAAACTTCCTATACTCAATGACCACGTTCGAGGCAACCAAGTGAGGTGTACCCTAAGAGTGGCATGTGCAAGTGTGTCATTTTTCTGTTATATTATCTTTGTACATGTTATGGTGAGCTATGTTTGTTTTTAGATTAAAGATTGATCTTGTCATGCATTGCCTAATTATCAAACATCTAACAGTTAATATTGTGCGGAAATTAAATTGCGGGAAATTAAATCTAAGCTATTACAAGGCGTCGGGTATTTACATCACCAAAAAAAAAACCCTTCAAAATTAAATTGCGGAAAGTAAATAAAAGCGATAAATAAAAATCCTAATTTAAAAACTATTACATTCCCGAAACAATTACATTATTGGATAAAAATAATATGCGTGCGAGAAAATTAAATCGGAGCATTTTTAGGGTTTTGACCCTTTTTTAAGAAAGAAAACATATTTTTGTTATTTTTGAATTAAAAATCAAGTCTAAGTTAATAATTGAATCGATTAATTAAATGAAAATATTTTTGTTTTTTATAATTAAGGAAATAAAATAAGAATGGTTAAAAGTTATTAAAAAACCTAAATCTAAATAGATTTTAATTTATTGCAAAATATGTTAAAATTATACCTAATTAAATAAAACTAAATTGATTAAATTATTTATTTAAAAAAATAAAATAGTGAAATTAATAAAAATATTATTTTTTAGGTTTTTTATGAGAAAAATTATTGGGTTAGTAATTAATTAAAATAATAATAATAAAACAATAAATAAAATAGGAAAATAATGAAAGAAAAATAAAAAGGGAGCAAACTCAGGGGGTATGGGCTTAATTTGATGGTGGAATTAGCAATTTCCAGGCCCAATTTCAATCAGCCTGCTTGACTTTTTGGATCGCCCACATGCTTGTTGACTTGAGACCATGGTAGTCCTCCATCCTTGGCCACTGGATCAGATCTGAAACCACCTGGCAGGCATCTGGATAAGGGTATATGGTGAGCTGCATCTTGGGCGTTGCGTACAAATACCTGAAGAAAAATTATAACAAATATTGGGGGACCTGGGATTCGAACCCAGGTCCCAATGCTTAAATGCCAGCGCTCCAACCACTCCACCAATGTTGCTTTATTGTTAATGGGATACATAATGAACATTATATTGGAAACCATTAATTATGCCTGAAAAAATAAAAAAAAATTGCACGAAATTTGAACTGGCCAGTAAGGAGAAGACGCGTGGTCGTCTTCTTCCACAAGTTCCTGGTTATTTACCTGCGGATTTTTATCCACAGGAAGATTCATAGCTTGCCTCCAAAACTCGCCCTAGGCCATGGAAACGAACCCTAAGAGCATCAACATGCTCATCTTCTCCCACTGAGTCCATTTATGCCCTGGATTTGCTCTAATTTTCCCTGAAAACAAAATGCCTAAAAACGAAGAGACAAAACCCTAGCTTCGGGCATGGCTGTACATACTACAAAAACGCAATTCAATTATGCCAACAGTTTCAGAATGCAACGCAAAGCATGATGTTGTACCCCAAAATTTTCCCTCCCATATTTCTCAAGACATGTCAAGAATCATCTCCAAGATTGTTCAAAAGTTGGACAGTCAAATCACCTCCTAAGGTAGTCAATTCAAAATTAGGGTTTTGTGTTGCATCAAGGTCCTCACATCCAAATGACCCCAAGTGCTCCCCAATGTCCTAATATGTTCTCAAGTTCATCCATGTCAAATTTCAAGCCTTGCAGAGGAAGTTTGGTCAGTCAATTGCTCAAGAAGTCCAAAAGTCGACTGTGCTAGGGCAAAAGTCAACTGTGACCCAAATACAGTCAAACCTCAAGATTTTTTGTCAACATTCTCATTTTGAAGGATAATTCATCATTTGACCAAGGGTTGATCATGATTCATCAAGGATTGCTCAAGATTCATCAAGATTCAAAATTTGCTAAATTAGGGTTTTGTAGGAAAAGTCAACTCAACTTTGACCAAGCATAACTTTCTCAAGACATGTCAAGAATCATCTCCAAGATTGTTCAAGAGTTGGACAATCAAATCACCTCCTAAGGCAGTCAATTCAAAATTAGGGTTTTGTGTTGCATCAAGTTCCTCACATCCAAATGACCCCAAGTGCTCCCCCAATGTCCTAATATGTTCTCAAGTTCATCCATGTCAAATTTCAAGCCTTGCAGAGGAAGTTTGGTCAGTCAATTGCTCAAGAAGTCCAAAAATCGACTGTGCTAGGGCAAAAGTCAACTGTGACCCAAATACAGTCAAACCTCAATATTTTTTTGTCAACATTCTCATTTTTAAGTAAAATTCATCATTTTATCAAGGGTTGATCATGATTCATCAAGGATTGCTCAAGATTCATCAAGATTCAAAAGTTTCTAAATTAGGGTTTTGTAGGAAAAGTCAACTCAACTTTGACCAAGCATAACTTTCTCATACTTTATGAGAAATGACCCATCCAAAGCTCATTTTGAATAGGATGAAATTTACTACAATCCATCTTCACACCCCAAGATCAAGAAATGCACTCACAAGAAGTTAAAAATTTGGACATTATAGGTCATTTTTGAAAGTACATAAAAACACCTTTTTTTCCAAAGCTTATAACTAGAGAATGGAAGATCAAAATAATCTCAGACCAAAAAGGTTGGTTAGAGGACATCTCAAGGTTTCTAAAACGTCAAATAACACCTCCAAAGGTTCAAAATTGAAGAAGTTATGCATTGTTGAAGTTGGGAATTTTTCCAAAATGGCCAAAAGTCAACTATCCTCAAAACTCCGATTTTTGACAAAAGGGCCCACTTGTTTCCACTTGATTTGGTCTTGTCATGCCACACACGTGTCCCATCCTTAATTTCATGGACATTCATTTATTTTTCTATTTTATTTAATTTTTATTGATTTAATTCATTTTAAATCAATATTAAATCAAATAAAATCTAAGAATTGATGTAATGAGATTCTTGTGGTCATTATAGGTCTTCATTGTCAAGATACACCAAACCAAATCCGAATCATGCCTTATGGTGCACAAAATATTTGATTTGAGCCATTTTTGGAAATTTGTTAATGGAAGATCATATCAAATCATGAATCTTCAATGCACATGGATTCAGGCCAAAAGGTTAAACCTAATTCATTCTATAATACTTGTACAAGCCACACACATCAAGAACACGCACAAAGCATTGCAGAAACGGCCAAAAGAACTTGAGAAAAAAGCTTGAAAACCTTGGATCTGGAATCGTTCTTGGAGGCCTTTTCAGGATCAAATAATGGTCCCAATCGCTTCCTTGCACTTCACTAAAGCAGTGCCAATCATAATCATGCGTTCTCCTGCCTCCAAAAGCCCTGTAAGTGTCGCTCAAAACCGCCATGCTCATGGAATCGTAAAGCTTCAGTCTTGCATCCATTCTTTGAGATAATTGCATATTTGAATTCCTTACATCATTTGCGAAATTTCTGCATTAGTCAATTTCATTATCATGCCATATATCACAAAATGCCATTGTAGATTGTTTTAGGGCTCTTTCAGGGGTTTTCGTTACAGGGAAAATTGGTCAATAAAAGGACCATGATTGGAACCAGGACGGAGAGGCGAGTAGAACTACGCCTTTAGTTTGCATTTTGGTGGCTCGTGGTGGATTTTGAGACAGCATGACATATAGCTACAGACAGTCGTCCGTTGGTATAGGTAAAAGGACTTTTAGCCACAGTCCCAATGACATGGATGATAGCGTGGCGTGGCCATATTGGTGCGTTTGAATAGCGCACCATATTTTTATGTTTTCCAGCATTTCACTTATTGATCTCATATAATAATTAATACTTATCCCATTAACAAAAAAGTAAGTCAGCTCAGTTGGTGGAGGCACTATTGAAAAACCCCTTGGGACCTGGGTTCGAATCCCAGGTCCCCCAAAACGCTTTATTTGATTTTTCTTCAAGTATTCCTATGCAATTCTCAAAAGACGGTCTATCATGCTCCTCAAAAATCCACCTACCAAATAGCCTTCAAGGCAGATCCAATGATCCAGATTGAAGGTTCACTGTGGTCCCTGGTCAACAAGCACGCATTGAATCACCAAAGTCAAACAAGGCTGGGCGTACTGGGCCTTAAAGACTGCTGATCAAACACCCAGATCAGGCCCATACCCCCCTGAGTATTTCTTTTAATTCTATATCTTTTTATTTATTTATTTATTTATTTTGTTAAGTATTATTATTATTATTAAAAATTAACCAATTAACCTTTTTTTCATAAAATCAGAAAAAACCAAAAAAAAAAATTATTTTTATTAATTCCATTAATTTCATTATTTATTTTTGTAAATAAACATTAATTAATTTATTTAGTTTAAATAGGTTTAACATTAATATCTTTTGCAATAAATTAAAATCAATTTAGAATTAGGATTTTTAACTTTTTATTTTATTTCCTTAATTATAAATAAAACCCAAAAATATTTTCATTTAATTAATTAATTCAATTATTAACTTAGACTTAATTTTTAATTCAAAAAATAACAAAAATATGCTTTCTTTAATAAAAAAATGGTCAAAACCCTAAGACACTCCGATTTAATTTTCTCGCGCGCGTATTATTTTTGATCCATTTTTCAATATTGTAATTGCTTCAGGAATGTAATAGTTTTTAAATTAGGATTTTTATTTATCGCTTTTATTTACTTTCCGCAATTTAATTTTAAAGGGTTTGTTTTTGGCGATGTAAATACCCGACGCCTTGTAATAGCTTAGATTTAATTTCCCGCAATTTAATTTCCACACAATATTAACTGCTAGATGTTTGATAACTAGGCAATGCATGACAAGATCAATCTTTAAACTAAAATCAACATAGCTCACCATAACATGTACAAAGATAATATAACTGAAAAATAACACACTCGCACATGCGCACTCTTAGGGTACACCTCACTTGGTTGCCTCGAACGTGGTCATTGAGTATAGGAAGTTTTAGAGATCGCCCTCTTGTCCAAAGATCATAGTTGGCTCGAAACGGTTGCCTCGGATAAAATGATCTAAGACATTAGGGTTACCGCTAAGGCGTCTTAACATTGCTTTAGTGACCACACGTCCCTTAATCGAATTGACCCGAAAACTCCAATGACGATGCTACCTACTCCTTAATAGTGGGATAGAATTGTCTAAAGGACACTTATACAGATTAATTCCTTTTTGAGTAGGTAGATGGTTCTTAAGTACTTGCTCCTTTTAAAACAAAACAAAACTTTTCGCACTTACACCCCTTTCAAAACAAAAACTCTTCTCAAACCCACAAACACAAAGAAAAGCAAACTTTTGAAAACACAACGAGCAAGTACCTAAGAGCCCGTGGATAACCACGGATAGAAAGGGTGCTAACACCTTCCCTTTCTATAATCTACCTCCCGAACCCGAGAAATATCTCAAAAAGGAATTTTCTGTGCTTTTGTCCTTTCCTTGTTGGATAAAATAAAAGACGGTGGTGACTCTTGCTCACCGCGACATTTTGCAAAAACAAACGCAAAACACGAACCATCCTTCTAAAACAGTCAGTTCTCATTCCCACCGATCACAGAACTGGCGACTCTGCTGGGGAATAATTATGAGTGAGGTGTACCTTAGGATTAGATCATTGTGTTTTCAATTGTATGCTTTGTATGCTTTAATTTTGTGGTCTTGTATCGGAGTTCTATAGATCCTAACCCGGATCTGGGGATACCCTTTAGGTAAGTAGCAATAAACTGTGAGGGATATGTACGCCGTAGACCGATACGAATGAAGCAGTAGCTACATTGGTGTGGCACTTTAGTCTGTACCGATATCCCTTTTGTTGGAACGAGGAGAATATGGGTCTTCTAAGGGGTCATTAAGCACCAACTGACCTTAGAACCTTAAATTGACCAACTTGGCCATAGAACAGTAGCAGTATGCTACACTCATTGAGACTAAACTCTCGCGATGATTTCGGCCGCAAGAAAAGGTTGCTAAACTGGAATTATGACCGATTGAGGGTAGTCAGTGATATTGAGATCCTCTAGAACCCGGTTACTATTTTTAGGACAGGTTTAAACCAACTGGACTGAAAGAGGGTAGTACCTAAGCTCCATGCCAGCTTGAAATCTAAGGGCTCTTAGTGTGACTTGTGTGCCTTTACCATGTTTGCTTATTGTGGATACTTGTGGTGTGCATTTATCATGACATCATGACATCATAGCATTGCATACATCTTGCATAAGGACTAACCTATTTCAAAGACAAGAGGGTTTCATCTTTGCTCTGTTTTGTAGGTCATCATGATGCCCATGCGTAAGAATACTATCTGGATCAACTTTGTCCAAGTCCCTACCTTGCTTAAAGAGTTGGTTGTCAGGATGCCAGACACTACTTCCTTCATCAGGAGGCATGGTTCTCTTCTCATTTTGGTCACCTCCAAGTTAGACGAACAGATGGTGAGTGTCCTGGTCCAGTTTTATGATCCGCTGTACCATTGCTTCACTTTTCAAGACTATCAGCTGGTTCCTACCCTAGAAGAGTTCTCTGAGCTGCTCGGTATCTCTGTTCTGGAGCAGACCCCATTTACTGGTTGGGAAAAGATTCTTAAGCCTGAAGAGATTACTGCAGCCCTTCACTTGACCAAAGAGGAGGTAATGGCTAACTGGGAGACTAGAAGTGGAGCTAAGGGTTTTCTGACTAAGTTCTTGGTGAGCAAGGCTAACTACTTCTGGGATAGCCTAGACTTTAAGGCCTTTGAGGACATTTTGGCTCTTCTGATTTATGGTCTGGTATTGTTTCCGAATCCTGACACTTTTGTTGATGTGAATGCTATAAAGATATTCATTTCTCAGAACTCGGTACCCACTCTCTTGGGTGACATTCTTCATCAGCTCTATGCTCGTACTGCCCGAAAGCGGGGAACCTTGATGTGATGTGCTCCTTTATTGTCTAGGTGGTTTATTTCACACCTCCCCAAGTCAGTGCTGAAGACCAAAGAAGGAATTGGCTGGGCTTATAGGGTGATGTCTCTTTCTCATAATGACATTATCTAGACTCTCAAAGGTATGGATGAGGTGACTGTCATTGATCGCTGTGGAGAGTATCCTAATGTTCCCCTGCTAGGAACCCATGGAGGAATTTCTTACAACCCATGCTTAGCTCTCTGTCAGTTTGGAAGAGCCAGAAGAGAAGGGCCTCATGAGATTTAGATGCCTCATATCATCTTTGATTTTCAGGGAGATAGTGACGAGATACGTCGTAGATTCATACGGGCTTGGGACAGAGTTCACTAATCAGATCCACATGAGCTGGGCCCAAAGACTTCTCTGCGAATGGAGCCATATCTCAGATGGGTCCGCATTTGCGCCCAGAAGCTAGGTATGCCATATGAAGTTGTCCGCCCTGTCACTCTTGAGGTTGCTAATGAAGAGGGGGTTCTTCCAACTATTCTCCATCCTTATATGCCCACTGATATTGGGGCACTGAAGAGGTCTTGGTTGCAATTGAGGGATGAACAGGATTCTTACCGAGGGAAGTTCAACGAGCAGGAGCAGAAGATCCAGAAGCTGACTAGACAGTTGGAGAATGAGCGGATTCTGAATGATTATGTCCGCACTGAGAAGAAGAGACCATGGGAGCAGTGATGGACCTTTGATGATTTCTTTACAGTTTTTATTTATGTTTCAGTATTTCCATTCTTGTAACGCCTAAGGGCAGTTTGTTGAACAATTTAAATTTTGAAGTTTAAATCTAATAAAGTGTGTTTCCTTTCTTGTTTACAAATTTGAATCTTGATTGTCTTTGAAATCATAATCATACGCATTTCATCCCATGCACTCCATAAGCAGGTACCCTTTTCAGGTCTCTTATCTTCTTCGCTGTTTATTTCAGCAATCATCATGTCTACCGAACCTTCAACTGAGCAAGCTATCAAGGCCCTCCAGGCCCAGAATTCCCAATTTCAAGAGTTGTTCATGAATCTAGCTAAGGGTCAGCAGGACCTGAAGACATTGATTCTGAAAGAGAAGAAGAATAAGAAGAAGAGGACAGTCTTGTTCAGCATAAGGCTCAGGTTTGGGAACAGGCTGCAGAATGAAGTTGATCTGACCACCTCATTTGGGGGGAATGATAGTTCATAAGAAAGGATGGCTCCTAGCCATGTGATCTCCGACAATGAGATAGACTACGATGAAGAATAGTATCCTCCTGCTGAGGATAAGTACAAACAGCTGGAAGACCGTTTGAGCGCTATGGAAATTCAGAAGGTGCCCGGTTTGGACTTCGGAGATCTAGGTCTATCATTTGGGGTGGTGATTCCCCATAAATTCAAGGCACCAGCCTTTGCCAAGTATGACGGAGTTTCCTGTCCGAAGCTGCACCTCCGGTCATATGTGAGGAAGATCCAGCCTTACACTGCTGATAAGAACTTATGGATCCATTTCTTTCAAGACAGTCTCTCAGGGACTCAGCTTGAGTGGTTCTATCAGTTGGACGGAGCCAGTATCCGTAGCTAGGAAGATTTGGCTACTGCATTCTATAGGCAGTATCAGTACAACTCCGACCTCGCTCCTACGCGTACCCAACTCCAGGGCATGTCAATAGGAACGGGTGAAGGATTTAAAGAGTATGCTCAGAAGTGGAGAGACCTTGCCGGAAGGGTGCAACCACCTTTGGCTCATCGTGAGCTTGTTGACATGTTTCTGGGGACCCTGTCTGGTCCATTCTTTAACCATCTGATTGGAAGTTCTTCATCTGGGTTTACAGATCTTATTTTGGCTGGTGAGAGGATTGAAGCTGGTATTAAGGCTGGGAAGATATAGAAGGGTGCCTCATCGAGCACCGAGAAGAAGCCGTTTAAGAAAGAGTCAAGTGTTGTCTTCAGTGCAAGAAGACAGAATAAACCTGAACACCGTCAAGATGTCAATGCGGTTGTTATTTCAAAACCTGCTGGTGCTCCTCAGTACAACAATAAACAAAAGGACGAGAGACCTAAGAGGAAATTCACTCGTCTCAGCATGACCTTATCTCAGATTCTGCCACAGTTGCTGAAGACTAACCTGGTGACTATAAGGGAACCCCCAAAGAATGCAAATACAACGTCACCAAGGTATAATCCTAACGCCGCTGGCTTATCACTCCGATAGCCTGGGGCATAATACCGATGATTGTTGGGCATTAAAGAACAAGATACAAGACTTAATTGATGCAAAGGAGATTGAGTTCGAGGTGCACGAGAGGCCTAAGGTTGTGACTGCTCCCATGCCCAAACATGGAGTAAATGCTGTAGAGGAAGACTTGTTTGTAGTTTCTGTGGATGACATTGTTACCCCTCTGATGACTGTCAAGAAAAACCTGTTACTAGCCGGTTTATTTCCGGGCTGTGGCGAAGGTTGCCATATGTGTTCTGTTTTACCTACTGGTTGCCCATTCCTGAAGTCAGGTATCCAAACCCTGATGGATAATAAGGAGATCCTGTTTGAGAAGATTGCTGTTGTGATACGGTGGGAGAACTGACTTGAGGTTTTGCGTTTGTATTCGCACTTATTCGGTTTAGCAAGAGTCGCCACCGACTTTTTATTTATCCTAAGGAAAGGTCAAAAAGCACAGGAAAGACCTTTGAGATGTTTTCGTGGGTTCGGGGGGTAGATTATGAAAAGGGAAGGTGCTAGCACCCTTTTCATCCATGGTTATCCATGGGCTCTTAGTTACTTGTTTTTAGATCACTTGCCTTTGCTTTTCAATTGTTTGAAATGGTGCTTTGTGTGTGTGGTTTTGAAAATGTTTTGAAAAGGATGCCTTGTCTAGGCAACCTTTGTAATGATTCGTTTGAATGTTTTACAAAGGTGTTTGTCTTTTTGAAAAGATAATTCAATGTTTTTGAAAGTTGTTTTGGAAGTTTTGTTGTGGTGTGTGTTTGAAAATGGCAAGTGTTTTTGCATGTTTTTTTGATCAAGTAACTAAGAGTTGTCTACCTTATTTTACTCAAAGATTTTTCCTATGTTTTAACCCTTTTAACAGTGTTGTTTCACCATTGTGTTTGGTGAACAACCTTGCGTTAGGATGTTAAACGGAACGGGCGCGGGTCATCGTATAGACCATGAAAGCAATAGTGTCAAGCATCTTTGGCAATTTTCTTGAGGGACTATGATCATTTTGTTTAGGCAACAGGATAGCGTCATCGAGGGACTATGATCTTTTTGTTTGTTTTTGTTTTGCCAAAGTACTCAACATGCAACCATGGCCCATTTTTGAAGGCAACAAGTGGTGTAACCCTAGGGGTGCAAGTGTGAATTGTGTATTGATTTTCATGCATTTATCTTGTATTAGGTTATCTAGTGGTTGATTTTGAATCTTCGCATACAAACCCTAATTACTATACAGTATATAGAAAGCGATAAATTGCGGGAATTTAAAGTCTAAGCTATTACAAATAAGTATCCGGGGATGGGGGTACAAATGTTTACAAATGGGGATGAGTCTTATCAGGATAGTAGTGTCCAAATATTATTTACAACCAAATCGAATCGTCGCATTCTCAATGTAAAATATAGCAAGGTATAAGAATCAAAGAGAAATAAAAGTATTGTAAAATGCATATGATTATTTACAAATGATCAAAATGTTAACCTAATGTATTTATTAAGTATTTTATTATTTTTGTATTTTTGTTAATGTTATATAAATAAAAAGGTTTTTAAAGAGAAAAGTATTTAATTCAAAACAAACTAATTATTTATGTATTTTTTAAAATGTAATAAACATTAAGAAAATTTTGTGCAAAAAAGTTAATGTATTTTTATTTACTAAAAGGAATTTAGGTTATATAAAAAAAGAAAATAAGGTAAAAAAAAGTATTAGTTTGTATATAAAAAAAAGGTTAAATGGGCTTTAAAGATCATGCTTGGCCCAAAAAATGTGTGTTGAAAGAGGACAAGAGGGGGGTGTACGCAGAATCTATTGGGCTTAGGGTTTATGCAGGCTTGAGGTGTTATGCAAGCTTGTGCTTGTATGCAGGCTTGTGCTTATATGCAGGCTTGTGGTGTTTTTAACACAGGTTTGAAGTTTGTGTTTTATGCAGGCCTGTGGTGTTTTGATTTTTGGGGAGTGGATACAGTTTTATGGTTTAGTAACTGGTATCAGGCTTGATGCTTGAAGCAGTTTGTAAGCTTGAAGGCAGTTTTGAGGCTACAGGATGTGTTATGTGTTTACAGCTTTGTGTTATATTTTTCTATGTGTTCTGCCTCTCCTTTTTTCTGAACTGAACTCTTTGTTATATTTCTATCTTCTAAGCCTGCAAAACTGTAAGCCTCTACTTCTCTCTCTCTCTTTCTCTCTCCACAGAAAAAGCATATTTTATTGCTTAACTATCCTTTTTATTCTGAAAAGGTTTTGGCCAGAAAATGATGAAAAATGCTTTTACAAGTTTGCTTGCATTTTGTCTTTCCTCTGCATATCTTCTTACCTCCAGATTTTCTGCATTGCTTTTGTGTACTTGTTGACAGCTTTATTGAAAGCTTCTTTGACAGTTACAGCTTGGTTGACATTTTGAACTTGTGCAACTTGTTTGTTCAGTTTGAACTTTGTAATTTGTTTGGCATATTCAGTTTGTCCATTTTGACATTGCAATCTGTTTGGATTTGTGCAGCTTTGTATTTGATTAATTCATATGCTTGCAAAAAATTTTGCTTTCCTCTTTGTGAACCAAGAAGAGGAATTTTCCTGCGATTTACAGAGAGGACGAGCAAAAATAAAACAAACTGATTCCGGCCAACAACCTTTAATGATGAACTTTTTTGTCTGAAAATGCCTTTTTTAATTCATCTGTGTTTGACTTCTCTTTTTCTGGCTTTGCAGATAAATATCAATTGGGGCAAGGGAAGCAGCAGTAGAAGATGAAGATTTTAAGAAACTTAGGATGTAGATTTAATTTATTTTTAATCATTGTAATAACATTATTGTAAACAACTGTAAATAAATTTACAGTATTCAAATAATATTTGTAACAAACAATTGAAAATGAATAAAAATCTTTTTTTTCAGATATCTCTTTTAATTCTTCTGCAATTGCTTATTTAATTATTTAAATTTCTTAAGCCATAATAATTGGAAATTATCCCAATAATCTTAACTTAGATATTATAAATAATCAACAAACGTCGCATTCTTCTAGCCTTGTATTAACCAACAATACTTCCGGCATTCCAAATAACCAAAAGCATTGCACAAATAAACAAACAAACGTCCATACGCCTTTCACTTCACTGATTAAACCAACACTTCAAACTCTCAATTCAAATGCCTCATCTTTTATCCCAGATGTTTAGGTTTTGAGAAACAAACAGGAATCTTGAACAAGCGTCAAAACCAAGTGACAGTCAAATGAAATGTTGTGGATTCAATTCCTTCTAAGAATGCGTGTGCAAACCCTAATGTTGGATTTCCTGTCAAAGAAACGTCCGCCTGATCAAACCCTGAACCAAACTCCACCAAATCATTAAAAACCCTAATAATCTGCTTGGACAGATTCAAAAGTTAATGGAAACCCTAATTTTGTCTGACTGATAAGAAAAGTCTGTTTGACCGATTCTTAAGCCAATCTAAAAAATCAGGGAAAGCCCGAAGCTGTGATTTCTTGTGAAAGGAGAGGGAAAATTTTAGGGTACAACAGTTGCCCCTGTTCAATCTTCTTGAATCTAAAGAGTTAGATTGGCAGTTTTGCCGTTCACGACTCGAAGGTAAAAGGAGATTGGACACTAGAGTGCCCAAAAAATTTGCACTCGTCAAAGTGTAGTTTGAGGGAATGGGCTTAAAGATGCCATTTGGAGATGGGCTTAAAGATGCCATCTGGAAATTGTTGGTAGGAGGATGGGCTTATAGATGCCATCTAGAGATGTGACAGAATCTTGTCAGGGGATGGGCTTAGAGATGCCATCTGGAATGTATGTTATAGGTGAAAGAAATGAGTGTCAGAAAGGTGTCCATGTTTTGGAACGTCTCTGAGCTGGGGGTCTGAATAAGCAATAGATTGACATCCTTGTTTGGAAGCATCCGTAAACTATTTTCAAAAGTTGAATCTGAATAAGCGATAGACTAACATCCTTATTTGGAGAATCCGTGAACTGTTTTCAGAAGTCTTGAAGTTGAATAAGCAATAGATCAGCATCCATGTTGGGAAGCGTCCGTAAACTGTTTTCAAAAGTTGAGTTTGAACAAGCGATAGATTAACATCCGTGTTTGGAGAATCCGTGAACTGTTTTCAGAAGTCTTGAAGTTGAATAAGCAATAGATCAGCATCCATGTTGGGAAGCGTCCGTAAACTGTTTTCAAAAGTTGAGTCTGAACAAGCGATAGATTAACATCCGTGTTTGGAGAATCCGTAAACTATTTTCAGAAGTCTTGAAGTTGAATAAGCAATAGATCAGCATCCATGTTGGGAAGCATCCGTAAACTGTTTTCAAAAGTTGAGGTTGAAGCTTATTAATCTTATCCTGAAAAGGGTAAAATATTAGCTGAAACACAAAGTAATGTTGCATGAAATGTATGATGCAATATATATGTTATATCAATGTTTATGATATATGAATGTAATGAATGCGCATGTAAGCTGAGTAGCTGTCTTGCTGAGGATAGATGAATCTTGGATAGCTGGAGATAATAGAATCTTTGACTGCTGTCGGGGAAAGTAAATCCTTGACTGTTGCAGGGGAAAGTAAATCCTTGACTGCTGCAGGGGATTGCAAGAATCTTTTGATCGTTCAAAATGAGAAGTCCTGGGACCACTGTTGGGGACTCAGGAGCTTGGGTTGTATGCCAATCTACTGGGGATTCCTATCTTGAGGAGATCTTCATTGGGGAATATCTGAATATTCTGTGAGGAACTGAGAATGAGAGTCTTCATTCTGCTTGGGGAATATCAGGAACTCAGGTTATATGTATCTTTGAGAATGAGAATCTTCATTCTGTTAAGGGTTAACTGTTATTTGGTTGATCTCCAGGCTTTCACAGAAACTTGTATTGCTATCTGGTCGTAATCCAGGCTTCACAATAACTTGTTGAGCTGCTATCCGATCGAATCCGGGCTTCACGGCTTTTGTTAAAGATATACCACTATCTGGTCGACTCCAGGCTTCGTAGTATTCTTGGTTGCTGTCTGGTCGTAATCCAGGCTTCACAGAAACTTGTATTGCTATCTGGTCATAATCCAGGCTTCACAATAACTTGTTGAGCTGCTATCTGGTCGAATCTGGGCTTCACCGCTTGTGTTAAAGATATACCAATATCTAGTCGACTCCAGGCTTCGTAGTATTCTTGGCTGCTGTCTGGTCGTAATCCAGGCTTCACAGAAACTTATATTGCTGTCTGGTCATAATCCAGGCTTCACAATAACTTGTTGAGCTGTTATCCGATCGAATCCGGGCTTCACGGCTTGTGTTAAAGATATACCACTATCTGGTCGACTCCAGGCTTCGTAGTATTCTTGGTTGTTGTCTGGTCGTAATCCAGGCTTCACAGAAACTTATATTGTTGTCTGGTCGTAATCCAGGCTTCACAATAACTTGTTGAGCTGTTATCCGGTCGAATCCGAGCTTCACAACTTGTGTTAAAGATATACCACTATCTGGTCGACTCCAGGCTTCGTAGTATTATGATACTGTTATCCGGTCGTAATCCGGGCTTCACAATATGTTGTAGAGATCAAGATACTATCCGGTCGAATCTGGGCTTCATAACTTGAATTTTGTGAGAATTTGATCTTTGACGACTGTAACTTCCAACAGGTGATGAAGGAACTTTTGAACGACCGATCAATTTGAAATGTAATTTGTTTTGGAGAATAAATCCTTGACAAATGTTGGGGAAATAAACCCATGAATGCTGGTCTGCTAGAGAGGTGATGAATTTCTCGAGGACGCTTGAATTTCTTTTCAGAAAGATTTCGGAGAAATTTCATCACTGCTCCTAGTATCAGATGTTTGTGATATTGCCAGGACACTTGGATTGCACGTAACCCTTTGATGAGATTGATGTTTAAATGCCCCAAGTGATGGTGAGGGAGACTTGCCCCAGGTTAATCTGTAATTGAGAGATTTGCTGAAATCTTGACTGGACTGCCCCAGGTTAACTGAACTTTGAAAGATCTGTTGAAATCTTGACTGGACTGCCCCAGGTTAACTGAACTTTGAAAGATTTGTTGAAATCTTGACTGGACTGCCCCAGGTTAAATGGACAATACCAAATAAAATCCCCTTTTGTTGATATGAGATTTTTGTACCGGAAGTGTCATCCCACTTGAAGTGATCTTTACTCACTGAGAGATTTTTCGTTCCTCCGAACATTCGCTGTATGAATTTCTTCGCTGTCAAACAAATAACCATGTGCAAACAACAATATTCAAATAATGCAAAGTTTATGCTTGTCTCGAAGTTTTAAAAAATGCGTTTTTTAGCAGAAAACTTTTTATAAGACAAATTCAACACAAGATTTAGGGCAAAGCCTTACAAGAGTCAGGATACCTTTTGTAACAGTATGCTTTCGAACTAACCCATGCTTCAGTTAGGACTTTTGAAGGGTTGTAACGTGGCTTGGTTCACGGTTTAAGAAACAAAGGATAAAGGCTCAAAGTATATTTGTACCCACCCGCTCTTCGTGATGTTCTTCAATCCTAAACTCAGTTAATTGTACGTCGAACTCTATTCGAGTTTGGAATGACTTTTTGGTGATGGTTCACACAAGTTGGATTTTGGAAGGCAGACATCATCTCTTTTTTTTTGCAACGTTTTTTCATGTTGTTGAGGATTTGTAATGACCTTGTTCTTTTGATTTGTTATCCCTAAATTTTGCCTAACTGTTCCTGTTTTCGAGATTACAGTCAGCGGGATGCTCCAGCTTTCTTAAGCCTCTTTTTTGGTTTTGGCTCAGTGGGCTTTTTTCTTTTTAGAGATTGACTGCCTATGAGATAAAGAACCATCACTGTCTTTTGATTCCAAAGGAATGTTTTTGATGTCGTTCGTTGTATTACGAACTGAGAGTTTGCGACTTCAATGCGCATCTTTTTTGAATTAACTGAGAGACTACCCTGCCCCAGGTTTAAATCAAAGGTTTCAATTTGTTTAGAACAGAAAACTCCTACTTCTTTGGCTTGAAGGTGTTGACTAGGGATTATCTTCCTTATAACTCCAGTGTTTAGGATTTGAAAGAAATGTCTGTACATCGTCAGCAAGGTCTGTTCAAAAGCATATTGTATGAGATTATGGTATTATTTCGTCATCCTCCCTCTAAAGGCTTGTAGCTTTTTATCAAGAGTTAAATATCATAAAGAAAGCATAAGAATAGTGAAAACGAATGGATGAATTCAAGACAAACATATGCAATGCATTAATGAAACAGAGTTTGACATCAACAGGTAAATGTTTGAATAACAAAAGAAATTACAACTTGAAAATTCAAAAGGAACAAAAGTCTCTCAGTTCGAGCTTTGTCATTTCTGGTGGAGAAACCCTTAACGGAAGATTTTCATCTCGCCATCTGGCATGAATTTCAGCACTCCATTGTCAATCAAGTCTTGAATCTTGTTTTTCAAAGCCTAACAGTCGTCGGTGTCATGTCTAGGACTATAGGAGTGGTATACACAAAATGCGTCAGGGTGATAGCTAGGAGCAGAGGTATTGGGCTTCCGAATAGGATCCCTTAAAGCAGTCAGATTGACCTCCAACAGACGTTCCAGTATTAGAGATGATGGTATGTCAGTCTCAGTGAACTGTCTTCCAGACGTATTTTGCTTACGCTGATTACCCCGTTGACGTTGACGAGGTTGTTGATGGGCTTGTGACCCTGAAGCAAGTTGAGGAGCTTTTCCCTTGTCTTCTTGTCTTAAAGGGGGTTGAATGATGACTTGATCTTCAACCCTAGATGTTTCCCCCACTTGGTTGTCCCGAAGCAGTTTGTTGACGAGAACCCTGAGCTCCTCTTGTCTTTGAGCCAAGTCTTGAATGAGAGCCATCTGGCCCACCAGTTGTCCCATCATCTGGATCCTCATTACGGTCAGCTCAAATTGAAGTTCTTCCAACTGATCACTCCTGGCATTGCTTGAATTCCCCAAAACCATGCCCCTTGTGAGGAGAGCTTTCACTTCTTCTTGCCCCTGGGACAGGTTCAAGAACATTTCTTGAAGTTGAGAATTTTGATCCTGGATATCTTTAACAGTCCTCTCTAGAGCCATCTCTGCTGAAATAAACAGTAGGAGAATAAGGAAACCTGAAAAGGGAAAATTGTTATGATACAATGCATGATATGTGGATGCATGTTTTCAAGAATCTCGCGAGGTAAACACAAGAAAATGTTAGAGATTGAACTTTGATCAACATCTTTGATTGGAGAACTTTGTATCAGTGGATGTCTTTCCACGAGAATCAAGCTCACCATGTCAAGTGGGTCATAGCCCCTGATTCAAGTTGTTGCACTCGATCTTTGACGGTGTTTGTTTAGAGGAAAACCCTCTTGCCCTTTGGTAGACGTCTGGTTCAACGTGACCCTGCATCAAAAGACCCTCGAGATCCTTGAAATGGTTATTGAAAATGTTATGGTATGATGTTATGATGTTATGTACATGTATGCAAAAGCAAGTAAGTGTATATACAGACAGTCATATTCACACAAAGCAAACAAGTCCTTAGGTTTAGGCTTGCATGGGGTTCGTAGGTAAGTACCCCCTTGAAGTTAGTCGGCTCATCCTGTCCTAAAATAGAAACCGGGTTCTAAGGAGCTCAATATCACTGGATTATTTTCTGTGTTCATTGTTTTGGTTTAGCCACTTAATGGCGACCAAAATATTCCAAGAAAACAATCCTCAATGAGTGTAGTATCGAGTATCTACCAACTTCGGACTACACCAAAGCTGGTCATCTCACTACCCCTAATGAAAGGCCAAGATGGTCAAGTAAGGTTCTAGGTCATCAGTTCTTAGTGACATCACTCAGCGGCCCCGTACTCTCCTTGATTGAACTCAAGGGTTACCGGTACTCACAAATATGTCGCACTAATATAGCTATTGCTTAAACCGTGTCGGTATACCCCGCACAGTTTCCACAACGTATTGCTATCTATGAATGTTTCCCAAATCCGGGTGTAGGATTTCAAGCCCAAACAAGAGAACCAAAATGTAAAGCAATCAAAACAAACAATTAGTCATGCAAAAGGTGATCTAAGCCCTAAGGTTACTCCACTTTCAAATAATCCCCAGCAGAGTCGTCAGTTCTGTGATACGGTGGGAGAACTGACTTGAGGTTTTGCATTTGTATTCGCACTTGTTCGGTTTAGCAAGAGTCGCCACCGACTTTTTATTTATCCTAAGGAAATGTCAAAAAGCACAGGAAATACCTTTGAGATGTTTTCGTGGGTTCGGGGGGTAGATTATGAAAAGGGAAGGTGCTAGCACCCTTTTCATCCATGGTTATCCATGGGCTCTTAGTTACTTGTTTTTAGATCACTTGCCTTTGCTTTTCAATTATTTGAAATGGTGCTTTGTGTGTGTGGTTTTGAAAATGTTTTGAAAAAGATGCCTTGTCTAGGCAACCTTTGTAATGATTCGTTTGAATGTTTTACAAAGGTGTTTGTATTTTTGAAAAGATAATTCAATGTTTTTGAAAGTTGTTTTGGAAGTTGTGTTGTGGTGTGTGTTTGAAAATGGCAAGTGTTTTTGCAAGTTTTTTTGATCAAGTAACTAAGAGTTGTCTACCCTATTTTACTCAAAGATTTTTCCTATGTTTTAACCCTTTTAACAGTGTTGTTTCACCATTGTGTTTGGTGAACAACCTTGCGTTAGGATGTTAAACGGAACGGGCGCGGGTCATCGTATAGACCATGAAAGCAATAGTGTCAAGCATCTTTGGCAATTTTCTTGAGGGACTATGATCATTTTGTTTAGGCAACAGGATAGCGTCATCGAGGGACTATGATCTTTTTGTTTGTTTTTGTTTTGCCAAAGTACTCAACATGCAACCATGGCCCATTTTTGAAGGCAACAAGTGGTGTAACCCTAGGGGTGAAAGTGTGAATTGTGTATTGATTTTCATGCATTTATCTTGTATTAGGTTATCTAGCGGTTGATTTTGAATCTTCACATACAAACCCTAATTACTATACAGTATATAGAAAGCGATAAATTGCGGGAATTTAAAGTCTAAGCTATTACAAATAAGTATCCGGGGATGGGGGTACAAATGTTTACAAATGGGGATGAGTCTTATCAGGATAGTAGTGTCCAAATATTATTTACAACCAAATCGAATTGTCGCATTCTCAATGTAAAATATAGCAAGGTATAAGAATCAAAGAGAAATAAAAGTATTGTAAAATGCATATGATTATTTACAAATGATCAAAATGTTAACCTAATGTATTTATTAAGTATTTTATTATTTTTGTATTTTTGTTAATGTTATATAAATAAAAAGGGTTTTAAAGAGAAAAGTATTTAATTCAAAACAAACTAATTATTTATGTATTTTTTAAAATGTAATAAACATTAAGAAAATTTTGTGCAAAAAAGTTAATGTATTTTTATTTACCAAAAGGAATTTAGGTTATATAAAAAAAGAAAATAAGGTAAAAAAAAGTATTAGTTTGTATATAAAAAAAAGGTTAAATGGGCTTTAAAGATCATGCTTGGCCCAAAAAATGTGTGTTGAAAGAGGACTATAGGGGGGTGTACGCCAGAATCTATTGGGCTTAGGGTTTATGCAGGCTTGAGGTGTTATGCAAGCTTGTGCTTGTATGCAGGCTTGTGCTTATATGCAGGCCTGTGGTGTTTTTAACACAGGTTTGAAGTTTGTTTTATGCAGGCCTGTGGTGTTTTGATTTTTGGGGAGTGGATACAGTTTTGTGGTTTAGTAACTTGTATCAGGCTGATGCTTGAAGCAGTTTGTAAGCTTGAAGGCAGTTTTGAGGCTACAGGCTGTGTTATGTGTTTACAGCTTTGTGTTATATTTTTCTATGTGTTCTGCCTCTCCTTTTTTCTGAACTGAACTCTTTGTTATATTTCTATCTTCTAAGCCTGCAAAAATGTAAGCCTCTACTTCTCTCTCTCTTTCTCTCTCCACAGAAAAAGCATATTTTATTGCTTAACTGTCCTTTTTATTCTAAAAAGGTTTTGGCCAGAAAATGATGAAAAATGCTTTTACAATTTTGCTTGCATTTTGTCTTTCCTCTGCATATCTTCTTACCTCCAGATTTTCTGCATTGCTTTTGTGTACTTGTTGACAGCTTTATTGAAAGCTTTTTTGACAGTTACATCTTGGTTGACATTTTGAACTTGTGCAACTTGTTTGTTCAGTTTGAACTTTGTAATTTGTTTGGCATATTCAGTTTGTCCATTTTGACATTGCAATCTGTTTGGATTTGTGTAGCTTTGTATTTGATTAATTTATATGCTTGCAAACAATTTTGCTTTCCTCTTTGTGAACCAAGAAGAGGAATTTTCCTGCGATTTGCAGAGAGGACGAGCAAAAATAAAACAAACTGATTCCGGCCAACAACCTTTAATGATGAACTTTTTTGTCTGAAAACGCCTTTTTTAATTCATCTGTGTTTGACTTCTCTTTTTCTGGCTTTGCAGATAAATATCAATTGGGGCAAGGGAAGCAGCAATAGAAGATGAAGATTTTAAGAAACTTAGGATGTAGATTTAATTTATTTTTAATCATTGTAATAACATTATTGTAAACAACTGTAAATAAATTTACAGTATTCAAATAATATTTGTAACAAACAATTGAAAATGAATAAAAATCTTTTTTTTTAGATATCTCTTTTAATTCTTCTGCAATTGCTTATTTAATTATTTAAATTTCTTGAGCCATAATAATTGGAAATTATCCCAATAATCTTAATTTAGAAATTATAAATAATCAACAAACGTCGCATTCTTCTAGCCTTGTATTAACCAACAATACTTCTGGCATTCCAAATAACCAAAACCATTGCACAAATAAACAAACAAACGTCCATACGCCTTTCACTTTACTGATTAAACCAACACTTCAAACTCTCAATTCAAATGCCTCAGCTTTTATCCCAGATGTTTAGGTTTTGAGAAACAAACAGGAATCTTGAACAAGCGTCAAAACCAAGTGACAGTCAAATGAAATGTTGTGGATTCAATTCCTTCTGAGAATGCGTGTGCAAACCCTAATGTTGGATTTACTGTCAAAGAAACGTCTGCCTGATCAAACCCTGAACCAAACTCCACCAAATCACTAAAAACCCTAATAATCTGCTTGGACTGATTCAAAAGTTAATGGAAACCCTAATTTTGTCTGACTGATAAGAAAATTCTATTTGACCGATTCTTAAGCCAATCTGAAAAATCAGGGAAAGCCCGGAGCTGTGATTTCTTGTGAAAGGAGAGGGCAAATTTTGGGGTACAACAACTGTTCCTTCCATTCATTCTGAAGAAGTTGCCATTATTACCATTTTCGACAATTCTTCCAAGGCTCCCTCGAGGAAACCTGTTAGAATTAGATCTGTTTTGAAGATCGCACCTGTGATTATCACCGTTCTGGGGCCCATCCCCTACACCTCTGACAAAGTTGTCCCTTGGCACTATGGGGTAGATGTTTATGTTCTAGGAGTTAAGCAAGAGTTGGATGCTGATACCGGCGTCAACAACATTACTGGACCTGCTAAAGTCACCCGCAGCAGTAGACTTTTCTCACCTGATATTGCTCCACGAACAGCCCGAAGACCTGTTGTCATTACACCTGCAAGTGTACCTACTAACATTCCTGATCAAGTTCATATCCTTACCCCTATCGCTGAGTCATCTGACGCTCAGGGAAAAGGGATCATCACTGATGTGCCTTCCCAGACGGAGGCACCAAAGACAATTACTGTTGAAGCTTCCAAACAGGAGATGGAAGAGATTCTGAAGATTATTAAGAAGAGTGATTACAAAGTAGTTGAGCAACTGGGGCAAACCCCATCCAAGATTTCTATGTTGTCACTATTGCTGTGCTCAGAGGCCCATGCCAAGGCTCTGATTACCTTCCTGAAGACTGCCCACGTGCCACAAGAGACATCAGCTGATCAGTTTACAGATTGTGTCGCCAATTTGACTGCTGATAATGGATTGGGATTCTCCGACGCTGATTTGACTGCCAAGGGGAAAAATCATAATGATGCCCTGCATGTCTCCATTGAATGCAGGGGCACTACTATTGCACATGTATTGGTTGATATTGGTTCCTCATTGAACGTTTTTCCCAAGAAAGCTCTAGACCGGTTGGATTGCAAAGGGTTGGAGCTAAAACCAAGTAACATCGTTGTCAGGGCCTTTGATGGGTCTAAAAGGATGGTGCATGGTGAAGTTGATATTCCAATTAAAGTTGGTTCACAGGTCTTCAATTCTACGTTCTATGTGATGGACATTCGACCATCTTATTCTTGTTTGCTGGGTCGTCCATGGATCCACAAAGCCGGGGCCGTAACCTCAACGCTCCACCAGAAGTTGAAGTACCCGGTCAGAGGGAAGATTGTGAAAGTACAAGGGGAGGAAGAGTACATGGTCAGCCACCTCAATTTGTTCTGATACATAGAGATGGATGGGGAGTTCATTGAGACCCCATTTCAACACTTTGAAGAGGTTCCCCAGACATTGGCATCAGCTGAGACTGTGGTAGAGGATTCTCCTATGAAGATGGCTTCCTTAAAAGATGCCCGAGCTGTTATTGAGAAGGGTGAGTGTGCAAATTGGGGGCGACTCCCTGATTTTACACAGAAGACTAACAAGTTTGATTTGGGTTTCACTGCAGAAGCTCAAAGGGTTGTTCGAAGTGCAAGGATCGGAAGACCTCCTATGTTCATCAGCAACTCGGGAGTAAATGCCATAGAAGGTGATGTGGAGGAGTCTGAATTCGACAGCTAGATCTATCCTACGACCGACAGTGGACCAAGCAACTGGACAGCAAAGGACTTCAACCCTATTAATTTTGTTACCCAATAATGAAACCTTTTGTTTTAAATTTGTAATAGACAATGTTTTGAAACTTTATGGCCCAGTGTCTTACCCGGGGCACTGTGGTTTCATTTGTGAGGGCTTTTGTGTGTCATTTTCATATATCATTAATAAAAGCATTGGATGTTCTTGCATTTCAAATCTTGCGCTCCTTGTCTTTCTTTGTTATATATTGCAAAACAGCTATTTTACACACACTCATATATACAGGTCCACATCCACTCTGGATCTCACTGGTAACGGCTCTGCTACTGCCAGTTATGACTTCGAAAATCTGATCAACTTAGCCGAAGACGAAGGTGAAGATGATTGTGAAGTGCCTGGTGAACTTGCAAGACTGCTACTCCAGGAAGAGAGGGTCATTCAGCCACATGAAGAGCCAGTGGAAACAGTGAATCTGGTTACTGAGGCAGACAAGAAGGAAGTCAAGATCGGTGCAAATCTGGAGCTTAGTGTGAAGCAACGGTTGATTCAGATGCTGTGTGACTATGTTGAAATCTTTGCCTGGTCCTACGAAGATAAGCCTGGGTTGGATACCGATATTGTGGTTCACCGCCTGCCTACCAAGGAAGACTGTCCTCCGGTAAAACAAAAGGTTCGTCGTATGCGCCTAGAGATGTCCGAGAAAATCAAGGCTGAAGTTATGAAACAATTTGTCGCCGGTTTTTTAGCAGTTACTTCTTACCCTCAGTGGGTTGCCAATGTGGTTCCAGTGCCGAAGAAAGACGGTAAGGTTCGAATGTGTGTCGACTACAGGGATTTGAACAAGGCGAGCCCTAAGGATGATTTCCCTCTACCTCACATCGACGTTCTGGTTGACAATACTGCTCAACACAAGGTATTCTCCTTTATGGATGGTTTCTCCGGTTATAATCAAATAAAGATGGCTCCCGAAGACATGGAAAAGACGACCTTTGTTACTCAGTGAGGTACCTTTTGCTACAAGGTCATGCCTTTTGGACTGAAGAATGTTGGGGAAACATATCAACGCGCCATGGTTGCTTTGTTTCATGACATGATCCATCATGAGATTGAAGTATATGTCGACGACATGATTGCAAGGTCCTAGACTGAGGAAGAAAACCTTGACCATCTGCAGAAGCTGTTTGACAGGTTGAAGTTGTACAAGTTGAGGTTGAACCCGAACAAGTGCACCTTCGGGGTGAGGTCTGGTAAGCTACTGGGTTTCATCGTGAGCGACAAAGGTATTCAAGTGGATCCGGAAAAGGTGAAATCCATACAAGAGATGCCAGCTCCCAAGACAGAGAAGGAAGTCAGAGGCTTTCTGGGACGACTGAACTACATTGCCCGATTCATCTCTCACCTGACTGCTACTTGTGAACCAATCTTCAAGCTGCTGAAGAAAGATCAGGTAGTACTTTGGAACGATGAATGTCAGGCCGCTTTCGAAATAATCAAAGAGTATCTCCAGGAACCACTTATTCTGATGCCACCAGTTGAAGGGAGACCTCTGATCTTATACTTGACAGTGCTCGATAACTCAATGGGGTGTGTGCTGGGTCAGCATGACGAGTCTGGCCAAAAAGAGCATGCTATTTATTACCTTAGCAAAAAGTTTACCGACTGTGAGACCCGATACTCACTGCTTGAGAAAACTTGTTGCGCTTTGGCATGGGCTGCTCGCCGGCTGAGACAGTATATGCTGACTCACACTACTCTGTTGATTTCAAAGATTGATCCAATCAAGTATATCTTTGAGAAGCCTGCCTTGTCCGGAAGAATAGCAAGATGGCAAATGATCTTGACTAAGTATGACATCCAGTACACAACTTAAAAAGCAATCAAAGGAAGTGTACTGGCAGACCATTTGGCACATCAGGCAGTGGATGATTACCAGTCTATGAACTTTGAATTTCCGGACGAGAATATTATGTTGATAACTGATTGTGAGATGCCTGGACCGGATGAAGGACCTGAGGAAGGATCCTGATGGTCTATGTACTTTGATGGAGCTTCGAACACTTTGGGTAATGGCATTGGCGCTGTGATCATATCTCCTAAAGGCTCTCATACTCCGTTCACCGCCCGACTATGTTTCAATTGCACCAACAACATAGTGGAGTATGAAGCATGCATTATGGGTCTTCGAGCAGCAATTAACCTAAGGATTAAGTTTCTAAGTGTCTTCGGAGATTCCACTCTCGTGATCAGTCAGATCAAAGGCGAGTGGGATACGAAACATCCAAATATTATTCCTTATAAGGAGTATGTGTTGACATTGCTTCCCCATTTTGAGGAGATAACCTTTGAACACTTCCCAAGAGAGGAGAATCAGTTGGCGGACGCGCTGGCTATGATGTCTTCTATGTTCAAAGTCAATTGGGGCAACGAGGCTCCCCGGATCATTATTGAAAGATTGGACGAACCTGCTCATTGCTGTGATCTTGAGACTGAAGAGGTAACACAAAAGCCCTGGTTTCACGAAGTAAAAAGGTACCTTGAAGCTTAGGAATACCCCAAAGGCGCATCTGTTAATGACAAGAAGTTTCTCAGGAGGTTCGCAACAAAGTTCTTCACCAGCAATGACATCCTTTACAAGCGTAACCATGATTCGACCTTACTGCGTTGTGTGGATAAGACTGAAGCAGAAAGGATCATGGAAGAGTTACATGAAGGTACTTTCGGAACTCATTCCAGTGGACATACCATGGCAAAGAAAATCCTTCGGGAAGGATATTATTGGTCCATAATGGAAGCCGATTGTTATCAGCATTCTCAGACGTGTCACAAGTACCAAGTCTATGCTGATAAGGTGCACATACCTCCGGTTCCTCTGAATGTCTTGACAGCGCCTTGGCCTTTTGCAATGTGGGGCATTGATATGATCAGCGAGATCAGACCTACAGCATCCAACAGGCATCGTTTCATCCTGGTAGCGATTGATTACTTTACAAAGTGGGTTGAAGCAGCTTCCTTTGCTACAGTATCCAAGAACGTCGTGGCACGATTTATTCGACACAATCTAATCTGTCGATACGGTGTACCAGAGAGGATCATTATTGACAATGGTACCAATCTCAACAACAAGATGATCAATGAGCTCTGCGAGCAATTCAAGATACAACATCACAACTCTTCTCCTTACCGATCGAAGATGAATGGGGTTGTTGAAGCGGCTAATAAGAACATTAAGAAGATTGTGCAGAAGATGACAGTGACGTACAAAGACTGGCACGAGATGTTACCATTTTCTCTTCACGGATACCGCACCTCAACACGGACGTCAACCGGGGCAACACCCTATTCCTTGGTTTATGGTATGGAGGCGGTCTTGCCCATTGAAGTTCAGATACCCTCTCTTCGGATCTTGAAGGATGCAGGTTTGAGTGAAGATGACTGGATTCAGACCCGGCTTGATCAGCTAACCCTAATTGACGAAAAGAGACTTACTGCTATTTGTCATGGTCGGACGTATCAAAAACGGATGATTAAGGCATTTAACAAGTTAAACGACAAGAGTATCAAGTTGGGGACCTAGTAATCAAGCGCATTATTCTACCTCAAGGTGATCCTAGGGGCAAATGGACCCCTACTTACGAAGGGCCATTTGTGGTTAAGAACATTTTCTCAGGAGGAGTTATGATTCTAACCACCATGGATGGTGATGACCTTCCTCACCCCGTCAATGCAGACATAGTGAAAAAATACTACGCATAATCAAAGACCCGCTAGGTTGACTGGCCTAGGCAAAAATAAGGGCTTCCCGGCGAACCAAAAGGGTTCGGGAAAAAATAAGGGATGAAAATGAAAAAATTTGTACACACGGCAAGTCGAAAACCTGAAAAGGCAGCTTGGGCAAAAATGGGTATCCCGGTGGATTGAAAACCCGAAAGGGCGGTCCAGGCAAAAGTTAGGGATTAAAGCGTAACACTATGTCTCATTGGATCATCTTGCATCAAGACTTCGGTATCGACTATCAAGCTCGAACGACACTAATCAATCAGATTCATCTTCAACTAAGTAGCAAAGTGATGAGATGCTTGAAGATATAAAGGCAATGGCAGAGTTGGAACCCAGTGGGATTATTCACATAGCTGTTTTGTTTCCTTTTCACAAATTGTATAAATTCTATTTGTTCGGAGGTGTTCTCTTACTAGGACGTCAGCCTCTTGTACAAAAAACGCCTATTTTCAGGCCAAACTTCAAAATCAATACAAATTCATTTTCAGACAAATTTCAAATTGTTTTTCCATTACCTGTTTTGTTTTGCAAAGAACGTCTAATGTTCATCTTTGATATATGCATTTGACATTAATTGCTAATCATAAATATTTACATGCGGAATGAAAGATGAATTACTGGTAATATCAGGAATATGGGCATAAGAAGTGTCCAAGCTGTGTAGTTGCTTTGTCCACCAGGTACCAAGGTACATCCAGCTGAAGAATATGACCAAGATACCGTCACTCCCCGCAGAGTAAAACAGTAATTGTAGATCTCCCCAGCTGAGACTTGCAACCATGAATGAATCAGCAATACTCTCCCCAAGCAGAGTTCATTTACCATCAGCCCTAAAAAGGCTGAGTATCCCCAGAAGGTTTGAATATCCCCCAGTAGAGTATAAAGATATTCCCCAGCAAGCATAAGAGCATCCCCGACAGTCTTAATATTCCTCAATGGAGTATAAGAATGTTCCCCGGCGGAATACCAGATACTCCCAATGGAGCCATTTCCCCAGCTCAGTCTAAAAAAGCTTTCCCAACAGAGTTGAATCATCTTCCCCAGTAGATTCTGGAAGCTTATCCCCTGCAGAGCGCAAATAAATCTCCCCAGCCAAATTCAGAGGGTTATCCCCACAAGAGTTTAACTGGGTTATCCTCAGCAAGTTGCGACTGAAAGATCATCCCCAGCAAAGTTCTTTCTTTCCCCAAACAGGAGTACAATCCTTAACCGATTCTGTATCACCAGCAATGGTAATTCATCCCCAGCGGAGTTCATCATTAAAATCCCCAACAGAGCTTATTAACAGAATTCCTAACAGAGTTTATCAGTTAAAATCCTCAGTAGAGCACCTCTTCCCCACAGAGTAATTCCCCTCAGAGTAATCTCTTCATCAGTTTATTCCCCAACGGAGTTCTTTTCTCCTGCAGGTTTATCCTCACAATCACCTTCGTTCACCATCCCCAGCAGAAACGAAGAATTCAACTCTATTCTCCAGCAACTTCGGGATTTATTTTCCCCAGCTAAGACATTACATGTCCATACATCATGATACATATATATACGCATCATACCATACAATCTCATTTATTTTAAGAACATCATTGCCTGATACATATCATGCATTACATACAGCTAACCTCTACCTTTCAGGAAAGATACAATTAAAATTCAAGTTATGAAGCCCGGGTACGATCAGATAGTTTTTTGATTGCTACAGCATATTGTGAAGCTCGAATAACAACTGGATAACAATATCAGACTACCACGAAGTCTAGATTACGACCAGATAGTGACATCTCTCAAAAGTAAGCTATGAATCCCGAAGAACGACCAGATAATAGTTTATTCCCCAGTGAGCCATGAAGCCCGGATCACGACCGGATAATAGCTCAGCAAGTTATTGTGAAGCCTGGATTACGACCAGAAAGCAATACAAGACCATGAAGCCTGGATCACGACCAGATATTGATAGAAGATGTTGTGAAGATTGGATTACGACCAGATAGCAACCAAGAGTACTACAAAACCTGGATTTCGACCAGATAGTGGTATGATACATTGTGAAGACTAGATTACGACCAGATAGCATTAAGGGACACTGTGAAGCTTGGATTACGACCAAATAACAGTTTACCCAGCCAGTTACTATGGAGCCCGGATTCGACCGGATATTAGTAAACCAAACCGTCAAAGGGAAGCCCGAATGTGACCAGATAACCACTTGATATGTTCTGAAGCCTGGATTTCGACCAGATAAGAAGTGAGGTATTATGAAGATTGGATTCGACCAGATAGCAGTACGTGAAACCATGAAGCCCGGATTCGACCAGATAATGGTATAACACATCGTGAAGCCTGGATCACGACCAGATAGCGGTACAATACACTGTGAAGCTTGGATTCCGATCAAATAGCGGTTTACATAGACAGTTACTAAGAAGCCCGAAGTCGGCCGGATATTAGTGTGCCCTAAATTCAAGTTGAAGCCCGAATGCGACCGGATAACCACTTGATTTATTCTGAAGTCTAGATTTCGACCAGATAAGAAGTGAGAAATTGCAAAGCCTGGATTACAACCAGATAGCAAGTTTAATCTCATCTCCCCAGTAAGTCACAATAAAGCCTGGATTGCAACCAGATAGCAGACGGTCTTATCACTATGAAGCCTGGGTTGCAACCAAATAGTAGTTCACTCTCACCTCTTCAATAAAGATGATTCCCCAGTAGAATAACGGACGACCGAAGCTCCTAAAGTTCTATTTCTCCTAAGACAAATAGCAGCATTCCCCAGCGGAATCTCCCTCAACAACAGGTATACAAGCTCTCGCTAAGGAATCTCTTACGCGATCGACACTCCTTCGGATGGCATATTTAAGCCCATCTCCCATCATCAATCTCCAAATGGCATCTGTAAGCCCATTCACGTCATCACAAGACAAATACTACTTCATGCGAGTGCAAATTTTTGGGCACTCTAGTGCTCAATCGTCTTCCACCTTCAGATCACGAAAGGCCCGAACGCCAATCTATAATCTCAGGTTTAAGAAGATTGAACAGGGGCAACTATTGTACCCCAAAATTTTCCCTCCCATATTTCTCAAGACATGTCAAGAATCATCTCCAAGATTGTTCAAGAGTTGGACAGTCAAATCACCTCCTAAGGCAGTCAATTCAAAATTAGGGTTTTGTGTTGCATCAAGGTCCTCACATCCAAATGACCCAAAGTTCTCCCTAATTTCCTAATATGTTCTAAAGTTCATCCATGTCAAATTTCAAGCCTTGCAGAGGAAGTTTGGTCAGTCAATTGCTCAAGAAGTCCAAAAATCGACTATGCTAGGGCAAAAGTCAACTGTGACCCAAATACAGTCAAACCTCAAGATTTTTTGTCAACATTCTCATTTTGAAGTATAATTCATCATTTTATCAAGGGTTGATCATGATTCATCAAGGATTGCTCAAGATTCATCAAGATTCAAAAGTTGCTAAATTAGGGTTTTGCAGGAAAAGTCAACTCAACTTTGACCAAGCATAACTTTCTCATACTTTATGAGAAATGACCCATCCAAATCTCATTCTTAATAGGATGCAATTTCATACAATCCATCTTCACACCCCAATAACAATAAATGCACTCACAAGAAGTTACAAATTTGGACATTATAGGTCATTTTTGAAAGTCAACAAAAACACCTTTTTTTCCAAAGCTTATAACTTGAGCATTGAAGATCAAAATGAGATGAGACCAAAAAGGTTAGTTAGAGGACATCTCAAGGTTTCTACAAAGTCTAAGGACACCTCCAAAGGTTCAAAATTGAATAAGTTATGCATTGTTGAAGTTTGGCATTTTTCCAAAATGACCAAAAGTCAACTATCCTCAAAACTCCAATTTTTGACAAAAGGGCCCACTTTTTTCCACTTTATTTGGTCTTGTCATGCCACACACGTGTGCCATCCTTAATTTCATGGCCATTCGTTTATTTTTCTATTTTATTTAATTTTTATTGATTTAATTCATTTTAAATCAATATTAAATCAAATAAAATCTAAAAATTGATGTAATGAGATTCTTGTGGTCATTATAGGTCTTCATTGTCAAGATACACCAAACCAAATCCGAATCATGCCTTATGGTGCACAAAATATTTGATTTGAGCCATTTTTGGAAATTTGTTAATGGAAGATCATATCAAATCATGAATCTTCAATGCACATCGATTCAGGCCAAAAGGTTAAACCTAATTCATTCTATAATACTTGTATAAGCCACACACATCAAGAACACGCACAAAGCATTGCAGAAACGTCCAGAAGAACTTGAGAAAAAGGCTTGAAAACTTTGGATCTGAAATCGTTCTTGGAGGCCTTTTCAGGATCAAATAAAGGTCCCAATCGCTTCCTTGCACTTCACTGAAGCAGTGCCAATCATCATCACGCGTTCTCCTGCCTCCAAAAGCCCTGTAAGTGTCTCTCAAAACCGCCATGCTCATGGAATCGTAAAGCTTCAGTCTTGCATCCATTCTTTGAGATAATTGCATATTTGAATTCCTTACATCATTTGCGAAATTTCTGCATTAGTCAATTTCATTATCATGCCATATATCACAAAATGTCATTGTAGATTGTTTTAGGGTTTTTTCAGGGGTTTTCGTTACAGGGAATATTGGTCAATAAAAGGACCATGATTGGAACCAGGACGGAGAGGCGAGTAGAACTACGCCTTTAGTTTGCATTTTGGTGGCTCGTGGTGGATTTTGAGACAGTATGACATATAGCTACGGACAGTCGTCCGTTGGTATAGGTAAAAGGACTTTTAGCCACAGTCCCAATGATAGGGATGATAGCGTGGCGTGGCCATATTGGTGCGTTGGAATAGCGTGCCATATTTTTATGTTTTCCAGCATTTCACTTATTGATCTCATATAATAATTAATACTTATCCCAATAACAAAAAAGCAAGTCAGCTCAGTTGGTGGAGGCACTATTGAAAAACCCCTTGGGACCTGGGTTCGAATCCCAGGTCCCCCAAAACGCTTTATTTGATTTTTCTTCAGGTATTCCTATGCAATTCTCAAAAGATGGTCTATCATGCTCCTCAAAAATCCACCTACCAGATAGCCTTCAAGGCAGAGCCAATGATCCAGATTGAAGGTTCACTGTGGTCCCTGTTCAACAAGCACGCATTGAATCACCAAAGTCAAACAAGGCTGGGCGTACTGGGCCTCAAAGACTGCTGATCATACACCCAGATCAGGCCCATACCCCCCAAAGTATTTCTTTTAATTTCTATATCTTTTTCTTTATTTATTTATTTATTTTGTTAAGTATTATTATTATTAAAAATTAACCAAATAACCTTTTTTTCATAAAATCAGAAAAAACCAAAAAAATAATATTTTTATTAATTCCATTAATTTCATTATTTATTTTTGTAAATAAACATTAATTAATTTATTTAGTATAAATAGGTTTAACATTAATATCTTTTGCAATAAATTAAAATCAATTTAGAATTAGGATTTTTAACTTTTTATTTTATTTCCTTAATTATAAATAAAACCCAAAAATATTTTCATTTAATTAATTAATTCAATTATTAACTTAGACTTAATTTTTAATTCAAAAAATAACAAAAATATGCTTTCTTTAATAAAAAAAGGGTCAAAACCCTAAGACACTCCGATTTAATTTTCTCGCGCGCGTATTATTTTTGATCCATTTTTCAATATTGTAATTGCTTCAAGAATGTAATAGTTTTTAAATTAGGATTTTTATTTATCACTTTTATTTACTTTCCGCAATTTAATTTTAAAGGGTTTGTTTTTGGCGATGTAAATACTCGACGCCTTGTAATAGCTTAGATTTAATTTCCTGCAATTTAATTTCCGCACAATATTAACTGCTAGATGTTTGATAACTAGGCAATGCATGACAAGATCAATCTTTAAACTAAAATCAACATAGCTCACCATAACATGTACAAAGATAATATAACTGAAAAATAACACACTCGCACATGCGCACTCTTAGGGTACACCTCACTTGGTTGCCTCGAACGTGGTCATTGAGTATAGGAAGTTTTAGAGATCGCCCTCTTGTCCAAAGATCATAGTTTCCTCGAAACGGTTGCCTCGGATAAAATTATCTAAGACATTAGGGTTACCGCTAAGGCGTCCTAACATTGCTTTAGTGACCACACGTCCCTTAATCGAATTGACCCGAAAACCGCAACGACGATGCTACCTACTCCTTAATAGTGGGATAGCATTGTCTAAAGGACACTTATACAGATTAATTCCTTTTTGAGTAGGTAGATGGTTCTTAAGTACTTGCTCCTTTTAAAACAAAACAAAACTTTTCGCACTTACACCCCTTTCAAAACAAAAACTCTTCTCAAACCCACAAACACAAAGAAAAGCAAACTTTTGAAAACACAATGAGCAAGTACCTAAGAGCCTGTGGATAACCACGGATAGAAAGGGTGCTAACACCTTCCCTTTCTATAATCTACCTCCCGAACCCGAGAAATATCTCAAAAATGAATTTTTCTGTGCTTTTGTCCTTTCCTTGTTGGATAAAATAAAATACGGTGGCGACTCTTGCTCATCGCGACATTTTGCAAAAACAAACGCAAAACGCGAACCAGCATTTCAAAACAGTCAGTTCTCATTCCCACCGATCACACATGAATATGCAATTATTTGGATAAAAAGATGTAAGAATCGGAGAGTTAGATTTCATGTTCAGGGTCGAGTTCAAGGCGACTTACTGTGAGTTTTAGGCTGTCTTAGGGCTGGATTTGGATCCCTTTGGCTTCACTGGATGTCAGGGAAGAGAGCTATGTCAAGCTTTTGGACTGAATCATGCTCTAATGTTGATTTTGATCTTCCACTTTTTCACACTTTTTCAATCCTTGTTTTTCCGTTTCTGCAGTTCTTCCAGCGTGTTCTTGATCTCTAATGCTTGTGTGTACATAAGGGAATGAGTTTAGGTCAAAACTTGGGCCATAATCCATGAGCATTGATGAATGGAGATATGATTTGATCACCATTATCAAGTTTCCAAAAATATGCCAAATTTGATTTTTTATGCATGAAAAGGCTTGATACGAATTTGATTTGATGAATCATGATAATTGAAATCTACAATGATCAAAAAGATATCATTCCATTCATTTTTAGATTTTATTTGATTTAATATTGATTAAAAATGAATTAAATCAATAAAACTTAAATAAAATAGAAAAATAAATGATTGGTCATGAAATTAAGGATGGGACACGTGTGTGGCATGACAAAACCAAATCAAGTGGAAAAAAGTGGGCCCTTTTGTCAAAAATTAGAGTTTTGAGGATAGTTGACTTTTGACAATTTTGGAAAAATGCCCAACTTCAACAATGTATAAATTCTTCAATTTTGAACTTTTGGAGGTGTTCTTGGACTTTTTAGAAACCTTGAGATGTCCTCTAATCAACCCTTTTGGTCTCATCGCATTTTGATATTCCATGCTCAAGTTATAAGCTTTGGCAAAAAAGGTGTTTTTGTTGACTTTCAAAAATGACCTATAATGTCCAAATTTGTAACTTCTTGTGAGTGAATTTCTTGATCTTGGGGTGTGAAGATGGATTGTAGGAAATTGAATCCTCTTTAAGATGAGCTTTGGATGGGTCATTTATCATAAAGTATGAGAAAGTTATGCTTGGTCAAAGTTGAGTTGACTTTTCCTACAAAACCCTAATTTAGCAACTTTTGAATCTTGATGAATCTTGAGAAATCCTTGATGAATAATGATCAACCCTTGATAAAATGATGGATTATCCTTCAAAATGAGAATGTTGACAAAAAATATTGAGGTTTGACTGTATTTGGGTCACAGTTGACTTTTGTCCTAGCACAATCGATTTTTGGACCTCTTGAACAATTGACTGACCAAACTTCTCTACAGGGTTTGAAATTTGACATGGATGAACTTAAGAACATATTAGGACATTGGGTAGCACTTGAGGCCATTTGTATGTAAGGACCTTGATGCAACACAAAACCCTAATTTTGACTTGATTGCCTTAGGAGGTGATTTGACTGTCCAACTCTTGAGCCATTTTGAACAACTTGAAGATTATTCTTGACATGTCTTGAGAAATATGGGAGGGAAAATTTTGGGGTACAACACCTGGGAAATAAGGAAAACTCTAAGAATCTCTACTGGGGAGTTAAAACCTGGGAGGCTTCTGCTGGAGAAATGAGACCAAGAATCTTCGATCTGCTGAGAAATAACTCTGTGGGGAGAATGTTTACTCGGCCGGTGAAATCAGGAGCTTGGGTTGTACGCCAATCTACTGGGGAGGTTGGGGAACATTGAAAGGTTATCACTGGGGATTGATAGTCGGAAATTTGACTTCGCTGGGGAATAAGGTTTTAGAATACTCTAACTCCGCTAGGGATATGTATTTCAGGGTTTTCGGGCTCCACTGGGGATCGGGAGTTTGGACTCTGATGGGAACTTTGGAACTTAACTCCACTGGGGAATAAAGTTTAGAGTATACTGGCTCCGCTGGGGGTCTTGAAATTTAATTTTGCTAGGGATGTATACTTCAAGGTTTCAACTTTGTTGAGGATCTGAATGATGTACTATAGGGGATTTCTTCTGGAATAGCACAAAGATATCTTCCTACACCTTCAGCCTATCAGTAATTATCCTTTCTCAATTTCATTTTATTTGTAAGCAGTGATTATATTCAAATGCATATGCCTATTTAACAAAACTTTGGACGTTTTCAAATAAAACACAAGTGTAAAAAGAAAGGAAAGGCAAGCAAATTTCTGCACTTTGAAGTATCTTTGTATTAACTTTTGTAAGTATCTTTGTACAAAGGAGACAGACATCCTAGTAAGAGAATGTTGTCGTAAAAATTGAAAAAATTTATACAAAAAGAAAGATGGCTATGTGTAACAATTCCATGGGGTTCCCTTTTGCTATAGCCTTCACAACTCTGAGTATCTTGTCCATTCGCTGCTTCGTCCGCCAATGATTGGATTGATCAGAAGCTTGGAGCTTGATGGTGAAGAGATTGTTCTTAAAGTGATCCGACGAGACATAGTCATACGCTTTAATTCCCTAACTTTTTCCTGGACCGCCCTTTCGGGTTTTCGATCCACCGGGAAACCCTTTTTTGCCCAAGTCGCCCTTTCAGGTTTTCAACTTTCCAGGTGTACAGATTTTTTTGTTTATCCCTAATTTTTTCCTGAACCGCCCTTTCGGGTTTTTGATTCACCGGGATGCCATTTTTTCCCAAGTCGCCCTTTCGGGTTTTCAACTTGTCGGGTCGTTTTATGTGTAGTATCTTTTGACTATGTCTGCATTCGCAGGGTGCGGCAAGTCGTTGCCGTCCATGGTGGTTAGAATCATTGCCCCACCAGAAAAGATGCTTTTGATCACAAATGGTCCTTCGTAAGTAGGAGTCCACTTGCCCCTGGGATCACTTTGCGGCAAGATAATCCGCTTTATTACAAGATCTCCGACTCGATATACTTGACGCCTAACTTTCTTGTTGAAAGCCTTGATCATCCGTTTTTGATACATCTGACCATGACAAACAGCAGTAAGTCGCTTCTCGTCGATCAAGTTAAGTTGATCAAGCTGGGTCTGAATCCAATCGTCTTCACTCAAACTGGCATCCTTCATAATCCTTAAGGAGGGAATCTGAACTTCCATAGGTAAAACAGCTTCCATGCCATATACCAAAGAAAAGGGGGTTGCCCCTGTTGAATTACGTGCCATGGTACGATATCTATGCAGAGCAAACGGTAAAATCTCATGTCAGTCCTTGTAGGTGATTGTCATCTTTTGAATGATCTTCTTGATATTTTTGTTCGCGGCTTCAACAGCACCGTTCATCTTCGGCCGATAGGGAGATGAATTGTGATGATAAATCTTGAACTGCTTGCACAGAGCGGTGATCATAGAGTTGTTCAAATTTGTACCGTTGTCCGTGATAATCCTGTCGGGGATACCGTACCGACATATGAGGTTCTGCTTGATGAAGCGGGCAACCATATTATTTGTAATTGAGGCGTAGGAAGCGGCTTCGACCCATTTGGTGAAGTAATCAATAGCGACCAAGATGAAGCGATGTCCATTGGATGCCGTAGGCTTGATCTCCCCAATCATGTCAATGCCCCATATTGTGAATGGCCAAGGAGATATTAGAACGTTGAGAGTAACAGGAGGAATATGTACCTTGTCAGCATAGACTTGGCATTTTTGGCAAGTACGGGAATGTTGATAACAGTCAGCTTCCATGGTAGACCAGTAGTAGCCTGCCCTTAGAATCTTCTTAGCTATCGTATGTCCGCTCAAGTGGGTGCCAAATGTGCCACTATGTATTTAGCTCATGATCAACTCTGCTTCAACCTTGTCCATACAACGAAGTAGAACACAATCATGGTTGCGCTTATAAAGGATGCCATTGCTTAGGAAGAACTTGGAAGCAAATCTCCTTAAGAACTTTTTGTCATTGACGGAAGCTCCTTCAGGGTATTCTCGAGTCTGGAGATACCTTTTGATTTCATGAAACCAGGGTTGTTCCACTACTTCTTCGGTATTAATCTCGTGACAGTGTGCAGGTTCATCCATTCGCTCGATGGTGATTTGGGGAGCCTTGTTATCCCAGTTGAGTTTAAACATGGAAGACATTGTAGCCAGAGCATCTGCTAGCTGATTTTCTTCTCGCGGGAAGTGCTCGAAGGTGATCTGCTCGAAATGAGGCAGCAATGTCAGGACATGTTCTTTGTATGGGATAAGATTAGGATGTTTAGTGTCCCACTCTCCTTTGACTTGGCTGATAACCAAAGCCGAGTCCCCAAATACGACCAAAGATTTGATTCCCAAGTCTATAGCGGCCTTGAGACCAAATATGCAAGCTTCATATTCAGCCATGTTATTGGTACAGCTGAAGCAAAGTCGGGCAGTAAAGGGTGTATGGCAACCTTCCAGAGAAATGAGTACCGCGCCGATACCGTTGCCAAGTGCATTTGAAGCACCATCAAAGTACAGGGTCCATCGGGATCCTTGTTCAGGTCCGTCATACGATCCACTACCTTCAATGTTGTCCAAAGTCATGATGTCCTCGTCAGGGAAGTCGAATCTTATAGATTGGTAATCTTCGACGGCTTGATGAGCTAGATGGTCAGCTAGTACACTCCCTTTTATATCTTTTTGGGTAGTATACTGGATATCATACTCAGTCAGGATCATTTGCCATCTAGCAATTCTTCCAGACAAAGCAGGCTTCTCGAAGATATACTTAATCGAATCCATCTTGGAAATCAGCAAAGTGGTATGAGTCAACATATACTGCCTTAGCCGGCGAGCAGCCTATACCAAAGCGCAGCAAGTTTTCTCGAGCAGTGAGTAACGAGTCTCACAGTCGGTAAAATTTTTGCTAAGGTAATAAATGGCATTCTCTTTTCAGCCAGACTCGTCATGTTGGCCCATTACGCACCCCATTGAGTTATCCAAAACAGTCAGATACATGATTAACGGCCTTCCTTCGACGGGTGGCATCAAAATAGGAGGTTCTAGTAAATACTCCTTGATCTTATAAAAAGCAATTTGACAATCATTATTCCATTCAACTACCTGATCTTTTTTCAACAGTTTGAAGATTGGCTCACAGGTAGATGTTAGGTGAGAGATGAACCTTGCAATATAATTTAAGCGTCCCAAGAATCCTCTAACCTCCTTTTCGGTGCGGGGGGCAGGCATTTCTTGTATAGCCTTTACTTTAGCAGGATCAACCTCAATGCCCTTCTTGCTGATGATAAATCCCAAAAGTTTACCAGACCTGACTCCAAAAGTGCACTTGCTTGGGTTCAGCTTGAGCTTATACTCCTTCAACCTGACAAACAAATTTTGCAGATGATCAAGGTGTTCTTCTTCTGTCTGTGATCGGGCTATCATGTCGTCTACGTAAACTTCAATCTCATGATGTATCATGTCATGAAATAAAGCTACCATGGCGCGTTGATAGGTTGCCCCGGCATTCTTCAGTCCGAATGGCATCACTTTGTAGCAGAAGGTACCCAATTGCATGACAAATGTAGTTTTCTTCATGTCTTCAGGGGCCATTTTGATCTGGTTGTATCCCAAGAATCCATCCATGAAGGAAAATACCTTGTGTTGAGCTGTGTTGTCAACCAAGATGTCGATGTGTGGCAGTGGAAAATCATCTTTAGGGCTGGCCCTGTTTAAGTCCCGATAGTCCACACACATTTTGACTTTGCCGTCCTTCTTAGGCACGGGCACAATGTTAGCAACCCATTGTGGATAGGAAGTAACATCCAGAAAGCCAGTGTTGAATTGCTTCATTACCTCAGCTTTGATCTTCTCAGACATGTCGGGCCTCATTCGGCGGACCTTTTGTTTGATCGGTCGACAGTCTTCTTTTGTAGGGAGACGGTGAACGACGATATCTGTGTCTAATCTCGGCATGTCTTCATAGGACCAGGCAAAGATCTCAACATAATCGTTCAACAACTGTACTAATCGCTCTTTGACACCTGGTTCCAGGTTGGCACCCATCTTAACCTCTTTCTTGTCTTCCTCTGTTCCCAAATTGATGGTTTCTAGCAACTCTTCATGAGGCAGAATAGCCCTCTCTTCTTGTTGCAAAAGTCTGGCTATCTCTCCCGGTACTTCACAGTCTTCGTCAACTTCGTACTTGGCATGATTGACCAAATCTTCAGAGTCACACGAAGGCTAAAGCAGAATAGTCACCCATGGAATCCGGAGTGGATGGGTACCTGCATTTGTGAGTGTGGGTGTGTGTAAGGGATAGCCATCCTTAAACAAAACAAAATGCAAAAGGAAAGAAAATGAACACAACAGTTTATAGATGAAAACGTCCAATGATTCATTAAACATGGCATATGATAATGAAGAAAATCAAGCCCTTACAAATGGACCTATATGCCCCGGGCAAGGCATAAGGTGAAAATATTGTACGAATTGTTTAGTTATTACAGACCAAAATAGGAAATTGTTCAAAGATAAATTACTGGTTGATGAAAGTGATGGGAATAAAGTCCTTCGCTTCCCAGTTGCTTAATCCTCCTTCGACGGTTGGAAAGATTCAATCTTCAAAGTTTTCTTCTTCATCATCATCTTCTAAGGCATTAATTCCATGGTGAGTGATTTTTACGGGTGGTCCTCCAACCTTGGAGCGACGCATAGCTTTCTGGCCAGCAGCAGTAAAACCTAGTCTGAACTTATCCGTCTTGTGATGAAAATCAGGCAGTTGCCCCCACACTGTACTCCTCCCTTCTTTGATTACAGCCTCCGCATCCTTGAGAGATGCCATCCTAGACACATGCTTGGAAACGATAGGAACATCAACCATTGTCTTCGCAACTGCGACTTCAGGAGAAACTTCCTCAAAATGTTGGAAAGGCGTTTCTATGAATTCTCCATCCAACTCCACATAGCGGAAGGAGTTGAGGTGACTTATCATGTACTCTTAATCGCCGTGCACCGTTATAATCTTACCTTGAACAGGATACTTTTGCATTTGGTGTAAAGAGGAGGTAACTACCCCAGCATAGTGGATCCACGACCTTCCCAACAAACACAAATATGAAGGACGGATGTCCATCACGTAAAAGGTAGAGTTGAAGGTCTCGGTGCCCACTTTGATAGGGATGTCCACCTCTATGTGAACCATCCTTTTGGACCCGTCAAAGGCCCTAACCACGATATTACTGGGCTTCAGCACTAAACCTTCACAGTCCAAACGGTCTAACGCTTTCTTCGATAGCACATTCAAGGATGAACAGGTATCAACTAGGACATGGGCAAGGGTGGTTCCCCTGCATTCTACTGAGACATGCAACGCGTCGTTGTGCTTCCTTCCCTTAGGGGTCAAATCAGCATCGGAAAAACCAAGACCATTATCAGCGGTAAGGCTGGCCACGCACTCTTGAAACTGGTCAGCCGAAGTTTCTTGAGGCACGTGTGCCGTCTTTAAAAATTTGATTAAGGCCTTAGCATGAGCCTCAGAGTAGAGTAAGAGAGCCAACATGGAGATCTTGGAAGGGGTCTGCCCTAGCTGTTCCACGACGTCGTAGTCGCTCTTTTTGATTATTTTTAAGATTTCTTCCATCTCTTTCTGGGTGGTCTCGGGGATTACCACAGTCTAAGCCTTCATCCTGCCAGGCGCTTCTAGTATCCCCTTACCTTTGGTAGTAGCATCAGAGGGTCTAACTTCAGGTACATCAATTTCTTTAATTATCGGGCCTTGCGCAGATGACTTAACAGGCACAAAAGCTTTCGAGGGTCCGAAGACTGCTCGAGGGGGAGCAATCTCCGGAGAGAAGATCCGTCCGCTGCGAGTTATCTTGCTTGTTCCGTAATGTTCTCGATATCAGGGGTTTCGTCATCAGAATTCTCTTGGACTGATTCAATCTGTTTGATACCATGATAGAAGATTTCTCCTCCGTAGTTCCATGGTATCGTTTTGTTAGATTGATACGGGACAGGCCCCCACATGGTGATTTTTAACGACACAAACTTAGGATCAAGCGTAATCTTGACAGGCCTTTTGCAAGCCTTGGGAAGATTGTAGGAGATGGTTATTATTGTAATGTCACTGGTTGAAGTAACAAAGGTAGCTGGAGTAACAGGAGTGAAGGTATCAACAGGAGTCTTTTGGAAGAGTATCTCTTGGGTATCCATCAGGCGTTGGATGCCTGATTTCAACAGTGGACAGTCAGCTCGTACGTTTAAACAAAAGTAACAGTCCTTTCCACAGCCTGGGAATATCCTGACTCTCATCAAATTCACTTTAATCACTAGTAACAGAGTCAAAAGGTCAACAACATTGGTAACATGAAGGTCTTCCATAACGGAATGAACATTATGACCGTGCTTGGGCATCGGGGCAGAAATCACATTCAGCTTTTCGGGTGCATCAAATTCTACCTCCTTGGCGTCGATCAGGTCTTGGATTTTGTTCTTAAGATCCCAACAGTTGTTGGTATCATGCCCTATACTGTCAGAGTGGTAAGCACATTTTGCATTGGAGTGGTAATATGGAGAAGAAGTATTGGGGTTCTTTGGTGCTTCCTTCAAATTGGTAAGATTCAGCTTTAGCAAATTAGGGAGTACTTGAGCTGGTGTCATGTTGATTCGGGTGAACTGCAGTTGTGGCCTTTCTACCCGTTTCTGATTAGATCTTGGCTGATTGCTGCGAGGTTGATCATTTGAAGAGTTTTGAATTATCACTGCCTCTACCGTTGGTCGGCGCTCGGTTCTTCCTTGGCTTTTCTGAGAATAAACAGCAGAAGCTTCCTTTTTAGATGGGAAGGTTTTCTTAATGGCAGTGGACGCGGAGGTATCTTTCTGAATCTTACCACTTTTGATGTCGGCCTCGACCCTTTCACCGGTCAAAATTAATTCGGTGAATCCTGCGGAGGAACTCCCAATTAAATGATTGAAGAAAGGGCCAGACAGGGTCCCTAAAAACATGTCAACCAGCTCTCTATCCGACAATGGTGGCTGCACCCTTCCGGCCAGATCACGCCACTTCTGGGCATACTCTTTAAATCCTTCATTAGAAGCCATACCCATACTCTGTAGTTGAATACGAGTAGGTGCTAAATCAACGTTGTATTGGTATTACCGGTAGAAAGCAGCAGCTAAGTCTTCCCAGTTATGAATCTCTGATCTCTCGAGTTGATAGAACCAGTCCAATTGTGTGCTCGACAAACTGTCTTGGAAAAAATGGACCCAAAGATCCTTATCAGATGAGTGGGGTTGGATCTTTCGGACGTAGGTTCTTAGATGCATCTTTGGACACGAAAGACCGTCATACTTGGCAAATGTAGGAACTTTGAACTTGGGAGGAATGACGATTCCAGCGACCAATCCTAGTTCTTCGAAATCTAAACCAGGTACCCTTTGCAACTTCATGGCTGCCAACCGATCCTCAAGATTTTTAAATTTAACATCCGCCGGGGGATATTGCTATTCGGAGTAATCTTCGTCTTCTTCCTCTTCCTCTTCTTCTCCTTCAACTTCAGATTCAGAAGGCATCGCAGTTCCTTTTCCTTTACCAGCCCATTCATCAGACGTTGAGGGGAACTCGAGAACTTTTCTAGCATTGCTTTCAAACCTTCTTCCCATGATGACTACACCAGGTCTTTTCTTATTTTTCTCTTTATCTTTCTCCAACAGTGCTTTAAGATCCTCTTGACCCTTTGCTAAGGTCATGAGGAGTTGCTGGAATTGAGAGTTTTGTGCTTGCAGATCCTTAACCGTCTGCTCCAAATCCATCTTGCTGAAATAAACAGCAGAAAGATAAGGAAACCTGGTGTGAAGACCTATTTATGCATATGATGAATGGTATGTTTATTCATGTAATGCATTCAAGGATTCAGAAATTCAAATTTGTTGCAAACAAAAAGAACACACGTCATATTAAGAAGATTTTTGTTAGTACATAAGTGCCCCCATGGGCAAAATATTACAAAATTCTTAATGTAAAAAGACATTGCGCATCCTCTTTGGTGCGATGTAAGTGTTGAGAGTTTCCTCCTCATGAAGTCGGCGGGTAAGTTCCAAAACCTTCTTCTCACTGGCATAGAAGTTGGCTTCAAAAGTATTTCGTTCTTCTTTGAGTTGGATCAAACTCTTTTGCAATTCTTCCAATGATGTTGGCATGTCTGGATGTAGGAGGTTGTATGGAACCTCTCCTTCCATAACAGGCTCTTTGGTCACGGGGAGAATGTGAGGGTATGGCATCATAAGATTTTGGGCGCGGGTTCGTACCCACTTGAGGTGAGGCTCAAGGGGGATGGAATTCTTGTGCCCCAATGTCTTACTATCCACTTTATTGGGCATCCTCCAAGCTCTGATAAACCTTTGTCGAAGTCCTTGCGCATCATTGTCGAAGTCAAAAACCAAGTCAGGAATCAACATGTCATGAGGGTCGTCCCTTCTAGCATATCCAAACTATCTTAGAGCTAAACAGGGGTTGTAGGTAATGCCTCCCCTAATGCCAAGTAGTGGGACATTAGGGAATTCCCCATAATGATCAATGATGATGACATTTTCTCTGGACCGAGAACACCAATGAACATCAGAATATGTGAGGGTCATCAACCGTTGTGACCACCTTAAACCCTTCTCATTTTTCAAAACTGATTGTGGAAGGTGAGAAATAAACCACCTTGCTAGGAGAGGAGTACAGCACATGAGAACACCTCTTTTCCTCATTGTTCGTGTGTAAAATGAGTGTAGGATATCCCCAAGCAATGTAGGCATAGGATTCTGGGATATGAAAATCTTGACAGCATTCACATATATAAGTTGATCAGGGTTTGGGAACAAGACCAACCCATAGATGAGAAGTGATATAATCTCCTCAAAAGCTTGTAGATCTAGAGAGTTCCAGCAGTCTTGTGCCTTCTCAAACAGAAACTTTGCCAAGAAACCCTTGACACCACTTCTGGATTCATAATGACCCTTGATATCAGATGGTTGCAAGTGTAATGCTTGAGCAACATCTTCAGGCTTTGGTTCTTTTTCTGTACCGTTGTAGGGTAGTTGATGAAGAATAGGAATCCTCAGGAGTTGAGAAAATTCCTCCAAAGTATGTACTAGTTGGTAATCAGGGAATGTGAAACAGTGGTGTAGGGGGTCAAAGAACTGGAAGAGAACTTTCACCATGTCTTCTTCAATGTTGGAGTTGACCAAGTTGAGAAGTCTACCATGTCTTTCACTGAAGAGATAATTCTCTGGAATCATGGAAGTAAGCTCCTTGAGTTAAGGAGGGATTCTCACAAGGTTGACTTGAATTGTTTTCCTGCGAAGAGATTCCATGACCTACAAAACAAGAACAAAGATGAAGATCCAAACCCTTGAAATGGTTACTGGATGCATATGATGTTTTATGATGTTCATGATGTATGCACAAGCACATGTACAAACAAGTCACACAAGATCCTAGTTTCAGGCTTGCATGAGGTTTCATAGGTAAGTACCCTCTTGAGTTTAGTTGGCTCAAACTTGTCCTATAAATAGTAACCGGGTTCTAAGGAGCTCAATATCACTGGATTATTTTCTATGTTCATTGTTTTGGTTTATCCACTTAACTGGCAACCAAAATATTCCAAGAAAACAATCCTCAATGAGTGTAGTATCGAGTATCTACCAACTTCAGACTGCACCAAAGTCGGTCATCTCACTACCCCTAAAAAGGCCAAGATGGTCAAGTAAGGTTCTAAGAGTTCATTAGTGCTTCATGACATCACTCAGCGGCCCCGTATTCTCTTTGATTGACTCAAAGGCTACCGGTACTCACAAATATGTTGCACTAATATAGTTATTGCTTCAACCATGTCGGTATACCCCGCACAGTTTCCATAACGTATTGCTATTTACCTATGAATGTTTCCCAAAAATCCGGGTGGAGGATTCAAACCCAAACAAGAGAACCAAATGTAAAGCAATCAAAGCAATCAAGATAAGCATGCAAAGGTGATATAAACCCTAAGGTTACTCCACTTTTAGATAGTCCCCAGCAGAGCCGCCAGTTTTGTGGTGCGGTGGGAGAACTGACTTGAGGTTTTGCGTTTGTGTTCGCAAATGTTTCGGTTTAGCAAGAGTCGCCACCGACTTTTTATTTTATCCTAAGGAAAGGTCAAAAAGCACAGGAAAGACCTTTGAGATGTTTTCTTGGGTTCGGGGAGTAGATTATAGAAAGGGAAGGTATTAGCACCCTTTCTATCCATGGTTATCCATGGGCTCTTAGTTACTTGTTTAGATCACTTGCCTTGCTTTTCAATTGTTTGAAATGGTGCTCTTCAATTGTTTGAAATGGTGCTTTATGTGTGATTTTGAAAGATGTTTTGAAAAGAGGCCATTGTTGTGGCAACCCTTGTAATGATTATTGTTTGAATGTATACAAAGGTGTTTTTGTCTTTTGAAAAGTTTTCAATGTTTGAAATTAGGGTTTTGAAATTGTGTTGTGAAGTGTGTTTGAAAATAGCAAGGATGTTTTTGCAAGCTTTTGATCAAGTAACTAAGAGCTATCTACCCTGTTTTACTCAAAGATCTTTCTTATGTTTTTAACCCTTTTAACAGTGTTGTTTAACCATTACATTTGGTGAACAACCTTGTGTTAGAATGTTAAAAGGGACAAGCGCGGGTCATCGTATAGACCGTGATAGCAATGGTGCTAAGTATTTTTGGCAATTTTCTTGAGGGACTTAATCATTTTGTTTAGACAACTCAGATAGCGTCATCGAGGGACTATGATCTTTTGTTTTGTTTTTGTTTTGCCAAAGTACTTAACATGCATACCATGGCCCATTTTTGAAGGCAACAAGTGGATTGTAACCCTAGGGGTGCAAGTGTGCATTGTGTTTGTTTTTCATACATTTTTGTCTTTGATTAGGTCAAACTAATTGTGGGTTTTGATTTTACATACAAACCCTAATTCTCTAATCATGGCATAATTGAAAGCGTAAAAGTGCGAGAATTTAATTTCTAAGCTATTACAACATGATTATGAGGATGGGGGTACAAGTTTTGAATAGGGGGTAATTGACAAGAAATTTAAATCCTAAGTTATTACAACCAAATTGAATTTACAATGCATAATATTTAAATGTACAATATTTAAATAGGCAAAATAAACAAATATTAAATAAAAATATATTATGCAAAAAAGAAGTTTTTATGTATGTAAAAATGTTTTCAATGTAAAGAAATATAAAGAAATAAATAAATAAAAAAGATTAATTTTATTTATTAAAGGGGTAAACCCTAATTTTCTTTAAGACAATAATATTATATATTATTTATATACAAAAATATATTAATATGTACAAAAATAAAAATATATTTAAAAAAAGTGTTTTTTAGTACAAAATAGTAATAAAAATAAAAATGTATTATTTTTGTATTTTCATTCTATGTTTTTTTAATAAAATAAAGTATATATTTAAGAAATATGTATAAAATAAAATAAAATATTTACAAAAATAAAATATATTTAAGAAAATATTTTCAGTGTGAATAAAAATAAGAAATAAGAATAAAAGTATTATTTACATTATTTTCAAGTTTTAACAAATAATATAAAGTATTTAATATGTTTTCTATATTAGAAAAAATAAAATAAAATGCCAAATAAAATGTAAAAAATTATAAAAATATTTTTGGAGCATTTTTTATGTTTGAAAATAAAATATCAAAGTCAGAAAAGAAAATAAAAATGCAAAAATATCAAAATACAAGAAAATGGGCCAGGGGGTGTGAAACTGAAAATGGGGGGTGCCAAAAGTAGGAAATAGCCAGGCCCAGCCCAGCTACTTCATCTTCAACCTTCGTCCAACAGAAACACGCATGTTCTCAGTTCAAACTCGTATCTCCTATTTCAGTGCTTAAAAACAAAATCTTGTAAATGAAAGTTGTAGAGCATAATCACACGATTCCAACCATATAAAAAACTTAATCTAACTCTCAAAGACCAGAGAGAATTTCTCTGGCCCTAATTCTTGACCTAGTTTTTTCCGGATGTTCATCAATCAAATTCTCTCAACATACTTAACTTAAATGAAAACTGAGCATATGTACAGCTTAAGGGCTATGAGTACTACATTTTTCATTCACAAACCTAAGCCTAATGATTCCTAAATAGAGAGATAGGATGTTGCAAAATACCTGTTTCAGTTGGACACTAGTATGGCAATGTAAAGATTTTCAGTGAGGCCTGAGATGCCTGGTAGCTTGCCTGAAGTTCACTTGGTCTTTTCCAATAGCTAGTTTGCTTCGAATGTTCCTGAATCAGCCTCCAGAAGTCAACCTGCACAAGCTTGAAATAAAAATGGTGAACACTGTAAATGGAGTTACAGTTGGCAATGGAGGTTTGGGATAGCTTGAGTGAGTTGAATGGAAGGTGTTTGAAGTGGAAAGGAGCAAAACGCACGAGCAAAATGAGCTATGGCACTCAAGTTTCAGCAACTGCCCTGTTTTGCAAGTTTTTGGTGTTTTGGTGTTCAAGGGTGTTTGAGGGATGATTGGCTCGTGTTTCTTACCTTAGGCAATGTGTAAAACTTGTTTGAAATGTTGGCTTAAGTTGAATATATCAGATGTGCAAGATATGGGCTTTTGGCACAATGACTTGGTTTTGAAGCAAAAAGTGAGAGTTGACAATGCAAGGGTTGTGCTGGCTTGTAACCTAGCTGCACAAAGTGGTTGATCTTTGCCTGACATTAGGGAGCCTTGATTGCAGCAAAAGGCTTGGTGTATGGCTCAAGAAATGAAACTTGACATAAAGGATGCTTTATGTAAATGGAAGTGTTATCTTTATGCCCAAAATGGAATTGTTCATTGTATAATGCTCCCTTGATCAGAACAATGCCTCTAACCAATGTATTTGCATTCAATTTTTTAGTGTAAATTGGTTTAGAGGCCTGTAATTAAGTACAAAGCTAGTTTGGTCAGATTTTGCAAGTTGTATGAACATGTATTGGTCATGGTTACAAAGTGAGTTTTTGCCAACTTCAAGCATTTGATTCTCCCTAACCACAAATGTGTTTGAGGAGTTCTTGGAAAATTTGGAAAGCTTGCAACATGTACTATAATCCATCTTTGAAATGAAACTTGAGACTCCAAGTGTAACTATGTGAAAAATGGCCAAGAAGATGGGTCAAAATCCTGCCTAAACTAGGGCAAAATTTCTCTAAGTTAAAAGTTTTAGGGACCCTTGTTCCAAAAATCATAACTTGAGATCCAAGCTTCTTTTGAGAAAACTTTGTGAATCAAATTTGTAGAATTTGTGGAGGAATACAACTTTCATGTTGTAAGTTTTGTTTGAATCCATTTGCATCTTGGTGAAAATATGGGACAAAGTTAGGAAAAATTAAGAAAATTTCATAACTTAGAAAATTTCTAAGTTATGATATTTTTCAATTTCAAACCCTAATTTGCAATTTTGGGTTTCTTGATGAACAAGTTTCATAATTTGACACATCTTGATGAAAAATGACCCTTGGCATTTGATTTTGACCAAAAAGTCAAAGTTTGACTTTTCAGTGTACAGTTAAATTTTGATCAGTTGACTGAAAAATTCATCTGTCAATCCTATGCATTTGAGATCTTTTGAACTTGTTGAATAGGTCAAGATGATGTCATTGAGTCTTTGAGTCCATGGTTGAGCTTGATTTTCCATTGGCTAGGTCAAACAGTCAAAAATTGCTTTTGTACAGTCAAAACCCTAAAAATGACCATTTTGCCCTTTTGGTGATCTGATCAAATTTCTTATGGAATTGTGGTCCAAACTTGATCAAATGGTTCATATGAGTTCATAATGTTGATGTGGGTCAAAATTCATGAGGTTTGACTATAAATTGGCCTCAATTGACTTTTCCCCCAATATAGTTGATTTCTAGGTCAATTGTCCAATTGATTGGGCAAAAGTTTGATTCAAGGCTTAAAACTTGGTATGGACAAACTTATGGGTCCAACATGAAGTATGAAAATCAATATGGGCATTGAAGGTCCAAAAATCCCTATGCAAACTCAAACCCTAGTTTAGGTCAACAGTAAAAGGAGGTGTCTTGGGTAGAACAAACCCTAGCTTGGTCTTGAGTTCCAAGAGCCTGGTGATGGAAAATGTTGATAAAATGAGAGGGAAAATTTTGGGGTACAACAATATGGATCGGCATTTGGATGCGTGAGTGTGTGTAAGAGCATAGCTGTATAGACAGAATAAAAGAAAAGAAAGACAGAGAGTGCAAAATTTGTATGCAAACGTCCAATGCTTTATTGATGTCATATGAAAATGAAACATGATAACCCTCACAAATAGAACCATTGTGCCCCGGGTAAGACACATGGCTATAGAGCTTATATTGTTTTTAAATTACATATCTGAAAAATTAGAAAGACAATTACTTCTGAACAAAAGTAATCGGTACAAAGTCCTTGGTAGTCTAGTTACTGAGTCTGTCGTTGGTAGTCGGGAAGATCTAGCTGTCAATGTCAGAATCACCATCATTGTCTTCAAGTGCATTGACCCAAGATTGCTAATGCATAGGGGATGTCCTCCAGCCCGAGCACGACGAACAGCCCTTTGAGCACCAGTAGTGAAGCCCAAACCAGATTTGTCAGACTTGTAATGAATAACTGGGAGTTGACCCCAAATGGTAGACCCACCTTATTCAACCACTGCTCGTGCATCCTTGAGAGAAGCCATCTTTGAGGGAGATTTGGTGACCTTTGGAGGACTGTCGGTAGTTTCTACTGTAGCCATAATCTGAGGTACCTCTTCATAGTTCTGGAAAGGAGTCTCGATGAATTCGCCATCCATTTCCACGTACCTGAAGGAGTTCAGGTGACTGATCATATACTCCTCTTCACTACGCACAGTGACAATCTTTCCTCTTACTGGGTACTTCAAAATTTGGTGGAGGGTAGAAGTAACAGCCCCAGCCCCATGTATCCAAGGGCATCCCAACAAGCAAGAATATGATGGTTTGATATCCTTTATGTAGAAAGTGGAGTCGAAGGTCTGGGAACCAACTTTGATAGGGACATCCACTTCCTCGTGCACCATCCTCTTCGAACCATTGAAAACTCTCACTACTATATTGCTAGGCTTCAAGGTCAAGCCTTCGCAGTTCAATTTGTCCAGAGCTTTTTCAGGTAGCACATTCAACGAGGATCCAATATCTACCAAATCATCGGCCAGAGTCATGCCCCTGTATTCAACGGAAACATGAAGAGCATCATTATGCTTCCTCCCCTTTGGTGTCACATCTGCATTGGAAAAACCCAAACCATTATCGGTAGTCAGACTAGCCACACAATCTTCAAACTGATCAACAGATGTCTCTTGTGGCACATGAGCCGTCTTCAGAAACTTAACCAAAGCCTTTGCATGGGCCTCAGAACACAACAACAAAGCCAACATAGAAATTTTGGATGGGGTCTTCCCCAGCTGCTCGACCACGTTGTAGTCGCTCTTCTTTATTATCTTCAAAATTTCTTCCATTTCTTTTTTGGAAGCTTCTGGTATGGTTACTGAATTGGCCTTTGTCAGGACAGGCTCAATCAGTATGTCTTTGCCTTAAGTCTCGGTCGACTCGGTGATGGGAGAGTCAACATGAGTGATTACTGGAATTGCAGTAGTAGTCTTGGGTGGAACCACAGCAGGACCAATCACAGGTCCGATAACAGTCTTCGGGGGAGAACACTCCTCCACTTCTTGTTATCTTACTGGTTCCGGCAATATTGACGATGTCGGAATCAGCATTTTCAGCAATCTTGTCTTCAATGGCTAGCATGTCCATCTTTACGCCGTGGTAATAGATGTCGGCCCCATAGTTCCAAGGAACAACTTTGTCTGAGGAGTATGGGATTATCCCTGGCATGATTATGATCAACGGAGTCACCTTCGGAATTGATGTAATCCTGACGGGTCTCTTAGCGGAGTCCCTGGGAGGATTGGCGGAAATGGTTATGATAGCAACGTCTTCACAGGAAACAGTCAGAACAAGAGTCTTCTCAAAGAGAATCTCTTTGTCATCCATCAGGCCCTGATTACCTGTCTTTAACAAAGGGCAACCAGTCGGTAGAAATGAACAAAGTTGGCAACCTTCATCACATCCCATAAATAAACCGACCTTCAGCAAATTCCCTTTGATAGTCATGAGTGGGGTCACCAATTCTTCCACAGAAGTCACAAACACATCTTCTTCAAAGACATTAACAACCCGACCATGTTTCGGCATAGGGGCAGTGATAATGTTGAGAGTCTCCGGGGGATCAAATTCAATATCCTTAGCATCAATCAGATCCTGTACTTTGTTCTTCAAAGCCCAGCATTCATTGGTATCATGGCCTGGACTTTCTGAAGGGTAAGCACAACGAGCATTCGGTTTATAGTAGGGAGAGGTGGTGTTCGAATTCTTCAGAGCTTCCCTCAGAGTAACCAGATTGGACTTCAGCAAATGAGGTAAAACCTGAGACAGTGTCATGTTGATCTGAGTGAACTGTCTAGCTGGTATTTCTTCTCTTGGTTGATTGTTTCTTTGCTGAGCAGGTGCAGGTTTGGGAATCATAACAGCCCCTACCGCTGGACGGCGCTCGGTTCGATTCTGATTCTTTTGGTTATAGACGATACTGACTTCCTTTTTACCTCCAAACGGCTTCCTTGCAGCACTAGAAGAGGAATCCTTCTGAATTTTTCCACTTCGGATTCCAACTTCCACTCTTTCTCCTGTTAAGATCAGTTCAGTAAAACCCGCCGATGAACTTCCAATCAGATGGTTGAAGAATGGCCCAGTCAAAGTTCCCAGAAACATATCCACGAGCTCCCTGTCAGCCAAGGGAGGTTGAACTCTTCCAGCCAAATCTATCCACTTCTGAGCATAATCCTTGAAACCCTCGTTCGAACCCATAGACAGATTTTGGAGTTGTGTACGGGTGGGAGTGAGGTCTGCATTATACTGATATTTCTTATAAAATGCAGCAGCAAAGTCTTCCCAGTTATGAACATTGGCTCTTTCCAGCTGATAGAACCAATCCAGTTTTGTTCCAGACAGACTGTCTTGGAAGAAGTGAACCCACAAGTCTTTGTCAGCAGTATGAGGTTGTATCTTCCTCACATAGGAACGAAGATGCATTTTAGGACAAAAGACCCCATCATACTTAGCAAATACCGGTGCCTTGAATTTTTGGGGGATGACAACCCCAGAGACCAGACTCAACTCTTCAAAATCCAGCCCAGGAACCTTTTGGATTTCCATATCACTCAGATGCTCTTCTAACTGCTTATACTTTTCATTAGCCAGAGGGTACTGCTCCTCATTATAATCAGTTTCATTGTCAGACTCTTTAGGACTAGGGTCCTTTTCTCTGGCTTCACCCTCTTGATTCTCTCCCTCTTTAGATGAAGAAGCTAAATCAACAACCCGTCTTGGCGGCCCTCTTAACCTTCTGCTTATATGTGCCACACCGGCTGTCCTTTTGGTCTTCTTAGTGTTCTTCTTAACAATCAGAGCCTTCAGCTCTTCCTGTCCTTTGGCCAGAGCCACAATCATTTGCTGGAACTGTGTGTTCTGAGTCTGAAGATCTTTCGTAGTTTCTTCAAGATCCATTGCTTAAATAAACAACATAGGAGATGAGAAACCTGTTATGAATCCTGTTATGCAATGATATGTATGATATGTATGAAATGTTTTCAAGGGTTCTTAAAGGCTCAAATTTGCTTAAACAAAAAGGAACAAACACGAATTGTATTAGTAAACTTGAATTGTTACAAAGAATGTATTTTGAGAGTACAATTAAGCAAAATAAAACAAAAATAAGACTAGGTTTCCCATGAGCGCATCCTCTTTGGCGCGATGTAGGCGTTCACTTTCCTCTCTTCATGAAGTAGCCTAGTGAGTTCCAAGATCTTCTTTTTGCTGGCGTAGAATTGGGATTCAAACGTATCCCGCTCCTCGTTAAGCTGAACCCAGGACTTTTGTAACTCTTTGTGATCAGTTGGCATGTCTGGATGAAGAATAAGATGAGGAGTGTTTCCCTCGGCAACTGGTTCCATAATCATAGGTCGGATAGCGGGATAAGGCATCATAAGAGTTTGAGCGCGGGCTCGTACCCATCTGAGATAAGGCTCGAGAGGTATGGAATTCTTATGCCTAAGTGTCTTGTTGTCAACCCTATGTACCATACTCCAAGCTTGTATGAACCTTTTGCGGTAACCATGAACATCATTCTCATAGTTGAAGGCGTTTCCTTGAATAAGTGTATCATGGGGACCATTCCTTCTCGCATAATCAAACTGTCGTAATGCTAAGCAAGGGTTATAAGTGATTCCTCCCCTAATGCCTAAGATAGGGATATTAGGGAATTCAGCACAACGATCAATGATAGTAACATCTTTCGAGAACCGTGAACACCAATGAGTGTCTGAATACGTAAGGGACATCAGTTGATGAGACCATCTTTTACCATGTTCATTCTTCAAAGTAGATCTGGGTAGGTGCAGAATAAACCACCTAGCCAATAGAGGAGTGCAACACTGGAGGGTCCCCATTCTTTTTAGAGTGCGAGCATGCAGAGAGTGTAGAATATCCCCGAGTAATGTAGGTACCGGATTCCAAGACAGAAAAACCTGGATTGTGCTTACATCTATGAGTTGATCCGCATTAGGGAACAGTACGATCCCGTAGACAAGGAGCTCCAAAACCTCTTCACAAGCTTGTAGATCCAGGGTATCCCAAAAATAGTAAGCCTTCTTGAACAGAAATTTAACCGGAATTCCTTGAACACTCCCTCTGGTTTCCCACTTTGTCACTATGTTAGACCGTTGTAAGGATAGAGCTTTAGCAATTTCTTCAGGTTTGGGATGTCTTTCCGTACCGCTGAAAGGTAGTTGATCAAGAATGGGTATCCCTAATAATTGAGAAAATTCCTCCATAGTAGGCACTAACTGGTAATCCGGGAATGTGAAACAGTGATGCAGAGGATCGAAGAACTGAAACAGCACTTTCAACATTTCTTCGTCAGGTTTTGCAGTGACCAAGTTGAGCAACCGACCATGCTTTTCAGTGAAAGGAGAGCTTTCGGGAATCCTTACTTCCAAGTCCCTTAATTGGGGAGATACTTTCACTAGGTTAATCTGAATAGTGTTCCTGCGGGCGGATGCCATATCCTACAAGACGGAACAAAGATGAGCTGTAGAAACCCTTGAAACAATTATTATAATATGATATGGTATGATGTTTATGATGTCATGATAAATCACAGGTATAGAAAACACAGACAAATCACACCAAGTCCTCAGGTTTAAGTTCTACTTGAGTTTTAAGGTCATACCCTCTTGAAGCTGGATTGGTTCAACCTGTCCTATAAATATGTAACTGGGTTCTAAAGGGATCTCATTATCATCGATCTTTCCCCCAAGCCTTGTTCAATCAACGATTGACTCGTAATCAAACAAAACTCAGAAGTCAAACCTCAATGAGTGTAGCATCGAGTATCTGTGGACCTTGGGCATACACCAAAGCCGACCATCTCGCTACGTCCTACTGGCTAAGTTGTGCAATTAAAGGTTCTAAGGTCAGTTGATGCTTTATAACACCACGCGGCGGCCCCGTACATCTCCCTGATTGACTCAAGGGTTACGGGTACCAACCAAAGTGCCACATCAACATAGCTACTACTTCAACTATGTCAGTATACCCCAGCAGAACTCTCTCACAGTTTATTGCTACTTACCTAAAAGGTGTTTCCCGATCCGGGTGTAGGATCAAATAACCCAAACAGTTCCCATAAATATAAAGCAAGCAAGACAATCAAGAGAAAGCAATTAAATATGACCTAGATCCTAAGGTTTACCCCACTTTATATTTTTCTCCCCAACAGAGTCGTCAGTTCTGTGATACGGTGGCAGAACCGACTGTTAATATTGGTTTGCATTTTTTGTTCGCAAATGTCACGGTAAGAAAGAGTCGCCATCGAATTTTATTTTATCCAATCAGGAAAAGGAAAAAGAATAGAAAAAACCTTTTTTCGAGATGTCTCTGAGTACAGGGGGTAGATTATAGAAAGGGAAGGTGTTAGCACCCTTTCTATCTCTGGTTTTCCACGGGCTCTTAGGTACTTTCTAATTTTGAAAAATTCTTGTGTGTGCTTTGTTTTGAAAAGTTTTGTTTTACTTCGTGTTAACCCTTGTTTCTATCCTCAAGAGTGTTACGAAGTTGTTTTTGAAAACTTTGTTTGAAAAGTGTGGGTGTGAAAAAAAAAATATTTGTTTGAGCAAGTACCTAGGAACTAATCTACCTACTCGAAAAAGGTATGTTCGTTTTCCTTTTAGACAATGCTATCCTATTATTGAGAAATAGGTAGCATCTTCGTTGGAGTTTTTTAGGGACATTCGAAGGGACAAATACGATCACAAAAGCAATGTTAGGAAATGTTAGTAATCATCCTAAAGCCTTAAAGATCTTTTTCCGAGGAAACATTCGAATGGGTCATTTTAGATCTTTCAGGGCTAGATGACAACCACTAACAAACCCTATACTTCATGACCGTTTACCGAAGGCAACCAGAGTGGAGTAAACCCTAGGAGTGAGCATGTGCGAGTGTAATTTTCAGTTAATTTATCTTTGCACATTTAGGGTTTTCTACCGTATTAATTTTCAGTTTATCTTTCCATACAATCCTATTAACATACATCTAAGCAGTTTATAGTTTGCGGAAATTAAAGCGAGAAAGTTAAAGTCCTAGCTATTACAAGGCTTTTACAGATACATAATTATCTTGGACTGAAAATAAAGATGCGGAATTTAAATCCCTAATTACTATTACAAACTCGGAGCAGTTACAATAATAATAAAAAGGAAATTAAAAAATGCGTGCGGCGAATTAAATGCGAGAATAATTAGAAAACCTAAAAAATCTAGTTGAAAAAAGATTTAGGTTATGTTTTGAGAAAAATTAGATTATGTACAAAATTAAACCCTAATTCTAATTATTTTTTATTATGAAAAGAATTAAATTGCCCTAATTTTAATTAAACTAATTAATTAAAGAAATAGAATATTTTATGAAAAAATAATTTTTAATGTTTTTGTGATTTTTTTATTTAATAAAAAAACTAATTTTTGTGTTATTTTTGTAAAAGAAAATGATTAATAAAACAATTAAAACAAGAAATAAAATAGAAAAGTAAAGAGATGGGCCTATATGTAAGCTGAATGGGGGTGCAATGTTGAATTTATGCCCAGGCCCATTGTGATACGGTGGGAGAACTGACTGTTTTTGGAATGCTGGTTTGCATTTTGCGTTTGTTTTTGCAAAATATCGCGGTAAGCAAGAGTCGGCCCCGACTTTTATTTTATCCAACAAGGAAAGGAAAAAAGCACCGAAAAAATCCTTTTTCGAGATATTTATGAGTACGGGGGGTAGATTATAGAAAGGGAAAGTATTAGCACCCTTTCTATCAGTAGTTATCTACGGGCTCTTAGGTACTTGCTCATCATTTTCAAAATTGTTTTCTTTGTGTTTGTGGGCTTTGAAAAGTTTTTGTTTTGACTTTGATTTAACTCTTGCTTCTGTCTTCAAGAGTGTAATGAAGTGTTTTTGAAAACTTTGTTCGTAAAAGAGTGTAAGTGTGAAAATTTTGTTTTGTTTTGGATGAGCAAGTATCTAAGAACTAATCTACCTACTCGAAAAAGGAATCGTTCTATGTTTGTTTCCTTTAAACGCTGCTATCCCACTATTAGTGAGTAGGTAGCACCGTCGTTGGAGTTTTGAGGGTCAATTCGAAAGAGGGACATACGGTCAGTAAAGCAATGTTAGGACATCTTAACGGTAACCCTAATGTCTTAGATCATTTATCCGAGGCAACGATATCCGAGGCAACCTTTCTGAGGCAACTTATGATCTTTTAGACAAGAGGGCGACCTCTAAAACAACCTATACTCAATGACCGTTTACGAAGTTAACCAAGTGGGAGTGTACCCTAGGAGCGCGCATGTGCGAGTGTTTTAATTTCAGTTATTTTTATCTTTGCACAATTAAGGGTGATCTAACTGTTTTAAATTTAGACGTTCATTCTTGTCATGCAAACCCTATTATCAAACATCTAACAGTTGAATATTTGCAAAAATTAAAGGTGCAGAAATTAAACTACGCTATTACAAGGTGTCGGGTATTTACATCGCCAAAAACAACCCCTTTGAAATTTAAAAGCGGTAAAAATAAATAAATATCCTAATTTAATTATTACAAACCGGGAGCAGATACAATAATTGGGTAAAAATACAACGCGCGAGAAAATTAGATCGAATGCGAGAACTAGGGTTTTGACCCTCTTAATTAAAAGAAAATGTTTTTGTTGTTTTTAAATATTTTTTGAGAAAAGAAATTAAGTCTTAAAATTAAATTCTAAATTAATTAGTTATTAAATTAATTAATGAAAAATAATTAAATGTCATATTTTTGGTTTTTTGTTATTTTAGGAAAGAAATAAAATGATTAAGTTAGTATTAAAAACCTATTGATTCTAATTAGTTTTAATTATTTACAAAAATAAATTAAAATTATCTAACATTAATAACCTAATTAATTTAATTAATATTTATTGATGAAAAATAAAAATTCTGATTTTAATTGGATAAAAAATATTTTTTGGTGATTTTTTGATAAAGAGATAATTGTTTTTGGTTAGTAAATAAATAAATAAATAATTAACTGAAAATATAAACAAAATATAAAAGAGAGAGATGGGCCTGAATTGGAGGTGTGCATAGCAATTTTCTGGGTCCAATGATGCTGATCCATATTGACTTTTTTGATCCCATGCGTTGCGTTTGACTGGCCTGTGGTGCACCCTCAATGATGGCCACCAGATTTGGCCATCTGGCCATCTGGCGTGTTGATGATGAAGGTCCATGGTGGGTCTCCTGGATTGTACGCGCATAGAATTTCCTGAAAACAAATGAGAAAATAACAAATGCTGGAGGCAGGGATCGAACCCCTGACCTCCAGCCTTCCAAGACCTTAACGCTTAGCAGGCTTCCGCTGGGACACTTATTTTTTATTGTTAACATATTACAAAATAATAATAATATAAGAAACAAGAAAAAACAAAAGAAAATCCGCGCGAAATTCAAACAGACCAGTAGGGGAGTGACAATGCATCATCTCCTTCCTCTCTCTGTGGCTAAAAACTCAAGGACCTATACCCACGAATAGTGTCTGTTGCTACAAGTCTGTATGTTTCCAAAATCTTCTACAGGCCACATAAATGGAATCTAACACCATGGTTAGATTCGTCTCGTCCTTCTGATCACAACCATACCCATTACCAAGGCCAATTGTTCCTGAAATAAAAAACCCTAAAAAACTCCAAAAAAACCTAACAATGGTGATTCACGATTCAGTCCATTAAAATGCAATTGGCTATTGTAGAAAGTTTGCAAACATCATGGTGATCAAGAATGTACAATTATTTTACACTATGGATGCAAGAATAAATCTATTCGAATTCAAGAAGATGGTGATACCGTTACGGACTTACAGTGCGTGGGAGGGCTTGAAAATGCTTGGTTTCGATTGCTTTAGGTTCCTGAGAGTGCCAGGAAACGATTGGGACAGATACCAAGCCTTGAGGATGCCTCTAACCACCAATTTGATCCCACACTTTTTGCTTGTTTTTTTCAAATTCTGTTCTTGCTCTGCGCCTGATTTCCAACCCCTCTTTTGATCTGCACGCACTCCTTATGTATTAGACAATGCATTAGGGTTGATTATTCTGTCCAAATCTTCCTTCTTCAATGCCTTTTGATTTGATTTGATTTTCTTCTTAAAACCTTTCCAAACATGGCTTTTTCAATCTTTTTGTCCACTCTATGCATTGATGTGAATTTGGAATGATGCTAGATGTTCAATGAAGCCTGAAACAAACACAAAATCCCTTGTTATCAATGTTTTGGATTTTATTTGATTTATTATGATTTAATTTAAATTAATTCAAATAAAAATCAAAATAAATAATAAAAATAAGATATGGACAAGTGGAAAGGGCTAGATAATGTGGGCTATGTTGCCAACTCAAAACAAGTGAAAAAGATTGGGCCCATTTGGCAAAATTTGAAGTTTTGGGGATAGTTGACTTTTTGCAATTTTGCAAAAAGGTCAATTTCACCAATGCATAACTTCCTCAATTTTTACTCTTTGGAGGTGTTCTTGGAATTTTTAGAAAGCTTGAGATGTCCTCTAATCAACCCTTTTGGTATCATCTCATTTTTATATTCCATGCTCATGTATGAAGCTTTGACAAAAAAGGTGTTTTTGTTGACTTTTCAAAATGACCTATAATATCCAAATTCATAACTTCTTGTGAGTGCATATTTTGAACTTGGGAGATGAAGATGAATTGTAGGGAATTGCATCCTCTTCAAAATGAGCTTTGTATGAGTCATTTCTCATAACGTATGAGAAAGTTATGCTTGGTCAAAGTTGAGTTGACTTTTCCTACAAAACCCTAATTTAGCAACTTTTGAATCTTGATGAATTATGAGAAATCCTTGATGAATCATGATCAACCCTTGATCAAATGATGAAACATAATTCAAAATGAGAATGTTGACAAAAAATCTTGAAGTTTGATTGTATGTGGGTCACAGTTGACTTTTGCCCTAGCACAGTCGATTTTTGGACCTTTGAGCAATTGACTGAGCAAACTTCCTCTGCAAGGCTTGAAACTTGACATGGATGATCTTGAGAACATATTAGGACATTGGTGAGAACTTGGGTTCACTTGGACTCAAGGATCTTGATGCAACATGAAACCCTAGTTTGGGGTAGACTGCCTTAGGAGAGAGCTTGTCTGGCCAACCCCTGGACTACTTTGAGCAACTTGGAGACCTTTCTTGCAATGTTTTGAGAAATATGGGAGGGAAAATTTTGGGGTACAACAGCTGCCCCTGTTCAATTTTCTTAAACCTGAGGATGTAGAAGTGCTTTCGCGCCTTTCGTGATGCGAAGGTGGAAGAGGATTGAACACTAGAGTGCCCAGAAATTTGCACTCGCATGAATTGGTGATTGTCTTGTGATGTCGGGAATGGGATTACAGATGCCATTTGGAAATTGCTCATGGGAGATGGGCTTAAGGATGCCATCCGAAGGAGTTTCGATCGCATAAGAGATTCCTTAGCGAGAGCTTGTATACCTGTTGTTGAGGAAGATTCCGCTGGGGAAGTCTGATCTTTGTTGAGAGAAGTAGAATTTTAGGAGCTTAGGCATCCGTTATTCTACTGGTGAGTCGTCTCTGTTGATATTTAGGAACTTTGGTCATCCGTACTCAACTTAGGAATCATCTATGTTGATATTTAGGAACTTCAATCGCCCGTACTCAACTGGGGAAACATCTCTGCTGATATTTAGGAACTTCATCCGTAATTCAACTGAGGAAACATTTATGCTGAGATTTAGGAACTCGTCCATAATTCAACTGAGGAAACATCTCTTCTGAGATTTAGGAACTCGTCCGTAATTCAACTGAGGAAATAACTTCGCTGAGATTTAGGAACTCGTCCGTAATTCAACTGAGAAACATTTATGCTGAGATTTAGGATCCCATCTGTAATTCAACTGAAGAAACATCTTTGCTGAGATTTAGGAACATCGTTCGTAATTCAACTGAGGAAACATCTTTATTGATATTTAGGAACATCATCTGTAATTCAACCGAGGAAACATCTCTGTTGAGATTTAGGAACTCGTACGTATTTCACCTGAGGAAATAACTTCGCTGAGATTTAGGAACTCGTCCGTAATTCAACTGAGAAACATTTATGCTGAGATTTAGGAGCCCGTCCGTAATTCAACTGAAGAAACATCTTCGCTGAGATTTAGGAACATCGTCCGTAATTCAACTGAGGAAACATCTTTGTTGAGATTTAGGAGCATCGTCTGTAATTCAACCGAGGAAACATCTCTGCTGAGATTTAGGAACTCGTCCGTAATTCAACTGAGAAAACATCCCTGCTGAGATTTAGGAACCCGTCCGTAATTCAACTGAAGTAAAAGCTTCATAGCTTGAATTTTGTGAGAATCTTTCTTGAAAGGTAAAGGTTAGTTGTATTTAATGCATGATATGTATCAGACAATGATGTTCTCAAAATAAATTAAATTGTGTTGTATGATGTGTATGCATGTCATGATGTATGGAAATGTGATGTTTTTAGCTAGGAAAATAAATCTCGGATTGCTGCTGGAGAAAAGAATTGAATTCTTCGTTTCTGCTGGAGATAGTTGATGAAGATGTTTGTGTGAATAAACCTGCAGGAGAGGATAACTCCGCTGGGGAATAAACTGATGAGAGAATGACTTTGTGGGGAAGAGATTCTCTGCCGGAGGATTCCGCTGATAAATTCAGCTGGGGATGCATTACCGTTGCTGGTGATAATGAACCTTGTTGGGGATTGAATTCCAGTCTTGTGAAAGGAAAGAACTCTGTTGGGGAGGATTTTCCAGTTGCGACTTTACTGGGGGTAATCTTCCAGAGTCTATTGGGGAACGATTCTTCAAACTCCACTGGGGATATTTTTATACTCCACTGGGGATGATAAGACTTTTCAACGCTGATGGTAGATAAACTTTGCTTGGGGAGAATATTACCGATTCATTCACAGTTGCGAGTCTCAGCTGGGGAGAGCTAGCACCTACTATCTTTCTTCTTACTCTGTGGGGAATGAATGTACTTTCAATCGTTTCCTCCAGCTAGGTCTATCCCTATACCTGGTGGACAGAGCAACTATACGGCTTGGACATTTCTCGTTTTCCCCTGTTTCTAATATTACAAGTAATCGTCTTTTGTTTCGCATGTAAATATTCATGAGCAGCAATTAATGTCAAATGCATATATCAAAAACTGAACATTGGACGTTCTTTGCAAAACAAAACAGAAAAAAGGAAAACAATTCGAAATTTATTTGTGAAATGACTTGTATTGATCTTGAAGTTAGCATGTAAATAGGAGTTTTTTGTACAAGAGGTTGACGTCCTAATAAGAGAACACCGCCGAACAAATATAATTTATACAATTTGTGAAAAAACAAAGAAAAACATCTATGTGAATAATCCCACTGGGTTCCAACTCTGCTATTGCCTTTATGTCCTCGAGCATCTCATCACTTTGTTACTTGGTTGAAGATAGATCCGATTGATTGGCGCCGTCCGAGCTTGACAGTCGATACCGAAGTCTGGTTGCAAGGTGATCCAATGAGACATAGTGTTATGCTTTAGTCCCTAATTTTTGCCTGGACCGCCCTTTCGGGTTTTCAGTCCACCGGGATACCCTTTTTTGCCCAAGCCGCCTTTTCAGGTTTTCGGCTTACCAGGTGTACAAATTTTTTTTATTTTCATCCCTTATTTTTCCCGAACCCTTTTGGTTTGCCGGGAAGCCCTTATTTTTGCCTAGGCCAGTCGACCTAGCGGGTCTTTGGTTATGCGTAGTATTTTTTCACTATGTCTGCATTGACGGGGTGAGGAAGGTCGTCACCGTCCATGGTGGTTAGAATCATAGCTCCTCCTGAGAAAATGTTCTTAACCACAAATGGCCCTTCATACGTAGGGGTCCATTTTCCCCTAGGATCACCTTGTGGCAGTATGATGCGCTTGATCACCAGATCCCCGACTTGATATTCTTGTCGTCTAACCTTCTTGTTAAATGTCTTGATCATCCGATTTTGCTACGTTTGACCATGACAAATAGCAGTAAGTCTCTTTTCGTCGATTAAGTTCAGTTGATCAAGTCGGGTCTGAATCCAGTCATCTTCGCTCAAACCTGCATCCTTCATAATCCGAAGAGAGGGTATCTGAACCTCAATGGGCAAGACGGCCTCCATGCCATACACCAAGGAATAGGGTGTTTCCCCTATTGACGTCCGCGCTAAGGTAGGGTACCCATGAAGAGAAAATGGTAACATCTCGTGCCAATCTTTGTACGTCACCGTCATCTTCTGCACAATCTTCTTAATATTCTTATTAGCTGCTTCTACAGCCCCATTCATCTTCGGCCAGTAAGGAGAAGAGTTGTGATGTTGTATCTTGAACTGATTGCAGAGTTCGGTGATCATCTTATTATTGAGATTTATACCATTGTCCGTAATGATCCTCTCTGGTACACCATATCGACAGATCAGATTATGCCGAACAAACCGTGCCACGACGTTCTTGGTTACTGTAGCAAAGGAAGCTGCTTCAACCCAATTCATAAAGTAATCAATAGCTACCAGGATGAAACGATGCCCGTTGGACGCCGTAGGTCTGATCTCGCCAATCATGTCGATGCCCCACATTGCAAAAGGCCACGGAGCTGTCAAGATGTTCAGAGGAACTAGAGGTATGTGCACCTTATCAGCATAGACTTGGCACTTATGACAGGTCTGAGAATGCTGATAACAGTCGGCTTCCATGGTGGACCAAAAATATCATGCCCGTAGGATCTTCTTTGCCATGGTGTGTCCACTGGAATGAGTTCTGAAAGTACCTTCGTGTAACTCCACCATGATCCTTTCTGCTTCGTTCTTATCCGCACAATGCAGTAAGGTGAAATCATGATTACGCTTGTAAAGGATGCCGTTACTGATGAAGAACTTCACCGCGAACCTCCTCAGAAACTTCTTATCATTAACAGATGCACCCTCAGGGTATTCCTGAGCCTCAAGATACCTCTTTACCTCGTGGAACCAGGATTTATCAGCTACCTCTTCAGTCTCAATGTCACAGAAATGTGCAGGTTCGTCCAACCTCTCAATGGTAATCTGGGGACCTTCATTGTCCCATCTAACTTTGAACATAGAAGACATCGTAGCTAGAGCGTCCGCCAATTGATTCTCCTCTCTAGGGAAGTGTTCAAAGGTTATATCCTCGAAGTGCGGAAGCAAAGTCAATACATACTCTTTGTAAGGAATTAGATTTGGGTGTTTCGTATCCCACTCGCCTTTGATCTGACTGATCACGAGAGCGGAATCTCAGAATACACTTAAGAACTTAATCCTTAGGTCAATAGCTGCTCGAAGACCCATGATGCATGCTTCATACTCCGCCATATTGTTGGTGCAGTTAAAACATAGTCGGGCGGTGAACAAAGTATGAGAGCCTTCAAGAGATATGATCACGGCGGAAATTTAATTACCCAAAGCATTTGAAGCTCTGTCAAAGTACATAGACCATCAGGATCCTTCATCCGGTCTAGGTGTCTCACAGTCAGTCACCAACATGATATTCTCATCCGGGAACTCAAAGTTCATAGACTGGTAATCGTCAACTGCCTGATGTGCCAAATGATCTGCCAACACACTTCCCTTGATTGCTTTTTAGGTCGTGTATTGGATGTCATACTCAGTCAAAATCATATGCCATCTCGCTATTCTTACGGACAAGGCAGGCTTTTCGAAGATATACTTGATTGGATCCATCTTTGATATCAATAGAGTAGTGTGAGTCAGCATATACTGTCTCAGCCGGCGAGCAGCCCATGCCAAAGCGCAGCAAGTTTTCTCAAGCAACGAGTATCGGGTCTCGCAGTTGGTAAACTTTTTGCTAAGGTAATAAATAGCATGCTCTTTTCGGCCAGACTCGTCATGCTGCCCCAGCACGCACCCCATTGAATTATCGAGTACTGTCAAGTATAAGATCAAAGGTCTCCCTTCAACTGGAGGCATCAGAATAAGAGGCTCTTGGAGATATTCTTTAATCCTTTTGAAAGCGGCCTGGCATTCGTCGTTCCATCTTACCACTTGATCTTTCTTCAGTAACTTGAATATTGGCTCACAAGTAGCAGTTAGGTGCGAGATGAATCGGGCAATATAGTTCAGACATACCATAAAGCCTCTGACTTCTTTTTCTGTTCAGGGAGCTGGCATTTCTTGTATAGCCTTCACCTTTGCAGGATCCACTTGAATACCTTTATCACTAACGAAGAAACCCAACAGCTTACCAGATCTCACCCCGAAGGTGCACTTGTTCGGATTTAACCTCAGCTTGTACAACTTCAACCTGTCAAATAGCTTCTGAAGATGGTCAAGGTGTTCTTCCTCAGTCTGGGACCTTTCAATCATGTCATCAACGTATACCTCAATCTCATGATGGATCATGTCGTGGAACAAAGCGACCATGGCGCGCTGATACGTTGCCCCAACATTCTTCAATCCGAAAGGCATGACCTTGTAGAAAAAGGTACCCTACTGAGTAACAAAGGTTGTCTTCTCCATATCCTCGGGAGCCATCTTAATCTGATTATAACCGGAGAAACCATGCATAAAGGAGAAGACCTTATGTTGTGCGGTGTTGTCAACCAGAACGTCGATATGAGGCAGAGGAAAATCATCCTTGGGGCTCGCCCTGTTCAGATCCCTATAGTCAACACACATTTGAACCTTACCATCCTTCTTCGGCACCGAAACCACGTTGGCCACCCACTGTGGGTAAGAAGTAACTGCTAGAAAACCGGCATCGAACTGTTTCATAACTTCAGCCTTGATTTTCTCAGACATCTCTGGGCGCATTCGGTGAACTTTCTGTTTCACTGGAGGACAGTCTTCCTTGGTAGGTAAGCGGTGAACCACGATATCGGTATCCAACCCAGGCATATCTTCATAAGACCAGGCAAAGATCTCAACATAGTCACTCAGCATCTGAATCAAGCGTTGCTTAACACTAGGCTCCAGATTTGCACCAATCTTGACCTCTTTCTTGTCTACCTCTGTACCTAGATTTATTGTTTCCATTGGCTCTTCATGCGGCTGAATAGCCCTCTCTTCTTGAAGTAACAGTCTAGCAAGTTCAGCAAGCACTTCACAATCATCCTCACCTTCGTCCTCGGCTTGGTTGATCGGACTTTCGAAGTCATAACTGGCAGTAGCAGAGTCGTTATCAGTGGGATCCAGAGTGGATGTAGACCTGTATATGTGAGTGTGTGTAAAATAGCTGTTTTGCAAGATAGAAAAGAAAAACAAAGAGCGCAAAATTCGTAATGCAAGAAAACGTCCAATGCTTTTATTAATGATATATGGAAATGACAAATAATAAGACCTCAAACAAAGCCACGGTGTCTCGGGTAAGGCACCGAGCCGTAAAGTTTAAAATTTTCTGTTACAAACTCAAAACAAAAGTCTTATTACTCAATAAAAGAAACGGGCATGGAATCCTTTGCCGTCTAATTGCTCAAGCCACTGTTGGTAGTGGGGTAAATCCAGATGTCAATATCATACTCTTCATTATCATCCCCAATCGCATTTACTCCCGCGTCATGTTTTGGCATAGGAGTCGTTATGACATTAGGCTTTTCAGGCGCTTAAAACTCGATCTCCTTAGCATCAATCAGATCTTGTACCTTACTCTTCAAGGCCCAGCAGTTATTGGTATCATGCCCCGGGCTATCAGAGTGACAAGCACAACGGGCGTTCGGATTATACAGCGGCGATGTGGTGTTGGGATTCTTTGGATCTTCCCTCGGAGTTACCAAATTGGTCTTCAATAGCTGCGGCAGAATTTGAGATAAAGTCATGATGAGCTGAGTAAACTGTCTTTGAGGCCTCTTTGCTCTTTACTGATTGTTGCGTTGTGTGACAATAGCAGGTCTTGATATAACCATCACATTAACTGCTTGGCGGCGCTCAGGTCGGTTATGGATCCTCGAGCTGTAAACTGCACTAGACTCCTTCTTGAAAGGCTTCTTCTTGGTACTTGACGAAGCACCTTTCTGTATTTTGCCACTCTTGATATCGGCTTCAACTCTCTCCCCAGTCATAATTAACTCGGTGAAACCAGACGATGAACTTCCGATCAAGTGGTTGAAATACGGACCAGACAAGGTCCCCAGAAACATATCCACCAACTCCCTATCAGCCAGTGGGGGTTGGACTCTACCGGCAAGATCTCTCCACTTCTGAGCGTAGTCCTTAAAACCTTCGCTCGCACCCATAGACATACCCTTAAGTTGGGTATGTGTGGGAGCAAGGTCGGCATTATATTGGTACTGCTTGTAAAAAGCAGCAGCAAGGTCCTCCCAGTTATGGACGTTAGCTCCTTCTAGTTGATAGAACCATTCAAGTTGAGTCCCTGAAAGACTATCTTGAAAGAAATGAATCCAGAGGTTCTTATCAGCGGTATATGGTTGAATCTTTCTGACATACGATCGGAGGTGTAGCTTTGGGCAGGAGACCTCGTCGTATTTAGCAAAGACTGGTGCTTTAAACTTGTGGGGGATCACCACCCCAGATGCCAAACCCAAATCTCCAAAATCCAGCCCAGGTATCTTCTGGATCTCCATCGCGCTTAACCGGTCTTCAAGCTGCTTATACCTGTCTTCGGCAGGAGGATACTGGTCTTCGTCAAAGTCAGTGTCATTGTCTGAAACCACAGGGCTAGGATCCCTCCTTTCTTCTTGATTCTCTCCCCCTCCAGATGAGTGAGATAAATCAACTTCTTGTCTCAACCTGTTCTCAAACCTGTGACCCATATTCAGGAGGACCGTCTTCTTCTTCTTCTTCTTCTTATCCTTCAAGATAAGAGTCTTCAAGTCTTGTTGACCCTTGGCCAAGTTCATGAACATTTCTTGGAACTGAGAATTCTGAGCTTGTAGAGCCTTGATAGCTTAATCAGTGGATGTTTCAGAAGACATGATGCTGAAATAAACAGCAAAGAAGATAAGAGACATGTAAGGGTACCTGTAATAAGGTGCATGGGAATGGAATGCATATGATATGATTTCAAAGACGTCGGGAGATTCAAATTCGTAAACCAAAATGAAACGCACTTTTATTAGATTAAAAACTTGAAACAATGTTTAACAAATGCCTTTAAGGAGTTACAAAGAGAAAAATTGAACAGTAAATCAAAACTAGAAATAGCAAAAGGCTTCAGCGCTCCCATGGTCGTTTTCCTCCCGTGCTGACATAGTCGTTGAGGACCTTCTCATTCTCCAGCTGCCTTATAAGCTTCAGGATCTTTCGTTCCTGCTCATGATACTTCTCTCTATAAGTATCCCGCTCTTCCCTCAACTGGATCCAAGACCTCTTTAATGCCCCAATGTCAGTAGGCATGTATGGATGGAGGACAGTATGAGGAACCCCTTCTTCATCAGTACTCTCAACAATTACCGGTAAGACAGCTTCGTATGGCATCTCCAGTTTTGAGCACGGGCCCAAACCCACCGGAGATACGGTTCCATTGGGAGAGAAGTCTTCATTCCTAACTCATGCGGATCAGACCTGTTAACCATATCCCAAGCTCGTATAAATCTGCGGCGATGTCCCTCATCCCCTTTGAAGTCAAAGACAATGCTTGGAATCAGCAACTCATGAGGACCGTCCTTTCGAGCTCGCCCAAACTGTCGTAAGGCCAGACAAGGATTATAGGTTATTCCTCCCCTAATTCCAAGCAGTGGAACATTGGGGTATTCTCCGCACCGGTCAATGACAACCACTTATTCCATGTCTTTAGTACTCCAAATGATGTCCGTATGAGCAAGGGACATAATTCTGTAGGCTCAATCCATAACTTCCTTGTTCTTCAAAACAGATTTGGGGAGGGTGAGAAATAAACCACCTCGCCAGCAATGGTGCACAACACATAAGGGTTCCCCTTTTCCGAGCAGTACGGGCATAAAGAGCATGTAGAATGTTACCTAAGAGAGTGGGCACCGGATTACGGGACATGAAGATCTTCACCGCATTCACTTTGACAAATGAATCTGAATTAGGGAACAGAACCAAGCCATAGATGAGGAGTGCTAGGATGTCTTCAAATGCTTGAAAGTCCAAACTATCCCAAAACTGTTGAGTCTGATCAATCAAGAACTTAGCCAGGAAGCCTTTAACCCCACTCCGAGTCTCCCAGTTAGACATTACATCAACCTTTGTTAGATGTAGGGCTGTAGTAACATCCTCTGGCCTAAGAGCTATCTCCCAACCTGTAAATGGTGTCTGTACTAGAATAGAAATATGAAGTAAATCAGAGAACTCCTCCAAAGTAGGGACCAACTGATAGTCCGGGAAGGTGAAACAGTGATGTAGCGGGTCAAAGAACTGGAACAAGACGCTCATCATTTTCTCATCCATCTTAGAAGTGACCAAGCTGAGGAGGTGACCATGTCTTCTGACAAAGTAAGAAGTATCAGGGACCTTTGCAACCAAATCTCTAAGCTGAACAGGGATTTGTACGAAGTTGATCCAAATAGTATTTCTGCGCATAGATGCCATGATCTGCAAAACAGAACAAAGATGAATCCCTTTGGTCTTTGAAATGGGTTAGTTTAATGAAATATGCATGCAATGTCATGATGCATGATGTCATGATAGAAACACACCACAAGTATTCACAGATAGCAAACATGGTAAGGGCAAACAAGTCACACAGTAGCCCTTAGATTTCAGGCTGGCATGGAGTTTAGGTACTACCCTCTTTCAGTTTAGTTGGTTCAACCTGTCCTAGTAATAGTAACCAGGTTCTAGAGGATCTCAATATCACTGACCACCCTCGATCAGTCATAATTCCAGTTTAGCAACCTTTTCTTGCAACCAGAATCATCGCGAGAGTTTGGTCTCAATAAGTGTAGCATACTGCTACTTTTCTATGGCCAAGTTGGTCAATTATAGGTTATAAGGTTAGTTGGTGCTTAATGACTGTGATCGGTGGGAATAGAACCGACTGTTTTGGAATGCTGGTTCGCGTTTTGCGTTTGTGTTTGCAAAATGTCGCGGTAAGCAAGAGTCGCCACCGTATTTTATTTTATCCAACAAGGAAAGGACAAAAGCACAGAAAAATTCCTTTTCGAGATGTTTATCGGGTTCGGGAGGTAGATTATAGAAAGGGAAGGTGTTAGCACCCTTTCTATCCGTGGTTATCCACGGGCTCTTAGGTACTTGCTCATTATGTTTTCAAAAGTTTGCTTTTCTTTGTGATTGTGGATTTGAGAAGAGTTTTTGTTTTGAAAGGGGTGTAAGTGCGAAAAGTTTTGTTTTGTTTTTTTAAAAGGAGCAATTACTTAAGAACCTCTACTTGCTCAAAAAGGAATTAAATTATGCAAATGTCCTTTAGACAACGCTATTCCACTATTGAGGAGTAGGTAGCATCGTCGTTGGAGTTTTTCGGGTCAATTCGATTAAGGGACGTGTGGTCACTAAAGCAATGTTAGGACGCCTTAGTGGTAACCCTAATGTCTTAGATCATTTTTCCGAGGCAACTGTTTCGAGGCAACTTTGATCTTTGGACAAGAGGGCGACCTCTAAAACTTCCTATACTCAATGACCACGTTCGAGGCAACCAAGTGAGGTGTACCCTAAGAGTGGCATGTGCGAGTGTATTGTTTTTCAGTTATATTATCTTTGTACATGTTAATGGTGAGCTACTGTTGATTTTAGGTTAAAAATTTGATCTTGTCATGCATTGCCTATTATTCAAACTTCTAACAGTTAATGGTTGCGGAAATTAAATTGTGGGAAATAAATCTAAGCTATTACAAGGCGTCGGGTATTTACATCGCCAAAGACAAACCCTTAAAAATTAAATTGCGAAAAGTAAATAAAAGCGGTAAATAAATCCTAATTTAAAAACTATTACATACTCGAAGCAGTTACAATATTTCAATATGGATCAAAAATTATTCGCGCGCGAGAAAATTAAATCGGAGTGTTTTTTAGGGTTTTAACCCTTTGAAATAAATAAAGCATATTTTATTTTATTTTTGAATTAAAAATTAGCCTAAATTAATAATTGAATTAATTAATTAAATGAAAATATTTTTGGGTTTTTATTTTAATTAGGGAAATAAAATAAGAATGGTTAAAAATATTAAAAACCCTAATTCTAAATTAATTTTAATTTGATGCAAAAAAGATTTAAAATTGTACCTAATTAAAAACTAAATTAATTGATTAAAATTTATTTACAAAAATAATGAAATAGAAAATATTATTTTATTTTTGGTTTTTCTGATTTTTTATGAAAAAGCTAATTGGTTAATTAATTAATTAAGATAATAATAATAAAATAGAAAAAATAATGAAAAGAAAAATAAAATGAAGAAACAAACTCAGGGGGGTGTGGGCCTGAATTGAGTGTTTGAATTGCAGATTCCAGGCCCAATTGCGCCAGCCTGTTGGACCTTTTGGTGATTCCATGCATGCTTGTTGACCAGGGAGTATGATGAGCCTCCATCCTGAACCACTGGATTTGATTGGCAAGCCATCTGGCAGATGGATCCCTGAGGCGTATGGTGGACCAACTTTGTGAACGCTGCGTGAGATTACCTGAAAGCAAAATATATCAAAGTTTTGGGGGACCTGGGATTCGAACCCAGGTCCCAATGGTATCACGCACTAACGCCTTGCCAGCTGAGCCATGTTGTTAACTTGTTAGTGGAATATATAACAAATATTATATGGTAAACAACTAATTATGCCTGGCAAAATAAAAAAATGCGCAATTGATTCAAATGAACCAATCACGCCCAGCCACGTCTTCGTCTTTTTCAAACGCCCTGGTTCATTTACCTGCGGATTTTGTTCCGCAGGAAGATTCGTAGCATCTCTCAAAAATCCTTCCTAGGCCATGTAAATGCAAGCTAAGAGTGCCAATGCACTCGTCTCTCTCCCTTGAACTCATCCATGGCCATTATTGGTCCTGATTATGCCTGTATCAAGAATGCCCAAAAAACAAGAATACGAACCCTAGCTTTGAATCTAGGGCTATAAGTCACGAAAACAAAATCAAATATTGCAGAATCAATGGAAATTGAATGGCAAGCATGATAGTGCAATCAAATTGGCAAAAAGATGCAAGGAGAATGATTTACGATTTCATATGCTGAGGCATATTCGTGGAGACTTACAGTGAGTTTCAGAGGGTCTCAAGGCCTGGTTTTGATTGGTATAGCTCCACTGGATGTCAAGGAAGAGGGTTGCGTTGTGATTTTGCTTTGAAAAGGCCTCCAAACCAGAATCCGATCTCCACTTTTTCAAGGTTTTTCACAAACTTGGTATGGCCGTTTCTGCAGAGCTTTGTGCGTGTTTTAGGTTTGTGTGGCTTGTGTGCATATAATGGAATGAGTTTAGGTCAACATTTGGACCAATATCCATGTGCATTGAAGATGGAATATTTAATTTTGATCACCATAACCAAGTTTCCATATTTGCATCAAATCTGAGATTTTGTGCTTGAATTGACTTGGCACGAGTTTGATTGAGTATCACATGGTATTTGCAAGCTGGAATGATCACTAGAATCCCTTTACGTCAATTTTTAGATTTTATTTGATTTAATATTGATTTAAAATGAATTAAATCAATAAAAATAAAATAAAATAGAAAACTAAATGAATGGCCGTGAAATTAAATATGGGACACGTGTGTGGCATGACAAGACCATATCAAGTGGAAAAAAGTGGGCCCTTTTGTCAAAAATTGGAGTTTTGAGAATAGTTGACTTTTGGCAATTTTGGAAAAATGTCCAACTTCAACAATGCATAACTTCTTCAACTTTGAACTTTGGAGGTGTTCTTGGATTTTTTAGAAACCTTGAGATGTCCTATAATCAACCCTTTTGGTCGCATCTCATTTTGATATTCCATGCTCAAGTTATAAGCTTTGGCAAAAAAGGTGTTTTTGTTGACTTTCAAAAATGACCTATAATGTCCAAATTTGTAACTTTTTGTGAGAGCATTTATTGATCTTGGGGTGTGAAGATGGATTTTATGAAATTTCATCCTCTTAAAAATGAGCTTTGGATGAGTCATTTCTCATAAAGTATGAGAAAGTTATGCATGGTCAAAGTTGAGTTGACTTTTCCTACAAAACCCTAATTTAGCAACTTTTGAATCTTGATGAATTTTGAGCAATCCTTGATGAATCATGATCAACCATTTATAAAATGATGAATTAACCTTCAAAATTAGGATGTTGACAAAAAATCTTGAGGTTTTACTATTTGTAGGCCACAGTTGACTTTTGCCCTAGCACAGTCGATTTTTGGACCTCTTGAGCAATTGACTGACCAAACTTCCTCTGCAACGCTTGAAATTTGACATGGATGAACTTAAGAACGTACTAAGACATTGGGAAGAACTTGAGTCCATTTGGATATGAGGACCTTAATGCAACACAAAACCCTAATTTTGACTTGACTGCCTTAGGAGGTGATTTGACTGTCCAACTCTTGAGCTAACTTGAGTCACTTGGAGATTATTCTTGACATGTCTTGAGAAATATGGGAGGGAAAATTTTGGGGTACAACAATGACCCCTTAGCAGCCCCATACTCTCCTTGTTCCGCCACAAGGGATATCATTACTAACTAATGCGTCACACCAACGTAGCTACTGCTTCAACCGTATCGGTCTACGTTGTAAAGTTCCCTCACATTCTATTGCTACTTACCTAAAAGGTATCCCCAGATCCGGGTTAGGATCTGTAGTAACTCCGATTCAAACCCACAAAGATAAAGCATACAAATCAAGCAATTGAAAACATTATGATGAACTATTCCTAAGATACACCCCACTTATTAAATCCCCAGCAGAGTCGCCAGTTCTGTGATACGGTGGGAAAACTGACTGTTTTTGGAATGTTTGTTTGTGTTTTGCGTTTGTTTTTGCAAAATGTCGCGGTAAGAAAGAGTCTCCACCGACTTTTATTTTATCCAACAAGGAAAGGAAAAAAGCACAGAAAAATTCCTTTTTCAAGATGTTTATGAGTACGAGGGGTAGATTATAGAAAGGGAAGGTATTAACACCCTTTCTATCCATAGTTATCTACGGGCTCTTAGGTACTTGCTCATCATTTTCAAAATTGTTTTCTTTGTGTTTGTGGGCTTTGAAAAGTTTTTGTTTTAACTTCGATTTAACTCTTGCTTCTGTCTTCAAGAGTGTAATGAAGTGTTTTTGAAAACTTTGTTCGTAAAAGTGTGTAAGTGTGAAAATTTTGTTTTGTTTTGGATGAGCAAGTATCTAAGAACTAATCTACCTACTCGAAAAAGGAATCGTTCTATGTTTGTTTCCTTTAGACGCTGATATCCCACTATTAGTGAGTAGGTAGCACCTTCGTTGGAGTTTTGAGGGTCAATTTGAAAGAGGGACATACGGTCACTAAAGCAATGTTAGGACGTCTTAGTGATAACCCTAATGTCTTAGATCATTTATCTGAGGCAACGATATCCGAGGCAACCTTTCCGAGGCAACTTATGATCTTTTAGACAAGAGGGCGACCTCTAAAACAACCTATACTTAATGACCATTTACAAAGGCAACAAAGTGGGAGTGTATCCTAGGAGTGCGCATGTGCGAGTGTTTTGATTTCAGTTATTTTTATCTTTGCACAATTAAGGGTGATCTAACTGTTTTAAATTTAGACATTCATTCTTGTCATGCAAACCCTATTATCAAACATCTAACAGTTGAATATTTGCAAAAATTAAAGGTGCGGAAATTAAACTACGCTATTACAAGGCGTCAGGTATTTACATCTCCAAAAACAACCCCTTTGAAATTTAAAAGCGGTAAAAATAAATAAATATCCTAATTTAATTATTACAAACCGGGAGCAGATACAATAATTGGATAAAAATACAACGCGCGAGAAAATTAGATCGAATGGGAGAACTAGGGTTTTGACCCTCTTAATTAAAAGAAAATGTTTTTGTTGTTTTTTAATATTTTTTGAGAAAAGAAATTAAGTCTTAAAATTAAATGCTAAATTAATTAGTTATTAAATTAATTAACGAAAAATAATTAAATGTCATATTTTTGGTTTTTTGTTATTTTAGGAAAGAAATAAAATAATTAAGTTAGTATTAAAAACCTATTGATTCTAGTTAGTTTTAATTATTTACAAAAATAAATTAAAATTATCTAACATTAATAACCTAATTCATTTAATTAATATTTATTGATGAAAAATAAAAATTATGATTTTAATTGGATAAAAAATATTTTTTGGTGATTTTTTGATAAAGAGATAATTTTTTTTGGTTAGTAAATAAATAAATAAATAATTAAATGAAAATATAAACAAAATATAAAAGAGAGAGATGGGCCTGAATTGGAGGTGTGCATAGCAATTTTCTGGGTCCAATGATGCTGATCCATATTGACTTTTTTGATCTCATGTGTTGCGTTTGACTGGCCTGTGGTGCACCCTCAATGATGGCCACCAGATTTGGCCATCTGGCCATCTGGCGTGTTGATAATGAAGGTCCATGGTGGGTCTCCTAGATTATACGCGCATAGAATTTCCTGAAAATAAATGATAAAATAAAAAATGCTGGAGGCAGGGATCGAACCCCTGACCTCCAGCCTTCCAAGACCTTAACGCTTAGCTGGCTTCCGCTGGGACACTTGTTTTTTATTGTTAACATATTACAAAATAATAATAATATAAGAAACAATAAAAAACAAAAGAAAATCCGCGCGAAATTCAAACAGGCCAGTAGAGGAGTGACAACGCATCATCTCCTTCCTCTCTCCATGGCTAAAAACTCAAGGACCTATACCCACGGACAGTGTCCGTTGCTACAAGTCTGTATGTTTCCAAAATCTTCTACAGGCCACATAAATGGAATCTAACACCATGTTTAGATTCGTCTCGTCCTTCTGATCACAACCATACCAATTACCAAGGCTAATTGTTCTTGAAATCGAAAACCCTAAAAAACTCCAAAAAAACCTTAGAATGGTGATTCACAATTCAGTCCATTAAAATGTAATTGGCTATTGTAGAAAGTTTACAAACATCATGGTGATCAAGAATGTACAATTATTTTACATTATGGATGCAAGAATAAAGCTATTCGAATTCAAGAAGATGGTGATACCGTTACGGACTTACAGTGCGTGGGAGGGCTTAAAAATGCTTGGTTTCAATTGCTTTAGGTTCCTGAGAGTGCCAGGAAACGATTGGGACAAATACCAAGCCTTGAGGATGCCTCTAACCACTAATTTGATCCCTCACTTTTTGCTTGTTTTTTTCAAATTCTGTTCTTGCTCTGCGCCTGATTTCCAACCCCTCTTTTGATCTGCACGCACTCCTTATGTATTAGACAATGCATTAGGGTTGATTATTTTGTCTAAATCTTCCTTCTTCAATGCCTTTTGTTTTGATTTGATTTTCTTCTTAAAACCTTTCCAAACATGGATTTTTCAATCTTTTTGTCCACTCTATGCATTGATGCGAATTTGGAATGATGCTAGTTATTCAATGAAGCCTGAAACAAACACAAAATCCCTTGTTATCAATGTTTCGGATTTTATTTGATTTATTATGATTTAATTTAAATTAATTCAAATCAAAATCAAAATAAATAATAAAAATAAGATATGGACAAGTGGCAAGGGCTAGAGCATGTGGGCTATGTTGCCAACTCAAAACAAGTGAAAAAGATTGGGCCCATTTGGCAAAATTTGAAGTTTTGGGGATAGTTGACTTTTTGCAATTTTGCAAAAAAGGTCAACTTCACCAATGCATAACTTCCTCAATTTTGACTCTTTGGAGGTGTTCTTTGAATTTTTAGAAATCTTGAGATGTCCTCTAATCAACCCTTTTGGTCTCATCTTATTTTGATATTCCATTCTCATGTATGAAGCTTTGACAAAAAATGTGTTTTTGTTGACTTTTCAAAATGACCTATAATGTCCAAATTCATAACTTCTTGTGAGTGCATATTTTGAACTTGGGAGATGAGGATGAATTTTAGGGAATTTCATCCTCTTCAAAATGAGATTTGGATGGGTCATTTCTCATAAAGTATGAGAAAGTTATGCTTGGTCAAAGTTGAGTTGACTTTTCCTACAAAACCCTAATTTAGCAACTTTTGAATCTTGATGAATTATGAGCAATCTTTGATGAATCATGATAAACCCTTGATAAAATGATGAAATATACTTCAAAATTATAATGTTGACAAAAAATCTTGAAGTTTGACTGTATGTGGGTCACAGTTGACTTTTGCCCTAGCACGGTCGATTTTTGGACCTTTGAGCAATTGACTGAGCAAACTTCCTCTGCAAGGCTTGAAACTTGACATGGATGATCTTGAGAACCTATTAGGACATTGGTGAGCACTTGGGGTCACTTGGACTCAAGGATCTCGATGCAACATGAAACCCTAGTTTGGGGTAGACTACCTTAGGAGAGAACTTGTCTGGCCAACCCTTGGACTACTTTGAGCAACTTGGAGACCTTTCTTGCAATGTTTTGAGAAATATGGGAGGGCAAATTTTGGGGTACAAAACCCATGAATTCTGAGCCCATTCCCACGCTTAATCTTGTGTAGACACGCTTGGACGGTGCATCATGGACTTCCCTTTGATTGAGCGTTGGATCTGGATCAGTGATGATCCAGTGGCTGGATGGTTGGAGTATGATGGACGTCAGGCTGTGTAAAGTACAGGATCTGCAATTGAGCGTTAGGAAAATAAAGAAAATGCTAGGACCTGGGATCGAACCCAGGTCCTTTCACTTTCAAACATATGCCCTTGCCAATTACGCTACATGGATTAATTGATAATATAATAGCCATAATAAGTAATATACAAGATTCAAAACATGATCAACGAAGGAATGTTGGAATTCACACAAGATGGCTAGACTGAATTCTTTTGCCGTCCCTCAAAGGCTCACCACCTAAAGTGACAAGTTCAGACAAAGAGGCTTCTGTTCATTTTGAATTTTCAATTGTAATTTCTTTTGTTATTCAAACAATTATCTATTAATGTCAAACTTTGTTTTCATTAATGCATTGCATATGTTTGTCTTAATTTAATCCACTCATTTTCATTACATTTAAACTATGCTTTTTACTCTCTTTATGACATTCAACTCTTGCTAAAAGTTACAAGCCTTTAGAGGGAGGATGACGGAAACAATGCCTTCATCTCATACAGTATGCTTTTGGACAGACCTTGCTGACGATGTACAAGCATTCTTTCAAATCCTAAACACTGGAGTTATAAGGAAGATAATCCCTAGTCAAACCCTTCGAGCCAAAGAAGTAGAAGTTTTTCGTATACAAATTGAAACCTTTAATCAAAACCTGGGGCAGGGTAGTATCTCAGTTAATTCAAACGCGCGTTTAGCCGCAAACTCTGATTTCGTAATACAACGAATGACATCAAAAACATTCCTCTGGGATCAAAAGACGGTGATGGTTCCCTACCAAATAAGCAGTCATTATCTCTCAAAAAGAAAAACCCACTAAGTCAAAACCTATAAAGGAGACTTAAGAAAACTGGGGCATCCCGCTGACTGTAATCTCAAAACAAGAACAATCAGGCAAAAATTAGGGATAACAAATCAATCAAAAGAGGTTACTACAAATCCTCAACATGAAAAACAAATGTTGCAAAAATGACTGTATTCTGACAAACTTAACTTGTCTGAACCATCACTAAAACGTCATTCAAGACTCAATTGGAGTTCAAACACACAATTAACTGAGTTTAGGATTGAAGAACATCACGAAGAACGGGTGGGTACAAATACACTTTGAGCCTTTATCCTTTGTTTCTTAAACCGTGAACCAAGCCACGTTACAACCCTTCAAAAGTCCTAATTGAAGCATGGGTTAGTTCGAAAGCATACTGTTACAAAAGGTATCCTGACTCCTGTAAGGCTTTGCTCTAAATCCTGAGATTGAATTTTCTTACAAGATTCCTTTACTTACAAAAACGCATTTTCAAAACTTCAAGACAAGCATAAACTTTGTGGGATATGGTGGGAGAACTGACTTGAGGTTTTGCGTTTGTATTTGCAAATGTTTCGGTTTAGCAAGAGTCACCACCGACTTTTTATTTTATCCTAAGGAAAGGTCAAAAAGGACAGGAAAGACCTTTGAGATGTTTTCTTGGGTTCGGGGAGTAGATTATGAAAAGGGAAGGTGCAAGCAACCTTTTCATCCATGGTTATCCATGGGCTCTTAGTTACTTGTTTAGATCACTTGCTTTGCTTTTCCAATTGTTTGAAATGGTGCTTTGTGTGTGGTTTTGAAAGATGTTTTGAAAAGAGGCCATCGTTGTGGCAACCTTTGTAATGATTCTTGTTTGAATGTATACAAAGATGTTTTGTCTTTTTAAAAAGATTTGAAAGTTTGATTTGGGAAAATGTTTTGAAATTGTGTTGTGAAGTGTGTTTGAAAATAGCAAGGATGTTTTGCAAGTTTTTTGATCAAGTAACCAAGAGCTATCTACCCTATTTTACTCAAAGATCTTTCCTTATGTTTTTAACCCTTTTGACAGTGTTGTTTCACCATTGAATTTGGTGAACAACCTTGTATTAGGATGTTAAACGGGACAGGCGCGGGTCATCGTATAGACCATGATAGCAATTGTGTCAAGTATCTTTGGCAAATTTTTGAGGGACTTGATTATTTTTGTTTAGGCAACCAAGATAGCGTCATCGAGGGACTATGATCTTTTGTTTTGTTTTTGTTTTTGCCAAAGTATCCAACATGCATAACATGGCCCATTTTTGAAGGCAACAAGTGTATTGTAACCCTAGGAGTGCAAGTGTGCATTGTGTTTATTTTTCATGCATTTTGGTCTTTGATTAGGTCAAACTATTTGTTGATTTGGATTTTTGCATACAAACCCTAATTCTCTAATCATGGCATATTTGAAAGCGTAATGTGCGAGAATTAAAATTCTAAACTATTACAACATGATTATGGGGATGGGGGTACAATTTTGAATGGGTGTATTTGACAAAAAATATAAACCCTAGTTTACTATTACATCCAAATTGAATTTAATTGCATGAATAAATGGACAATATTTAAATATTCAAAATAAACAAATATCAAATAATATGTATTATGCAAAAAGGTTTTTTGTTTGTTTATGTATGTAAAAAGTACTTTAATGTAAAAAATAAAGGAATAAACAAAAAAAAGATCTATTTTAATTGTTTAAGGGTAAAACACTAATTTCTTTAAGAAAATAAACATATTATATTATTTATATACAATAAAATATATTAATATGTACAAATAAAATATACTAGAAAAAAGTATTTTTTTAGTGTGAATAAAAATAAAAATAAAAATGTAATATTTTGTATATTTTTATTCTAGAGTACTTAATAAAATAAATAGTATATATTTATATATGTATATTAAATATATTAAATATGTATAATATAAAATAAAATATGTACAAAAATAAAATATATTTAGGAAAATATTTTTAGTATGAATAAAAATAAAGAAAAAAAATAAAAGTATAAAATATATATATATATTTTTCAAGTCTTAATAATAAAAAAAAAGAGTATTTAAATGCCTTAATGTTAGAAAAATTAAAATAAAATGCCAAATAAATGTAAAAAATTATGAAAATGTTTTTAAGCATTTTTTATATTTGGAAATAAATAAACAAAATCAGAAAAGAAAACAAAAATGCAAAAATGTAAAAATACAAGAAAATGGGCCAGGGGGTGCAAAAATGAAAATGGGAGGTGTCAAAATCAAGCCAGCCCAAGCCAGCTTCATCTTCAACCTCCAGATTTGAAAAACACGCACGCCTGTACAAACTTGGGACATGACGATTCCAACCATATAAAACATTAATCCTAACTCTCAAAGACCAGAGAGAATTTCTCTGGCCCTAAAATCTGACCTAGTTTTTTTAGCATGTTCATGGATGAAATTCTCCTAGCACACTTAATATAAATGAAAACTGAGCATATGTACAGCTTCATGGCAATGAACACTACATTTTTCATTCACAAACCTAAGGCTAAATGTTCCTAAATAGAGAGATAGAAAGTGAAGAAAAATCTGTTTCAGTTGGATTCGTGTAGGGCAATGTAGTGCTTTTCAACAAAGTTTGAGATGTCTAGTAGCTTGCTTGAACTTCACTTGACCTTCTCCACTAGCTAGCTTGCCTTGAATGTCCTTGAATCAGTCTATAGAACTCAACCTGCATAAGCTCAAAATGAAAATGGTGAACACTGTAAATGGAGTTACAGTTGGTATTTGAGGTTTGGGATAGCTTGAGTGAGTTGAATGGAAGGTGTTTGAAGCAACTTGGGGCAAAACGCACGAGTCAAATGAGCTATGGCACTCAAGTTGCAGAACCTGTCCTGTTTTGCCAAAGGAATGTGATTTCTGGATATGGGGTGTTTTGAGGCTCAAGCAATCGTGTTTATAGCTCAAAGGGGTGTGAGAAAGATGTTCAAACTATTTGTGTAAGTTAACATTGGTTGGTCTTCAAGTTCTCAAGTTTTGGACAACTTTCTTGTTTTTGAAGTAAGAATGTGGAAGTGAGGTTACAGGCCTGCATAGGCTATCAAATATGCTTGCATACATTGCTCTTGACCCCTATGATTTGTGGATTTGTTTTGCTGCAAGATATCTTGGACCAATGCTCAAGGATTGTTGGTTTTACATAAAGCATACTTAAGCAAAAGTGGAAATTTGCCTTTTTCTACTTAAGGCTTAATCTTGTGTATAATGTCCAAATGACCAAAACAAAAGCTTAGACTGATGGATTGGCATTAAATTATGGAGTGTGAAGTGGTTTAGAGGCTTGCAAGCTAGTGTAAGGCATGCTGATTTGAAAATGCAACTTGTATGAACATGAATATGCCATGGGTGAAAAGTGAGTATTTGCCAACTTCAAGCCTTAGATTCTCTTTAACCACAAATGTGTTTGAGGAGTTATTGGACAATTTGGAAAGCTTGCAACATGTCTTATAATCCATATTTGAAATGCAACTTGAGATTCCAAGTGGAACTATGTGAAAAATGGCCAAGAAGATAGGTCAAAATCCTGCCTAAACTAGGGCAAAATTTCACTAAGTTAAAAGTTTTAGGGACCCTTGTTCCAAAACTCATAACTTGAGATCCAAACTTCTTTTGAGAAAACTTTGTGAATCAAAGTTGTAGACTTTGTGGAGGACTACAACTTTAATGTTGGAGGTTTTGTTTGAATCCATTTGCATCATGGTGAAAATGTGGGGCAAAGTTAGGAAAAATTAAGAAAATTTCATAACTTAGAAAAATTCTAAGTTATGAAAATTTTCAATTTCAAACCCTAATTTGCAATTTTGGGTTTCTTGATGAACAAGTTTCATAATTTGACACATCTTGATGAAAAATGACCCTTGGCACTTGATTTTGACCAAAAAGTCAAAGTTTGACTTTTTAGTGTACAGACAAATTTTGATCAGTTGACTGAAAAATTCATCTGTCAATCCCATGCATTTGAGATCTTTTGAACTTGTTGAATAAGTCAAGATGATGTCATTGAGTCCTTGAGCCCATGTTTGAGCCTAATTTGCCATTGGCTAGGTCAAACAGTCAGAAATTGCCTTTGTACAGTCAAAACCCTAAAAATGACCATTTTGCCCTTTTGGTGATCTGATCAAATTTCTTGTGGAGTTGTGGTCCAAAATTGATCCAGTGGTTCATATGAGTTCATAATGTTTATATGGTTCAAAATCCATGAGGTTTGACTGTAAATTTGCCACAGCTGACTTTTTCCCTAATACAACTGATTTTTAGGTCAACTGTCCAATTGACCGGGTAAAACTTTGATTCAAGGCTTGAAACTTGGTATGGACAAACTTATGAATCCAATATGAAGTATGAAAGTCAATTTGAGCATTGAAGGTCCAAAAATCCTTGTGCAAACTCAAACCCTAGTTTAGGTCATCAGTGTAAGGAGATGTCTTGAGCAAAGCAAACCCTAGCTTGATCTTGAGTTCAAAGAGCTTTGTGATGAGAAATGTTGATAAAATGAGAGGGAAAATTTTGTGGTACAACACTTTGCATTACTTAAATATCACTGTTTTCATATGGTTATTTGTTTGATAGTGGAGAAATTCCTATAACGAACATCCGATGAACGAAAGCTCTCTCAGTGAACAAAATCACTTCAAAGAAGGACGACACTTCCATTGACAAATCTCCTATCAACAAGGGGACATGACATGTCACTATCCAACACACCTGGGGAAGTCCAGTCAAGATTCCAGGAAACCTCTCAAGATGTCCAGAGTAACTAGGGGCATACCTCCATCTCCGTCACTTGGGGCATTAAACGTCAAATCTCAGCAAAGAGTTACGTACAATCAAACATTTTTGGCAATGCCACGAACATTTGCTACTAGGGGAAATGACGAATCTCTCCAAAGTCCTTCTCATAGGATGACTCCCCAGCAAGAGTTTAATCTCTGAACACCTTTCCCCAGTTGAGACAACCTCAAGAATCCTCAAAGACTTTCCCCTAACGAAGTCGTCACCTCTCAAGCAAACCGACAACAGGGTTTATTTCCCCAACAAATGACAGGATTCCCCTGCTTGAGGTAGCCTTTCCAACTACTACAAATCAAAGGTTACTTCATTACCTTTTCGAGTAGCAGTCGTCAAAGATTACTTCATTGCCTTTTGGAGTAGCAGTCGTCAAAGATTCCTTCATTACCTTTTGGAGTAGTAGTCGTCAAAGATTCCTTCATTAACTTTTGGAGTAGCAGTCGTCAAAGATTCTTTCATTACCTTTTGGAGTAGAAGTCATCAAGATTCCTTCATCACCTTTTGGAGTAGCAGTCATCAAGATTCCTTCATCATCTTTTGAGGTAGTAATCGTCGAAGATCCCTTCATCACCCTGCTGAGGTAGTAATCGTCCAAGATTCCTTCATCATCCTGCTGAGGTAGTAATCGTCTAAGATTCCTTTATCATCCTGTTGAGGTAGTAATCGTCCAAGATTCCTTCATCATCCTGCTGGGGTAGTAATCGTCTAAGATTCCTTCATCATCCTGCTGAGGTAGTAATCGTCCAAGATTCCTTCATCATCCTGCTGAGGTAGTAATCGTCCAAGATTCCTTCATCATCCTACTGAGGTAGTAATCATCCAAGATTCCTTCATCGTACTACTGAGGTAGTAATCGTTCAAGATTCCTTCATCATCCTGCTGAGGTAGTAATCGTCCAAGATTCCTTCATCATCTTGCTGAGATAGTAATCATCCAAGATTCCTTCATCATCCTGCTGAGGTAGTAATCATCCAAGATTCCTTCATCATTTTGCTGAGGTAGTAATCGTCTAAGATTCCTTCATCATCCTACTGAGGTAGTAATCGTCCAAGATTCCTTCATCATCTTGCTAAGGTAGTAATCATCCAAGATTCCTTCATCATCCTGCTGAGGTAGTAATCCTCCAAGATTCCTTCATCATCCTGCTGATGTAGTAATCCTCCAAGATTCCTTCATCATCCTGCTGAGGTAGTAATCTTCCAAGATTCCTTCATCATCCTGTTGAGGTAGTAATCGTCCAAGATTCCTTCATCATCCTGCTGAGGTAGTAATCATCCAAGATTCCTTCATCATCCTGCCGAGGTAGTAATCATCCAAGATTCCTTCATCATCCTGCTGAAGTAGTAATCGACCAAGATTCCTTCATCATCCTGTTGACGTAGTAATCGTCCAAGATTCCTTCATCATCCTACTGAGGTAGTAATCGTACAAGATTCCTTCGTCATCCTGCTGAGGTAGTAATCATCCAAGATTCCTTCATCATCCTGTTGAGATAGAAGTCATCCAAGATTCCTTCATCATCTATTTGTAGTAGCAATCATTTATGGATGGCATCTTTAAGCCCATCTCCAACAACTATCCATTACCTCTCCAAATGGAATCTTTAAGCCCATTCCTCCTATCATCGCATCGCCGAGTGCAAATTTCTGGGCAGTCTAGTGTCCAATCATCTTCCACCTTCGAGTCACGAGTGGAAAAACTCGCTAATCTAACCCTCAATTCTCAAGGCCTTTTCTTACAAGGATTTTCAAGGTTCAAGCTTGAACAAGTGCATTGGGATTTTCCAATACCAAAATTAAAAGGAAACTTTCAAAAAGGGAGAAAACAGATAAAAATAACATTGTGACAAATTTGGAGGAAAACAGGTGTCCTTCGATTCAGCACCCTTCAACTGACGCTTGGCCTCCTTCGATTGCTCAAAATGACTACTAGCGTGCCTCTTTCGCCTGGGCCTGTAACTTCTTGTTGCAGGCTTCGTTTGTGCCTTTTATTGCATGCATGCTTGCAATCGAAGGCCATGACCTACTTGACACATGTACCCCATGCAAGGAAGAGTCTTCGTTTGGGCACTCACCTTCTATGTTCCCGCGTGCAAACTTCAGTTGAACAAGAGCCTCCTTCAAATGCAACTTGGATTACATCCTTCATTTTGAGAAAGAGCCTCCTTCGAATGCAACTTGGGAATACCCTTCGACTCAGAAGCCAGGAACTTCCCTCACGCTAAAAGGCAATGACTCCCTTTATGTTTGTTTCGACCCAAGCTTCGATTGGGCAATATGCTTCCTTCGAGCATGAGCTTTCGATTTGGCAATATGTTTTCTTCGATACAAGATTCGACTGGGCATTAGCTTGTTTCGACCAGAAGCTTCGACTGAGGCAAAGGCTTCCTTCGAACAGGTGTGCTTCGATTTCACTCTTGCATTCGACTCAAGACCAAATCTCGTTTTCCAGGCTATGTTGCTTCCAAATCTTTACATAATCAGAGGCTTGTACAAGGGTTTTAAACTTTGTCTTTTAGATACTACTATTCTTGGTTAAAGGCTACATACTCTTTCTTTTCATAGAGAGTACTTTAGTCACAAAATCAGCTTTCAACCTGATTTTGGTCTGAGCACAAGCAAGGCCAGAAGCATAAGTCACATCTTTTGCCCCCCAACTGCCAAGAGGCCCCCCACATGTACTTTTATGTTACATTATTTTATCATTTCTTTGCAAGGCTGGCTTTGGACAACATGTCCATTCTTTCTCTATAAATAGAGGAACATTTACAAAGCTAAGGGAGGATCTTTGGACCAGAGGAACGAATCTTCCAAATTTTCTCAAACACAACAAAACTCTCAAGTTCATCAACACTTGAGAAATAAATAAAAAAACATAATCCCAAACACTCACCTCTTCTGATTCTGAAGAACACCCCACACATAGAAGTTTGTTCAAACTCAAAGACAACCTTCTGTGACAACTCTTCAAACCAAAGGCAAACCTCCTGTGACTACTCTTTGAATTCCAGAAAAGTCCAGGTAGCAGTTCAAGTTCGAACCCCACACACCAACTTTGAGGTAAGTCTTTCTGACTTTAACTTTTTCATTTCAAAACATCTTTATTGATTCATCTACTAAACCAACATGTAATAATCATGGCCTTCGATGTTAATCTTTTGTGTTTTCCTTTAAGAACTAATCTGTACAGTCCCCTAAAAATGTTGGAATACAAAATATGCATGCTTCGATATACTTGCTTCGACGCATACACATGCTTCGATACAGACATGTTCAGCACACACACACTTGCTTCAAATACACTGACCTGCAGGCCTAGATGAAAGGCATTCCCTCACTGCTTTCAACCTCCAGTCGAAGAAGGCAACAAGGCAGAACCAGAAGGCTCCGCCATACACTGATGCCAGCCCTCAGTCGAAAGGCATGACTCCACTGATTCCAACCCCAGTCGAAGGAAACAAAGAAGGTAGATTCGAAAGGGGCCATGAAGATTTGAGTCGAAGGGTGCTCCTTCCTGGGTCGAAGAGCTCATTTTCCTTTCTTTTATTTTGTTTTTGCCTTTACATTTTCTTGCCTTTCAATATGGTTATAATAGCGTAGGATATTTATTTCCTGCATTTTTATTGCTGTATACAAATGTTAGTAACTATGATGTATGGTAAGATAAAACCAACAAGTAGACAACCCCTAATCAAGACTAAATGCATGTAAATAAAACACATTTGCACACTTACACCCTTAGGGTAATTCCACTTGTTGCCTATCGGAAAATAGTCATGTCCCTCGAACATGGGAGTTTTAGCAAAAGACCCTCGATAAAAGATCGTAGTCCCTCGATGACCCTCGATGTTGCCTTTGGTAAACAATCTAGTCCCTAAAACGACATTGCTAAAACGTCCCATATGTTGTCTTCTATGACTATACAAACGTCCCAACGCCCGTCCCTTCACATCCAACGATGGGGCTTCTTACCAAATCAATGGTAAGATAGCAACATCTAAAGGAGGAGGAAAAGAACATCTAAGACCTTTTGAGTAGGTAGGTTCGCTCTTAGTTACTCGCTTGCTCACAACAAAAACATTTATATACACCCACACTCTCACCTTTGAACTATTTTCGAAACAAACACTTTGTAGGCGTTGTTATAGAAACGAGAACCATTACGAAGTTCCATTTCCAAGATACTTTCAAAAACACATCTTACAAACACCTCTTTGAAATATTTTTGAAACAAACACTTTGTATGCGTCCTTATAGAAACGAGAACCATTACGAAGTTCCATTTTCAAAAATACTTTCAAAAAACACACACAAAGCACAATTTCAAACAAAAGCAAAGTGATCTAGCAAGTAACTAAGAGCCCATGAAAAACCATGGATGAAAATGGTGCTAATACCTTCCCTTTTCATAATCTACCCCCCGAACTCAAGAAAACATCTCGAAAGGTCTTTCTTGTGCTTTTTCACCTTTCCTTATTGGATAAAAGAAAAGTCGGTGGCGACTCTTACTAACCACAACATTTGTGATCAAAACGCAAAACCTCAAGTCAGTTCTCCCACCGTATGACAATATGTTCTATATATGTAGTAGAACTGATTAGGTTAACAAAAACAAATTAAATCTTTGTGAATAATGGAAATTGGATTTGATTTTGCTCTTGTATTATATCTTTCCAAAACAAGCATAATCATGCCAACTTTGCTTCAATCATCCCTTGCACGATTTAATATGATATGCCAGCCTAATTGGATTTGATTCTTATAAAAAATTAGATCAAAAATCAATCTTTTATATTTTTTGCAATTTATTTGATTTAATCTAACTTTTAATAAATAAAAATCAAAATAAACTAAATAAATAAGAAAATAATATATGGATGATGATTTGGGTCGTGGACCATGTCTTCAACAAGATACAGTCATGAAAAGCTAGGCCTATTTGACAAAAAAATGCAATTTTGAGGATATTTGACTTTTGACAATTTTGCAAAAATGGTCAACTTTGACAAGGCATATCTCCTCCAATTTTAACCCTAGAGAAGTGTTCTTGGACTTTTTAGAAATTTTAGGATGTCCCCTAAACAACTCTTTTTGTTTCCTCTCAATTGGGTCTTCCATGTTCATGTAAGAAGCTTTGACCCAAAAGGTGTTTTTGTTGACTTTTTAAAAGGACCTATAATGTTGAAATTCATATCTTTTGATGAGTGCATATTTTGAACTTGTGGGCTGAAGATGAGTTGTAGGGAATTTAATCCTATTCAAAATTATCCTTGGATGTAAAATGTCTGATAAAGTATGAAGAAGTTATGCCTGGTCAAAGTTTGGTTGACTTTTCCTGTGAAACCCTAATTTAGCAACTTTTGGGTTTTGATGAATTTGGGGGCATTCCTTGAGAAATCATGATCAACCCTTGATCAGATGATGGATATCTCTTCAAAATGTTGATGTTGACCAAAAATATTGAAGCTTGACTATATGTGGGCCAGAATTGACTTTTGACCTAGTATAGTTAATTTTTAGACATCTGGGCAATTGACTAAGCAGACTTCTTATGCAAGGCATGAAACTTGACATGGATGATCCTGAGAACATATTGGGACCATGGAAAGAATTTTGGAACCTTGGACTTCAACCATCTTGATGAGGAGTGAAACCCTAGTTTGAAGCTTGTTGCCTTAGGAGGAGGATTTGTCTAGTCAATCCTTAGTCATCCTTGAGCAATTGAGGACCACTAGAGGCATGTCTTGAGTGAAATGAGAGGGCAAATTTTGGGGTACAACAACTTCTCTAGCACGACTCAAACACTCCCATCATCAAGTAAGAGTTGCATTAGCTTCTTGGGAACTTGAGGAAGCTAACATGATCATCACCATCACTTGAAACAAGCTCAAACTCATTTCACGATTTCCAGTTTTTGAGCATGCACGCCTGGACCATCCCTCACTGGGCCTTTGCATTTTTTCTTCTCCTAACCCCCTGTTTCGTTTTGACAACACAGCCCATTTATTTTGTTTTCATTCTTTTTTTTTCTAATTTCCAAACAAAATCAAACTTGGGCCAAGCTTTAAACAAAAACTGTTTTTTCCTAACAAACACCCTAAATTCCATTTTTACCTCCTGATTTTATTTTCTTTAATTTATTTTTATTATTATTATTATTATTATTATTATTATTATTATTATTATTATTATTATTAAATCAAAAATACCAAAAATATTTTTATCTTATTTGCATTCTATATACTTGTTGTACCCCAAAATTTGCCCTCCCATATTCTTCAAGAGTTGGCAAGATCAAGCTTCAAAATCTCTCAAGGGTTGCACAGTCCAATTGCCTCCTAACACAGTCAAAATTAGGGTTTTGGTTCTGGCAAAGAAATTGAGGTTTCCAAGGGTCCAATCAAGTCCCACATGCCTATAAACATTGTCAAGCATCCATATGTCAAGTTTCAAGACTCACAGCATCAAATTGCACAGTCAAAAAACCCTAATTGCCCCGCAGTCAACTACAGGGGCAAAATGGTCATTTGACAGTCAAAAGTCAAAAAATTTGGTCAACATCTTATTTTGAAGCCACAAACATCATTTGATCAATTCTTGATCATGATTCTCAAAGCATGGCTCAAAAGGTCTCAAGATGCAAAAGTTTATATTTTTGGACAGTTGAAAAAGTCAACTGCAAATTGACCAGGGCATAACTTCTTCATGGTTTATCAGAAAAATTCCATCCAAAGCTCATTTTGAAGAGAATGAAATTTCCTACAACTCATATTCACACTCCAAGTCCAAGAAATGCTCTCACAAAAAGTTATCAATTTCAACATTATAGGTCATTTTCAAAAGTCAACAAAAAGGCATTTTAAGTCAAAGACCATAACTTGAGATTGGTAAATCAAAATGACATGGGACCAAAGGCATTGGTTAGAGGACTTCAAGACCTTTCCAAAATGTCCAAGAACATGTTCATAGATTTAAAATTGAGAAATATATGCATTGGAGAAGTTGGGAAATTTTTGGGAATTTTCAAAAGTCAACTTTGCCTAAAATACTTCAAAATTGCTAATGGGCCTCAAATTCTTCCTTGAATCATTACCCAAAGCCTATGCACGACCCATTGAGCTCAAATGGATTTATTTTCTTATTTTTAATTAATTAATTGAATTTTTATTTTTATTAATTCATTTAATTAGATTTAATTATGAGAAAATATCAAATAATGCTTTTTCAAATCTTTTTGTGCAGCAAATCCAACTAGGGCAAGCTGGCCAAGTCGTTTCACATCCAAAAAAGGAAAATCATCCATGATTGGCAAAGATTTCAATGAAAAAATATTGAAAAATATATGATGAAAATCAAAGATTCAAAACATCAATTCATGGACTTATGGGCTTGTTTCTTGACCTAAATTCGTTCACATACTTATGCACAACTCAACCCTATTCCACAAGACATGAAAAGCTGCTCACAAACTCATAACCAAATTGCAAAAAACTCAAGGAATTTGGAAAACTGAAATCATAGTTGCAGGACGTTTCAAAGCATAAAAAGTATTCCAACACGTTGTTGGACCTTCCAAGAAGCTATTAGCATCAAGAACCAGTCCAAACGCGCGAGGAATCGAAGAACATAAGCTATACGGTTTGCCATATTTTCCAGAAACTCATATCATAATTCATGCGCATTTGATGCATATTGTTGGTTGTTTTATATTCACAGGAACATTCTGAAGCTAATGATACGGTCTAATTGCATTATAGCATCCTGTATCAAAATCTGCCATGAGAGATACCTAGGGTTTTAGAACTTCAAAATTGGGGGTTTTCATATGTGGTAAAATTAGACCACCAAACCTGTATGGACACATTCGTGGCAACAAGACGAATCGTTTGAAACAATCGTGCCCTTTTTATATTAACCCCTCTTCTAATCGCTATTTTCACAGTTTCAGTTTTGTGGGGGTTTAAAACCCCCGCCACTTGTTTTATGTAATTGCAGGAAAACGAAGAAGAAGCATACGTGGCTCTGTGTGGTTGGGAGGTTTGAATCTGCGCGCGTTTTCCAGCATAGTGGTTACTTTTCATACATTATTTTTATTTGTTATTATATTTACAAAAGCGCTTGAATGGTTCAGTGGTTGGATATACGCTTGGTGAGTGCTGGGACCTGGGTTCGATTCCCAGGTCCCCCATATAATTCATAATATTTTTCCTAACACAATCTTATGCAGCGTTCATCCAAAGGGCCACCATACGTCCTAACGCCTAAGCTTGCCAAGTGTCCCTGATGTTCCATCCAGTGGCCAGATGATGCCGTCCATAGTGAGTCCCAGTCAAACAACACGCAGGTGATTGAGAAAGTCAACGTGGCTGAGACTTCTATTGGGCCAGAGTTACTTCAAACACCTCCATATGGGCCTGAAACCCCCCTTGGTTTGCATCCCTTTTTTTTTATTTTATTTTCTTCTCTTTTCTAATTCCTTTTTTTTAAAATTGTTTTAATCATTAATTCACCATAAAATCAATTTTTATAATAAAAAATCAGAAACCAAAAATTGTAAAATATGTTTAATTATTTATTAATTTACTCATTAATTTATTTTTGTAAATAAATAATTAACAATTAACTTAGTTAATTTAGGTTTCAATTTTAATACTTTTTCTTAATAAATAAAAAATATGTAGAATTAGGTTTTGACATTTTCACCTTTTCTTTTTCTTAATTAATTATTATTTATCACCATTATTAATTATTATTATTTTGTAAATAAATATGTAAATTAACTAATTAGTTTAAATTAGGTCAACTTTGACGTTTTATTAATAATTAAAATAATTTAGAACTAGGGTTTTCTTTAATTTTTTTTCTTTATTTCATAAATACCAAAAACATAAAAAACATTCCCCTTTCTTTCTTTGAATAATAATTAGACTTGAATTTAATTTAATTTCAAGCAAAGGGTCAAAACCCTCGGACGTTCAATTTTAATTTCTATTTCGCGCATTAGTTTCTTTTGAATATTATGTAACTGCTCAAGGATGTAATAGTAATTAGGTTTACCGTATTTATTTATTTTCCGCACTTTTAGCAAAAATGGGTCTTTGTATTTTGGCGATGTATAGACCCGCGCCTTGTAATAGCGTAGCTTTTATCTTTCCGCTCTTTAATTTTCCGCACTCTTAAATTCTAACTTGTATAAAAGAATGTATGCTAATTAAAAACAAGCGTAGCTCACCATGCCATGATCAATGATAACTGTTAAACTGAATACAACACACAAATACACACACCACTTCTAGGGTACGCCTCACTTGTTGCCTTCGAAACGTGGTCGTCAAGTATAGGACGTTTTAGTAAGTCCTTATGTCCATGATCCAGTTGCCTCGAAATAGTTGCCTCAGAATAGTTGCCTCGAAACGGTTGCCTCGGATTAAAAAAAGGATCAAGGACATAAGGGTAGCTTCTAAGGTGTCCTAACTGTTGCTTCGGTGACCACACTATCCCTAAACTCGAATTGACCCGAACACCTCCAACGGTGGTGCTACCTATCTCTCAATGGTGGGATGGCACTACCTTAAGGACTTCTACACAGCTTAATTCCTTAGGGTAGGTAGATGACTCATGGATACTTGCTCTATTCAAAAACAGATCAAAAATCTTTTCACACCAACACTTTCAAAAAGCTTTCAAAACAATTTTTCAAACACTCTTGAGGACAGATACAAGAGTTATTCAGAAAACTTTCAAAGAAACTTTTTCAAACCCACTCACACTTTGAAAAGCAAACATTTTGAAAACATAAAGAGCAAGTATCTAAGAGCCCATGGATAACCATGGATAGAAAGGGTGCTAACACCTTCCCTTTCTATAAATCTACCTCCCGAACCGAGAAACTATCTCATAAGGAATTTTGCTGTACTTTTGTCCTGTCCATGTTGGAGAAAATAAAAGACGGTGGCGACTCTTGCTTCCGCGACATTTCGCGAACCAGCGTTAAACAGTCAGTTCTAAATCCACCGACTACAGAACTGGCGACTCTGCTGGGGAGATTTTATAAAGTGAGGTGTACCTTAGGATAGCTCATACTTGTGTTTTCAATTGTTGTGTTTTGTTTGCTTTATTATTATGGGCATTGTCTTGGAGTTTCATAGATCCTAACCCGGATCTGGGGATACCCTGTTAGGTAGCATAAGATGTGAGGGACCTGTCCGGCGTAGACCGACACAAGTGAAGCAGTGGCTACGTTAGTGTGGCACCTTGGTCTGTACCGATATCCCTTGTGTCGCAACGAGGAAAATATGGGTCTTCTGAGGAGTCGTTAAGCACCAACCAACCTTAGAACCTTAAATGACCCAACTTGGCCAATAGAACAGTAGCAGCATGCTACACCCATTGAGGCTAAACTCTCGCGATGGTTCTGGCCGCAAGAAAAGATTGCGATGCTAGAGTTATGACCGATTGAGGGTAGTCAGTGATATTGGGATCCTCTAGAATCCGGTTACTTTTAGTAGGACAGGTTTGAACCAAAAAACTGAAAGAGGGTAATACCTGAACTTCATGCTGGCCTAAACTCTAAGGGTTGTCTTGCGTGACTTCTGTGCCTTATCATGTTTGCCTTTGTGAATATTTGTGGTGTGCTTTATCATAACATCATACCATCATAGACATTGCATGCATCCTGCATAAGGACTGACCATTTCAAAGACAAGAGGGTTTCACCTTTGCTCTGTTTTGTAGGACATCATGATGCATATGCGAAGGAACACTATCCGGTTCAATTTTGTTCACCCACCTGAGTTGCTTGAAGAATTGGTTAGAAGAATTCCAAATACCACTTCCTTCATCCAGAGGCATGGTTCTCTTCTCGGTTTAGTCACTTCAAAGTGGGACCAACAACTGATGAGTGTCTTGACCCAGTTCTATGATCCCTTGTATAACTGCTTCACCTTTCAAGACTTCCAGTTGGTCCCTACCCTGGAAGAGTTCTCTGATTTGCTTGGCATCCCTATCTTGGATCAGACTCCCTTCACTGGTTGGGAAAAGACTCTTAGGCTTGAGGAGATTGCTGCAGCCCTTCCCTTGACCCACAAAGAGGTAATGGACAACTGGGTGACTAGAAGTAGAGTTAAGGGTTTCTTGGCCAAGTTTCTGATCAGTAAAGCTAACAGTTTCTGGATTGACCTAGACTTCAGGGCGTATGAAGACATCTTGGCTCTCTTAATCTATGGTCTGGTTCTGTTTCCAAATCCGGATAACTTCATTAACATCACTGCCATAAGGATCTTCATGTCTCGGAACCCTGTGCCCACTCTCTTGGGTGATATCCTGCAACAACTCTATGCTCGTACTGCCTGAAGACGAGGAACTATGTGGTGTTGTATTCCTTTGTTAGTGAGGTGGTTTATTTCGCACCTCCCTAAGTTCGTGCTGAAGAACAAAGAAGGAAGAGGCTGGGCTCATAGGTTAATGTCTCTCACTGATAATGACATCATTTGGACTTTCAGGGGTTTGGATGAGGTAGCTGTCATTGATCGTTGCGGAGAATATCCTAATGTCCCTTTGATTGGTACCCAAGGAGGAATCTCTTATAATCCATGTCTAGCTCTCCGTCAGTTTGGAAGAGCCAGAAGAGCAGGGCCTCATGAGATGTTGGTGCCTCACATCAGTTTTGAGTTTCAGGTAGATAGTGACGAGCTGCGTCGTAGGTTCATCAAGGCTTGGGATAGAATTCACAAAGCTGACCCACAAGAGTTGGGACCGAAGACTTCTCTACCTATGGAACCCTACTACAGATGGGTCCGCATTCGTGCTCAGAATTTAGGTATGCCATATGAAGCTGTCAGACCCATCATTCTTGAATATCCTGATAGAGATGGGGCTCCTCCAACTGTTCTCCCTCCTCAGATACCTACTGACGTTGATACACTAAAGAGGTCTTGGGCGCAACTACGAGAAGAACGGGATTCTTATCAGGAAAAGTTCAACGAGCAGGAATTGAAGATCCAGAAGCTGACAAAGCAGTTGGAGAACGAGCGGGCCTTGAATGACTACATCCGTACTGAGAAGAGGAGACCCTGGGATCAATGATGAGCTCTGGATGTTCTTTTACAGTTTGTATTTCCCTTTTTAGTATTTCCATTTTATGTAACGCCTAAGGGCAATCTGTTGAACAATTTAAATTCCAAAGTTTGAATCTAATAAAGTGCGTTCCTTTTTGTTTACAAAGTTGAATCCCGATTGTCTTTGAAAACATAAATCATACGCATTCCATGCATCATGTGCATAGCAGGTACTCTTCTTTTCAGGTTGCTTAATGTTCTTCGCTGTTTATTTCAGCATCATGAACCCTGAATCATCTACCGAGCAGTCCATCAAGGCCCTCCAGGCTCAGAACGCCCAATTCCAAGAGCTGATCATGAGTTTAGCTCAAGGACAGGAGGAATTGAAGGCTCTGCTGGTCAAGAAGAAGAAGAAGAGAACGGTACTATTCAACACTAGCCGGAGGTTTGGTAACACACTGCAGAATGAGGTTGATCAAGCTGGTTCTTCTGTAGGGAAAGGTAGTCCTCAAGGGGGAAGGGTTCCTAGTCCGGTGGCCTCTGACAACGAGACTGATTTCAATGAGGAGCAGTATCCTCCAGCTGAAGACAAGTACAAGCAGTTAGAGGATCGTCTGAATGCCATGGAAATTCAACAAGTGCCTGGGTTGGATTTTGGAGACCTGGGTCTATCTTCTGGTGTGGTGATCCCACATAAGTTCAAAGCACCATCTTTCGCAAAGTATGACGGGGCATCCTGCCCTAAGCTACATCTTTGATCTTATGTGCGGAAGATCCAGCCGTATACTGTGGACAAGAACTTATGGATCCATTTCTTCCAGGAGAGTCTTTCAGGGACTCATCTCGAATGGTTCTATCAGCTGGATGGAACCAAGGTTCGTAACTGGGAGGACTTGGCTACTGCTTTTTACAAGCAGTATCAGTATAATGCCGACCTCGCTCCTACACGTACCCAACTCCAGGGTATGTCGCTAGGATCGGGAGAAGGTTTTAAAGAGTACGTGCAGAAGTGGAGGGACCTGGCTGGCAGGGTGCAGCCACCATTAACCGACCGTGAACTAGTAGACATGTTCTTGGGGACCCTATCCGGGCCGTTCTTCAATCATCTCATTGGCAATTCGTCTGCAGGGTTTACAGATCTCATTCTGACTGGGGAAAGGATAGAGGCTGGTTTGAAATCAGGGAAGATACAGAAAGGTGCGTCCTCAAGTTCTGAGAAAAAAGCCTTTCAAGAAGGAAGCCAGTGCTGTGTATGGGCCTAGAAGGCAAAACAAACCAGAACGCCACCAAGCTGTCAACGCGGTGGTAATTGCAAAGCCTGTTGCCGCTCCTCGGCAACCTAACCAACCAAGGGGTGAGAGACCCAGAAGAGAATATGCTCGGCTTAGTATGACCTTGTCGCAGATCTTGCCGCAACTGCTATCGACCAACTTGGTAACCGTCAGAGAAGCTCCGAAGGTGGTAAACACTACATCTCCGAAGTATAATCCCAATGCCCGTTGTGCTTATCACTCTGATAGCCCAGGGCATTCTACTGATGATTGCTAGGCCCTAAGGAATAAGGTGCAGGACCTTATCGATGCCAAGGAAATACAATTTGAGGCGCCCGAAAGGCCAAACGTTGTGACTGCTCCTATGCCCCAGCATGGAGTAAATGCTATTGAGGAAGACCTGTATGCAGTTTCTGTGGATGATGTGGCTACCCCTTTATTGACTGCCAAGAGGAACCTGTTGCTAGCCGGTTTATTTCCGGGTTGTAGCAAGGATTGCCTTCTGTGTGCTGTTTCCCCTACTGGTTGTCCGTTGCTGAAGTCAGGCATCCAAAGCCTGATGGATAGCAAAGAAATCTTGTTCAAGAAGACAGTTGTTCCTTTTGTTCCTACTGTAGAAGTATCTGTCGTCACCATTTTTAACAATCCTACCAAGGCTCCCCCGAGGAAGCCAGTCAAAATCATGTCCGTTGCACCTATTATCATTACTGTTCCGGGGCCCCTCCCCTATAAATCTGACAAGGCTGTCCCGTGGCACTATGGGGCAGATGTGTATGTGCTTGGAGTGGAGCAGGAGTTCAACACCAGTACTGGTATCAGTAATATCACCAGTCCCGCTAAAGTAACTCGCAGTGGCAGGCTCTTCTCGCCTGACATTGCGCCACCAGTTATCCGAAGACCTCTTATCATAACGCCTACAAGTGCGCCTGTTTCCCCTCTTGATCAAATTTCTACCCCTGCTGCTGAGTCATCTGACACTCAGGGCAAAGGGATTGCTGATGTGCCTGCCCGGATGGAGGCACCGAAGACTGTCAATGTTAAAGCGTCGCAGCAAGAGATGGAGGAAATCCTTAAGATCATTAAGAAGAGCGATTTCAACGTCGTTGAACAGCTGGGGAATACCCCCTCTAAAATATATATGCTATCACTGCTGTTGTGTTCAGAGGCCCATGCCAAGGCCCTGATTTCATTTCTGAAGACGGCCCGTGTGCCACAAGAGACGTCTACGGACCAATTTACTGATTGTGTGGCCAACTTGACTGTTGACAATGGTCTGGGTTTCTCGGATGTTGATCTTACCGCTAAGGGAAAGAACCACAATGACGCCCTGCATGTCTCCATAGAATGCAGGGGCACTACTCTCGCACACGTGTTGGTGGACACCAGTTCTTCGCTGAATGTATTGCCCAAGAAGGCCTTGGACAGGTTAGATTGTGAGGGTCTGGAGCTGAAGCCTAGTAACATCGTGGTCCGAGCCTTTGACGGGTCGAAGAGGATGGTGCATGGTAAGGTGGATATTCCGATACGTGTTGGTTCCCAAGTATTTGATTCAACGTTCTATGTGATGGACATTCGTCCATCTTATTCCTGTTTGCTGGGTCGACCCTGGATCCACAAGGCTGGGGCTGTGACCTCCACTCTACACCAGAAGCTCAAATACCCTGCCAGAGGGAAGATTGTCACAGTGCAGGGGGAGGAAGAATACATGGTTAGTCATCTGAACTCGTTCCGGTATATAGAGATGGACGGGGAGTTTATTGAAACCCCCTTTCAACATTTTGAAGAGGTACCTCCAACATTGGCGTCAGCAGAGACAGTGTTTGAAGAGGACTTTCCTTTGAAGATGGCTTCCTTAAAGGATGCCTGGGCTGTAATTGAAAAAGGTGAATGCGCAAACTGGGGCAGGCTCCCTGATTTTACTCCTAAAACTGACAAATTTGGGCTGGGTTTCACTGCCGAGGCTCAGAGGGCTGTACGCAAAGCAAAGATCAGAAGACCTCCCGTGTTCATCACCAACCCGGGAGTGAATGCTATTGAAGGCGATGCGGAGGAATCAGAGTTTGATAGCTGGATCTACCCGACGACCGACAGTGGACTGAACAATTGGACTGCAAAAGACTACATACCTGTTACTTTTGTTACGCAGTAATGAATTCCTTTGTTTTTATTTGTAATGAACAATAAATTGAAACTTTATGGCCCGGTGTCTTACCCGAGGCACCGTTGGCTTCATTTGTGAGGGCTTATTACTTGTCATTTCCATATATCATGAATAAAGACATTGGACGTTTTTCGCATTTCAAATCTTGTGCTCCCTTTCTTTCTTTCTTTATATATTACAAAACAGCTGTATTTACACACACTCACCCATACAGGTTCCAATCCACTATGGATCTCACTAGTAACGACTTTGCTACTGCCAGTTATGACTTCGAAAATCCGATCAACTTAGCCGAAGACGAAGGTGAAGATGATTGCGAAGTGCCTGGTGAGCTTGCAAGACTGTTACTTCAGGAAGAGAGGGCCATTCAGCCACATGAAGAGCTAGTAGAAACGGTAAATCTGGGTACTGAGACAGACAGAAGGGAAGTTAAAATTGGTGCTAATCTAGAGCTCAGTGGGAAACAACGGTTGATCCAGATGTTGCATGATTATGTGGAAATCTTCGCCTGGTCCTACGAAGACATGCCTGGGTTGGATACCGACATTGTGGTCCACCACTTGACTACCAAGGAAGAATGCCCTCCGGTTAAGCAGAAGGTCCGCCGTATGCGTCCAGAGATGTCCGAGAAAATCAAGGCTGAGGTTATGAAGCAATTTGATGTCGGGTTTCTAGCAGTGACTTCTTACCCTTAGTGGGCCAACGTGGTTCCGGTGCCGAAGAAGGATGGTAAGGTCAGAATGTGTGTTGACTACAGGGATCTGAACAGGGCAAGCCCCAAGGATGACTTCCCTCTACCTCACAACGACGTTCTGGTTGACAATACTGCTCAGCACAAGGTGTTCTCCTTCATGGACGGCTTTTCAGGTTATAATCAGATCAAAATGGCTCCTGAAGATATGGAAAAGACTACCTTCGTTACTCGGTGGGGCACCTTCTGCTACAAGGTCATGCCATTCGGGTTGAAAAATGTTGGGGCAACCTACCAACATGCCATGGTTGCTTTATTTCATGACATGATCCACCATGAGATTGAAGTGTACGTCGATGACATGATTGCAAGGTCCCAAACTAAGGAGGAACACCTTGATCATCTACAGAAGTTGTTTGACCGTTTGAAGTTGTACAAGCTGAGGTTGAACCCGAACAAGTGCACCTTCGGGGTGAGATCTGGAAAGTTTCTAGGCTTCGTCGTGAGCGACAAAGGTATTCAAGTGGACCCTGCCAAGGTTAAAGCCATACAAGAGATTCCAGCTCCCAAGACAGAGAAAGAAGTCATAGGATTTCTAGGACGTCTGAATTACATTGCCCGATTCATCTCGCATCTAACCGCTACCTGTGAACCAATCTTCAAGCTGCTGAAGAAAGATCAGGTGGTACGTTGGAATGATGAATGTCAGGCCGCTTTCGACAGAATCAAAGAGTATCTCCAAGAACCACCCATTCTTATGCCACCGGTTGAAGGGAGACCTCTGATACTATACTTGACAGTACTTGACAGCTCAATGGGGTGTGTACTGGGGAAGCATGACGAGTCTGGCCGAAAAGAGCACGCCATTTATTACCTTAGCAAAAATTTTACCGACTGTGAGACCCGATACTCACTGCTCGAGAAAACTTGCTGCGCTTTGGTATGGGCTGCTCGCCGGCTGAGACAGTATATGCTGACTCACACTACTCTGTTGATTTCAAAGATGGATCCAATAAAGTACATATTCGAAAAGCCTGCTCTGTCTGGAAGAATAGAAAGATGGCAGATGATCTTGACAGAATACGACATCCAGTATACGACTCAGAAAGCAATCAAAGGAAGTGTATTGGCAGACCACTTGGCACACCAGGAAGTAGACGACTACCAATCAATGAACTTTGAGTTTCCTGACGAGAACATCATGGTAGTGACTGATTGTGAAGTACCTGGATCGGATGAAGGACCTGAGGAAGGATCCCAATGGTCTATGCACTTTGACGGAGACTCCAACGCTTTGGGTAACAGTATCGGCGCTGTGATCATATCCCCTCAAGGCACTCATACTCCACTTACTGCCCGACTATGTTTCAACTGCACCAACAACATGGCGGAGTATGAGGCATGCATCATGGGTCTTCAAGCTGCGATTGACCTAAGGATCAAGTTTCTGAGTGTCTTCGGAGATTCCGCTCTCGTGATCAATCAGATCAAAGGCGAGTGGGATACGAAACATCCAAACCTTATTCCTTATAAAGAATGTGTGTTGACATTGATCCCCCATTTCACAGAGATAACTTTTGAACACTTCCCAAGAGAGGAGAATCAGTTGGCGGACGCATTAGCTACGATGTCCTCTATGTTCAAAGTCAAATGGGACAACGAGGCTCCCCGGATCATCATCTGGAAACTGGACGAACCTGCATATTGTTGTGATCTTGAGGCTGAGATAGTAACTGAGAAACCCTGGTACCATGAGGTGAAGAGGTATCTGGAAGCTCAAGAATACCCTGAGGGTGCATCCATCAATGACAAGAAGTTTCTGAGAAGGTTCGCTGCGAAGTTCTTCCTTAGCAACGGCATTCTGTACAAGCGAAACCATGATTCAACCTTACTGCGTTGTGTGGATAAGACTGAAGCAGAAAGGATCATGGCAGAACTACATGAAGGTACCTTCGGAACACATTCCAGTGGACATACCATGGCAAAGAAGATCCTTCGGGCAGGATATTTCTGGTCCACAATGGAAGCCGACTGTTACCAACATTCTCGGACATGTCATAAGTGCCAGATATATGCAGATAAGGTGCATGTTCCTCCAGTTCCTCTGAATGTCTTGACAGCGCCTTGGTCGTTTGCAATGTGGGGCGTTGATATGATCGGCGAGATTAAACCTACAGCATCCAACGGGCATCGCTTCATCCTGGTGGCGATCGATTACTTTACAAAGTGGGTTGAAGCAGCTTCTTACGCTACAGTAACCAAGAATGTCGTGGCACGGTTCATTCGACACAACCTGATCTGTCGATACGGTGTACCAGAAAGGATCATTACGGACAATGGTACCAATCTCAACAACAAGATGATCACTGAGCTCTGCGAGCAATTCAAGATACAGCACCACAACTCTTCTCCTTACCGGCTGAAGATGAATGGGGCTGTAGAAGCAGCTAATAAGAATATCATAAAGATTGTGCAGAAATTGACAGTGACCTATAAAGATTGGCACGAGATGTTACCGTTTGCTCTTCATGGGTATCGTACCTCAGCAAGGACGTCAACCGGGGCAACTCCCTTTTCCTTGGTCTACGGCATGGAGGCAGTCTTGCCGATTGAAGTCCAAATACCCTCTCTTCGGATAATGAAGGATGCAGGCTTGAGCGAAGATGACTGGATCCAAACTCGACTTGATCAATTAAACCTAATTGACGAAAAGAGACTTACTGCTATATGTCATGGTCAAACGTACCAAAAACGGATGATTAGGGCATTTAACAAGAAAGTCAAACCACAAGAGTATCAAGTTGGGGACCTGGTAATCAAACGCATCATCCTTCCTCAGAGTGATCCCAGGGGCAAATGGACCCCTACGTACGAAGGGCCATTTGTGGTTAAACATGTCTTCTCAGGAGGAGCCATGATTCTAACCACCATGGATGGTGACGACCTTCCTCACCCCGCCAATGCAGACATAGTAAAAAGATACTACGCATGATAAAAGACACGCTAGGTTGACATACCTAGGCAAAAATTAGGGCTTCCCGGCGAACCAAAAGGGTTCGGGCAAAATGAGGGATGAAATGAAAAAAATCTGTACACCCGGCAAGTCGAAAACCTGAAAAGGCGGCTTGGGCAAAAATGGGTATCCCGGTGGACTGAAAACCCGAAAGGGAGGTCCAGGCAAAAGTTAGGGATAGAGCGTAATACTATGTCTCATTGGATCACCTTGTATCCAGAATCCGGTATCAACATCAGGTTCAAACGGCATCGATCAATCAACTTCATCTTCAACTGAGCAGCCAAGTGATGAGACGCTCGAAGATATAAAGGCAATAGCAGAGTTGGAACCCAGTGGGATTATTCCTTTCACATAGCTGTTTTGTTTTATTTGTACAAACTGTATAAAACTCTGTTGATTCGGCGGCGTTCTCTTACTAGGACGTCAGCCTCTTGTACATAAACGCCTATTTACAGGCCAATTCAAAAATCAATACAAATTCACTTTTCAGACCAATTACCAGTTATCTTTCCTTTTTCTGTTTTGTCTTGCGAAGAACGTCCAATGTTCAATTGTGATATATGCATTTGACACTAATTGCTAACTCATAAATATTTGCATACGAAACAAAGGATTAATTACAGGTAATATCAGAAACAGGGGCAATAATGAGTTGTCTAAGCAATCTAATTGCTCTGTCCACCAAGGTACTAAGGTAAGTTCGGCTAAAGAACGTAACCAGTATACCGTCACTCCCCGCCGAGTAAGACAAGAATCAATAATTTTCCCAAGCAGTTGGTCTCCCATCCGCCCTAACAAGGCACGATATCTCCAGCAAGTCAGCGACACTCTCCCCAAGCAGAGTTAGCCTACAATCAGCCCTAAGGAAGTTGGATTATCCCCAGTAAATCTCAATATTCCCCAGCGGAGTATACAAACATTCCTAACAAGCATCCCCGGCAATCCTGATCTAAGATTATTTCCCGGCGGAATACCGGACATCCAATGGATCCACTTCCCCAGTGCAATCTCAAAAGCTTCCCCAGGAGAGTTGAATCAATCTCCCCAGTAGGAAGCTTATCCCCAGTAAATTCTGAAAGCTTATCCCCTGCAGAGCACGAGCGCTCCCCCGGCTTTATTCAGAAGGTTATTTCCCCACCAGGATATAACTGGGTTATCCTCAGCCAATTGCCACGGAAAGATTGCCCCTGGTGAAATCTTCCTATCCCCAGCGGAGTTCATCCAATCTTCCAACAAAGCTTACCAATGGTATCCCCAGCGGAGTTATCACCAACCTCAGCAAAGCGCCTCTTTCCCCACAGAGCATTCCCCGCAGAGTAATCTATTCGCCAAGTTTATTCCCCAACGGAGTCATCTTCTCCTACCGATATTCTTGCACTCATCATCCCCAGCGGAAACGAAGCTCTACTCTTCCACATCAGCCCAGGATTCGACTTCCCGGCACCCGTCAAGGATTTACTTTCCTAGACGAAAATACATTCATAGACATCACATCTTCATACATAATACATGCACATACGCATCATGAACATACAATCTCATTTATTCTGAGAACATCACACATCTCATACATCATGACATCGCATACAACTAACGTTTTTTCTTTTCAGGACAAAGGTCAGTACAAAGATGATTACTATCAACGGTCGCAACTAAAGATCTGATTCCTGTATCTTGCCAGGGTGTATATGTTGACGACTATTCCAGACTCGATTCCTGTATCCTGTCAGGGCATGTCTGAAGAGTTTGAAGATCCGATTCATGTATCTTACCAGGGTGTATCTGTTGACGACTAATTCCAGACTCGATTCTTGTATCTTTCCAAGACACGTCTGAAGAGTTTGAAGATCCGATTCCTGTATCTTGCCAGGGTGTATCTGTTGACGACTAATTCCAGACTCGATTCCTGTATCTTGCCAGGGAACGTCTGAAGAGTTCGAAGATCCGATTCCTGTATCTTGCCAGGGTGTATCTGTTGACGACTAATTCCAGACTCGATTCCTGTATCTTGCTAGGGCACGTCTGAAGAGTTTGAAGATCCGATTCCTGTATCTTGCCAGGGTGTATCTGTTGACGACTAATTCCAGACTCGATTCCTGTATCTTACCAGGGCACGTCTGAAGAGTTCGAAGATCCGATTCCTGTATCTTGCCAGGGTGTATCTGTTGACGACTAATTCCAGACTCGATTCCTGTATCCCGCCAGGGCACGTCTGAAGAGTTTAAAGATTTGATTCCTGTATCCGGCCAGGGAACATCTACATGAAGAGTTTGAAGATCAACTCCTGTAACAGGGCAGGTAATTATCTTTCTTTCTCAGGTACGCAAGTTCTCGCTAAGGAATCTCTTACGCGATCGACACCTAGATGGCATCTATAAGCCCATCTCCACAACTATCATCACAGTTCCAGATGGCATCAATAAGCCCATCCACATACCAACACCTCCAGATGGCATCTATAAGCCCATCCTCCTATCCATCAGTCTCCAAATGGCATCTGTAAGCCCATTCCCACCATCACACTGCTAACATGTGAGCGCAAATTTCTGGGCACTCTGGTGTTCAATCATCTTCCACCTTCGGATTACGAAAGGCACGCCAGCCAATCTACATCCTCAGGTTTAAGAAGATTGAACAGGGGCAACTGTTGTACCCTAAAATATGCCCTCCCATATTCTTCAAGAGTTGGCAAGATCAAGCTTCAAAATCTCTCAAGGGTTGCACAGTCCAATTGCCTCCTAACACAGTCAAAATTAGGGTTTTGGTTCTGGCAAAGAAATTGAGGTTTCCAAGGGTCCAATCAAGTCCCACATGCCTATAAACATTGTCAAGCATCCATATGTCAAGTTTCAAGACTCACAGCATCAAATTGCACAGTCAAAAAACCCTAATTGCCCCACCGTCAACTGCAGGGGCAAAATGGTCATTTGACAGTCAAAAGTCAAAAATTTTGGTCAACATCTTATTTTGAAGCCACAAACATCATTTGATCAATTCTTGATCATGATTCTCAAAGCATGGCTCAAAAGGTCTCAAGATGCAAAAGTTTCTATTTTTGGACAGTTGAAAAAGTCAACTGCAAATTGACCAGGGCATAACTTCTTCATGGTTTATCAGAAAAATTCCATCCAAAGCTCATTTTGAAGAGAATGACATTTCCTACAACTCATCTTCACACTCCAAGTTCAAGAAATGCTCTCACAAAAAGTTATCAATTTCAACATTATAGGTCATTTTCAAAAGTCAACAAAAAGGCATTTTAAGTCAAAGACTATAACTTGAGATTGGTAAATCAAAATGACATGGGACCAAAGGCATTGGTTATAGGACTTCAAGACCTTTCCAAAATGTCCAAGAACATGTTCATAGCTTCAGAATTGAGCAAGATATGCATTGGAGAAGTTGGGAAATTTTTGGGAATTTTCAAAAGTCAACTTTGCCTAAAACACTTCAAAATTGCTAATGGGCCTCAAATTCTTCCTTGAATCATTACCCAAAGCCTATGCACGACCCATTGAGCTCAAAGGGATTTTTTTCTTCTTATTTTTAATTAATTAATTGAATTTTTATTTTTATTAATTCATTTAATTAGATTTAATTATGAGAAAATATCAAATAATGCTTTTTCAAATCTTTTTGTGCAGCAAATCCAACTAGGGCAAGCTGGCCAAGTCGTTTCACATCCAAAAAAGGAAAATCATCCATGATTGGCAAAGATTTCAATGAAAAAAGATTGAAAAATATATGATGAAAATCAAAGATTCAAAACATCAATTCATGGACTTATGGGCTTGTTTCTTGACCTAAATTAGTTCACATACTTATGCACAACTCAACCCTATTCCACAAGACACGAAAAGCTGCTCACAAACTCATAACCAAATTGCAAAAAACTCAAGGAATTTGGAAAACTGAAATCATAGTTGCAGGACGTTTCAAAGCATAAAAAGTATTCCAACACGTTGCTGGACCTTCCAGGAAGCTATTAGCATCAAGAACCAGTCCAAACGCGCGAGGAATCGAAGAACATAAGCTATACGGTTTGCCATATTTTCCAGAAACTCATATCATAATTCATGCGCATTTGATGCATATTGTTGGTTGTTTTATATTCACAGGAACATTCTGAAGCTAATGATACGGTCTAATTGCATTATAGCATCCTGTATCAAAATCTGCCATGAGAGATACCTAGGGTTTCAGAACTTCAAAATTGGGGGTTTTCATATGTGGTAAAATTAGACCACCAAACCTGTATGGACACATTCGTGGCAACAAGACGAATCGTTTGAAACAATCGCACCCTTTTTATATTAACCCCACTTCTAATCGCTATTTTCACAGTTTCAGTTTTGTGGGGGTTTAAAACCCCCGCTACTTGTTTTATGTAATTGCAGGAAAACGAAGAAGAAGCATACGTGGCTCTGTGTGGTTGGGAGGTTTGAATCTGCGCGCATTTTCCAGCGTAGTGGTTACTTTTCATACATTATTTTTATTTGTTATTATATTTACAAAAGCGCTTGAATGGTTCAGTGGTTGGATATACGCTTGGTGAGTGTTGGGACCTGGGTTCGATTCCCAGGCCCCCCATATAATTCATAATATTTTTCCTAACACAATCTTATGCAGCGTTCATCCAAAGGGCCACCATACGTCCTAACGCCTAAGCTTGCCAAGTGTCCCTGATGTTCCATCCAGTGGCCAGATGATGTCGTCCATAGTGAGTCCCAGTCAAACAGCACGCAGGTGATTGAGAAAGTCAACGTGGCTGAGACTTCTATTGGGCCAGAGTTACTTCAAACACCTCCATATGGGCCTGAAACCCCCCTTGGTTTGCATCCCTTTTTTTTATTTTATTTTCTTCTCTTTTCTAATTCCTTTTTTTTAAATTGTTTTAATCATTAATTCACCATAAAATCAATTTTTATAATAAAAAATCAGAAACCAAAAATTGTAAAATATGTTTAATTATTTATTAATTTACTCATTAATTTATTTTTGTAAATAAATAATTAACAATTAACTTAGTTAATTTAGGTTTCAATTTTAATACTTTTTCTTAATAAATAAAAAATATGTAGAATTAGGTTTTGACATTTTCACCTTTTCTTTTTCTTAATTAATTATTATTTATCACCATTATTAATTATTATTATTATTTTGTAAATAAATATGTAAATTAACTAATTAGTTTAAATTAGGTCAACTTTGACGTTTTATTAATAATTAAAATAATTTAGAACTAGGGTTTTCTTTAATTCTTTTTCTTTATTTCATAAATACCAAAAACATAAAAAACATTCCCTTTTCTTTCTTTGAATAATAATTAGACTTGAATTTAATTTAATTTCAAGCAAAGGGTCAAAACCCTCGGACGTTCAATTTTAATTTGTATTTCGCGCATTAGTTTCTTTTGAATATTATGTAACTGCTCAAGGATGTAATAGTAATTAGGTTTACCGTATTTATTTACTTTCCGCACTTTTAGAAAAAACGGGTCTTTGTATTTTGGCGATGTATAGACCCGCGCCTTGTAATAGCGTAGCTTTTATCTTTCCGCTCTTTAATTTTCCGCACTCTTAAATTCTAACTTGTATAAAAGAATGTATGCTAATTAAAAACAAGCGTAGCTCACCATGCCATGATCAAAGATAACTGTTAAACTGAATACAACACACAAATACACACACCACTTCTAGGGTACGCCTCACTTGTTGCCTTCGAAACGTGGTCGTCAAGTATAGGACGTTTTAGTAAGTCCTTATGTCCATGATCCAGTTGCCTCGAAACAGTTGCCTCGGAATAGTTGCCTCGAAACGGTTGCCTCGGATTAAAAAAAGGATCAAGGACATAAGGGTAGCTTCTAAGGTGTCCTAACTGTTGCTTCGGTGACCACACTGTCCCTAAACTCGAATTGACCCGAACACCTCCAACGGTGGTGCTACCTATCTCTCAATGGTGGGATGGCACTACCTTAAGGACTTCTACACAGCTTAATTCCTTAGGGTAGGTATATGACTCATGGATACTTGCTCTATTCAAAAACAAATCAAAAATATTTTCACACCGACACTTTCAAAAAGCTTTCAAAACAATTTTTCAAACACTCTTGAGGACAGATACAAGAGTTATTCAGAAAACTTTCAAAGAAACTTTTTCAAACCCACTCACACTTTGAAAAGCAAACATTTTGAAAACATAAAGAGCAAGTATCTAAGAGCCCATGGATAACCATGGATAGAAAGGGTGCTAACACCTTCCCTTTCTATAAATCTACCTCCCGAACCGAGAAACTATCTCATAAGGAATTTTGCTGTGCTTTTGTCCTGTCCATGTTGGAGAAAATAAAAGACGGTGGCGACTCTTGCTTCCGCGACATTTCGTGAACCAGCGTTAAACAGTCAGTTCTAAATCCACCGATCACAATACTTATATTTTATTCCTTTAAAAACAAAAAGACAGAACATTTTTCTTATAAAAAACTTAATTTCTTTTTCTTAATAAATTAATAATTAGATTTAGGTTTAGTTATTTCTTTTTTAATTAAAATTAACTTAGAATTTAGGTTTTCTTTTAATTAATTAATTTCCATACTATTTTGATTAAACTTAAAACTTTTTCCTAAAAAACTCTAAAAATAATTTCTTGATTAAAGTTTAATTTCTTTTCTTAATTAATTTAGGTTTAATTTTCTTATTTTAATTAATTATTTTATTTTAGAGAATTAGGTTAAAACCATTTTCCTTAACAAAATCCAAACAAAAAATCCATTTCTTTTCCATTTACATCCTTGCACATTATATTCCTTTCAATTCTTGTACATTATTTCAATATGGTTGTAATAGATAATTAGGACTTTAATTTCTTGCAATCCCCATTTGTAAATTTGTACACCCCATCCCCCTAATGATTGTAATAGCGTAGAATATTTACTTTCCGTAATTTATCGTTTTCATATAAATGCTAGTAATTAGGATTTTGTATGGGAAGATAAAATTAACAAGTAGAGAACCATAATTCAAGAAAAACCAAGCATGAAAAATAAACACTTGCACCCCTAAGGTTCACTCCACTTGTTGCCTAAAAAATGGTCATGTTACGTATGTGGGATGTTTTAGCAAAAACAATCAAAAATACAAGATCATAGTCCCTCGATGATGCTACAAATGTTTCCTTACAAATGATCTTAGTCCCTCAAGAGAAATGCTAAGATATCTCACAACATTGCTATCATGACTATACGATGACCCATGTCCATCCCTTTATATCCAAAGATAAGGCTTCTTATCAATCAATGGTAAGATAGCAATATCATAGGAAAGGAGAAATGAACAAAAGACTTTTGAGTAGGTAGAAACGTTCTTAGTTGCTTGCTCACTTTCAAAACAAACATCCTTGCAAACACACACCAAACACTTTCAAAACAAACACACCAAACACTTTCAAAACATGAAATATTTTCAAAAGTCTAATACTTTGTATACGTTCTTACGAAACGAGAACCATTACAAAGTTTTCCTAAACGAAGGCACCTTTTCAAAAATACTTTCAAAAACACCACAAAGCACATTTTCAAACAAAGCAAGTGATCTAGAAAGCAACTAAGAGCCCATAGATAACTATGGATGAAAAGGGTGCTAACACCTTCCCTTTTCATAATCTATCCCCTGAACTCAAGAAAATAATCTCAAAGGTCTTTCCTGTTCTTTTCACCCTTTCCTTCATTGGATAAAAGAAAAGTCGACGGCGACTCTTGCTAACCGCAACAATTGCGAACAAACGCAAAACATCCCAAGTCAGTTCTCCCACCGTATTACAGAACTGACGACTCTGCTGGGGAAAACATAGAAGTGGGGTTACCTTAGGGCTAGATCACCTTTATTTTATTTCATTGTTTGACTTGCTTACTTTACATTTTGGTTCCTTGTTTGGGCTTCTTTTGATCCTCTACCCGGATCTGGGATACCTTATAGGTAAGTAGCAATACGTTATGGAAACTGTGCGGGGTATACCGACATGGTCTAAGAAATAGCTACATTAGTGTGACACATTTGTGGCTACCGGTAGCCCTTGAGTATTCAAGGAGAATACATGGCCGTTGTGTGGTGTCTTGAAGCACTAACTAACTTTAGAACCTTTACTTGACCAACTTGGCCATTAGGAAGTAGTGAGATAGCCGGCTTTGGTGTTGTCTGAAGTTGGTTGATACTTGATGCTACGCTCATTGAGATTGGACTTCTCGGGATATTTTAGTCGCCATGAAAGAGGCTTGCGCTGAAACAATGCCTGATAAGAAAGACCAGTGATATTGAGATCCCTTAGAACCCGGTTACTATTACTAGGACAGGTTGGGCCAACTAAACTTCAAGAGGGTACTTACCTATAAGACTCCACGCAAGCCTAAACCTAAGTACTTGTTTGCCTTGTGTGTATATTCTTACTTGTACATAACATCATAAACATCATAACATCATAAGCATTCTCACTAACCATTTCAAGGATTATTGGGATTTATCTTTGTTCTGTTTTGTAGGACATGGCTTCCACACGCAGGAATACTATCCAAGTCAATATCGTAAGAATTCCTTCTCAACTCAAAGATTTAGCATCAAGGGTCCCTGAGAATTCTTCATTTATCGAAAGACATGGTCGCCTCTTAAACTTGGTTACCTCGAGCACTGGTAAAGATATGATGATGATGTTATTCCAGTTCTTAGATCCTTTGCACCATTGTTTCACCTTTCCCGATTACCAGCTTGTACCTACTATGGAAGAATTCACTCAACTATTGAGTATTCCCATTCTCAATCAACTACCCTTCAACGGTACATATAGAGATCCAAGCCCTGAAGAGATAGCCCGAGCCCTACACTTGCAACAATCTGATGTCACGACTAATTGGGAAGCAAGAAGTGGTTTCAAAGGATTCCTAGACAAGTTCTTGTTTGAAAAATCTCAAGATTGTTGGAACTCTTTGGATTTACAAGATTTTTAAGAAATCTTGGCCCTTCTCATCTATGGGATGGTTTTATTTCCAAACCCAAACCAACTTATAGATGTAAATGTTGTCAAAATCTTCATGTCTCGCAATCCGGTGCCTACTTTATTGGGAGATATCCTACATTCTCTCCACTCTTGCACTATAAGGAAGAGAGGGAGCCTCATGTGTTGCACTCCTCTTTTGGTTAGATGGTTTGTCTCGCATCTCCCCTGGTCTATGTTGAAGAACGAGCAAGGTCTGAGGTGGTCCCAAAGGTTGATGTTACTCAGACATTCGGATATTCACTGGTGTTTTCGATCCTTAGAGAAAGTTACTATCATCGACCATTGTGGGGAATTCCCTAATGTCCCTTTTCTTGGCATTAGGGGAGGTATCACTTACAACTCTTTCTTAGCCTTACAACAGTTTGGGTATGCCCTAAGAGATGGTCCGCATGATATGCTCATCCAAGGAGTGGTATTCGACTACGAGAGCAACGATCAAGGCTACCGTCAGAGGTTTGTACGAGCTTGGAGGATGGTAAACAAAGTGGACAGTAAAACACTAGGATACAAGAATTCTATTCCCCTTGAGCCTTACTTTAGGTGGGTACGAGCTCGTGCTCAAAAGCTCGTGATTCCTTACCCCTCCATCCTACCAGTTATCATGGAACTTGTGGTTGAAGAAGATGTCCCGTACACTGTCCTCCATCCCGGCATGCCTACTTCTCTTGAAGACTTGCAAAAGGATTGGATTCAACTAAAGGAGGAACGAGATACCTTCGAAGTTCAGTTCTATGCAAGTGAGAAAAGGGTTTTGGAGCTTACAAAACAACTACATGATGAACAAAGCTTGAATGCCTACCTTGCGTCGAAGAGGATGCATTCGACCTTTTTATCTTAGAGATTTATTTTTTAAGCCCAAGAGGCATGTTGTAATCATTTTGAACTAATTAATGAAAATTGACGTTTGTTCATTCTTTGTCTATTCAAATTTAAATTTCATAAATCCTTGAAATCATTTGCATACACATCTTCCATGCATCATAACATAACAGGTTTTCCACGACAGATTTCCTTATCTCTCTGCTGTTTATTTCAGTAAGATGGATATCGAGAAAACAGTGAAAGACCTACAAGCACAAAACTCTCAGTTCCAAGAGACTCTGTTGACCCTGGCCAAGGGGTAACAAGAGTTGATGACGTTGCTGGTATCCAAAAAGAAACCAAAAAGGAAAGCTTTAGTCAACATGGGTAGAATATTCAAAGAGCCGATCCGTCAGATATCGATAGTGGAAGATTCGTCTAAGGAAGACGAGAATCAGATTGGAGAAGCAAGGAGTACCCAGGTTGGGTGTATCAATGATCAAGCGTCTGATGATGAAGATTATTTTGACAAGCAGTATCCTTCTGTCGATGTTAAGTACAAGCAGCTAGAGGTGCATGTATCCTCACGTTCGAGGGACATGACTGTTTTTTATCCGAGGAAACAAATGTGGGTTACCCTAGAGGTGAATGTGTGCAAAGTGTGTTTGATTCAAGTATATTATTTTTGAATTAGGGTTGTATATGATTGGATTTAAAGCCTTGCCATACACACCCTAATTACTAGCAATAATATGAAAAGCAATAACTTGCGGAATTTAAAGATCCTACACTATTACAATACTTTGGGAATGGGGAGTACAAATTACAAATGGGGATGGAAAGAAATAAAGTCCTAATTACTATTACAAACTAATGAATATGAATAATAATAGAATGTACAAAAATGTAAAGATAAAGAAGAAAAGGAAATTGTTTTTGTGGTTTTTATGGAATAGGTTTTAAGATTAATCTAAAACTAATTAATTTGCAAGGGAAGTTAATTAATTATTTAACAAAACCTAAAATCTAAGTTAATTAAAATAAACCCTAAGTCTAATTTAATTATTTATAAAATAATTTTGGTTAATATTAATTTGGAAAAAAATGTTTTATAATGTAAAAGAAAATAATAGAGTTTAATTTAATATAAATAAATACTTGAATTGAAATATTTAAAAAGAATATATGTCTTTGTGTTTTTTAGAGAGAAAACCTTTAAAAGGTACTATCTTGATTTAATTATAAATAATGAAAATAAAAATATTTTTTGTGATATTTTTCTATATTCATAAAATAAATATGATAAATGAGTAGTATGCAAATAATCAAATCAAAAGGAGTTGTTTTGATTGATTTAAAGAAATATTGAAGTTTGATTAAAAAAATGTGAAATAAGCAAGAGATAAAAAATAAGTTTGGTCCTGCCAAGGCTTGAACTCAGGGTCTCTAGGTTATTAGATCAAAAGTTTACCACCAGACCACGCGTGTATACTTGTTAAGAAAACGCTTGCATAATATTATATGTGAAACCTACCTTCTGAAATTACAAAATCACAAAATAACACAAAATATGTAAAAGGAAGGGGGGGGGGGGGGGGGGGGGGTGTCATATTTGTTTGAACTCACACCCTTATGGTTAGAGGTACTTGAAAACATGTGCACTTGCCACTGAGATAGTTGTGTCATCCATTTATAAAACAACTACCAATAAATATAAAATAAACTCGTTTTCAAAATTTGCTTTTTCTCTTCTCTTCTCTGCATCCATCGTTACTGTTACTGTAACAATATATTTCCATTTTTTTTTCAAAAAAATTATAACTTCCTCATTTCTCAACCAAATTAAGAGTGGTAAAAACCAAACTTGCTTGATTTTTAACAAGGAATACAACCATGTAATTTTTAAGAGCTATAAATCAAAGGTTCTCATGAATTTTATACTGGTACCAAACAAAAACCTAAATGTCCAAAAAATTCAGTTTCAAAAATCTTATCCCACAGTCAATTAAAATGAAATTTAAAGATATGGTTAGCTTCATAGACATGATATCTACATTTTATATTTTAAAAGTAAGTGCAAATGATGCTTGTATCCAGATTTCAAAGTTGGAAAAAACTTACCTCTTGATGCAAAAATTCAATGTCCTCTGCATGACTTCCAGAAGCAATATGATGACTGCTTTAGCTTCCTGGGACCTTATTGAGTATGTTGCAACTCTTACTTTGTCTTGAAAGTGTTTGGATTGGTCTACTCAAGTCAAGTTGCAATGATGAATTTTGAAAATGGTGGATGATGAAAATAACGTTACAGTGAGAAAACATGGATATGGGTAGCTTCTATATGATATATATGAAGTGTTTGGATGATTTGTTTGAACAATAGTTGCAAGAATAATGAGTTTCAAAGTTAAGGTTTCAAAAGCTTAAAAATGGTGATTTTTGGACAATTTTGACTTGGGAGAGATTGAGGGAGTTTGAGGGCTTGTTTTTTTGTCTTTTTGGTTACAAAATAGTGTCTCTATTTATAGGGAAAGGTTGGAGAAGCCCAAGTTGATCAGAATTCAAAATCACATGTTAAACTCAACATGTTATTTTCTTGAAAAATCAAGTTTCAATGTCTTGTACCTTTGATCATAGAGTGGTTAAACCCTTTAAACATGTTTCTTTTGACTTTGTAGATTGAGTGTATGCAGAAGAAACAAGTTAAAGGCTTAAGGAGTGGACTTTTTTTTTCAAAAGCTTGTTTTTCAAGAATGGAAATGGTACCTTTCTCCCTTAAATGGCAAGATGCATTGGACAATTCTTGAATCAAGTGGGCCATAGCTCAAAGGTTTGTGTAAATATTTAATTATGGTGAGGTTTGAAAGTTAAGAGTCCTGCAAACCAAAATTATGCAGCATGTCATGAGATTGGATCATGTGTTCTTCATGAAAAATGACCTATAATCCAAGTTTGTGATGCCATCTTCTTCTCTTAGAATATCCTAGCTCAAAAATGATCTCTTCAAGTTCTTGGACATTTTGGAAATCTTGAAACATTTTCTACAACTTTCATGTTGACCATTTTGGATAAATCAACTTGGAACTAGGTGAAAATTGGTCAAGAAGTTAGGTTAAAAAACCTGCCTAACTTGCCAAAAATTTCACTAAGTGTTTTATGAAAAATGTCATGACTTTATGAGCTTATATTTTCAAATCTAAGTATTATTTGGACACCACCATTTAATACAAAGTTTTATAATTAATCAAGATCTACAACTTTCATGTTGAAATTTTTCCTTGAATCATCTTGCATCTTGGTGAAAAAATGTCATGAAGTAGTGAAATTATCAAGTTCAAAACACTTAGAAAAATTTCTAAGTACTGAAAAGTTTGACTTTTTGACTTTCTTGATTCTTGATGACCAAGCTTCACATTTTCGAATGTCTTGATGAATCTTGATCTTTGAAACTTAATGTTGACCAAAAAAGTCAAAGTTTGACTTTTGATGTATCAGTTGACTTTTTCATCAGTTGACCAAATTTCAAGTATCAACTGTTTGATCTTGAGAAATGAATTGAGTCATGCAATTAGGTCAAAATTATGTGTTTGAGTCCTTAATATTATGCTTCAAGTCATTAGATCATGTATTAGGTCAAAGATTAAAAATCAATCATTTTCAGTCAAACTCTAATTTTGACCATTTTGTCCCTTTGATGATTTGAACACTTTTCTTGAGGAATTATGATCCAAACTTGATCAATTGATGAATATGACTTTAAAATGTTGATATTAGCCAAAATTCTTGAAGTTTGACTGTGGGTTGACTACAATTGACTTTTTACCCAATACAATTGATTTTCAGTCATTTGATCAATTGACTGAACAAAATTGTGATCCAAGACTTGAAACTTGGCATGAGTATTCTTGGGGGTCTATAATGAACCATGAAAGTAATTTTAGGCATTAGAAGTGCAATTGTCCTTGTAAAAATCAAAAACCTAATTTGGGGTCCTAGTGCTCAAGAGGTGATTTGACCTAGTCAACACTTGTGCAAACTTGAGCTATTGAAGATCTTTATGAGACATGTATTGAGAAAAGAGATGGAAAATTTTGGGGTACAATAGCTTCCCTTATTAAATCTTCTTAAGCATGAAGAGTTAGATTGCCTTGTCTGCCATTCGTGACTTGAAGGTAGAAGAGGATTGAACACTTAAGTGCCCAGAAATTTGCACTCGTTCGTGCGCGAAGTAATGTTGTTGGTTGATTATGTCAAGAATGGGATTAAGGATGCCATTTAGAAAGGTGACAGAGAGGTTCTGGAGATGGGCTTATAGATGCCATCCAAAGTGACTATTGAAGGAGAAATTAGACTAAGTTTGTGCTTGACTTTAACTGAGAGAAGTATCAGAATTAATCTTTGGTCGATTTAATCTGAGCCAGAAAAGGTTTATTGAGAGAAGTATTAGAATTTAATCTGAGCCAGAAGATGCCTATGTCTGAAAGCAGTATCAGAAATTAATCTGATTCAAATGATGCCTATGTCTGAAAGCAGTATTAGAAATTAATCTGGGCCAGAGGAGGTCTTTAAATCTTTAATCGAACAATGTATCAGAACTTAATCTGAGTCAGAGAAAGGTCTAATGAGAGAAGTATTAGAACTTAATATGAGCCACAAGATGCCTATGTGATAACACGAAATTGTATCGTTTATTTTCCATGAAATTTACCCGTTCTGTATTATTTTGACCCGATTAACTCCCAAATATTTCGAGTTTGTCATTGCTTTTTGCAGGTATTCATAACTCAGCTCAAAACAGAAGAAAACATGAAACAATGCAAGAAAGCATCAAAACAACAGAAGAAAAAGATAAATCTGTCAAAGAATTGCATTTTTGTAGCTGTGACGGTCGTAATGTAGCTGCCACGACTGTAAGCCATCTTGAAGAGTGTTACGACCGTAACACATTGGCCACGACCGTAACACGGGGAAAGACCAAAGCTGCTCGTAACGCTCATGTAATGAATGTAATGCGTATATCAGTTTACTTGGAAAATGCAGAACGTGGCAAAGCAAACAGAAGGAGTTTCCAAACTCCTTATTTCTCTCCAGTCAAACTCCACGTTCACCACTTCTTCCTCAACTACTCACGTTCCTACATTTTTGGAGATTTTCAAGGAAAGCTTAGTTACAAGTTTTCAAGCCAACTGCCAAATTTATTCTTCTATAAATACCTTAACATTCAACGTTAGAAGTACAGTTTTTATTACAGTTTACTTGTGCGGAAGCTCTGCCGAAATCAAAACCAGTATTACTTCAGTTGTTAAATTACTGCATTTGTTTATTTGAGTTCTTTTAATTCCACTGTCCAAATAATAATTTCCAACATCAGGGAATTATTATTATAGTTTAGGATTTATTATTCAAGCCTCAGAATTTGCCATATTACCGATACCAAGTCCGAGTTTCCGATTTGTGGAAGAAGGATTGAAGAATTGGCTTTACTTTCAGGTTTCTATTTTGCAATTGTATTACATTCCTTTTAATTAATTAATTAATTCATGTTTAATTTATTATTTATAATGTCCAATTTTTGTTTGTTTGTTTTTATTTCCAGTACGTTCATTATAATTTCCATGGCTAGCTAAACCTTTAGTGTCGGTATGGGATAGTAAGAGACATTAGGCATCTGATCAAACTTTGGCTAAAACTTTAATCAACTTAACTCTGGTTATAACTTTTTATGCTCAATAATAAAATCTTTGTTACGAAAGTAAGAAGAGTAAATAGGTTAGATCGAGACCACGGAAGTGTGAGGTTTTTAACCGGATAGCTAAAGTTAGGCATTTGATTTAAATACAGTGAAAGCGCTTTAAACCAAATTATAATTAATTAAGTTTCCAAAAAACACTTCTAAACACTTATAGGCTAGCGAAAGCAGGTATAGGGCTTTAGACGTATAATCCGAGATAAGACCATGAAAGTGTGAGTTGAGGGTTTTTAAACTGATTAATTCTACAGATAAACCAAGTTGACCATCCTTATATGCCTAGGTCCGATTAGATCCTTTAGGTCGACTCTATTGCATACCGACCATTTCATTTTATAATTACTTTAAAATCAATTAATTTACCTTCCTTAATTTTCCCAAAACCAACGTGACAATTTCCGCCTTAGCTAAACCAACCTGTTTTACAACACTAGAGTGATTACAAAGTCCTTGTGGATTCTACAATATTTTATTACTACCGCGATAGGCTGTGCGCTTGCAGTTAAGATACCGTCAGACATTAAGTCGATCGCAGAACACATCACTATGTCTGAAAGAAGTCTCAAAAATTAATCTGAGCCAAAGAGGTCTTTAAATCTTTGACCGAACGAAGTATCAGAACACTTAATCTGAGTCGGAGAAAGGTCTACTAAGAGAAGTATCAGAACTTAATATGAGCAGATGATGCATATGTCTGAAAGTAGTATTAGAAATTAATCTGAGCCAGAGGAGGTCTTTAAATCTTCAACCGAACGAAGTATCAGACCTTAATCTGAGTCAGAGAAAGTTCTACTGAAAGAGGTATCAGAACATAATCTGAGCCAGCAGAAAATCTTAATGTCTTTAACCGAATGAAGTATCAGAACTTAATCTGAGCTGGGGAAAGGTCTACTGAGAGAGGTATCAAAACTTAATCTGAGCCAGTAGAAAATCTTGATGTCTTTTGATTGATCTTTCCAGAAAAAGATAAAGAATTAGTTGCATGCAGATGCATGCATTGTGTAACGATGTTCTCAAAATAAATGAGATTATACTATATGCATTTTGTCATGTATATACTAGGATGTATGAATGTGAAATGTTATTGTAGTGTATCTTTTCCTGGGAAAATAAATCCCTGACTATTGTTGTGGATGAAGAGTATGTGTATCTCCAACTTTGTCTAGAATACTTCCGCTGAGAATTCATGTTTGCTGTTTGAGGAAACTCTGCAGCGGACGTTGATTTCTGCTTGGGGAGTAGAGTTTTAGAAACCTTGGTTGTCCACTGCTCTACTGGGGAATCTAATTCATATATGCCCTTAATAGGGATAAAAAAGATGATTAAACTTCTGATTTGTCTGGGGAGGATGAAATTAACTTTTATCTGGTTAGATTCCAGGTTTTACAGTAACTCTCTAAGGATAGTATCAACTCTACTAGGGAAGAGGAGTCCTGTCAATGATTTGTAGTAGTTTGAAGAATAAACTTAAGTTGGGGGATTGTAGTCTGTTGGGGAAATAAACCTTGTTGAGGGAAGTATTCTGGCGACCTTACTGGCGAAATGAATTCTTTCGGGGAAGAAATTTTTTCAAGGTTTCTTTTTAGTTTTTGGAAGACCAAACTCGGCTAGGGAAGAGAATGTCCAAGAGATATGTTGATTGGAACTTTGAAAAAGAATTTGTGAGAATGTATGGATTTTCTCTATGGGGATTTATGAGTGTTATCCTAGTTCCTTGAGTAAGTACTTATTCCTGTTCTCATACGTATATTTGTTAACAGTTAATCATGTTCATATGCACATGTTCATTCAATTTTAGTCATTGGATGTTTTTTGTAATTAAAACAAAAAAACAAAAAATTTGCACTTCAAAGTATATTTGTATTGATAATTTTCCTATAAACAGTCGAATTTATACAAAGAGACAGAAATCCTAGTACGACGAAATCATCGTGAAATGAAAAGAATACAAGGTGAAAACAAAAATGTATAGCCATGTTGAAGTGATCTCATTAGGTTCCAGCTCTGCTATTGTCCCTATGTCTTCAAACATCATCCCTTACCGTTAGAAGAAGTTGATTGAATTGATCTTGTGTTATTTGAACTTTTGATCTTGGTAATAAAGCTGACTGTAGTGATCCAACGGGACATAGTCGTACACTTTTTATCCTTAACTTTTGCCTGGACCGCCCTTTCGGGTTTTCAATCCACCAGGATACCCTTTTTTTTTTCCTAAACCGCCCTTACAGGTTTTTGACTTGTGAGGTATACAATCTTTTGTATATATCGTTAATTTTTTCCTGAACCCTTTGGTTCGCCGGGATGCCCTTACTTTTGCCTAGGTATGTCAACCTAGCGGGTCATTCTTTATGCGTAGTATTTTTTTGGCTATGTTCGCATTCACAGGGTGTGGGAAATCTTCACCTTCCATAGTGGTTAGCATCATAGCATTGCCAGAGAATACTTTCTTGACAACAAACGACCCTTCATAAGTGGGAGTCCATTTTCCTCTAGGATTGCCTTGTGGTAAAATGATACGCTTTATTACCAAGTCACCAGACTGATATACTCGAGGCTTGATCTTCTTGTTAAATGCGTTAATCATATGCTTCTGATACATTTGACCATGACAGATAGCAACCAGTCTCTTTTCATCAATTAAATTCAACTGATCCAATCTAGTCTAAATCCATTCATCTTCGCCTAAGTTTTCTTCTTTCATAATCCTTAAAGAAGGAATATGAACTTCGACGGGCAGGACGACTTTCATGCCATAGACTAAAGAGAATGGGGTCACCACAGTTGATGTTCACACCGAGGTACGGTAGCCATGAAGAGAAAATGGTAGCATATCATGCCAATCTTTATAGGTCACCACCATATTTTGCAGAATCTTCTTTATATTTTTGTTGGCGACTTCCATTACGCAATTAATCTTGGGCCTATATGGATAAGAGTTGTGATGCTTGATCTTGAACTACGTGCAGAGTTCAGTGATCATGGAATTGTTGAGATTGGTATTGTTGTCAGTGATGATCCTTTCTGGGATGTCGTATCAACATATGAGGTAATGCTTGATGAATCGGGCTACAACATTCTTGGAAACTGAGGCAAATGAAGCCGCTTCGACCCTTTTGGTGAAGTAGTCAATGGCGACGAGGATGAGACAATGTTCATTAGAGGCAGTGGACTTGATTTCCCCAATCATATCAATGCCCCACATTGCAAATGGCCAAGGAGCAGTCATGACATTCAAAGGAACTGGAGGAACGTGAACCTTGTCAACTTAAATTTGGCACTTATGACAAGTCCTCGGATGGTGGTGATAATCAGTTTCCATTGTCGACCATAAGTAACCAGATCTCATAATCTTCTTGGCCATAGTATATCCACTAGAGTGAGTAACAAAGATACATTCATGCATGTCCTCCATGATCTTCTCTTCTTCTTTCTTATCCACACAATGGAACAGAGTAGAATTATGGTTGCGCTTATACAAAATCCCATTGCTTAGGAATAACTTGGATGAGAACCTACGCAAGAATTTATTGTCGTTGACTGAAGCTCCCTCAGGATATTCTTGTGCTTCAGGGTGATTTTTCACCTTATGGAACCAAGGCTTCTCCTTATCAGTGTCAATCTCACAACAGTGTGCCGGTTCGTCAAACCTTTTGATAGTAATTCTGGGAGCTTCGTTGTCCCAATTGACCTTAAACATAGATGACGTAGTCGCTAAGGCATCTGCCAACTGATTTCCTTCCCTTGGGATATGTTCAAAAGTGACCTCTTCAAAGTACAGGATCAAGGTTAGCACAAGTTCTTTGTAAGTAATTAGATTTGGATGCTTAGTATCCCACTCTCCTTTAACTTGACTGATTACTAAGGTTGAATCTCCATATACACTTAAGAATTTGATTCTTAGGTTAATAGCAGCCTTAAGACCTAAGATGCATGCTTCATACTCAACCATGTTGTTGGTACAGTCGAAGCAAAGCCTGACAGTGAAAGGTGTATAGCAACCTTCGGGAGAAATGATCATAACACCAATTTCGCTACCCAATGCATTGAAAGCTCCATCAAAAACTATAATCCATTGGGATCCTTGTTCAGGTCCTTCATACGGTCCAGGCTTTTCACAGTCGGTTATCAGCATGATATTTTCGTCTAGGAATTCAAAGTTCATGGATGGGTAGTCATTAACAACTTGATGTGCCAAATGATCCTCCATCACACTTTGTTTGATTGCTTTTTGTGTAGTGTATTAGATGTCATATTCAGTAAAGATCATTTTCCATCTGACTATTCGCCCGGAGAGGACTGGCTTCTCAAAGATGTACTTGATGGGATCCATCTTAGAAATCAGTAGAGTAGTATGAGTCAACATATACTATCTTAGTCGGCGAGCAGCCCATGCCAAAGCGCAACAAGTTTTCTCGAGCAGTGAATATCTTGTTTCATAGTCGGTAAACTTTTTGCTAAGGTAGTATATCACATGCTCTTTTTGACCAGACTCGTCATGTTAGCCCAACACACACCCCATTGAATCCTCTAATACATTCAAGTACATAATCAAAGGTATTCCTTCAATTGGAGGCATCAGGATTGAAGGTTCTTGCATGTACTCCTTGATCTTGTCAAAGGATATTTGGCAATCGTCATTCCATCTGACTACTTGATCTTTCTTCAATAGTTTGAAGATTGGCTCACAAGTAGCAGTTAAGTGAGAGATGAATCGAGCAATATAGTTGAGTTGACCTAAGAAACCCATGACCTCCTTCTCAGTGCAGGGAGCTGGCATCTCTTGTATGGCTTTGACTTTTGCAGAATCGACATCAATAACTTTCCCACTGACGATGAATCCTAGGAGTTTTCTAGACCTCACCCCGAAGGTGCATTTGTTGGGATTCAACCTCAACTTGTATTTCTTCAGCCTTTCAAATAGCTTATGCAAATGATCAAGGTGTTCTTCCTTAATCTGTGACCTTGAAATCATGTCATCAACTTAGACTTCTATCTCATGATGAATCATATCATGAAATAGAGCTACCATAGCTCGTTGATAAGTTGGGCCTGCATTCTTCAAACCGAAAGGCATAGCCTTATAACAGAAGGTACCCCACTGTGTGACAAAAGTAGTTTTCTCCATGTCTTCATGCGCCATTTTTATTTGGTTATATCTGGAGAAGCCATCCATGAAGGAGAATACTTTATGTTGAGCAGTGTTATCAACCAAGATATCAATATATGGTAGTGGGAAATCATCTTAGGGGCTTTCCCTATTTAAATCCCTATAATCTACGCACATACAGACTTTACCGTATTTCTTCGGCACTGGGACCATATTTGTAACCCATTGGGGATATGACATCACTGCCAGAAAACCTGCATTGAATTGTTTCATTACCTCAGCCTTTATTTTCTGACATATCTGGCCGCATGCGACAAACCTTTTTCTTGATCGGAGGACAACCTTCTTTCATAGGTAGATGATGAACTATGATATCAGTATCAAGCCCCGATATATCTTCGTATGACCAAGCAAACAGCTCAACATAGTCATGCAACATCTGAACCAATCTCCCCTTGACACTGTCTTCCAAGTTAGTTCCAATCTTGACTTCCTTCTTATCTGTCTCACTACCCAAGTTTACCACTTCAACTGGTTCTTCGTACATTTAAATGGCCTTTTCCTCTTGTATCAGGAGTCTGGCGAGTTCCCCAGGTATTTCACAATCTTCTTCACCTTCCTCTTCGGCTTGATAGATTGGATTTTCAAAGTCATAAATGGCAATAGCAGAATCATTGTCAATGAGATCCGCAGTGGATGTGGATCTGCAAATGTGTGTGTGTGCATGTTGTTAGAACAAAGTTTGAATCTACTACCCTATATTTACGTTTTGATGATAACAAAGTGAAAAGATATAGTATTTATAAGTTTCATGAATGAACTATCTGCTGCCTAAAATTATTATGTTCTGACTTGCAGATACTCTGATTGATATAAGCAAGATCACATCTATTCAGCATCAGAACTTGATTTCATACATCAGCATCAGAAGTTGCTACATCAGAACGTCAAAATCAGATGATCAACCCACGTACATGCTGAAGCCTGATGAACAAGACTGCGCTCAACACTCTGATACAGAAACACAATAGTTCATCAGCAGCGAAGCAGAGTCAGAATTAGCCAAGCCAGAACTTGCATTAAGTAAGCAACGGTACTGTGCATTGAAAGCTAATTAATTCCAACGGCCTCATTCCAGACAAGATCTGCTCAATAAGGAAAGCTTGTTATTAGCATTGAATCAAGAATATTGCATCCAACGTTCATCATCTCAGTGCTATATAAACAAAGCTTTGAAGATTGAAATGGTTAATGCTCTCCAAATCTCTACACGCACAAAAGCTGAACCATAATCTTCGTTCTACCAGTTTTGCTAAACCATACACTCTGATATTCCATTACTGTTTAGCAATCTAGTTTCTAAGCTTCAATTTGTGTATACATCACAGTTGTGATAAAGTTTTGTAGAAAACATTCACACACATAGTTTTATCTCTTTGTAAGAAAGTGTTACCTTGATAAACCGGGTTGTGGTTTGAATCAAGAAGGCTTTAGCAGTTGTTAAAGCAGTCTGTAATATTCAGTTGAATATAGTGGATTAAGACCTCGTTGGAGAGAGGCGAAATCACCTTGACGGGTGGACTGGAGTAGTTTGAGATCAAACGAACCAGGATAAAAATATCGTGTTCATTGCTTTAGATTTCAGTTTTACAATTCAACCCCCCCCTTCTTGTGTTTTTCACCACTTCAATTGGCATCAGAGCGCCTGGTTCTGAGCTAAAACACTTAACCGTGTCAGTACAAGATCCAGCGTCAGAAAAACACAAATGGCAGGAAACAATTCTCACATCAGCAATGACAACAATGAGGACAGAGACAGATTCAGTGGCAAACCTCCAGTCTTTGATGGAGAAAACTTTGATTACTGGAAAGACAGAATTGAAAGCTTCTTTCTGGCACATGATGCTGATCTGTGGGATATGGTGACAGATGGATACACGCACCCTGTGAATGCAAGTGGTCAGAAGATTGATAGAAAAACAATGTCTGATCAACAAAAGCGTGACTTCAAGAATCACCACAAGGCCAGAACCATCCTCCTCAGTGCCATCTCCTATACTGAGTATGAAAAGATCTCCAACAGAGACACAGCAAAAAATATCTTTGATTCTCTCAGAATGACGCACGAGGGCAACGTTCAGGTCAAAGAAACAAAAGCTCTGGCGCTCATTCAGAAGTATGAGGCATTCAAAATGGAAGAATCTGAATCCATTGAAACTATGTTCTCTAGATTCCAGATTATGGTAGCTGGTCTCAAAGTTCTGGACAAAGGATACTCTACTGCTGACCATGTCAAGAAAATCGTCAGAAGTTTACCCAAGCAGTGGAGGCCTATGGTTACCGCTCTGAAGCTAGCTAAAGATCTCAACAAAATCACTCTGGAGGAACTTATCAGCTCCCTCAGAAGTCATGAGATAGAGCTAGAAGCTGATGAGCCTCAGAAGCAAGGTAAGCCTTTAGCATTAAAATCTAACAGAAAATTTGAGTCTAAAGTTTTGCAGGCAGTTGAAGAAACATCTGATGGATCCTCATCAGAAGAAGACGAACTTTCCCTTCTCTCCAGAAGAGTAAATCAACTGTGGAAGCAAAGACAAAGGAAGTTCAGGAATCCCAGAAGATCTGATCAGAACGAGTCTTCTTCCAGATACAGAAGGACAGATTCTTCCTCTGGATACAGAAGATCTGAAGGCTCCTCCAGTAGCAAGAAGCCAAACACCAAAGACATCATCTGCTATGAGTGCAATGAGCAAGGACACTACAAGAGTGACTGCCCAAAGCTTCAGAGGGAAAAGCCCAAAAAGAAGTTTGGAAGAGAGAAGAAGAAAATTCTCATGGCTACATGGGATGACTCTGACTCGTCTGAAGCTGACTCAGAATCAGATGATGAAAGGGAAAACATAGCTCTCATGGCTAACATTTCAGAAGACAGTGAAGCTTCTGAATCAGACTCAGAATCAGACACTGAAGAGGTATTTCCTAACTTCGCTGTTAACTTTACAAAGGCTGAACTTGCTGAAAGCCTTAATGAAATTCTGGAACGCTATCAGCAAATTAGAGCTAAATTCAGAGACCTGAAAAGGAATCTTGAATCTGACTCTAATAAGTCTGAGAGTCTCAAATTGGAAAATTCTGAGCTGAGAAATAAGATTTCAAAATTAGAAAACACTTTACAAAACTCTCAGAAGGAACCAATTTCTGAAACTCCCAGCAACGCTGATGAGATCATCAAGGAGTATGATCACAGTTTCCAGAAGTTCCTAGCTAAAAGCATAGATAGAAGCAGAATGGCTTCAATGATCTATGGAGTTAGCAGAAATGGCAGGAAAGGAATAGGATACCAAGGTAAGGTTCCTACACCAAAGAATGTCATGGACTTAACCATTAAACACACTCCTTTGAATTCACATTTTGTGTATGGTCACACACATTATATCAAATATACTAGCAGTAAGCACTCTGTGAAACCAAAATTCAACCAGTGTTTTGGTAAAACTAACAAATCAGGACCCAAGAAAATCTGGGTACCTAAGGATAAAATAATACATGTTGCAAATATCTTTAGCAGCAAGTCAGAAACACCAGTCATGGTACCTGGACTCTGGCTGCTCACGACACATGACGGGAAGAAGGCATATGTTCCAAAGCCTAGAACTTAAGCCTGGAGGCCACGTTGGCTTTGGAGGCAATCAGAGGGGAAAGATAATTGGCTCTGGAACTGTAGGTAATGGAAATCTTCCCTCTATTAATAATGTTCTGCTAGTAGACGGATTGATGCATAATCTGTTATCCATAAGTCAATTAAGTGATAACGGTTATGATATAATCTTTAATCAAAAATCATGTAAAGCTGTTAGTCAGAAAGATGGGACTATCCTGTTTAATGGTAAGAGGAAAAACAACATTTACAAAATCAAACTTTCTGAACTAAAGAGTCAGAATGTAAAATGTCTTCTGTCTGTTAACAACGAGCAGTGGATCTGGCACAGAAGATTGGGGCATGTTAGTATGAGAAGAATATCTCAGATTAACAAACTCAATCTGGTCAGAGGACTTCCTAATTTGAAGTTCAATTCAGATGCTCTGTGTGAAGCATGTCAGAAAGGCAAATTTGCAAAACCTTCTTTTAAATCCAAAAATGTTGTTTCTACCTCTAAGCCATTAGAACTTCTGCACATTGACTTATTTGGACCAGTTAAAACTGCTTCAGTCAGTGGTAAGAAGTATGGGTTAGTAATCGTAGATGACTATAGCAGATGGACATGGGTAAAGTTCTTAAGACACAAGGACGAGTCACACTCTGTGTTTGTTACCTTCTGTAACCAAGTTCAGAATGAAAAGGATCTTAGAATCGTTAAAGTCAGAAGTGATCATGGTGGAGAATTTGAAAATAAAGATTTTGAGTCATTCTTTAATGACAGAGGCATTCTGCATGATTTCTCTTGTCCTAGAACTCCCCAACAAAATGGAGTTGTAGAACGAAAGAACAGAACATTGCAAGAAATGGCCAGAACCATGATCAATGAGACAAACGTTGCTAAGACTTTCTCGGCAGAGGCAATAAACACAGCGTGCTACATTCAGAATAGAATCTCAATAAGACCTATTCTGGAAAAGACTCCATATGAATTGTGGAAGAACAGAAAGCCCAACATTTCATATTTTCATCCATTTGGATGTACTTGCTTTATATTAAATACAAAGAATTATTTGAACAAGTTTGACTCTAAGGCACAGAAGTGTATTATGTTAGGATACTCTGAACGCTCAAGAGGGTACAGAGTATACAATACAGAAACACAGATTGTGGAAGAATCAATCAGTGTTCGTTTTGATGATAAGCTTGACTCTGAAAAGTCAAAGCAGAATGAAATTTTTGCAGGTATAGAAATTGAATTTGCAGGTTCTGAAGACAAGTCATCAGAAGCTCTCAACACAGACATTCCTTCAACGTCTGAAAGGAGCACTGCTAGAAATCCTACAACAGCTGCTGATCAACCTCAGAAGAGATTACCCAGAAGCAGCTTGGATCACCCAGAAGAAACTATCCTAGGAAGAAAGGAAGATCCAATCAGAACAAGAGCAAGCTTCAGAAACTCTGAAGAAACTCTTATGGGACTGGTGTCTCTGATTGAACCTTCTTCTATTGATGAAGCACTCCTGGATAATGACTGGATTCTGGCAATGCAAGAAGAGCTGAATCAATTCACCAGAAACGACGTATGGGATCTCGTTCCCAGACCAAAAGGATTCAACGTCATTGGAACAAGATGGGTGTTCAGAAACAAGCTAAATGAACAAGGTGAAGTCATCAGAAACAAGGCACGACTGGTTGCACAAGGTTATAGTCAGCAAGAGGGGATAGACTATACAGAAACCTTTGCCCCAGTCGCCAGGTTAGAATCTATCAGACTTTTAATTTCATTTGCTGTTAATATAGGCATCACTCTGTATCAGATGGATGTCAAAAGTGCATTCTTAAATGGTTATATAGAAGAAGAAGTTTATGTTCACCAACCCCCAGGTTTTGAAAATACAAAACATCCAGAACATGTTTTCAAACTAAAGAAGTCACTGTATGGTCTGAAACAAGCTCCCAGAGCTTGGTATGAAAGGCTAAGTAACTTTCTGCTTGAAAATGAATTCACCAGAGGGAAAGTGGACACTACTCTATTCTGTAAAACAATTAAGAGTGACATCTTAGTCTGTCAAATCTATGTTGATGATATCATTTTTGGTTCTACTAATCCTTCTCTTGGAAGAAAATTTGCTAAGTGTATGCAGGCAGAATTTGAGATGAGCCTCATGGGGGAACTGAAATTCTTTCTAGGAATTCAGATCAATCAAACTCCAGAAGGAACTTACATTCATCAGAGCAAATACATCAGAGATCTTCTGAAGAAATTTGACCTCTCAGAATGTAAGCCATCAAAGATTCCAATGCATCCCACGTGCATTCTGGAAAGAGAAGAGGTAAGCAAAAATGTAGAACAGAAAGTCTACAGAGGTATGATTGGTTCTCTCCTCTATCTGACTGCTTCAAGACCTGACATATTATTCAGTGTTTGTATCTGTGCTAGATTCCAATCAGATCCTAGAGAATCTCACTTAACAGATGTTAAGCGAATTTTCAAGTATCTGAAAGGTACTACTAATCTGGGTTTGTTTTATAGAAAATCTAGTGATTACAGCTTAGTAGGCTACTGTGATGCTGATTTTGCTGGAGACAGAGTGGAACGTAAAAGTACTTCTGGAAGCTGCCAGTTTCTGGGAGAAAATCTGATTTCTTGGTCCAGCAAAAGGCAATCAACAATTGCTCTGTCAACAGCAGAAGCTGAGTACATAGCAGCAGCAGGATGTAGCACACAAATGCTCTGGATGAAAAGTCAGCTTGAAGACTTCCAGATTTTTGAGAGTAACATTCCTATACTTTGTGATAATACTTCTGCTATTTGCCTAAGTAAGAATCCCATTTTACATTCTAGAGCTAAGCATATAGAAATAAAACATCACTTCATTAGGGACTATATTCAGAAAGGTATTTTGAACTTAAAATTTATAGATACAGACCATCAATGGGCTGATATCTTTACTAAACCCCTTTCAGAAGATAGGTTTAACTTCATTCTGAAACATCTCAACATGAAAGTATGCCCAGAGTGAAAATGTTTTAATTCCATATATTTACCTTCAGAATGTAATTATTTTACTGTGAACTTCTGATCAATCTCCTTTCAGAAAGATAGAACATGCAGATTGTATCAGATGCAAGTCTAAAGATCTGAGAGTCTATGCTCAAAGACAGACGTGCTGATCACTACATCAAACAAGTGTCATCCAATCATCAGCATATCTCTGAAGCAGAACGCGTGCACGCTTCTGAGAAGGCAAAGCGCTGATTGGGTGCATTGAGACACATGTCTGGTAACCGTTTTTAAGTATCTTTCTCAAATCCCCCAAAATCAGCAAGCATTTAATGAAAAGTAATCATGCTTTTAAATGGCAATCATGATTTTTCTCTCTCTTAAAAACGTTTATCTTTTCAAAATAGTTTTGAAAACTCTATTTAAGCACATTAATCTCTCATTCTTATTCTTTACGCTTTCTCACTAACACTCAAGCATTTTCTGCATATTTCTGAGTTCATCTCTTGCAAACCTTTTTCCTCAGTTCATTCTCAAAACCCTTTTAGTGTGAACATGGCATCCTCCAGCAGCGTTTCTGCAGGTACTCAGAAGAAAGCAACATCTGAGCAATATCAAGTGCCACTCAGAACTCTCCTCACTCCGGTGAAGAACCTTGAAGTGCTCTCTGAGTTAATCATTGATTTTGAAAGCTTGAAGGAGAATGGTTTTGACCTAACTGAAGAAGTTAGGGCTCAAAAGTGGGAAAGGTATTTCGATAGGTTGGTTGGACCAACATTCCCAGCGCTGGTCAAGGAATTTTGGATTCACGCCAAGGTTTCAACACATCTAGTCATCTCCTCTGTTATGGGGAAGAAGATTGTGGTTACTGAAGATCTCATTGCAAGGCTAATCGGTCAAAGTGGTGGTGGCATCCGTTGTATGGACATGGCTGAAAGATGTGCTGATATAGGTGTGGTAGCTAATAGGATTTTCACTCTTGGGATGCCCAGCAGCAAGATTAAGGATCTGAAGGATCATTTCAGAGTATGGGCTAAGATTATTCTGGGGTGCTTCAAGCACAGGAAACCAACAAGTTCTCCTGATTACATAAATGTGGATCAGCAGTTTCTGATCTACTTTATTGATCAGAAGATAAAGATCAATTTGGCTCACTTCCTGTTCAACCACCTCAGAACCAGTGTGAAAGAAACAAGGGAAGAAGAAAGAACCAAGAGGGACTGGATACCTTTTGGAAGGTTGATATCAGATATTCTGACAGAGAATAGGCTGATTGAGCATCTGATAGAAGCTCAAGAGCTGAGCACTATTGAACCAACAATTGGAAAACCTCTGAATGCAAAGAACCTGAAAAAGATGAAGCTGATAGAGAATATTCAGAAGGAACCCAGAGCTACTTCCACTGCTGATATCTCCAGCAGAAGAGTGCCTCTGAGTGATTTTCCGTTATTTTCTGAAATTGAATCCAAACCAGAGATGTATCTCAGGTACTTGGATGCGTACAAGGCAGATGGTACAGATCCAAAGCTGAATATCAGAGATCTGCATCAACCCCAACCAGAAGTGACTATGAAGAAGACAAAGAAGAGGAAGGCGCCATCAGAAGGATCATCTCAGCAGACTCCAAAGAAAAGAGGTATTTCATCTGCTGCCCCTGTTTCAAATTCTTTTACTATTCCAGCATCTATCCCTCCTCAAACCTCTCATAGAATATCAATTCCCATCCCTACCATTGATGAAACCGTACAAGAAGAAGACCCTTCTGAGGCATTAAAACTCAGAAGACCTAGAACCAAACACCCCAAACAACCAACAATTTCAACAACATCAGCACTTGACCAAGTGCTGTCTGATATTGAGCGTCAACATGCCTCTGCTCAACCAAACTCTGAACCACAAAATGTTCCTCCTCCACAACCAGAACCACAGCTATCTGCTGAAGAACCAGAACAACAACAACCACTCTCAGAAGAACCTCTGATCCCTGAGCAATCAGAGATTCCAACTCCCTCTCCCCAACCAGAAATTAATCCACCTTCACCACAAACAGAGTTTCACCACTCTGAAACTCCTTCCCCTCATCAATCTGAACCTCACTCACCTCAACCATCACCACTGGCAATCCAGCTGCCATGTGGAACAACTGTTATCATGCCCCAGTTACCATCCTCATCAGAATCGACACCACCAAATACTCCCAAAACACCACCCACTCCAATCGAAATATATGATTCTGATACCCCTTCTCCAAAACAAACAGCCTCTCAGAAAACCTCTGAAAACCCCAGCAGGACTTTCATTGACTTAACCAGTCTTGACCGTCTTGCTGATCTAAAACACAAAATTGCAATCCCAAAACCAAAGCAACCAGATGTTGGCTCTGGTATTTTGAATTTTGAAACAGGTGTGCTGCAATGGATTGCTTCTTTAAAGCAAGTCTGTCCGGGAATGATTGACCCAGCTGCTTCTGATCAGCTCTGGTCACAGTTCAGACTTTGGGTACGTGCTGAAGCCCTCAAGTTGCAGGATATCAACTATGAGTAGGCACAACAAAATTTCAGCAAGCTTCTGAATGAAGTTGGAAGTATGCTTCTGAAAGAGGACGTGCTCCCTCTGGACAGTGAACCTTGGTCTGAGAAACAGCAAGCTGCAAAGGTGCAATCATCAGAAGAAGACAAGACCATTCAGGCTGAAGAAAGTCAAGCAGAGGATGTCGCTCTGAAAGTTCTGAGAAGCCTCCTCCTTCTGATGCTTCTCAAGCTGCCTTGGACAGGCAGACTCTGGAAGAACTAAGGCTGAATGACATGCGTCTGCAGCAGCGGATGGATGAAAACGATCAGAAGATGAAAGAGAGAATGGATGTGCAGGACAGCAAGATTGACACTGTTGTCAGCATGGTGCATAAGCAGAATGAGACTTCTGAAAAGATTCAAGCCATGCTGGAGAACCTGTTCACACGCTTGCCTCCTCAACCTTAAATCTTTTTTCATGCATGACCTTTTTCATGTTTTCCTTGATCTTCTGATGTACTGTTTGATTATGTTTTGTAATATTTTCTTGTTTTGATTCTGAACTACCTTAATATGATTAGTTTTTCTGATCTTAATTGTTTTAAGCACATCACCAACACTTTTTGATTGCTGACAAAAAGGGGGAGAACAAGAATGATATTTAAATCAATAACGGCTAACTAGACAGAAATTCTCAAACATTCTAACTTTATTACTTGAAATGTTTTTCTGTTTTGTTTAAAGTCTACAGGCACAAGGAAGCTCCTGGACACTCTGAAGACTAGAAGCTCTGATCAATATGAAGTTCTGATCGTCCTAATACTCTGATCCAAAGCAAAGCTCTGACAAGAAAAGCTCTGAAGCTCTGCTCTGACACAAAGCTTCTGATAAGTCAAAGACTCTGATAATCTGATGTTCAAAGAAAGAAAAAGATCTGATCCTGAAGAACGCGTATAATCAAAGGGAAGTAATCAACTCAGGGGGAGTATCTCTTAACTCTGACTTCTCCTTACTTCTTATTCTGATACATTTTCCAGACACCTTTTCACGTTATTTTCATTTAAAATATCTAGTTTTTGTCATCATCAAAAAGGGGGAGATTGTTAGAACAAAGTTTGAATCTACTACCCTATATTTACGTTTTGATGATAACAAAGTGAAAAGATATAGTATTTATAAGTTTCATGAATGAACTATCTGCTGCCTAAAATTATTATGTTCTGACTTGCAGATACTCTGATTGATATAAGCAAGATCACATCTATTCAGCATCAGAACTTGATTTCATACATCAGCATCAGAAGTTGCTACATCAGAACGTCAAAATCAGATGATCAACTCACGTACATGCTGAAGCCTGATGAACAAGACTGCGCTCAACACTCTGATACAGAAACACAATAGTTCATCAGCAGCGAAGCAGAGTCAGAATGAGCCAAGCCAGAACTTGCATTAAGTAAGCAACGGTACTGTGCATTGAAAGCTAATTAATTCCAATGGCCTCATTCCAGACAAGATCTGCTCAATAAGGAAAGCTTGTTATTAGCATTGAATCAAGAATATTGCATCCAACGTTCATCATCTCAGTGCTATATAAACAAAGCTTTGAAGATTGAAATGGTTAATGCTCTCCAAATCTCTACACGCACAAAAGCTGAACCATAATCTTCGTTCTACCAGTTTTGCTAAACCATACACTCTGATATTCCATTACTGTTTAGCAATCTAGTTTCTAAGCTTCAATTTGTGTATACATCACAGTTGTGATAAAGTTTTGTAGAAAACATTCACACACATAGTTTTATCTCTTTGTAAGAAAGTGTTACCTTGACAAACCGGGTTGTGGTTTGAATCAAGAAGGCTTTAGCAGTTGTTAAAGCAGTCTGTAATATTCAGTTGAATATAGTGGATTAAGACCTCGTTGGAGAGAGGCGAAATCACCTTGACGGGTGGACTGGAGTAGTTTGAGATCAAACGAACCAGGATAAAAATATCGTGTTCATTGCTTTAGATTTCAGTTTTACAATTCAACCCCCCCTTCTTGTGTTTTTCACCACTTCACATGTAAGGTCACATGGCTATTTGACAATGCAGTAGAGTAAAAGAAAGACAAAGAGAGCAAAATTTGAATGCAAAATATTCCAATGTTTTCATTAAAATGAGCATATGGCATATGGAAATGATAAACCCTTAAAAAATGGACCATTGTGCCCCTGGCAAGGCACATGGTTTAAAGTCATTGTTTTGAAGGAAATTACAGAAAAAATTCTCAAAGTAATAAAATAGGAAATGGCAATTACTTCTAGATGAAGGAGATTGAGATGAAGTCCTTGGTCTGCAAGTTGTTGAGTCCTCTATCAGCAGTTGGGTAGATCTAGTCGTCCCAATCACTGTCACTTCCAGAGTCTCCAAGAGAATTAACTTCATTGTTGCTAATACAGAGAGGAAGTTTCCCAACATGAGCACGTTGAACCTATTTTTGATCCTTGAAAGTAAAGCCCAACCCAAACTTGTCTGACTTGTATGGGATATTAGGAAGTTGTCCCCAAATGGTGCAACCTCCATCTTCAACTACGGCACGAGCATCTTTGAGAGAGGCCATCCTTGGTGTATCCTTAGCAGCTTTGGGAGTGATAGGAGTGGCCTTGGCAACAACAATCATGGGAGGGACCACTTCAAATGCTTGACAGGGGGTTTCAACGAATTCGCCATCCATTTTGACATATTTGAAGGAATTCAAATGACTGATCATGGACTCTTCTTCTCTACAGACTGTGCCAATTTTTCCTTTGATTGGGTACTTTAGCTTTTGGTGCAATATGGAGGTAACCGCCCCTGCCCCATGAATCTATGGACGTCCAAGTAGGCAAGAATGGGCTGGAAGGATATCCATTACATAAAATTATGAGTTGAAGACTTAAGATCCAACTTTGATAGGCAAATTAACCTCTCCATGGACCATTCTTTTTGACCCATTAAAGGCTCTTACCACGATATCACTTAGTTTTAGCACTAACCCTTCACAGTCTAATATGCCCAAAGCACCTTTTGGAAAAACGTTGAGGGAGGACCATGTGTCTACTAACACATGTGCTAAAGTGGTGCCTTTACACTCGATGGAAACATGTAAAGATTTATTCTGATTCTTCCCCGCTGGAGTCAAATCTACGTATGAAAATCCCAAACCATTATCAGCAGTCAAGCTTGCTATACAGTTTTAAAAATTTTCGGCCGTAGTTTCTTGTGGGACATGTGCATTTTTCAGGAATTTTAACAGGGCTTGGGCATGTGCCTCAGAGCATAGAAACAAAGACAACATGGAAATCTTTGAGGGTGTCTTCCCCAACTGTTCCACTATCTTGTAGTCACTTTTTCAGATAATTTTTAAAATGTCCTCTACCTCTTGGGTAGATGGGTCCTTAACTGCAATATCTTTTGTGGGTGCCTCCGTCCGGGAAGGCTCAATCATTTTTTCCTTTCCCCGAGTATTGGAAACATGTTTAAAAGCAGTAATACAAATGGGTGTAGTAGTGGTTGTCAGAGGTGAGATCTCCGGAGAGAAGATCCTTCCCGTCCTAGTAACTTTACTTGATCCAACAATATTTGTAACATCAACATTCTTATTCTCGTCGATCCACGATTCTTGTTTGATACCGTGGTAATACACTTCCACCCCATAGTTCCAGGGCACAACTTTATCAGAAGAGTAGGGGATTGGCCCCAGTGTAGTGATAATTAGTGGCGCTATTCTTGGTTCAGCGGAAATCCTAATAGGACCTTTAGAGGTGATCCTAACAGGAGTGTTTGAAATAGTAATGATGGACACATATTCAAACTCTTGAGATACACTTTGGGTCAAAATTTTCACAGATGGAGTTTTCTCAAATAGAATTTCATGGCTATCCATTAGGTGTTAGACACCTTTCTTTAGCCATGTGCAGCCATTAATTTGTGTAGCACAATGATAACAGTCTTCAAAATAGCCTGGGAATATTCCGAATTTCAACAAATTCTTTTTAACAGTCTTCAAAGGAGTGGTCAGATCATTGATGGAGAAAACAAAAGAGGCATCTTCAATAGCATTGGAACCCTTACCATGACTGGGCATGGGTGTAGTGGTCACATTGAGAGTTGGCAGAGGGTCAAATTTCATTGTCTTGTTATCAATCAGGTCTTGGATTTTATTCTTCAATGCCCAACAGTTGTTGATGTCATGTCCAAGACTGTTTGAATGGTAGGCGTATCTTTCATTATGATTGTATTTTGGTGAGGATGTATTGGGATTTTGTGGAGGATCTCTTAGTGAAATGAGCTCGTCTTTCAATAAATGTTGTAGTGCTTGCGACAAGGACATACCAATCTTGGTGTACTATCTTGGTGGAGCATTCGACCTTTGTTGATTAACTTGTTGTTGTGGTCGTTGAGTAGAAGTTGGATTAGAAATTAATATGACACTTACCGACTGATGATGGTCCTTCTTAACATGGATCCTTGATCCATACACGGAATTAGTTTCCTTTTTCCAGTAAATGGGTTTTTCACAACATTAGAGGTGGAGGCCATGGGTATCTTCCCGCTTTTAATCCCGCTTTCGACCCTTTCACCGGTCAAGATCAATTCAGTAAATTCGAATGATGAACTTATAATCAGTAAGTTAAAGAAAGGACCAGTCAGTGTTCCCATAAACATGTCAACCAATTCTCTATCAGTTAAAGGTGGCTGCACTCTGCCAGCCAAGTCTCTCCATTTTTTAGCGTATTCCTTGAAACCCTCATTTGATCCCATGGTCATGCCTTGCAATTGCACGCGGGTTGGTGCCAAATCACCATTATATTGGTATTGACGCTAAAAGGAAGCATCCAGATCCTCCCACATATGGATGTTTGTCCCCTCCAGTTGGTAAAACCACTCCAACTGCATTCCAGATAGACTCTTTTGGAAAAAGTGCACCCATAGTTTCCTATCGACGGTGTGTGGTTGGATCTTGTAGACATATGATCTTAGATGAAGCTTAAGACATGAGTCACCATCATACTTGGCAAAAATAGGGATCTTAAATTAATGAGGAATGACCATCCCAGGAACCAAACCCAAATCTCCAAAGCACGGGTGCTTCTAGCATCTTCATCTTGAATATCCTCGTCTGTCTTTAGTCTGTCTTCTAGTTGCTTGTATTTGTCGTCAGCTGATGGGTATTACTCATCAGAATAATCCTCATCTTCAGAGATTTGATTGTTTCCACCCCTAGCACAGGCGCTTCTAGCATCTTCATCTAGATTATCATCCTCCTCGGAGGAAACCTCTTCAATTTGAACTTGTCAGGCAGGACCTTTAAACCTTTTCCCCATGTTGATAACAACTTTCTTCTTGGTCTTTTTCTTCGTGACTAGAAGCGCCATAATTTCTTGTTGACCCTTTGCTAAGTTGAGCAGGGTCTCTTGAAACTGAGAGTGTTGAGTCTGCAAGTCCTTCACGGTTTGCTTGAGATCCATCTTATACTGAAATAAACAATAAAAAGATGAGGAAACCTGTGTCAAAAAACCTTCTTATGATATGATGCATGTTATGCGTATGCAATATTTTTAAGGACTTTAAGGACTTAAAATTTTCTAGATAAAAAGAAGACAAAAAACATCAATTGCATTAATAAGTTCCAGAATTACAAATGCCTCTTGGGCTTACAATGGAAAAAATCAAAAAGGTCTTAAAGAGACAACAAAATAAACTCCTAAAACAAGAAGACTCAAGTCTCCCACGAACGTATCCTCTTTAATGCAATGTAGGCATCCAGGCTTCGCTCCTCGTGAAGTTTCCTTATGAGCTCCAACACTTTCTTCTCGCTTTCATAAAATTGAGTTTTAAAGGTGTCTTGTTCCCCCTTGAGTTGAATCCATGATCTCTTCAATTCCTCGAAGTCGGTAGGCATGTTAGGATGGAGAATAGTATAAGGAACGTCCCCTTCGGCAACTGGTTCCATAATCACAGGTAGGATGGCTGGATATGGCATCATGATACTTTGAGCACGAGTTTGTACCCATTTGAGGTAAGGCTCAAGAGAGATATAATTCTTATGCCCCAAAGTCTTGCTATCAACCTTGCTTACCATGCCCCAAGCATGCATAATCCTTTGATGATAACCTTGAACATCAGTCTCATAGTCAAATATAATTCCTTGAATGAGCGTATCATAGGGACCATCTCTTCGAGCATAGCCAAACTGTCATAAGGCTAGAGAAGGGTTATAAGTGATACCTCCCATAATGCCCAGAAGTGGAACATTAGGGAACTCCCCACAACGATAAATGATAGTAATGTCTTATTGAGATCGAGAGTGCCAATGGATATCAGAATAAGAGAGCGTAATCAACCTTTGAGACCATCTCAAACCTTGCTCATTCTTCAATATCGATCGGGGGAGGTGCTAAATAAACCACTTAGACAGCAAAGGCAAGCAAACATAAGAGTCCCTCGTTTCCTCATAGTGAGAGTATGAAGAGAGTGCAAAATATCTCCAAGCAACGTAGGCACAGGGTTGTGGGTAAGGAAAATTTTAACGGCATTCACATCTACGAGTTGGTCCGGGTTAGGGAGCAGTACCAAACCATATATTAGAAGATCCAAAACTTCTTCAAAAGCTTGCAAGTCCATGGCCTTCCAAAATAATAGAGCCTTCTCCATCAATAATTTAGCCAAAAAGCCTTTGACCCCACTTCTTGTCTCCCAATTAGCTATAATGTTAGAACTCTTTAAATGTAAGGCCTTAGAAATAACCTCAGGTCTTGGAACTTCCTCTAGACCGGTGAAGGGTATTTGATCAAGAATAGGCACTCCTAGTAGTTGAGGGAATTCCTCCATTGTTGGCACCAATTGATAATCAGGAAAGGTGAAACAATGATGTGTGAGATTTAAGAACTGAAAGAGCACCTTCAACATGTCTTCATCAAAGCTTGAGGTAGCCAGGTTTAGAAGTCGACCATATCTTTTGATGAATGGAGAATTTTCAGGAACCCTTGATGCTAACTCTTTGAGTTGAGGAGGTACCCTTACTAAGTTGATTCAGATGGTATTTCTGTTGGTAGAAGCCATATCCTACAAAATAGAACAAAGATAAATCCTGAAGTCCTTGAAATGGTTAGTGAAAATGCTATGGCATGATGTCATGATGTCATGATGTTATGTACAAATAATCATATACAAGCAAAGCAAACAAGTCCTTAGGTTTAGGCTTGCATGGAGTTTATAGGTAAGTACCCTCTTGAAGTTTAGTTGGTTCAAACTGTCCTAAAAGAAAGTAACCAGGTTCTAAGGAATCTCAATATCACTGATCTTTCTTCATCGGGAATTGTTTCAGCACAAGCTTCTTTATTAGTGACTGAAATATCCCGAAAGTCCGATCTCAATGAATGTAGCGTTGAGTATCAACCAACTTCGGACTGCACTAAAGTCGGCTATCTCACTACTTCCTAATGGCTAAGTTGTTCAACTAAAGGTATTCTTCTTGACACCACACAGTGACCCCGTATTCTTCTTGACTGGACTCAAGAGACACCGGTACTAACAAATATGTCACACTAACGTAGCCATCGCTTCAACCGTGTCAGTATTACACTGCACAGTCCCCACGATCTATTTCTACTTACCTAATGTGCCCTAGATCCGGGTAGAGGATCTATTCAAAACCCAAAATAACCATTTTAAGAGTAAAGCAAGCAAGTCAAGCAATGGAAGCATTCAAATGTGAACTAATCTCTAAGGTAACCCCACTTTTAAATTCTTGTCCCCAGCAGAGTCACCAGTTCTGTAATACGGTGGGAGAACTGACTTGGGTGTTTTGCATTTTATCGAAATTGTTTCGGATAGCACGAGTCTCCACCGACTTTTCTTTTATCCAATAAAGGAAAGGGTGAAAAGAACAGGAAAGACCTTTTGAGAATTTTCTTGAGTTCGGGGGGTAGGTTATGAAAAGGGAAGGTGTTAGAACCCTTTTCACCCTTAGTTATCTATGGGATCTTAATTGCTAGATCACTTTGAAATGCTTTGCAAAATGTGTTTGTGTTTGTTTGAAAGTATTTTTGAAAAGTGCCTTTGAGATCATTTACCGAAGGCAACATTGAAGGGTCATTGAGGTACTATGATCCTTTAATCGAGGGTTTTTTGCTAAAACATCACACGTTCGAGGGACATGACTATTTTTTATCCTAGGCAACAAGTGTGGGTTACCCTAGAGGTGCATGTGTGCAAAGTGTGTTTGATTCAAGTATATTATTTTTGAATTAGGGTTGTCTATGATTGGTTTAAAAGTCTTTCCATACACACCCTAATTACTAGAAATAATAAGGAAAGCGATAAATTGTGGAATTTAAAGATCCTACGCTATTACAATATTTTGGAAATGGGGAGTACAAATTACAAATGGGGATGGAAAGCAATAAAGCCCTATTTACTATTACAAACCAATGAATATGAATAATAATAGAATGTACAAAAATTTAAAGATAAAGAAGAAAAGAAAATTGTTATTGTGGTTTTTTATGGAATAGGTTTTAAGATTAATCTAAAACTAATTAATTTACAAAGAAAGTTAATTAATTATTTAACAAAATCTAAAATCTAAATTAATTAAATAAACCCTAAGTCTAATTTAATTTTTTAGAAAATAATTTTGGTTAATATTAATTTGGAAAAGAAAATGTTTTATAATGTAAAAGAAAATAATAGAGTTTAATTTAATAAAAATAAATACTTGAATTGAAATATTTAACAAGAATATATGTCTTTGTATTTTTTAGAGAGAAAACCTTTAAAAGGTACTATCTTGATTTATTCATAAAATAATGAAAATAAAAATATTTTTTGTGATATTTTTTTATATTCATTAAATTGATTGGTTTAAAGAAATGTTGAAGTTTGATAAAAAAATGTGAAATTAACAAGGGATAAAAAATAAGCTTGGTCTTGCCTGTAAACAAAATGTTTGCATGGTATTATATGTGAAACCTGCCTTCTGAAATCATAAAATATCACAAAATAACACAAAATAGGGGACATTGGTTCAAACCCACGCCCTTATAGTCAGAGGTACTTGAAAACGCGCGTGCTTGCCACTAGAGTGACTGTTTCATCCATTTATAAAACAACTACCAATAAATATAAAATAAACTCGTTTTCAAATTTTGATTTTTCTCTTCTTCTTCCCTGCATCCATGGTTACTATTCCTGTAACAACATATTTCCATTTTTTTCAAAAAAAATCAAACTTCCTCATTTCTCAACCAAATTAAGAGTTGTAAAAATCAAACTTGCTTGATTTTTAACAAGGAATACAACCATGTAATTTTTAAGAGCTATAAATCAAATGTTTTCACGAATTTTCTATTGCTACCAAACAAAAATCTAAATGTCCAAAAATTTCAATTTCAAAATTTTCATCCCACAGTCAATTAAAATGAAATTTAAAGATATGGTTGGCTTAATAGACATGATATCTACATTTTATCTTTTAAAAGTAAGTGCAAATTATGCTTGTATCAAGATTTCAAAGTTGGAAAAAACTTACCTCATGATGCAAAAATTCAATATCCTCTACACGACTTCAAGAAGCAATATGATAATTGCTTTAGCTTCCCGGAACCTTAGTGAGTATGTTGTAACTCTTACTTTGCCTTGAAAGTGTCTAGATTGGTCTACTCAAGTCAAGTTGCAATGGTGAATTTTGAAAATGGTGGATGATGAAAATGATGTTACAGTGAGTAAATAGGGGCATGGATAGCTTCTATATGATATATATGAAGTGTTTGGACAATAGTTGCAAGAGTGATGAATTTCGAAATTAAGGTTTCAAAAGCTTAAAATGGTAATTTTTGACCAATTCTAACTTGGGAGAGATTGAGGGGGTTTGAGGGCTTGTTTTTTTCCATCCTTTTGGTTGAAAATAGTGTCTCTATTTATAGGAAAAGGTTGGAGAAGCTCAAGTTGATCAGAATTCAAAATCACATGTTAAGCTTAACATGTGATTTTCTTGAAAAATCAAGTTTCAATGCCTTGTATCTTTGATCATAGAGTGGTTAAACACTTTAAATATGTTTCTTCTGACTTTGTAGATGGAGTGTGTGCATAAGAAACAAGTTAGAGGATCAAGGAGTGGACTTTTTTTGCAAAAAGCTTGCTTTTCAAGAATGGAAATGGTACCTTTCTCCTTTAAATGACAAGATGCATTGGACAATACTTAAATCAAGTGGACCTAGCTCAAATGTTTGTGTAAACATTTAATTATGGTGAGATTTGCAAGTTAAGAGACCTGCAAAGTAAGATTATGTAGCATGGCATGAGATTGGATCACGTGTTCTTCATGAAAAATGACCTATAATTCATGTTTGTGATGCCATCTTCTCCTCTTCGAATATCCTAGCTCAAAAATGATCTCTTCAAGTTCTTAGACATTTTAGAAAGCTTGAAATATTATCTACAACCTTTATGTTGATCATTTTGGCTAAATCAACTTGGAACTAGGTGAAAATTGGTCAATAAGTTAGGTAAAAAAATTTGCCTAACTTGCCAAAATTTTTACTAAGTGTTTTATGAAAAATGTCTTGACTTTATGAGCTTATATCTTCAAATCTAAGTATTTTTTGGACATCAACCCTTTAATACAATGTTGTAGAGTTCATAAAGATCTACAACTTTCATGTTGAAAGTTTTTCTTGAATCATCTTGCATCTTGGTGAAAAAATGTCATGAAGTAGTGAAATTATCAAATTCAAAACACTTAGAAAAATTTCTAAGTATTAAAAAGTTTGACTTTTTTTATGACTTTTTGACTTTCTTGATTACTGATGATCAAGCTTCATATTTTTTAATGTCTTGATGAATATTGATCTTTGAAACTTAATGTTGACCAAAAAAGTCAAAGTTTGACTTTTGATGTATCATTTGACTTTTTCATTAGTTGACCAAATTTCAAGTATCAACTGTTTGATCTTGAGAAATAAATTGAGTCATCCAATTAGGTAAAAATGATTTGTTTGAGTCCTTAAAATTATTCTTCAAGTTATTAGGTCATGTATTAGGTCAAAGATTAAAAATCAGTCATTCTCAGTCAAACTCTAATTTTGACCATTTTGCCCCTTTGATGATTTGAACATTTTTCTTGAGGAATTATGATCTAAACTTGATCAATTGATGAATATGAATTCAAAGTGTTGATATTGGCCAAAAATCTTGAAGTTTGACTCTGAGTTGACCACAATTGACTTTTTTTTACCAAATATAGTTAATTTTCAGTCATCTGATCAATTGACTGAACAAAATTGTGATCCAAGACTTGAAACTTGGCATGAGTATTCTTGGGGGTCTATAATGAACCATGAAAGTCGTTTGAGGCATTAGAAGTCCAATTGTCCTTGTAAAAATCAAAACTCTAATTTGGGGTCTTAGTGCTCAAGAGGTGATTTGACCTAGTCAACACTTGTGCAAACTTGACCTATTGAAGATCTTTGTGAGAAATGTCTTGAGAAAAGAGAGGGCAAATTTGAGGTACAATACATATACATTCATTACTCAATAAACTTAAAAAGAGAATATTTGCTTATAATAAAATGACCGGATGTAATACTTCATCCGTTTCAAAATGAATGTCGTTTTAGCAAATGAAAAATATTTCAAAATAAATGTCATTCTCACTTTTCAATCTAGAAATAATTGTTATTTTCCAATTTTGTGCTTTAATTATTACTCTCTACATTACTTCCAACACATTTAACACATTTACAAGGTTAATATAATAAAAAGTACAATATCTTAAAATAATAAGAAAAATCTTAAATAACACTTATTTTAAAATTGATGAAATTTTATATTTCTCATACACTTAATCATAGATCTTCATTTTCCTAAAAGAACTTCAAGATTGCATGATATTGAGCCTTATAAACTCCATTTTGCAAAAGCGACAAAGTTCTACTTTAGAATAATCAACTTAATTGTGTCATATCATCTCAAAATGATAGAGAACTAAAAATCTAAATATTACATTAAAAAGATATTAAAATTCATTTTTTAGAACTCAATGAACAAAAAAAAAACTGTCAATATTATGACTAAAAGTACATTAAAATCATTTTTCATAATTAATTAATTTTTTAATATTATTTATTTATAAATATCAACCATTTATTTACATTAATACATCATAAAAATTATATTATCTCAAATTAAACCCTAAACTAACCAGTTTGACACAATTTAAAAAAATGTATGATTCATTATTCTTATCTACTGTTGAATTAGAGAAAAAGAACCACTTAGAAGTACAACACTTCTGTCTAAAGTCTTGAAACGAGTTTTAACAGCTACAAATTATTTGTTGAAGTAATTGACACATGCATTTACTTTTACTAATTCAGCGATTGACTAATTAGATTTTGAACAAAGTTTTATAAATAAATAAATAAACGAAATCCAGTTGCTTAAATACAAAGTTTTATACTAATTCACCAATTCACACCATGTTGGTGGATGGTAGGTAAATGCAAGGTGCACCGCCGTTTACTTTAATACAATGGCCTCTCTCCATGTTTACACACACAGGACTTCGAGTAATTATGAAGAGCTAATAGTAAAACAAACAAAAATTTTCCTTTTCATTAGTTCTATTTTTTAATATGATGTGTTTCTATTTATTTATTTTTATGAAATATGATTTCCTTATATAGATTTATGTTTTTTTATTTTATTCTTCAACACTTATGATAGAATTTTATAATTTATCAACACATTTGAATCTATGTATTTGATATTTAAATTAAATGTAAATTTTTATTTGAGTTTTTTTAGCTATTATTTTATTCTTATAGAATATTTTATTATTAATTTATTATGAGTTTTTAATTTTTTATTTAATTTGTTTTATTTCTAGTAATCTTATGCGTAAATGTTTGTACTGAATAAAAGACAAAATAAATGAATAAGTTAATTTGAAATGATTAATAATTAAAGATATTTAATTTTTTTTTTAAAAGAATGAAAGTGTGATTAAAGTATTTAATACTCCTTTCCAATTTAATTATGTTATGCTAATTTGCTAAGCTAGCTGATGCATCATAAAATGAGAATATTTTTTTAGCACCGATCATAATTAAAAAAAAATTATATTTTAGAGAAAATTGCATAAATAATTATGTTTTAAAAAAATGGATTAAAGAAGATGTCTCATTTCAATTGGTATCTCTTAAAAAATTTAAAAATCTTTTTTATTAATTCCGAATTTTTTTCCAGATTTGACAACCTATGAATTTATCTGTGGATTTTCCTACGAATCACCTGCAGAAAAATCGTCCGCAGATAATTCTACAAGTAAATCTGTAGAAAACGTCAAATCTGCAGAAAAATCTACATAAAATTAGGAGATGGCATCTCATTTGACGTCTCTTTTAATAAAATCAATACATACACTATCTGAGATGACTATTACATTATAGCATCTTTTGAAACACAATTATTTATATAAATTTTTCTAAAACATAATTATCATTTGCTAAAAAAAATTATGCCATATGATCTTATATTCTTACTAAAAGACAGTATGGTTCCTACTCCCTTGCAATCATTACAATTTTTTTTTTTTAAATTTTATGGTTGGTTTATAGACATGAATAGTCATAAATATATTTTTAGGTAACTTAGAGCATGATTATCGATGTTCTTTGAGAGTTTCTACACATTTATTAAAGAAATTGTGTCAATAATAAATAGATATTTCACTTGTTTTCACATTCCTGAACTAAAGCACGTCCTCATACTAAAGCACACTTCTACACTCCAATTAAGTGGGTCATGATAATAAATTAATAAATAAAATTGCAAGAATGTAGTTGATTTGTTTTAAATGTGGGACTCATTTTAGATTTTTTGATGAGTTACATGAATATTTGAGAATTGTAGATGTGTTGTTTAAAAAATTGAGAAGTGTGAAATAATATAAAAAATTATATGAGTCCCATTTAAAGAACTCAAATGAGTATGATAGATGTGGATGCTCTTAAGGGTATCTTTCAAAATAGCTGAAATTCATTTAAGAGATTGAATAATCCCAATTTTTTTTTTTCATATGCACCATCTTTAAAACAAACTTTTTATACCGCACCGGCCCAACACAACATGAGGTTTAAAACGAATTTTGAATTGAGGTCTTTATATTTTAATAAAAAATTAAATTAAATTATTATAATATTTATTAAAATGTATTTTTTTGAGTTTTTTGAAATAGTAAAATTATTTATTAAATTATTATAATTAATTTCAGTTAACATTTCTTTTTCAATCGATAATAAAATCAAATTCATTTAACCTTTGTTGAAATATTGTTGATCTTAGATAAAATTTTATTTATTTTAAAAAAAAATTCTGCTTCGTTAATAATATTATTCTATAAACAACGAATGCATTTGAAGAGGAGTTCAATGTTATTGTATAATTAAGTATATCAATTGGTATATTATTTTTGACACGTATGATATCTCTTAATATTTTCAATTCTAAAAATAAGTATAATCCATCAATATCAGAGTTGTTGTTATGTTTTAACGAATATTCAAGGTTAAAACAATATTCTTTTAAATTCTCAATTTTCAATGATTTTATTTTCTCAATACTAAATAGAAAACTAAAATATCTTGATCTATTTTAAATTGTTCAAATCTACTTTGAAATGATGTAATTGCACGATCTAATATATATATACAAAATATTCAAATTTAAATTATTCTTTAGGAGTTTTAAAAAACTTAATTGGCAATAATCTCATCAAATTGTTTTTTTTTTTATAAATAGTACGTCTTTCACGAAATTTATATTCTATATCCATTTCGATATCAATTTCTTTAATAAAAGTTATGGCATTTTCAAAACTATCTTCCCTATATTTTTCAAAAAATAAATAAGTCATTTCAATTGCTCTATAGCAACATCTATGCACATATCTTTTGGTTGAAAGTGTTTACTAATTAAGTTTAATGTCAACAATATTTCATACCAAATAGTCATGTCTAATAAAAATTCAAAAATTTCAAGCTTATAAGTTGGCAAACATTCAGCTTCACTTTTTATTTTAAGTTCATCATTTACTTCACCTAATTTCAATAAAGCATCTTTTATTTGTGAAGTTTGAAATCTTATAGCTTTTACACTTTTAATACGACTTTCCCAACGTGTTTATGATAATGATTTCAAAGTAAGGCTAGATATATGGTCTAGTAGAATTTTCCATTTTTCGTAGGTGAAGAAAATATTGTATAAATACACTTGCACCACTCTAAAAAATGACGTAGCTTTAGAACAACAATTTATCATATTACAAAGTACCAAGTTTAGACTATAACAACCACATAGTATATAAAATGATCTAGGATTAACATCTAAAAATATTTTTTGAACATATTGATATTTTTCTTTCATATTAGAACCATTATCATAACCTTATCCTCTTTAAATTACTAATGTCAAGGCCAAGTATATTTAGTTCATTCATAATAACACCAAAAAGACCTTTTTTAGTTGTATCATGTACTACTAAAAATTCTAAAAATACTCAACTACTTGTATCGGGGTGAAGAAAAATCTACACATCATAATACAATAGATATTTGTTCTTGATGACTTATCTCAGGAGTACAATCAAGTATGATTGAAAAATATTTTGAGTCCACAACTTTTTTATAACTTTTGTTTTAATTTCATTTGCTAGCAAATCTATTAATTCATTTTGTATTCTATGTCCAAGACCATGGTTATAAATTTCATTATTTTTTATTCGACGAATGTGCTCTTGCATTAGAAGATCAAATGCTGCAATCATTTCAATTAGACCTAAAATTTTCTATTATTTTCTTTATAAATCATTTCATTTGTTCCACGAAATGCTAAGTTATTTTTTCCAAGAGTTTTAACAACCGCAATGATTCTAAGTAATAAATTTTTCCAGGGTTCTCCTTCTCTATTAATTCTTTTTTTAATGTATTTGTCAATTGTTTTTATATTTTAATAATCTCATTTCTAAATCAATCCATGAACTCATATTAACAATATGTTCATTACTCATCTCACGATTCTTTAACTTAGCACTAATAGTTTTCCAATCATTACTATCTTCATGTGCTAATTTACTTATATTAGGAAGAGCATTATATAATTTACAACAAAAGCAAAACACTTTATCCAAAATTTGAGAACAAACTAACCATCTTATTTCACGCTTTTCGACGCTGGAAATTGTTGTATGTAAAGTGATGAAGAAAAGTGTCTTACATAAGCATCTTTCGGAAAATCTAAATCGATAATTTTTATAGGACCGTTCTCTACTAATAAATCTCTCAAATTTGTGTCAATAGTTATCCATTGACTTGAGTCATATATATTTTTATGAGATGATTCTTCTAATACTTATTCTCTATCTTCATTGTGAGTGTCAAAATACAATCTTACCTATTAACCAATACTACAGTTTCATTTTCACGAGCTATTCCTTCTCTATTTTCATTAACATATATATTGTTAACTTGTTCATCAACTACCTCTTCCCGATTTTCGTTTTCATCATGGTTTACATTTTCATAGCATTTACATGATTAACTTGTTCATTCACTGAGCAATCACCGGTATTTTCAATTTTACCTTTTTTATTTGTCTTAACAAATTTGTCTAAAATCTCTTTTTGTAATTCAATCAAAGCTTCAACTTTTTTCTTTTCTTTGAGTTTCGAATAGTCCGATTCATATATATTTTAAAACAACTAAACAATTCAATCAAATTTTGAAAGTAAGTAACTAAAATAGAACTAAAATAAAACAGATAGAATAAAAGATGTTTGTCAACAAAATTAGACAAGAGAATAAACAAATACAAACAAGACAATAATAGTCAAACAGTAAAAAATAACCAAAAAATATAGAATAAGCAAATAGTAAAAAAAAAATATATCCTACAAGAAAATAAAAGAACTTATTAGCCAACAAAAGAGAATAAAAGAAAGAACAACTTATTTGTTGTCAATCCAAATAACAAAACAAATAAGTGATTGAATATAATGTGATGTGACAACGCTACAATATCACAAACACAAATTCAGAGTTCTTAAAATCAGTGAATCACAGATATAAATATGCAGAGTTGTTGCAATTGCAATTGTAAAGTTTTTTACTTTTGAGAAAATGTTCATTTGAAAATAATAAGAGAAAACTTAAAGAAATTGATGAATTTAATAATAGAAGACTTTTACTAATTTATTATAGGAACATTGAGAAGAAGGAGAGTCAAGAACGACAAAAAAAAAAAACTCCGATCCCTTTCTTTTTTTCATGCTATATTTATTCATAGGAGCCATTTTTTTTTTCTAGGCCTTAATCATCATTTTACATTTAATTAATTTACATGAATTATTTTGATAAAAAAATTATATTTGGGGCTTTACTAGCTTCACCCATGGAACTTCAATATTTTCTATAAAAAAATTAGTTTGTTACTCATCCTATAATATAACAAAAATAAACAATTTTGAAATTGAAATTTATGTTGCATATGACTTGTTCCATTATGTGAGCATTGTTGCAAATTATAATCACACGAAAATCAACATTTTAAGATTGAAGTATCATTAAACCGTTCAAATTCCCTGTAAATGAACATTGAAATTGATCTCCTTAAATTAGTTAATAGTAAAGTTAAAAACTAAAATTTAAAAAACTGTGGGATTTTGAATCGAACTCTAGTTGGTCGAAGTACTTGCTGTAGTCGAAGAAGGTTCTAGCATGTATTTGTCGAAGGATGCTTGTCGAATTAGGCTTTAGTGTTTAAACCCTAATTTGTTAAGTTAGCTTGTTTGTTAAGTTAGCTTGTATAATGGGCCTTGTGGAAAAAGCCCATTATTTAGTATGTTAGGTTTTATTATAAATAGCATACTAGTCTCTCATCATTGCATAACAGCAAATCCTAATATAGGGTGAGAGGGTTATTTGTTATTCTTGTAAACTTGTAATCTTGTTTCCTAAGAGAAAGTAAAAGAATAGCAGTTATAACCAATTCTTGTGTTCTTCTTCCTTGTTCTTTATTCTTCTCCCTAATTCTATACTTTGTTATTGGCATTGAATTCACAACAAATTGGTGCGGTGAGCGTGGAGAAGATGCCTTCGACAAAGTATGAGATCGAAAAGTTCACCGGAGTGAATGATTTCGGTCTATGGCGCTTGAAGATGAAAGCCCTACTGGTTCAGCAGGGTTGTTTGGAAGCGTTGAAGGGAGCGACGGCGATGGACGCTGCGTTAACAGAAAGAGAGAAGACGGCCATGATCGAGAAAGCACACAGCGCAATTTTGTTGAGCCTTGGTGATAAGGTTCTTCGACAGGTATCAAAAGAGACGACGGCATCAGGGTTATGGGTGAAACTCGAAAGTTTGTATATGACCAAATCTCTGGTAAATCGACTCTACCTGAAGCAAGCTTTGTATTCATTCAAGATGACTGAAGACAAAGTGTTGGCTGAGCAGTTGGATATGTTCAACAAGCTGATTCTTGATCTTGAAAACATTGATGTAAAGATTGATGATGAAGATCAAGCGCTGTTATTATTGTGCGCTTTGCCCAGATCACATGCTCACTTCAAAGAAACCCTCTTGTATGGAAGAGAGTCCCTGACCTTTGAAGAAGTTCAATCAGCTTTGTACTCTAAGGATTTGAACGAACGTAAGGAGCATAAACCTTCGACGGTTGGTGAAGGTTTGACTGTTAAAGGAAAATTCGACAAGAAGAAAGGTAAAAATCAGTCGAAGTCTTATAGTGGTGACTCATCTGGTATTAGATGCTATCACTGTAAGAAAGTAGGTCACACAAGAAAGGTGTGCCCTGAACGCCTGAAAGATCATGGAGGTAAGGATAATGGCAACGCAGCTATTGTCCAAGATGATTTCGAATCATCTGATGTTCTTGTGGTTTCAAGCAAAAACTCGTCGAAGGAATGGATTATGGATTCTGGATGCACTTGGCACATGACTCCAAACAAAGACTTGTTCGAGGAATTATGTAATCAAGATGGTGGATCTGTATTGCTGGGAAACAACAAAGCTTGCAAGATTGCAGGCGTTGGATCTGTGAGATTCAAGCTCCATGATGAGTCAATAAGATTGTTGACTGAAGTCAAATATGTACCTGATTTGAAGAGAAATCTGATTTCTCTTGGTGAATTCGACAAGAAAGGATATGTTTTTCAAGGAGAGAAAAGTATCCTGAGAGTCATGAAAGGGTCGAAGGAAGTCTTGAGAGGCGTGAAGAAACAAGGCTTGTATACCCTTGAGGCTGAAGTTGTAAGTGGTTCGACAAATGTTGCATCCACGAAACCTTTGTCGAAGACAGAAATTTGGCACATGAGATTGGGCCATGTCAGTGAAAGGGGTCTGGTCGAATTAGGGAAACAAAATCTGCTTGGTGGAGATAAAGTCGAAAAGCTGAAGTTTTGTGAACCCTGTGTACTTGGAAAATCCTGTAGAATGAAGTTCAACAAAGGCAAACAAAGAACACATGGATCCCTTGATTACATCCATGCTGATCTTTGGGGGCCTGCAAGGTGTCCATCACATTCAGGAGCAAAGTATTTTCTATCCATAGTAGATGACTATTCCAGAAAGTTATGGGTATTCATCCAGAAGACTAAGGATGAAACTTTTGAGAATTTCAAAAGTTGGAAGACTCTTGTCGAAAATCAAACTGGCAGAAAGGTAAAAAGGTTGAGAACCGACAATGGCCTTGAGTTTTGCAATGAGGCGTTCGACAGTTTTTGTGTTGCCTCTGGTATTGCAAGGCACAGAACTACCGCAGGTACTCCACAACAAAATGGTTTGGCTGAAAGGTTTAATCGAACTATTTTGGAGAGAGTTAGATGCATGTTGACTAGTGCGGGATTAAAGAAGGTGTTTTGGGCTGAGGCTGTTTCGACAGCAGCATATCTGATAAACAGATGTCCTTCGACAGCGTTAGATATGAAGACACCCGAAGAAGTTTGGTCGGGACATCCACCAGATCTCGACAAACTAAGAGTATTTGGCTGTGTAGCCTATGCTCACATTAGGCAAGACAAGGTCGAACCTAGAGCTCTGAAATGCATGTTTATGGGATACCCTGAAGGAGTGAAAGCCTATAGGCTATGGTGCCTAGAGCCAGGTCACAGGAGGTGTATCACCAGTCGAGATGTAGTTTTCAATGAAACTGAAATGGCTTTAAAGAAAACTGATGATGTTGACGAAGAGCTGGAACAGGTAGAGATTCCTGTTGAGGTGGAGCATGTTGATGCTGAAATGCGTATCCCAGATGAAGTCGAAGAAGAAACAGAAGATTCTGATGATGTTGAGGAAACTGTTGATGACTACCTATTGTCGAGAGATAGGCAAAGAAGAGTCATAAAACCACCTCAGAGACTTGGATATGCAGATCTTGTAGCTTATGCCTTAATCTCTGCAAGTGAAGTTCTAGACGAAGAACCTAGAGATTATAAGGAAGTTATAAGGAGTCGAATGAAGACTGAATGGCTAAAGGCCATGCATGATGAGATGAAATCTCTCCATGATAATCACACTTGGGAACTAATCAAGAAACCTGTTGGGGCAAGGTTAGTCAGCTGTAAGTGGATTTTCAAAGTTAAGGAAGGAATTGAAGGAGTAATGTCGAAGAGGTACAAGGCAAGATTAGTCGCAAGGGGTTTCACTCAGAAAGAAGGTGTCGACTTCAATGATGTATTTTCCCCTGTTGTGAAGCACAGATCCATCCGAATGTTGCTTGCCATGGTGGCTCAGTTCGACCTTGAACTGGAACAAATGGATGTGAAGACTGCGTTCTTGTATGGTGACTTAGATGAAACAATCCTGATGAGGCAACCTGAAGGGTATGTCGAAAAGGGGAAAGAAGATTATGTGTGCAAACTGAAGAAATCTTTATATGGACTTAAACAATCTCCTCGACAGTGGAATAAGAGATTCGACAAGTTCATGGAACACATAGGTTTCATTCGAAGTCAGTTCGACCATTGTGTTTACTCCAGATTTCGACCTGAAAATTCATTTGTTATTTTGTTGCTTTATGTTGATGATATTCTGATAGCAAGCAACAATGTCGAAGATGTAATGAGGGTGAAGGCTGAACTCAATAAGGAGTTCGACATGAAGGATCTGGGAGCTGCATCCAGGATTCTTGGAATTGACATTCGAAGAGATAGAAAGCAGTCGAAATTATGCTTATCTCAAGAGGCATACCTACGAAAGATTCTTGACAAGTTTGGTATGTCGAACTCAAAGCCTGTTGTGACTCCAACGAACCCTCAATTCAAGCTGAGTATTGATCAATGTCCCAGTACTGATGTTGAAAGAACATATATGAATAGCATCCCATATGCTAATATAGTTGGTTCTTTGATGTATGCTATGGTCTGTACTAGACCCGACATAGCATATGCAGTAAGTCTTGTAAGCAGGTACATGGCGAATCCTGGAAAGGCTCACTGGCAAGCGTTAAAGTGGATTCTAAGGTACATAAATGGCTCCCTGAACAGAGTCTTAATTTATGGTGGAGCCTTGGGTGAAGATAGTAAAGCAGCTGTCGAAGGCTATGTTGACTCTGATTATGCAGGTTGTATGGATTCCAGAAAATCTATTTCTGGATATGTTTTCACTATGTTTGGTACAGCAATTAGTTGGAAAGCAACTCTTCAGAAGGTTGTTGCCTTATCAACTACTGAAGCAGAATATATTGCCCTAACTGAAGCTGTGAAAGAAGCATTGTGGCTTGAAGGTTTTGCAAAGGAACTGAAACTTCAAGGTCAAGGTATCACTGTTAAATGTGATAGTCAAAGTGCAATACACCTGTCGAAGAACTCAGCCTATCATGAGCGAACCAAGCACATAGATGTGAGGCTGCATTTCGTCAGAGGGGTAATCGAGCATGGAGAAGTCCAAGTGCTGAAGGTCTCGACAGAACACAATGCCGCTGATATGATCACCAAAACATTGCCAAGTTGCAAGTTTTTCCACTGTATGCAGTTGATAAGGCTGCATGAAGAAAGCTAGTTAGTGTCTCTTGATGCTGTAGAGTTAGGTCCAAGGTGGAGATTTGTGGGATTTTGGATCGAACTCTAGTTGGTCGAAGTACTTGCTGTAGTCGAAGAAGGTTCTAGCATGTATTTGTCGAAGGATGCTTGTCGAATTAGGTTTTAGTGTTTAAACCCTAATTTGTTAAGTTAGCTTGTTTGTTAAGTTAGCTTGTATAATGGGCCTTGTGGAAAAAGCCCATTATTTAGTATGTTAGGTTTTATTATAAATAGCATACTAGTCTCTCATCATTGCATAACAGCAAATCCTAATATAGGGTGAGAGGGTTATTTGTTATTCTTGTAAACTTGTAATCTTGTTTCCTAAGAGAAAGTAAAAGAATAGCAGTTATAACCAATTCTTGTGTTCTTCTTCCTTGTTCTTTATTCTTCTCCCTAATTCTATACTTTGTTATTGGCATTGAATTCACAACAAAAACAAATCTATTAAATCACTACACCAATGAGAAAATAATATCGCCTCTTTAACATCACTTATATTTTTAAAAGCGTTGTTAAAAAGATAAGGAGTTCTTAGAGTGTGTTTGTTTCAAGGTTACAAAAATTATTTTTAGGAATGTGATAACGGGAATGCAATATTCTCATATTTGATTCAAGTTTTAAAAAGTCATTCCAAAGAATTTTTATTCCAAAGAATATTATTTACTCATGGATTCTTTATTCTTATTCCAAGGTATAAAGAGTGGGAATAAAATATTTCCATGAAAATAAATTCAACTAATTCTAACTTCTCACTATCACTCTTATTTACTATTATTTTTTATTTTTTTATAATTAAAAATTAAATAAATTTTATAATTATTTTTAAGAACTTAAATTCTTACCAAACACACCCTTAAACAATGCTTTCTCTTACACTCAATAAAAAATAAAAATAAAAAGGCTCTCATAAGAATTTTATTAGACAACACTCAAAATTAAAAATAGAAGCGGTGTACAAAGTCATTTGAAAAGATGAATATTGTTTTGATTTCGAACAAAACCAATTTGATATAGTTGATAGGTTACAACCTCATTTCTTTGGTCGGCTGCATGTACAAAGTTGTGGTCAAGATTTTGGCAAATAAATTAAAGTTAGTTTTTGTTAAGCTCGTCTTAAATGCTCAGTTTGTTCTCATCAAGTCCTTATATTCTTAATGATATTCTTATTATGAATGAGATGGGGAATGATGCTAGAAAGAAAGAAAAAAAAACCTTATTTTATTTAAGATTGATTGTGAAAACAATTATGTCTATGTGAATGGTGTTACCTGGATGAAGTCATGGTTAGGATGCAGTCTTTTAATGAGTGGATGAGATGAATTATGAAGTGTTTTATCTTTGTGTTAACTTTTTATTATTATAAATTGATGTCTCATGAAAGAGATCTAAAATGGGTAGAGGATTGATTCCGGGTAACTCATTATCTCCTTATTTACTCTTTATTATTGTTGAAGGTGTTAAGTGTAGAAATATTAGATTAGATTTAATATTTAAATATAATTTAATTTGTGAAAGTTTAAGTCTAATTAGAGTTGTATATAAATAGTTATATTGTGTATCTTTATTTTATATAATATAATTCAAGTGAATAATAGAATCTTTATTTCTTTTATTATTCTATCTCTCTCCTCACTAAAAGCGTCTTACACACTAACAAATTGGTATCCAGAGTTTTCGGTTATTGTTCTTGATCGATTTTTCAAGAATTTCACGTCAGAGATCATGTTTCTAGGACAAGTGAATCAACCATTGCGAAGATGGCTAGTGATAAGGGCATTATGAATTCTCTTCCAATGCTTGACGGTAAGAATTGGATTCGATGGAAAAAACATATGCAATCATTGTTTGACTTCCATGAAATCATAGAAGTGGTTACCAACAACGTTCTTGCACTAGCTGTAAATACAACCGACAAACAGAAGAAAAAAACCCACAACGAAGTCAAGAAGAAAGAATGCAAGGCTGCTTATTGCATTCAGACAGCGATTGATGCTGCTAAATTTGAAAAAATCTCTCACGCTGAAACGTCGAAAGAGACATGGGATATTGTGGTGAAGTATTATGAAGGAGGTGATAAAGTCAAGGTTGTCAAGTTGCAAATCTTGCATAGACAATATGAGTTGTTGTCGATGGGAGAAGATGAAAAAGTTACATAATACACGTCGAAAGATTTAGAAACTCGTCCATCTCATGAAGGATTATGGTGAAACCATAACTAATAAATGATAGTTGAGAAGGTAATGAGAATGTTGACCTCTAACTTTGATCATATTATCGTAGCTATTCAAGAATCCAACAATCTTGAAATCCTAAAAGTGGAAGATTTGGTTGATTCGTTGGAGGCGCATGAGATGAGGATTGTCGAAAGGAAATGAGTTCAGGACTCGATACAGGAAATGCAAGCTCAGACATGGAAAAGGAATGGTGGTTCCAACAAGTTTAAAGGCAACGTCAACAAGACTCAGGGAAAGAAGTCTTGTTCGAAACCTCACAAGCATCAGGTCGAAGATAGAGCTTCTGAATCCTCGAAAGGAGGAGAAAGAGAAAATTATCAAAAAGGCAAAGAAGATAAAAGAGGTGTGTAATGCTATAACTGTGAAAAATTGGGTCACGTAACCAAGAATTGTTGGTACGGAAAAGACAATAGATTGACAGGCAATGACGAAGGAGCGAACCTTGCACGCCAAGATTCATATGATTCTGAAGGTGGTATGGTGGTTATGGCTGCATGTGCAGATAAGCATATCGAATCTAAGATACGATTCCTCGACTCAGGATGCTCGAATCACATGACTGGTCAAAATGAGTGGTTGGTATATTTCGACGAGTCAAAGAAGAGCATGGTAAAACTTATTAATAATAGTTTGTTACAAGCAGAAGGTACTGACAACATAGTCTTTCAAATGAGTAATGGAGAGAAAGCTATGATCAAAGATGTGCTATATGTACCTGGAATGAAGTGCAACTTGCTAAGTGTTGGACAACTAGTCGAAAAAGGTTTCTCAGTTGTCATGAAAGATAGAGTTTTAAAGTTATTCAACACCAAGAACAATTTGGTCTTAAAATCTCCGTTGTCGAAGAATATGACATTTAAGACTATGATCAGTTCGACAAAAGTTTAATGTTTAAAAATTATTTTCAACCGCAAGGATAGTTGGTTGTGGAATTTGAGGTTTGGACATTTGAACTTTCGATCACTCAATCAGTTGATTACTCAAGATATGGTATCTGGTATCCCAAGTCTTGATATGCCCGGTAAACTTTGAAGGTTATTTAGTCGGAAAGTAATCTAGAAACTCTTTTGTTTCAACTATGCCAATGAGATCATCATGTATACTCGAAGTGGTACATTCAGATGTATGTGGTCCATTAGAAGAACATACCATTGGTGGAAACATATATTTTGTTTCGTTTGTCGATGAGTTTAGTCAAAAGTTGTGGATCTATGTGATCAAGAGAAAGGGCGACGTATTTGAAATCTTTAAGAGATTCAAGATGTTTGTCAAAAACCATAGTGAGAAGAGGATCAAAGTTCTCTGAATATATGGAGGTGGATAATACACTTCAAATATGTTTGAAAAATTATGTGCAGAACATGGTGTTGATCATGAGGTAACTGCTCCTTATACTCCTCAACATAATGGAATTGCTGAAATAAGAAACAAAACCATATTGGATATGGCGAGATGTATGCTAAAGCAGAAGAATTTGCCAAAAAATTTATGGGGTAAAGTTGTTTCAACTACAATTTATATCTAGAACAAGTTCCCTACCAAGATATTGAAGAACAAGGTTCCTAAAGAAGTATGGAGTGACAAACGATCATCAGTGAGTCATTTGAAGGTGTTTGGCTCTATGTGTTACAAGCATGTTCCTGATGTGAGAAAAAGGAAGCTTGATGGCAAGAGTAAATCTATGATTCTGGTAGGATGTCATAAAACTGGTGCATACAGGCTATTCAATCCAATTAATTAGAAGATTGTGTTGAGTCGAGACATTGTGATTGATAAAAATTCTACCTGGGATTAGAACTCTGATGATACAATTAACAAGCCATTGATGAGCTATGGTTTCGATGAAGAAACTGATGAAGTCGAAGTCGAAGAAATTGCTAATCTTCCAGTCGAAGTTGAAATATTTGCTGACATTCTTGACAATATCGAAGTCGAAGAGGGTGTGACTGAAACAAGCCAAAGACTTCAAAGAAATAGAGTTATTCCAACAAGACTTCATGATTATGAAGTGGTGGATGATGATGAAGTCACACCAGATGGAGAATTAATTCATTTTGCTTTATTTGCAGATGTTGAACCAATAAACCATAATGAAGATTTAAAGATTCAACAGTAGAAGTTAGTTATGGTCTAAGAGTTACAGGAAATCGACAAAAACAACACATGGGAGTTAGTCAAATTGCCAACACATACAAAAGCAATCGATGTAACGTGGGTGTTCAAGTTAAAACACAATGCTGATGGGTCAATAGCAAGACATGAAGCAAGATTAGTAGCTCGAGGTTTTCTTCAAAGAGAAGGAATTGATTACTCTGAAGTTTTTTCTCCAGTAGAAAGATTAGACATTGTTCGACTAGTAGTAGCATTGGCATGTCACCAAGGCTAGTCGACATTTCATTTAGATGTGAAATCAGTATTTCTGAATGGTCCTTTAGACGAAAAATTCAATGTCATACAACCTCTTGGGTTCGTGATTAAGAAGGAAGCGAGTAAAGTATATAAGTTGCACAAAGCGCTCTATGGCCTCAAGCAGGCACCTAGAGCATGGAATAAGAAGATCGACTCATACTTAGTCGAATTGGGATTTGTAAAATGCAAGCCTGAGTATGGTGTATATGTTTAGGTTGTAGCATAAGATATAACAATCATATGCTTGTATGTAGATGACTTGTTGGCAACTTAAAATAGTTTGGAGAACTTGTCGAAGTTCAAAGAGCTGATGATGAAGGAATTTAAAATGTCGGATATGGGAAATCTGTCTTATTTCCTAGGCATGGAATTTCAAATGTTCAAGCAAGGTATGGTGCTACATCAAAGTAAGTATGTCAAAGAGATACTCAAGAGATTCAAAATGGGTGATTTGAATCCTGCATCCTCACTTGTCAAACCAAATGTGAAGTTGGAGAAGAATGGAGAGGAAGATAAAGTCGATGTAACTTTGTTCAAGCAAATTGTAGGATCTCTGAGGTATGCGTGCGACAGTTGACTTGATGTAGGTTTTACAGTCGGATTAGTGAGCATATACATGAGTAAACCAAGGGTGTCACACATGAAGGCTGCAAGAAGAATCCTAAGATACTTAAAAGGATCAGTAAACTGTGGAATACTATTTCGACGAGACTTTGAAAGCAAAGAAGCAATAGTTAATTGCTTTTCAGGTGCTGATTGGTGTGGAGATAAGGAAGATCAAAGAAGCACAACTGGATATTTCTTTCAAGTATTTGGTGCTCCAATTTCATGGTGTTCGAAGAAGCACCCTGTGGTGGCATTATCATCGTGTGAAGCTGAATATATAGAAGGATCCTATGTTACATGTCAAACAATTTGGATCAGATATGTACTTGAAGAAATGGTTGTCGAAGTGAATAAACCTCTTGTATTGCAAATGGACAACTAGTCAGCCATAAATCTGGCGAAGAATCCAGTTCACCATGGAAGAAGTAAACATATCGAAGCTAACTTTCACTTAGTGAGGGAAAAGGTAAATCGAGGTGAACTTGAAGTTAAGCATTGCTCAAGTGAAGCACAGTCGGCCGACATTTTCACCAAAGGATTAAAGATCGATAAATTTCTGAATTTAAGAAAGAAATTAAGAATAGTTCAAATTGGCTATTTTTAAGTATGTTAGACAACTTGGATTAAGGGGGTGTGTTAAAATATTAGATTAGATTTGACTAGATTTAATATTTAAATATAATCCAAGTTGTGTAAGCTTAAACTCAAATAGAGTTGTATATAAATAGTCATAGTGTGTATTCTTATTTTGTACAATATAATTCAAGTGAATAATAGAATATTTATTTCCTTTATTATTATCTCTTTCTCTCCTCACTAAAAGTGCCTCACGCACTAACATTAAGTACATGTTGATTGCCTTCGTTGTCAACAATAGTTTGTTCACATGTATTAGGTCAGATCAATCAATTAATTTAGGATATCTAATTTATAGTTTGCATATTATACTTTGATTTTGGGGGGAAAAGGTTTGTCTCACATTAAAGCTTTCAAAACCAAACTAAGATTGCTTGAGTTGATCTTAGGACTTAAAGTTAACTTCCATAAAAGCTTGTTGGTGAAGAAGTATGGGCACGGAAACAATGTTACTTTGATGGAAATGCTTGTCTTTAAGTAGACAAGTTGTTAGGTTTAGTAGGGAGAGTGATTTTATGATATTATTTTTCTTGAGGTAGGAAAAAGAAAAGATACTTCCTTATGGCATGCACCTTGCCCATAAAGAGAGAACTTTAATAAGCCATATAGGTTTTTTTAATGGTCAAATAATATAGTTTAATTAGTATCAAAATCCTTTAACTTAATTTTAAATTTCACTTTAGTCCCTTATCTAATAAAGTTTACATATGAGTCCCTTAAAAATTGTTTAGTTAGTCAAATCAGTCCATGCCGTTAAATTTTCTGAAAAAATATTAAATTCACCTACATGTCATGAAAATAATACGTTTATTAATAAGTTGAGTTAGCATTTGTATTAAAAAATTGTATTTTATTTAATTTGGAGAGGTCTTGTTTTCGGAGGTTAGAAACCCCATCAAATTGTTAATAATGTAAAAAATTATAATACTGCATTTCTATCACAATAATCAACAAGAACAAATGTTCTAGAAATCACGTCTCCTACAAATATGAACAAAATAAAACTGAATTATACAATCCTCATCTTCAGTTCTAGTCTACATAGGTCCAAACATACGTTAAAAGCAAATTGATGATAATAGTGAAAGTAAATTTTTAACACAAGCAAGCAATTTTGTCATTGATACTCTGAAAAGTGCACTAAATTTCACACATAACTGCCATTAAAATTCAAAATAGTGCTATTTAGTAGAGAAAAAAAAGAAAACATACAATTATTTTGACAGGTATTTCACAAAGTTACATTAAAGAATAATGCAATTACCAGAATAATAAAGGCATTCCCCTGAAACTATTAACCCCTCTCTTATATTTTGATAAACTAAATTGATGGAAATTCTGTGCATAGTTCTTCAATTTCATAACTATGCAAATTAGACAAAAACACCTTCATACATTTGATAAAGTGAAGTTTCCAGCACTCGTGATCAGCCAGAAAATTGAAAATATCCATAACCGAATTGAAAACGGACACAACCTAATTGAAAACATATATTAAAACCAATTTGAAAACAACCTCAGAAAATGAAGTTTCCAGCACTTGTGATCAGCCACAACCTAAAAATTTGATAATTTATGTTAGCTTTTAAATCTCACTACAATAACAATAACAATAACAATAACAATAACAATAACAAAAAGAGAATAAATTAATACCATGAAGAAAAAGTTTAGTGACTGAACAAGTTGCTTGAGTTTATATTTTGTCTTATCAAGCTTAGCAGAAGGGTTTAACCAATCAATATTATTTTGAAGAACCTATACAAACCACTAACATATCATTTAACAAAAATGCAATTAGAAATCAAATTTGCCATCAAAAATTTGTAATGTAATATCGTATATTAAATAAATCATTAATTAACTATATTAAAGCTAACAATAGAAGATCAAAATACACACACACAAACACACGCACACACACACACACACACACACACACACACACACACACACACACACACACACACACACACACACACACACACACACACACACACACACACACACACACACACACACACACACACACACACACACACACACACACACACACACACACACACACACACACACATATATATATATATATATATATATATATATATATATATATATATATATATATATATATATATATATATATATATATATATATATATATATATATATATATATATATATATATATATATATATATATATATATATATGAGAAATGACTTTGTCCTATTCAACCACATGAGAATCAAATTTGTCCTATTAAGGAAATTTTTAAAAATCATCCATCCAAATCCTTACCTTCTTCTGTGCGAGATGAACAACATAAATACCATTAGAAGCCTTAAAAAATTGAAATTTCTCAGGATATTTTGGAATAACGGTTTTCTCAAACAAATCAGGGAAACCAAGATCAAATTTTAAAGGATAGAGAGACTAAAGAGGAACAATACGAGTTTTTGTCATCATGAGTAACCTAGAGAGTCTCTCAACGATATTATTTTCGTAAACAATGTAAATATTATATTTTTGAGAATCTAATAGTTGTGCGGCTTCGGTTAAACGAAAACAAGGAAGAGAGTTCCGACGACAGGGATGGAACTTGCTAAAGAGAGTTGGGTACATGCATATTAATTAGAGAATGTTTTGGCGGTGAGGAAATTGGTGGAGAAACATTTGATTGCATCTTTGAGAGAGAGAAAGAGGAAGAAGTGAGAGAGGTGGCAACTAATATTTGAGGAGGAGAAAAGTAGTCACAAATATGTTTCAGCTTGCATTGTTTTTAATTTTAAAATATTAAATCAATATGTAATACAGTAATTCCATGTAAACTAATAAACGTCCAGCTGAAGTGTCATGCATGCACAAACTAAAAAAAAGTTGACAAAATATAACATGCATGATCAATGTGGCTAACAGAATCACACTTAAGGTACTTAAAATGAATGTTTACTTAATAAGGGACAACAATCAAACTTGAAATTAAGTTAAGGAACGAAATGATGCATTAAGACAATAATATATTACTAAAAAGGTCCAAAGTCAGAAAAAATACAAGGATGCAATGACACAAGAAGTGTCAAGTCAACAAGCCAACAAGAAAAAAACAAACATACTAAACTGAACAAAATAGAATAAACAAAAGAACCATTACAAACAACCACATCCAAAACAATAAGACAAAAGAAAAAGAAGAGAACTCTGCTCCAACTTTCACAACAATACACCAAACAAACAAGACCAAACTAGTTTTCAAGCAGTTTAACCAATAAAATCAAACCATGGCCTTAAAAAACATTAACAACAACATAGAAACAAGGGCCATGCTAGAAATCTTGATCTACTTTTGAGTCAAACACATGATATGATTTTGAAGCTAATCGGTGAAGGATAGTGTGTTCAACTAGTTTTATGATGAAACCAACTCCAAGAAAAAATGGTTTTATCCTCCATCTCTTTCACATTTGTTTACGCAATGGTGAACATCTTATAATTAAGAAAATACCATATAGGTTCACACTACAACATGACAAATTATAATAAACATACCACTAATCTTATCCCTTAGACCAAAGGAGAGTAAAAATTCAAAAAATAATCTAAGATCCTTGAGAAGGGTCAGATGTGTTGGAAGTAATTCATATTCAGAAGGTGTTGTTGCTCAGAAGAAGTTGAGCTTTTGAGGTTGTTAGCCAGAAGCTGTAAGCTTGTGAGACTGCTTAGTTAGAAGTAGTAGTTTGATATATTAAGAAGTTGTTATTAGTCAGAAGCAGAAGCTTCTGAGGTTACGTCCAGAAGTATGTTCAACTCAACTTTTGGGTTCTGAGTTTGTTAGCGTAGCTGTTAAGTTTAGTATTTCTTAGTTTGTACCTTTTAACTTAGTCATTAAGATTACCTTTTAGGGCCTATGTGGCAATTTACTTTGTGTATAAATAGACTAGTAGTAGCAATCATTTATATCATTCCTTTTGTAAGCTTTATAGCCGTTATTGTAATAAATATATTCTCTCTTACCTTTCCTTCATTTATTAACCATGTGCACCAACAAATTGGTATCTAGAGCTCTGGTTGGATTCACAGGAAACACGAGTGAAATGGTGAGACGTTGCATGATTGATTTTGGGTCTTGAATTCATGTTGAATCTTGAACAAAATCTGAACATAATCACATTTTTCTAATTCTGTGGGATTGGGAAACACCGTGTTTGTAAGATCTGAGTGTTCTGTACAAAGTTGAAGATGACCGGAAATGGTAGTCTAAGAACCAAGCTTCCAGTATTTAATGGTAAAAACTGGAATGTTAGATGATTCAGATGCATGTGTTGTTTGGTGCTCAGGATGTTCTTAAGCTTGTTACAAATGGTTATGTTCCAGTTGCAGCAGATGTGACGGAGGAACAGAGAAATGCACAGAGAGATACAAGGAAGAAAGACCAAAAGAAATTGTTCTTCATCCATCAGTGTGTGGATGAGAACATGTTTGAGAAAATTTCCGATTCAATGACGGTGAAAGCTGCGTGGGACACACTGAGTAGGTGTTACGGTGGTGACACATTAGTGAAGAAGGTGAAGCTTCAGTCTCTCAGAAAGCAATATGAGAATCTCAACATGAAGGACAACGAGAAGGTTTCTGAGTACATCTCTAGAGTGATTCTGATCACTAATAAGATGAAGGATTATGGAGAAACTCTTTCTGAACAAGTAATCATTGAGAAGATATTGAGGTCGCTTACTCCTAAATTTGATTACATTGTTGTAACAATTGAACATTCTAAAGATCTGGACACCATGAGAATAGAAGAGTTGCAAAGTAGTCTAGAGGCGCAAGAGTTGCATCTGACTGAAAGAACTTTTGAGAGAGAAGTAGAGCAGGCTCTGAAAGCTTCTTTTGTTAAGAAGGACCAGAAGCAGAAAAAACATGGTAGGTCCCAGAAGTCAGAAGTCTTCTATTCTGGTGAAAAGAAACATCAGAAGGGAAAGGAGAAATATGACAAGAGAATGGTTCAATGTTACTGTTGTAATAGGTTTGTCCACTTTGCTAAAGGTTGTTGGTCAAACAAATAAGAAGGAAAAATAGTCAGAGGAGATTTTGATGATGAACTGTGCTATTGATGGCTTATGAATCTGATGAGGAATCTACCAGATTGTCATTTTTTGATTTTGAAGGGGAAGAAGATGACTTTGAATATTCTGATTTTGAAAGAGTGATTTTATATGAGTCAGAATCATAATATGACTGAGTCAGAATTAGAAGATGACTTTGAAGATTATGAAGATGAGTCAAAATCTGAGGTTTCTGAAGAAGAGTCAGAGTCAGAAGATGACTATGAAGCTGAAGACAAGTCATAATTCGAAGGTGATTCTGAGTCTAAAGAAGAATCAGAAGATGAGTTAGAATCTGAGGAGATTATGCTTCTGAAGATGAATCAGAACCTGAAGATTCTGAAGATGAGTTAAAACTTGAAAGTTTTAAAGAAGAGGTAGAGTCAGGAGATGAAGAATCTTTTGGAGACACTGAAGATGAGTCAGATGGTAAATCTGATTCTAATACAGATTTTGATCCAAAATCTGGTGGTGATCATGCTTCTAGAAGGGAAAACTCTGAAGATATAGGTTCTGGAGGACAAGCTTCTAAAGATGATCATGTTTCTGGTGAAATCATGTCTTTAAAGGTGGACCTTCTGAAGGAGGAGCTTTTGAAGGTAGTCTAGCCTTTGATGAATGTCATGATTCTAAAGGTGGAACTTTTGAAGGCAGAGTTTCTGAAGCCGATCTAACTTTTGAAGGTGGTATTTCTGAAGGTAGCGGATCTGGATGAGGTTCAGAAGTTAACAAAGGTAGAGCTTTTGATGGTAGTCAATCTTATGAAGAAAGTCCAGAAGGAGATATTGTTCCAGAATCAGAAGGAGATTCTGAACAAGTCCAGAGGCCACAACGAATCGGAAAAATACCAAGAAGATTCAGAGTTTGACAATCTGCAAGATACTGAAGGGACTATGAGGTATGAAGTGTTATTCCCTTCTAATATAAAGACTGATGCAGAGCTGATATGCTATTCAGAATCTGATTGGTGTGGAGACAGAGTTGACAGAAGAAATACTTCTGGATATTTTTGTTTATATCTTTAAAGTCTTATTTCTTGGTGCCCCAAGAAGCAACCGATGGTTGCGTTGTCAACCTGTGAAGCTCTCAAGAAGAAAGTGTGGCTGAAGGCCATGAAAGAAGAGCTTGATGCTATTGAAAGAAACAAGACTTGGGAGTTAACTAAGCTTCCGAAGGAGAAGAAAAACATCAACGTCAGATGGGTTCTTAAGGAGAAATCTACACTTCTAAATGAAGTATTAGAAGTTGCACAGTATAGCAACAAGAAGCAACTTGCAGATGTTCTGACGAAGGATGTCAAGACTGAACACTTTATCCGTTTGAGAGATGAAATTGGTGTTGAAGAGTTTTGGTTAACTGGATATGAATTAAGGGATTATGTTGGAAGTAATTCATATTCAGAAGATGTTATTGCTCATAAGTAGTTGAGCTTTTGAGGTTTTTATCTAGAAATTGTAAGCATCTGAGACTGCTTAGTTAGAAGCAGTAGTTTGATATATTAAGGAGTTGTTGTTATTCAGAAGCAGAAGCTTCTAAGCTTACGTCCAGAAGTATGTTCAGCTCAGCTTCTGGGTTCTGAGTTTGTTAGCGTAGCTGTTACTTTTAATATTTCCTAGTTTATATCTTTTAACTTAGTCATTAAGTTTACCTTTTAGGGCCTATGTGGAAATTTACTTTGTGTATAAATAGACTAGTAGTAGTATTCATTTGTATCATTCCTTTTGTAAGCTTTATAGCCGTCATTGTAGGAAATATATTCTCTCTTATCTTTCTTTCATTTATTAACCTTGTGCACCAATAAGATGCACCCCATAAACACCTAAGAATCATATACTAAACACTAGCCACCAGGTTATAGATCACAAACAAACAAAAGACTGACTCTACATAATCCCCATAAAAGTACAAGAAGTCCCCTCATGGTCGATAATAACATTTTGCTTGAATAGATTTTTCTTAAAAGGAAACCTATCTCGCAGATGTTCTCGAGGAAAACCCGTCATGTTTGAGGGGAGCCAACTTTCTCGAGTTGGAAACACACTCTCATCAGATATAGGATCACCACCAGCTAGGCCATATAGGTTCTCTCAAGTTAAAGAGACGATAATGACATATGAGTACAAGGGAGGAAAATGATAGTTGATATAGATATGTTATTTGATCGCTTGAAATGATGCATTACTTCTTGATTGTTGTATTTTTTAGATAATATTATTTTGCAGGAAAGCAATTCATATATGTGAATTTAGAGACTTAACAATGGTGGTGAATATCATGTAAAATATGTTTATTAATCACTTATCCAAGATGTGGTGGTTAATTTGATAGTTCTTATCAATTTTATTTAGAACAATTTTAATATGATTTAAATTATTGGTGGTTCAAATCGTTATTTATTTTAATATATTTATTTGACTTAAAAAATTGTATTCATGAACTAAAATATATATATTTTTTCAATTATTAAAAGAAAATATTTCGTCACTTAATTCAATCACATAAGATATATATGACACGATTGACTGATAATGCATAGAACGAAAACATGATTGATTGATAACGCGTGGAGCAAAATATTACATATTAAAACAAAATATTTTATAAAAGTCTAATTAAAGATAATTATATCGATTTATTTTCATTAAAAAAAGTATTTTACTTTTGATTATTATGACTAAACATTTTAATTTAATAAAATAAATATTCAACACATCTAAACATTTTACAATAAAATAAATGAATTTATTGACATATATGACATCACAAAATAGTACTCCTATATATTAATTTAATAAATACAAAAAGCAAGTAAACGTGGTTTTATATTGCTCTCTCACTGACAGCACGTTTCCACCAAGGTACGTACCTACGAAGAAATTCACCTTCCAAACACAAACACAGATCTTTGTTATTTATACAATCACCTTCACTCACTCTTTTGTCCTTCATCTAACCACAATGGAAGAATCAAACATCATGCGACAAAACAACGTTACTGCTTCTCCAACACCAACAACATCTTACATAGGTGTTCGAAAGAGAAAATGGGGAAAATTTGTATCAGAAATAAGAGAGCCAGGTAAGAAAACCAGAATATGGTTAGGAAGCTATGAAGAGGCACAAATGGCAGCAGCAGCATATGATGTAGCAGCTTTTCATCTCAAAGGTCGCGCGGCGAGGCTCAATTTTCCTGAGTTGGTTGAGAAACTTCCAATGCCAGCAAGTTCGAAAGGCGAGGATATTCGTGTAGCGGCTCAACAAGCAGCATTGCAGTTCAAGAAGAGACCAATATCTGAAGGGGGTGTGAATAGCAATATCAATGGCAATGGTAATGGAAGTGCTAATGTTCCTGCAGTGAGGGTAGGGCTTTCACCTTCTCAAATTCAAGCTATCAATGAGTGTCCTATGGATTCTCCAAATATGTGGATGCAAAGGACAGAAGCAGCACACATGTTTGGATCATTGGAAGTTGATGAATCTAGGAATTATGATGTTTTTGAGTTGAGTGATTGGGAAGAAATTCAGTATGAGTCATTGTGGGACTAGTTCATTATTAATTCAAGAATCATATAATAGTAGTACTAGATTTCTTTAATTATAATAATTAATTCATGCACCCTCCATTTAGGGCCCTATATATTAATGCATTGTAGTGTATAATAAGTAAGACTTATTCAATGGGAAGAAAAACAAAAGGACTTTTAATCAATTTTTGGGTCAATTTTCTTCCATATTTTATGTGCCATTTGTTTCTACTGATTCTTTGTTTATGTATACAATTGTTTTTGTAGTGATCATTTAATTATATTAAAACAACATTTTGTGGACAAACATATTTTTATTGCTTATATATTTTAAAGATGATATTAATAAAATAAATTACTTTTAAAATAAGAATGTATCTGATTTTTTTAATGAATATTTTGACTTTTTTTATGAACTATATATTTAATATACTATTAAATATGTATATTTATATATATCAAGAAAATATTTATATTTCTTATTTAAAAAAATGTATATGGCTATTAAAAAAGTTATTTTAATATATAACATGACCTTTTGACTTTTTGGTTATATAATCAAACTTATTTTCCAAATTAATTTTATCTAATTAATACTTTTTTTGTTACAAGGCTAAAATAAAAGGGAAACTACAATTTTAAAAATAAAATTTATACTGTATCATCTACATGGAGATTACTAAATGTGAGAGGAGGGGAGACATGAATCATAAGATTAATGTTAGTAGATATATGTTAAGCTTGACCGTGTAATTAGCGCTTTGTCTTCACGGAGGGTGTGAATAACTTCGAACAAATTATTTTCAGACAAAATATTTTTAATATTTTGGGTCAACATCTGATGTTTATGATACTTTTTCAATTGGTCTCAATAATGTCCGCATCTTTAGCTAGCAAAAGGCCTTTATGAATGACACAAAGTTATATGTGGAGAAGTGTACTATGATTCTATGTTGCTTATCATTTTGAGTTGTACTACTGTTTTTGTGCATATATATGTTATCTTTTACTTCTTTTCCCCTCCTTTTTGATAATAACAAAGAGAAAGAAAATGTATGTGTCTTGTGTATGCTTGTTGTATCTAACTTCAGCAGAAATGAAAATATCAAATAAATGTAACATATGTCCAAACTCTCTAAATCAAGAAATAACATTAATTAAGGAGAGTATCGAAGTTAGGGGAACATTCACATGTCAAATTTTTTAAGAAATTCAAGTACTTCAACTTTAAATGATTGTCATCATCAAAACAGAGGGAGAATATTAAGTCAAGTCTATTCAACACTATGTTTTGGATTTTTTTTTATTAATAACCAAGTATTAAAATAATATTTCGCAAATAACCGCGTTTCAGAAAAAATACGCAAATAACCATGTTTCAGATGACTTCCCAAAGGAGAAGCCATCTGAAATGGCGCATGCACCTATATTTTAAGGGGAGGCGCCATCTCACTTGGCGCCTATGTGCTTAGGGCATGCCCTAAGCCAAGTGAGATGGCGCCTAGGTGTATTTTTAGGTCAAAAAATGATTTTTTTTTCCGATGCATTGCGTGTTGGACAGAGATCAACAAAATGGACTTTTTATTAAAAAAAAAATAATTACATCAAACTGTATTACATTAAAATAACAGTAAAAAAAAACAGATTAAAAAAAATGGATACAAAAATACTAGAAAAAAAAGCGGATACATCAGTGATCCCCCGGAACCCGGTAATGACCCCCGGTTCCGCATCCCCGTCCTCGCCTTTCTCGTGCTGGGTGTCGTCGCGTTTTCTGCTGCGGCAAGGTCGATGGCCCAGCGAAGTCAATGCGGTCCGAATCCATAAAATCAGTCAGATCTCCATATCTAGAAGATCCGCTCTGGTACAGTCGGTTACCCATACCCTTAAAGTTTGGTCGTGTTGGCGGTGGGTGCGGTTCCATAGTGGGTCTGTAGCATTGATCGTCTGAGTACGGTGGGTAGAAAGGAAATGGATCTTGGGGTGTTTGGTATTGAGGATGTTGGGTGGTTTGGTGATATTGTGGGTGATGGTAGGTTGGGTCGGTTTGTTCGTAATCTTCCGACATTCCCATATCAGGGCTAAGGCTGGATGTTGAGGGGGCCATATTGGGATATGTGGAAGACTGAAATTGTGTGTGGGGTATGCGGGTGTGCTGGTATTGGGATTGGTATTGTGGTTGAGTTTGAGGCATATCGGGGTATTGGTAGTTTGGTGGTGATTGTGGTTAGTTGTGCAGCATTTGATTGTAGTTGTGTTGTGGTGGGGACTGTGGTTGGGTGTTTATGGGTCTGTTTCTTCTTGGGGGTTGGTGAGAGTTTGATGGGTTTTGGGTTTGTTGATGGGGAATCGAGGGTTGTGCCCATTGTGTGCGTGGGTCAACCAAGTACCTTGGATGAGACACGTGCATTTCAGGGTTACTAACCGACCTGTACCAAGACAAATATTGATCCGTGTGTCGCATATTACCTTGAGTAAGGAAAACTGAGAATTGCAAGACGTAGCGGTGACGCCTCTGCCACATCTTACACCATTCCGGAGCGAAGTCTTTCCAGTTGGTAAGACCCCACTAGGCGTCGACCCTTTTAAGATGCCATGGGGACAAACAAGTTGGATCACTTGGTATCTCTTGATGCATTCCGAACTGCATCTTCACACGGTCGCTGTGGTGCATCTCCACAATGTTGAACCGAATGATTGCATTCTTCACAGTACAAGTTGCTGCATCCTCCGGGTTTGGAACATGGCCCAAACCCAAATATGGTCTCCAGACGAACTGCGATAAAATGTAAATCAGGTTAATGCAAAAGTAATGTATAAATAATTTAGTTGAACAAAAGTTAAAAGCTACGATGTACGTCATCCGGGCCTAAGTGATCCAACAGGTTGCGGTAGAGTGCGATATTGAATCTTGGATTCTTGCCGTAATCCATACCCCTCACGCAGTACCTAAAGGAAATGAGAAACATTTTATTCTTAGCATATATTTTGGGAAGAGCAGAATAGTTATAAATGCTATAACTTGATGACTTACTTTGTTGCGTACGGCAAACCGAAAGTGTTGTTGTTGACGGGGTTTAAGGACTCCATCCTCCACCAACCCCAGGCTTGTAGTAAAAAAGCGCACCCATAAAATGTACATTTTTCCTTGACTGCGTTTTTGCACAAGGAACTGTATAGGTGGGCTAAAACTGCAGAACCTCAACTATATTTTCTTGTTTTTTCAAAATTTCTTAGTAAATGTAAGTACATAAAATTTACACTATTTCCCGTACTTTCGGGAAATAAAAATGTACCAAAAAGTATCATAAGATAAGTTCTGGCTTTTACTACCCTGTCATTCTCTGAGGAATTTTCATTTAATTCCAAACTTGCATAATGACTTTTCAGCTCAGTGAGTAGTATTCCCTGCCCTCTTGCACCACCACCTTCTACCATATCCCTGCCCAACAGTTCTTCACACTGAGAGTTGGGTTGTTGAACCGATTCGTTCACGGCCTTACCGTCGACAGGAAGACCTAGTAACATGTACACATCCTCTAGCGTGATGGTACATTCACCTATTGGTAGGTGAAATGTATGGGTCTCCGGTCTCCACCTTTCCAACATTGCAAGAATGAACTTCGAGTCAATGGTGCAGTTGGAGATCTTTATGACATGTCCAAAACCTGCGTATTCCAGATATGGGACGATAAATGGGTCGAGAGCCAGGTAGTTGTGCGAACGGATTCTGAATCTTTTTGTGTCCTGAGTTCATAATGTAACATGTGTAAGATTAATTAAGATGAACAACGCGTTATTTGAAGTATGAAAAATGTATAACCAAAAAAGAAACTTATAAATGCGGCAATATTTTCCCTTGTGCCTCTGTGAGTATCGCCCATTGTTAGAAGAGCCATTGTTTAAAATGCTTGAGAGTATGAAAGACTTAGGAAGAGATAGAGAGTATGATAGACTTATGAAATATTTCGTAGCAGAGAGTGAGACTTGTGTGGGTGTGAGAGATGTATGATATGATATGTATTTATAGGCAAATAAGTTTGATATAGTGGTTGCTTGTGCTTGCATGCCTGCGAAGTGTCACATTTGCATGCTTAGGCGGTTACACATATGCATGCATGCATGTACAAAAAATGAAAGGTGTCACTCTTGCAGGCTAGGTGGAAGCCCATGCATGTATCACGATTGGACAGTAAGGGAGGCGCCATTGGACTTGACGAAAGAGTACAAAAATGAATGGTGTCGCCACCCCAATTGGCGAATAAGAGGTGTCCTTTGTTACAGCCTAGGCTCAGGCTACGTGACAGCCTTTGGGATTCCTTTCATTATTGCATGTAAGCCCATTGGAGTTTATGGGAGGAGTATTACAAAATACATGTATAGGTGCAGATTAGGGGCAGGCTAGGTGGCAGCCTAGGGGGTTACATAAGCCCATGCATGTATCACGATTGGACAGTAAGGGAGGCGTCATTGGACTTGGCGAAAGAGTACAAAAATGAATGGTATCGCCACCCCAATTGGCGAATAAGAGGTGTCCTTTGTTACAGCCTAGGCTCAGGCTACGTGACAGCCTTTGGGATTCCTTTCATTATTGCATGTAAGCCCATTGGAGTTGATGGGAGGAGTCTTACAAAATACATGTATAGGTGCAGACTAGGGGCAGGCTAGGTGGCAGCCTAGGGGGTTACGTAAGCCCATGCATGTATCACGATTGGACAGTAAGGGAGGCGCCATTGGACTTGGCGAAAGAGTACAAAAATGAATGGTGTCGCCACCCCAATTGGCGAATAAGAGGTGTCCTTTGTTACAGTCTAGGCTCAAGCTACGTGACAGCCTTTGGGATTCCTTTCATTATTGCATGTAAGCCCATTGGAGTTGAGGGAGGAGTCTTACAAAATACATGTATAGGTGCAGACTAGGGGCAGGCTAGGTGGCAGCCTAGGGGGGTACATAAGCCCATGCATGTATCACGATTGGACAGTAAGGGAGACGCCATTGGACTTGGCGAAAGAGTACAAAAATGAATGGTGTCGCCACCCCAATTGGCGAATAAGAGGTGTCCTTTGTTACAGCCTAGGCTCAGGCTACGTGACAGCCTTTGGGATTCCTTTCATTATTGCATGTAAGCCCATTGGAGTTGATGGGAGGAGTCTTACAAAATACATGTATAGGTGCAGACTAGGGGCAGGCTAGGTGGCAGCCTAGGGGGTTACATAAGCCCATGCATGTATCACGATTGGACAGTAAGGGAGGCGCCATTGGACTTGCGAAAGAGTACAAAAATGAATGGTGTCGCCACCCCAATTGGCGAATAAGAGGTGTCCTTTGTTACAGCCTAGGCTCAGGCTACGTGACAGCCTTTGGGATTCCTTTCATTATTGCATGTAATATTATTGGCAGCCTTGGGGGGTTGCATCCTTACTTAATTGAAATTTTTAGTCTTACGTTTATCATAACATTGATTCACATAATCTGTCAAATATTCCAACCTTCAAACATTCTTACAACTAAACCTTCAAACCTGCAAACAATCAAACATTCCAACCTTCGAATCACTCATAAAATTCAAACATTCCAACCTTCAAACATTACAGCATTCAAACCTTCATACAATCAATAAACCTCAAACATTCCAACCTTCAAACCTTAAAACAATTCTACGCAATGGCCTCTTCACCATAATTTATCGTCAAAGCACATTTCAACGGTGAGACATACATTTGTCCCACAACTGGGTTTTTGTTTAGAGACACAGACAACATCTGATTTCTCTTAAACGGGAAAGCCAATTTCTCGTACTTCAAAAAAAGACTGGAGGCCAAACTTGAACGAGGCCCGGTGTCCCAGATATTTTATCAGAATCCAGTTTTCTTTGGAAACAACCAAGTAATTTTTTATAAGGTTGAAGTTCAAGATGACGAGGATCTCCAGAATATGATTTCCAGCCATGTCTATTCTGGATACGACTCTATTGAGTTGTACGTTTTGCTTCAAGAGCCTCAGGTGACACAAGAGGTTGATCCTTTGGAGAATGAACAAGATGAAGTAGATGCAGTTGATGATGAAGAAGAAGATAACGAGTTAGAGTTTGATGAAATGGTGAACGATGATTCCGACGATGATGGCATCCCTAGTATTCCTACAGACAAAATCTACACACCACCTCCGCACATGACAAACTTCAACATGGGCGGAGATGAACCTTCTACTGACTTATTTTTCAATTCGTATATGCAGTCGGATGAAAATTTAAAAGAGAAGGACAAGTTTTGTAACAGAGAGGAATGCATCAGGGCCATTAAAAAATTTCACATGCTCAACTCGGTTGATTTTAAGGTGGATCGTGTCAACCCGGAAAGGTACAAGATCAAGTGTGTCCACCCTGACTGTATGTTCAAGCTGACCGCATCATACAGATTAAGGGGTGACTGCTGGGTCATAGGTTCCATGACTACCCACACTTGTGTAAGTTCCACTCAATCACAGGACCACCGAAAACTCAACTATGATCTAATCTGTCAAGAAATCCTACCCCTGGTCAGCAACGACCCATCTTTGAAGGTGAAAACAATCATCTCCCACATCACCACGGTTTTTAACTACACTCCGTCTTACCGTAAGGCGTGGTTAGCAAAGACTAAGGCGATTGAAAGGGTGTACGGAAACTGGGAGGAGTCATACCGAGAACTTCCCCGCTACCTGAATGCACTCAAGACGTATTCTCCAGGTAGTGTTTACGTTCTGGAAACATTGTCAGCGTACGCCCAAGATGGTAGTCTACTGCATGGCAACAGAATATTCAGTCGCGTGTTTTGGGCATTTCAACCATGCATCACAGGGTTTGCATCATGCAAACCAATTTTACAAATTGATGGGACTTGGTTGTATGGGAAGTACAAAGGCACACTATTGATGGCAGTTGCACAAGATGGCAACAACAACATTTTCCCCATTGCCTTTGCCCTTGTCGAGGGGGAGACTGGTGGTGCTTGGAGCTTTTTCCTGAAAAATCTTCGGACACACGTGGCTCCTCAACCAGATCTCTGTTTGATCTCGGACAGACATGCCTCCATTAAAAGTTCCTACAATAATCCAGCAAATGGTTGGCATGACCCTCCTTCTACGCATGTCTATTGCGTTAGGCATATCGTCTAGAATTTCTCGAGGGAGGTCAAGGACAAAACATTGAGGAAAGCGGTTATGAATGCGGGATATGCATTGACACAACCCACATTCAAATATTACCGCAACGAGATCCGTTTGTCTAATCCGGAAGCCGGCAGGTGGATCGACAATATTCCGGTGGAAAAATGGACTAGGTCATACGACAATGGCCAAAGATGGGGGCATATGACAACAAATCTTATTGAATCAATGAATGGGGTATTCAAGGGCATACGAAACCTCCCAATCACTGCCTTGGTAAAATCTACGCATTTTAGGATGGCTGCGTTATTTGCAAAAAAGAGGTGAAATGTGGAATGCGGTGTTGCAATCTGGACAACTATGGAGTGAAAGCTGCATGAAATACATTAAGGCTGAAAGTGCTAAAGCCAACACTCACATGGTTATACGGTTTGACCGACACAGCCACAACTTCATTGTGAAAGAGACAATCGACCACAATGAAGGCTTGCCAAGACAAGAATACAGGGTCATTTTACCTTCTCAATGGTGCGATTGTGGCAGGTTTCAAGCATTTCGTATGCCTTGCTCTCATGTCATTGCCGCTTGTGCTCATACCCATCAAGACGCGCTTCAACTTCTGTCAAACGTTTACAAATCTGAAACGTTGCTCAATGTTTACAACAACAACTTTCCTTTGGTAGCAAAACCAGATTATTGGCCTGAATACAACGGCGAAATAGTGTGGCACAATGACCAAATGCGAAGGAACAAGAAGGGTCGTCCCAAAAGTAGGCGCATCACAACAGAAATGGACGATCTTAACAGGTTGGAAAGAAAGTGTGGTTTATGCCGTCAGGTCGGACACAATCGCAAAAACTGTCCGAATCGGGCGTCTGGCTCGACCACATAAATATTGTAATACATAAAATCTTTTCATGATTGTGTTGTAAACATTTGGGTTTTCCATTAACAGATTTTGATACAATTAATAAAACGCGTACAACAATAATTAACGATATTCCATCTAGGAAATTACAACTGTTAACACAATTTCATCTGACCCATGCATCATCAACATTACATCACTGTCTGTTTTGACTTCCTCCAACCACACATTAGGTCTTCCTGTCACATGTGAGGTTGTTGTTCATTTTCGCTGGATCCTTCGAATTTTCCCCCCCTCTGCAATGTCTCCATCTAGCCACCGCATCAACTCCCGCTTCAGACGCTCCATGGAGTGAATGTGCCAGAATTTCATTTTCATCGCAGGTTTCGTGGCAGAGAAGATAACGTAACCATCTCTGCTAAAAATCATAGGCGACGTCATGACGCAAATAACAGAGTACAAAATAAAAATACAGTGCGAGAAAGTGTGAGAAATTTCGGAGAAACGGACGAATTATTTATAAAACAACATTTTGCCCTAGTTTTGCCCTAGGAGCCAAGTGAGATGGCGCCTCCTCTCACTTTTAAGGAGCATGCGCCATCTCACTTGGCTAAAAGCCAAGGGAGGCGCCAAGTGAGATGGCGCCTAGGGCAAAACCCTAGGTGGAGGCGCCAAGTGAGATGGCTCCTCCTTTGGGGAGTCATCTGAAACATGGTTATTTGCGTAATTTTTTCCGAAACCCGGTTATTTGCGAAATATTATTTTAATACATGGTTATTAATAAAAAAAATTCTATGTTTTGATGAAGACAACTATCATGAGTATATATATATATATATATATATATATATATATATATATATATATATATATATATATATATATATATATATATATATATATATATATATATATATATATAAAGGATGAGCAAAAGAAGTTCGTATGAAGATCTATGGATCAAGACTTAAGCAACTTCATGAAGATTAGCTATGGATAATTAATCTTCAATTAATCGGTACAAGTTGCAAATTCAAGCTTTGATATATAGAGTATGCTAAAAAATTAATTCACATATTCATACATATGCATCACTATTTTGAAAATTCATTGTCACTAGTTTCAACAAAGTTTTATAAGTATTTTGTCATTTTGGTACAGTAGTAACCAGTTACACATTTTCTGATAACCGGTTACATGAACTCAATTTTCAGTTCTGTGGCAATTTTTGAAGGATGTAACCAGTTACATCATTTCTGGTAACCAGTTACACACGTGTTGTACCCCAAAATTTTCCCTCTCATTTATCAAGACTTTTCTCACAAGATCTCTTTAACTCAAGACTGAATTAGGGTTTGATCAGCTCAAGACATCCCATCAGGCACTGATCACCCAAAATTAGGGTTTGAGATTGTATAAGGATTTTTGGGCTATCAATGCTTCATATGACTTTCAAACATCATTATGGACCCCTAAGATTACTCATGACAAGTTTCAAGCCTTGAACCACATTTTTGATCAGTCAATTGGACAATTGACCTAAAAATCAGCTGTATTGGGGAAAAAGTCAACCATGGCCAATTTACAATCAAACTTCATAAATTTTGATCCACATCAACATTTTAGACTCATATATGTCATTTGATCAAGTTTGGACCACAATTCCTCAAGAAATTTGATCAAATCATCAAAAGGGCAAAATGGTCAAAATTAGGGTTTTGACTGAGAAAGGGTAATTTCTGATTTTTGACCTAGCAAGTGACCAATTGATTTGAAGCATGATTTCAAGGGTTCAATTGTATCATATTTACCTAATAACATGGTTCAAAACATTTCAATTTCATTGGATTGATAGATGAAATTTGCAGTCAACTGATCAAAAGTCAACTGTATACTGAAAAATCAAACTTTGACTTTTTGGTCAAAATCAAGTGCCAAGGGTCACAATTCATCAAAACATGTCAAAATGTGAAACTTGTTCATCAAGAAACCAAAGATTGAAGATTTGATTTTGAAAGTTGAAATTTTTCTTAACTTAGAAATTTTTCTGAGTATAGAAAATTTCTTATTTTTTCTCAACTTTAAGCCATTTTTCCACCATGATACAAGATGATTCAAAGGAAATTCACAACATGAAAGTTGTAGATCTCCATGAAATATACAACTTTGCTTCACACTTTCTTTCCTAAAGATGCTTGGATCTCAAGATATAATTTTATGAATACATGCCCATGAACTAAAATAACTTAGTGAAATTTTGCCCTAGTTTAGGCAGGTTTTTGACCCAACTTCATGGAAATTTTTCACATAGTTCCAAGAGGAATCTTGAAATGCATTTAAAATATGAGTTATAGAGAACATTGCAAGATTTCCAAAATGTCCAAGAACTCCTTGAGATCATTTTTGAGTAGGGAGAATCGAAGAGATGAAGTTGGCAATTTCTCACTTTGATTTCAAGCCATTTCATGAAGAACAAAATTCAAATCTGAACCTATGCTGCCTAATCCATGGTTTACAGGTATCAAACTTGTTTCTCACTTCATAATTTAATGCTTACTAAGTTGACAAAGCCTTAATCCAAGCACAAGAGTCTTTGTCCAAGTTTTAATTCCATAAATGGCACAAAGTTGCCATTGCCATTTTGAAAAAGCATAACTTTTGCAACTTTTCAACTCTTGAGCATTAGACCTGTCTTCTATGAACATACAATTCCTACAAACCTAAAGCAATTTGTATAGATCTTGTACCAACTCCAAGCAGACCTGTACAGGCATGTAAGGACTTGTCTTCTCACTTGACTTCAAAAGCAAGCAAGAGTGCAAAAAGGACACAACTGAGAAATCTGTTGAGGAGTGGATTTGAAACTTTCTCCATACTAATACAAAAACACATTACAGCTTAGAACATAATTGAAAAGGGCCTGAAACACTCCAAAAACTCCCTCTCACCAAAAACCTGTCAAAAAACTTGCAGTTTGAGCATAAGCATAGCAATCCACAAATTTTCTCGTGCGTTTCAAGTTTTAATCATTCAAACACTTTACCTACCTTATATCTAAATGATCCAGACCATCATCCCTCAACTGTAACACCTCCTTCTCCATCTTCCTTTTTTGTTTTTTCAAGCTTGCAGGTTAACTTGGATAGAGAGTTTCAGACACTTTCAAAGCAAGGTAAGGATTGGAACACACTCAGGGAGGTTCAAGCAAGCTAAAGGGATCTCCAGGCCTTCATAAATCTCACTCAAACTCCATTCACGATCTCAGCCGAAAGAGGTAAGAACTCCAACTTTTATTTCTTCATACAGGAATCCATTGGCCATGATTTGTGAAAGAAAAATGTAGATATTATTGTGCTAAAGCCAACCATGTGCATAGATTTCATTTCTGATCATTATGTATAGAGAATTTTAGAATTCAAATTTCTGTAAAAAATTAGGTTTGAAATTAGGGCCTTTAAAATTTGTTTTGATCTTTGATTGTTAGTTTCCATAAGTTACATGTCTGAAACCGTGGGAAAGAGTACTATCATTTTCATGTTGGAAGTTTCCATTTTCATGGAGAAATGAGAGAGATATGCTTGGTCTGGCTAGCTAGAGAAAGAAGACGAAGTACAGGGCAAAGGAAGCTTTTTGTGTTATGTTTTTCTTGTTTCACATAAACTAACAGATGTACAGCCACCCCAGTGGCAAGACAGCGTGCTGAGAATGCCAAGGTCATGGGTTTGAGCCTTGGTGCCTGCCTTTTGCATATTTTCTTATTTTTTGCCATTTCTCTCACTTTTTTGCAGCGCTGGGCTTTGTTCCATTGGGCTTAAGTTTTTTTCTAATGCTTACATGCTGTTTACTCAGGATACCCCCCTGACCCATATATTTTATTTATTTGTTTTATTTCTTTTTTTTTGTTGTTTTATTAAATATTTTCTTTAATACATAAAATCATGAAAAATATAAATATTATTAATATTGCATTTTTGACTTATTTTATTTTATTTTATTTTCACATAAAAAATATATTTTATTTTAACTATATATTAATTATTTTCTTAAATAAACTTGTAAATATAAAAAATAGAATTAGGTTAATTATTTTATTCCTTTTCATTCATACTTGTAAATATTTATTTTGACATATAAAAAGACTAAATATTTTCATAAATATTATTTATTATTTTCAATACAAAAAATACACAAAAAATAATACTTAAAGAGCTTTCTTTTCCTTTAAATTAGAAATTAGGGTTAACCATTTTTCAAAAAAATAATTTCCTTTTTAATACTTTTAGGATTAGGTCAAAGTTCTTTTGCATATGAAAAATAAAACAAAATGTTTTTTTTTGCATATACATACCATTGCATATTTAATTTATATTGTATCTTAGTTATTCAAATATTTGTGCAAATTTGATATGGTTGTAATTGCTTAATTAGATTTACATTATTTCAAATCCCCATTCACAATTTGTATTCCCCCTTCCATAAAATGTTGTAATAGCGTAGTAATCTTTAAATTACGCAATTTACCGCTTTCACATACCATGCTAGTAATTAGAGTTTGAATGTCAAGATAAAAAGAAATCAAATAGAAAATCCTAAATCCAAGACAAAATCAATGCATTAAAATAACACACTTGCACACAAGCATCCTTAGGGTTTCTCCACTTGGTTGCCTTATACAAAAAATGGCCATATTACGCATGCGAAGTATCTTGACAAAACTAACAAGTATAAGATCATAGTCCCTCGATGACGCTATTCAAATTTTCCTTACAAAATGATCTTGGTCCCTCAAAAAATGCTAAGATACTTTGCAACATTGCTAATCATGGTTATACAATGATCCACGCCTGTCCCGTTTACATCTAAAGATAGGGTTGCTTACCAAATTAATGGTAAGACAACAATGTCAAAGGAATAGAAAATGAACAAGAAAGACATTTGAGTAGGTAGGTTACTTCTAGTTACTTGCTCTATTTTCAAACAAACATACTTTCTATTTTCAAAAACAAACACCTACACTTTCAAACATCTTACAAACTTGAAAACATTTTCAAAAGACCAACATCTTTATATACATTCTTACGAACAAGAATCATTAAAAAAATTGCCTAAACAATGGCCTCTTTACAAAATACTTTCAAAAAACCACACAAAGCACAATTTCAAACAAAAGTAAGTGATCTAGCAAGTAACTAAGGGCCCATGGAAAACCATGAATGAAAAGGGTGCTAATACCTTCCCTTTTCATAATCTACCCCTCGAACTCAAGAAAACATCTCAAAGGTCTTTCCTGTACTTTTTCACCTTTCCTTTTGGATAAAAGAAAAGTCGGTGGCGACTCTTGCTAACCGCAACATTTGCAATCAAATGCAAAACCTTCAAGTTAGTTCTCCCACCGTATCACAACACGTAATGTTTTTGAAAAATTAAGGCAGCGCTTCAGCTGTAACCGATTATGATTATGTGTTAACCGGTTACCACTAAAGCAATGACACTTTTTCATAGAAAAACATATTCTAATGTATTTTATTTTCATACCATCAAACATTACATTGATTGATCATAAAACACTCATTCAAAATGGTATGATACTCATATAAATACTAGATGTTTCAGATTTCAAATCTTCACCTCTTTCAATATAATTCAAATACATTCTTCATCTCATTTTTCAAATGCAAGTGCATTATTTCTTAAACTTTGATTGAAACTTACTCCATGACAATTTTATATTCTAGAAAGTTTCAGCATCATAATCATTCAGCACTTGTATATCATATTAAGAGTTGCAAACTTGAAAGGGAAGATCAATTCTTGTAATTGATAGATACTCATCATATTCAAAGTTCTTAAATATTTTTCCAGAATTGCTTTTGTTACCTTGATGTCCAAGATTGTTGGAAGCAAGTGAATTGAATTGGATAAGATTGTTCTCATTTCAACTTGGTTAACCATTAGGTGTTTTTGCCTTAGTGATTGGTTAGAACCTTGTGTCTAGAAGTCTAGTTTAGGCTTGTACAAAATTCTAACATTACTGAAATCTCTGACATATTGTAAGGGGATTAGACATACTCTTGGACTGTGAGAGAAACTAGTATAGTCCCTATGTGTTCTTTATTTATCTGCACTTTAGTGCTTTCATCACATAACCATAAACCAGAAAAATAATAACATCTGTTGTACCCCAAAATTTGCCCTCTCATTCCTCAAGGCATTTCTCACAATGATTCTCAAAATTCAAGCTTGCACAAGTACAATTGAATTTTTCAGCATCAAGTTAAAGAGGAAGTTGTTAAAAAAGGGGAAATAGATAAAAATAATATTTTTGATAAAATTTGAGAAAAATAAGTCTTTTCGATTCAGCTCCTTCGACTGGCCTTTTGGCCTCTTTCGATGCAAGCTTGGCTTGCATCATTCGATTAGGCATTGGCTTCTGACACGCTGGTTTTGATTCACAAGGTAGGCCTTTCCTGCATGCCACCTTCGATTTCATCTTTGGCCTCACAGGATTCACAGTGCAATGGCTTCCTATGTGCCTGCTTCGATTGGATATTTGATGCTTCATGCCCGTGTTGATTAGACAAATAATTCCCTCCATGCTTGCGTTGATTCACAAGGTGATGACTAGCTCTGTATAGCTTTTGATTGAGCCATAACTCCTTTCTTGCGTGCAAGAGGCTCCCACCAGGACAACAGGCATAAGGCAAGAGCCTCCTGTAGCCCCCTTCGATTCCAAGGTAAAAAAGCCTCATTTTGGCACCCTTCGATTTCACATTCGGCCTCTTGCATGCCTCTTTAGTTTGGGGCATGTGGCCCTCCTTTGTTGCAAGCTTCAATTGTACCCTTTATCCTCTACATTTCATTCTTCAATTGGGGCGTCTAAATCCTTCAGTACAAGTTTTTGGTTACACCTTTTTTTTGGGCACATGGTTCCATTCATGCAAGCCTTCGTTTGAGCAAAGATCTCTTGCATGTTTGCATAAAGTCACAAAGCAGGGACCCCCTACATACACCCTTTCGTTTGGCCATATGACCTTGCAGGCAAGTTTGGGTGGGCAGTATCTCCCTTGGAAATAGTTTGCTTCAACACACAAATTCTAAACTATACCACTGTCTCGTACGAAAGAAGTATCATGGTGGCACATTCGAAGAACTTGCCAGACATGCCTGGATGTACCAATGGAATGACATGTTTTGTCGATCCACTCCAGGAGCATGTATTTGGACCATTCGAAGGAACCCACAAAGGCTTGGTCGAAAGACACCCATTTGGGTCCCTTCAAAGGATACCCATATGAGCCCTTCGAAGGACACTTTGATTTGAAAAAAGGAAATTTTGTTGAGGAGTCTGGTCGAAGGATAGGGCGAGGGGGTCAAAACAAAAGGTTGAGATGCCCAAAGGTACTTGCTGACCAAGTCCCATGCGCTGCCAAGTTCAAGCCTAATACACTGGCCATAACGCTCCAAAACTGATGCACAATAGTCCTGAAACACTGCCCTATTCTTGCATCAAAATAGCATACAAACACTGACCCTCGAAAGCTACAAAAAGCAGTTTACTCAATTTATTCAAATTATTTGTTTTCCCTCCAAAAACCTCAGCCAACTTTGCCTATAAATAAGAGACTCCATAACATGCATAAGGGGCTGGACACACATCCAAGGACTATGGGGAACAAATCTTCAACACTCTCAAAAACTCAAACACTCACCAAACACAAATCCAGAATTCAAACACTTGCCTCTTTCGAATATGAAAAATCCCCACACTTTGTTTTCCTTCGAATCTAGTAGAAAGAACATCACACTTGTTCTTCTCCTTCAAATCCAGCATTAGAAACGACACCTTCATTTCTTCCCTTCGAATCCAGAAGCATCTAGGCAGCCACTCAAGGTCCAACCCACACGTCCCAGCCTCAAGCAAGGTAAGTCACTCTTAACCTTGAACCTTTCGTTGCTAGCATAATATATGAATAATCTTCCCTTTCGTTTCAAAACAAATACATAACATTTTTCTTCCTTTCATTTCCATCTTTTCAGTTTGTTTTCATTAATACTCTTATGACTTATTTTCTTTGTTTATTAAAATATGTTTTAAGAACTAACTTGGCCATAAGACAATGCCAGCATGGCCTCAGGCCATGTTGCTATTTAAAGTCTCAAATGAAAGAAACAGGGGGAAGGAAGTATGAAACTAAGCCTTAGGCTTCCACACTAACTTCCAGGTCCAAACAAAAGAGGCAGCCAGAGGCACGCCCACACTGACTTCCAAGCCCCAATCGAAGGAGGCAGCAAAGGACTTAAAGTGAAGAGGGCACTCCATGATGAACGAAAGAGGCATCTAGAAGGATGGCCATGCTGATTCCTGGACGTTGTAGCCCAAAATTTCCCTCTCACTTATCAAATATTTTCTCACAAAGATATCTCTTGGTTCAAGACTGCACTAGGGTTGATCAGCTCAAGACACCTCCTTAAGCACTGATGACCAAAATTAGGGTTTGAGATTGCACAAGGATATTTGAACTTTCATTGCTTCATATGACTTTCATGGATCATTATGGACCCCAAGATTACTCATGTCAAGTTTCAAGCCTTGGATCACATTTTTGCTCAGTCAATTGAGCAATTGACCTAAAAATCAGCTTTATTGGGGAAAAAGTCAACTATGGCCAATTTACAGTCAAACTTCATAATTGTTGATCCATATCAACATTATAAACTCATATGTTTCATTTGATCAAGTTTGGACCACAGTTCCTCAAGAAATTTGATCAAATTATCAAAAGGGCAAAATGGTCAAAATTAGGGTTTTGATTGAGAAAGGGCAATTTCTGATTTTTGACCTAGAAAATGGTCAATTGGTTTAAAGCATGGTTTCAAGATTTCAATTTTATATTTTTTACCTAATGGCATGACCCAAAACATTGCTCAAGATCAATTGGATTGACAGTGAATTTTCAGCCAACTGATCAAAAGACAACTGTACACTGAAAAGTCAAACTTTGACTTTTTGGTCAAAATCCAATGTCAAAGATCACAATTCATCAAAATATGTCAAAATATGAAACTTATTCATCAAGAAATCAAAAATTCAAGATTTCATTTTGAAAAGTCAATGTTTTCTAACAGAAATTTTTCGAAGTATTTAAAACTTCATGTTTTTTTCATAACTTTGAGCCAATTTTTCACCATGATGCAAGATGATTTACAGTGCAGGGTGGAAAATTGGCCTAAAGTTGAGAAAAAATAAGAAATTTTCCATACTTAGAAAAATTTCTAAGTTATGAAAATTTCAATTTTCAAACAAAATCTTCAATATTTGATTTCTTGATGAACAAGTTTCACATTTTGACATGTTTTGATGAATTATGATCCTTGGCACTTGATTTTGACCAAAAAGTCAAAGTTTGACTTTTCAATATACAGTTGACTTTTGATTAGTTAATTGCAAATTTCATCTGTCTATCCAATGGTTTTGCAATGTTTTGAACCATGTAATTAGGTCAAAATGATACAAATAAAACCTTGTAATAATGATTCAAATCAATTGGTCATTTGCTAGGTCAAAAATCAGAAATTGCCCTTCCTCAGTCAAAACCCTAATTTTGACCATTTTGCCTTTTTGATGATTTGATCAAATTTCTTGAGGAATTATGATCCAAACTTGATCAAATGATACATATGAGTATAAAATGTCGATGAGAATAAAAAATATTAAGTTTGACTGTAAATTGGCCATGGTTGACTTTTTCCCCAATACAGCTGATTGTTAGGTCAACTGTCCAATTGACTGGTAAAAAATGTGGTTCAAAGCTTGAAACTTGTCATGAGTAATCTTAGGGGTTCATAATGATGTTTGAAAGTCTTATGAAGCATTGATAGTCCAAAAATCCTTGGGCAAACTAAAACCCTAATTTTGGGTTATCAGTGCAAGATGAGATGTCTTGAGTTGACCAAACCCTAATCCAGTCTTGAGTCAAAGAAATCTTGTGAGAAAAGTCTTGATAAATGGGAGGGCAAATTTTGGGGTACAACAGCTGCCCCTGTTAAATATTTTTAAACCTAAAGAGTTAGATTGGCGAGTTTTGCCATTCGTGACTCGAAGGTGAGAGAATGATTGGACACTAGAGTGCCCATAAATTTGCACTCGACGATGTGTAGTTTGAGGGAACTGGCTTAAAGATGCCATTTGGAGAAGTGACAGAATCTTGTTGGAGATGGGCTTGTAGATGCCATCCAAGAATGTTTATTGAATTGTAAGTTGTAAGCCGGAAGAATAAGTATCAGAATGGTGTCCGTGTCTGGGACGTATCTAAACTGTATCTGAAAGTTGAATCTGAATGAGTATCAGGATGGAATCCATGTCTGGAGCGTATATGAACTGTATCTGAACTTGAAATCTGAATGAATATCAGAATGGCATCCGTGTCTGGAGCGTATCTGCACTGTATCTGAAAGTTGAATCTGAATGAGTATCAGGATGGCATCTGTGTCTAAAGCGTATCCGTATTGTATCTGAAGGTTGAATCTGAATGAGTATCAGGATGGCATCCGTGTCTAGAGCGTATCTGAACTGTATCTGAACTTGAAATCTGAATAAGTATCAGAATGGCATCCGTGTCTAGAGTGTATCTGAATTGTATCTGAACTTGAAATCTGAATGAGTATCAGAATGACATCCTTGTCTGGGGCGTATCTGCACTGTATCTGAAAGGTTGAATCTGAATGGGTATCAGAATGGCATCCGTGTCTGGAGCGTATCTGCACTATATCTGATTGCATATTGTTAATGGTAGCTATTTAATCTTATCCTGAAAAGGGTAAAATGTTAGCTGAAACAAAGTTATATTGCACGAAATGTATGATGCAATGTAGTTGTTTTATCAGTGTTTATGATATGTGGATGCAATGTATGCGCATGTGAGCTGATTTGATGTATTGCCGTATGATTGAGGAAAATAAATCCTTGAAAGCTGCTGAGGATATGTTGAACTTTCATGTCTTGAAGTTGAAATATTGACAAACTCTTGTTGAGATAAGTAAGTTCTGTTGTGAGGGCAATGGCATGTACTGCTTGTAAGATTTGCTTGGAGAATCTTGAGAAATTTGACGATTTCTACTGGGAATTAATAATTTGAAATTTGTTCCGCTGGGGATCTAAATGACGTACTATGGGGATTGCCTATGGAATAGCCTAGAGACGTTTTCCTGTCCTTTCAACCTATCAGTAATTGTATTTCTCATTTTGTTCATTTGTAAACAGTAATTATGTTCAAATGCATATGTTTATCAATGAATCATTGGACGTTTTTGCAAATAAAACACAAGTGTAAAGAAAAAGACAAATAGTTTTCTGTACTTTCAAAGAGATATCTTTGTATTGACTTTGAATAAGTGTTTTTTTGTACAAAGGGGACAAACATTCTAGTAAGAGAATGGTGCCATAAAACAAGAAAAATTTATGCAAAGAAAGATAGCTATGTGTAATGATCCTATGGGGTTCCCGTTCTGCTATAGCCTTCATATCTCCGAATATCTTGTCTATTTATTGCTTCATCCGAAGATGATTGAATTAATCAGAAACTCCGAGTTTTTCAGTGGAAGTCAAATGTTGTCCGTTAAGTGATCCGACGGGACGTAGTCATATGCTTTAATTCCCCAACTTTTGCCTGGACCGCCCTTTCGGGTTTTCGGTCCAACGGGAAACCCTTTTTTTTCCCAAGTCACCCTTTCGGGTTTTTAACTTGCTGGGTGTACAAATTTTTTTATTTTATCCCTAATTTTTGCCCGAACCTTTTTGGTTCGCCGGGATGCCCTTATTTTGCCTAGGTGTGTCAACCTAGCGGGTCTCTCATGCATAGTATTTTTTGACTATGTCCGTGTTCGCAGGGTGTGGCAGGTCGTCACTGTCCATGGTGGTCAAGATCATTTCCCCACCGGAGAATATTTTCTTGATTACAAATGGTCCTTCATAGGTAGGAGTCCATTTGCCCCTGGGATCACTTTGTGGCAAGATGATATGTTTGATCACTAGATCCCCAACTTGATATACTTGGCGTCTGAATTTCTTGTTGAAAGCCTTGATCATCCGCTTTTGATACATTTGACCATGGAAAACAGCAGTAAGTCTCTTTTCATCAATTAAGTTTAGTTGATCAAGTCGAGTCTGGATCCAATCGTCTTCATTCAAACCTGCATCCTTCATAATCCTCTGAGAGGGGATTTGGACCTCAATAGGCAAGACAACCTCCATGCCGTAAACCAAAGAATATGGTGTTGCCCCATTTGATGTGCGAGTTGTGGTACGGTACCCGTGGAGAGCGAATGGTAGCATCTCATGCCAGTCTTTGTATATGACTGTCATCTTTTGTATGATCTTTTTAATGTTTTTATTTGCAGCTTCAACAACACCATTCATCTTTGGCCGATAGGGAGAAGAATTGTGATGCTGAATCTTGAATTACTCGCATAATGCGGTGATCATAGTGTTGTTAAGATTTGTACCATTGTCAGTGATGATCCTTTCTGGGATACCGTACCGGTAAATGAGATTTTACTTGATGAAGCGGGCAACAACATTCTTGGTAACGAATGTGAAGGAAGCTGCTTCAACCCACTTTGTAAAATAGTCAATGGCCACTAGGATGAAGCGGTGTCCATTGGAGGCTGTAGGCTTGATCTCCCCAATCATATCAATTTCCCACATAGCAAAGGGCCAAGGAGTCGTTAAGACATTCAGAGGAACCGAAGGTACGTGCACCTTGTCAGCATAAATTTGACATTTATGACATGTCCGAGAGTGTTGATAGCAATCTGCTTCCATGGTAGACCAATAATAGCCTACCCGTAGGATTTTCTTTGCCATTGTATGCCCGCTGGAGTGGGTGCCAAAAGTACCTTCATGTAATTCAGCCATGATCTTTTCAGCTTCAACCTTATCTATGCACCAAAGCAACACAGAGTCATGATTGCGTTTGTACAGGATGCCATTACTAAGGAAGAACTTAGCAGAGAATCTCCTTAAGAACTTCTTATCATTGATTGAAGCTCCTTCTGGATATTCTTGAGCCTCGAGATACCTCTTGACTTCATGAAACCAAGGCTGGTCCACTACCTCTTCAGTATTAATCTCGTGACAGTGCGCTGGTTCGTCCATTCATTCAATGGTGATCTGGGGAGCCCCGTTATCCCAATTAAGTTTAAACATAGATGACATTGTGGCTAGAGCGTCTGCTAGATGATTTTCTTCTCGCGGGAAATGCTCGAAGGTAATCTTCTCAAAATATGGTAGCAATGTCAAAACATGTTCTTTGTAAGAGATAAGATTTGGGTGCTTAGTGTCCCATTCCCCTTTGATCTGACTGATAACCAAAGCTGAATCTCCAAACACATCTAAAGACTTGATTCCCAAGTCTATGGCAGCTCTGAGACCAAAGATGCATGCTTCATATTCTGCCATGTTGTTTGTACAGTTGAAGCAAAGTCTGGCAGTAAAAGGAGTATGACACCCTTCTGGAGATATGAGTACAGCGCCAATACCATTACCAAGTGCATTGGATGCCCCATCAAAGAACAGGGTCCATCGGGATCCTTGTTCAGGTCCGTCACATGGTCTGATTTCTTCACAGTTGTCTAATGTCATGATGTCTTCATCTGGGAATTCAAACTTCATGGACTGATAGTCTTCTACAGCTTGATGAACAAGATGATTAGCTAACATGCTGCCCTTTATGGCTTTCTGGGTAGTATACTGTATGTCATATTTTGTTAGGATCATCTGCCATCTAGCTATCCTCCCAAACAGAGCAGGCTTCTCGAAGATGTATTTTATCAGATCCATCTTAGATATCAACAAGGTAGTATGAGTCAGCATATACTGTCTTAGTCGGCGAGTAGCCCATGCCAGAGCGCAATAAGTTTTCTCGAGCAGTGAATATCTGGTTTCACATTCGGTAAAATTTTTGCTCAGGTAGTAAATAGCGTGCTCTTTTTGGCCAGACTCGTCATGCTACCCCAATACACACCCCATTGAGTTCTCTAAAACGGTCAGATACATGATCAGTGGTCTTCCCTCGACTGGCGGCATCAAAACAGAAGCTCTTGTAAGTACTCTTTGATTTTGTAGAAAGCAATTTGGCATTCATCATTCCATTTGAATACTTGATGTTTCTTCAATAGCTTGAAGATTGGCTCACAAGTAGTTGTTAGGTGAGAAATGAATCTGGCAATATAGTTCAGGCGTCCCAAGAATCCTCTAACTTCCTTCTCAGTACGAGGAGCAGGCATTTCTTGTATTCCTTTAACCTTGGCAGGATCGACCTCAATACCTTTGTTGCTGACGACAAAGCCTAGGAGTTTACCGGACCGTACTCCGAATGTGCCCTTGTTTGGATTCAACCTTAGCTTGTACTTCTTCAACCTCTCAAACAACTTTTTCAATTGATCAAGGTGCTCTTCTTCTGTTTGTGATCGGGCTATCATATCCTCTACGTAGACCTCTATTTCATGATGTATCATGTCATGAAACAAAGCTACCATGGTGTGTTGATAGGATGCCCCAACATTCTTCAGTCTGAATGGCATCACTTTGTAGCAGAATGTGCCCCACTGTGTGACAAATGTTGTTTTCTCCATGTCCTCAGGTGCCATTTTGATTTGGTTGTAACCTGAGAATCTGTCCATGAAGGAAAACACTTTGTGTTGGGCCGTATTGTCAACCAGGATATCAATGTGGGGGAGTGGAAAATCATCTTTAGGGATGGCCCTATTTAAATCTCTATAGTCCATGCACATTCGTACTTTGCCGTCCTTTTTAGGCACGGGAACAATGTTGGCAACCCATTAGGGATAGGAAGTGACAGCCAAGAATCCAACATTGAATTGTATCATGACTTCCGCTTTGATCTTCTCTAACATATCAGGTCTCATGCGGCAGACTTTTTGTTTTACTGGTGGACAATCTTCTCTTGTTGGCAGACGATGTACCATGATGTCTATATCAAGTCCTGGTGTTGTAACCCAAAATTTTCCCTCCCATATTTTTCAAAACATTTCAAGAAAGATCCTCAAGTTGCTCAAGGTAGTCCAAGGGTTGGCCAGACAAGCTCTCTCCTAAGGCAGTCTACCTCAATTTAGGGTTTCATGTTGCATCAAGATACTTGAGTCCAAGGGATTCCAAATGCTCACCAATGTCCTAATATGTTCTCAAGATCATCCATGCCAAGTTTCAAGCCTTGCAGAGGAAGTTTGCTCAGTCAATTGCTCAAAGGCCCAAAAATCGACTGTGCTAGGGCAAAAGTCAATTGTGGCCTACATACAATCAAACTTCAAGATTTTTGGCCAACATCCTCATTTTGAAGTATATTTCATCATTTTATCAAGGGTTGATCATGATTCATCAAGGATTGCTCATAATTCATCAAGAACCAAAAGTTGCTAAATTAGGGTTTTGTAAGAAAAGTCAACTCAACTTTGACCAAGCATACCTTTCTCATACTTTATGAGAAATGACCCATCCAAAGCTCATTTTGAAGAGGATGCCATGATCTACAATCCATATTCATCCCCCAAGTTCAAAATATGCACTCACAAGAAGTTATGAATTTGGACATTATAGGTCATTTTGAAAAGTCAACAAAAACACCTTTTTTGTCAAAGCTTCATACATGATCATGGAATATCAAATTGAGATGAGACCAAAAGGGTTGATTAGAGGACATCTAAAGCTTTCTAAAAAGTCCAATAACATCTTCAAAGAGTCAAAATTGAGGAAGTTATGCATTGGAGAAGTTGACCTTTTTTGCAAAATTGCCAAAAGTCAACTATGCCTAAAACATCAATTTTTGCCAAATGGGCCCAATCTTTTTCACTTGTTTTGAGTTGGAAACATAGTCCACGAGTTCTAGCCCTTGCCACTTGTCCTTATCATGTTTTTATTATGCATTTTGATTTTTATTTGAATTAATTCAATTTAAATCAAAACAAATCATATAAAATCCAAAATATTGAAAACAAAAGATTTTGTGCTTGTTTCAGGTTTTAAATTACAGCTAGCAAATATTCAAATTCGTATCAAGGCATGGTGTGTACAAAAAGATTGAATTAAGCCATTTTTGGAAATATTTTCAAGGTGTATCAAATCAAGATCCAATTCATTGATGGAGGAAGATTGAGATCAGTTATCAACCCTAATACATTCCTTGATACATATAGAACAAAGGCAGACCAAAAACTAGGTTAGAAGCAGGCGCAGTATCAAGAACACAAACTTGAAAAATCAAGAAAAAGTGCAAACACGAATTCCCACTTAGAGGCAATTTCAGGACCTTTGAACCATTCCAATCATTTCCTCAGGTCATCAGCAAGCCAAAGCAATCCAAAGCAAGCATTTCCAAGCCCTATAACGCACTGTAAGTCAGTCACGGTATTGCAATATTCTTGAATTCGAATTGCATCATTCCTGTATTTATATCATGAATTTTGAGAAGAACCAGGATTGTAGCTACGGAAAAATGTCTGTAGGTAAAAGTTTGGAACTTTTACCCACGGAGCGAGGTCAGGGATGACCTATGTATCACCTTACCATTGGCGTATTTGAATCCTGGCGCGCTTTTTCTTTGTGCCCCACTAACTTCTTTTATTTTCCATATTATTATTATTACTTATTTTATGTACAAAAAGAACAAGTGGCGCAGTTGGTAAGCGTAGTGTTGAATAATGCTTCAGGACCTGGGTTCGAATCCCAGGTCCCCTAATTTCTCTATATTATTTTGCTTTCCAGGTTCCAACGTACACCAAGGACTAAGGACCATCATGCACTCTCACCATCCAATTTGCCAAGTGTCCAGATGGCCAAATCTGAAGGCCATCCATGAAGGAGCACCATGGAGCCTAGTCAACACAATGCACTGGATTCAAGAAGTCAATAATGGATCAAATCTTTTGGGCCAAAAGCTTGCTACCTTCACCCCTCTGATTTACTTTCAGGCCCATTTTTCTTCACCTTTCTTTTTTTATTTTGCTTAATTTATTTATTTATTTTATTTAGTAACAAACAATTATTTTCTTTTTTATCAAAAAAATCACAAAAATAATAACTTTCACTAATTAGGTCTAGATTTTTATTTTTATTAAAAAAATTAATTAATTAAATTAGGTTTTTTAATTTAGATAACTTTAATTTCTTTTTTGTACATAATTAAAATTAATTAGAACAAATAGGTTTTATTTCTAATTTAATTATATTTTCTTTTTTCCTAAAAATAACAAAAACATAAAAAATAGGCCATGTATTTATTTTTATTAATTAATTTAATCGTAATTAATTTTCATACTTAATTTAGAAAGCTTAATTCTTTTATTAAAAACAACAAAAACATTTTTATTTTTATTAGGTTAGAAAGGTCAAAACCCTAATTTCTTCCCGATCTTAATTTTTTTTCGCGCGCTTTATTTTTATTATTTTTACCCTATTGATGTAACTGTTCACAAGGTTGTAATAGTTTAAATTAGGACTTTACTTTCATTTACCGCTTTACTTTTCAAGGGTTTGTTTTTGGCTATGTAAATACCCGAAGCCTTGTAATAGCGTAGTTTAATTTCCGCATTTTAAATTCCGCAAATTATTAACTGTTAGATGTATGATAATAGGATGCATGACAAGAATGTATGATTAATTTGAAAACAGTTATATCACCCTAAAATATGCAAAAATAATAAATCTGAAACTAAATCACTCGCACATGGGCACTCCTAGGGTACACTCCCACTTGGTTGCCTTCGGTAAACGGTCATTGAGTATAGGATGTTTTAGTGGTCGTCCTTTTATCCAAAGATCAAAGTTGCCTCGGAAAGGTTACCTCGGATATTGTTGCCTCAGATAGTTGATCTAAGACATTAGGTTTATTACTAAGACGTCCTAATATTGCTTTAGTGGCCGTACGTCCCTTTCGAATTGACCCTCAAAACTCCAACGACGGTGCTACCTACTCACTAATAGTGGGATAGCATTGTCTAAAGGAAACAAGCATAGAACGATTCTTTTTTCGAGTAGGTAGATTAGCTCTTAAGTACTTGCTCAAACAAAACAAACTTTTTCACACTTACACTCCTTTACAAACAAAATTTTCAAAAAACACTTCATTACACTCTTGAAGACTGAAGCAAGAGTTAAATCAAAATCAAAACAAAAGCTTTTCAAATCACCCAAACACAAAGAAAACAATTTTGAAAATGATGAGCAAGTACCTAAGAGCCCGTAGATAACTACGGATAGAAAGGGTGCTAATACCTTCCCTTTCTATAATCTACCTCCCGTACTCAGAAATATCTCAAAAAAGGAATTTTTCTATGCTTTTTCCTTTCCTTGTTGGATAAAATAAAAGTCGGTGGCGACTCTTGCTTACCGCGACATTTTGCGAACACAAACGCAAAACACAAACCAGCAAATTTCCTAAAAAAAAGGGAAACACGTCCCGGTTCTGGCCACCGTATCATAGAACTGGCGACTCTGTTGGGGATTTAATAAGTGGGGTGTACCTTAGGATTAGTTCATCATATTGTTTTCAATTGTTTGATTTGGTTGCTTTATTTTTTGTGGGCTTTGTATCGGAGTTACTATAGATCCTAACCCAGATCTGGGGGACACCTTTTAGGTAAGTAGCAATAGACTGTGAGGGAATTGTACGGCATAGATCGATAATGTTGAAGTAGTAACTACGTTGGTGTGACACATTAGTTGGTACCGATATCCCTTATGGAGGAACAAGGAGAGTATGGGGCTGCTAATGGGTCATTAAGCATCAACTGACCTTAGAACCTATAATTGACCAACTTGGCCATAGAAAGTAGAAGTATGCTACACTCATTGAGGCCATACTCTCGAGATGGTTCTGGCCACGAGAAAATATTGTGTGTCTGGAATTATGACCGATGGAGGATGGTCAGTGATATTGAGAACCTCTAGAACCCGATTACTATTACTAGGACAGGTTGAACCAACTAAACTGAAAGAGGGTAATACCTAAATTACATGCCATCCTGAAATTTAAGGGCTATTGTGTGACTTGTTTGCCCTTACCATGTTTGCTATCTGTGATACCTGTGGTGTGTTTTTATCATAACATCATGCATCATGACATCGCATGCATATTTCATTAGACTAACCATTTCAAAGACCGAGGGGATTCATCTTTGTTCTGTTTTGCAGATCATGACTTCTATGCGCAGAAATACCATTCGAATCAGCTTCGTGCAGATACCTGCTCAACTTAGAGAGTTAGTTTCAAAGGTTCCTGATACTTCTTCCTTTATCAGAAGACATGGTCATCTCCTTAGCCTGGTCACTTCCAAGTTGGATGAGCAAATGATGAGCGTGTTGTTCCAGTTCTTTGACCCATTGCATCACTGTTTCACCTTCCCGGACTATCAGTTAGTCCCTACTTTGGAGGAGTTTTCTGATTTACTTGGCATATCTATTCTAGAGCAGACACCCTTTACAGGTTTGGAGATAGCTCCTAGGCCAGAGGATATTGCTTCAACCCTACATCTGAAAATGGCTGATGTAGTGTCAAACTGGGAGATTCGGAGTGGAGTTAAGGGTTTCTTGGCTAAGTTCTTGATCGATCAAGCTCAACAGTTCTGGGATAGTTTGGACTTTCAAGCATTTGAAGACATCCTGGCTCTCCTCATCTACGACTTGGTTCTGTTCCCGAATCCAGATGCCTTCATAGATGTAAATGCAGTCAAGATCTTCATGTCTCGTAACCCAGTGCCTACTCTTCTAGGTGATATTCTGCATGCTCTTTATACCCGTACTATGCGGAGAAGGGGAACTCTCTTATGTTGTATGCCGTTAATGGCGAGGTGGTTTATTTCTCACCTCCCAAAATCTGTATTGAAGAATGAGGAAGGTATGGGTTGGGCTTACAGAATTATGTCCCTTGCTCATACTAACATCCTTTGGAGTACTAAGGATATGGAAGAGGTAGCTGTCATTGATCAGTGTGGGGAATACCCCAATGTTCCATTGCTTGGAATTAGAGGAGGAATAACCTATAATCCTTGTTTGGCCTTATGACAGTTTGGACGAGCTCGAAGGGACGGTCCTCATGAGCTACTGCTTACAGGAATTGTCTTTGACTTCAGGGGGATGTTGAGGGACATCGCCGCAGGTTTATACGAGCTTGGGATAGGGTTAAAAGGTCTGATCCACATGAGCTAGGAATGAAGACTTCTCTCCCGATGCAACCATACCTCCAGTGGGTTCGAGCCCGTGCTCAAAAGCTGGGGATGCCATACGAAGCTTTTTTACCGGTGATCGTAGAGCATACTGATGAAGAAGGGGTTCCTTATACGGTCATCCATCCATACATGCCTACTGATATTGGGGCATTGAAGAGATCTTGGATCCAGTTAAGGGAAGAAAGGGATACTTATAGAGAGAAGTATCGTGAGCAGGAGACGAAGATCCTGAAGCTTACAAGGCAGCTTGAGAATGAAAGGAAAATCAATGATTATGTCAGCACGAAAGGAAAACGACCTTGGGATTTCTGATTTTTTTATTGTTTCTAGTTTAGATTTGCTTTTTAATATTTCTTTTGTAACGCCTTCAAGGCATTTTTTAAACATTGTTTCAAGTTTTAATCTCATAAAATGTGTTTTATTTTGGTTTACAAATTTGGGTATTCCTGAGTCTTTGAAATCATTTCATGCGCATTCCATTCCCATGCACCTCATCACATGTACCCTTATAGGTTTCTCATCTTCTTCGCTGTTTATTTCAGCACAATATGTCTTCTGAAACACCTACTGATCAAGCCATCAAGGCTTTGCAATCTCAGAATGCTCAATTCCAGGAGATGTTCTTGAACCTGGCCAAGAGTCAACAAGATTTGAAGACTCTTATCTTAAAGGACAAGAAGAAGAAGAAGAAGAAGAAGAAGGTGGTCCTGTTGAATATGGGTCACAGATTTGGGAATAGGTTGCGAGAGGAAGTTGATTTGTCTCATTCATTTGGAGGAGGAGAGAATCAAGAGGAAAGGAAGGGTCCTAGCCCTGTGGTTTCTGACAATGACACTGACTTTGATGAAGACCAGTATCCTCCTACCGAGGATAGGTATAAGCAACTCGAAGACCGGTTGAGCGCAATGGAGATCCATAAGATACCTGGGTTGGACTTCGGAGATTTGGGTTTGGCATCTGGGGTGGTGATCCCACACAATTTTAAAGCTCCTCTCTTTGCTAAGTACGATGGGGTCTCCTTCCCAAAGTTACACCTCCGCTCGTATGTCAGAAAGATTCAACCATATACTGCTGATAGGAACTTTTGGGTTCATTTCTTTCAAGATAGTCTGTCAGGGACTCTACTTGAATGGTTCTATCAACTGGAAGGAGTTAATGTCTGCAACTGGGAGGACCTTGCTACTGCTTTTTACAAGCAATACCAGTATAATGCCGACCTTGCTCCCACGCGTACTCAACTTCAGGGTATGTCTATGGGTGCGAGCGAAGGTTTTAAGGACTACGCTCAGAAGTGGAGAGATCTTGCTGGAAGAGTACAACCCCCTCTGGCTGATAGAGAGTTGGTGGATATGTTTCTTGGGACTTTGTCTGGTCCGTATTTTAATCATTTGATCGGTAGTTCATCGTCTGGGTTCACTGAATTAATAATGACTGGGGAGAGAGTTGAGGCTGGTATTAAAAGTGGCAAGATACAGAAAGGTGCTTCGTCAAGTACAGAGAAGAAGCCTTTCAGAAAAGAAGCTAGTGCAGTATACAACTCGAGGAGCTAGAACCGACCTGAACGCCGCCAAGCAGTGAACACGGTGGTAATATCAAGACCTGCTGTTGCCCCACAACGCAACAATCAACAAAGAGTAGAAAGACCGCAAAGGCAGTATACTCGGCTCAGTATGAATCTATCTCAAATTCGGCCGCAACTGTTGAAAACCAACTTGGTGACTCTGAGGGAAGCTCCGAAGAATCCCAGTACCACCTCTCCGCTGTATAATCCAAACGCCCGCTGTGCTTATCACTCCGATAGCCCAGGGCATGATACAAACAACTGTTGGGCTTTGAAGAATAAGGTACAAGATCTGATTGATGCTAAGGAGATCGAGTTTGAAGCACCGGAAAAGCCTAATGTCATGACTGCTCCTATGCCCAAGCATGGAGTAAATGTTGTGGATGATGATTCGTTTGTAACCTCTGTGGAAGACATTTCTACTCCGTTGTTGACCGTTAAGAAGAACTTATTGTTGGCCGGTTTATTTCTGGGCTGTGGCGAAGGTTGCCACCTATGTTCCATCCTACCTACTGGTTGTCATTTGTTGAAATCAGGTGTTCAGCACCTGATGGACAACAAAGAGATCTTGTTCGAGAAAACTTTGGTTCCATTGATTCCTGTTGAAGATGTTTCCATAATCACCATTTCCGTCAATTCTTCCAAGGCTTCCTCGAGAAAGCCTGTTAGAATTACATTTGTTCCGAGAGTTTCTCCATTGATCATTACTATTCCTGGACCTATCCCTTACACGTCGGATAAGGCTGTCCCGTGGCACTATGGGGCCGATGTGTATTATCATGGGATTAAACAAGACTTGAAGGTTGAAGAGGCTGATACTGATGTCAGCAATATTGTTGGGTCTAGTAAAGTCACCCGAAGCGGAAGAATTTTCTCTCCTGAGATCTCCCCACCAACTGTTTAGAAGCCTGTTGCTATTTCACCTGCCAGTACATCTGCTAGTGTCCCTGTTCATGTTCCAATCATTACCCCTGTCGCTGAGTCATCTGATGCTCGGGGCAAAGGGATCACCGGTGAGCCTGCCCAGACAGAGGCACTGAAGAAGATTATTGTTGAAACCTCTAGACAAGAGATAAATGAGATTTTAAAGATCATCAAGAACAGCGACTACAACGTAGTCGAACAGCTGGGGAAAACCCCGTCGAAGATCTCCATGTTATCTTTATTGTTGTGCTCAGAAGCCCATGCTAAGGCTTTAATTGCTTTCCTGAAAACTGCGCATGTGCCGCAGGAAACATCTGCTGATCAATTCAAAGACTGTGTGGCTAGTTTGACCGCTGATAACGGGTTGGGTTTCTCCGACGCCGATCTGAATGCCAAAGGAAAGAATCACAATGACGCTCTGCATGTTTCAATCGAGTGCAGGGGCACTACTCTGGCCCACGTGCTGGTGGATACTGGGTCCTCGTTAAATGTTTTACCCAAGAAAGTGCTAGACCAGTTGGACTATGAAGGGTTGGTTCTGAAGCCAAGTAATATTGTGGTTAGGGCCTTTGACGAGTCCAAAAGGATGGTACACGGAGAGGTGGATGTTCCTGTTAAGGTTGGTTCCCAGACTTTCGCGTCTACGTTCTATGTGATGGACATTCGACCATCTTATTCTTGTTTTCTGGGTCGCCCGTGGATTCATAAAGCTGGGGCAGTGACTTCCACGCTCTATCAGATGTTAAAATATCCAGTGAAAGGGAAAATTGTTACAGTACAAGGAGAAGAGAAGTACATGGTGAGCCACCTTAACTCTTTTCGGTATGTGGAGATGGATGGGGAGTTCATTGAAACCCCGTGTCAAAACTTTGAAGAAGTCCCCCAGACTCTGGCGTCGACTGAAACTGTTGCTGAAGATCCTCCGATGAAGATGGCTTCCCTCAAGGATGCCCGAGATGTTATTGAAAAAGGTGGGTGTGCGAATTGGGGCCAACTCCCTGAATTTGCCCACAAGACTGACAAGTTTGGTTTGGGTTTTACTGCAGAAGCTCAAAGGGTTGTTCGGTGTGTGCGGATCGGAAGACCTCCCTTGCGTATCAGTAATCCGAAGTGAATGCGATTGAAGATGATGATGAAGAGTCTGAGTTTGACAACTGGATTTACCCGACTACTGACGGTGGATTAAGAAATTGGACGCCAAAGGACTTCGTGCCCATTTCTTTTCTTACACAGTAATAAGACTTTTGTTTTGAGATTTGTAATAGACAATTTTAAACTTTACGGCCCGGTGCCTTGCCCGAGACACCGTGGCTTTTTTTGTGAGGGCTTATTATGTGTCATTTCCATATATCATCAATAAAAGCATTGGACGTTTTCTTGCATTACGAATTTTGCGCTCCTTGTTTTTTCTTTTCTATCTTGCAAAACAACTATTTGTCTTACACACACTCACATATAAAGGTCCATATCCACTCTGGATCCCACTGATAACGACTCTGCTACTGCCAGTTATGACTTCGAAAGTCCGATCAACCAAGCCGAGGACGAAGGTGAGGATGATTGCGAAGTGCCTGGTGAACTTGCTAGACTGTTACTACAGGAAGAGAGGGCCATACAGCTGCATGAAGAGCCAGTGGAATCAGTAAATATGAGTACAAAAGTAGACAAGAAAGAGGTTAAGATCGATGCAAATCTGGAGTCTAGTGTTAAGCAACGGTTGATACAAATGTTGCGTGACTATGTTGAGATCTTTGCCTGGTCTTATGAAGATATGCCTGGGTTGGATACCGATATTGTGGTTCACTGCTTGCCAACTAAAGAAGATTGTCCTCCAGTGAAACAGAAAGTTCGCCGAATGTTCCCAGAGATGTCTGAGAAAATCAAGGCTGAGGTCATGAAACAGTTTGATGCCGGTTTTCTAGCAGTTACTTCTTACCCGCAGTGGGTTACCAACGTGGTTCCGGTGCCGAAGAAAGATGGCAAGGTTCGAATGTGTGTTGACTATAGGGATCTGAATAGAGCAAGCCCCAAGGACGATTTCCCTCTTCCTCATATCGACGTTCTAGTTGACAACACCACACATCATAAGGTCTTCTCCTTTATGGATGGTTTCTCCGGTTACAATTAGATTAAAATGGCTCCCGAAGATATGGAAAAGACAATGTTCGTTACACAGTGGGGTACCTTTTGCTACAAAGTCATGCCATTTGGATTGAAGAATGTTGGGGCAACGTATCAGCGCGCCATGGTCGCTTTGTTCCACAACATGATTCATCATGAGATTGAGGTATACGTTGATGACATGATTGCGAGGTCCCAAACTAAAGAGGAACATCTTGACCATCTTCAGAAGCTATTTGACAGGTTGAAGTTGTATAAGCTGAGGTTAAACCCGAACAAGTGCACCTTCGGGGTGAGGTCTGGTAAGCTGCTGGGTTTCGTTGTTAGTGATAAAGGTATTCAAGTGGATCCTGCAAAGGTGAAGGTTATACAGGAAATGCCAGCTCCTCGAACGGAAAAAGAAGTCAGAGGATTTTTGGGACGTCTGAACTATATTGCCCTATTCATTTCACATTTGACCGCTACTTGTGATCCAATCTTTAAGCTGTTGAAGAAAGATCAAGTGGTAAAGTGGAATGATGAATGTCAGGACGCTTTCGAAAGGATCAAGGAATATCTCCAAGAGCCACCTATTATGATGCCTCCATTTGAAGGGAGACCTCTGATACTATACTTGACAGTACTCGACAATTCGATGGGGTGTGTGCTGGGGCAGCATGACGAGTCTGGCCGAAAAGAGCATGCTATTTACTACCTTAGCAAACATTTTACCGACTGCGAGACCCGATACTCGTTGCTTGAGAAAACTTGCTGCGCTTTGGCATGGGCTGCTCGCCAGCTATGACAGTATATGATGACTCACACTATTCTATTGATATCAAAGATGGATCCAATCAAGTATATCTTCGAAAAGCCTGCCTTGTCCGGAAGAATAGCAAGATGGCAGATGATCTTGACTGAGTACGACATCCAATACACGACCCAAAAGGCAATTAAGGGAAGTGTGTTAGCAGATCATTTGGCGCATCAAGCCATGGATGATTACCAGTCTATGAACTTCGAGTTTCCGGATGAGAACATCATGTTGGTGACTGACTGTGAAATACCTGGACCGGATGAAGGACCTGAGGAAGGATCTCGATGGTCTATGTACTTTGATGGATCTTCAAACGCTTTGGGTAATGGCATTGGCGCCGTGATCATATCTCCTGAAGGCTGTCATACTCCATTTACCGCCCGCTTATGTTTTAACTGCACCAACAACATGGAGGAGTATGAAGCGTGCATCATGGGCCTTCGAGCAGCTATTGACCTAAGAATTAAGTTCTTAAGTGTATTGGAGATTCCGCTCTCGTGATCAGTCAGATCAAAGGCGAGTGGGATACAAAGCACCCAAATCTTATTCCTTACAAAGAGTATGTATTGAGTTAGCTTCCACACTTCGAGGAGATAACCTTTGAACACTTCCCTAGAGAGGAGAATCAGTTAGCGGACGCGCTAGCTACAATGTCTTCTATGTTTAAGGTCAGATGGGACAATGAAGCTCCCCAGATTACCATTGAGAGGTTAGATGAACTCGCACATTACTGTGATATTGAGACTGAAGAGGAAGCAGATAAACCCTGGTTTCACGAGGTAAAGAGGTATCTTGAGGCTCATGAATACCCTAAGGGTGCATCTGTTAATGATAAGAAGTTTTTGAGAAGGTTCGCGGCGAAGTTCTTCATTAGTAATGGTATCCTTTACAAACGTAACCATGATTCAACCTTACTACGTTGTGTAGATAAGAACGAGGCAGAAAGGATTATGGTAGAGTTGCATGAAGGTACTTTCGGAACTCATTCCAGTGGACACACCATGGCAAAGAAAATCCTTCGGGAAAAATATTATTGGTCCACAATGAAAGCCGATTGTTATCAGCATTCTAGAACTTGTCATAAGTGCCAAGTCTATGCTGATAAGGTGCACATACCTCCAGTACCTCTGAACATCTTGAAAACTCCTTGGCCTTTCACAATGTGGGGCATCGATATGATTGGTGAGATCAGACCTACTGCATCCAACGGGTATCGTTTCATCCTGGTAGCAATTGATTACTTTAAAAAATGGGTTCAGACAGCTTCCTTTGCTACAGTGACCAAGAACGTCGTGGCACGATTTATTCGGTACAATCTGATCTATCGATACAGTGTACCAGAGAGGATCATTACGGACAATGGTACAAATATCAATAATACGATGATCAACGAGCTCTGCAAGCAGTTCAAGATACATCATCACAACTCTTCTCCTTACAGGCCGGAGATGAATGGGGCTGTAGAAGCGGCTAATAAGAACATCAAAAAGATTGTGCAGAAGATGACAGTGACATACAAAGATTGGCACAAGATGTTACCATTTGCTCTTCATGGGTACCGCACCTCAGCGCGGACGTCAACAGGGGCAACACCCTATTCCTTGGTATATAGCATGGAGGTAGTCTTACCCATTGAGGTCCAGATACCCTCTCTTAGGATTATGAAGGATGCAAGTTTGAGCAAGGACGACTAGATCCAGACCCGGCTTGATCAGCTGAATTTAATCGACGAGAAGAGACTTACTGCTATTTGTCATGGTCAAACGTATCAAAAGCGGATGATCAAGGCATTTAACAAGAAAGTCAGACGACAAGAGTATCAAGTTGGGGATCTGGTGATCAAGCGCATCATACTGCCTCAAGGTGATCCCAGGGGCAAATGGACCCCTACGTACGAAGGGCCATTTGTGGTTAAGAACATTTTCTCAGGAGGATCTATGATTCTAACCACCATGGATGGTGACGACCTTCCTCACCCCGTCAATGCAGACATAGTGAAAAAATACTATGCATAATCAAAGACCCGCTAGGTCGACTGGCCTAGGCAAAAATAAGGGCTTCCCGGCGAATCAAAAGGGTTAGGGCAAAAATAAGGGATGAAAATGAAAAAAAAACTGTACACCCGATAAGTCAAAAACCTGAAAAGGCGGCTTGGGCAAAAAAGGGTATCCCGGTGGACTGAAAACCCGAAAGGGCGGTCCAGGCAAAAATTAGGGATCAAAGCGTAACACTATGTCTCATTGGATCACCTTGCAACCAGACTTCGGTATCGACTATCAAGCTCGGACGACACTAATCAATATGATCTACCTTCAACCAAGTAGCAAAGCGATGAAATGCTCGAGGATATAAAGGCAATAGCAGAGTTGGAACCCAGTGGGATCATTCACATGGCTGTTTTTATTTCGTTTTTCACAAATTTTATAAATTCTATTTGTTCGGCGGCGTTCTCTTACTAAGACGTCGGCCTCTTGTACAAAACGCCTATTTTCAGGCCAATTTCAAAGTTAATACAATTCATTTTCACAAAGAAATTTCAAATCATTTTCTTTTTCTGTTTTGTTTTGCAAAAACGTCCAATGTTCATTTTTGATATATGCATTTGACAATAATTGATGCTCATGAGTATTTACATGCGAAACAAAAGGCGATTACTTGTAATATGAGAAACAGGGGCAAATAAGAAATTCCCAAACTGTACAATTGCTCTATCCACCAGGTATAGGGATAAACCTAGTTGGAGAAAATGATTGAAAGTACATTCACTACCCACAGAGTAAGGATAAAGACAATGGTGTTAATTCTCCCCAGCTGAGGCTCACAACCACGAATGAGTCAGCAATATTTTCCCCAAGCAGAGTTTATCTGTCACCAGTATTGGAAAATTATCCCCAGTGGAGTTTGGAGAATTATCCCCAGTAGAGGCTGGAGGATTGTCCCCAGTAGAGTCTAAGAGGTTATTCCCAGTGAAGTCGCAACTGGAAAATCATCCCCAGCGGAGTTCATTCCTTTCACAAACAGAAATTCAATCCCCAACAGAGTTTATCATGGCCGACAATGATGATTCATCCCTAGCCGAGGTTATTTCTCCAAATCAACTGGTTCTCTAGCAGAGTTTGTCCTCCCCACAGAGACATTTCCTCGTCAGTTTATTCCCCAACAGAGTTATCCTCTCCTGCAGTTTTATTCTCACAATCATCTTCATCCACTATCCCAAACGGAAACGAAGAGTTCAATTTCTTGCATTCTCCAGCAGCAACCCGGGATTTATTTTCCCCAGCTAGAGAACATCATAAAAAGATTACATTTCCATACATCATGACACATGCATATACGTATCATACAAATACAATCTCATTTATTTTGATAACATCATTGATTGATACATATCATGCATTACATACAGCTAACCTTTACCTTTCAGGAAGGATACAATCAAATTCTCACAAAATTCAAGTTGTAAAGCCCGGGTACGACTGGATAATAGTTTAATCCCCAGTAAGTCGCTGTAAAGCCTGGATTACGACCAGATAGCAGTCGGTCTTATCACTATGAAGCCTGGACCACGACCAGATAGTAGTTCAAATTCAACTTTCCTCTTCAATAGAGATGATTCCTCAGTAGAATACGGACAATCGAAGTTCCTAAAATTCAAATTGAGATGATTCCTCAGTAGAATACGGATGACCGAAGTTCCTAAAATTCAAATTGAGATGATTCTTCAGTAGAATACGGACGACCGAAGTTCCTAAAATTCAAATTGATATGTTTCCTCGGTAGAATACGGACGATGGAAGTTCCTAAAATTCAAATTGAGATGTTTCCTCGGTAGAATACGAACGATCGAAGTTCCTAAAATTCAAATTGAGATGATTCCTCAGTAGAATACAGACGACCGAAGTTCCTAAAATTCAAATTGAGATGATTCCTCAGTAGAATACGGACGACCGAAGTTCCTAAAATTCAAATTGAGATGATTCCTCAGTAGAATACAGACGACCGAAGTTCCTAAAATTCAAATTGAGATGTTTCCTCGGTAGAATACGGACGATCGAAGTTCCTAAAATTCAAATTGAGATGATTCCTCAGTAGAATACGGACAACCGAAGTTCCTAAAATTCAAATTGAGATGATTCCTCAGTAGAATACGGACGACCGAAGTTCCTAAAATTCAAATTGAGATGTTTCCTCGGTAGAATACGGACGACCGAAGTTCCTAAAATTCATCAGAGATGCTTCCTCAGTAGAATACAAACGACCAAAGTTCCTGAAATTCATCAGAGATGTTTCCTCAATAGAATAAGGACAACCGAAGTTCCTAAAATTCATCAGAGATGTTTCCTTAGTAGAATACGGACAACCGAAGTTCCTAAAATTCATCAGAGATGTTTCCTCAGTAGAATACGGACAATTGAAGTTCCTAAAATTCAGATTGAGATGATTCCTCAGTAGAATACTTGAGTCAAAGGGATTCCAAATGCTCACCAATGTCCTAATATGTTCTCAAGATCATCCATGTCAAGTTTCAAGCCTTGTAGAGGAAGTTTGCTCAGTCAATTGCTCAAAGGCCCAAAAATCGACTGTGCTAGGGCAAAAGTCAACTGTGGCCTACATACAATCAAACTTCAAGATTTTTGGCCAACATCCTCATTTTGAAGTATATTTCATAATTTGATCAAGGGTTGATCATGATTCATCAAGGATTGCTCATAATTCATCAAGAACCAAAAGTTGCTAAATTAGGGTTTTATAGGAAAAATCAACTCAACTTTGACCAAGAATAACTTTATCATACTTTATGATAAATGAACCATCAAAATCTCATTTTGAAGAGGATTCCATGCTATAAAATCCATCTTCATCTCCCAAGTTCAAAATATGCACTCACAAGAAGTTATGAATTTGGACATTATAGGTCATTTTGAAAAGTCAACAAAAACACCTTTTTTGTCAAAGCTTCATACATGAGCATGGAATATCAAATTGATATGAGACAAAAATGGTTGATTAGAGGACATCTCAAGCTTTCTAAAAAGTCCAAGAACATCTTCAAAGAGTCAAAATTGAGGAAGTTATGCATTAGTGAAGTTGACCTTTTTTGCAAAATTGCCAAAAGTCAACTATGCCTAAAACTTCAATTTTTACCAAATGGGCCCAATCTTTTTCACTTGTTTTGAGTTGGCAACATAGTCCACGAGTTCTAGCCCTTGGCACTTGTCCTTATCATGTTTTTATTATTTATTTTGATTTTTATTTGAATTAATTCAATTTAAATCAAAACAAATCATATAAAATCCAAAATATTGAAAACAAAAGATTTTGTGCTTGTTTCAGGTTTTAAATTACAGCTAGCAAATATTCAAATTCGTATCAAGGCATGGTGTGTACAAAAAGATTAAATTAAGCCATTTTTGGAAAGATTTTCAAGATGTATCAAATCAAGATCCAATTCATTGATGGAGGAAGATTGAGATCAGTTATCAACCCTAATACATTCCTTGATACATATAGAACAAAGGCAGACCAAAAACTAGGTTAGAAGCAGACGCAGCATCAAGAACACAAACTTGAAAAATCAAGAAAAAGTGCAAACACGAATTCCCACTTAGAGGCAATTTCAGGACCTTTGAACCATTCTAATCGTTTCCTGAGGTCATCAGCAAGCCAAAGCAATCCAAAGCAATCCAAAGCAAGCGTTTTTAAGCCCTATAACGCACTGTAAGTCAGTCACGGTATTGCAATATTCTTGAATTCGAATTGCATCATTCCTGTACTTATAGCATGAAATAGTTATAGATTCTTGATCCATGGAACATTTGCAAGCTTTCTGCATCGTTTAATTTCATTTATATGTCCTGTGTAAGATTTCACCATGGCTAGGGTTTATGCCATCATGTTCAGAATGACAAGATGAGTCCAACCATGGCATTAGAAGTCATTTATCGTGCCCATGGAGAATTTTGAGAAGAACCAAGCTTGTAGCTACGGACAAATGTCCGTAGGTAAAAGTTTGGAAGTTTTACCCACAGAGCGAGGTCAGGGATGACCTATGTGTCACCTTTCCATTGGCGTATTTGAATCCTGGCGCGCTTTTTCTTTGTGCCCCACTAACTTCTTTTATTTTCCATATTATTATTACTTATTTTATGTACAGAAAGAACAAGTGGCACAGTTGGTAAGCGTAGTGTTGGATAATGCTTCAGGACCTGGGTTCGAATCCCAAGTCCCCCAATTTCTCTATATTATTTTGCTTTCTAGGTTCCAGCGTGCACCACGGACTAAGGAACATCATGCACTCTCACCATCCAATCTGCCAAGTGGCCAGATGGCCAAATCTGAAGGCCATCCATGAAGGAGCACCATGGAGCCTAGTCAACGCAATGCACTGGATTCAAGAAGTCAATAATGGATCAAATCTTTTGGGCCAAAAGCTTGCTACCTGCACCCCTCTGATTTACTTTCAGGCCCATTTTTCTTCACCTTTCTTTTTTTTATTTTGCTTAATTAATTAATTTATTTTATTTACTAACAAATAATTATTTTCTTTTTTATCAAAAAAATCACAAAAATAATAACTTTCACAAATTAGATCTAGATTTTTATTTTTATTAAAAAAATTAATTAATTAAATTAGGTTTGTTAATTTAGATAACTTTAATTTCTTTTTTGTACATAATTAAAATTAATTAGAACAAATAGGTTTTATTTCTAATTTAATTATATTTTCTTTTTTCCTAAAAAAACCAAAACATAAAAAATAGGCCATGTATTTATTTTTATTAATTAATTTAATCGCTAGTTAATTTTCATACTTAATTTAGAAAACTTAATTCTTTTATTAAAAATAACAAAAATATTTTTCTTTTGATTAGGTTAGAAGGGTCAAAACCCTAATTTCTTCCTGATCTTAATTTTTTCTCGCGCGCTTTATTTTTATTATTTTTACCCTATTGATGTAACTGTTCACAAGGTTGTAATAGTTTAAATTAGGACTTTATTTTCATTTACCGCTTTACTTTTCAAGGGTTTGTTTTTGGCTATGTAAATACCCGAAGCCTTGTAATAGCGTAGTTTAATTTCCGCATTTTAAATTCCGCAAATTATTAACTGTTAGATGTATGATAATATGATGCATGACAAGAATGTATGATTAATTTGAAAACAATTAGATCACCCTAAAATGTGCAAAGATAATAAATCTGAAACTGAATCACTCGCACATGCGCACTCCTAGGGTACACTCCCACTTGGTTGCCTTCAGTAAACGGTCATTGAGTATAGGATGTTTTAGTGGTCGTCCTTTTGTCCAAAGATCAAAGTTGCCTCGAAAAGGTTGCCTCGGATATTGTTGCCTCGGATAGTTGATCTAAGAGATTAGGGTTATTACTAAGACGTCCTAATATTGCTTTAGTGACCGTACGTCCCTTTCGAATTGACCCTCAAAACTCCAACGACGGTGCTACCTACTCACTAATAGTGGGATAGAATTGTCTGAAGGAAACAAGCATAGAACGATTCTTTTTTCGAGTAGGTAGATTAGCTCTTAAGTACTTGCTCAAACAAAACAAACTTTTTCACACTTACACTCCTTTACAAACAAAGTTTTCAAAAAACACTTCATTACACTCTTGAAGACAGAAGCAAGAGTTAAATCGAAGTCAAAACAAAAGATTTTCAAATCACCCAAACACAAAGAAAACAATTTTGAAAATGATGAGCAAGTACCTAAGAGCCCGTAGATAACTACGGATAGAAAGGGTGCTAATACCTTCCCTTTCTATAATCTACCTCCCGTACTCAGAAATATCTCGAAAAAAGAATTTTTCGGTGCTTTTTTCCTTTCCTTATTGGATAAAATAAAAGTCGGTGGTGACTCTTGCTTACCGCGACATTTTGCAAACACAAACGCAAAACACAAACCAACGAATTTCCTAAAAAAAAGGGAAACACGTCCCAGTTCTGGCCACCGTATCACACCTGGAATGTCTTTATATGACTAGGAAAATGTTGTACCCCAAAATTTGCCCTCCCATATTCTTCAAAGTTTTGACAAGCATCATCTCAATTTGCTCAAAGTCTACTCAAGGGCTACACAGTCAAGCACCCTCCTAAGCCAATCAAAAACTAGGGTTTTGGTTCTTGCAAGAAAGTTGAGGTTTTCAAGGGCTCAATCAAGTCCCATATGCTCATATACATTGTCAAGCATCTACATGCCAAGTTTCAAGGCTCACAGCATCAAGTTGCACAGTCAAAAACCCTAATTGCCTCACAATCAACTATAGGGGCAAAATGGTCATTTGGCAGTCAAAAGTCAAAAATTTTGGTCAACATCTTATTTTGAAGCCACAATCATCATTTGATCAAGTCTTGATCATGATTCTACAAGAATGGCTCAAAAATCATCAAGATGCAAAAGTTTCCATTTTTGGACAGTCGAAAAGTCAACTGTAACTTGACCAAAGCATAACTTTTTCATGGTTCATCAGAAAAACCCCATCCAATGCTCATTTTGAAGGAGAGGACATTTCCTACAACTCATCTTCACATTCCAAGTCCAAGAAATGCTCTCACAAGAAGTTACCAATTTCAACATTATAGGTCATTTTCAAAAGTCAACAAAAAGGAATTTTAAGTCAAAGACCATAACTTGAGATTGGTAAATTCAAATGACATGGGACCAAAGGCATTGGTTAGAGGACTTCAAGACCTTTACAAAATGTCCAAGAACATGTTCATATGATCAAAATTGAGCAAGATATGCATTGGAGAAGTTGGGAAATTTTTGTGAAATGGCAAAGGTCAACTATCCTTGAAACTTCAATTTTTGACAAAAGGGCCCACTTTTTTCCACTTGATTCAGCCTTGTCATGCCACCCACGTATCCCATGATCAATTTCAAGACCAAATAATTATTTTTCTATTTTTATTTAATTTTTATGGATTTAATTCATTTTAATCCATAATAATTCAAGTAAATCTAAAAAAATTAATTAAATGGTATCTTATGGTTTGAATAGCCTTCATGAAGCATTTGCAACCTACCAATTTCGTGCTAAGCTCATTTAGGCATGAAAATTCAAATTTTGAACAAGCTTTGAAAGGCCTTGAATGGTGGTTAAGACAAAATCCAAAGCTTAATTGCAATGGTTAAAGACTCCTAAATGTGACATATTCTCACTCATTACTATATATACAAGCCTTGCAAGCCTCATTCACGACCTGAACATTACACAAACGGCCAGAGCAAAATCCAAAAAGTGTCAAAAAAAGTGTGGATCAAAAGGAGTATTGCAAGCATTTTCAGGCCAAAAGGAGAACGTGGCTCTCTTCTTTGCCATCCCCTGAAGCTAAAGCAACCCTTGCCACGTCCTAAGATCCATCATACCGCGCTGTAAGTTCTTCCCAGGTCCCTCAAAATCCCATATTATTTTTTCTTACATACTTGTGTGCAGGCTTCAAAGAAGGCTTATCATGCGCCTCACAAATCCAAAGCGCCAAGTCTCTCCAAGTGCAAATCCAATGGCCACAAGGGAAGGAGCATCATGTTCTCAGGTCAACACAGGCGCAGGCAATCTCCAAAGTCAAACAAAGCTGGCTTCTTGATGGGCTTCAGATTCCAATCAAAACACCCCAATCTGGCCCAAAACCCCCCTTGGGTTTGCAATTTTTATTTTGTCATTTTTATATTTTGTTTGTCTTATTTTATTTTTTCCCTTTTATTAACTATTAACATAACTAACCTTTTTTCATAAAAATAAAAAAAAAGAACTAATATTATTATTATTATTAATTTCATTTTATTTTTATAAATAAATACTAATAAATTGAGTTAATTTTAATTAGGCAACTTTAACCTTTTTTCTTAATAATTAAAATAAATTTAGAATTAGGTTTTTATTAACTTTTAATTTTATTTCCTTTTATTTTATTTCATTAAAAACATAAAAATACAAAAACATTTTTTCTTTTAATAAATTAATTAATTAGTTTAATCATTAGTTTTAATTTCATTTAATCACAAAAAAGGACAAAAAAATTCAATTCTTTTCTTAAAAGGGGCAAAACCCTTAGGACGTTCCCGATTTAATTCTTTCGCGCGCATTTATTTTATTTTGATTATTTATGTAACTGTCTCCAGATATGTAATAGTTAAATAGGAATTTTACCGCTTTATTTAAATTTCTCGCACTTATTTACCAAAACGGGTCTTTGTTTTTTGGCGATGTATAGACCCGCGCCTTGTAATAGTTAGAATTTATATTTCCGCAATTTACTTTTCCGCACTCCTAACTGTTAATAATGCATGAAAGAATGTATGTAAATAAAATTAATCCGTAGCTCACAAATAACATGTACAAAGACAATTAACTGAAAAACAACACACAAAGCACATGCCACTCCTAGGGTACGCCTCACTGGTTGCCTCGACGTGGTCATCAAGTATAGGGTGTCTTAGAAGTCGCCCTTTTGTCTAAAGATCCAGTTGCCTCGAAACGGTTGCCTCGGATACAAAGGATCTAGGACATTAGGGTTACTTCTAAGGTGTCCTACCATTGCTTCGGTGACCACACATGTCCCTCATAATCGAATTGACCCGAACACCTCCAACGATGGTGCTGCCTACCTCTCAATGGTGGGATAGCACTATCTAAAGGACTCTTACACATCCTAATTCCTTAGAGTAGGTAGATCTCATGGGTACTTGCTCTTTTCAAACAAACAAAAAAAACAACTTTTCGCACCCACACTTTCAAAAGGTTTTCAAACAAATTTTTCATACACTCTTGAGGACAGATACAAGAGTTACTTAGAAATCTTTCAAACGAAACTTTTTTCAAAACCCACACACACTTGAAAAGCAAACAAATTTTGAAAACATAAGAGCAAGTACCTAAGAGCCCGTGGATAACCACGGATAGAAAGGGTGCTAACACCTTCCCTTTCTATAAATCTACCTCCCGAACCGAGAAACATTCTCGAATAAGGAATTTTGCTGTGCTTTTGTCCTTTCCATGTTGGAGAACATAAAAGACGGTGGCGACTGTTGCTTACCGCGACATTTCGCGAAACCAGCTTAAAAAACAGTCAGTTCTATTTCCACCGGTCACAGAACTGGCGACTCTGCTGGGGATACAATAATAAGTGAGGTGTACCTTAGGATTAGACCACTCTTATGTTTTCAATTGCTTGATTTGCTTGCTTTAATATTGTGGGCTTGTTTTGGGAGTTTCATAGATCCTAACCCGGATTTGGGGGATACCTTTTAGGTAGCAACAAACTGTGAGGGAACTGTGCGGGGTATACCGACACGGTTGAAGCAGTTGCTACATTGATGTGGCACTTTGGTGAGTACCGGTAACCCTTGAGTCAAGTCAAGGAGAGTACGGGGCCGCCGCGTGGTGTCGTGAAGCATCAACTGCCATTAGGAACCTTACTTGACCATCCTGGCCTCTTTAGGGGTAGTGAGATGACCGACTTTGGTGCAATCCGAAGTTGGTTGATACTCGATACTACACTCATTGAGGGTTGTTTTCTTGGAATATTTTGATCACCAGTCCAGTGGCTAAATCAAAACAATGAACACAGAAAACAACCCAATGATATTGAGCTCCTTAGAACCCGGTTACTTTTGATAGGACAGGTTTTTGAGCCCACCAACTTCAAGAGGGTAGTACCCAAACTTCATGCTGGCCTGAACTCTAAGGGCTGTCTTGTGTGACTTGTGTGCCTTCAAACTTGACTACTTGCATGCTTGTTATCTGACACTTGAGTTTCTTGCAGGTTTTGTTTACAGTCCTTAATCTGGACTCATTACAAGGCCTACTTACCTCACTCCATGCATAGCATAACATCATAACATCATACCATTGCATACATCCTACATAAGGACTAATCCATTTCAAGGATCTCAAGGGCTTGTGATGCAGGTCATGATGAACCAACTGTCTAGCAAGGGGAAAAGGGGATTTATTTTCCTCTAGCTGAGGTTGTTCAGAGATCAAAACATGGTGACTTGAGTCAGGGGCTATGACCCACTCGATATGGTGAGCCTTGACTCTTGAAGAAGGACTCTCAACAACATAAAGTTCCTTCAATCAAGCTACGAAATTCAAATCCTAACAACTTTTCTTGTTTACCCCACGAGATCTTTGAAAGCAGTGCATGCATACATATATATCATTGCATTACAGGTACCCTTTCCACAGGTTACTTACCTTCTTCGCTGTTTATTTCAGCAATGGCTTCCCAACAAGACAATGAGAATCTTTATGCTCAAGAGACTCGGTTCAAGGCAATCCTCCTAAACCTATCCAAGGGGCAGGAAAAATTGAGAACACTCCTCATGGGGACTTTGGTCAGGAACAGTTCTGAGGATGATAAGGACGAACGACTGAAACGTCTACAAGCTGAGGTGGATACAATGAGAACCCAGATGCTGGGGCAAACGACTCTTATCCAAGACTTATCTCAAAGACAAGGAGAGCTCAGGGTTCTCATCAACCAACTGCTTCGGGATAACCAACTAGGCAAACATCTAAGGTTGAAAAGCAAGACATCATTCAACCACCTGTGGTGCAAGAAGACAAGGGAAAAGCTCCTCAGTTTGCTTCAGGGTCACAAGCCCAGCAGCAACCTCTCCAGCATCAACAGGGTAATCGGCATAAGCGAAATACGTCTGGAAGACATTTCTCGGAGACTGGTATACCATCATCACTGATACTGAGACACTTGTTGGAGGTCAAGCTGATTGCTTTAAAAGATCCTCCTAAGAATCTCAATATAACCTCCCTGAAGTACAATCCTGATGAAAGGTGTGCCTACCATTCTGACAGTCCTGGACATGACACTGACGAATGTTGGAGCTTGAGGAACAATATCCAGGACTTGATCGACGAAAGGGTGCTGGAGTTCATGCCGGGTGGCAAAATGAAAATCTTCTGCTGAGAATCTTCCATCTGAGATGACTAGTGCAAACTAAGAAGCTTTTGCTCATTCGAATGTTCAAGTTGTATTTTTCTTTGATTGATCAAACATTTGTTCATGTCAAACTCTTTTACTTTATCAATGCATCGCATATGTCTGTTTTGAATCAATATATTCGCATTCGCTATATTCAAACTGCTTTCATTTTTGATGTCAACTCTCAATTAATAATTCTAAGCCTCTTGAGGGAGGATGACGAAAACGATACCACAATCTACAGTATGCTTTTGAACAGACCCCGCTGATGAGGTACAAGCATTGTTTCAATTCCTAAACACTGGAGTTATAAGGAAGATAATCCCTCGTCAACCCCTTTGAGCCAAAGAAGTCAGAGTTTTTCTTTTCGAAAATTAAAACCCTTAATCATAACCTGGGGCAGGGTAGTTCTCTCAGCTGATCTAGGTGCACAACGAATAGCATCAAAGGAGTCCTTCCAAAATAAAAGACCGTGATGGTTCCGAATAATCATAAAGACAGGCAGTCATTACCAAAATAAACGCCCAATAAGTCAAAACCTATGAAGGAGACTTACAAAACTGGGGCATCCCGCTGACTGCAATCACAAAAGAAACGGTTCAGGCAAAAATAGGGATAACGAAATCAAAAAGAAAGAGGTCCTACAAACCCTCAACCAAAAAAGAAATGACTTCCTATTCAAAATAAACTGTCAATGTCCGAACCATCACTGGTATATCAAAGCAAAGACTCAAACAAGGTCTAACGCACGATCAACTGAGTTTAGGTCTGAAGAACATCACGAAGAGCGGGTGGGTACAGATAAATTGGAGCCTTTATCCTTTGTTTCTTAAACCATGAACCAGGCCACGTTACAACCCTCAAAAAGTCCTAGCTGAAGCATGGGTTAGTTCGAAAGCATACTGTTACGAAAGGTATCCCGACTCCTTAAGGCTCGCTGTAAAATAATGAGTTGACATCACATTTTACAAAATTTTCTTGTTTTACTGAAAAAATACATTTTCGAAAAACTTCAAGACAGACATGAGCTTTGCATTTTAATATAACATTGCTTGCATATGACTATTTGTTTGAACATCATAGAAGTTCGCACGACGAATGTCTAATGAACAAAAGCACCTCCAATCAAGGGGCATGGCATGATCATTGTCCATCATCTGGGGCAGTTAAGTCAAGATTCGGAGAATCTCTCAAAAGGCCAACCAGCTTGGGGAAAATCTCCATCTGAATAACTTGGGGCATGGATATGAATTCCCGTAACGAATCTTGCCTGATCAAACATCTTCTGGTCACATAGCGACACAACAACAGGGGCAACTCCCTACATCCTGAGAGCATAGTCGAAAAAATACTACGCATAATCAAAGACCCGCTAGGTTGACACACCTAGGCAAAAATAAGGGCTTCCCGGCGAACCAAAAGGGTTCGGGCAAAATAAGGGATGAAAATGAAAAAATCTGTACACCCGGCAAGTCGAAAACCTGAAAAGGCGACTTGGGCAAAAATGGGTATCCCGTTGGATTGAAAACCCGAAAGGGCGGTCCAGGCAAAAATTAGGGATCAAAGCATACGACTATGTCCCGTCATCTTGTCACTTGCCTACCAAAAGAAGATTTGTCAAATCGACAGTCCTCAAGCACCTCTACAGGTACCTTCTCCCACAGAAGCTGGGGCAATAAGAGTTGCCCAAACTGTACAGTTGCTTTCCTCCAGGTACAAGGTAGATTCAGGTGAAGAATTTGACCAAGATACCTTCACTCCCCGTTGAGTTAGACCAGAATCATAAATACTCTCCCCAAGCAGAGTTGGTCTCCCGTCAGCCCTAACAAGGCACTGTATCTCCAGCAAGTCAGCAACACTCTCCCCAAGCAGAGTTAGTCTACTGTCAGCCTTAAGGAAGTTGGGTATCCCCAGAAAATCTCAATATTCCCCAACAGAGTATACAGATGTTCCTAAGCAAGCGTCCCCGGCAGTCTTAAGATAAGATTGTTCCCCGGCGGAATACCAGACACCCCAGTGGAGCCACTTCCCTAGTGCAGTCCAAAAGCTTCCCCAGGAGAGTTGAATCATCCTCCCCAGTAGACTCTGGAAGCTTATCCCCAGTAGATTCTGGAAGCTTATCCCCTGCAGAGCACGAACGCGTCTCCCCGGCTTTATTCAAGGTTATTCCCCACCAGAGCTTATAACTGGGTTATCCTCAGCTAATTACCACGGAAGGATCATCCTCGGCGAAGTTCTCCCCATCCCCCAACGGAGTTCATCAAATCTTCCAACAAAACATATCAACGGTATCCCCAGCAGAGTTATCATCAAACCTCAACGAAGTATCTCTTCCCACAGAGGATTCCCCGCAGAGTAATCTCTTCAACAAGTTTATTCCTCAACGGAGTCATCTTCTCCTAACCGGTTTATTCTTACAATCAACATCCCCAGCAGAAACAAAGAACTCTACTCTTCAAACATCAGCCCAGGATTCAACGAACTTCCCGGCATTCGTCAAGGATTTATTTTCCTAGACGAAAATACATTCATAAACATTTCACATTTTATACATCCTGCTTACATACATGATAAAGTGCATACGACACTATCTCGTTTGTTTTTGAGAACATCATGACATCATGCATTTCATACATCATGACATTGCATACAACTAATGTTTTGCCTTTTCAGGAAAAGGTCAATCCAAAGATGATTACTATCAACTGTCGCAATTCCAGATTCGATACCTGTATCTAGCCAGGGCATATCTGTGAGCGATTGATTTTGGATTCGATACCTGTATCTAGCCAGGGCATATCTACATTAAAGAGATTTCAGAGATAGCTTGGAGATGCTTCGGACCCGGATGCTATTCTATTGCTTATTCAGATGTCCTTCTAGAGATGGTTCAGATGCGATCCAGAAATGGCTACATTCTGATACTTATTCCAGGTTCCCTTCTAGAGATGGTTCAGATGCGACCCAGATATGGCTACATTCTGATACTTATTCCAGATTCCCTTCTAGAGATGGTTCAGATGCGACCCAAATATGGCTACATTCTGATACTTATTCAGATTCCCTCTCAGAGATAGCTAAGAAATGCTCCTGATATGGGTGCTATTCTTTTGCTTATTCAAGAGTTTCCTTTCAGATATAGCTGGGAAATGCTCCAGAGATGGATGTTGTTCTTTTGCTTATTCAGAGATAGCGATAGAGATGCTCCAGACCCGTATGTTATTCTTTCGCTTATTCAGATTTTCTCTCCAGTAATAGCTCAGAGATGCTCCAGACCCGGATGTTATTCTATTGCTTATTCAAAGTTTCCTTTCAGAGATAGCTTAGAGATACTCCGGACACGGATGCTGCTCTATTGCTTATTCAGATGTTCTTCTAGAGATGGTTCAGATGCGACCCAGATATGGCTCCATTCTGATACTTATTCCAGATTCCCTTTCAGATATAGCTGGGAAATGCTCCAGAGATGGATGTTATTCTTTTGCTTATTCAGAGTTTCTTTTCAGATATAGCTGGGAAATGCTCCAGAGATGGATGTTATTCTTCTGCTTATTCAGATTTTCTATCAATATATAGCTTGGAAATGCTCCAGATATGGATGCTATTCTTTTGCTTATTCAAAGTTTCTTCTCAGAGATAGTTCAGATATGCTCCAGAATCGGATGCTATTCTGTTGCTTATTCAGAAATAGATCAGATATGCTCCAGAACCGGACGCTATTCTGTTGCTTATTCAGGGTTTTTTTAGAGATAACTTAGATATGCTCCAGACCCGGATGCTATTCTATTGTTTATTCAGAGATTCCTTCTAGAGATGGTTCAGATGCGACCCAGACATGGCTACATTCTGATACTTATTCCAGATTCCCTTTTAGAGATGGTTCAGATGTGACCCAGACATGGCTACATTCTGATACTTATTCCAGATTCCCTTCTAGAGATGGTTCAGATGCGACCCAGACATGGCTACATTCTAAGACTTATTCCAGATTCCCTTCAAGAGATGGTTCAGATGCGATCCAGACATGGCTACATTCTGATACTTATTCCAGACTCCCTTCTAGAGATAGCTTTGAAATGCTCCGGACACGGATGCTATTCTATTGCTTATTCCAGATTCCCTTCTAGAGATGGTTCAGATGTGACCCAGACATGGCGACATTCTGATACTTATTCCAGATCTCCTTCCAAAGGCAACTTAGAGATGCTCCTGACCCGGACGCTATTCTATTGCTTATTCAGATTCAAACTCCTAAAGATAACTTAGAGATGCTCCAACCACGGATGTTATTCTATTGTTTATTCCAGATTTCTCTCCAGAGATAGCCTAGAGATGCTCTAGATATGGATGCTGCTCTAATGCTTATTCAGACTTCCTGCTAGAAATGGTTTAGTGGTAACCCAGACGGCGACATTCTGATACTTATTCAGGTTTCCTTTGAGATATAGCTTAGAGATACTCCTGACCCAGACGCTATTCTATTGCTTATTCAGATTCAAGCTTCTAAAGACTAGAGATGCTCCAGCCCAGATGCTATTCTATTGTTTAGTTCAGATTCATTCAAAAGACAGTCCAGATACGATCCAGATTCGGATGACATTCTGTCACTCATTCAAACACAGTATGGATATACCCCAGACGCGGCGGTCATTCTACTATTTATTCGGACGTCAGCAATTAGACACAGACTAGATATGCTCCAGACACGGAGGCCATTCTATTTCTTATTCGGACGCAGCTATCCAACAGTTCCAAATGGCATCTATAAGCCAATTCCCGACAAGGTTCTGTCACACTTCCAGATGGCATCTATAAGCCCATCTCCACAATTATCCATTATACTTCCAAATGGCATCTATAAGCCCATTCCCGACAAGGTTCTGTCACACTTCCAGATGGAATCTATAAGCCCATCCTCCTATCCATCATCTCTCCAAATGGCATCTATAAGCCCATTCCCGCCATCACACTGCTGATATTCTACTATGTGAGTGCAAATTTCTGGGCACTCTAGTGTTCAATCATCTTCCACCTTCGGATCACGAAAGGCACACAAGCCAATCTACATCCTCAGGTATAAGAAGATTGAATAGGGGAAACTGATGTACCCCAAAATTTGCCCTCCCATATTCTTCAAAGTTTTGACAAGCATCATCTCAATTTGCTCAAAGTCTACTCAAGGGCTACACAGTCAAGCACCCTCCTAAGCCAGTCAAAAACTAGGGTTTTGGTTCTTGCAAGAAAGTTGAGGTTTTCAAGGGCTCAATCAAGTCCCATATGCTCATATACATTGTCAAGCATCTACATGCCAAGTTTCAAGGCTCACAGCATCAAGTTGCACAGTCAAAAACCCTAATTGCCTCACAATCAACTGTAGGGGCAAAATGGTCATTTGGCAGTCAAAAGTCAAAAATTTTGGTCAACATCTTATTTTGAAGCCACAATCATCATTTGATCAAGTCTTGATCATGATTCTACAAAAATGGCTCAAAAATCATCAAGATGCAAAAGTTTCCATTTTTGGACAGTTGAAAAGTCGACTGTAACTTGACCAAAGCATAACTTTTTCATGGTTCATCAGAAAAACCCAATCCAATGCTCATTTTGAAGGGGAGGACATTTCCTACAACTCATCTTCACATTCCAAGTCCAAGAAATGCTCTCGTAAGAAGTTACCAATTTCAACATTATAGGTCATTTTCAAAAGTTAACAAAAAGGCATTTTAAGTCAAAGACCATAACTTGATATTGGTAAATTCAAATGACATGGGACCAAAGGCATTGGTTAGAGGACTTCAAGACCTTTCCAAAATGTCCAAGAACATGTTCATATGATCAAAATTGAGCAAGATATGCATTGGAGAAGTTGGGAAATTTTTGTGAAATGGCAAAAATCAACTATCCTTGAAACTTCAATTTTTGACAAAAGGGCCCACTTTTTTCCACTTGATTCAGCCTTGTCATGCCACCCACGTGTCCCATGATCAATTTCAAGACCAAATAATTATTTTTCTATTTTTATTTAATTTTTATGGATTTAATTCATTTTAATCCATAATAATTCAAGTAAATCTAAAAATTTAATTAAATGGTATCTTATGGTTTGAATAGCCTTCATGAAGCATTTTCAACCTACCAATTTCGTGCTAAGCTCATTTAGGCATGAAAATTCAAATTTTGAACAAGCTTTGAAAGGCCTTTAATGGTGGTTAAGACAAAATCCAAAGCTTAATTGCAATGGTTAAAGGCTCATAAATGTGACTTATTCTCACTCATTACTATATATACAAGCCTTGCAAGCCTCATTCACGACCTGAACATTACACAAACGGCCAGAGCAAAATCCAAAAAGTGTCAAAAAAGTGTGAGATCAAAAGGAGTATTGCAAGCATTTTCAGGCCAAAAGGAGAACGTGACTCTCTTCTTTGCCATCCCCTGAAGCTAAAGCAACCCTTGCCACGTCCTAAGATCCATCATACCGCGCTGTAAGTTCTTCCCAGGTCCCTCAAAATCCCATATTATTTTTTCTTACATACTTGTGTGCAAGCTTCAAAGAAGGCTTATCATGCGCCTCACAAATCCAAAGCGCCAAGTGTCTCCAAGTGCAAATCCAATGGCCACAACGGAAGGAGCATCATGTTCTCAGGTCAACACAGACGCAGGCAATCTCCAAAGTCAAACAAAGCTGGCTTCTTGATGGGCTTCAGATTCCAATCAAAACACCCCAATCTGGCCCAAAACCCCCCTTGGGTTTGCAATTTTTATTTTGTCATTTTTATATTTTGTTTGTCTTATTTTATTTTTTCCCTTTTATTAACTATTAACATAACTAACCTTTTTTCATAAAAATAAAAAAAAAAGAACTAATATTATTATTATTATTATTAATTTCATTTTATTTTTGTAAATAAATACTAATAAATTGAGTTAATTTTAATTAGGCAACTTTAACCTTTTTTCTTAATAACTAAAATAAATTTAAAATTAGGTTTTTATTAACTTTTAATTTTATTTCCTTTTATTTTATTTCATTAAAAACATAAAAATACAAAATCATTTTTTCTTTTAATAAATTAATTAATTAGTTTAATCATTAGTTTTAATTTCATTTAATCACAAAAAAGGACAAAAAAATTCAATTCTTTTCTTAAAAGGGGCAAAACCCTTAGGACGTTCCCGATTTAATTCTTTCGCGCGCATTTATTTTATTTTGATTATTTATGTAACTGTCTCCAGATATGTAATAGTTAAATAGGAATTTTACCGCTTTATTTAAATTTCTCGCACTTATTTACCAAAACGGGTCTTTGTTTTTTGGCGATGTATAGACCAGCGACTTGTAATAGTTAGAATTTATATTTCCGTAATTTACTTTTCCGCACTCCTAACTGTTAACAATGCATGAAAGAATGTATGTAAATAAAATTAATCCGTAGCTCACAAATAACATGTACAAAGACAATTAACTGAAAAACAACACACAAAGCACATGCCACTCCTAGGGTACGCCTCACTGGTTGCCTCGACGTGGTCATCAAGTATAGGGTGTCTTAGAGGTCGCCCTTTTGTCTAAAGATACAGTTGCCTCGAAACAGTTGCCTCGGATACAAAGGATCTAGGATATTAGGGTTACTTCTAAGGTGTCCTACCATTGCTTCGGTGACCACACATGTCCCTCATAGTCGAATTGACCCGAACACCTCCAACGATGGTGCTGCCTACCTCTCAATGGTGGGATAGCACTATCTAAAGGACTCTTACATAGCCTAATTCCTTAGAGTAGGTAGATCTCATGGGTACTTGCTCTTTTCAAACAAACAAAAAAACAACTTTTCGCACCCACACTTTCAAAAGGTTTTCAAACAAATTTTTTATACACTCTTGAGGACAGATACAAGAGTTACTTAGAAATCTTTCAAACGAAACTTTTTTCAAAACCCACACACACTTGAAAAGCAAACAAATTTTGAAAACATAAGAGCAAGTACCTAAGAGCCCGTGGATAACCACGGATAGAAAGGGTGCTAACACATTCCCTTTCTATAAATCTACCTCCCGAACCGAGAAACATTCTCGAATAAGGAATTTTGATGTGCTTTTGTCCTTTCCATGTTGGAGAACATAAAAGACGGTGGCGACTCTTGCTTACCACGACATTTCACGAAACCAGCTTAAAAAACAGTCAGTATGTGACTGTGGGTGTGTGTAAGGGTTTAACCATCCTTAAAAATAAAATGAAAAGAAAGACGATGAGCACAAAAGTTTGTATGTGAAAAACGTCCATGATTTATTGAATGTCATATGAAGATGAAATAAAAACCCTTACAAATGGACCATTGTGCCTCGGGCAAGACACACGGTTTTAAATGTGCGAATTGCTTGTGAATATTACAAGTCCAACATAAATGCAAAGATAAATTACTGAGGGATGAAAGTTATTGGGACAAAGTCTCTGGCTTCCCAATTGCGAAGTCCTCCATTGATAGTAGGCAAGATCCAATCCTCAAGCTGCAATCCTCTTCACCATCTTCCACCGCATTGACCTCTCGGTTGCTAATCTTCAAGGGTGGCCCTCCAGCACGGGTACGGTGCACAACCTTCTGAGCACTTGAAATGAACCCTAGACCAAACTTGTCAGATTTATACGGAATATCCGGAAGTTTCCCCCAGATGGTGCATCCTCCTTCCTCTACTACTGCTTTGGCGTCCTTTAGAGATGACATCCGGAGCGGAGGTCTTGTAATCTTGGGAATCTGGGACACAGTCTTGGTTACTGCTACCTCTTGGGGACTTCTTCGAAATGTTGAAAAGGAGTTTCAATGAATTCGCCGTCCAATTCCACATACCAGAAGGAATTGAGGTGGCTAATCATATACTATGCCTCTCCGTGGACAATGATAATCTTTCCCTAGACTGGATATTTCAACATCTAGTGTAGTGTAGAGGTGACAACGCCGTCATTATGGATCCACGGTCGTCCTAGCAGACATGAGTAAGAGGGGGTGGATGTCCATTACATAGAAGGTTGAGTTGAAAGTTTGAGTCCCAACCTTTATGTGGATATCCACCTCCCGGTGCACCATCCTCTTTGAGCCATCAAATGCTCCCACGACTATGTTACTGGGTTTTAACGTCAGTCCTTCGCAGTCTAGTCTGTCGAGAGATTTCTTCGATAAAACATTCAAAGATGAGCCAGTGTCCACCAAGACTTGGGCCAGAGTTGTTCCTCTACATTCCACAGACATGCAATGCCTCGTTGTGCTTTCTCCCCCTTGGTGTCAGATCAGCATCTGAGAAGCCTAGGTCGTTGTCCGTTGTCAAGCTGGCCACGCAGTCTTGAAATTGATCAGCAGATGTCTCTTGAGGCACATGGGCTGTCTTTAGAAACATCACCAGGGCTTTCGCATGTGCCTCGGAGCACAGTAACAATGCCATCATGGAGATTTTGGAGGGAGTTTTCCCCAACTGTTCAACTACGTCGTAGTCGCTCTTCTTTATTATTCTCAGGATCTCCTCCATTTCCTTCTTGGAGGTTTCAGGGATAGTCAGTGGTTAAGCCTTCGTCCGGATAGGATCTTCTTGAATACTTTTTCCTCGAGTTTCCGCAGTAGAAGTTTTGGTAGGGATAACAATAGGGGTTGCATCGTCTTCGTCAATAGGAGTACTTGCAGGTATAATTACTGGTACATAAGTAACCTTTGGAGCAGCCACGGGTCTAAAAACTGCCTTTGGGTGGGCAATTTCTGGAGAGAAGACTCTACCGCTTCGGGTAATCTTACTGGTTCCGCCAATATTGATAATGTCAGAGTCTTCTTCTTCGGAGTTTGTTTCTTCGGCGGTCATCCCATCTTGTTTGATGCCATGGTAATAAATGTCCCCACCGTAATTCCACGACACAATTTTGTCTGATTCATACGGGACTGGCCCGAGCATTGTGATTATAAGAGGAGTAGTTTTTGGAACCGATGTAATCCTAACGGGTCTTTTGGGGACCCTGGAAGAATTGGTGGAGATGGTGATGATTGAAACGTCTTCAACAAGAACAAGTGAAACAGGAGTACTTTTAAACAGAATCTCTTTGTTGTCTATCAAGCGTTGAATTCCTGTTTTCAACAAAGGGCAAACAATTGGTGAGGATAAGCAGAGATGGCAGTCTTCATTACAACCCGGGAATACACCGGATTTTAACAAATTTATCTTAATGATTAGGAGTGGAGTCAAGAGTTCATCAATTATGGTAACAAACAAATCTTCTTCAATTGCATTGGTGTTGTGACCATGCTTGGGCATAGGAGCAGAAATGACGTTTGGCTTCTCGGGCGCATCAAACTCAATCTCTTTTGCTTCTATAAGGTCTTGAATCTTGTTTTTCAGGGCCCAACAGTTGTTAGTGTCATGATCCGGACTTTCGGAATGGTATGCACATCTGGAATTTGGGTGATAATGAGGGGACGCCGTGTTGGGGTTCTTTGGAGCTTCTTTTAAAGTTACCAAATTGGATTTCAGAAGGTGTGGTAAAACCTGGGCTAGAGTCATATTGATTCTGGTGAATTTCCGGACTGGCCTTTCCACCCTCGGTTGGTTAGTTCTTGGTTGATCAGATGTAGGCTTTGGGATCATAACGGCCCCTACCATTGGTCGGCGTTCAGCTCTCCCTTGGTTCCTTTGTGGATAAACAGTAGATACCTCCTTCTTCCCAATGAAAGGCTTTCTCACAACTGTAGAGGCAGATGAATCCTTCTGAATCTTTCCAATTTTTATGCTAGCTTCCACCCTCTCTCCGGTCAGTATTAACTCAGTAAATCCGGAAGATGAGCTCCCAATCAAATGGTTGAAGAAAGGGCCCGATAGAGTGCCTAGGAACATATCCACCAAATCCCTTTCAGATAGAGGGGGTTGAACTCTCCCGGCTAGATCCCTCCACTTCTGCGCGTAATCTTTGAAACCCTCATTGGAAGCCATGGCCATACTCTGAAGTTGAGTACGGGTAGGCGCCAAATCTGCATTATATTGGTATTGCTTATAGAAATCTGCGGCAATATCTTCCCAGTTATGGACATTGGCCCTTTCCAATTGGTAAAACCAATCTAGTTGTGTTCCAGATAGGCTATCTTGGAAAAAATGTAACCACAAGTCTTTATCGGCGGAGTGCGGCTGGATCTTTCTCACATATGATCGGAGGTGCATCTTAGGACATGACACCCCATCATATTTTGCAAACAACGACACTTTGAACTTCGGTGGGATCACAATTCCCGACACTAGTCCCAATTCTTTAAAGTCTAGATCTGGCACCTTTTGTATTTCCATAGCGCTCAAACGCTCTTCAAGATGTCTGTACTTATCATCTGCTGGAGGATACTGTTCCTCGGAGTAGTCTTCCTCTTCAGATTCTGACAAAACCACTGTTTCTTTTCCTTTCCCTTCTCCTTCCTCGGAAGTGGTTGCAAAATTCAAGGTTCTTCTAGTCTGTCCCTGAAACCTTCTTCCCATGTTCAAAACCCCAGTGACCTTCTTTGTTTTCTTCTTTCTTTCTTCAGCTAACAGAGTCTTCAACTCTTCTTGCCCCTTGGATAGGGTCATGAGTAACTGTTGAAACTGCGTGTTTTGAACTTGAAGATCTTTGACTGTCTGTTCGAGATCCATCTTAGTGAAATAAAAAGTAGAGAGATGAGGAAACTCGTTGCAAAAGACTTGTTTATGTTATGATGAATGATATGTGCATATGTAATGTTTTCAAGGATTTTTAAAGATTCAAGTTCATTTTAGACAAAAAGAAACACACGTTATATTAATAAGATAGAGTTTGAGTACATCAATTCCCCTTGGGAAAAATAATACAACACTCTAAGATAAAAAAGTAGTGCGCATCCTCTTTGGTGCAATGTAGGCATTTAGAGTCTGCTCCATATGAAGTAGCCTAGTGAGTTCCAAAACCTTATTCTCGCTTGCGTAGAATTGGGCTTCGAAAGTATCTCGCTCTCCTTTGAGCTATATCCAATCCCTTTGTAGATCTTCCAGAGATGTGGGCATGTCAGGAAGGAGGATAGTGTATGGAACTTCTCCTTCCTTAACAGGCTCAATGATCACCGGGAGAATGGAAAGATAAGGCATCATAAGACTTTGAGCGCGGGTTCGTACCCACTTGAGGTAAGGCTCAAGAGGGATGGAATTCTTGTGTCCCAAAGTCTTTCTATCCACCTTGTTTGGCATCCTCCATGCTCGGATGAATCTCTGGCGAAGACCTTGATCGTCGTTGTCGTAGTCGAATACCAAGCCTTAAATCAACATCTCATGCGGGCCATCCCTTCGGGCATAACCAAACTGTCTTAGAGCTAAGCATGGGTTGTAGGTGATGCCTCCCCTAATGCCAAGTAGAAGTACATTAGGGAATTCCCCATAACGGTCAACAATGATAACATTCTCCTTGGATCGAGAGCACCAATGAATATCTGAATGTTTGAGTGTCATTAACCTTTGTGACCACCTTAATCTTTGCTCATTCTTTAAGACTGATTGGGGAAGATGGGAAATAAACCATCTTTCCAGGAGAGGAGTGCAACATATAAGGACACTGTTGTACCCCAAAATTTGCCCTCCCATATTCTTCAAGATTTGTCAAGGTCAATCTTCAAATGGTTCAAAACCTCTCAAGGGTTTGCACAGTCCAATTGCCTCCTAAGGCAGTCAAAATTAGGGTTTTGGTCCCTTCAGTGAATTTGGGGTTTTCAATGGCTCAATCAAGTTCCATATGCTCATATACATTGTCAAGCATCTACATGCCAAGTTTCAAGGCTCACAAGGTCAAGTTGCACAATCAAAAGCCCTAGTTGCTCCACAATTAACTGTAGGGGTAAAATGGTCATTTGGCAGTCAAAAGTCAAAATTTTTGGTCAACATATTATCTTGAGCTCACAATCATCATTTGATCAAGTCTTGATCATGATTCCTCAAGCATGGCTCAAAACTCATCAAGATGCAAAAGTTTCCATTTTTGGACAGCTGAAAAGTCAACTGTAACTTGACCAAGGCATAACTTTTTCATGGTTCATCAGAAAAATCCCATCCAATGCTCATTTTGAAGGGGATGACATTTCCTACAACTCATATTCACATTCCAAGTCCAATAAATGCTCTCACAAAAAGTTATCAATTTCTACATTATAGGTCATTTTCAAAAGTCAACAAAAAGGCACTTTAAGTCAAAGACCATAACTTGAGATTGGTAAATCAAAATGACATGGGACTAAAGGCATTGGTTAGAGGACTTCAATACCTTTCCAAAATGTCCAAGAACATGTTCATATGATCAAAATTGAGCAAGATATGCATTGGAGAAGTTGGGAAATTTTTGTGAAATGGCAAAAGTCAACTATCCTTGAAACTTCAATATTTGACAAAAGGGCCCACTTTCTTCCACTTGATTCAGCCTTGTCATGCCACCCACGTGTCCCATGATTAATTTCAAGACCAAACATTTATTTTTTCATTTTTATTTAATTTCTGTGGATTTAATTCATTTTAATCCATAATAATTCAAATAAAATCAAAAAAATTAAAAGAATGGTATCTTGTGGTTTGAATGGCTTTCATACAACATATTCTAGTTGCCAAATTCGTGCTAGGCCATTTTGAGCACAAAATCATGGTTTTGAACCAAACTTGGAATGTTCTTTAATGGTGTTAAAGCAAAATCCAAAAACTTGAATACAATGGATCATTGGCTCATCATATCACTTAAATGCATTCCCATACATATGCAAAAACCAAGACCTAATACATTACACGCACAAGCTGCTGCAGAAACACCCTAACCATATTCAAAAAATCAAGCAAAAAAGTCAAATCTGAAATCAACCTTCCAGCACAATCCAAAGCCTTAGAGTGACTCAAACACCTTGCTGACATTCCCAGGGACGATTTGCAATCAAGAACAAGCCCTAGCACTATGAGAATCACCCACTTCAGTCACACGGTTTGCCTATTTTTTCTAGAATCGAAACTCATAATTCTTGCGTATTTAACATGATATAATTGTTGCTTTGCATTGCTATGACCTTTCTAAAGCTGATGGTATAGGTGAATTGAGTTATAGAGCCATGAATCAAAAGACACCATTGTTGAATGCTAGGGTTTCAGAGCTCTCAGATTAGGGCTTTTCACATACATCAAAATTGGACCACATAACGCATATGGTTGAATTCGTCAAGGCCAGACGAATTCAACCCAACCATCGCGCCCTTTTTATATAACACGTACTGCTAATCGCTATTTTTTACATTTGCAATTTGTGGGGGTTAAAAACCCCCGCTATCTGCTTTATTTTTTACAGGCCAGGTGAAGAAGACAAGACGTGGAAGTCAGCTATTGGTTCGTTCAAATATAACGGCGCGCGCTTTATTGATTCCAGCGTGTATTGTTATCTTCTCATAATATTTTCTTTATCCACTATACTAACAATTACAAGCGTTTGGTGTAGTGGAGGAGGACGTGTCTGGCAATCAATGGGACCTGGGTTCGATTCCCAGGTCCCCCAAACCTTGTTTCATATTTTTTCAAACATGTTCCTATGCAGGCTAGTCAATGTACTCCACCATACGCCTCACCAATCCACATGCCAAGTGTCTCAAAGGACATATCCAAAGGCCAAAAGATGAGGAGCACCATGCTCCTGGTCGACCCATGCTCCAGGCAGTTTCAAAGTCAAAAGGGCTTGATGCAAATGGGCCTAAAATTTCCAGACCCACCTCCATTCTTGGGTCAACACCCCATGGGTTTCTATTTCTTTTTCTATTTTCCTTTTCTTTTTCTTTTCTTTAATTATTATTATTCTTAGTATTATTTAATTAATTAACATAATTAACATTTTTTTCCATAAAATTCAGAAAACCAAAAAAAACTAATATTATTATTATTTATTAATTTCATGTTATTTTGTAAATAAATTCTAACAAATTAATTAGTTAATTAGGTTTAATTTTAATTTCCTTTTTTTATAATAAATAAAATCAACTTAGAACTTAGGTTTTCTCTAACTTTTGACTTCTAATTTCTTTCTATTTTATTTCATTAAAAACATAAAAATACAAAAAACATTTTTTTTAATTAATTAATTAGTAATTAGGTTTAAATTTCATTAATTGCAAAAAAAGGACAAAAATTCAATTCTTTCTTAAAAGGGTCAAAACCCTTAGGACGTTCCCGATTAAATTTCTATTCGCGCGTATTAATTTCTTTTGATTATATTTATGTATCTGTACAGAGTATGTAATAGTTAATTAGGATTTTATCGCCTTATTTAAATTCTCGCACTTTATTTTCCAAAACGGGTTTTTGTTTTTGGCGATGTATAGACCCGCGCCTTGTAATAGCTAGATTTATCTTCTCGCAATTTATTTTCCGCACTCCTAACTGTTAAAAAAATGCATGAAAGAATGTATAAGAAATAAAATCAATCCGTAGCTCACAAATAACATGTTCAAAGATAAACGTAAATTGAAATTGAACACACATGCACATGCCACTCCTAGGATACGCCTCACTGGTTGCCTCGAACGTGGTCATCAAGTATAGGGTGTCTTAGAGGTCGCCCTTTTGTCTAAGATCCAGTTGCCTCGAAACGGTTGCCTCGGATAAAAGGATCTAGGACATTAGGGTTACTTCTAAGGTGTCCTACTATTGCTTCGGTGACCACACTGTCCCGATAATCGAATTGACCCGAATACCTCCAACGACGGTGCTACCTACCTCTCAATGGTGGGATAGCACTATCTAAAGGACTCTTACAAAGCCTAATTCCTTAGAGTAGGGAGATTTCTCTTAAGTACTTGCTCTTTTCAAACAAACAAAACATCTTTTCGCACCCACACTTTCTAAAAGTTTTCAAACAAATTTTTCATACACTCTTGAGGACAGATACAAGAGTTACTTAGAAATTTTTCAAACGAAACTTTTTCAAAACCCACTCACACTTGAAAAGCAAACAATTTTGAAAACATAAGAGCAAGTACCTAAGAGCCCATGGATAACCATGGATAGAAAGGGTGCTAACACCTTCCCTTTCTATAAATCTACCTCCCGAACCGAGAGACATCTCGAATAAGGAATTTTGCTGTGCTTTTGTCCTTTCCATGTTGGAGAACATAAAAGACGGTGGAGACTCTTGCTTACCGCGACATTTCGCGAACCAGCTCAAAAAACAGTCAGTTCTATTTCCACCGATCACAGAACTGGAGACTCTGCTGGGGATCTATAAGTGAGGTGTACCTTAGGATTAGACCACTCTTATGTTTTCAATTGCTTGCTTTGCTTGATTTAATATTGTGGGCCTGTCTTGGAGTTTCATAGATCCTAACCCGGATCTGGGGGATACCTTTTAGAAAGTAGCAACAAACTGTGAGGGAACTGTGCGGGGTATACCGACACGGTTGAAGCAGTTTGCTACGTTGATGTGGCACTTTGGTGAGTACCGGTAACCCTTGAGTCAAGTCAAGGAGAGTACGGGGCCTCCACGTGGTGTCGTGAAGCATCAACTGACCTTAGGAACCTTACTTGACCATCCTGGCCTCTTTAGGGGTAGTGAGATGACTGACTTTGGTGCAGTCCGAAGTTGGTTGATACTCGATACTACACTCATTGAAGGTTGTTTTCTTGGAATATTTTGATCGCCAGTTCAGTGGCTAAATCAAAACAATGAACATAGAAAATAACCCGATGATATTGAGATCTTTAGAACCCGGTTACTTTTGATAGGACAGGTTTTTGAGCCCACCAACTTCAAGAGGGTAGTACCCCAAACTTCATGCTGGCCTAAACTCTAAGGGCTGTCTGGTGTGACTTGTGTGCCTTATCATGTTTGCTGTTTGTGAATACTTGTGGTGTGTCCTTATCATAACATCATAACATCATACAGCATCATATGCATTCACTAACCACTTCAAGGGTTCGAATCTTCATCTTTGTTCTTGTTTTGTAGGACATGGAAACTATTCGCAGAAAGACAATTCAGATCAACCTTGTAAGGGTCCCTCCTCAGCTTAAAGAGCTCACATCCAGGATTCCCGAGAACTCTTCATTCAGTGAAAGGCATGGTAGACTCATCAGCTTGGTCAACACCAACATTGAAGAAGATATAATAAAGGTTCTCTTCCAGTTCTTTGACCCTTTGCACCACTGTTTTACCTTCCCGGATTATCAATTGGTGCCTACTTTGGAAGAGTTTTCTCAACTTCTGAAGATTCCTATCCTTAGTCAACTACCCTACAACGGTACGGAAAGGGAACCAAAACTTGAAGAGGTTGCTAAAGCATTACACCTACAGCCATCTGACATCAAGGGGCATTGGGAAACCAGAAGTGGTATCAAAGGATTCTTGGCAAAGTTCCTGTTTGAGAAGGCCCAAGAATGTTGGAATTCCCTTGACCTACAAGCCTTTGAAGAAGTTGTGGCTCTCCTTGTCTATGGGTTGGTGTTGTTCCCGAATTTGGATCAGCTTATAGATATCAATGCTGTTAAGATCTTCATGTCCAGGAATCCCATACCTACATTGCTTGGGGACATCCTCCACTCATGTTACACTCGAACCATGAGAAAAAGAGGTGTTATCATGTGCTGCACTCCTCTCCTGGCAAGGTGGTTTATTTCGCACCTTCCACAATCAGTTTTGAAGAACGAGCGGGGTTTGAGATGGTCACAACGATTAATGACTCTTACACATGCTGATATACATTGGTGTTCTTGGTCCAGAGAAAATGTCACTATCATTAATCGTTGCGGAGAGTTTCCTAATGTTCCTTTACTTGGAATTAGAGGGGGCATCACTTACAACCCATGTCTGGCTTTGAGACAGTTTGGATATGCTCGGAGGGATGTCCCTCATGACATGCTGATTCCTGACATAGTTTTTGACTTCGACAACGATGCACAAGGACTTTGCCAGAGATTTATCAGAGCTTGGAGGATGCCCAACAGGGTAGATAGTAAGACACTGGGGGTACAAGAACTCCATTCCCCTGGAACCTTATCTCAAGTGGGTACGAGCCCGCTCCCAGGAGCTGGTGATGCCATATCCTCATGTTCTCCCCGTGATCAAAGAGCCAGTTTTGGAAGGAGAGGTGCCATACACCATTCAGCATCCTGACATGCCAACATCTTGGGAAGAAATGCAAAAGAGCTGGATCCAACTTAAGGAAGAACGAAATTCTCTTGAAACCAGTCTACATGCCAGTGATAAGAAGGTCTTGGAGCTCACCCGCCTACTGCACGAGGAAAAGACTCTCAACACCTACATCGCTCCAAAGAGGATACGCAGTGTCTTTTGGGATTAATTATTTTTGTAATGTTTTGCCTATGAGGCCCTGATGTACTGAACAAATTATTTCTTAATACAATGTGTGTTCCTTTTTGTCTACAATGAACTTGAACTTTTGAAACCTTGAATGCATTGCATAAATAGCATATCATGCATCATGTGCATAACATGTACTCTTTTTCTACAGGTTGCTTAATCTTCTTCGCTGTTTATTTCAGCAGTCATCATGAATCCTGAACCTACTACAGAGCAAGCTATCAAGGCCCTCCAGGCCCAGAATGCCCAGTTTCAAGAGCTGGTCATGAACTTAGCCCAGGGACAACAGGAGTTGAAGGCTTTGCTCCTAAAGAAGAAGAAGAAGAAGAGGACTGTGTTGTTCAACACTGGACGCAGACTCGGGAATACACGGCAGAATGAAGCTGAGCTGACTACTCCATCTGTTGGGGAAGGCAGTCACCAAGAGGGTGTGGTCTCTGACACCGAGACAGATTTTAATGATGAGCAGTACCCTCTTGCTGAGGACAGGTACAAACAGCTGGAGGACCGGTTAAATGCTATGGAGATTCTGTTGGTGTAAGCCCTAGAGGCCAATACTTTTGGTACTTGTATCGAATTATTTATTAATAATAAAAGGCATTTCTTTATTATGTTTGCTTTCCAAAATAATAAAGTCCCTAGAATGGTTTATTGGTTTAATGAAATGTTAAGTGTGACTTAATCATGAGATCCCATTAAACATAAGACACTATTATTAAAGTATCCGTAGTCAAGCTTTAATGTGAAGTGGGATAACATGAAAGCATTAAGATTATTATGAAGATAGATTGATGATCACATCTCATGGATCATAGATAAGGAGTTATCAAGTCTTGACATAGGTATGAATATTAGGAGTAATATTTATACTGGATTGACCCGCTATGAGAATACTACATAGAATGTTATGCAAAGTGTCATAAGTTATTCTCATGATGATAATGGTGTATACCACCCTTCGACCTGAAACCACTATGGACCCTAGATGTAGAGTCAAGTACTTTATTGTTGATCAAACGTCATCCGTAACTGGATGACTATAAAGACGGTTGATGGGTACTTCACAAAGCATGCTAAGGGACATGAGTGACCTAGATGGAATTTGCTCATCCTGCATAACAGGATAAATGTCTAAGGGCCCAATATTGAACTGGACAAGGGTGACACAGTGTATGCCTTGTGTTCAATATAGACATGAGGGCAAAAGGGTAATTGTACAACACAAATATTATCACGGAAAAGGTTTGGTCAGATCACATGACATTTTCGTGACTTGGGTAACAATGATGTGTTGATAGATACCGCTCACTGTTTATTATATTAAATGTGTGATTTAATATAATTGCCAACGTCGCAAAAACCTACAGGGTCACACACATAAGGACAGGTTGATGAGAGATAGAATAAATAAGGAAAACCGTAAGGTACGATGCACTTAAGTGTAATACGGAAAGTGGTAAGGTACCACGTGGATAAGTGATATATGGTACATCATAAGGTATGATGTCCATAAGCTTAATTGGGCTTTTAGCTTATAGCCTTAATTGGGCTTTTAGATTGTAGCCCACACGAGTGATTCTATAAATAGATCCCTTGTGATGAAGCAATTTCACTTGATGCATTTTTGTTTTTGACTCTCTCTCTCACTCAAGGTTTCCATTCGTGATCAGCTAGCACTGTGACCGGAAGCGATCTGTTCGTGTGGACTGAGTAGAGGCGTTGTTCTTCATCAACGCTCGTGATCACAACATCAAAGTTATGAATCGCCACAAGAGGTAAATATTTCTATCACTGACCATGCTCATTCGTAAGGATCGCTAAAGGAAAATTTTAAATTCCACTGCGCTTTTGGTCGCAATTTTCCTTCAGTGGTATCAGAGCCACTTACGAAACCATGGATCTGATAGTTGTTTATATTCTATATTTTCTGTTTTGATTCGATTAAAACCAGAATGAATTGAATAATAAACGAGTAATTAAATTTGGCATCTGTTGTGTACGATTTGGATGATTGATGTTGACTATGCTTCGGAATCCGACATTAGTATGGTGAAGCAGCGATACATCGATCGTCCATAGGTTACACAAGTAAGATCGATCACTTTTATATATGATATAAGTAAATATGATGGAATGATGGTATATGGGATATACTGTTTCTGTTTTGTTCATTCAAACACTTGATGATTGTTATTCCTTTGACCGATCACTGTTCATATGCTTCGGAATCCGACATTAGTATGGTGAAGCAATGGCATGTGATTAATCATACTGAATTATCAATCGAAATGTGTTTGACAGCATGAAATTGTTGCATTAGGGTTCATGACGGCACAAGGGTTGTGTTGTTGCAGAGTTATGCGATTAGGGTTGTGAATGCACAAGAGTTGTGCAAAAATGACGCTGATTTCAAATGAATTGTTCATTAAAATTTTGCGCCGGGGTGCTGCCCCTGACAACCCCGCAAAGGGGTGCTGACCGGGCAGCGGAACCCCCAGCTAACTCTGCGTAGTGTGATCAATCATCGAAATTTAATTTGCCTTTTTTTTAATTAACAAAATTTAAACTAATAATAAAATTGTGTTTATTATTATTGTCTTGTGGTGATCAGTTATGGCCTTAGTTTTTTTCCTTTATTTTGTTTTGGGATTGTAAAATACGGCCTGCGTGTCGTGCCTCTCTCTAAAAATTCTTGATGTAACTTCTTTTCTCATCTCACTCCCTCGTATGTAAAATGAGTTTCTTTTATGTAATGTAATGTTATGAAGAAAGAGAAGAATACAATATCAAAGGAGGATAACCTTGGAGATCTTGCTTGGAGAAGTTTAGATCGTTATTAGGTTAGCTTAGGTTCTCTCATTGGCTTGGGAGAACAATTACGCTAGGGGCCATAACTGTATCCTTTTATGTATATTGATGCATGTGTTTGTATGTTGATGCATGAGAGAGATGAATTGCATGTTGAGCCGGTGAGATCAAACTAATAACAAAATCCCTCAAGTTAAATATTAAGTTCATGCTTTCCAATTTTTAGCACTCATCAAGACTAGTATCGAACAATGTAGGTTTCGCCTACGCGAGGTGCATGTTCTATATTAGTAAGGTGCGATGGGATAATTGTAATATCCAACTGCTAAAACAATGGGTCAAACTTAACTAAACACATTATAATAAGATTATACATGTTTAGAAGCAAGAGTTGGGAATGATTCATATGATGAATTAGAATAAGGAGTTATTCACCCAACTGAAAATATTCGAGAGTTGTATGAGATACAATTGGAAGGAGTTCCTACCTAAATAACCTAGTTTTGTGTAATCAGCCTAACGCTGACTTAGAACAAAGTGAAATGTGGATCTCGACCCACTAGAAAGTCTTCCAACGGGATTTTCCGAATCAAATGATGAGGGTCATTTGGTTTGAGTAAAATAGTGGGAGCATATTTGATTAAAGGCCTAATTAAATATGTTGTTTTAATGATACTTATATTTTCATTTTTTTTGTAGATTACCATGACAATAAACAACCATATTTTGCGATCAATCCTAGATAAGGAAAAATTGTCTGGGACAAATTTCCTGAATTGGCACCGAAATCTGAGGATTGTCCTCAAGCACGATAAGAAGCTGTATGTCTTGGAGACACCGGTTTCTGAAGAGGAACCGCCTAGTTAGGCACCTAAGGCAGAAAGAGATGCTTATAAGAAGCATCTTGATGATGCTAACGAAGCCGCTTGTCTCATGCTAGCTACTATGAACTCGGAGTTGCAAAAGCAACACGAGAACATGTCAGCATTCGATATGATCGGACATCTGAAAATGCTCTATCAAGAGCAGGCAAGAAATGAGAGGTTTCAGGTTTCAAAGGCCCTTTTTAACAGCAAGTTATCTGAGGGAAACCCTGTAGGTCCCCATGTACTCAAAATGATTGGGTATGTGGAGAACCTTGAAAGGTTAAGGTTTCCGCTTGGAAAGGAACTTCCAACTGATTTTATCTTGCAATCGTTGCCAGATAGCTTTAATCAGTTTGTCATGAATTTCAACATGAATGACATGGATAAGAGTCTTTCAGAATTGCTAAGCATGTTGAAAACTGCTGAGCAGAATATGAAGACAAAAGGGAAGTCCATTCTGATGGTCAGTAATGGAAAGAAGCTGAACAAGAGGCCTACCAAGCAGGTTGGTAAAGGGAAAGGCAAGGAAGTTTCCAAGCCTAAACCTACTGTTCATGCTTTGAAGCCTAGTGGAGGCATAGCAAAGGAGGGCACTTGCTTCCATTGCGGTGAGACCGGACATTGGAAGAGAAACTGCCCAAAGTACCTGGAAGATAAGAACAATGGAGTAGGGACTTCAAATTCAGGTATTTTTGTTATTGAAATTAATTTATCTACTTCTGCATCATGGGTATTAGATACTGGATGCGGTTCTCACATTTGTACTAATGTGCAGGGGCTAAATAGGAGTAGAGATTTGGCAAAAGGTGAAGTTGACCTACGAGTTGGAAATGGAGCAAAGGTTGCTGCTTTGGCCGTAGGAACTTATGTTTTGACTTTACCTAGTGGTTTAATAATTCAGTTAGAGAACTATTATTATGTACCTACAATTAGTAGGAATATTATTTCCGTTTCTTGTTTGGACAAGTTTGGTTTTTCATTTATAATAAAGAACAATTGTTGCTCTATTTATTTGAATGATATATTCTATGCTTCTGCACAAATGAACAATGGACTATATGTCCTTGATCTTGAAATGCCAATTTATAACATTAATACTAAATGGATTAAACCTAATGAGTTAAATCCAAGCTACCTTTGGCACTGTCGCTTAGGCCACATAAATGAGAAACACATTTCCAAACTCCATAAAGATGGACTCTTGGACTCTTTTGATTATGAATCATATGAGACATGCAGATCTTGTTTAATTGGAAAGATGACAAAGTCCCCATTCACAGGAAAAGGTGAAAGGGCTAATGATCTTTTGGCCCTCATACATACTGATGTATGTGGACCACTGAACATACCACTCAGAGGAGGTTTTCAATACTTCATCACATTTACTGATGATTTCAGTAGATATGGTTATGTGTATTTAATGAAACACAAATATGAAACCTTTGAAAAATTCAAGGAATTCAAGAATGAAGTACAAAACCAACTAGGTAAGAATATTAAAGTTCTTCGATCAGATCGAGGCGGTGAATATTTAAGCCTAGAGTTTGATGACCATCTAAAGGAATGTGGGATTTTATCCCAACTTACTCCTCCCGGAACACCACAATGGAATGGTGTATCTGAGAGAAGAAATCGAACCTTGTTAGACATGGTCCGATCCATGATGAGTCACGCCGATCTTCCGAACTCCTTTTGGGGACATGCACTATTGACTGCAGCTTACACACTTAACCGAGTTCCATCCAAAAAGGTTGAGAAGACACCATATGAGATATGGAGTGGTAAGAAACCACATATGTCTTACATGAAGATTTGGGGTTGCGAAGTTTATGTGAAACGACAAATTTCAACTAAGCTTGAGCCCAAATCTGACAAATGCTTATTTATGGGGTATCCTAAAGAAACAAGAGGGTATTACTTCTACAATCCTTCTGAGGGCAAAGTCTTTGTCACTCGAACTGGAGTTTTTCTGGAAAAGGATTTTATTTCCAAAAGAATCAGTGGGAGGAAAATAGAGCTTGAAGAAATTCAAGAACCACAAAGCATTGATACACCTATGGAGGAATTAGAGCAGGAAACACAAGTAGTTGTGGAAGAGTAACCTGCTCAAGTAGAAAAAGACCAGCGTAGGTCAAGCAGGATACGTCAACAACCTGAGAGATATGGATATCTCATAAGTGATCAGGGTGATGTATTACTCATGGATCAAGATGAGCCTGTGACCTACCAAGAGGCCATAACTGGTCCTGAGTCCGAGAAGTGGCTAGAAGCCATGAAATCTGAAATGGATTCCATGTAAACAAACCAGGTTTGGACCTTGGTAGAGCCTCCTATAGGAGTTAACCCTATAGGATGCAAATGGGTCTTCAAAAAGAAGACTGACATGGATGGTAAGGTACATACCTATAAGGCAAGACTGGTTGCAAAAGGCTATAAACAAATTCATGGGGTTGACTATGATGAAACCTTTTCACCAGTTGCAATGCTTAAATCTGTTCGGATTTTACTTGCTATCGCTGCATATCATGATTATGAAATATGGCAGATGGATGTCAAAACGTCTTTCCTTAATGGGAATCTTCTTGAGGATGTGTACATGACACAACCTGAAGGATTTGACATACCAGAGGAAGCCCAAAAGATATGTAAGTTACAGCGATCAATTTATGGATTGAAGCAAGCTTCCAGAAGCTGGAATCTTCGTTTTGATGAAACAGTAAAACAATATGGATTCATCAAGAATGAAGATGAGCCTTGTGTCTACAAGAAGGTTAGTTGGAGCATGATCGTATTCCTGGTATTATATGCAGATGACATATTAATCATTGGAAACGATGTCCATACCTTGCAACAAGTGAAGACTTGGTTAGGGAAATGCTTTTCAATGAAGGACCTAGGTGAAGCAGCCTATATATTAGGAATCAGGATCTATAGAGATAGGTCACAAAAACTGCTTGGCCTAAGTCAGAGTACATACATAGAAAAAGTGTTGAGACGCTTTAATATGCATGATTCCAAGAAAGGATTCATACCTATGCAACATGGCATGTGTCTGTCAAAAACACAATCCCCTTCAAGTAAGGAAGAAAGGGATCGCATGGATAAGATTCCATATGCATCTGCAATAGGATCTATCATGTATGCCATGCTATGTACTCGACCAGATGTCTCATATTCTTTAAGTGCAATGAGTAGGTACCAGTCTAATCCCGGTGATGCTCATTGGGTAGCTGTCAAGAATATCCTTAAGTACTTGAGAAGGACTAAGGATTCATTCTTGATATATGGAGGTCAGGAAGAGCTTGCTGTAATTGGATACACCGATGCTAGCTTCCAGACAGATAAGGATGACTTTAGATCGCAATCTGGTTATGTGTTTTGTTTAAATGGTGGCGCCGTGAGCTGGAAAAGTTCAAAGCAAGATACAATTGCTGATTCTACAACCGAGGCTGAGTATATTGCTGCCTCAACTACAGCAAAGGAAGCTGTTTGGATCAAGAAGTTCATTAGTGAACTTGGCATAGTCCATAGCATTGTGGATCCCATTGATCTCTATTGTGATAACAATGGTGCTATCGCACAAGCTAAGGAGCCTAGATCTCACCAACGATCCAAACACATACTTAGGCGTTATCATCTCATTTGAGAGATAATCGATCGGGGAGATGTGAAAATATGCAGAGTACCTACACTTGACAATGTTGCTGACCCATTAACAAACCCTCTTGCGCAGCTGAAGCATGATGGACATACTAGATCTATGGGTATTAGGGGTATGCCTGATTGGCTCTAGTGCTAGTAGGAGATTGTTGGTGTAAGCCCTAAAGGCCAATACTTTTGGTACTTGTATCGAATTATTTATTAATAATAAAAAGCATTTCTTTATTATGTTTGCTTTCCAAAATAATAAAGTCCCTAGAATGGTTTATTGGTTTAATAAAATGTTAAGTGTGACTTAATCATGAGATCCCATTAAACATAAGACACTATTCTTAAAGTATCCGTAGTCAAGCTTTAATATGAAGTGGGATAACATTAAAGCATTAAGATCATTATGAAGATAGATTGATGATCACATCTCATGGATCATAGATAAGGAGTTATCAAGTCTTGACATAGGTATGAATATTAGGAGTAATATTTATACTGGATTGACCCGCTATGAGAATACTACATAGAATGTTATGCAAAGTGTCATAAGTTATTCTCATGATGATAATGGTGTATACCACCCTTCGACCTGAAACCACTATGGACCCTGGATGTAGAGTCAAGTACTTTATTGCTGATCAAACGTCATCCGTAACTGGATGACTATAAAGACGGTTGATGGGTACTTCACAAAGCATGCTAAGGGACATGAGTGACCTAGATGGAATTTGCTCATCCTGCATAACAGGATAAATGTCTAAGGGCCCAATATTGAACTGGACAAGGGTGACACAGTGTATGCCTTGTGTTCAATATAGACATGAGGGCAAAAGGGTAATTGTACAACACAAATATTATCACGGAAAAGGTTTGGTCAGATCACATGACATTTTCGTGACTTGGGTAACAATGATGTGTTGATAGATACCGCTCACTATTTATTATATTAAATGTGTGATTTAATATAATTGCCAACGTCGCGAAAACCTACAGGGTCACACACATAAGGACAGGTTGATGAGAGATAGAATAAATAAGAAAAACCGTAAGGTACGATGCACTTAAGTGTAATACGGAAAGTGGTAAGGTACCACGTGGATAAGTGATATATGGTACATCATAAGGTATGATGTCCATAAGCTTAATTGGGCTTTTAGCTTATAGCCTTAATTGGGCTTTTAGCTTGTAGCCCACACGAGTGATTCTATAAATAGATCCCTTGTGATGAAGCAATTTCACTTGATGCATTTTTGTTTTTGACTCTCTCTCTCACTCAAGGTTTCCGTTCGTGATCAGCTAGCACTGTGACCGGAAGCGATTTGTTCGTGTGGACTGAGTAGAGGCGTTGTTCTTCATCAACGCTCGTGATCACAACATCAAAGTTCTGAATCGCCACAAGAGGTAAATATTTCTATCACTGACCATGCTCATTCGTAAGGATCGCTAAAGGAAAAATTTAAATTCCGCTGCGCTTTTGGTCGCAATTTTCCTTCAGATTCAACGCGTTCCTGGGTTAGATTTTGGAGATCTAGGTTTATCTTCCGGGGTGGTGATCCCACACAAGTTCAAGGCACCTGCCTTTGTGAAGTACGACAGGGCTTCCTGTCCTAAACTTCACCTCCGCTCTTATGTAAGGAAGATCCAACCTTACACTGCAGACAAGAACTTATGGATCCATTTCTTCCAGGAGAGTCTTTCAGGGACTCAACTCGAATGGTTCTATCAGCTGGATGGAACCAATATTCGTAACTGGGAGGACTTGGCTACTGCTTTTTATAAGCAGTATCAGTACAATTCCGACCTTTCTCCCACGCGTACCCAACTCCAGGGTATGTCACTAGGAACGGGTGAAGGTTTTAAGGAGTACGCGTAGAAGTGGAGAGACCTGGCTGGCAGGGTGCAGCCACGGTTGACTGACCGTGAACTCGTGGACATGTTCTTAGGGACCCTGTCTGGTCCATTCTTTAATCACCTGATTGGTAATTCCTCTGCTGGGTTTACAGACCTGATCCTGACTGGTGAGAGGATCGAAGCTGGTATCAAGTCGGGGAAGATACAGAAAGGCGCCTCCTCGAGCTCTGAAAAGAAGCCCTTCAAGAAGGAAGCTAGTGTTGTGTATGGTCCAAGGAGGCAGAACAAACCGGAACGCCGCCAAGCTGTCAACGCGGTGGTAATTTCAAAGCCTGCTGCTGCTCCTCAGCAGTACAACCAGCCAAGAGTTGAGAGGCCCAAAAGACAGTATACTCGGCTCAGTATGACCCTCTCTCAGATATTGCCGCAACTGCTGTCAACCAATCTGGTAACTGTCAAGGAAGCTCCGGAGTTCGTAAACACAACCTCTCCAAAGTACAACCCCAACGCCCGTTGTGCTTATCACTCTGATGGCCCGGGGCATTCTACTGATGATTGTTGGGCTCTAAGGAATAAGGTTCAGGACCTTATCGATGCTAAGGAAATACAGTTCGAGGCGCCTGAAAGACCCAATGTTGTGACTGCTCCCATGCCCCAACATGGAGTGAATGCTGTGGAAGAGGATCTGTATGTAGCTTCTGTGGATGATATTGCTACTCCGCTGTTGACCGTCAAGAGGAACCTGTTGCTAGCCGGTTTATTTCCGGGATTTAGTAAAGGTTGCCATCTATGTGCTGTTTCACCTGTTGGTTGTTGTTGTACCCCAAAATTTGCCCTCCCATATTCTTCAAAGAATTGCCAAGTCAAGCTTCAAAATTCCCCAAGGGTTGCACAGTTCAAGGGCCTCCTAACAGTCAAAATTAGGGTTTTGGTTCTGATCAAGAAAATGAAGTTTCCAAAGGTCCAATCAAGTCCCACATGCCTATAAATATGGTCAAGCATCCTCATACCAAGTTTCAAGACTTTCAGCACAAAATTGCACAGTCAAAAACCCTAATTGCACTACAGTCAACTGTAGGGGCAAAATGGTCATTTGGCAGTCAAAAGTTCAAATTTTTGGTCAACATCTCATTTTGAAGCCACAAACATCATTTGATCAATGCTTGATCATGATTCTCAAATCTTGGCTCAAAAATCATCAAGATGCAAAAGTTTCCTTATTTGGACAGTTGAAAAAGTCAACTGTAAATTGACCAGGGCATAACTTTCACATGGATTATCAGAAAATTTCCATCCAAAGCTCATTTTGAAGAGAAAGACATTTCCTACAACTCATATTCATACTTCAAGTCCAATAAATGCTCTCACAAAAAGTTATCAATTTCAACATTACAGGTCATTTTCAAAAGTCAACAAAAAGAGACTTTAAGTCAAAGGCCATAACTTGAGATTGGTAAATCAAAATGACATGGGACCAAAGGCATTGGTTAGAGGACTCAAATACCTTGCCAAAATGTCCAAGAACATGAGCAAAGCTTAAAAATTGAGCAAGTTATGCCTTGTGGAAGTTGAGAAATTTTTGGATATTTTGAAAAGTCAACATTGATTCAAATGACCTAAAATTGCTAATGGGCCCATTTTTCTTCCACAATTCATTATCCCAAGCATGTGCACGACCATTTGGCCCAAAGGGAAGTTTTTATTCATTTTTTATTTATTTATTTGGATTTTTATTAATAATAATTCATTTAAATTAAAATAAATACATGAAAAATGCTAAACCTAGTTTTTCAATCTTTTTGTGCATATTATATCCTCAAGATTTCGTGCCTAGCTAAATATGGAAAGAACCAATGCAATTGGAGGTGATTTGTATCAAAAAGCATGTGAAAAAAGATTTGAAAATCATGGTGAAAAAATCAAATATTGCATTCATTAATTCATGGATTTTGATCAAATTTCTTGACCTAATTCACTCTTACATAAGTTCAGAATGCAACCCTAGTAAGATTGACCCCTAAGCTGCGCAAAAACCCCATAATAAAACTCAAGCTTTTTGCAAAAAAACTCGAATCTGAAAACCAGGCTAGAAGAGGATTCAAGGCAAAAGACTTGTGCCATCACCTTCCCGAAGCTTCAAGGAAGGATTCCCAATCGAAAACACCCACTCTAACACCCTAAATCTTTGTACAGAATCAAATTTTTTCTCATAAAAATGCATGCTCGTGTTTTAACTTTGAGACAGTTTCATAGCATTTTATTTATGTATTCATACTGAGTATTGCATTCTGAAGCTAACCATGTGGATTAATTGCATTTTTGTACACTATATGCAAATATACCATTGTCATATTTTAGGGTTTCAGGCTTGGCAAATTGGGGCTTTCCATCCAAAGAAAAATTGAGACTTGGGACCTGGACCATTAAAACGAGCGTGCTTGGACGATCAGGAATCCACCCTCGCGCCTAATTTATGATGATCCCTGGGCTAGTCGCTATTTTTCAGAAACTAGCCTAAGGGAACACTTGAAAAACCGTGGCCAATGTTTTATATTTTCAGAAAAAAAATAAGCAATGAAGAAGACGACTAGGTGGCAGGCGATGGTTGGCTGGTTTCAAAATTTCGCGCTAAAATATCATTAACGTTTGGCTTTATTTTATATTGATTGTTTGATATCCAATATACAACACGCGCATCTGGGACGGTTGGCAAGCATAGTGACTGGTAAACTATAGGACCTGGGTTCGAGCCCCAGGTCCTCACCCCGTTTCATATTATTTTCCATTTAATACTTCTATGCAGTTTCAACGCTGGATACCACCGTGCGCCCTCAAAATCTAACCGTCCACGCGTTCAGTTGCATCAAATCAAAGGCACAAATCTGGGGAACATGATACACCCTAGTCAACGCGTGTACACGCGTCCTGAAAAGTCCAACGGGCCAAGGGTAAATGGGCCAGATTTCTAAAAGAAAACCTCCACTTTGGGGACTGCAACCCCCTAGGTTTGCTAAACTTTTCTTACTTTCTTTGTTTTTTTATTATTTCTATTTTCTTTTAAATTATTATTTTCTTAATTAATTCATTATTTTCATAAATACAAAAAACACCATAAAAATCAGAAAAAAAGAAAAAAATGTAATAAATATTTTTATTGTTAGTATTTTCATAAATAAATTGCATATAATTAAATTTAGTTATTAAATTAGGGTTAATTATAATATTTTCATAATAAAAATCTAAAAATATAGAATTAGGGTCTTAATTAAATGTTTATTCCTTTTTCTTTTTCTCCCATAATAATTAAATAATTAAATATTTATTTTTACAATTAAATTGCATGTAAAATAATTAGGTTTAATTTTAGGTTAAAATTCAATCTTTTCTTAATAAATTAAAAATAATTAGAATTAGGGTTAGCTTTTTATTTAAATTTTAATTAATTCTTTTTTTCATTAAAACCAAAAAATACCAAAAACAATTCCTCCTTCTTTTTCTTTATTAATTAATTCCATGTAATTTAATTTTGCAAAAGGGTCCAACGCCCTCGTTTTTTTAATTCTCATTTAATTCGCGTATTTATTTTCTATTCTTTATAATTTTGATGTATCTCTCCCAAAGCCGTGTAACTAATTGCTCGCACTTTATTTTCATTAATTCTTTATTTTTCTGTCAAATCGGGTTCGAGAAATTTTGGCGATGTGGACCCGCGCCTTTTGTAATAGCTTAGAATCTTTTACTTTCTCGCATTTTTAAAATGTTAATCAAGGCATGCAAGAATGAATGGGCAAAAATAAAAACAAACGTTAGACCACCAATAACATGACAAAAGACAAAAATAAATGAAAACGACACACAAATCACACATCACCCCTAGGGTACGCCTCACTGTTGCCTTGCCTCGAAAGGTGATCGTCGAGTAGAGGATGTCTTAGTAAGTCCTCATGATCCGGGAACCTGGAATGAGGGTAGCTTCTAAGGTGTCTTCCCATTGCTCTGGTGATCACCATGTCCCGAACCTCGAATTGACCCGAACACCTCCAACGGTGGTGCTACCTACCTCTCAATGGTGGGATGGCACTACTTTAAAGGACATTTACACAGACGAATTCCTTAGGGTAGGTAGGTTCTCGTAGATACTTGCTCTAACTTCAAAACAAATTCAAAAATACTTTTCACACCGACACCTTTCTAAAAGCTTTCAAAAAGCAATTTTTCAAACACTCTTGAGGACTGATACAAGAGTCGAACTGAAATTTTCAAAGAAACTTTTAAAACCCACAGTTGAAAAGCAAACAAACCATTTTGAAAACACAATGAGCAAGTATCTAAGAGCCCATGGATAACCATGGATAGAAAGGGTGCTAACACCTTCCCTTTCTATAATCTACCTCCCGAACCGAGAGCAATCTCTATAAGGAATTTTTCTGTGCTTTTGTCCTTTCCATTTGGAGAAAATAAAAGACGGTGGCGACTCTTGCTTCCGCGACATTTCGCGAACCAGCGTTAAACAGTCAGTTCCAGATCCACCGATCACAGAACTGGCGACTCTGCTGGGGATTCTTATAAAGTGAGGTGTACCTTAGGACTAGGATCACTTGTGTTTTCAATTGCTTTGACTTGTTTGCTTTATTATTGTGGGACTGTCTTGGGAGTTCTATAGATCCTAACCCGGATCTGGGGATACCTTCTTAGAAAGTAGCAACAAGGCTGTGAGGGAACTGTGCGGGGTATACCGACATGGTTGAAGCAGTCTGCTACGTTGATGTGGCACTTTGGTGTGTACCGGTAACCCTTGAGTTCAGTCAAGGAGAGTACGGGGCCTCCGCGTGGTGTCGTGAAGCATCAACAGACCTTAGGAACCTTAATTGAACTATCTTGGCCTCTTTAGGGTAGTGAGATAACTGACTTTGGTGCAGTCCGAGGTTGGTTGATACTCGATACTACACTCAATTGAGGGTTGCTTTCCTGGAATATTTCGGTCGCCAGTTCAGTGGCTAAATCGAAACGATGAACAATGAAAGCAATCCCGTGATGTTGGGACCCTTAGAACCCGGTTACTTCTAATAGGACAGGTTGAGCCCACCAACTTCAAGAGGGTAATACCCAGACCCCATGCTGGCCTAAACTCTAAGGGCTTTCTCTCGTGTGACTTATGTGCCTTCGTACTTGACTACTTGCATGCTTTATCTGACACATGAACTACTTGCAGGTTTTGTTTATAGTCCTTAATTGGGACTCATAACAGGATGTACTAAATTTCTTGCAGGTTTTGTTTATAGTCCTTAATTGGGACTCATAACAGGGTATCCTAAGTTTCTTGCAGGTTTTGGTTTGCAGTCCTTAATTAGGGACTCATAACAGGGTTTACCCATATTACCCCATGCATCATGACATCATACCATTGCATACATCCTAACCCATTTCAAGGATCTCAAGGGCTTGTGATGCAGGTCATGATGAATCAAACATCTAGCAAGGGGCAAAGAGGATTTATTTTCCTCTAGCCAAAGTTGTCAGAGGCTATGACCCACTGGATATGGTAAGCCTTTGACCCTTGAAGAAGGATTCTCAACAACGTGGAGTTCCTTCAATCAAAACATCAGACCCAAGTTCTAACAAATTTTCTTGTTTATCCCGCGAGGTCCTTGAAATCATTGCATGCATATCATACATATCATTGCATAACAGGTACCCATTCTCTGCAGATTGCTTACCTTCTTCGCTGTTTATTTCAGCAGTCTCGTCATGAATCCTGAATCCTCAACCGAGCACACTATCAAGGCCCTCCAGGCTCAGAACGCCCAGTTCCAAGAGCTGATCATGAATTTGACCCAGGGGCAACAAGATCTGAAGACCCTGCTCTCGAAAAAGAAGAAGAAGAGGACTGTTTTGTTCAGCCCTAGACGCAGATCTGGGAACACACTGCAGGATGAAGCTGAGAGGACAACTCCATCTGTGGGGAAAGGCAGTCATCAAGAGGAAAGGGTTCCCAGTCCAGTGGTCTCTGACAATGAGACAGATTTCAATGACGAACAGTACCCTCCGGCCGAGGATAGGTACAAACAGTTGGAAGACCGGCTAAGTGCTATGGAGATACAAAAAGTGCCTGGCCTGGACTTCGAGGATCTAGGTCTGTCTTCTGGGGTAGTGATCCCACACAAATTCAAGGCACCTGCCTTTGCAAAGTACGACGGGGCATCCTGTCCAAAGCTGCATCTCAGGTCATACATGAGGAGGATCCAGCCTTACACGGCTGACAAGAACTTATGGATCCATTTCTTCTAGGAGAGTCTTTCAGGGACTCAGCTCGAGTGGTTCTATCAACTGAATGGAGCCAACATCCGTACCTGGGAAGACTTAGCCACTGCATTTTACAAGCAATACCAGTATAATGCCGACCTTGCTCCCACGCACACTCAGCTCCAGGGAATGTCTATGGGTACAGGCGAGGGCTTTAAAGAGTATGCTCAAAAATGGAGGGACCTTGCTGGAAGGGTACAACCACCTCTAACTGACCGCAAGCTTGTCGACATGTTCTTGGGGACCCTGTCTGGTCCATTCTTCAACCACCTGATTGGGAATTTTGCTGCTGGGTTTACAGATTTGGTCTTGACCGGGGAAAGAATAGAAGCTGGCATCAAGTTAGGGAAAATACAGAATGGTGACTCCTCGAACACTGAGAAGAAACCATCCAAGAGAGAATCTAGTGCTGTCTATGGCTCAAGAGGGCATAATAGGTCCGAGCACCACCAAGATGTCAACGCGGTGGTTATTGTAAAACCGGTCGGCGCTCCTCAGTGTCATAATCAGCAAAGGGAAGAGAGACCCAAAAGGCAATTCACTCCCCTCGGCATGACCTTGTCACAGATATTGCCACAGTTGCTGGAAACCAAGTTGGTAACTCTCATGGACCCTCCAAAGAATCCCAACAGGACGCCTTCAAGGTATAACTCCAATGTTCGCTGCGCTTATCATTCTGACAGCCCGTGGCATGCTACAGATGATTGTTGGACTTTGAGAAACAAGGTTCATGATCTGATTGACGCAAAGGAAGTCCAGCTCGACTCTCCAGAGGCTCCCAATGTGACCACTGCTCCCCTGCCCAAACATGGCTAGGATTGGAAACTTTTGTTCATTTGAATGTTCAAGATTGTATTTTTCTTCGATTGTTCAAACATTTTATTTCATGTCAAACTTGGTTATTTCATTAATGCATTACACATGTCTGTTTTGAAGTAATTATTTCGTATTCACTATATGCAAACTGTTTTCATATTTTTGTGATGTCAACTCTTGATCTAAAATTCTAAGCCTCTTGAGGGAGGATGACGAAAACGATACCACGATCTTTACAGTATGCTTTTGAACAGACCCCGCTGATGAGGTACAGGCATTATTTCAATTCCTAAACACTGGAGTTATAAGGAAGATAATCCCTCGTCAACCCCTCTGAGCCAAAGAAGTAGGAGTTTTTTTTCTTTTCGAAATTTAAAACCCTTAATCATAACCTGGGGCAGGGTAGTTCTCTCAGTTGATCCAAGTGCATAACGAACAGCATCAAAGGAGTCCTTACAAAACAAAATACACTGATGGTTCCAAATAATCAATAAAGAAAGGCAGTCATTACTTCTCAAATTAAAAAACCCATTAAGTCGAAACCCATGAAGGAGACTTACAAAGCTGGGGCATCCCGCTGACTGTAATTCCAAAAAAGGAAACAGTTCAGGCAAAAAAAAAGAAAGGGATAAAAAAAAATCAAAAAGAAAGAGGTCATACAAACCCTCAACAAAAAAGGAAATGACTGCCTATTCAAAATAAATCATCAATATCCGAACCATCACCGGAAAATCAGAGCCAAGACTCAAAACAAGGTCTAACGTATGATCAACTGAGTTTAGGTTTGGAGAACATCACGAAGAGCGGGTGGGTACAAACAAAGTTTGAGCCTTTATCCTTTGTTTCTTAAACCGTGAACCAGGCCACGTTATAACCCTCAAAAGTCCTAGCTGAAGCATGGGTTAGTTCGAAAGCATACTGTTACGAAAGGTATCCTGACTCCTTAAGGCCTACGGTAAATACGGAGTTGACATCACGTTTTACAAACATTCACTTGTTTTATGAAAAAGAATGCATTTCCAAAAAACTTCGAAACAGACATAAGCTTTGCATTTTTAACATAACTTTGTTTGCATATGAATATTTGTTTGAACAGCAGGGAAATTCACATGATGAATACCTATTGGACAAAAGCATTTCCAATCAAGGGGCATAGCATGATCAGTGTCCATCATCTAGGGGCAGTCCAGTCAAGATTCAGGGAATCTCTCAAGGCCAAATAGCCTGGGGCAAATCTCCGCCTGAGTCACTTGGGGGCATTCCAGCAACAAATCTTGCCTGATCAAACACCTTCTGGCGGCATGACAAAACACTTCTAACAGGGGCAACTCCCTACTTTCTGAGAACGGACATAGTCGAAAAAATGCTACGCAAAATCAAAGACCCGCTAGGTTGACATACCTAGGCAAAAATCAGGGCTTCCCGGCGAACCAAAAGGGTTCGGGCAAAATAAGGGATGAAAATGAAAGATCTGCACACCCGGCAAGTCGAAAACCTGAAAAGGCGGCTTGGGCAAAAATGGGTATCCCGGTGGACTGAAAACCTGAAAGGGCGGTCCAGGCAGGAATTAGGGATCAAAGCGTACAACTATGTCCTAGCATTTCGGTGCCTGCCTACCAGAAGGCTTGTCAAGTACTCCCACAGGTGCCTTCTCCCACTGAAACTGGGGCAATATTGAGTTGTCTAAAGGATCCGGTTGCTCTATCCATCGAGGTACCAAGATAGGTTCGGCTGAAGAATGCGACCCAGATACCTTCACTCCCTGCAGGGTGAACGCGTCCCCCGACTTTATCCTAAGAGTTATTTCCTTACCAGGATATAACTGGGTTATCCTCAGCCAAAAGCCACGGAAAAACCGTCCTCAGTAAGGTCTTCTTATCCCCAGCGAAGTCTATTAACACTTCCAACAACAAGGGTATCCCCAGCAAATTATTACCAACAATTCAACAGAGTACCTCTCTCCCCACAGAGTATTGCTTCCCAGCAAGATTGCTAGAGTACTCTCCTCCCCGCAGAGTTATTCCATTCGCCAAGTTTATTCACCAACAGAGTCATCTTCTCCTATCGGTATTCTTGCAACATCAGCCCAGGATTTGACTTCCCGGCATCCGTCAAGGATCTATTTTCCTAGACGAAGATACATTCATAAAGATCACATTGTTATACATCATGATACATGCATATACGCATCATATCATACAATTTCATGTGTTGAAAAATATTATTGCTTGATCCATATCATGCATTGCATATGACTGACCTTTACCTCTCAGGAAGGATACAGTTAAAAGATCAGCTATGTAGACGAATACAATCAAAAGAGACCAACCCAGTCAAAGAATACAAATCCAGTTAAATCAATGCATAAAGATTTCTCTGATACAACTCGTCGTTATAGACACTCGTCGCTATAGACACTCGTCGTTATAGACACTCGTCGTCATAGACACTCGTCGTTATAGACACTCGTCGTCATAGACACTCGCCGTCATAGACACTCGTCGTCATAGACACTCATCGTTATAGACACTCGTCGTTATAGACACTCGTCGTTATAGACACTCGTCGTTATAGACACTCGTCGTTATAGACACTCGTCGTCATAGACACTCGTCGTCATAGACACTCGTCGTCATAGACACTCGTCGTTATAGACACTCGTCGTCATAGACACTCGTTGTTATAGACATTCGTCGTTATAGACACTCGTCGTTAAAGACCACCCGTCAATGGAAATAACCTGTCAGTAGAGACAACTCACCAACCTTTCTGAATACCAGATCCGATTCCTGTATCTCGCCAGGGCACGTCTGAAGATCCAGACTCAGCTCCTGTAACCAGTCAGGACACATCTATACCAAGCATCTGAAGACCAGCTCCTGCAACATGTCAGGTACTCATTTTTCCTTTTGCAGGTATGCAAGTTCTCGCTAAGGAATCTCTTATGCGAACAACCTCCAGATGGCATCTATAAGCCCATCCACCTTCCAGCGTCACTCAGCATAGCATCTGTAAGCCCATTCCACTACTACATCACTGCTACTATGTGAGCGCAAATTTATGGGCACTCTAGTGTTCAATCATCTTCCACCCTCGGATTACGAAAGGCACGTCAGCCAATCTGCATCCTCAGGTCTAAGAAGATTGAACAAGGGCAACTTTTGTACCCCAAAATTTTCCCTCCCATATTCTTCAAAGAATTGCCAAGTCAAGCTTCAAAATTCCCCAAGGGTTGCACAGTTCAAGGGCCTCCTAACAGTCAAAATTAGGGTTTTGGTTCTTATCAAGAAAATGAAGTTTCCAAAGGTCCAATCAAGTCCCACATGCCTATAAATATGGTCAAGCATCCTCATACCAAGTTTCAAGACTTTCAGCACAAAATTGCACAGTCAAAAACCCTAATTGCACTACAGTCAACTGTAGGGGCAAAATGGTCATTTGGCAGTCAAAAGTTCAAATTTTTGGTCAACATCTCATTTTGAAGCCACAAACATCATTTGATCAATGCTTGATCATGATTCTCAAAGCTTGGCTCAAAAATCATCAAGATGCAAAAGTTTCCTTATTTGGACAGCTGAAAAAGTCAACTGTAAACTGACCAGGGCATAACTTTCACATGGATTATCAGAAAAATTCCATCCAAAGCTCATTTTGAAGAGAAAGACATTTCCTACAACTCATATTCATACTTCAAGTCCAATAAATGCTCTCACAAAAAGTTATCAATTTCAACATTATAGGTCATTTTCAAAAGTCAACAAAAAGAGACTTTAGGTCAAAGGCCATAACTTGAGATTGGTAAATGAAAATGACATGGGACCAAAGGCATTGGTTAGAGGACTCAAAGACCTTGCCAAAATGTCCAAGAACATGAGCAAAGCTTAAAAATTGAGCAAGTTATGCCTTGTGGAAGTTGGGAAATTTTTGGATATTTTGAAAAGTCAACATTGATTCAAATGACCTAAAATTGCTAATGGGCCCATTTTTCTTCCACAATTCATTATCCCAAGCATGTGCACGACCATTTGGCCCAAAGGGAAGTTTTTATTCATTTTTTATTTATTTATTTGGATTTTTATTAATAATAATTCATTTAAATTAAAATAAATACATGAAAAATGCTAAACCTAGTTTTTCAATCTTTTTGTGCATATTATATCCTCAAGATTTCGTGCCTAGCTAAATATGGAAAGAACCAATGCAATTGGAGGTGATTTGTATCAAAAAGCATGTGAAAAAAGATTTGAAAATCATGGTGAAAAAAATCAAATATTGCATTCATTAATTCATGGATTTTGATCAAATTTCTTGACCTAATTCACTCTTACATAAGTTCAGAATGCAACCCTAGTAAGATTGACCCCTAAGCTGCGCAAAAACCCCATAATAAAACTCAAGCTTTTTGCAAAAAAACTCGAATCTGAAAACCAAGCTAGAAGAGGATTCAAGGCAAAAGACTTGTGCCATCACCTTCCTGAAGCTTCAAGGAAGGATTCCCAATCGAAAACACCAACTCTAACACCCTAAATCTTTGTACAGAATCAAATTTTTTCTCATAAAAATGCATGCTCGTGTTTTAACTTTGAGACAGTTTCATAGCATTTTATTTATGTATTCATACTGAGTATTGCATTCTTAAGCTAACAATGTGGATTAATTGCATTTTTGTACACTATATGCAAATATACCATTGTCATATTTTAGGGTTTCAGGCTTGGCAAATTGGGGCTTTCCATCCAAAGAAAAATTGAGACTTGGGACCTGGACCATTAAAACGAGCGTGCTTGGACGATCAGGAATCCACCCTCGCGCCTAATTTATGATGATCCCTGGGCTAGTCGCTATTTTTCAGAAACTAGCCTAAGGGAACACTTGAAAAACCGTGGCCAATGTTTTATATTTTCAGAAAAAAAAATAAGCAATGGAAAAGACGACTAGGTGGCAGGCGATGGTTGGCTGGTTTCAAAATTTCGCGCTAAAATATCATTAACGTTTGGCTTTATTTTATATTGATTGTTTGATATCCAATATACAACACGCGCATCTGGGACGGTTGGCAAGCATAGTGACTGGTAAACTATAGGACCTGGGTTCGAGCCCCAGGTCCTCACCCCCTTTCATATTATTTTCCATTTAATACTTCTATGCAGTTTCAACGCTGGATACCACCGTGCGCCCTCAAAATCTAACCGTCCACGCGTTCAGTTGCATCAAATCAAAGGCACAGATCTGGGGAACATGATACACCCTAGTCAACGCGTGTACACGCGTCCTGAAAAGTCCAACGGGCCAAGGGTAAATGGGCCAGATTTCTAAAAGAAAACCTCCACTTTGGGGACTGCAACCCCCCTAGGTTTGCTAAACTTTTATTACTTTCTTTGTTTTTTTTTATTTCTATTTTCTTTTAAATTATTGTTTTCTTAATTAATTCATTATTTTCATAAATACAAAAAACACCATAAAAATCAGAAAAAAAGAAAAAAATGTAATAAATATTTTTATTGTTAGTATTTTCATAAATAAATTGCATATAATTAAATTTAGTTATTAAATTAGGGTTAATTATAATATTTTCATAATAAAAATCTAAAAATATAGAATTAGGGTCTTAATTAAATGTTTATTCCTTTTTCTTTTTCTCCCATAATAATTAAATAATTAAATATTTATTTTTACAATTAAATTGCATGTAAAATAATTAGGTTTAATTTTAGGTTAAAATTCAATCTTTTCTTAATAAATTAAAAATAATTAGAATTAGGGTTAGCTTTTTATTTAAATTTTAATTAATTCTTTTTTTCATTAAAACCAAAAAATACCAAAAACAATTCCTCCTTCTTTTTCTTTATTAATTAATTCCATGTAATTTAATTTTGCAAAAGGGTCCAACGCCCTCGTTTTTTTAATTCTCATTTAATTCGCGTATTTATTTTCTATTCTTTATAATTTTGATGTATCTCTCCCAAAGCCGTGTAACTAATTGCTCGCACTTTATTTTCATTAATTCTTTATTTTTCTGTCAAATCGGGTTCGAGAAATTTTGGCGATGTGGACCCGCGCCTTTTGTAATAGCTTAGAATCTTTTACTTTCTCGCATTTTTAAAATGTTAATCAAGGCATGCAAGAATGAATGGGCAAAAATAAAAACAAACGTTAGACCACCAATAACATGACAAAAGACAAAAATAAATGAAAACGACACACAAATCACACACCACCCCTAGGGTACGCCTCACTGTTGCCTTGCCTCGAAAGGTGATCGTCGAGTAGAGGATGTCTTAGTAAGTCCTCATGATCCGGGAACCTGGCATGAGGGTAGCTTCTAAGGTGTCTTCCCATTGCTCTGGTGATCACCATGTCCCGAACCTCGAATTGACCCGAACACCTCCAACGGTGGTCCTACCTACCTCTCAATGGTGGGATGGCACTACTTTAAAGGACATTTACACAGACGAATTCCTTAGGGTAGGTAGGTTCTCGTAGATACTTGCTCTAACTTCAAAACAAATTCAAAAATACTTTTCACACCGACACCTTTCTAAAAGCTTTCAAAAAGCAATTTTTCAAACACTCTTGAGGACTGATACAAGAGTCGAACTGAAATTTTCAAAGAAACTTTTAAAACCCACAGTTGAAAAGCAAACAAACCATTTTGAAAACACAATGAGCAAGTATCTAAGAGCCCATGGATAACCATGGATAGAAAGGGTGCTAACACCTTCCCTTTCTATAATCTACCTCCCGAACCGAGAGCAATCTCTATAAGGAATTTTTCTGTGCTTTTGTCCTTTCCATTTGGAGAAAATAAAAGACGGTGGCGACTCTTGCTTCCGCGACATTTCGCGAACCAGCGTTAAACAGTCAGTTCCAGATCCACCGATCACAGAACTGGCGACTCTGCTGGGGATTCTTATAAAGTGAGGTGTACCTTAGGACTAGGATCACTTGTGTTTTCAATTGCTTTGACTTGTTTGCTTTATTATTGTGGGACTGTCTTGGGAGTTCTATAGATCCTAACCCGGATCTGGGGATACCTTCTTAGAAAGTAGCAACAAGGCTGTGAGGGAACTGTGCGGGGTATACCGACATGGTTGAAGCAGTCTGCTACGTTGATGTGGCACTTTGGTGTGTACCGGTAACCCTTGAGTTCAGTCAAGGAGAGTACGGGGCCTCCGCATGGTGTCGTGAAGCATCAACAGACCTTAGGAACCTTAATTGAACTATCTTGGCCTCTTTAGGGTAGTGAGATAACTGACTTTGGTGCAGTCCGAGGTTGGTTGATACTCGATACTACACTCAATTGAGGGTTGCTTTCCTGGAATATTTCGGTCGCCAGTTCAGTGGCTAAATCGAAACGATGAACAATGAAAGCAATCCCGTGATGTTGGGACCCTTAGAACCCGGTTACTTCTAATAGGACAGGTTGAGCCCACCAACTTCAAGAGGGTAATACCCAGACCCCATGCTGGCCTAAACTCTAAGGGCTTTCTCTCGTGTGACTTATGTGCCTTCGTACTTGACTACTTGCATGCTTTATCTGACACATGAACTACTTGCAGGTTTTGTTTATAGTCCTTAATTGGGACTCATAACAGGATGTACTAAATTTCTTGCAGGTTTTGTTTATAGTCCTTAATTGGGACTCATAACAGGGTATCCTAAGTTTCTTGCAGGTTTTGGTTTGCAGTCCTTAATTAGGGACTCATAACAGGGTTTACCCATATTACCCCATGCATCATGACATCATACCATTGCATACATCCTAACCCATTTCAAGGATCTCAAGGGCTTGTGATGCAGGTCATGATGAATCAAACATCTAGCAAGGGGCAAAGAGGATTTATTTTCCTCTAGCCAAAGTTGTCAGAGGCTATGACCCACTGGATATGGTAAGCCTTTGACCCTTGAAGAAGGATTCTCAACAACGTGGAGTTCCTTCAATCAAAACATCGGACCCAAGTTCTAACAAATTTTCTTGTTTATCCCGCGAGGTCCTTGAAATCATTGCATGCATATCATACATATCATTGCATAACAGGTACCCATTCTCTGCAGATTGCTTACCTTCTTCGCTGTTTATTTCAGCAGTCTCGTCATGAATCCTGAATCCTCAACCGAGCACACTATCAAGGCCCTCCAGGCTCAGAACGCCCAGTTCCAAGAGCTGATCATGAATTTGACCCAGGGGCAACAAGATCTGAAGACCCTGCTCTCGAAAAAGAAGAAGAAGAGGACTATTTTGTTCAGCCCTAGACGCAGATCTGGGAACACACTGCAGGATGAAGCTGAGAGGACAACTCCATCTGTGGGGAAAGGCAGTCATCAAGAGGAAAGGGTTCCCAGTCCAGTGGTCTCTGACAATGAGACAGATTTCAATGACGAACAGTACCCTCCGGCCGAGGATAGGTACAAACAGTTGGAAGACCGGCTAAGTGCTATGGAGATACAAAAAGTGCCTGGCCTGGACTTCGAGGATCTAGGTCTGTCTTCTGGGGTAGTGATCCCACACAAATTCAAGGCACCTGCCTTTGCAAAGTACGGCGGGGCATCCTGTCCAAAGCTGCATCTCAGGTCATACATGAGGAGGATCCAGCCTTACACGGCTGACAAGAACTTATGGATCCATTTCTTCTAGGAGAGTCTTTCAGGGACTCAGCTCGAGTGGTTCTATCAACTGAATGGAGCCAACATCCGTACCTGGGAAGACTTAGCCACTGCATTTTACAAGCAATACCAGTATAATGCCGACCTTGCTCCCACGCACACTCAGCTCCAGGGAATGTCTATGGGTACAGGCGAGGGCTTTAAAGAGTATGCTCAAAAATGGAGGGACCTTGCTGGAAGGGTACAACCACCTCTAACTGACCGCAAGCTTGTCGACATGTTCTTGGGGACCCTGTCTGGTCCATTCTTCAACCACCTGATTGGGAATTTTGTTGCTGGGTTTACAGATTTGGTCTTGACCGGGGAAAGAATAGAAGCTGGCATCAAGTTAGGGAAAATACAGAATGGTGACTCCTCGAACACTGAGAAGAAACCATCCAAGAGAGAATCTAGTGCTGTCTATGGCTCAAGAGGGCATAATAGGTCCGAGCACCACCAAGATGTCAACGCGGTGGTTATTGTAAAACCGGTCGGCGCTCCTCAGTGTCATAATCAGCAAAGGGAAGAGAGACCCAAAAGGCAATTCACTCCCCTCGGCATGACCTTGTCACAGATATTGCCACAGTTGCTGGAAACCAAGTTGGTAACTCTCATGGACCCTCCAAAGAATCCCAACAGGACGCCTTCAAGGTATAACTCCAATGTTCGCTGCGCTTATCATTCTGACAGCCCGTGGCATGCTACAGATGATTGTTGGACTTTGAGAAACAAGGTTCATGATCTGATTGACGCAAAGGAAGTCCAGCTCGACTCTCCAGAGGCTCCCAATGTGACCACTGCTCCCCTGCCCAAACATGGCTAGGATTGGAAACTTTTGTTCATTTGAATGTTCAAGATTGTATTTTTCTTCGATTGTTCAAACATTTTATTTCATGTCAAACTTGGTTATTTCATTAATGCATTACACATGTCTGTTTTGAAGTAATTATTTCGTATTCACTATATGCAAACTGTTTTCATATTTTTGTGATGTCAACTCTTGATCTAAAATTCTAAGCCTCTTGAGGGAGGATGACGAAAACGATACCACGATCTTTACAGTATGCTTTTGAACAGACCCCGCTGATGAGGTACAGGCATTATTTCAATTCCTAAACACTGGAGTTATAAGGAAGATAATCCCTCGTCAACCCCTCTGAGCCAAAGAAGTAGGAGTTTTTTTTCTTTTCGAAATTTAAAACCCTTAATCATAACCTGGGGCAGGGTAGTTCTCTCAGTTGATCCAAGTGCATAACGAACAGCATCAAAGGAGTCCTTACAAAACAAAATACAGTGATGGTTCCGAATAATCAATAAAGAAAGGCAGTCATTACTTCTCAAATTAAAAAACCCATTAAGTCGAAACCCATGAAGGAGACTTACAAAGCTGGGGCATCCCGCTGACTGTAATTCCAAAAAAGGAAACAGTTCAGGCAAAAAAAAAGAAAGGGATAAAAAAAATCAAAAAGAAAGAGGTCATACAAACCCTCAACAAAAAAGGAAATGACTGCCTATTCAAAATAAATCATCAATATCCGAACCATCACCGGAAAATCAGAGCCAAGACTCAAAACAAGGTCTAACGTATGATCAACTGAGTTTAGGTTTGGAGAACATCACGAAGAGCGGGTGGGTACAAACAAAGTTTGAGCCTTTATCCTTTGTTTCTTAAACCGTGAACCAGGCCACGTTATAACCCTCAAAAGTCCTAGCTGAAGCATGGGTTAGTTCGAAAGCATACTGTTACGAAAGGTATCCTGACTCCTTAAGGCCTACGGTAAATACGGAGTTGACATCACGTTTTACAAACATTCACTTGTTTTATGAAAAAGAATGCATTTCCAAAAAACTTCGAAACAGACATAAGCTTTGCATTTTTAACATAACTTTGTTTGCATATGAATATTTGTTTGAACAGTAGGGAAATTCACATGATGAATACCTATTGGACAAAAGCATTTCCAATCAAGGGGCATAGCATGATCAGTGTCCATCATCTAGGGGCAGTCCAGTCAAGATTCAGGGAATCTCTCAAGGCCAAATAGCCTGGGGCAAATCTCCGCCTGAGTCACTTGGGGGCATTCCAGCAACAAATCTTGCCTGATCAAACACCTTCTGGCGGCATGACAAAACACTTCTAACAGGGGCAACTCCCTACTTTCTGAGAACGGACATAGTCGAAAAAATGCTACGCAAAATCAAAGACCCGCTAGGTTGACATACCTAGGCAAAAATCAGGGCTTCCCGGCGAACCAAAAGGGTTCGGGCAAAATAAGGGATGAAAATGAAAGATCTGCACACCCGGCAAGTCGAAAACCTGAAAAGGCGGCTTGGGCAAAAATGGGTATCCCGGTGGACTGAAAACCTGAAAGGGCGGTCCAGGCAGGAATTAGGGATCAAAGCGTACAACTATGTCCTAGCATTTCGGTGCCTGCCTACCAGAAGGCTTGTCAAGTACTCCCACAGGTGCCTTCTCCCACTGAAACTGGGGCAATATTGAGTTGTCTAAAGGATCCGGTTGCTCTATCCATCGAGGTACCAAGATAGGTTCGGCTGAAGAATGCGACCCAGATACCTTCACTCCCTGCAGGGTGAACGCGTCCCCCGGCTTTATCCTAAGAGTTATTTCCTTACCAGGATATAACTGGGTTATCCTCAGCCAAAAGCCACGGAAAAACCGTCCTCAGTAAGGTCTTCTTATCCCCAGCGAAGTCTATTAACACTTCCAACAACAAGGGTATCCCCAGCAAATTATTACCAACAATTCAACAGAGTACCTCTCTCCCCACAGAGTATTGCTTCCCAGCAAGATTGCTAGAGTACTCTCCTCCCCGCAGAGTTATTCCATTCGCCAAGTTTATTCACCAACAGAGTCATCTTCTCCTATCGGTATTCTTGCAACATCAGCCCAGGATTTGACTTCCCGGCATCCGTCAAGGATCTATTTTCCTAGACGAAGATACATTCATAAAGATCACATTGTTATACATCATGATACATGCATATACGCATCATATCATACAATTTCATGTGTTGAAAAATATTATTGCTTGATCCATATCATGCATTGCATATGACTGACCTTTACCTCTCAGGAAGGATACAGTTAAAAGATCAGCTATGTAGACGAATACAATCAAAAGAGACCAACCCAGTCAAAGAATACAAATCCAGTTAAATCAATGCATAAAGATTTCTCTGATACAACTCGTCGTTATAGACACTCGTCGCTATAGACACTCGTCGTTATAGACACTCGTCGTCATAGACACTCGTCGTTATAGACACTCGTCGTCATAGACACTCGTCGTCATAGACACTCGTCGTCATAGACACTCATCGTTATAGACACTCGTCGTTATAGACACTCGTCGTTATAGACACTCGTCGTTATAGACACTCGTCGTTATAGACACTCGTCGTCATAGACACTCGTCGTCATAGACACTCGTCGTCATAGACACTCGTCGTTATAGACACTCGTCGTCATAGACACTCGTTGTTATAGACATTCGTCGTTATAGACACTCGTCGTTAAAGACCACCCGTCAATGGAAATAACCTGTCAGTAGAGACAACTCACCAACCTTTCTGAATACCAGATCCGATTCCTGTATCTCGCCAGGGCACGTCTGAAGATCCAGACTCAGCTCCTGTAACCAGTCAGGACACATCTATACCAAGCATCTGAAGACCAGCTCCTGCAACATGTCAGGTACTCATTTTTCCTTTTGCAGGTATGCAAGTTATCGCTAAGGAATCTCTTATGCGAACAACCTCCAGATGGCATCTATAAGCCCATCCACCTTCCAGCGTCACTCAGCATAGCATCTGTAAGCCCATTCCACTACTACATCACTGCTACTATGTGAGCGCAAATTTATGGGCACTCTAGTGTTCAATCATCTTCCACCCTCGGATTACGAAAGGCACGTCAGCCAATCTGCATCCTCAGGTCTAAGAAGATTGAACAAGGGCAACTGTTGTACCCCAAAATTTTCCCTCCCATATTCTTCAAAGAATTGCCAAGTCAAGCTTCAAAATTCCCCAAGGGTTGCACAGTTCAAGGGCCTCCTAACAGTCAAAATTAGGGTTTTGGTTCTTATCAAGAAAATGAAGTTTCCAAAGGTCCAATCAAGTCCCACATGCCTATAAATATGGTCAAGCATCCTCATACCAAGTTTCAAGACTTTCAGCACAAAATTGCACAGTCAAAAACCCTAATTGCACTACAGTCAACTGTAGGGGCAAAATGGTCATTTGGCAGTCAAAAGTTCAAATTTTTGGTCAACATCTCATTTTGAAGCCACAAACATCATTTGATCAATGCTTGATCATGATTCTCAAAGCTTGGCTCAAAAATCATCAAGATGCAAAAGTTTCCTTATTTGGACAGCTGAAAAAGTCAACTGTAAACTGACCAGGGCATAACTTTCACATGGATTATCAGAAAAATTCCATCCAAAGCTCATTTTGAAGAGAAAGACATTTCCTACAACTCATATTCATACTTCAAGTCCAATAAATGCTCTCACAAAAAGTTATCAATTTCAACATTATAGGTCATTTTCAAAAGTCAACAAAAAGAGACTTTAGGTCAAAGGCCATAACTTGAGATTGGTAAATGAAAATGACATGGGACCAAAGGCATTGGTTAGAGGACTCAAAGACCTTGCCAAAATGTCCAAGAACATGAGCAAAGCTTAAAAATTGAGCAAGTTATGCCTTGTGGAAGTTGGGAAATTTTTGGATATTTTGAAAAGTCAACATTGATTCAAATGACCTAAAATTGCTAATGGGCCCATTTTTCTTCCACAATTCATTATCCCAAGCATGTGCACGACCATTTGGCCCAAAGGGAAGTTTTTATTCATTTTTTATTTATTTATTTGGATTTTTATTAATAATAATTCATTTAAATTAAAATAAATACATGAAAAATGCTAAACCTAGTTTTTCAATCTTTTTGTGCATATTATATCCTCAAGATTTCGTGCCTAGCTAAATATGGAAAGAACCAATGCAATTGGAGGTGATTTGTATCAAAAAGCATGTGAAAAAAGATTTGAAAATCATGGTGAAAAAAATCAAATATTGCATTCATTAATTCATGGATTTTGATCAAATTTCTTGACCTAATTCACTCTTACATAAGTTCAGAATGCAACCCTAGTAAGATTGACCCCTAAGCTGCGCAAAAACCCCATAATAAAACTCAAGCTTTTTGCAAAAAAACTCGAATCTGAAAACCAAGCTAGAAGAGGATTCAAGGCAAAAGACTTGTGCCATCACCTTCCTGAAGCTTCAAGGAAGGATTCCCAATCGAAAACACCAACTCTAACACCCTAAATCTTTGTACAGAATCAAATTTTTTCTCATAAAAATGCATGCTCGTGTTTTAACTTTGAGACAGTTTCATAGCATTTTATTTATGTATTCATACTGAGTATTGCATTCTGAAGCTAACCATGTGGATTAATTGCATTTTTGTACACTATATGCAAATATACCATTGTCATATTTTAGGGTTTCAGGCTTGGCAAATTGGGGCTTTCCATCCAAAGAAAAATTGAGACTTGGGACCTGGACCATTAAAACGAGCGTGCTTGGACGATCAGGAATCCACCCTCGCGCCTAATTTATGATGATCCCTGGGCTAGTCGCTATTTTTCAGAAACTAGCCTAAGGGAACACTTGAAAAACCGTGGCCAATGTTTTATATTTTCAGAAAAAAAAATAAGCAATGGAAAAGACGACTAGGTGGCAGGCGATGGTTGGCTGGTTTCAAAATTTCGCGCTAAAATATCATTAACGTTTGGCTTTATTTTATATTGATTGTTTGATATCCAATATACAACACGCGCATCTGGGACGGTTGGCAAGCATAGTGACTGGTAAACTATAGGACCTGGGTTCGAGCCCCAGGTCCTCACCCCCTTTCATATTATTTTCCATTTAATACTTCTATGCAGTTTCAACGCTGGATACCACCGTGCGCCCTCAAAATCTAACCGTCCACGCGTTCAGTTGCATCAAATCAAAGGCACAGATCTGGGGAACATGATACACCCTAGTCAACGCGTGTACACGCGTCCTGAAAAGTCCAACGGGCCAAGGGTAAATGGGCCAGATTTCTAAAAGAAAACCTCCACTTTGGGGACTGCAACCCCCCTAGGTTTGCTAAACTTTTATTACTTTCTTTGTTTTTTTTTATTTCTATTTTCTTTTAAATTATTGTTTTCTTAATTAATTCATTATTTTCATAAATACAAAAAACACCATAAAAATCAGAAAAAAAGAAAAAAATGTAATAAATATTTTTATTGTTAGTATTTTCATAAATAAATTGCATATAATTAAATTTAGTTATTAAATTAGGGTTAATTATAATATTTTCATAATAAAAATCTAAAAATATAGAATTAGGGTCTTAATTAAATGTTTATTCCTTTTTCTTTTTCTCCCATAATAATTAAATAATTAAATATTTATTTTTACAATTAAATTGCATGTAAAATAATTAGGTTTAATTTTAGGTTAAAATTCAATCTTTTCTTAATAAATTAAAAATAATTAGAATTAGGGTTAGCTTTTTATTTAAATTTTAATTAATTCTTTTTTTCATTAAAACCAAAAAATACCAAAAACAATTCCTCCTTCTTTTTCTTTATTAATTAATTCCATGTAATTTAATTTTGCAAAAGGGTCCAACGCCCTCGTTTTTTTAATTCTCATTTAATTCGCGTATTTATTTTCTATTCTTTATAATTTTGATGTATCTCTCCCAAAGCCGTGTAACTAATTGCTCGCACTTTATTTTCATTAATTCTTTATTTTTCTGTCAAATCGGGTTCGAGAAATTTTGGCGATGTGGACCCGCGCCTTTTGTAATAGCTTAGAATCTTTTACTTTCTCGCATTTTTAAAATGTTAATCAAGGCATGCAAGAATGAATGGGCAAAAATAAAAACAAACGTTAGACCACCAATAACATGACAAAAGACAAAAATAAATGAAAACGACACACAAATCACACACCACCCCTAGGGTACGCCTCACTGTTGCCTTGCCTCGAAAGGTGATCGTCGAGTAGAGGATGTCTTAGTAAGTCCTCATGATCCGGGAACCTGGCATGAGGGTAGCTTCTAAGGTGTCTTCCCATTGCTCTGGTGATCACCATGTCCCGAACCTCGAATTGACCTGAACACCTCCAACGGTGGTGCTACCTACCTCTCAATGGTGGGATGGCACTACTTTAAAGGACATTTACACAGACGAATTCCTTAGGGTAGGTAGGTTCTCGTAGATACTTGCTCTAACTTCAAAACAAATTCAAAAATACTTTTCACACCGACACCTTTCTAAAAGCTTTCAAAAAGCAATTTTTCAAACACTCTTGAGGACTGATACAAGAGTCGAACTGAAATTTTCAAAGAAACTTTTAAAACCCACAGTTGAAAAGCAAACAAACCATTTTGAAAACACAATGAGCAAGTATCTAAGAGCCCATGGATAACCATGGATAGAAAGGGTGCTAACACCTTCCCTTTCTATAATCTACCTCCCGAACCGAGAGCAATCTCTATAAGGAATTTTTCTGTGCTTTTGTCCTTTCCATTTGGAGAAAATAAAAGACGGTGGCGACTCTTGCTTCCGCGACATTTCGCGAACCAGCGTTAAACAGTCAGTTCCAGATCTCGTTTTTTTAATTCTCATTTAATTCGCGTATTTATTTTCTATTCTTTATAATTTTGATGTATCTCTCCCAAAGCCGTGTAACTAATTGCTCGCACTTTATTTTCATTAATTCTTTATTTTTCTGTCAAATCGGGTTCGAGAAATTTTGGCGATGTGGACCCGCGCCTTTTGTAATAGCTTAGAATCTTTTACTTTCTCGCATTTTTAAAATGTTAATCAAGGCATGCAAGAATGAATGGGCAAAAATAAAAACAAACGTTAGATCACCAATAACATGACAAAAGACAAAAATAAATGAAAACGACACACAAATCACACACCACCCCTAGGGTACGCCTCACTGTTGCCTTGCCTCGAAAGGTGATCGTCGAGTAGAGGATGTCTTAGTAAGTCCTCATGATCCGAGAACCTGGCATGAGGGTAGCTTCTAAGGTGTCTTCCCATTGCTCTGGTGATCACCATGTCACGAACCTCGAATTGACCTGAACACCTCCAACGGTGGTGCTACCTACCTCTCAATGGTGGGATGGCACTACTTTAAAGGACATTTACACAGACGAATTCCTTAGGGTAGGTAGGTTCTCGTAGATACTTGCTCTAACTTCAAAACAAATTCAAAAATACTTTTCACACCGACACCTTTCTAAAAGCTTTCAAAAAGCAATTTTTCAAACACTCTTGAGGACTGATACAAGAGTCGAACTGAAATTTTCAAAGAAACTTTTAAAACCCACAGTTGAAAAGCAAACAAACCATTTTGAAAACACAATGAGCAAGTATCTAAGAGACCATGGATAACCATGGATAGAAAGGGTGCTAACACCTTCCCTTTCTATAATCTACCTCTCGAACCGAGAGCAATCTCTATAAGGAATTTTTCTGTGCTTTTGTCCTTTCCATTTGGAGAAAATAAAAGACGGTGGCGACTCTTGCTTCCGCGACATTTCGCGAACCAGCGTTAAACAGTCAGTTCCAGATCCACCGATCACAGTTATCCTTTGCTGAAGTCAGGCGTCCAAAACCTGATGGATAACAAAGAAATCTTGTTCAAGAAGATTGCTGTCCCTGCTGTCCGTACCGAAGAAGTTTCTATTGTTACCATTTTCAACAACCCTCCTAAGGCTCCCTCAAAGAAGCCTGTCAAAATCATGCCTGTCCACAAGATTGCACCTATCATCATTACTGTTCCGGGGCCCATCCCCTATAAGTCTGACAAAGCTGTCCCGTGGCACTATGGGGCAGATGTTTACGTTCTGGGAGTGAAGCAAGAGTTTGAATCTAGTACCGGTGTCAGCAACATCACCGGGCCTGCTAAAGTCACTCGCAGTGGCAGGCTCTTCTCACCAGATATTGCGCCACCAGCCATTCAAAGACCTCTTGTTATCACACCTACAAGTGTGCCTGCTTCCCTGCCGGACCAAGTTCCTGTTTCTACCCCTGCTGCCGAGTCATCTGACGCTCGGGGCAAAGGGGTTGCTACTGATGTGCCTGCCCGGACGGAGGCACCAAAGACCACTGTTGAAGCTTCCAAGCAAGAGATGGAAGAGATTCTTAAAATTATCAAGAAGAGTGATTTCAACATCGTTGAACAGTTGGGGCACACCCCATCTAAGATTTCCATGCTATCGCTGTTGTTGTGTTCAGAGGCCCATGCCAAGGCTCTGATCTCCTTCATGAAGACGGCCCATGTGCCACAAGAAACGTCTACTGATCAATTTACTGATTGTGTGGCCAACCTGACTGCTGATAATGGGTTGGGATTCTCTGACGCCGATCTGACTGCCAAGGGAAAGAACCACAATGATGCCCTTCATGTCTCCATTGAATGCAGGGGCACTACTCTTGCCCATGTGTTGGTGGACACCGGTTCTTCGTTGAATGTATTACCCAAGAAAGCTCTAGACAGGCTGGATTGTGAGGGTTTAGAGCTCAAGCCTAGCAACATTATTGTCCGGGCCTTTGACGGGTCGAAAAGGATGGTACATGGGGAAGTTGACATTCTAATCAGGGTTGGTTCTCAAGTTTTTTATTCTACTTTCTATGTGATGGACATCCGTCCATCCTATTCTTGTTTGCTGGGTCGTCCATGGATCCACAAGGCTGGAGCTGTGACCTCCACATTACATCAGAAGCTTAAGTACTCGGTCAGAGGGAAGATTGTTACAATGCAGGGGGAGGAAGAATATATGGTCAGCCACCTCAACTCGTTCCGGTACGTAGAGATGGATGGGGAGTTCATTGAGACCCCCTTTCAACACTTTGAAGAGGTGCCTCAGACATTGGCAGCAGCAGAAACAGTGACTGAAGAAGACTCTCCTTTGAAGATGGCTTCCTTAAAGGAAGCCCGGGCTGTGATTGAGAAGGGTGAGTGCACAAACTGGGGCCGACTTCCTGATTTCACTCCAAATACTGACAAATTTGGTTTGGGTTTCACTGCAGAGGCTCAGAGGGCTGTTCGCAAGGCAAGGATTGGAAGACCTCCCGTGTTCATCACTAACCCGGGAGTAAATTCTATTGAGGACAAAGCGGTAGAATCTGAGTTCGACAGCTGGATCTACCCAACAACCAATGGTAGACCAAGCAACTGGACGGCAAAAGATTTCATACCTATTACTTTTGTCACTCAGTAATGAACTCCTTTGTTTTGAATTTGTAACAAACAATATAATTTGAAACTTTATGGCCCGGTGTCTTTCCCGGGGAACCGTGGCTTCATTTGTGAGGGCTTATTGTGTGTCACTTTCATATATTATTAATAAAAGCATTGGACGTTTTTCGCATTTCAAATCTTGCGCTCCTTTTCTTTCTTTATTATATATTTCAAAACAACTATATTTACACACACTCTTTTATACAGGTTCCAATCCACTCTGGATCTCACTGGTAACGACTCTGCTACTGCCAGTTATGACTTCAAAAATCCGATCAACTTAGCCGAAGACGAAGGTGAAGATGATTGCGAAGTGCCTGGTGAGCTTGCAAGACTGCTACTCCAGGAAGAGAGGGCCATTCAGCCACATGAAGAGCCAGTGGAAACGGTAAATCTGGGTACTGAGACAGACAGAAAGGAAGTCAAGATTGGTGCCAATCTAGAGCTCAGTGTGAAACAACGGTTGATTCAGATGCTGCATGACTACGTGGAAATCTTTGCCTGGTCTTACGAAGACATGCCTGGGTTGAATACTGACATCGTGGTTCATCACCTGCCTACCAAGGAAGACTGCCCTCCGGTAAAACAGAAGGTCCGCCGTATGCGTCCAGAGATGTCCAAGAAGATCAAAGTTGAGGTTATGAAACAATTTGACGCCGGTTTTCTGGCAGTAACTTCTTACCCTCAGTGGGTTTCCAACGTGGTTCCAGTGCCGAAGAAAGATGGTAAGGTCCAAATGTGTGTTGATTACAGGGATTTGAACAGGGCGAGCCCTAAGGATGACTTCCCTCTACCTCACATTGACGTGCTGGTTGACAACACTGCTCAGCATAAAGTATTCTCCTTCATGGACGGCTTCTCCGGTTATAATCAAATCAAGATGGCTCCTGAAGACATGGAGAAGACCACTTTTGTTACTCAGTGGGGCACCTTTTGCTACAAGGTCATGCCATTTGGGTTGAAAAATGCTGGGGCAACCTACCAACGTGCCATGGTTGCTTTATTTCATGACATGATCCATCACGAGATTGAAATATATGTCAACGATATGATTGCAAGGTCCCAAACTGAGGAGGAACACCTTGACCATCTACAGAAACTGTTTGACCGTATGAAGTGTACAAGCTGAGGTTGAACCCGAACAAGTGCACCTTTGGGGTGAGATCTGGAAAATTGCTAGGCTTCGCCGTGAGCGACAAAGGTATTCAAGTGGACCCTGCCAAAGTGAAGGCCATAAAAGAGATTCCAGTTCCCAAGACAGAAAAAGAAGTCAGAGGCTTTCTAGGACGGCTGAACTATATTGCCAGATTCATCTCACATCTAACTGCTACCTGTGAACCAATCTTCAAGCTACTGAAGAAAGATCAAGTAGTACGTTGGAACGATGAATGTTAGGCCGCTTTCGACAGAATAAAAGAGTATCTCCAAGAACCACCCATTCTTATGCCACCGGTTGAAGGGAGACCACTAATCTTATACTTGATAGTACTGGACAACTCAATGGGGTGTGTGCTAGGACAGCATGACGAGTCTGGCCGAAAAGAGCACGCTATTTATTACCTTAGCAAAAAGTTTACCGACTGTGAGACCCGATACTCACTGCTCGAGAAAACTTGCTGCGCTTTGGTATGGGCTGCTCGCCGGCTGAGACAATATATGTTGACTCACACTACTTTGTTGATTTCAAAAATGGATCCAATCAAGTATATCTTCGAAAAGCCCGCCTTGTCCGGAAGAATAGCAAGATGGCAGATGATCTTGACAGAATACGACATCCAGTACATAACTCAAAAAGCAATCAAGGGAAGTGTATTGGCAGACCGTTTGGCACACCAAGCAGTGGACGATTACCAGTCAATGAACTTTGAATTTCCAGACGAGAATATCATGGTAGTGACTGATTGTGAAGTACCTGGACCGGATGAAGGACCTGAGGAAGGATCCCGATGGTCTATGCACTTTGACGGAGCCTCAAACGCTTTGGGTAACGGTATTGGCGCCGTGATCATATCCCCTAAAGGCACTCATACTCCACATACTGCCCGATTATGTTTCAACTGCACCAACAACATGGCAGAGTATGAGACATGCATCATGGGTCTTCAAGCTGCAATTGACTTAAGGATCAAGTTTCTGAGTGTCTTCGGAGATTCCGCTCTTGTGATCAATCAGATCAAAGGCGAGTGGGATACGAAACACCCAAATTTTATTCCTTACAAAGAGTATGTGTTGACATTGATTCCCCACTTCGAGGAGATAACTTTTGAACACTTCCCAAGAGAGGAGAATCAGTTGGCGGACGCGTTGGCTACGATGTCTTCTATGTTCAAAGTAGAATGGGACAACGAGGCTCCCTGGATCATTATCTGGAAGTTGGATGAACCTGCACATTGCTGCGATCTTGAGGCTGAAGAGGTAACTGAAAAACCTTGGTATCATGAAGTGAAGAGGTACTTGGAAGCTCAAGAATACCCCAAGGGTGCATCTGTTAATGACAAGAAGTTCCTGAGAAGGTTCGCGGCAAAGTTCTTCCTCAGCAACGACATTCTGTACAATCGAAACCATGATTCAACTTTACTGCGTTGTGTGGATAAGACTGAAGCAGAAAAGATCATGGCAGAACTGCATGAAGGTACCTTCGGAACACATTCCAGTGGACATACCATGGCAAAGAAAATCCTTCGGGCAGGATATTTCTGGTCCACAATGGAAGCTGACTCTTACCAACATTCTAGGACATGTCACAAGTGCCAGATCTATGCAGATAAGGTGCACGTTCCTCCAGTTCCTCTGAACGTCTTGACGGCACCTTGGCCTTTTGCAATGTGGGGCATTGATATGATCGGCGAGATCAGACCTACGGCATCCAACGGGCACCGCTTCATCCTAGTAGCGATTGATTACTTCACGAAGTGGGTCGAAGCAGCTTCCTGTGATACCGTAACCAAGAACGTTGTGGCACGGTTCATTCGGCATAACCTGATTTGTCGATACGGTGCACCTGAGAGGATCATTACGGATAATGGTACCAATCTTAACAATAAGATGATCACTGAGCTCTGCGAGCAATTCAAGATACAGCACCACAACTCTTCTCCTTACCGGCCGAAGATGAATGGGGTTGTAGAAGCGGCGAATAAGAACATCAAGAAGATTGTGCAGAAGATGACAGTGACCTACAAAGATTGGCACGAGATGTTACCGTTTGCTCTTCATGGGTACCGTACCTTAGCACGGACGTCAACAGGGGCAACTCCCTTTTCCTTGGTCTATGGCATGGAGGCAGTCTTGCCCATCGAAGTTCAGATACCCTCTCTCCGGATAATGAAGGATACAGGTTTAAGCGAAGATGACTGGATCCAGACTCGACTTGATCAATTAAACCTGATTGACGAAAAGAGACTCACCGCTATTTGTCATGGTCAAACGTACCAAAAACGGATGATCAGGGCATTTAACAAGAAAGTCAGACGACAAGAGTATCAAGTCGGAGACCTGGTAATCAAGCGCATCATTCTTCCTCAAAGTGATCCCAGGGGAAAATGGACCCCTACGTACGAAGGGCCATTTGTGGTTAAACATATCTTCTCAGGAGGAGCCATAACCACCATGGATGGTGACGACCATCCTCACCCCGACAATGCATACATAGTAAAAAGATACTACGCATGAATAAAAGACCCTCTAGGTTGACACACCTAGGCAAAAATAAGGGCTTCCCGGCGAACCAAAAGGGTTCGGGCAAAAATAAGGGATGAAATGAAAAAATCTGTACACCCGGCAAGTCGAAAACCTGAAAAGGCGGCTTGGGCAAAAATGGGTATCCCGGTGGACTGAAAACCCGAAAGGGCGGTCCAGGCAAAAATTAGGGATAAAGCGTAATACTATGTCTCATTGGATCACCTTGCATCCAGAGTTCGGCATCAACTATCAGGCTCAGACGGCATCGATCAATCGGTTTCATCTTCAACTAAGCAGCCAAGTGATGAGACGCTTGAAGACATAAAGGCGGTAGCAGAGTTGGAACCCAGTGGGATTATTTTTCACATAGCTGTTTTGTTTTCCTTTGTACAAATTGTATAAAATCTATTCTATTCGGCGGTGTTCTCTTAATAGGACGTCAACCTCTTGTACATAAACGCCTATTTACAGGCAAACTTCAAAATTAATACAAATTCACTTTTCCAGACAAATTGTCAATTGTTTTTTCTTTATCTGTTTTGTTTTGCAAAGAACGTCTAATGTTCATTTTTGATATATGCATTTGACACTAATTGCTAATCATAAATATTTGCATGCGGAGCAAAGGATTAATTATAGGTGACATTAGAAACAGGGGCAATAATGAGTTGTCTAAACGATCTAGTTGCTTTGTCCACCAAGGTACTAAGGTAGGATCGGCTGAAGAACGTAACCAAAATACCTTCACTCCCTGCAGAGTAAGACAAAGTCCAGCGATACTCTTCCCGAGCAGAGTTGGTCTCCCAATCAGCCTTGAAAAGGCACAGTATCTCCAGTAAGTCAGCAATACTCTCCCCAAGCAGAGTTAGCCTACTGTCAGCCTTAAGGAAGTTGGGTATCCCCAAAAGATCTCAACATTCCCCAGTGGGGTATACAGATGTCCCTAAGCAAGCATCCCCGGCAGTCTTAATATAAGATTGTTCCCCGGCGGAAAACCAGACATCCCAGTGGAGCCACTTCCCCAGTGCAGTCCAAAAGTTTCCCCAGGAGAGTTGTATCAATCTCCCCAGTAGATTCTGGAAGCTTATCCCCAGTAGATTCTGGAAGCTTATCCCCTGCAGAGCACGAACGCGTCTCCCCGACTTTATTCAAAGGTTATTCCCCACCAGGATGTAACTGGGTTATCCTCAGCTAATTGCCACGGAAAGATCGTCCTCAGCGAAGCTCTTCCTATCCCCAGCGGAGTTCATCAAATCTCCCAACATAACTTATCAATGGAATCCCCAGCGGAGTTCTCATCAAAATCTCAGCGAAGTATCTCTCCCCATAGAGTAATTCCCCGCAGAGTAATCTCTTCAGCAAGTTTATTCCCCAACGGAGTCATCTTCTCCTACCGGTTTATTCTAGCAATCATCATTCCCCAGCGGAAACGAAGAACTCTACTCTTCAAACATTAGCCCAGGATTCAACAAGCTCCCGGCACTCATCAAGGATTTATTTTCCTAGACGAAAATACATTCATAGACATCACATCTTCATACATTATAGCATGCATACGCATCATACAACACAAATCTCATTTATTCTTTAAACATCATGACATCATGCATTTCATACATCATGACATTGCACATGACTAATGTTTGCTTTTTCAGGAAAAAGCCAATCAAAAGATGATTACTATCAACTGTCGCAATCCCATATTCGATTCTTGTATCTAGCCAGGGCATATCTGAAGAGTTTCCAGATTCGATTCCTGTATCTAGCCAGGGCATATCTGAAGAGTTTGAAGATTCGATACCTGTATCCAGCCAGGGCATATCTGTAGACGACTAATTCCAGATTCGATTCTTGTATCTAGCCAGGGCATATCTGAAGAGTTTGAAGATTCGATACCTGTATCCAGCCAGGGCATATCTGTAGACGACTAATTCCAGATTCGATTCCTGTATCTAGCCAGGGCATATCTGAAGAGTTTGAAGATTCGATACCTGTATCCAGCCAGGGCATATCTGTAGACGACTAATTCCAGATTCGATTCTTGTATCTAGCCAGGGAATATCTTAAGAGTTTGAAGATTCGATACCTGTATCCAGCCAGGGCATATCTGTAGACGACTAATTCTAGATTCGATTCCTGTATCTAGCCAGGGCATATCTGAAGAGTTTGAAGATTCGATACCTGTATCCATCCAGGGCATATCTGTAGATGACTAATTCTAGATTCGATTCCTATATCTAGCCAGGGCATATCTGAAGAGTTTGAAGATTCGATACCTGTATCCAGCCAGGGCATATCTGTAGACGACTAATTCCAGATTCGACACCTGTATCCAGCCAGGGCATATCTGTGAGTAACTGATTGTAGATTCGACACCTGTATCTAGCCAGGGCATGTCTGCATGAAGAGTTTAGAGATTCGATTCCTGTATCCAGCCAGGGCATATCCGTAGATGACCAATTCCAGATTCGATTCCTGTATCCAGCCAGGGCATATCTGTGAGTGACTGATTGTAGAATCGACACCTGTATCCGGCCAGGGCATGTCTGCATGAAGAGTTTAGAGATTCGATACCTGTATCCAGCCAGGGCACGTCTGTAAGCAACCTTTTGAAGTTCCAGATTCGATTCCTGTATCTAGCCAGGGCATATCTGAAGAGTTTGAAGATTCGATACCTGTATCCAGCCAGGGCATATCTGTAGATGACTAATTCTAGATTCGATTCCTGTATCTAGCCAGTGCATATCTGAAGAGTTTGAAGATTCGATACCTGTATCCAGCCAGGGCATATCTGTAGACGACTAATTCCAGATTCGACACCTGTATCTAGCCAGGGCATATCTGTGAGTAACTGATTGTAGATTCCAAACCTGTATCTAGCCAGGGCATGTCCGCATGAATATTTTAGAGATTCGATTCCTGTATCCAGCCAGGGCATATCCGTAGACGACCAATTCCAGATTCGATTCCTGTATCCAGCCAGGGCATATATGTGAGTAACTGATTGTAGATTCGACACCTGTATCCGGCCAGGGCATGTATGCATGAAGAGTTTAGAGATTCGATACCTGTATCCAGCCAGGGCACGTCTGTAAGCAACCTTTTGAAGTTCCAGATTCGATTCCTGTATCTAGCCAGGGCACATCTGTGAGCAATTGATTGTAGATTCGACACCTGTATCTAGCCAGGGCATATCTGCATGAAGAGTTTGAAGATCAACACCTGTAACAGGCCAGGACACCATCTTCCTTTCTCAAGTACGCAAGTTCTCGCTAAGGAATCTCTTACGCGATCGACACTCCCGATGGCATCTATAAGCCCATCCTCCTACCCATCACATTTCCAAATGGCATCTATAAGCCCATTCCCGACAAAGTTCTGTCACATCTCCAGATGGCATCTATAAGCCCATCCTCTTATCCACCATCTCTCCAAATGGCATCTATAAGCCCATTCCCACCATCACACTGCTGATATTCTACTATGTGAGTGTAAATTTCTGGGCACTCTAGTGTTCAATCATCTTCCACCTTCGGATCACGAAAGGCACGCAAGCCAATCTACATCCTCAGGTCTAAGAAGATTGAACAGGGGCAACTGTTGTACCCCAAAATTTTCCCTCCCACATTCTTCAAGATTTGTCAAGGTCAATCTTCAAATGGTTCAAAACCTCTCAAGGGTTTGCACAGTCCAATTGCCTCCTAAGGAAGTCAAAATTAGGGTTTTGGTTCCTTCAGTGAATTTGGGGTTTTCAATGGCTCAATCAAGTTCCATATGCTCATATACATTTTCAAGTATCTACATGCCAAGTTTCAAGGCTCACAAGGTCAAGTTGCACAGTCAAAAGCCCTAGTTGCTCCACAATCAACTGTAGGGGTAAAATGGTCATTTGGCAGTCAAAAGTCAAAATTTTTGGTCAAAATCTTATTTTGAGCTCACAATCATCATTTGATCAAGTCTTGATCATGATTCCTCAAGCATGGCTCAAAACTCATCAAGATGCAAAAGTTTCCATTTTTGGACAGTTGAAAAGTCAACTGTAACTTGACCAAGGCATAACTTTTTCATGGTTCATCAGAAAAATCCCATCCAATGCTCATTTTGAAGGGGATGACATTTCCTACAACTCATCTTCACATTCCAAGTCCAAGAAATGCTCTCACAAAAAGTTATCAATTTCTACATTATAGCTCATTTTCAAAAGTCAACAAAAAGGCACTTTAAGTCAAAGACCATAACTTGAGATTGGTAAATCAAAATGACATGGGACCAAAGGCATTGGTTAGAGGACTTCAAGACCTTTCCAAAATGTCCAAGAACATGTTCATATGATCCAAATTGAGCAAGATATGCATTGGAGAAGTTGGGAAATTTTTGTGAAATGGCAAAAGTCAACTATCCTTGAAACTTCAATTTTTGACAAAAGGGCCCACTTTCTTCCACTTGACTCAGCCTTGTCATGCCACCCACGTGTCCCATGATTAATTTCAAGACCAAACATTTATTTTTTCATTTTTATTTAATTTTTGTGGATTTAATTCATTTTAATCCATAATAATTCAAATAAAATCAAAAAAATTAAAAGAATGGTATCTTGTGGTTTGAATGGCTTTCATACAGCATATTCTAGTTGCCAAATTCGTGCTAGGCCATTTTGAGCACAAAATCATGGTTTTGAACCAAACTTGGAATGTTCTTTAATGGTGTTAAAGCAAAATCCAAAAACTTGAATACAATGGATCATTGGCTCATCATATCACTTAAATGCATTCCCATACATATGCAAAAACCAAGACCTAATACATTACACGCACAAGCTGCTGCAGAAACACCCTAACCATATTCAAAAAATCAAGCAAAAAAGTCAAATCTGAAATCAACCTTCCAGCACAATCCAAAGCCTTAGAGTGACTGAAACACCTTGCTGACATTCCCAGGGACGATTTGCAATCAAGAACAAGCCCTAACACTCAGAGAATCACCCACTTCAGTCACACGGTTTGCCTATTTTTTCTAGAATCGAAACTCATAATTCTTGCGTATTTAACATGATATAATTGTTGCTTTGCATTGCTATGACCTTTCTGAAGCTGATGGTATAGGTGAATTGAGTTATAGAGCCATGAATCAAAAGACACTATTGTTGAATGCTAGGGTTTCAGAGCTCTCAGATTAGGGCTTTTCACATACAGCAAAATTGGACCACATAACGCATATGGTTGAATTCGTCAAGGCCAGACGAATTCAACCCAACCATCGCGCCCTTTTTATATAACACGTACTGCTAATCGCTATTTTTTACATTTGCAATTTGTGGGGGTTAAAAACCCTCGCTATCTGCTTTATTTTTTACAGGCCAGGTGAAGAAGACAAGACGTGGAAGTCAGCTATTGGTTCGTTCAAATATAATGGCGCGCGCTTTATTGATTCCAGCGTGTATTGTTATCTTCTCATAATATTTTCATTATCCACTATACTAACAATTACAAGCGTTTGGTGTAGTGGAGGAGGACGTGTCTGGCAATCAATGGGACCTGGGTTCGATTCCCAGGTCCCCCAAACCTTGTTTCATATTTTTTTCAAACATGTTCCTTTGCAGGCTAGTCAATGTACTCCACCATACGCCTCACCAATCCACACGCCAAGTGTCTCAAAGGACATATCCAAAGGCTAAAAGATGAGGAGCACCATGCTCTTGGTCGACCCATGCTCCAGGCAGTTTCAAAGTCAAAAGGGCTTGATGCAAATGGGCCTAAAATTTCCAGACCCACCTCCATTCTTGGGTCAACACCCCATGGGTTTCTATTTCTTTTTCTATTTTCCTTTTCTTTTTATTTTCTTTAATTATTATTATTCTTAGTATTATTTAATTAATTAACATAATTAACATTTTTTTCCATAAAATTCAGAAAACCAAAAAAAAACTAATATTATTATTATTTATTAATTTCATGTTATTTTGTAAATAAATTCTAACAAATTAATTAGTTAATTAGGTTTAATTTTAATTTCCTTTTTTTATAATAAATAAAATCAACTTAGAACTTAGGTTTTCTCTAACTTTTGACTTCTAATTTCTCTCTATTTTATTTCATTAAAAACATAAAAATACAAAAAACATTTTTTTAATTAATTAATTAGTAATTAGGTTTAAATTTCTTTAATTGCAAAAAAAGGACAAAAATTCAATCCTTTCTTAAAAGGGTCAAAACCCTTAGGACGTTCCCGATTAAATTTCTATTCGCGCGTATTAATTTCTTTTGATTATATTTATGTATCTGTACAGAGTATGTAATAGTTAATTAGGATTTTATCGCCTTATTTAAATTCTCGCACTTTATTTTCCAAAATGGGTTTTTGTTTTTGGCGATGTATAGACCCGCGCCTTGTAATAGCTAGATTTATCTTCCCGCAATTTATTTTCCGCACTCCTAACTGTTAAAAAAAATGCATGAAAGAATGTATGACAAATAAAATCAATCCGTAGCTCACAAATAACATGTTCAAAGATAAACATAAACTGAAATTGAACACACATGCACATGCCACTCCTAGGATACGCCTCACTGGTTGCCTCGAACGTGGTCATCAAGTATAGGGTGTCTTAGAGGTCGCCCTTTTGTCTAAGATCCAGTTGCCTCAAAACGGTTGCCTCGGATAAAAGGATCTAGGACATTAGGGTTACTTCTAAGGTGTCCTACTATTGCTTCGGTGACCACACTGTCCCGATAATCGAATTGACCCGGATACCTCAAACGACGGTGCTACCTACCTCTCAATGGTGGGATAGCACTATCTAAAGGACTCTTACACAGCCTAATTCCTTAGAGTAGGTAGATTTCTCTTAAGTACTTGCTCTTTTCAAACAAACAAAACATCTTTTCGCACCCACACTTTCTAAAAGTTTTCAAACAAATTTTTCATACACTCTTGAGGACAGATACAAGAGTTACTTAGAAATTTTTCAAACGAAACTTTTTCAAAACCCACTCACACTTGAAAAGAAAACAATTTTGAAAACATAAGAGCAAGTACCTAAGAGCCCATGGATAACCATGGATAGAAAGGGTGCTAACACCTTCCCTTTCTATAAATCTACCTCCCGAACCGAGAGACATCTCGAATAAGGAATTTTGCTGTGCTTTTGTCCTTTCCATGTTGGAGAACATAAAAGACAGTGACGACTCTTGCTTACCGCGACATTTCGTGAACCAACTCAAAAAACAGTCAGTTCTATTTCCACCGATCACAGACACCTCTTTTCCTCATTGCACGAGTGTGAAAAGAGTGTAGGACATCCCCTAGCAATGTAGGCACCGAATTGCGTGACATGAAGATTTTGACGGTGCTCACATCTATGAGTTGGTCAGGATTGGGAAACAAGACCATCCCATAGATAAGAAGAGGCACAATTTCCTCAAATGCTTGCAAATCTAAGGAATTCCAACAGCTTTGGGCTTTCTCAAACAGGAACTTTGCTAAGAAGCCTTTTACACCACTCCTAGTTTCCTAATGAGTTGTGACATCAGATGAGTGCAAGTGCAGAGCTTGAGAAATCTCTTCTGGCTTTGGGTCTCTTTCCGTACCGTTGAAATGTAGTTGATTGAGAATAGGAATCCTCAAGAGTTGAGAGAATTCTTCCAAAGTGGGCACAAGCTGATAGTCGGGAAATGTGAAGCAATGGTGCAAAGGATCAAAAAACTGGAAGAGCACCTTCATCATATCCTCATATGTGTTGGAGGTGACCAAGTTGAGTAGACGACCATGCCTCTCGATGAATAGAGAGTTCTCAGGGATCCTTGAAGCTAGCTCCTTAAGTTGTGGAGGAATTCTTACAAGGTTGACTTGGATAGTTTTCCTGCGAAGTGAATCCATATCCTACAAAACAAGAACAAAGATGAATCTCCAAAATACTTGAAATGGTTAGTGAATGCATATGATGTTCATGATGTCCATGATGTTATGTACAGGTATGCATATATAAGCAAAGCAAACAAGTTCTTAGTTTAGGCTTGCATGGGGTTTTATAGGTAAGTACCCTCTTGAAGTTTAGTTAGCTTAAACCTGTCCTAGTAATAGTAACCGGGTTCTAAGGAGCCCAATATCACCGGATTATTTCCTTGGTCATTGTTTCAGCTCAAGCCTCTTTAATGGCAACCGAAATATCCCAAGAAACCAACCCTCAATGAGTGTAGTATCGAGTATCTACCAACTTCGAACTGCACCAAAGCCGATCATTTCACTACATCCTAAAGGCCAAGTTAGTCAAGTAAAGGGTTCTAGAAGTTCATTAGTGCTTCATGACATCACTCAGCGGCCCCGTATTCTCTTTGATTGACTCAAAGGCTACTGGCACCCACAAATATGTCACACTAACATAGCTATTGTTTAGACCATGTCGGTATACCCCGCACAGTTTCCACAACGTATTGCTATTTACCTATAATGTATCCCAAATCCGGGTAGAGGATTTCAAACCAAAACAAAGAACCATAATGTAAAGCAAACAAGTCAAACAATGTAAGCAAATAAATGTGATCTAGCCCTAAGGTAACCCCACTTTTAAATATTCCCCAACAGAGTCGCCAGTTCTGTGATACGGTGGGAGAACTGACTTGAGGTTTTTGCATTTTGTCGCAAATGTTGCGGTTAGCAAGAGTCGCCACCGACTTTTCTTTTATCCAAAAGGAAAGGTGAAAAAGCACAGGAAAGACCTTTGAGATTGTTTCTTGAGTTCGGGGGGTAGATTATGAAAAGGGAAGATATTAGCACCCTTTTCATCCATGGTTTTCCATGGGCTCTTATTTATTTGCAAGATCACTTGCTTTTGTTTTGAAATTGTACTTTTTTGTGGTTTTGAAAGTATTTTGTAAAAGAGGCCATTGTTTAGGCAATCTTTGTAATGATTCTTGTTCGTAAGAATGTATACAAATATGTTTGTCTTTTTGAAAATGTTTTCAATATTTGTAAAATGTTTGGAAATGTGTGTGTTTGTTTTGAAAATAGCAAGGATAGTTGTTTGAAAATAGAGCAAGTAACAAGAAGTAATCTACCTACTCAAATGTCTTTCTTGTTCATTTTCTATTCCTTTGACATTGTTGTCTTACCATTAATTTGATAAGCAACCCTATCTTTGGATGTAAACGGGACGGGCGTGGGTCATCGTATAACCATGATTAGCAATGTTGCAAAGTATCTTAGCATTTTTTGAGGGACTAAGATCATTTTTGTAAGGCAACTTTGAATAGCGTCATCGAGGGACTATGATCTTATATTTGTTTGTTTTTGCCAAGATACTTCGCATGCGTAATATGGCTATTTTTGTATAAGGCAACCAAGTGGAGAAACCCTAAGGATGCTTGTGTGCAAGTGTGTTATTTTCATGATTTGATTTTGTCTTGGATTAGGGTTTTCTATTTGCTTTGTTTTGATCTTGCCATACAAACCCTAATTACTAGCATGGTATATAAAAGCGGTAAATTGCGCAATTTAAAGATTACTACGCTATTACAACATTTTTATGGGAGGGGGAATACAAATTATAAATGGGGATTTGCAATAATGTAAATCTAATTAAGCTATTACAACCAAATCGAATTTGTACGAATATTGGAATAAACAAATACAATATTTAAATATGCAATATTATGTACATGCAAGAAAAAGATTTTGTTTTGTTTTTTTATGTGAAAAGGAGTTTTAACCTAATTCTAAAAATATTAAAAAAAGAAATTATTTCTTGAGAAAAATAGTTAACCCTAATTTCTAATTTAAAAGAAAATAAAGTTCTTATGTATTATTTTTATGTATTTTTTGTATTAAAAATAATAAATAATATTTTATAAAAAATATTTAGTTTTTTATACATTAAAATAAATATTTACAAGTATATATATAAATATAAAAGAAAAGATAAGAATATATCTAAGTTAATTTATTTTTTACAAATTTATTTAAGAAATAATTAATATATAGTTTAATAAAAATATTTTTTCATGTGAAAATAAAATAAAATAAAATAAACAAAATGCAAAATTGTCATATTTTATATTTTTCATGATTTTATGTATTTAAGAAAATATTTAATAAAACAAAAAAAGAAAATAAAACAAATAAATAAAATGTATGGGCCAGGGGGTATCCTGAGTAATCAGGATGTAAGCATTAGAAAAAAATAGTTAGCCCAAAGGACAAAGCCCAGCGCTGCAAAAAAAGTGAGAGAATAACAAAAAAAAAAAATGCAAAAGGCAGGCACCAAGGCTTGAACCCATGACCTTAGCAATTTCAGCGCTCTGCCTTGCCACTGGGGTGGCTGTACATCCGTTAGTCTAAATGAAATGAAATATACATAACACAAAACCATTCCTAGCCCTGTACTTCATCTCCTTCCTCAAGCTAGACGGGCCTCCTATAACTCTTTCATCTCTCAACAAAAATGGAAATTGATAACATGAATGTTATAGCATTTTGTCTCACGATTCTAACCATGTGCATAACTAAAACTATAAGTCCAAGATTAAAGAGAATTTTAATGGCCCTAATTCTTAACCTAATTTTTTCAAGAACTTCAAGTTCAAAATTCTCTCAAGTCAGGCCAAATAAATGCAAGTTATGGATATGTACAACTTTGTAGCAATGATATCTACATTTTTCTTTCACAAATTGTGGCCAATGGATGCCTGTATGAAGAGATAGAAGTTGAGATTCTTACCTCTTTCAGCTGAGATCGTGAATGGCGTTTGAGTGAGATTTAGGAAGGCCTGAAGGTTGCTTTAGCTTGCTTGAACCTCCCTGAGTGTGTTCCAACCCTTATCTTGCTTTGAAAGTGTCTGAAACTCTCTATCCAAGTCAACCTGCAAGCTTGGAAAACAAAAATGGCAGATGAAGGAGAAGGAATTACAATGCAGGGATGATGGTATAGATCACTTAGATATGAGGTAGGTAAAGTGTTTGCATGATTGAAACTTGAAACGCACGAGCCAATTTGTGGATTGCTATGCTTATGCCTAAACTGCAAGTTTTTGATAGGTTTTTGGTGATATCGAGGTTTGGAGTCTTTCAGGCCTTTTGAAATCGTGTTCTCAACTGTAATATGTTTGTGTATTAGTATGGAGAAAGTTCCAAGTCAGTTTCTCAACAAATCTTTTAGTTGTAGGCTTTTTGCACACTTTCTTGTTTTGAAGCAAAGTGAAGGGACAAGTCTTTACATGCTTGTACTGGCCTGCTTGGAGTTGGTATGAGCTCTATACAAGTTTCCTTAGGTCTGTAGGACTTGTGTGTGCAGAGAAGACAGGTCCAATGCTCAAGAATTTGAAAGTTGCAAAAGTTAAGCTTTTCCAAAATGGCAATGGAAACTTTGTGCCATTTATGGAATTAAAGCTTGGATAAAGACTTTTGGGCTTGGATTAAAGCTTTGTCAACTGAGTAAGCATTAAATTATGGAGTAAGAAACAAGTTTGGGACCTGTAAAGCATGGATTAGGCAGCATAGGTTCAGATTTGAATTTTGCTCTTCATGAAATGGCTTGAATTCAAAGTGAGAAATTGCCAATTTCAACTCTTCGATTCTCCATACTCAAGAATGATCTCAAGGAGTTCTTGGACATTTTGGAAATCTTGCAATGTGATCTATAACTCATCTTTGAAATTCATTTCAAGATTAACCTTGGAACTAGGTAAAAAATTTCCATGAAATTGGGTCCAAAACCTGCCTAAATTAGGGCAAAATTTCACTAAATTAATTTAGTTCATGGGCATGTATTCACAAAATTATATCTTGAGATCCAAGCATCTTTAGGGAAAAATGTGTGAAGAAAAGTTGTAGATTTAATGGACGTCTATAACTTTCATGTTGGGAACTTTCTTTGAATCATCTTGTATTATGGTGGAAAATTGGCCTAAAGTTGAGAAAAAATAAGAAATTTTCCTTACTTAGAAAATTTTCTAAGTTAAGAAAATTTCAATTTTCAAACAAAATCTTCAATCTTTGATTTCTTGATGAACAAGTTTCACATTTTGACATGTTTTGATGAATTATGATCCTTGGCACTTGATTTTGACCAAAAAGTCAAAGTTTGACTTTTCAGTATACAGTTGACTTTTGATCAATTGACTGCAAATTTCATCTGTCTATCCAATGGTTTTGCAATGTTTTGAACCATGTAATTAGGTCAAGATGATACAAATAAAACCTTGTAATCATGCTTCAAATAAATTGGTAATTTTCTAGGTCAAAAATTAGAAATTGCCCTTCCTCAGTCAAAACCCTAATTTTGACCTTTTTGCCTTTTTGATGATTTGATCAAATTTCTTAAGGAATTGTGATCCAAACTTGATCAAATGATACATATGAGTCTAAAATGTTGATGAGGATAAAAAAATATGAAGTTTGACTGTAAATTGGCCATTGTTGACTTTTTCCCTAATACAGCTGATTTTTAGGTCAACTGTCCAATTGACTGGTCAAAAATGTGGTTCAAAGCTTGAAACTTGTCATGAGTAATCTTAGGGGTTCATAATGATGTTTGAAAGTCTTATGAAGCATTGATAGTCAAAAAATCCTTGGGAAAACTCAAACCATAGTTTTGGGTTATCAGTGCAAGATGAGATGTCTTGAGCTGACCAAACCCTAATCCAGTCTTGAGTCAAAAAGATCTTGTGAGAAAAGTCTTGATAAATGGGAGGGCAAATTTTGGGGTACAATATTACTGATAGCCCTTGAGTCAGTCAAGGAGAATACGAGGCCGCTGAGCGGTGTCATGAAGCACTAACTGATCTTAGAACCTTAATTGAACCACTTGGCCATTAGGAAGTAGTGATATAGCCGGATTTGGTTCTGACTGAATATTGGTTGATACTCGGTGCTACGCTCATTGAGATCAGACTTTTGGGATATTTCGGTCGCTATTAAAGAGGCTTGCACTGAAACAATGCCCGATGAAGAAAGATTAGGGATATTGAGATCCCCTAGAACCCGGTTACTATTACTAGGACAGGTTGGTCCAACTAAACTTCAAGAGGGTACTTACCTACAAACCCCACGCAAGCCTAAACCTAAGGACTTGTCTGCTTTGTGTGTATATGACTATTTGTACATAATAATTTTCTTACTTTGCATACTTTTACATAACATCATGACATCATACCATAACATTTTCAATAACCATTTCAAGGATCTCAAGGGCCTATGATGCAGGGTCCTGTTGAACCAGACACCTATCAAGGGGAAAGAGGATTCATTCTCTAAATCAAAAGCCGTCAAAGTCCAAAGCACGTTAACTTAAGTCGAGGGCTATGACCCACTTGACATGGTGAGCTTGATTCTCCTGGAAGGACATCCACCGATACAAAGTTCTCTAATCAAAGATTTTGATCAAAATTCAACTTCTAACATCTTCTTGTGTTTACCCCACGAGATCCTTGAAAACATGCATCCACATACCATGCATCATATCATGACAGGTTTATGCTATACATGTCTCCTTATCTTCCTACTGTTTATTTCAGTAAGATGGATATGGAACAGACGGTGAAGGATCTCCAAGCACAAAATGCCCAATTCCAACAAACGTTCATGGCTATGGTTAAGGGGCAAGAGGACCTAAAGACTCTCATTCTTAAAGACAAGAAGAAAAAGTCAAAGAAGTCAGTATGCGTTCTTAATTTGGGAATAAGGCCTAGAGGACCAGTCAAGAGAGCTCTAGATCTCTTAACTCCATCAAATGAGGGGAATAATCATGAAGAAGATAACAGCCCGGGGATTGATGAAGATGAAGCTGACTACTCTGAGGAACAATATCGTCCCGCTGATGATAAATACAAACAGTTGGAGGATTTCCTCAATGCTATGGAGATTCAGCCGATACCTGGCTTGGGCTTTGAAGATTTAGGGTTGGTTTCTGGAGTGGTCATCCCACCAAATTTCAAAATCCCTACCTTTTCCAAGTATGATGGGGTCTCTTGTCCTAAGATGCATTTGAGATCTTATGTCCGCAAGATTCAGCCTCACACTGCTGACCGGAAGCTATGGGTCCATTTCTTACAAGAAAGTTTGACTGGCACCCAATTGGAGTGGTTCTATCAGTTAGAAGGAACCGTCATTCATACTTGGGAGGACTTGGCTGCTGCTTTCTATAAGTAGTACCAATACAATGCTGATCTTGCACCAACTCGTGTGCAATTGCAGAGTATAACCATGCATTCCAACGAGGGCTTCAAAGAATATGCCCAAAAATGGAGATACCTGGGAGGAAGAGTGCAGCCACCCTTAACCGACAGGGAGCTGATTGACATCTTTATGTGAACCTTGACGGGACCTTTCTTCAATCACCTAACTGGAAGCTCCTCGTCCGGGTTCACCGAGCTAATACTGACTGGCGAAAGAGTCGAAGCTGGCATCAAAAGCGGTAAAATCCAAAGGGGTGCATCTTCAAGTGCAGAGAAATAGCCTTTCAATGGGAAGAAAGAGTCTAATGCTGCGTACGATCAAAAAGTTCGTAACCAGAGTAACCACGATCAACATGTGGGGGTAGTTCTAATCTCTAATCCTTCATCGGTGCAACAACATCAATAGGGAAATCAGCGTAAGGAGGGCACGCCTAAAAGACAATTCACCAAGATCAACATGCCATTGGCTCAAGCGCTACAACACATGTTGAAAGCAGAGCTGATTACATTAAAGACTCCTCTCTGGAATCCCAATACTTATGCTCCTACTTATCATCCCAATGAAAGGTGTGCATACCATTTTGATAGTCCTGGAAACGACACGAACAGCTGTTGGGCTCTGAAGAACAAGATCCAAGACATGATTGATGCCAAGGAGATTGAGTTCGACCCTCCAGAGGCTCCTAAAGTGATCACTTCTCCTATGCCAAACCATTGAGAGTGTCCTGTTTATTTTGAATTTTCAATTGTAATCTCTTTTGTTGTTCAAACACTTATCTATTAATGTCAAACTTTGTTTCATTAATGCATTGCATATGTTTGTCTTGAATTAATCTGTTTGTTTTCATTATATTTAAACTATGTTGTTTTTACTCCCTTTATGATATTCAACTCTTGTTTTAAAAGTTGCAAGCCTTTAGAGGGAGGATGACGAAAAAAATTCCATTATCTCATATTGTATGCTTTTGGACAGACCTTGTGACGATGTACATGCGCTTGTTTCAATTCCTAAACACTGGAGTTATAAGGAAGATAATCCCTAGTCAACCCCTTTGAGCCAAAGAAGTAGGAGAATTCTTATCCATGCAAATTGAAACCTTTAATCAAAACATGGGGCAGGGTAGTTTCTCAGTTAATTCAAATGCACGTTCAGTCGCAAACTTTCACTTCATATACAACGAATGACATCAAAAACTTTCCTCTAGAACCAAAATACGGAAATGGTTCCCTATTGTTGTACCCCAAAATTTTCCCTCCCATATTCTTCAAAGTTTGTCAAGAATCACCTTCAAATGGTTCAAGACTACTCAAGGGTTGCACAGTCTAAATGCCTCCTAAGCCAGTCAAAATTAGGGTTTTGATTCTTTCAAGGAATTTGAGGTTTTCAATGGCTCAATCAAGTCTCATATGCCTATATACATTGTCAAGCATCTATATGTCAAGTCTCAAGACTCACAGTGCCAAATTACACAGTCAAAAGCTTCATTTGCTTCACAATCAACTACAGGGGCAAAATGGTCATTTTGCAGTCAAAAGTCAGAATTTTTTGTCAACATCTTATTTTGAGTCCACAATCATCATTTGATCAAATCTTGATCATGATTCCACAAGCATGGCTCAAAAATCATCAAGATGCAAAAAGTTACTATTTTTGGACAGTAGAAAAGTCAACTGTATTTTGACCAAGGCATAACTTTTTCACGGTTCATCAGAAAAATTCCATCCAATGCTCATTTTGAAGGGGGTGACATTTCCTACAAGTCATCTTCACATTCCAAGTCCAATAAATGCTCTCACAAAAAGTTATCAATTTCTACATTATAGGTCAATTTCAAAAGTCAACAAAAATGCATTTTAAGTCAAAGACCATAACTTGAGATTGGCAAATCAAAATGACATGGGACCAAATGCATTGGTTAGAGGACTTCAAGACTTTTCCAAAATGTCCAAGAACATGTTCATATGATCAAAATTGAGCAAGATATGCATTGGAGAAGTTGGGAAATTTTTATGAATTTGCAAAAGTCAACTATCCTTAAAACTTCAATTTTTGACAAAAGGGCCCACTTTCTTCCACTTGATTCAGCCTTGTCATGCCATACACGTGTCCCATGCTTAATTTCAAGATCAAACATTTATTTTTCTATTTAATTTAATTTTTATTGATTTAATTCATTTTAAATCTATAATAATTCAAATAAAATCTAAAAAATCAATGGAATAGTATCTTTATGATTTATACAACTTTCATATATCATGTGATAACCAAACAATTCGTGCTAGGGCTTATGTGTACACAAAATCTTAGATTTGATTCAAATTTGGAAAGTTTGTCAATGGTGGAAAGTGTAAACCTAATTCCCCCATATGCATGGATTAAGGCCCAACTTTTGACCTAATTTTGTTCTCATATACATAAGCAAGCAGTACCAACAAAGGACACGACCTAAGTATTGCTAAAAACGGCCAAAGAAAATTGCAAAGTTCTTGAAAAAGTGTGAGATCAAGAACGGTGTTGCAAGCATTTTCAGACAAAAAGGAGCACGTGGCCTTCTTCCTTTATCTGTTTTGTTTTGCAAAGAACGTTCAATGTTCATTTTTGATATATGCATTTTACATTAATTGCTAACTCATAAATATTTGCATGCGAAACAAAGGACTAATTACAGGTGACATTAGAAACAGGGGCAATAAGAATTGTCTAAGCGATCTAGTTGCTCTGTCCACCAAGGTACCAAGGTAAGTTCAGCTGAAGAACATAACCAAGATACCTCCACTCCCCGTTGAGTAAGGCAAGAGTCAGCCATGCTCTCTCCCCAAGTAGAGTTGGTCTTCCATCAGCCCTAAAAAGGCACAGTATCCCCAGCAAGTCAGCAACACTCTCCCCAAGCAGAGTTAGGCTACTGTCAGCCCTAAGGAAGTTGGGTATCCCCAGAAAATCTCAATATTCTCCAGCAGAGTATACAAATATTTCTCAGCAAGCGTCCCCGGCAGTCCTAATATGCCTCAACGGAAATATAAGATTGTTCCCCGGCGGAATACAGACACCCCAGTGGAGCCACTTCCCCAGTACAGTCCAAAAGTTTCCCCAGGAGAGTTGAATCATCTCCCCAGTAGATTCTGGAAGCTTGTCCCCTGCAGAGTGCAAACATCCCTCCCCAACCATATACAAAGGTTATTCCCCACCAGGGTCTAACTGGGTTATCCTCAGCAAATTGCAACGGAAAGATCGTCCTCAGCGAAGTTCTCTCTATCCCCAGCGGAGTTCATCAAAATCCCCAACAGAGCTTATCAACGGAATCCCCAACAGAGTTATCGTTAAAATCTTAGGGAAGCGTCTCTTCCCACAGAGTAATTCCCCGCAGAGTAATATCTTCACCAGTTTATTCCCCAACGGAGTCATCTTCTCCTACCGGTTTATTCTTGCAAACATCTTTGATCATCATCCCCAGCGGAAATGAAGAACTCTACTCTCCAATATCAGCCCAGGATTCAACGAACTTCCCGGCATTCATCAAGGATTTATTTTCCCAGACGAAGATATATTCATAAACATCACATTGTCATACATCATGATACATGCATATACGCATCATATCACACAATCTCATTTATTTTGAGAACATCATGACATCATGCATCATGACATTGCATACAACTAATGTTTTGCCTTTTCAGGAAAAGGTCAATCAAAAGATATTACCATCAACTTTTGAAGTTCCAGATTCGATACTTGTATCTAGCCAGGGCATATCTGTGAGCGATTGATTGTAGATCTATACCTGTATCTAGCCAGGAAAGTATCTGCACGAAGAGATTGAAGATCAATACCTGTATCTAGCCAGGAAGTTATCTTTCATTCTCAGGTCAGAGGTCTACACCTGTATCCAGCCAGGAAAGCTATCTCGACCAACCTTTTGATGTTCCAGATTCGATACCTGTATCTAGCCAGGGCATATCTGTGAGAGATTGATTGTAGATCTATACCTGTATCTAGCCAGGAAAGTATCTGCATGAAGAGATTGAAGATCAATATCTGTATCTAGCCAGGAAGTCATCTTTCTTTCTCGGGTCAGAGATCTACACCTGTATCCATCCAGGAAAGCTATCTCGACCAACCTTTTAGAGTTCTAGATTCGATACCTGTATCTAGCCAGGGCATATCTGTGAGCAATTGATTGTAGATCCATACCTGTATCTAGCCAGGAAAGTATCTGCATGAAGAGATTGAAGATCAATACCTGTATCTAGCCAAGAAGTTATCTTTCATTCTCAGGTCAGAGATCTACACCTGTATCCAGCCAGGAAAGCTATCTCTACCAACCTTTTGAAGTTCCAGATTCGATACCTGTATCTAGCCAGGGCATATATGTGAGCGACTAATTGTAGATCTATACCCGTATCTAGCCAGGAAAGTATCTGCATGAAGAGATTGAAGATCAATACCTGTATCTAGCCAGGAAGTTATCTTTCATTCTCAGGTCAGAGGTCTACACCTGTATCCAGCCAGGAAAGCTATCTCTACCAACCTTTTGAAGTTCCAGATTCGATACCTGTATCTAGCTAGGGCATATCTGTGAGCGATTGATTGTAGATTCGATACCTATATCTAGCCAGGAAAGTTATCTATATGAAGAGTTTGAAGATCAACACCTGTAACAGGCCAGGAAATTATCTTTCTTTCTCAGGTACGTATGTTCTCGCTAAGGAATCTCTTACGCGATCAACATCTCCATATGGCATCTTGAAGCCCATCTCCACAACTATCCATTACATTTCCAAATGGCATCCATAAGCCCATTCCCGACAAGATTCTGTCACATCTCCAGATGGCATCTATAAGCCCATCCTCCTATCCATCATCTCTCCAAATGGCATCTGTAAGCCCATTCCCGACATCACATTGCTGATACTCCACTATGCAAGCGCAAATTTCTGGGCACTCTAGTGTTCAATCCTCTTCCACCTTCGGATCACGAAAGGCACGCAAGCCAATCTACATCCTCAGGTCTAAGAAGATTGAACAGGGGAAACTGTTGTACCCCAAAATTTTCCCTCCCATATTCTTCAAAGTTTGTCAAGAATCACCTTCAAATGGTTCAAGACTACTCAAGGGTTGCACAGTCCAAATGCCTCCTAAGCCAGTCAAAATTAGGGTTTTGATTCTTTAAAGGAATTTGAGGTTTTCAATGGCTCAATCAATTCTCATATGCCTATATACATTGTCTAGCATCTATATGTCAAGTCTCAAGACTCACAGTGCCAAATTCCACAGTCAAAAGCTTCATTTGCTTCACAATCAACTGTAGGGGCAAAATGGTCATTTTGCAGTCAAAAGTCATAATTTTTGGTAAACATCTTATTTTGAGTCCACAATCATCATTTGATCAAATCTTGATCATGATTCCACAAGCATGGCTTAAAAATCATCAAGATGCAAAAAGTTACTATTTTTGGACAGCAGAAAAGTCAACTGTATTTTGACCAAGGCATAACTTTTTCATGGTTCATCAGAAAAATTCCATCCAATGCTCATTTTGAAGGGGATGACATTTCCTACAACTCATCTTCACATTCCAAGTCCAAGAAATGCTCTCACAAAAAGTTATCAATGTCTACATTATAGGTCAATTTCAAAAGTCAACAAAAATGCATTTTAAGTCAAAGACCATAACTTGAGATTGATAAATCCAAATGACATGGGACCAAATGCATTGGTTATAGGACTTCAATACCTTTCCAAAATGTCCAAGAACATGTTCATATGATCAAAATTGAGCAAGATATGCATTGGAGAAGTTGGGAAATTTTTATGAATTTGCAAAAGTCAACTATCCTTAAAACTTCAATTTTTGACAAAAGGGCCCACTTTCTTCCACTTGATTCAGCCTTGTCATGCCATACACGTGTCCCATGCTTAATTTCAGGATCAAACATTTATTTTTCTATTTTATTTAATTTTTATTGATTTAATTCATTTTAAATCTATAATAATTCAAATAAAATCTAAAAAATCAATGGAATAGTATCTTTATGATTTATACAGCTTTCATATATCATTTGCTAACCAAACAATTCGTGCTAGGGCTTATGTGTACACAAAATCTTAGATTTGATTTAAATTTGGAAAGTTTGTCAATGGTGGAAAGTGTAAACCTAATTCCCCCATATGCATGGATTAAGGCCCAACTTTTGACCTAATTTTGTTCTCATATACATAAGCAAGCAGTACCAACAAAGGACACGACCTAAGGATTGCTAAAAACGGCCAAATAAAATTGCAAAGTTCTTGAAAAAGTGTGAGATCAAGAACGGTGTTGCAAGCGTTTTCAGACAAAAAGGAGCACGTGGCCTTCTTCCTTGCTATCCACTGAAGCTAAGGCGATCGTTACCACGTCCAAAGACTCCCTAAACAGCGCTGTAAGTTCTCACAAACTGGCCCCTGAACACGAAACCTAAACTCTCAATTCTTGCATTTTTTCTTCAAAGCGTTAGCATATTCATATTCATTGCTTGATTTCTAACATAACTGCAATAGCCAATTTTGTTTTTATGCCCTGAATCGTGATGCCCGATTCTTGGTTCATGTTCTTGCGTTTTAGGTATTTTATTTCCAGGTGAAATTAGTACAAATCATGAGCATGGATGGACTCAGGGGACATGGACGATCGTAACCATGGGTTTGGATGGAATTTTTGCAGCCTAGGGACAATTTTAGGAAGAACCTACGGAGCTTCCTGCGGATAAAATTCCGCAGGTAAAAAACCAGTGACTAACAAAGAAGACGCTGACGCGTCTCCCTCCTATTCGCCCTTTTCAAAAATTGCGCGTTTATTTTTTTTTCAGGCATATGTTTTGGTTTACTAATAAATTAATCCCTTATTATCATATTGACAATTTAAGCGAGTGGCTCAATGGCCAGGGCGAGCAAGCGTTGAACGTTGGGACCTGGGTTCGAATCCCAAGTCCCCCCAAAACTATTATTTGTTGTTTTTCTTCATCTAATCATGTGCAGGCTTTCAAACGTGTTCTACCATGTATCTCACACTTCAGCGTGCCAAGTGGCTTGCAAAGCAGATCCAGTGGCCAAGAGATGACGAGTACCATACTCCCAGTCAAAGCACGCTCTGGACAATTCAAGAAAGTCAACAAGGGCTTGAGCTTAGTGGGCCATGAATTGCAATCAACACCTCCATCTGGGCCCAACACCCCTTGGGTTTTGTTTCTTATTTTTTTCTCTCTTTTATATTTTACCTTTAATTACTAATTATTATTATTAATTATTACTATTATTATTTAATTAACTTAACTAATATTTTTTTTTCACAATAAAAATTCAGAAAACTAAAAAACTAAAATATTTTTATTATTTATTAACTTCACTTTATTTTTTGTAAATAAATTCTAACAAATTAATTTAGTTTAATTAGGTTTAATTTTGGCTTTTTCATAATAAATAAAATAAATTTAGAATTAGGGTTTTCTTGACAACTTTTAATTTCTTTTATTTTTATTTTCATTAAAACATAAAAAACACAAAAATACCTTTTTCTTTTAATTAACTAATTAATTAGTTTTAGGTTTAATATTAATTAAATGCAAGGATCAAAAATTCATTCTTTTCTCAAAAAAGGGTCAAAACCCTAAGACTTTTCCCGATGCAATTTTGTTTCGCGCATGTTTATTCTCGATTATTATTTTGACCATATTTATGTAACTGTTCCGAGGATGTAATAGATAATTAGGATTTTTATCGCTTTCTTTACTTTCTCGCATTTATCTTTTCAAGGGTTATGTTTTTGGCGATGTAAATACCCGACGCCTTGTAATAGCGTAGATTTACTTTCCGCAATTTATTTTCCGCACAATTATTAACTGTTAACTATGCATGACAAGACTTGCCTGAAAACTAAAATCAACTCGTAGCTCACAATAACATGTGCAAAGATAATCTTAAATTGAATCCTGACACACGTGCACATGCCACTCCTAGGGTACGCCTCACTTGGTTGCCTCGACGTGGTCATCAAGTATAGGGTGTTTTAGAGGTCGCCCTCCTGTCTAAAGATCCAGTTGCCTCGGATAAAAAAGGATCTAAGACATTAGGGTTACCGCTAAGGCGTCCTAACATTGCTTTAGTGACCACATGTCCCTAAAATCGAATTGACCCGAAAACTCCAACGACGGTGCTACCTACTTCTCAATAGTGGGATAGTACTGTCTAAAGGACATTTACACAACTTAATTCCTTAGAGTAGGTAGATTTCTCCTGGGTACTTGATCTTTCAAAAACAAAACAAACTTTTCGCACTTACACTTTCAAACAAAAAGTTTTCAAACAAATACTTCATACACTCTTGAGGACAGATACAAGAGTTACCTAGAAGTTTTCAAACTAAACTTTTTTTCAAAAACCCACAAACACAAGAAAAGCAAACATATTTTGAAAACATAGTGAGCAAGTACCTAAGAGCCCATGGATAACCACAGATAGAAAGGGTGCTAACACCTTCCCTTTCTATAATCTACCTCCCGAACCTGAGAAACATCTCGAAAAGGAATTTTGCTGTGCTTTTGTCCTTTCCTTGTTGGAGAACATAAAATACGGTGGCGACTCTTGCTTACCGCGACATTTCGCGAACCAGCATTTCAAAAACAGTCATTTCTATTTCCACCGATCACAGAACTGGCGACTCTACTGGGGATACTTAATAAGTGAGGTGTATCTTAGGATTAGATCATTCTATGTTTTCAATTGCATGCTTTGTTTGCTTTTATATTTGTGGGCTTGCATCGGAGTTTCATAGATCCTAACCCGGATCTGGGGAATACCCTTTAGGTAGCAAAAAGATGTGAGGGACCTATCCGGCATAGACCGACATGGGTGAAGCAGTAGCTACGTTGGTGTGACACCTTGGTCTGTACCGATATCCCTTGTGTTGGAACGAGGATAATATGGGTCTTCTGAGGAGTCATTAAGCACCAACCGACCTTAGCACCTTAAATTGACCCAACTTGGCCATAGAACAGTAGCAGTATGCTACACTCATTGAGGCTAAACTCTCGCGATGGTTCTGGCCGCAAGAAAAGATTGCGAAGCTGGAGTTTTGACCGATTGAGGGTAGTCAGTGATATTGAGATCCTCTAGAACCCGATTACTATTTTCTAGGACAGGTCTTAACCAACTGAAGCTGAAAGAGGGTAGTACCTAAACTTCATGCTGGCCTGAACTCTAAGGGTTGTCTTGTGTGACTTGTGTGCCTTACCATGTTTTCCTTTTGTAAATACTTGTGGTGTGCTTTATCATAACATCATACCATCATAACATTGCATGCATCCTGCATAAGGACTGACCCATTTCAAAGACAAGAGGGTTTCATCTTTGCTCTGTTTTGTAGGACATTATGATGCCCATGCGAAGGAATACTATCCGGCTCAACTTTGTTCACCCACCTGATTTGCTTAAAGAATTGGTTAACAGAATTCCAAATACTACTTCCTTCATCAAGAGGCATGGTTCTCTTCTCGGTTTAGTCACTTCAAAGTGGGACCAACAACTGATAAGTGTCCTGACTCAGTTCTATGATCCCATATATCATTGCTTCACCTTTCAAGACTTCCAGCTGGTCCCTACCCTGGAAGAATTCTCTGATTTGCTTGGTATCCCTGTTTTGGAACAGACTCCATTCACTGGTTGGGAAAAGACTCTTAGGCTTGAGGAGATTGTTGCAGCCCTTCCCTTGACCAACAAAGAGGTAATGGATAACTGGGAGACTAGAAGTGGAGTTAAGGGCTTTTTGGCTAAGTTTCTGATTGGTAAAGCTAACAGTCTCTGGAATGACTTAGACTTCAGGGCGTACAAAGACATTCTGGCTCTCTTAATCTATGGTCTGGTTTTGTTTCCAAATCCCGATACCTTTGTTAATGTCAACGCCATAAGGATCTTCATCTCTCAGAATCCTGTACCCACTCTCTTGGGTGATATCCTGCAACAACTCTATGCTCGTACTGCCCGAAGACGGGGAACTTTGTGGTGTTGTGCTCCTTTGTTAGTGAGGTGGTTTATTCCGCACCTCCCTAAGTTCGTGCTGAAGAACAAAGAAGGAAGGGACTGGGCTCATAGGTTAATGTCTCTCACTGATAATGACATCATTTGGACTCTCAGAAGTTTGGATGAGGTAGCTGTTATTGATCGTTGTGGAGAATATCCTAACGTTCCATTGATCGGTACCCAGGGAGGAATCTCTTATAATCCATGTTTAGCTCTCCGTCAGTTTGGAAGAGCCAGAAGAGCAGGGCCTCATGAGATGTTGGTACCTCACATCAGTTTTGAGTTTCAGGTAGACAGTGATGAGTTGCATCGTAGATTCATCCGGGCTTGGGATAGAATTCACAAAGCTGACCCACATGAGCTGGGACCAAAGACTTCTCTACCAATGGAACCCTATTTCAGATGGGTCTGCATCTGTGCTCAGAAATTGGGTATGCCATACGAAGCTGTCAGGCCTATTATTCTTGAATTTCCTGATAGAGATGGGGTTCCTCCAACTATACTCCCTCCTCAGATACCCACTGATGTTGATACACTGAAGAGATCTTGGGCACAACTGCAGGAAGAACGGGATTCTTATCGGGAAAGGTTCAACGAACAAGAATAGAAAATCCAGAAGCTGACCTAGCAATTGGAGAACGAGCGGATCCTAAATGACTATATCTGTACTGAGAAGAAGAGGCCATGGGAGCACTGATGGGCTTGAGATGTTTCCTTTATAGCTTTTATTTCCTTTTCAGTACTTTCATTCTTGTAACACCTAAGGGAAATTTGTTGAACCATTTGAATTCTAAAAGTTGAATCTAATAAAGTTTGTTTCCCTTTTGTCTACAAAGTTGAATCCCGATTGTCTTTGAAAACATAAATCATATGCATCTCATTTCATCATATGCATAACAGGTACCCCTTTTTACAGGTCACTTATCTTCTTCGCTGTTTATTTCAGAAATCATCATGACTTCTGAACCTACTACTGAACAAGCTATCAAGGCCCTCCAGGCCCAGAACGCCCAGTTTCAAGAGTTGGTCATGAGCTTAGCCCAGGGTCAACAAGAGTTGAAGACTCTGATTCTGAAGAAGAAGAAGAAGAGGACTGTGTTGTTCAATACTAGACGGAGGTTTGGAAATGGACTACAAAATGAGGATGATCTGGCTACTTCCTCTGTAGGGAAAGACACTCCCCAAGAGAGAAGGGTTCCTAGTCCCGTGGTCTTCGACAACGAGACGGATTACAATGATGAACAGTATCCTCTTGCTGAGGATAGGTACAAACAGCTGGAAGACCGTTTAAGTGCTATGGAGATTCAACATGTGCCCGGGTTAGACTTCGGAGACCTAGGCTTATCCTCTGGGGTGGTGATCCCACATAAGTTCAAGGCGCCTGCCTTTGAAAAATACGACAGGGCTTCCTGTCCTAAGCTGCATCTCAGATCATATGTAAGGAAGATCCAACCGTACACTGCTGACAAGAATCTATGGATCCATTTCTTCCAGGATAGTCTTGCAGGGACTCAACTCGAATGGTTCTATCAGCTGGATGGAGCCAGTATTCGTAACTGGGAGGACTTGGCTACTGCGTTCTATAAGCAGTATCAGTATAATTCCGACCTCGCTCCTACGCATACCCAACTCCAGGGTATGTCACTAGGGACGGGTGAAGGATTCAAGGAATATGCCCAAAAGTGGAGAGACCTGGCTGGAAGGGTGCAACCACCTTTGACTGACCGTGAGCTTGTGGATATGTTCTTGGGGACCCTGTCTGGTCCGTTCTTCAACCATCTGATTGGAAACTTTTCTGCTAGGTTTACAGATCTGATCTTAATTGGTGAGAGGATAGAAGTTGGTATCAAGTCTGGGAAGATATAGAAAGGTGCATCCTCGAACACGGAGAAGAAGCCCTTCAAGAAAGAATCTAGTGCTGTTTATGGTTCAAGGAGACAGAATAAACCGGAACGCCGCCAAGCTGTCAACACGGTGGTAATTTCAAAGCCTGTTGTTGCTCCTCGGCAATATAACCAACCAAGGGGTGAGAGACCCAGAAGGGAGTTCACTCGGCTCAGTATGACCTTGTCTCAGATATTGCCGCAATTACTGTCAACCAATCTGGTAACTATAAAAGAAGCTCTAAAGGTTGTGAACACAACATCTCCAAAGTACAATCCCAACGCCCGCTGCGCTTATCACTCTGACAGCCCGTGGCATACTACGGATGATTTTTGGGCTCTGAGGAATAAGGTTCAGGACCTTATTGATGCTAAAGAGATAGAGTTCGAGGCACTCGAAAGGCCCAATGTTGTGACTGCTCCCATGCCCAAGCATGGAGCGAATGCTGTAGAGGAAGACCTGTATGTAGCCTCTGTGGACGATATTGTTACTCCGTTGTTGACCGTCAAGAGAAACCTGTTGCTAGCCGGTTTATTTCCGGGATGTAGTAAAGGTTGCCATCTATGTTCTGTTTCCCCTGCTGGTTGTCCTTTGTTGAAGTCAGGCGTCCAAAACCTGATGGATAACAAAGAGATCTTGTTCGAGAAGATTGTTGTTCCTGCTATCCCAACTGAAGAAGTTTCCATTGTTACTATTTTCAACAACTCTCCTAAGGCTCCCTCAAAGAAGCCTGTCAAAATCATGTCTACTCAGAAGATTGCACCTATCATCATCACTGTTCCGAGGCCCATCCCCTATACATCTGACAAAGCTGTCCCTTGGCACTATGGGGAAGATGTTTATGGTCTTGGAGTAAAACAAGAGTTCAATATTAGTACCGGCATCAGCAACATCACCGGGCCTGCCAAAGTCACCCACAGTGGTAGGCTCTTCTCACCTGATATTGCGCCACCAACTGTCCAGAGACCTATTGTCATCACCCCTGCAAGTGTGCCTGCTTCCCTTCCTGACCAAGTTCCTATTTCTACCCCTGTTGCCGAGTCATCTGACGCTCGGGGCAAAGGGATTTCTACTGATACGCCTGCCCAGACGGAGGTGCCTAGGACAACCAATGTTGAAGCTTCCAAGCAAGAGATGGAAGAGATCCTTAAGATTATCAAGAAGAGTGATTTCAACGTAGTTGAGCAGCTGGGGCACACCCCATCTAAAATTTCTATGCTATCACTGTTGTTGTGTTCAGAGGCCCATGCCAAGGCCCTGATTACTTTCCTAAAGACGACCCAAGTGCCACAAGAGACGTCAACTGATCAATTTACCGAGTGTGTGGCCAACTTAACTGCTGATAATGGTTTGGGTTTCTCTGACGCCGATCTGACTGCTAAAGGGAAGAACCACAATGATGCCCTGCATGTCTCCATTGAATGCAGGGGCACTACTCTTGCCCATGTGCTGGTTGACACTGGTTCCTCGTTGAACGTATTACCCAAGAAAGCTCTAGACAGGCTGGATTGTGAGGGTTTAGAGCTCAAGCCAAGTAACATTGTTGTCCGGGCCTTTGACGGGTCCAAAATGATGGTACATGGTGAAGTTGACATTCCAATCAGGGTTGGTTCGCGGGTCTTTGATTCAACATTCTATGTGATGGACATCCGACCATCCTACTCTTGTTTGCTGGGTCGTCCTTGGATCCACAAGGCTGGAGCCGTGACCTCCACACTACACCAGAAGCTGAAGTACCCGGTCAGAGGGAAGATCGTAATAGTTCAAGGGGAGGAAGAATATATGGCCAGCCACCTTAACTCGTTCCGGTACATAGAGATGGATGGGGAATTCATTGAAACCCCCTTTCAGCACTTTGAAGAGGTTCCTCAGACATTGGCATCAGCAGAGACTGTGATCGAAGACTCTCCTTTGAAGATGGCTTCCTTAAAGGATGCCTGGGCTGTTATTGAGAAGGGTGAGTGTGCAAACTGGGGCCGACTTCCTGATTTTACTCCGAAGACTGACAAGTTTGGTTTGGGTTTCACTGCAGAGGCTCAGAGGGCTGTTCGTAAGGCAAGGATTGGAAGACCTCATGTATTCATCACCAACCCGGGAGTAAATGCTATTGAAGATGACGTGGAGGAATCTGAATTCGACAGTTGGATCTACCCAACGACCAACGGTGGACCAAGCAACTGGACTGCGAAAGACTTCATACCTATTACTTTTGTCACTCAGTAATGAACTCCTTTATTTTGAATTTGTAACAAACAATAATTTGAAACTTTATGGCCCAGTGTCTTACCCGGGGCACCGTGGCTTCATTTATGAGGGCTTTTGTGTGTCATTTTCATATATCATTAATAAAAGCATTGGACTTTTTTTGCATTTCAAATCTTGCGCTCCTTTTCCTTCCTTATTATATATACTGCAAAACAACTATATTTACCTATACAGGTTCCAATCCACTCTGGATCTCACTGGTAACGACTCTGCTACTGCCAGTTATGACTTCAAAAATCCGATCAACTTAGCCGAAGACGAAGGTGAAGATGATTGCGAAGTGCCTGGTGAGCTTGCAAGACTGCTACTCCAGGAAGAGAGGGTCATTCAGCCACATGAAGAACTAGTGGAAACGGTAAATCTGGGTACTAAGGCAGACAAAAAGGAAGTCAAGATTGGTGCCAATCTGGAGTCTAGTGTGAAACAACGGTTGATCTAGATGCTGCATGACTACGTGGAAATCTTTGCCTGGTCCTACGAAGATATGCCTGGGTTGGATACCGACATTGTGGTTCATCACTTGCCTACTAAGGAAGAATGCCCTCCAGTAAAACAGAAGGTTCGCCGTATGCGCCCAGAGATGTCCGAGAAAATCAAAGCTGAGGTTATGAGACAATTTGACGCCGGTTTTCTTGCAGTAACTTCTTACCCTCAGTGGGTTGCCAACGTGGTTCTGGTGCCAAAGAAAGATGGTAAGGTCCGAATGTGTGTTGATTATAAGGATTTGAACAGGGCGATCCCTAAGGATGACTTCCCTCTGCCTCACATCGACGTTCTGGTTGACAACACTGCTCAGCATAAGGTATTCTCCTTCATGGACGGGTTCTCCGGTTATAATCAGATCAAGATGGCTCCTGAAGACATGGAAAAGACCACTTTTGTTACTCAGTGGGGAACCTTTTGCTACAAGGTCATGCCTTTTAGGTTGAAAAATGTTGGGGCAACCTACCAACGTGCCATGGTTGCTTTATTTCATGACATGATCCATCATGAGATTGAAGTATACGTCGATGATATGATTGCAAGGTCCCAAACTAAGGAGGAACACCTTGACCATCTAAAGAAGCTGTTTGACCGGTTGAAGTTGTATAAGCTGAGGTTGAACCCGAACAAGTGCACTTTCGGGGTGAGATCTGGAAAGCTACTAGGCTTCGTCGTAAGTGACAAAGGTATTCAAGTGGACCCTGCCAAAGTGAAAGCCATACAGGAGATGCTGGTTCCCAAGACAGAGAAAGAAGTCAGAGGCTTTCTAGGACGTCTGAACTACATTGCCCGGTTCATCTCACACCTAACTGCTACTTGTGAACCAATCTTCAAGCTACTGAAGAAAGATCAAGTAGTACGTTGGAACGATGAATGTCAGGCCGCTTTCGAAAGAATCAAAGAGTATCTCCAAGAGCCACCCATTCTTATGCCACCGGTTGAAGGGAGACCTCTAATCTTATACTTGACAGTACTTGACAACTCAATGGGGTGTGTGCTGGGGCAACATGACGAGTCTGGCCGAAAAGAGCATGCTATTTATTACCTTAGCAAAAAGTTTACCGACTGTGAGACCCGATACTCACTGCTCGAGAAAACTTGCTGCGCTTTGGTATGGGCTGCTCGCCGGCTGAGACAGTATATGTTGACTCACACTACTCTGTTGATTTCAAAAATGGATCCGATAAAGTACATCTTCGAAAAGCCTGCCTTGTTCGGGAGAATAGCAAGATGGCAGATGATCTGAACTGAATATGACATCCAGTACACGACTCAAAAAGCAATCAAGGGAAGTGTATTGGCAGACCATTTGGCACACCAGGCAGTGGATGACTACCAATCTATGAACTTTGAATTTCCATACGAGAATATCATGGTAGTGACTGATTGTGAAGTACCTGGACCGGATGAAGGACCTGAGGAAGGATCCCGATGGTCTATGCACTTTGACAGAGCCTCAAACGCTTTGGGTAACGGTATTGGCGCTGTGATCATATCCCCTAAAGGCACTCATACTCCCCTTACCGCCCGGCTATGTTTCAACTGCACCAACAACATGACGGGGTATGAAGCATGCATCATGGGTCTTCAAACCGCAATTGACCTAAGGGTCAAGTTTATGAGTGTCTTCGGAGATTCCGCTCTCGTGATCAGCCAGATCAAAGGCGAGTGGGATACGAAACACCCAAATCTTATTCCTTACAAGGAGTATGTGTTGACGTTGATTCCCCATTTCGAGGAGATAACTTTCGAGCACTTCCCAAGAGAGGAGAATCAGTTGGCGGACGCGCTAGCTACGATGTCTTCTATGTTCAAAGTCAAATGGGACAACGAGGCTCCCCGGATCATTATCTGGAAATTGGATGAACCTGCACGTTGCTGTGATCTTGAGGCTGAAGAGGTAACAGAAAAACCTTGGTATCATGAAGTAAAGAGGTACCTCGAAGCCCAAGAATCCCCCGAGGGCGCATCTGTTAATGACAAGAAGTTTCTGAGAAGGTTCGCGGCAAAGTTCTTCCTCAGCAATGACATTCTCTACAAGCGAAACCATGATTCGACCTTACTGCGTTGTGTGGATAAGACTGAAGCAGAAATGATCATGGCAGAGCTGCATGAAGGTACCTTCGGAACACATTCCAGTGGGCATACTATGGCAAAGAAAATCCTTCGGGCAGGATATTACTGGTCCACAATGGAAGCCGACTGTTATCAACATTCTCGGACGTGAAAGGGCGGTCCAGTGAAAAAAAACTGTACACCCGGCAAGTCGAAAACCTGAAAGGGCGGCTTGAGCAAAAATGGGTATCCGGTGGACTGAAAACCGGAAAGGGCGGTCCAGGAAAAAGTTAGGGATTAAAGCGTAATACTATATCTCATTGGATCACCTTGCATCCAGACTTCGGTACCAACTATCAGGCTCAGACGACATCAAGCAATCAACTTCATCTTCAACTAAGCAGCAAAGTGATGAGACGCTTGAAGACATAAAGGCGATAGCAGAGTTGGAACCCAGTGGGATTTTTCACATAGCTGTTTTGTTTTCCTTTTCACAAAATGTATAAACTCTACTTTGTTCGGCGACGTTCTCTTACTAGGACGTCAGCCTCTTGTACAAAAAATGGCTATTTACAGGCAAATTCCAAAATCAATACAAACTCACTTTTCAGACAAATTGCCAATTGTTTTTCCTTTATCTGTTTTGTTTTGCAAAGAACGTCCAATGTTCATTTTTGATATATGCATTTGACATTAATTGCTAACTCATAAATACTTGCATGCGAAACAAAGGACTAATTACAGGTGACATTAGAAACAGGGGTAATAAGAATTGTCTAAGCGATCTAGTTGCTCTGTCCACCAAGGTACCAAGGTAAGTTCAGCTGAAGAACATAACCAAGATACCTCCACTCCCCATAGAGTAAGGCAAGAGTCAGCCATGCTCTCTCCCCAAGCAGAGTTGGTCTCCCATCAGCCCTAAAAAGGCACAGTATCCTCAGCAGGTCAGCAACACTCTCCCCAAGCAGAGTTAGGCTACTGTCAGCCCTAAGGAAGTTGGGTATCCCCAGAAAATCTAAATATTCTCCAGCAGAGTATTCAGATATTTCTCAGCAAGCGTCCCCGGCAGTCCTAATATGCCTCGACGGAAATATAAGATTGTTCCCCGGCGGAATACAAACACCCCAATGGAGCCACTTCCCCAGTACAGTCCAAAAGTTTCCCCAGGAGAGTTGAATCATCTCCCCAGTAGATTCTGGAAGCTTGTCCCCTGCAGAGTGCAAACATCCCTCCCCAGCCATATTCAAAGGTTATTCCCCACCAGGGTCTAACTGGGTTATCCTCAACAAATTGCAACGGAAAGATCGTCCTCAGCGAAGTTCTCTCTATCCCCATCGGAGTTCATCAAAATCCCCAATAGAGCTTATCAACGGAATCCCCAGCGGAGTTATCGTTAAAATCTCAGCGAAGTGTCTCTTCCCACAGAGTAATTCCCCGCAGAGTAATATCTTCACCAGTTTATTCCCCAACGGAGTCATCTTCTCCTACCGGTTTATTCTTGCAAACATTTTTGATCATCATCCCCAGCGGAAATGAAGAACTCTACTCTCCAATATCAGCCCAGGATTCAACGAACTTCCCGACATTCGTCAAGGATTTATTTTCCCAGACGAAGATATATTCATAAACATCACATTGTCATACATCATGATACATGCATATACGCATCATATCACACAATCTCATTTATTTTGAGAACAGCATGACATCATGCATCATGACATTGCATACAACTAATGTTTTGCCTTTTCAGGAAAAGGTCAATCAAAAGATATTACCATCAACTTTTGAAGTTCCAGATTCGATACCTGTATCTAGCCAGGGCATATCTGTGAGTGATTGATTGTAGATCTATACCTGTATCTAGCCAGGAAAGTATCTGCATGAAGAGATTGAAGATCAATACCTGTATCTAGCCAGGAAGTTATCTTTCATTCTCAGGTCATAGGTCTACACCTGTATCCAGCCAGGAAAGCTATCTCGACCAACCTTTTGAAGTTCCAGAGTCGATACCTGTATCTAGCCAGGGCATATCTGTGAGCGATTGATTGTAGATCTATACTTGTATCTAGCCAGGAAAGTATCTGCGTGAAGAGATTGAAGATCAATACCTGTATCTAGCCAGGAAGTCATCTTTCTTTCTCGGGTCAGAGATCTACACCTGTATCCAGCCAGGAAAGCTATCTCGACCAACCTTTTGGAGTTCCAGATTCGATACCTGTATCTAGCCAGGGCATATCTGTGAGCAATTGATTGTAGATCCATACCTGTATCTAGCCAGGAAAGTATCTGCATGAAGAGATTGAAGATCAATACCTGTATCTAGCCAGGAAGTCATCTTTCTTTCTCGGGTCAGAGATCTACACCTGTATCTAGCCAGGAAAGCTATCTCGACCAACCTTTTGGAGTTCCAGATTCGATACCTGTATCTTGCCAGGGCATATCTGTGAGCAATTGATTGTAGATCCATACCTGTATCTAGCCAGGAAAGTATCTGCATGAAGAGATTGAAGATCAATACATGTATCTAGCCAGGAAGTTATCTTTCATTCTCAGGTCAGAGATCTACACCTGTATCCAGCCAGGAAAGCTATCTCTACCAACCTTTTGAAGTTCCAGATTCGATACCTGTATCTAGCCCGGGCATATCTGTGAGCGACTGATTGTAGATCTATACCTGTATCTAGCCAGGAAAGTATCTGCATGAAGAGATTGAAGATCAATACCTGTATCTAGCCAGGAAGTTATCTTTCATTCTCAGGTCAGAGATCTACACCTGTATCCAGCCAGGAAAGCTATCTCTACCAACCTTTTGAAGTTCCAGATTCGATACCTGTATCTAGCCAGGGCATATCTGTGAGCGATTGATTGTAGATTCGATACCTATATCTAGACAGGAAAGTTATCTATATGAAGAGTTTGAAGATCAAAACCTGTAACAGGCCAGGAAATTATATTTCTTTCTCAGGTACATAAGTTCTCGCTAAGGAATCTCTTACGCGATCAACATCTCCAGATGGCATCTTTAAGCCCATCTCCACAACTATCCATTACATTTCCAAATGGCATCCATAAGCCCATTCCCGACAAGATTCTGTCACATCTCCAGATGGCATCTATAAGCCCATCCTCCTATCATCCATCTCTCCAAATGGCATCTGTAAGCCCATTCCCGACATCACATTGCTGATACTCCACTATGCAAGCGCAAATTTCTGGGCACTCTAGTGTTCAATCCTCTTCCACCTTCGGATCACGAAAGGCACGCAAGCCAATCTACATCCTCAGGTCTAAGAAGATTGAACAGGGGCAACTGTGTTACCCCAAAATTTGCCCTCCCATATTCTTCAAAGTTTGTCAAGAATCACCTTCAAATGGTTCAAGACTACCTAAGGGTTGCACAGTCCAAATGCCTCCTAAGCCAGTCAAAATTAGGGTTTTGATTCTTTCAAGGAATTTAAGGTTTTCAATGGCTCAATCAAGTCTCATATGCCTATATACATTGTCAAGCATCTATATGTCAAGTCTCAAGACTCATAGTGCCAAATTCCACAGTCAAAAGCTTCATTTGTTTCACAATCAACTGCAGGGGCAAAATGGTCATTTTGTAGTCAAAAGTCAGAATTTTTGGTCAACATCTTATTTTGAGTCCACAATCATCATTTGATCAAATCTTGATCATGATTCCACAAGCATGGCTCAAAAATCATCAAGATGCAAAAAGTTACTATTTTTGGACAGCAGAAAAGTCAACTGTATTTTGACCAAGGCATAACTTTTTCATGGTTCATCATAAAAATTCCATCCAATGCTCATTTTGAAGGGGATGACATTTCCTACAACTCATCTTCACATTCCAAATCCAAGAAATGCTCTCACAAAAAGTTATCAATTTCTACATTATAGGTCAATTTCAAAAGTCAACAAAAATGCATTTTAAGTCAAAGACCATAACTTGAGATTGGTAAATCTAAATGACAAGGGACCAAAGGCATTGGTTAGAGGACTTCAAGACCTTTACAAAATGTCACAGAACATGTTCATATGATCAAAATTGAGCAAGATATGCATTGGAGAAGTTGGGAAATTTTTATGAATTTGCAAAAGTCAACTATCCTTAAAACTTCAATTTTTGACAAAAGGGCCCACTTTCTTCCACTTAATTCAGCCTTGTCATGCCATACACGTATCGCATGCTTAATTTCAGGATCAAACATTTATTTTTCTATTTTATTTAATTTTTATTGATTTAATTCATTTTAAATCTATAATAATTCAAATAAAATCTAAAAAATCAATGGAATAGTATCTTTATGATTTATACAGCTTTCATATATCATGTGCTAACCAAAAAATTCGTGCTAGGGCTTATGTGTACACAAAATCTTAGATTTGATTCAAATTTGGAAAGTTTGTCAATGGTGGAAAGTGTAAACCTAATTCCCCCATATGCATGGATTAAGGCCCAGCTTTTGACCTAATTTTGTTCTCATATACATAAGCAAGCAGTACCAACAAAGGACACGACCAAAGGATTGCTAAAAATGGCCAAAGAAAATTGCAAAGTTCTTGAAAAAGTGTGAGATCAAGAACGGTGTTGCAAGCGTTTTCAGACAAAAAGGAGCACGTGGCCTTCTTCCTTGCTATCCACTGAAGCTAAGGCGATCGTTACCACGTCCAAAGACTCCCTAAACAGCGCTGTATGTTCTCACAAACTAGCCCCTGAACACGAAACCTAAACTCTCAATTCTTGCACTTTTTCTTCAAAGCGTTAGCATATTCATATTCATTGCTTGATTTCTAACATAACTGCAATAACCAATTTTGTTTTTATGCCCTGAATCGTGATGCCCGATTCTAGGGTTCATGTTCTTGCGTTTTAGGTATTTTATTTCCAGGTGAAATTAGAACAAATCATGAGCATGGATGGACTCAGGGGACATGGACGATCGTAACCATGGGCTTGAATGGAATTTTTGCAGCCTAGGGACAATTTTAGGAAGAAACTACGGAGCTTCCTGCGGATAAAATTCCGCAGGTAAAAAACCAGTGACTAACGAAGAAGACGCTGACGCGTCTCCCTCCTATTCGCCCTTTTCAAAAATCGCGCGTTTATTTTTTTTTTCAGGCATATGTTTTGGTTTACTAATAAATTAATCCCTTATTATCATATTGACAATTGAAGCGAGTGGCTCAATGGCCAGGGCGAGCAAGCGTTGAACGTTGGGACCTGGGTTCGAATCCCAGGTCCCCCCAAAACTATTATTTGTTGTTTTTCTTCATCTAATCATGTGCAGGCTTTCAAACGTGTTCTACCATGTATCTCACACTTCAGCGTGCCAAGTGGCTGGCAAAGCAGATCCAGTGGCCAAGAGATGATGAGTACCATACTCCCAGTCAAAGCACGCTCTAGACAATTCAAGAAAGTCAACAAGGGCTTGAGCTTAGTGGGCCATGAATTGCAATCAACACCTCCATCTGGGCCCAACACCCCTTGGGTTTTGTTTCTTATTTTTTTTTCTCTTTTATATTTTACCTTTAATTACTAATTATTATTATTAATTATTACTATTATTATTTAATTAACTTAACTAATTTTTTTTTCACAATACAAATTCAGAAAACTAAAAAACTAAAATATTTTTATTATTTATTAACTTCACTTTATTTTTTGTAAATAAATTCTAACAAATTAATTTAGTTTAATTAGGTTTAATTTTGGCTTTTTCATAATAAATAAAATAAATTTAGAATTAGGGTTTTCTTGACAACTTTTAATTTCTTTTATTTTTATTTTCATTAAAACATAAAAAACACAAAAATACCTTTTTCTTTTAATTAACTAATTAATTAGTTTTAGGTTTAATATTAATTAAATGCAAGGATCAAAAATTCATTCTTTTCTCAAAAAAGGGTCAAAACCCTAAGACTTTTCCCGATGCAATTTTGTTTCGCGCATGTTTATTCTCGATTATTATTTTGACCATATTTATGTAACTGTTCCGAGGATGTAATAGATAATTAGGATTTTTATCGCTTTCTTTACTTTCTCGCATTTATCTTTTCAAGGGTTATGTTTTTGGCGATGTAAATACCCGACGCCTTGTAATAGCGTAGATTTACTTTCCGCAATTTATTTTCCGCATAATTATTAACTGTTAACTATGCATGACAAGACTTGCCTGAAAACTAAAATCAACTCGTAGCTCACAATAACATGTGCAAAGATAATCTTAAATTGAATCCTGACACACGTGCACATGCCACTCCTAGGGTACGCATCACTTGGTTGCCTCGACGTGGTCATCAAGTATAGGGTGTTTTAGAGGTCGCCCTCCTGTCTAAAGATCCAGTTGCCTCGAAACGGTTGCCTCGGATGAAAAAGGATCTAAGACATTAGGGTTACCGCTAAGGCGTCCTAACATTGCTTTAGTGACCATATGTCCCTAAAATCGAATTGACCTGAAAACTCCAACGACGGTGCTACCTACTTCTCAATAGTGGGATAGTACTGTCTAAAGGACATTTACACAACTTAATTCCTTAGAGTAGGTAGATTTCTCCTGGGTACTTGCTCTTTCAAAAACAAAACAAACTTTTCGCACTTACACTTTCAAACAAAAAGTTTTCAAACAAATACTTCATACACTCTTGAGGACAGATACAAGAGTTACCTAGAAGTTTTCAAACTATACTTTTTTTCAAAAACCCACAAACACAAGAAAAGCAAACATATTTTGAAAACATAGTGAGCAAGTACCTAAGAGCCCATGGATAACCACAGATAGAAAGGGTGCTAACACCTTCCCTTTCTATAATCTACCTCCCGAACCCGAGAAACATCTCGAAAAGGAATTTTGCTGTGCTTTTGTCCTTTCCTTGTTGGAGAACATAAAAGACGGTGGCGACTCTTGCTTACCGCGACATTTCACGAACCAGCATTTCAAAAACAGTCAGTTCTATTTCCACCGATCACACCTATCCAATAGGCTGACATTATCTCTCACAAGAAAAACTCACTAAGTCAAAATCCACGAAGGAGACTTAAGAAAAACTAGGGCATCCCGTTGACTGCAATCTTAAGACAAGAATAGTCAGGCAAATATCAGGGATAGAAGATCAAAAAAAGAGGACGCTACAAATCCTCAACAACATGGGAAATATGGCAAAAATGACTGCCTTCCAACAAACTTAACTTGTCTGAACCATCACATAAACGTCATTCCAAACTCAATAGGAGTTCAAACGCACAATTAACTAAGTTTAGGACTGAATAATATCATGAAGAACGGGCGGGTAAAAATACACTTTGGGCCTTATCCTTTGTTTCATAAACTGTGAACCAAGCCACATTACAACCCTTTCAAAAGTCCTAGATGAAGCATGGGTTAGTTCGAAAGCATACTGTTACAAAAGGTATCCTGACTCCTGTAAGGCTTACTCTAAATCCTGAATTGAATTCATATTCTTACAAAAAATTCTTTTATCTGCTAAAATGCATTTTCAAAACTTCAAGACAAGCATAAACCTTGCATTATTTGAATATTGCTGTTTGCATATGGCTAATTGTTTGACAGTGGAGAAATTCACGCAACGAATATCCAGCGAACAAAAACTCTCTCAATGAACAGAATCACTTCAAATGGGATGACGTTTGTTGTACCCCAAAATTTGCCCTCTCATTTATCAAGATTTTCCTCACAAGACTCTTTGGACTCAAGACAGGATTAGGGTTTGCTCAGCTCAAGACATCACCTTGCACTGATGACCTGAAATTAGGGTTTGAGTTTGCACAAGGATTTTTGGACCATCAATTCTTCATGTGACTTTCATATACCATCTTGGACCCCTAAGATTGCTCATATCAAGTTTAAAGCCTCAAATAACATTTTTGCCCAGTCAATTGGACAGTTGACCTAATAATCAGCTGTATTAGGGAAAAAGTCAACCATGGCCAATTTACAGTCAAACTTCATAATTTTTTATCCACAACAACATTTTAGGATCCTATGAACCATTTGATCAAGTTTGGATCACAACTCCTCAAGAAATTTGATCAGATCATCAAAAGGGCAAAATGGTCAAAATTAGGGTTTTGACTGAGAAAGGGCAATTTCTGATTTTTAACCTAGCCAATGTCCAATTGGGTTCAAACATGATTTCAAGGACTCAATGGCATAATCTTGACCTAATCACATAGTTCAAAAGATCTCAAATGCATAGGATTGACAGATGAATTTTACAGTCAACTGAACAAAAGTCAACTATATACTGAAAAGTCAAACTTTGACTTTTTGGTCAAAATCAAGTGCCAAGGGTTATAATTCATCAAGATATGTCAAAATGTGAAACTTGTTGACCAAGAAACCTAAAATTGCAAATTAGGGTTTTAATTTGAAAATTTTCATAACTTAGAATTTTTCTAAGTATGAAAAATTTCTTATTTTTTCTTAACTTTGCACCATTTTTTCACCATGATGCAATTGGATTCAAAGAAAACTTCCAACATGAAAGTTGTAGTCCTCCATGAAATATATAACTTTTCTTCACAAAGTTTTCCCAAATGATACTTGTATCTCAAGTTATGATTTTGTGAATAGGGGTCCATAAACTAAATAACTTAGTGAAATTTTGCCCTAGTTTAGGCAGGTTTTTGACCTAACTTCATGGCAACTTTTCACCTAGTTCCAAGAGGTATCTCAAGTTGCATTTCAAAGATGGATTGTAGATAATGTTGCAAGATTTCCAAGATGTCCAAGAACTCTCCAAGATCATTTGTGGTTAGGGAGAATCGAAGAAGAGAAAATGGCATTTTGTCACTTTTGTTCAAGCCATTTTCACAATACACCAAGTTGCAAACCTGTTCAAGCATGCTTGTACCTTGCATTACAGGTCCTAAATCCTTTCTACACTCCATATTTTAATGCTAACTCAATGGATAATGGCTTTATTTTGATCTTTGGAGCATTGCATAAAAGATTAATCCATAAATGGCATAAAGTTCACAATACCACTTTGATAAAGAACGCTTTTCCAACTTTATCAGCCTTGAGCATTGGGCTTGTTCTTGTGGTGCAGAAAATTTCCACAGGAATTAAGCAAAGCATACCAACTATTATCAGCCCTAGAAATAGCAAGTACAAGCTTTTGGTTTAAGTCACTTCAACTTTCTTCAAATACAAGAAAATAGGCAAAAGGGATGAGAACTTGTACATCTGATAAAGAGAAGACTTGGCATCATTCAAAACATATTCACAAACTTGTATCAAGCAGAAAACACGAATACACAACATTCAAAACTCTCCCAAACAGAAAAACACAAATTTCTGCCCAAACAGGGCAGCTTCTGCAAAACACTTGCCAACTCAAAATTTGCTCGTGCGTTTTGCCTTGTAATACTTCAAACATCTTCCATATATCCTACCTAAACCATCCAAGCCTTTGCATTGCAACTGTAACCCCTGTTTCATACATCACCATTTTCATTTTGGAAGGTTGCAGGTTGACTTCTATAAGGAGTTTCAAGCATCCTCAAGGCAAGCTAAGCATTGGGATAGCTTGAGGGAACTTCAAGGAAGCTCACACAATCCTCAAGCCTCACTCAAAGCCCCCACATTTCCATATCCAAACTCAGCTAAACAAGGTATTTTTCAAATCTCTATCTCTTTATTTAGGCATCCTTAAGTCACGATTTGTGAAGCAAAAATGTAGTCCTTAACTTGTTAAAGCTGTACATATGCATAATTGTCATTTATATTAACTGAGTAGTGAGAATTTGAAGCTTGAAGTTCATGAAAAAATTAGGTCAGGAATTAGGGCCACTTAAATTCTCCCTGGTCTTTTAGAGTTAGGTCACAAACTTTATATCACTGGAATCGTGAGATCATAAGCTACATTTTTTATGTTATAAGTTTTTGATTTTATGCAAGCTAGAGCAAGATACAGGTTTGAACTCAGAAACGCGCGCGCAGGAAGCCAGTGACAGAGATGAAGATGATGTTCTGGGCCTTGGCGCCTTGGCCCTGTTGTTTTACTTCCCATACCCCCAGTTTACTATTTGCACCCCCCTTTGTATATTTTTATATTTTTGCATATTTTCTCATATTTTTTATGTTTATTGACTTTATTATTTTTTTCTGAATCATAAAAATCACAAAAAATATTTTCTTAATTTTTTTCATTTTATTTTATTTTTTATCTTATTTTTGCATAAAATATTGATTATTTAGAATAAATAGAATCTATTTTCTTAAAATAAATAGTAAACACATTTAAAAATATCATACATTTTTATTTTTATTATTCATACAGATAAAATATTATTTCCACATATATTTTAATTTTTAATATTTGTAAATAATTTTATTTATTTTTTCTTGTACATAAATGGATAAAAATAAATAATAATGAAACATATATTTTCTTTAATCAAAAATTAGGGTTTTACCCCTTTCAAAAATAATAATATTATTTTTTCTTATTTTTAGGACTTAAATAATATTATTCTCTCATACATAAAACAAATACACAACATTTTTTTGCATATTTACATTTTTGTTGCATTTTTAATATTTGTTTATTTATTTAATTTGCAAATATTCAATTGGGTTGTAATAGTAAATTAGGGTTTTATTTTGTGCAAATATCCCCATTAAAAAACTTGTATCCCCCCTCCCATAATAATTGTTGTAATAGCTTAGATTTATTTTACGAAATTTATCGCATTATATACATGTTTAGTAATATTAGGGTTTGCATGATAAGACAAAAATCAAACAAATAGAATGACCTAATACAAGACAAACAAAAGCATGTAAAATGACAACACATTACACACAAACACCCCCTAGGGTTTCACCCACTTGGTTGCGTTAACAAAATGGCCATGGTATGCATGCTAAGTATCTTGGCAAAACAAAAACAAAACAAAAGATCATAGTCCCTCGATGACGCTATCAAAAGGTTGCCTAAAAACAAAATGATCTTAGTCCCTTAAGCATGCTAAGATACTTGGCAATATTGCTATCATGGTCATACGATGACCCACGCCCGTCCCGTTTAACATCCAAAGATAGAGTTGTTTACCAAATCAATGGTAAATCAACAATGTCAAAGGAATAAAAATGCATAAGAAAGACTTTTGAGTAGGTAGATGCTTCTAGTTACTTGATCAATTTGCAAACTGTAACACCCCAGTTTTAATTATTTGATTTATTTAATTGGGAATTTATTTTATTAGAATTAATAAAATAAAAAGAATTATTTATTTTGGAATATTTGAAGAAAATTAAAGAAATAAGAAAATATTGGGTTTTTAAGTTATTGGGCTTGGATGTCGTTAGTAAAGAGTGGGGGTGCAAAAGAAATAAGGATATATATTTTGGAACTTAAGTTATTTCTCACTTTTCACGATAAAACAGAATTTGGAGATATTTGGGATTGGAGCTCTGAAGAACGAAGAACAATCGCTCAAGAGTTCAAAGCTGCAATTTGATAAGGTAAGGGGGGCTACTACTCGATTTACTTTTGCTTATGGGTTTAGGTACGATTGATTTTGGATAATCGTAGGGAGAAACCCCAATTCTTAGATGTTCTTAGTGATCGATAACTCTAGGGTCAAACTTTGTTAGAAAAGGTTTAGGTTCCCAAATTTTGTGAATCGATTAGGAAATTAGGTTCCTATTGTTGATTTGGATCGTAATGGTATGATCGAGAGTTTCCCTTAGGTAATTCTAGGGAAAACCTTGATGTTGTTAGAATTTCCCTAAAGGACGGGTAAAATGTAACTTAAGGTCGATTTTATAAAACTTGTTGTCGATGAAAGAATTGTTGATAAAATATGATGTTTTAAAAATGAAAATTCTGAGTTTTGATTGATTTTGGAAAATGAGACCTTAAGTGAATTGATGCTGTTCTTAAGATTGGAAATTGACTAACTTAGAAGGGAATTGTGTTTCCAATTGATGTGTTGCTTTGAGTTATGCAAAATTGATGTTGTTATGTACCGAAATGCACGTTTTGGCTGGTATTTTTCGTGTTTGGTTGCTGTTCTGAGCATGCTGCAGGTACAGGAATATTTTGTACGCGCTCATCAACACGGGCCGTGTTGCTGCACACGGGCACCCGTGTTGATCTTCTGTATTGGTAAAAATAATGTGTTTCTGGACACATTTCCACACAGGCCGTGTTGCTGCACACGGGCACCCGTGTTGACCTCCTGTGTTGGCTTCTGAATTCTGTTTTCTGTGCATGCTGTTATGTACGGAATTGATTCTGTTTTGATGTGCAGTGTTTTATATGTTTGGAATATGCTGCTTATTGATTCCCTAGTGTTGTTTGATGCTTGTATCGAATAATGTTTGTATGTTATGATACCAACACTACGCGGATGTTATTGTCATGCTTTTAGATGATGTTATCAAGCATGAATTATGATATAACTTGATATGATTGGTTGATGTTTAATAGTATGCTGAGTGATTACATGCTATCCATATCCTGTTATGATTGATATTGTTGATGTTGCATGATATGTTTTCTTGATGTTAATAGTATGCTGAGTGTTACATACTTTACATATCATGTTGCATTTGTTAATTCCCATTGTGTGGAATTAACATGGTGGCCAATATACGTGTCCGCAATTTAATGGAACGTTGAGGTGGTAGCCGTGTCCGCGATATAATGGAACGGTGAGTTATTCGTGACCCGAGATTTAATGGGGCGGTAAAATGGTACCACATGCATGGGTGTGTTGCATTATATTGAATATAACATGAATGGATGATTTTCCAATGTTGTATTTAATTGATTGTATGCATGTATTGTTGCTGAATTGTTAATGATGTTTGATGTTAATTATAAGTATGAAAAGTAATATATTATGAATATATGAATTGTAAAGGTTTCGTAAACTATGAAACATGTTAACTGTTCGGGTGATGCTTATGGTTTTTCTGAATTGATTGTTATGAATGTATAATCAAAGGTATAATTGAGATGCTCACCCTTACTGTTGAACATTTCAGATTGAGGAGCTTCGCTCAGATGATTGGCGAAGACTTGCTGTTTCTAGTTTATTTCGGTTTAAGTATTGTCCGGGTCATGCTCTGATAGTTGTAACTCCGGGAACGTTTGTTTGTCGAGCTGCTTTAGTCAGACTCGTTTATTTCCTTAGTATTTGGTTATAATATGATGTTGATATATTCCAGGTGTTAATCCCTGATGATTGAAAATATTATAACTTTGGTTTTATTAAATATAATATTCCGCTGTGTAAACATGTATGAGTTGCTTCTATGTTATGCATGACAGGAACTTGTTTTTATTAAAAGAGAATTGTGACATCCTCGTTAATACATGTACTCTGAAAATATGATTTTAATTATTTGCGAAATTTTATGCGGGGTTTTAGAGGGTGTTACAATAGTGGTATCAGAGCATAGTCGGTCGTTGCGACCAGAGTCTTGAGTCAGTCATTCCTTTTGTATGCGACTAGTGTAAGGCAACACTGTCGATACTGTATTCTGATGAGGAGTATGTTTTAATTCTCAGGAATATGGCTGGAAGAGGTAACGGACGAAATGATGCTGCACTCGCTGAGGCTTTGGGGATGTTAGCTGGTGTACTTGCTGGAAATCCAAATGGAGGCGTGATTGGTGCTGATAGGCAATTGGGGAACTTCCAAAGGAACAATCCTCCGTTGTTCAAAGGTACACATGACCCTGAAGGTGCTCAGAAGTGGCTGAAGGAAATCGAAAGGATTTTCCGTGTGATTGATTGTGCAGAAGATCTGAAAGTCAGATATGGTACGCATATGTTGGCAGAAGAGGCCGACGACTGGTGGGTTGCAACAAGGACTGAAATGGTTCAGGATGGAGAGGCACTTACTTGGGCTAACTTCAGAAGGGCTTTTCTGAGGAGGTACTTTCCTGAAGATGTTCGGGGAAGGAAGGAAATTGAATTTTTGGAGCTTAAGCAGGGCAATCTGACTGTTAGTGAGTATGCCACTAAGTTCACTGAGCTGGCAAAGTATTATGCACACTACAACAATGATGAGGCTGGAGAATTCTCTAAATGTATCAAATTTGAGAATGGTCTCCGAGATGAGATTAAGCAGGGAATCAGGTACCAGCGTATTCGTAGATTTTCTGATCTGGTGGATTGTAGCAGGATCTCGGAAGAAGATATTACCAAGACTAGGTCGTCTCACTCTCGTGGGGCTGTTGATAAAAGAGGAAAGCAACATATGGACCGTGGCAAGCCATATGGTAGAGGTAACCAGAAATCAGGTGGATGGAAAAGGCCTAGTGGGGGAGATTCTAAGGCTCCTATCAGATGCTACAGGTGTGGTGAGTTTGGTCATCATATTCGAGATTGCAAGAGTGATGAGAAGAAGTGCTATAAATGTGGAAAGACTGGTCATTTGTCTATTGATTGCAAAGGGAAGTCTGTTACTTGTTACAATTGTGGTGAAGAAGGTCACATTCGTCCGCAGTGTCCTAAGCCTAAGAAGGATCAGTCAGGTGGAAAAGTGTTTGCTTTGTCTGGATCTGAGACTACTCCAGAGGATCGATTGATTAAAGGTACGTGTTTTATTCATGGCACACCTTTAGTTGCAATTATTGATACTGGTGCAACTCATTCTTTCATTTCTTTGGATTGTGCTGAGAGGTTGAAACTGGACATATCTGATATGCGAGGTAGCATGGTTATTGATACTCCTGCATCGGGTTCAGTGACAACTTCACTAGTATGTAGGAATTGTCCTATTGAGATTTTTGGTAGAGGTTTCGGTATGGATTTAGTGTGCCTACCGCTTGAACAAATTGATATTATCCTTGGGATGAACTGGTTGGAATTCAACCGGGTTCATCTGAACTGTTTTGCTAAGACGGTGATTTTCCCAGAGGTAGTTGGTGTCGAGAATTTGACTATGACTGCTAGGCAGGTACAAGAAGCAATGGAAGACGGTGCTAATGTGTTTATGTTACTTGCTTCGTTAGATGCAACATGAAAGGTCAGGAGTGGTGAATTGCCAGTGGTGTGTGATTTTCCAGAAGTCTTTCCTGATGATGTTAGTGAGTTACCTCCTGAGAGAGAAGTGGAATTTTCTATAGATTTGATTCCTGGTACGAGACCGGTGTCGGTGGCACCATATCGTATGTCTGCATCTGAGTTGGCTGAATTGAAGAGTCAGTTGGAAGATTTACTGGAGAAGAAGTTTATTCGTCCAAGAGTTTCGCCTTGGGGTGCTCCGATATTGTTGGTCAAGAAGAAAGAAGGTTCTATGAGACTGTGTGTTGATTACAGGCAATTGAACAAGGTAACCATTAAGAATCGGTATCCATTACCGAGGATTGATGATTTAATGGATCAGCTAATTGGAGCCATTGTATTCAGTAAGATTGACTTGAGATCTGGATATCATCAGATTCGTGTGAAAGCGGAAGATATTCAAAAGACTTCTTTTCGAACGAGGTATGGGCATTATGAATATTCTGTTATGCCGTTCGGAGTTACTAATGCACCTGGTGTTTTCATGGAGTACATGAACAGGATTTTTCATCCGTATCTGGATAAGTTTGTTGTGGTTTTTATTGATGACATTCTGATTTATTCCAAGAATGACGAAGAGCATGCGGAACATCTCAGAATTGTGTTAGAGTTGTTGAAAGATAAGAAGTTGTATGCAAAGTTGTCCAAATGTGAGTTCTGGCTGAATGAAGTTAGTTTTCTTGGACATGTGATTTCTAAGGATGGTATTGCAGTGGATCCTACAAAAGTAGAAGCGTTATCTCAGTGGGAAGCGCCGAAGACTGTTTCTGAAATCAGAAGTTTTCTTGGTCTTGCAGGTTATTACAGAAAGTTTATCGAAGGATTCTCAAAGTTAGCATTGTCGTTGACGAAGTTGACTCGTAAAGGACAAGCGTTTATTTGGGATTCTGATTGTGAGAAAGGTTTCCAAGAATTGAAGCGGAGATTGACTAGTGCTCCTATTCTGATTTTGCCGAATCCGGTGGAATCTTTTGTGGTTTATTGTGACGCATCTCTGATGGGATTAGGTGGTGTTTTAATGCAGAATCAACAGGTAGTTGCGTATGCTTCGAGACAGTTGAAGGTTCATGAAAGGAACTATCCTACTCATGACTTAGAGTTAGCAGCAGTTGTGTTTGTCTTGAAATTGTGGAGACATTATCTGTATGGTTCGAGATTTGAAGTGTATAGTGATCATAAGAGTTTGAAGTATCTTTTCGATCAGAAAGAGCTCAATATGAGGCAAAGAAGGTGGTTGGAATTTCTCAAATATTATGATTTTGGTTTGAATTACCATCCTGGTAAGGCAAATGTGGTTGCAGATGCTTTGAGCAGGAAATCCTTGCATATGTCTATGATGATGGTTCGTGAATTGGAGTTAATTGAACAATTCCGAGATTTGAGTTTAATTTGTGAAAGTACTCCGAAGTGTGTTCGTTTGGGTATGTTGAAACTTTCTAGTGGTATTCTAGAAGAGATCAGGATCGGGCAGAAATCTGATGTTAATTTAGTTGATAGACTGATATTGATCAACCAAGGTCAAGGTGGTGAGTTTAGAATTGATGAAAATGATGTTATGAGATTTGGCGATAGAGTTTGTGTTCCTGATGTTGCAGAAATCAAGAAGAGTATATTAGAGGAAGGACATCGCAGTGGGATGAGTATTCATCCGGGTGCCACGAAAATGTATCATGATTTGAAGAAATTGTTTTGGTGGCCGGGAATGAAAAAGGAAATAGCCGAGTTTGTGTATGCATGTTTAATCTGTCAGAAATTGAAGATTGAGCATCAGAAGCCGTCTGGATTTATGCAACCGATGTTTATTCCAGAATGGAAGTGGGACAATATTTCTATGGATTTTGTGTCTGGGTTGCCGAGAACTCCTAAGAATTTTGAAGCGATATGGGTTATTGTGGATAGACTGACTAAGTCTGCTCATTTTATACCGGTGCGAATGGATTACTCAATGGAGAGATTGGCACAATTATATATTGAGAAAATAGTGAGTTTACATGGAGTTCCTTCTAGTATTGTGTCAGATAGAGATCCGAGGTTCACTTCGAAGTTTTGGGAAGGATTGCAGAAGGATATGGGTACTAAGTTGAGGTTGAGTTCAGCTTATCATCCTCAGACTGATGGACAGACGGAGAGGACGATTCAATCGTTAGAAGATTTATTGCGTGCTTGTGTTTTAGAGAAGGGTGGAGCTTGAGATAGCTATTTGCCATTGATTGAATTTACTTATAACAATAGTTACCATTCGAGTATTGGTATGGCTCCGTTTGAGGCATTGTATGGTAGACGGTGTAGAACGCCTTTGTGTTGGTATGAATCTGGAGAGAGTTCAGTAATTGGGCCAGAGATTGTTCAGCAGACTACTTAAAAGATCAAATTGATTCAAGAGAAGATGAGAGCTTCTCAGAGTCGTCAGAAGAGTTATCATGACAAGAGGAGAAAGAATTTAGAATTCAGTGCTGGAGATCATGTGTTTATGAGAGTTACTCCGATGACGGGTATTGGTCGAGCGTTGAAATCTAAGAAGTTGACTCCGCGTTTTATTGGTCCGTTTCAGATTACAGAAAGAGTTTGAGAAGTTGCTTATCGTATTGCTTTACCTCCGAGACTTGCGAATTTGCACGATGTTTTTCATGTTTCTCAGTTGAGGAGATACATTCCAGACCCATCTCATGTAATCCAAGTAGATGATGTACAGGTGAGAGATAACCTGACAGTAGAAACATTGCCTATGAGGATAGAAGATCGGGAAGTGAAACAGTTAACAGGTAAAGAGATAGCATTAGTGAAGGTTGCTTGGGGAGGTCCAGCAGATGGAAATGTTACTTGGGAACTGGAGAGCCAGATGAAAGAGGCTTATCCGGAACTGTTCGTCTAAGGTATGTTTTCGAGGACGAAAACTCTTTTAGTGGGGGAGAGTTGTAACACCCCAGTTTTAATTATTTGATTTATTTAATTGGGAATTTATTTTATTAGAATTAATAAAATAAAAAGAATTATTTATTTTGGAATATTTGAAGAAAATAAAAGAAATAAGAAAATATTGGGTTTTTAAGTTATTGGGCTTGGATGTCGTTAGTAAAGAGTGGGGGTGCAAAAGAAATAAGGATATATATTTTGGAACTTAAGTTATTTCTCACTTTTCACGATAAAACAGAATTTGGAGATATTTGGGATTGGAGCTCTGAAGAACGAAGAACAATCGCTCAAGAGTTCAAAGCTGCAATTTGATAAGGTAAGGGGGCTACTACTCGATTTACTTTTGCTTATGGGTTTAGGTACGGTTGATTTTGGATAATCGTAGGGAGAAACCCCAATTCTTAGATGTTCTTAGTGATCGATAACTCTAGGGTCAAACTTTGTTAGAAAAGGTTTAGGTTCCCAAATTTTGTGAATCGATTAGGAAATTAGGTTCCTATTGTTGATTTGGATCGTAATGGTATGATCGAGAGTTTCCCTTAGGTAATTCCAGGGAAAACCTTGATGTTGTTAGAATTTCCCTAAAGGACGGGTAAAATGTAACTTAAGGTCGATTTTATAAAACTTGTTGTCGATGAAAGAATTGTTGATAAAATATGATGTTTTAAAAATGAAAATTCTGAGTTTTGATTGATTTTGGAAAATGAGACCTTAAGTGAATTGATGTTGTTCTTAAGATTGGAAATTGACTAACTTAGAAGGGAATTGTGTTTCCAATTGATGTGTTGCTTTGAGTTATGCAAAATTGATGTTGTTATGTACCGAAATGCACGTTTTGGCTGGTATTTTTCGTGTTTGGTTGCTGTTCTGAGCATGCTGCAGGTACAGGAATATTTTGTACGCGCTCACCAACACGGGCCGTGTTGCTGCACACGGGCACCCGTGTTGATCTTCTGTATTGGTAAAAATAATGTGTTTCTGGACACATTTCCACACGGGCCGTGTTGCTACACACGGGCACCCGTGTTGACCTCCTGTGTTGGCTTCTGAATTCTGTTTTCTGTGCATGCTGTTATGTACGAAATTGATTCTGTTTTGATGTGCAGTGTTTTATATGTTTGGAATATGCTGCTTATTGATTCCCTAGTGTTGTTTGATGCTTGTATCAAATAATGTTTGTATGTTATGATACCAACACTACGCGGATGTTATTGTCATGCTTTTAGATGATGTTATCAAGCATGAATTATGATATAACTTGATATGATTGGTTGATGTTTAATAGTATGCTGAGTGATTACATGCTATCCATATCCTGTTATGATTGATATTGTTGATGTTGCATGATATGTTTTCTTGATGTTAATAGTATGCTGAGTGTTACATACTTTACATATCATGTTGCATTTGTTAATTCCCATTGTGTGGAATTAACATGGTGGCCAATATACGTGTCCGCGATTTAATGGAACGTTGAGGTGGTAGCCGTGTCCGCGATATAATGGAACGGTGAGTTATCCGTGACCCGAGATTTAATGGGGCGGTAAAATGGTACCACATGCATGGGTGTGTTGCATTATATTGAATATAACATGAATGGATGATTTTCCAATGTTGTATTTAATTGATTGTATGCATGTATTGTTGCTGAATTGTTAATGATGTTTGATGTTAATTATAAGTATGAAAAGTAATATATTATGAATATATGCATTGTAAAGGTTTCGTAAACTATGAAACATGTTAACTGTTCGGGTGATGCTTATGGTTTTTCTGAATTGATTGTTATGAATGTATAATCAAAGGTATAATTGAGATGCTCACCCTTACTGTTGAACATTTCAGACTGAGGAGCTTCGCTCAGATGATTGGCGAAGACTTGTTGTTTCTAGTTTATTTCGGTTTAAGTATTGTCCGGGTCATGCTCTGATAGTTGTAACTCCGGGAACGTTTGTTTGTCGAGCTGCTTTAGTCAGACTCGTTTATTTCCTTAGTATTTGGTTATAATATGATGTTGATATATTCCAGGTGTTAATCCCTGATGATTGAAAATATTATAACTTTGGTTTTATTAAATATAATATTCCGCTGTGTAAACATGTATGAGTTGCTTCTATGTTATGCATGACAGGAACTTGTTTTTATTAAAAGAGAATTGTGACATCCTCGTTAATACATGTACTCTGAAAATATGATTTTAATTATTTGCGAAATTTTATGCGGGGTTTTAGAGGGTGTTACAATAGTGGTATCAGAGCATAGTCGTTCGTTGCGACCAGAGTCTTGAGTCAGTCATTCCTTTTGTATGCGACTAGTGTAAGGCAACACTGTCGATACTGTATTCTGATGAGGAGTATGTTTTAATTCTCAGGAATATGGCTGGAAGAGGTAACGGACGAAATGATGCTGCACTCGCTGAGGCTTTGGGGATGTTAGCTGGTGTACTTGCTGGAAATCCAAATGGAGGCGTGATTGGTGCTGATAGGCAATTGGGGAACTTCCAAAGGAACAATCCTCCGTTGTTCAAAGGTACACATGACCCTGAAGGTGCTCAGAAGTGGCTGAAGGAAATCGAAAGGATTTTCCGTGTGATTGATTGTGCAGAAGATCTGAAAGTCAGATATGGTACGCATATGTTGGCAGAAGAGGCCGACGACTGGTGGGTTGCAACAAGGACTGAAATGGTTCAGGATGGAGAGGCACTTACTTGGGCTAACTTCAGAAGGGCTTTTCTGAGGAGGTACTTTCCTGAAGATGTTCGGGGAAGGAAGGAAATTGAATTTTTGGAGCTTAAGCAGGGCAATCTGACTGTTAGTGAGTATGCTACTAAGTTCACTGAGCTGGCAAAGTATTATGCACACTACAACAATGATGAGGCTGGAGAATTATCTAAATGTATCAAATTTGAGAATGGTCTCCGAGATGAGATTAAGCAGGGAATCAGGTACCAGCGTATTCGTAGATTTTCTGATCTGGTGGATTGTAGCAGGATCTTGGAAGAAGATATTACCAAGACTACGTCGTCTCACTCTCGTGGGGCTGTTGATAAAAGAGGAAAGCAACATATGGACCGTGGCAAGCCATATGGTAGAGGTAACCAGAAATCAGGTGGATGGAAAAGGCCTAGTGGGGGAGATTCTAAGGCTCCTATCAGATGCTACAGGTGTGGTGAGTTTGGTCATCATATTCGAGATTGCAAGAGTGATGAGAAGAAGTGCTATAAATGTGGAAAGACTGGTCATTTGTCTATTGATTGCAAAGGGAAGTCTGTTACTTGTTACAATTGTGGTGAAGAAGGTCACATTCGTCCGCAGTGTCCTAAGCCTAAGAAGGATCAGTCAGGTGGAAAAGTGTTTGCTTTGTCTGGATCTGAGACTACTCCAGAGGATCGATTGATTAAAGGTACGTGTTTTATTCATGGCACACCTTTAGTTGCAATTATTGATACTGGTGCAACTCATTCTTTCATTTCTTTGGATTGTGCTGAGAGGTTGAAACTGGACATATCTGATATGCGAGGTAGCATGGTTATTGATACTCCTGCATCGGGTTCAGTGACAACTTCACTAGTATGTAGGAATTGTCCTATTGAGATTTTTGGTAGAGGTTTCGGTATGGATTTAGTGTGCCTACCGCTTGAACAAATTGATATTATCCTTGGGATGAACTGGTTGGAATTCAACCGGGTTCATCTGAACTGTTTTGCTAAGACGGTGATTTTCCCAGAGGCAGTTGGTGTCGAGAATTTGACTATGACTGCTAGGCAGGTACAAGAAGCAATGGAAGACGGTGCTAATGTGTTTATGTTACTTGCTTCGTTAGATGCAACATGAAAGGTCAGGAGTGGTGAATTGCCAGTGGTGTGTGATTTTCCAGAAGTCTTTCCTGATGATGTTGGTGAGTTACCTCTTGAGAGAGAAGTGGAATTTTCTATAGATTTGATTCCTGGTAAGAGACCGGTGTCGATGGCACCATATCGTATGTCTGCATCTGAGTTGGCTGAATTGAAGAGTCAGTTGGAAGATTTACTGAAGAAGAAGTTTATTCGTCCAAGTGTTTCGCCTTGGGGTGCTCCGATATTGTTGGTCAAGAAGAAAGAAGGTTCTATGAGACTGTGTGTTGATTATAGGCAATTGAACAAGGTAACCATTAAGAATCGGTATCCATTACCGAGGATTGATGATTTAGTGGACCAGCTAATTGGAGCCAGTGTATTCAGTAAGATTGACTTGAGATCTGGATATCATCAGATTCGTGTGAAAGCGGAAGATATTCAAAAGACTGCTTTTCGAATGAGGTATGGGCATTATGAATATTTTGTTATGCCGTTCGGAGTTACTAATGCACCTGGTGTTTTCATGGAGTACATGAACAGGATTTTTCATCCGTATCTGGATAAGTTTGTTGTGGTTTTTATTGATGACATTCTGATTTATTCCAAGAATGACGAAGAGCATGCGGAACATCTCAGAATTGTGTTAGAGTTGTTGAAAGATAAGAAGTTGTATGCAAAGTTGTCCAAATGTGAGTTCTGGCTGAATGAAGTTAGTTTTCTTGGACATGTGATTTCTAAGGATGGTATTGCAGTGGATCCTACAAAAGTAGAAGCGTTATCTCAGTGGGAAGCGCCGAAGACTGTTTCTGAAATCAGAAGTTTTCTTGGTCTTGCAGGTTATTACAGAAAGTTTATCGAAGGATTCTCAAAGTTAGCATTGCCGTTGACGAAGTTGACTCGTAAAGGACAAGCGTTTATTTGGGATTCTGATTGTGAGAAAGGTTTCCAAGAATTGAAGCGGAGATTGACTAGTGCTCCTATTCTGATTTTGCCGAATCCGGTGGAATCTTTTGTGGTTTATTGTGACGCATCTCTGATGGGATTAGGTGGTGTTTTAATGCAGAATCAACAGGTAGTTGCGTATGCTTCGAGACAGTTGAAGGTTCATGAAAGGAACTATCCTACTCATGACTTAGAGTTAGCAGCAGTTGTGTTTGTCTTGAAATTGTGGAGACATTATCTGTATGGTTCGAGATTTGAAGTGTATAGTGATCATAAGAGTTTGAAGTATCTTTTCGATCAGAAAGAGCTCAATATGAGGCAAAGAAGGTGGTTGGAATTTCTCAAAGATTATGATTTTGGTTTGAATTACCATCCTGGTAAGGCAAATGTGGTTGCAGATGCTTTGAGCAGGAAATCCTTGCATATGTCTATGATGATGGTTCGTGAATTAGAGTTAATTGAACAATTCCGAGATTTGAGTTTAATTTGTGAAAGTACTCCGAAGTGTGTTCGTTTGGGTATGTTGAAACTTTCTAGTGGTATTCTAGAAGAGATCAGGATCGGGCAGAAATCTGATGTTAATTTAGTTGATAGACTGATATTGATCAACCAAGGTCAAGGTGGTGAGTTTAGAATTGATGAAAATGATGTTATGAGATTTGGCGATAGAGTTTGTGTTCCTGATGTTGCAGAAATCAAGAAGAGTATATTAGAGGAAGGACATCGCAGTGGGATGAGTATTCATCCGGGTGCCACGAAAATGTATCATGATTTGAAGAAATTGTTTTGGTGGCCGGGAATGAAAAAGGAAATAGCCGAGTTTGTGTATGCATGTTTAATCTGTCAGAAATTGAAGATTGAGCATCAGAAGCCGTCTGGATTTATGCAACCGATGTTTATTCCAGAATGGAAGTGGGACAGTATTTCTATGGATTTTGTGTCTGGGTTGCCGAGAACTCCTAAGAATTTTGAAGCGATATGGGTTATTGTGGATAGACTGACTAAGTCTGCTCATTTTATACCGGTGCGAATGGATTACTCAATGGAGAGATTGGCACCATTATATATTGAGAAAATAGTGAGTTTACATGGAGTTCCTTCTAGTATTGTGTCAGATAGAGATCCGAGGTTCACTTCGAAGTTTTGGGAAGGATTGCAGAAGGATATGGGTACTAAGTTGAGGTTGAGTTCAGCTTATCATCCTCAGACTGATGGACAGACGGAGAGGACGATTCAATCGTTAGAAGATTTATTGCGTGCTTGTGTTTTAGAGAAGGGTGGAGCTTGGGATAGCTATTTGCCATTGATTGAATTTACTTATAACAATAGTTACCATTCGAGTATTGGTATGGCTCCGTTTGAGGCATTGTATGGTAGACGGTGTAGAACGCCTTTGTGTTGGTATGAATCTGGAGAGAGTTCAGTAATTGGGCCAGAGATTGTTCAGCAGACTACTTAAAAGATCAAATTGATTCAAGAGAAGATGAGAGCTTCTCAGAGTCGTCAGAAGAGTTATCATGACAAGAGGAGAAAGAATTTAGAATTCAGTGCTGGAGATCATGTGTTTATGAGAGTTACTCCGATGACGGGTATTGGTCGAGCATTGAAATCTAAGAAGTTGACTCCGCGTTTTATTGGTCCGTTTCAGATTACGGAAAGAGTTTGAGAAGTTGCTTATCGTATTGCTTTACCTCCGAGACTTGCGAATTTGCACGATGTTTTTCATGTTTCTCAGTTGAGGAGATACATTCCAGACCCATCTCATGTAATCCAAGTAGATGATGTACAGGTGAGAGATAACCTGACAGTAGAAACATTGCCTATGAGGATAGAAGATCGGGAAGTGAAACAGTTAAGAGGTAAAGAGATAGCATTAGTGAAGGTTGCTTGGGGAGGTCCAGCAGATGGAAATGTTACTTGGGAACTGGAGAGCCAGATGAAAGAGGCTTATCCGGAACTGTTCGTCTAAGGTATGTTTTCGAGGACGAAAACTCTTTTAGTGGGGGAGAGTTGTAACACCCCAGTTTTAATTATTTGATTTATTTAATTGGGAATTTATTTTATTAGAATTAATAAAATAAAAAGAATTATTTATTTTGGAATATTTGAAGAAAATAAAAGAAATAAGAAAATATTGGGTTTTTAAGTTATTGGGCTTGGATGTCGTTAGTAAAGAGTGGGGGTGCAAAAGAAATAAGGATATATATTTTGGAACTTAAGTTATTTCTCACTTTTCACGATAAAACAGAATTTGGAGATATTTGGGATTGGAGCTCTGAAGAACGAAGAACAATCGCTCAAGAGTTCAAAGCTGCAATTTGATAAGGTAAGGGGGCTACTACTCGATTTACTTTTGCTTATGGGTTTAGGTACGGTTGATTTTGGATAATCGTAGGGAGAAACCCCAATTCTTAGATGTTCTTAGTGATCGATAACTCTAGGGTCAAACTTTGTTAGAAAAGGTTTAGGTTCCCAAATTTTGTGAATCGATTAGGAAATTAGGTTCCTATTGTTGATTTGGATCGTAATGGTATGATCGAGAGTTTCCCTTAGGTAATTCTAGGGAAAACCTTGATGTTGTTAGAATTTCCCTAAAGGACGGGTAAAATGTAACTTAAGGTCGATTTTATAAAACTTGTTGTCGATGAAAGAATTTTTGATAAAATATGATGTTTTAAAAATGAAAATTCTGAGTTTTGATTGATTTTGGAAAATGAGACCTTAAGTGAATTGATGCTGTTCTTAAGATTGGAAATTGACTAACTTAGAAGGGAATTGTGTTTCCAATTGATGTGTTGCTTTGAGTTATGCAAAATTGATGTTGTTATGTACCGAAATGCACGTTTTGGCTGGTATTTTTCGTGTTTGGTTGCTGTTCTGAGCATGCTGCAGGTACAGGAATATTTTGTACGCGCTCATCAACACGGGCCGTGTTGCTGCACACGGGCACCCGTGTTGATCTTCTGTATTGGTAAAAATAATGTGTTTCTGGATACATTTCCACACGGGCCGTGTTGCTGCACACGGGCACCCGTGTTGACCTCCTGTGTTGGCTTCTGAATTCTGTTTTCTGTGCATGCTGTTATGTACGGAATTGATTCTGTTTTGATGTGCAGTGTTTTATATGTTTGGAATATGCTGATTATTGATTCCCTAGTGTTGTTTGATGCTTGTATCGAATAATGTTTGTATGTTATGATACCAACACTACGCGGATGTTATTGTCATGCTTTTAGATGATGTTATCAAGCATGAATTATGATATAACTTGATATGATTGGTTGATGTTTAATAGTATGCTGAGTGATTACATGCTATCCATATCCTGTTATGATTGATATTGTTGATGTTGCATGATATGTTTTCTTGATGTTAATAGTATGCTGAGTGTTACATACTTTACATATCATGTTGCATTTGTTAATTCCCATTGTGTGGAATTAACATGGTGGCCAATATACGTGTCCGCGATTTAATGGAACGTTGAGATGGTAGCCGTGTCCGCGATATAATGGAACGGTGAGTTATCCGTGACCCGAGATTTAATGGGGCGGTAAAATGGTACCACATGCATGGGTGTGTTGCATTATATTGAATATAACATGAATGGATGATTTTCCAATGTTGTATTTAATTGATTGTATGCATGTATTGTTGTTGAATTGTTAATGATGTTTGATGTTAATTATAAGTATGAAAAGTAATATATTATGAATATATGAATTGTAAAGGTTTCGTAAACTATGAAACATGTTAACTGTTCGGGTGATGCTTATGGTTTTTCTGAATTGATTGTTATGAACGTATAATCAAAGGTATAATTGAGATGCTCACCCTTACTGTTGAACATTTCAGATTGAGGAGCTTCGCTCAGATGATTGGCGAAGACTTGCTGTTTCTAGTTTATTTCGGTTTAAGTATTGTCCGGGTCATGCTCTGATAGTTGTAACTCCGGGAACGTTTGTTTGTCGAGCTGCTTTAGTCAGACTCGTTTATTTCCTTAGTATTTGGTTATAATATGATGTTGATATATTCCAGGTGTTAATCCCTGATGATTGAAAATATTATAACTTTGGTTTTATTAAATATAATATTCCGTTGTGTAAACATGTATGAGTTGCTTCTATGTTATGCATGACAGGAACTTGTTTTTATTAAAAGAGAATTGTGACATCCTCGTTAATACATGTACTCTGAAAATATGATTTTAATTATTTGCGAAATTTTATGCGGGGTTTTAGAGGGTGTTACACAAACAATCCTTGCTATTTTCAAAAACAAACACACACATTTCAAAACATTTTCAAACAACTTTCAAAACATTGAAACATTTTTCAAAAGACAAACATCTTTGTATACATTCTTACAAACAAGAATCATTACAAAGATTGCCTAAACGATGACCTCTTTTCAAAATATTTTCAAAACCACACAAAGCACCATTTCAAACAATTTCAAAAGCAAATCAAGTGATCTAAACAAGTAACTAAGAGCCCATGGAAAACCATGGATGAAAAGGGTGCTAATACATTCCCTTTTCATAATCTACCTCCCGAATTCATAAACAATCTCAAAGGTCTTTCCTGTGGTTTTTTATCTTTCCTTTTGGATAAAATAAAAGTCAGTGGCGACTCTTACTAAACCGCAACATTTGCAAACACAAACGCAAAACCTCAAGTCAGTTCTCCCACCGCATCACAGAACTGGCGACTCTATTGGGGAAATTTATAAAAGTGGGGTTACCTTAGGGTTTTAGATCACCTTTACATGCTTATCTTGCTTGATTTGTTTGCTTTACAATTATGGTTCTTTGTTTGGGTTTGAATCCTCTACCCGGATCTGGGAAACATTCATAGGTAAATAGCAATACATTATGGAAACTGTGCGGGGTATACCGACATGGTCTAAGCAATAGCTATATTAGTGCGACATATTTGTGGGTACCGGTAGCCTTTGAGTCAATAAAAGAGAATACGGGGCTGCTGAGTGATGTCATAAAGCACTAATGGACTTCTAGAACCTTTACTTGACCAACTTGGCCTTTTAGGATGTAGTGAGATGACCGACTTTGGTGCAGTCTGAAGTTGGTAGATACTCGATACTACACTCATTGAGGGTTGGTTCCTTGGAATATTTCGGTCGCCAGTAAAGAGGCTGAATTAAAACAATGAACAAAGAAACAATCCAGTGATATTGAGCTCCTTAGAACCCGGTTACTATTTCTAGGACAGGTTGAGCCAACTAAACTTCAAGAGGGTACTTACCTATGAAACCTCATGCAAGACTAAACTAGGGACATGTGTGATTTGTTTGTACATATATACTTGTGCATAACATCATGGACATCATGAACATCATATGCATCCACTAACCATTTCAAGGATTTTGGAGATTCATCTTTGTTCTTGTTTTGTAAGTTATGGATTCACTTCACAGGAAAACTATCCAAGTCAACCTTGTAAGAATTCCTCCATAACTCAAGGAGCTAGCTTCAAGGATTCCTGAGAATTCTCCATTCATCGAGAGACATGTTCGTCTACTCAACTTAGTCACTTTCAACACCGAGGAGGATATGATGAAAGTCTCTTCCAGTTCTTTGACCCTTTGCATCATTGCTTTACATTTCCTGACTAGCAACTTGTGCCCACTTTGGAGGAATTTTCTCAACTCTTGAGGATTCCTATTCTCAATAAACTACCCTTCAACGGTATGGAAAGAGATCCAAAGCCAGAAGAGATTGCTCAAGCCTTACACTTGCATTCCTCTGATGTCACAACACATTGGGAAACTAGAAGTGGTGTCAAAGGCTTCTTGTCAAAGTTTCTGTTTGAGAAAGCCCAAAGCTGCTGGAATTCCTTGGACTTACAAGCTTTTGAGGAGATTGTAGCTCTTCTCATCTATGGGATGGTCTTGTTCCCTAACCCTAACCAACTCATAGATGTGAGTGTTGTCAAAATCTTCATAACTCGCAACCCGGTGCCTACATTGCTTGGGGATATCCTCCACTCTTTTCACACTCGTACAATGAGGAAAAGAGGTGTTCTCATGTGTTGCACTCCTCTCCTGGCAAGATGGTTTATTTCTCATCTTCCTCAATCAGTCTTGAAGAATGAGCAAGGCTTGAGGTGGTCACAACGGTTAATGACACTTAACCATTCAGATATTCATTGGTGTTCTCGATCCAAAGAGAATGTCATCATCATTGACCGTTATGGGGAATTTCCTAATGTCCCTCTACTAGGAATTAGGGGAGGCATCACCTACAACCCCTTCTTGGCTCTGAGACAGTTTGGGTATGCCCGAAGGGATGGCCCACATGATATGCTAGTTCAAGGATTGGTTTTCGACTTCGACAACAACGACCAAGGACTCCGACAATGGTTCATCCGAGCTTGGAGGATGCCCAACAAGGTAGACAGTAAGACCTTGGGACACAAGAATTCCATCCCTCTTGAGCCTTACCTCAAATGGGTACGAACCCGCACCCAAAGTCTTATGATGCCTTACCCCTCTATTCTCCCTGTGATTATAGAGCCTGTTATGGAAGGAGAGGTTCCATACACCCTCCTACATCCTGACATGCCAACATCACTCGAAGATCTACAAAGGATTTGAATACAGCTCAAGGGAGAGTGCGATACTTTCGAAGCCCAATTCTACGCAAGCGAGAAGAAGGTTTTGGAACTCACTCGACTACTTCACGAAGAGCAGACTCTCAACACCTACATTGCACCAAAGAGGATGCGCAACGTCTTTTTACCTTAGAATTTTGTATTATTTTGCCCAAGGGGCATTGATGTACTAACAAATTCTATCTTATTAATATGACGTGTGTTTCTTTTTTGTTTAAAACAAATTTGAATTTATGAATCCTTGAAAGCATTACATGAATACATATCATTCATCATATGCATAAACAGGTCTTCACACCAAGTTTCATCATCTCTCTGCTGTTTATTTCAGCAAGATGGATATTGAACAAACGGTCAAAGATTTGCAAGCTCAGAATTCACAATTTCAACAACTACTCTTGACCTTGGCTAAGGGGTAGGAGGAGCTCAAGACTCTGCTAGAGAAAGATAAAGAGAAAAATAAGAAGAAGCGAGCCGGTGTGGTTATCATGGTCAGAAGGTTTGAAGGACAAGCCAGATGGACTTTGGAATTCCCATCAACATCTGAAGAGGGGGAAGGAAAAGGAAAAGGAACGGCAGTGCCATCTGATTCTGAAGAAGAAGAAGAAGAAGATGAGGACTATTTTGAACAGCAATACCCTCCGGCTGATGACAAATACAAAAACTTGGAAGAACGTCTAGCTGCTATGGAGATACAGAGAGTACCGAGGCTGGATTTTGAGGAGTTAGGGTTGGTTTCTGGAATTGTAATCCCTCCTAAATTTAAAGTGCCACTGTTTGCTAAGTATGATGGGGTGTCTTGCCCAAAAATGCACCTCAGATCCTATGTTAGGAAGATTCAACCACATTCTTCTGACAAAGACCTGTGGGTCCACTTTTTCCAGGACAGTCTATCAGGAACACAGCTTGATTGGTTCTACCAGTTGGAGAGAGCGGATGTGCATAATTGGGAAGACTTGGCAGAAGCCTTCTATAAACAGTATCAATACAACACTGACTTGGCGACAACCCGTACTCAGCTACTGAGTATGGCTATGGCTACCAATGAGGGTTTCAAAGACTACGCCCAAAAATGGAGGGATTTAGCCGGAAGGGTGCAACCACCATTATCTGAAAGGGAGCTAGTAGACATGTTCTTGGGGACTCTGTCAGGCCCTTTCTTTAATCACCTGATTGGAAGCTCCTCGGAAGGTTTCACTGAGTTGATTCTAACTGGAGAGAGGGTGGAAGTCGGTATTAGAAGCGGGAAAATTCAGAAAGATACGTCTACCTCTGTCGTTGCAAAAAAGCCCTTCACTGGAAAGAAGGAAGTGTCTGCTGTCTATGTCCAGAGGAATCAGGGAAGAACCGAACGACGACCAACAGTGAGGGCCGTTATGATCCAAAAGTCTGCATCAGACCAGCCAAGAAACAACCCGCCGAGAAATAACCAGTAAAGGGTGGAAAAGCCTGTAAGGCAATTCACCAAGATAAACATGACTCCTGCTCAAGTCCTACCACATCTCTTGAAATTGAACCTGGCCATGCTAAAGGAGGCCCCTAAAAATCCTAACACTGCTTCTCCATATTACCATCCCAACGCCAGGTGCGCTTACCATTCAGAAAGTCCAGGGCACGACACCAATAACTGTTGGGTCCTAAAGAACAAGATTCAAGATCTGATTGACGCAAAGGAAGTTGAATTCGAAGCTCCCAAAAAGCCGAATGTTATTTCTGCTCCAATGCCTAGGCATGGACATAATGCCAATGTTGTGGAAGAAGATCTGTTTGTTTCTGCTATGGATGAACTATTAACTCCTATCCTAACCATCAAGTTGAATTTGTTGAAGGCTGGCGTCTTCCCAGGATGTGACCAAAATTACCATGCTTGCCTATCCTCCCCATTTGACTGTCCTCTATTGAAGAAAGGAATCCAACATCTGATTGATAACAAGGAAATTTTGTTTGAGAAAGTTCCCGTCTCACCCATTCCAGTTCCATAAGTTTCAATAATAACCATATACGCCAATCCTTCCAGGGTTCCTAAAAAAACCGTTAGGATTACATCTGCTCCAGTGACTACTCCGTTGAAGATAACAATGCCCGGACCAACCACATACAAATCCGATAAAATGGTACCATGGAACTATGGTGGAGAAATCTACTACCATGGTGTCAAACAGATTGAACAAATCATTGAAGAAGAAAGCTCTGAGGAGGATAATCCTGACATCAGTAACATTGGCGGAACAAGCAAAATTACTCGTAGTGGGAGAATCTTTTCTCCAGAGATTTCTCCTCCAACAGCAGTCTTTGGACCCGCGGTCATTTCGAAGATTACACCTATACCAGTAACTGTACCTGCAAGTGTACCCGCCAACAATGACAATGCAATTCCCATCCCTATTTCCTCTGTTGAGAAAAAAGGAAAGAATGTTCAAGATGAGCCTGTCTTGACGAAGGCTCAATCACTAGTCATTCCTGAAACATCCCAGAAAGAGATGGAAGAAATTCTGAGGATCATTAAGAAAAGTGATTATGATGTGGTGGAACAACTGGGGCAGACCCCCTCCAAAATCTCTATGTTAGCCCTGTTGTTGTGCTCTGAGGCACATGCTAAAGCTTTGGTCAAGTTTTTGAAGACGGCCCACGTGCCGCAAGAAACCTCCATTGATCAGTTCCAGGAATGTGTGGCTAGTTTAACAGCTGACAATGGTCTAGGATTCTCCGATACAGATTTAACTTCGAAAGGGAGAAAACATAATGATGCTTTGCATGTCTCGGTGGAATGAAGAGGGATAACCCTAGCACACGTACTGGTAGACACTGGTTCGTCTTTAAACGTCTTGCCAAAGAAAGCCTTGAATAGACTAGATTGTGAAGGCTTAACCCTGAAACCCAGCAATACAATTGTCAGAGCCTTTGATGGTTCTAAGAGGATGGTCCATGGAGAGGTGGACATCCCGATCAAGGTGGGTACCCAGACGTTCAATTCAACATTCTACGTGATGGACATCCGTCCTTCCTATTCTTGCCTGTTGGGAAGACCTTGGATCCACCATGCTGGAGCTGTCACTTCTACTGTGCATCAAATGCTCAAGTACCCTGTCTAGGGGAAAATCATAATTGTTCATGGCGAAGAGGAATACATGATTAGTCATCTGAATTCCTTCCGTTATGTGGAGTTAGATGGTGAATTCATAGAGACCCCTTTCCAAAACTTTGAAGAAGTATCTGAAGAAGTAGCAGCGACCAAGACAGTGTCCTCTGTACCCACGATTACCAGACCTCCGCCTCAGATGTCATCTCTCAAGGATGCTAGGGCAGTGGTGGAAGAAGGCGGAAGCACAATCTGGGGGCAGCTTCCAGACTTTCCTTTCAAATCAGACAAGTTTGGCATGGGATTTACTTCGACTGGTCAGAAGGCCGTGCGCCGCTCCCGTGCCGGAGGGCCACCTGTGAAGATCAGTCATCAAGGGGTTAATGCACTAGAAGACAGTGAAGAAGAAGAAGATAACTTGGAAGAATGGATTTTTCCTACTGTTGGCGGAGGACTGTGCAACTGGGAAGCAAAAGATTTTGTTCCGATTACTTTCATACCACAGTAATTTATCTTTTCCATTTCTGTTGGATCTGTAATAATTCACAAACAATTCATACTTTTTCAACCTTGTGTCTTACCCGAGGCACATAGGTCCATTTGTAAGGGTTCTTATTTCATTTTCATATGTCATTTTAATGAATCATGGATGCTTTTCATATATAAACCTTTTGTGCTCATTGTATTTCTTTTACATTTTGTTGTTTTAAGATGGATATGCCCTTACACACACCCACACTCACAAATGCAGGTACCCTTCCATTCTGAAACCCATGGGTAACGATACTGCTATAGCCTTCAGTGACTCTGAAGATTTGATCTACCATGCCGAATACGAAGGTGAGGAAGATTGTGAGGTGCCAGGGGAATTGGCCAGACTACTACAGCAAGAGGAAAGAGCAATTCAGCCTCATGAGGAGCTGTTGGATACAATCAACTTGGGAACTGAGGATGATAAAAAGGAAATCAAGATAGGTGCCAACCTAGAGCCGAGTGTCAAGGAGCGCCTAATTCAGCTATTGAATGATTATGTTGAGATCTTTGCCTGGTCATACGAAGACATGCTGGGATTTGATACAGACATCATGGTACACCGTCTACCCACAAGAGAAGACTGTCCACCAGTGAAACAAAAGGTCCACCGCATGAGACCTGACATGTGAGAGAAGATCAAAGCAGAAGTTATGAAGCAGTTCAATGCTGGATTTCTGGCTGTTACTTCCTATCCATAATGGGTTGCTAACATTATGCTCGTGCCTAAAAAGGACGGCAAAGTGAGAATGTGCGTGGATTATAGAGATTTAAACAGGGCCAGCCCTAAAGATGATTTTCCACTTCCGCACATCGACATCCTGGTTGACAATACAGCTCAGCACAAAGTATTTTCTTTCATGGACAGATTCTCAGGCTATAACTAGATCAAAATGGCACCTGAAGACATGGAGAAAACTACTTTTGTTACACAGTGGGGTACGTTCTGCTACAAAGTGATGCCATTCAGACTGAAGAATGTCGGGGCAACGTATCAACGCGCCATGGTAGCTTTGTTTCATGATATGATACATCATGAGATAGAGGTCTACGTGGATGACATGATAGCCTGATCACAAACGGAAGAAGAACACCTTGATCACCTGCAAAAGCTGTTTGTCAGGTTGAAGGAGTACAAGCTCAGATTGAACCCAAACAAGTTTACATTCGGGGTCCGGTCCGGTAAACTCTTGGGTTTCATTGTCAGCAACAAAGGCATCAAAGTTGATCCTGCCAAAGTCAAAGTTATACAAGAAATTCCCGCTCCTCACACTGAGAAGGAGGTCAGAGGTTTCTTGGGATGCCTAAACTACATTGTTAGGTTCATTTCTCCCCTAACATCTACTTGTGAACCAATCTTCAAGCTGTTGAAGAAAGATCAGGTAGTTCGATGGAACGATGACTGTCAAATTGCTTTCGATAAAATCAAGGAGTATTTGCTAGAACCTCCTATCTTGATGCCACCCGTCAAAGGAAGACCGCTAATCATGTATCTGACCGTCCTAGAGAATTCAATGGGGTGCATACTGGGGCAGCATGATGAGTCTGGCCGAAAAGAGCATGTCATTTATTACCTTAGCAAAAAGTTTACCGACTGTGAAACAAGATATTCACTGCTCGAGAAAACTTGTTGCGCTTTGGTATGGGCTGCTCGCCGGCTAAGGCAGTACTTGTTGACTCATACCACTTTGCTGATATCTAAGATGGATCTGATAAAGTACATATTTGAGAAGCCTGCTCTATCTGGGAGGATAGCCAGATGGCAGATGATCCTAATGGAATACGACATACAGTACACGACCCAAAAAGCTATAAAGGGGAGTGTGCTAGCTGATCATCTAGCCCATCAAGCTGTCGAAGATTACCAATCCATGAAGTTCTACTTCCCTGACGAAGACATCATGACATTGGACAACATTGAAGATTTCAGACCATATGACGGACCTGAACAAGGATCCCGATGGACCCTGTACTTTGATGGGGCCTCCAATGCGCTTGGTAATGGTATCGATGTTGTGCTTATATCTCCAGAAGGATGCCATACTCCTTTCACCGCCAGACTTTGCTTCAACTGTACGAACAACATGGCAGAGTATGAAGCATGCATCATTGGACTCAAGGCTGCCATAGACTTGGGAATCAAATCCTTAGATGTGTTTGGGGACTCAGCTTTGGTCATCAGTCAGATCAAAGGAGAGTGGGATACTAAACATCCAAACCTCATCCCTTACAAAGAACATGTCTTGACATTGTTACCACATTTCGAGCAGATTACCTTTGAGCACTTCCCGCGAGAAGAAAATCAGCTAGCAGATGCTCTAGCTACAATGTCATCTATGTTTAAAATTGATTGGGACAATGAGGCTCCCCAAATCTCCATTGAACGGATGGACGAACCAGCACATTGTCACGAGATTAACACCGAAGAAGTAGTGGACCAGCCATGGTTTCATGAAGTCAAAAGGTATCTCGAGGCTCAAGAATATCCTGAAGGAGCTTCAGTCAACGACAAAAAGTTATTAAGGAGATTCTCAGCTAAGTTCTTCCTAAGTAATGGCATCATGTACAAGCGCAATCACGATTCTATTCTGCTTCGTTGTGTGGACAAGATTGAAGCTGAAAAGATCATGGCTGAATTGCATGAAGGCACCTTTGGCACTCACTCTAGCGGGCATATGATGGCTAAGAAGATTCTAGGGGCAGGCTATTACTGGTCTACCATGGAAGTTGACTGCTATCAACATTCACGGACTTGCCACAAATGTCAAATATATGCAAGCAAAGTGCACGTGCCTCCAGTTCCTATAAATGTCTTAACAACTCCTTGGCCCTTCGCAATGTGGGGAATCAATATGATTGGAGAGATCAAGCCTACAACTTCCAATGGACACCGCTTCATTCTGGTGGCCATTGACTACTTCACCAAGTGGGTCGAAGCAGCTTCCTTCGCATCCCTTACTAAGAATGTTGTTGCCCGCTTCATCAAGCAGAACCTTATTTGTCGGTACAGTATCCCCGAAAGGATCATCACTGGTAATGGTACAAACCTTAACAATACTATGATTACCGCCTTGTGCGAGCAGTTCAAGATTCAACATCACAATCCATCCCCCTATCGGCCAAAGATGAATGGTGCAGTTAAAGCTGCTAACAAAAATATCAAAAAGATCATACAAAAGATGACAGTCACCTACAAGGACTGGCATGAGATGCTACTGTTTGCTCTTCACGGGTACCGTACCACGACACGCACATCAACTGGGGAAACACCCTATTCCTTAGTATATGGCATGGGGGCTGTTTTACCTATCGAGGTTCAGATTCCCTCTTTGAGAATCATGAAGGATGCTGGTTCGAGTGAAGACGATTGGATTCAGACCCGGCTTGATCAGCTAAACTTGATCGATGAAAAGAGACTTACTGTTGTTTGCCACGGTCAGACGTATCAAAAACGAATGATCAAGGCTTTCAACAAGAAAGTCAGGCGCCAGGTATATCAAGTCGGGGATCTGGTAATCAAGCGCATCATCTTGCCACAGAGTGATCCCAGGGGCAAATGGACTCCTACCTATGAAGAACCATTTGTGATCAAGAGCATCTTTTCTGGTGGGGCAATGATCTTAACCACCATGGACGACGACGACCTGCCGCACCTTGCGAACGCAGACATAGTCAAAAGATACTACGCATAAATGACCCGCTAGGTTGACACACCTAGGAAAAAAAAGGGCATCCCGGTGAATCGAAAACCCGAAAGGGCGGTTCAGGCAAAAATTAGGGATAAATTAAAAAAAATTGTACACCCGACAAGTTGAAAACCCGAAAGGGCGACTTGGGCAAAAAAGGGTTTCCCGGTGGACTGAAAACCCGAAAGGGAGGTCCAGGAAAAAGTTAGGGAATTAAAGCGTATGACCATGTCTCGTCGGATCACTTTAAGGACAATCTCTTCACTGACAAACTTGTAGCTTCTGATCAATCCAATCATCTTGGGATGAAGCAACGAATGGACAAGATATTTGGAGTTACGAAGGCTATAGCAGAATGGGAACCCCATGGGATTTTTACACACATAGCTATCTTTCCTTGTGTTGTACCCCAAAATTTTCCCTCTCATTTCTTCAACATTTTCTCATCACAAGACCCTTGGAGCTCAAGATCAAGTTAGGGTGTGCTCTGCTCAAGACTCCTCCTTGCACTATTGACCCAAATTAGGGTTTGAGTTTGCACAAAGATGTTTTGACCCAAAGTGCCCAAAATGACTTTCATGCTTCATGTTGGACTCACAAGTTTATCCATACCAAGTTTCAAGCCTTGATTCCAATCTTTACCCAGTCAATTGGACAGTTGACCTAGAAATCAACTGTATTGGGGAAAAAGTCAACTGTGGCCAATTGACAGTCAAACTTCATGATTTTTGACCCACATCAACATTATGAACTCATATGGACCATTTGACCAAGTTTGGATCACAATTCCACAAGAAATTTGATCAGATCACCAAAAGGGCAAAATAGTCATTTTTAGGGTTTTGACTGCACAAAGGCAATTCTTGAATGTTTAACCTAACCAATGGCAAAAAAAGCTCCCTTATGGACTCAAGGACTCAATGGCATGGTCTTGACACATTCAACAAGTTCAAAAGATTCCAAATGCACAAGATTGACAGATGAATTTTCCAGTCAATTGATCAAAATTTGACTGTATACTGAAAAGTCAAACTTTGACTTTTTGGTCAAAATCAAGTGTCAAGATTCATTTTTCATCAAAACATGTCAAATTATGAAACTTGTTCATCAAGAAATCAAAAATTACAAATTAGGGTTTGAAATGAAGAAATTTCATAACTTAGAAATTTTCTAAGTTATGGAATTTTCTAATTTTTTCCTAAATTTGTCCCATTTTTTCATCAAGATAAATTTGGATTCAAACAAAACTCAAAACATGAAAGTTATAGTCCATTTCAAAATCTACAACTTTGATTCACAAAGTTTCCTCAAAAGAAGCTTGTAGCTCAAGTTAAGATTTTTGGAATAGGGGTGCAAAACATTCTTAACTTAGAATATTTTTGACCTATTTTAGGCAGGATTTTTGCCCAACTTCATGGCCACTTTTCACATGCTTCCACTTGGAATTTCAACTTGCATTACAAAGATGGATTGTAGTACACATTCCAAGCTTTCCAAATTGTCCAAGAACTCATCAAACACCCTTGTGGTTAGGGAGATTCGAATTGGCAAAGTTGGGCAAAAGTCACTTTGTTCATAGCCAAATACATGTACATAACATTGCCATTTTCAAGTCAGCATGGTTCAAGCTAGATTACAGGCCACTAATCCTTCTTACACTCAATAATTAAATGCATATCCTTTGTGTTAGAGTGTTATTTTGTGCATTTGGACAATACACACAAAATCAATCCATATATGGAAAAAGCACATTTGCCATTTTGAAAAAGCAATGCTTTATGTCAAAGTCCATATCTTGGAAGTACAAGCAGATCTTTGAGGCACAAATTTATGGACAAATTCCACTGATCAAGAAAAGAAAATGCAGCATGCTTGAGGGGCCTGTAGGAGCCTATAACCCAACTTGACAAACTTTGCTTAGATAAGAAGAAACATTGCAAAACTGGTACCACATTCATTTCCTGCAAGCAAGAGCCTAAACAAACTTTGTCCACACATTTCATACTCCCTAACTAACCTAAAGAACGACCAAACCACCTTCAATACCTCCTCATTCACAGAAACACCTTCTTGCTGCAAAAACAGAGTCCCTTCTGCAACTCGACTTCCACAAACACTTCCACTCGTGCGTTTTGGCCAAAGCTTGTTCAAACACACTCCCTACCATCCATTGAAACTGTTCCAAGCCCTAAACACCAGCTGTAACACTCCTAACCCCATCTGCCATTTTCATTTTTCAGTTTTGCAGGTGAACTTCCATAGCTCGATTCAGTTAGTTTCAAAGCAAGCTAGAGGTTGGAGAAGCATCCCTGAACTTCAAGCAAGTTGTACAAGTCCTCAAATTCCATTGAAAGTACCCACATTACTGTACACGATTCAAGCTGAACAGGTAAAAACATGGACTTCTATCTCTCAATCTAGGAAGAGTTAGGCTTAGGTTTATGAATGAAACATGCTCTACTAATGGCCCTGAAGCTACCCATATCATTACCTTTCATTTATATTATGTGTGCTGAGAGAATTTGGGACATGAACATTGGAAAAAACTTAGGTCAGAAATTGGGGGAGAAGAAATTCTCTCTCATTTCTGAGAGTTAGATCAAGTTTTTTATATGTATGAACTCGTGATTTAATGCTCTACATTGTTTATGTTGTGAGTTTTGGCTAAAAATCAAGGAATCAGGAGTTAACATTAAGCAAGGAAGGGCACACGTTTTTGTTTGAATCTGGCTAGAGGTTGAAGACAGAGTTGACTTGGGCTGGGCCTGAGTCAACCTGCTTTTTGCACCCCTTTTTTAGTTTTGCACCCCATTGGCCCATTGTGTGATTTTTCAATTATTTTTTACTTTTTGTTTTTTCCCCTGACTTATTATTTTTTGTCAAAATTTAAAAAATATTAAAAATATTTTTTCAACCATTTTTGCATTTTATTTGGATTTTATTTACTTTATTTAGACTTATACATATAAAATAACATATATATACTTTTATTCAAAATACTAAAAAATAATACAAATACATTTTATTTTCTGATTTTATTTTATTTTATCTTTTGAAAACATTTTCTAAAAAATATATTTTTTTTGTAAATAATAAATATTTTATTTTTGTATATATCTAGTATATTTAATACATAATATAAATACTTATATATTTATTAGAATATTTAGGATAAAAATATAAAAATAATACATTTTTCCTTTTATTAATATTTGACCTCAAAAATTACTTTTTTCATAATATACTTCTCTTTTATTTATTTTTGTATATAATTAATAAATATTGTATATAATAAATAATAAATACTATTTATTTACAAAATTAGGGTTTTGCCCTAAACCATGAAAATACCCAAAAATTAACCTTTTTTATTTTTGTTTATTTGTCACATGAAAAATACTGTTTACATACATATAAAACCATTTTTGTGCATTTTGCATATTTATTGTATTTATTCAATTATTGTACAATTAAATAACTTGTATATTCAATTCGGATTGTAATAGCTTAGATTTAAATTTCTTGCTAAATATCCCCATTTGAACATTTGTACCCCCATCCCATAATTATGTTGTAATAATTTAGGATTTTATTTTCCGCATTTTAAAAGCTTTCAAATTATACCATGATAGACTTAGGGTTTTGTATGCAAATCAAAAATAACAAATAGCTTGACCTAATTCAAAGACAAAAAGCATGAAAATGGACAACACCAATCACACTTGCACCCCTTAGGGTTACTCCACTTGTTGCCTTCAATAATGGGCCATGTTGCATGTTGGGTGTTTTTGGCAAAACAAAACAATTCAAATGATCATAGTCCCTCGATGACGCTTTTGAAAGTTGCCTAAAAATGATCAAGTCCCTTAAAGGAAAATTGCCAAAGACACTTGGCACCATTGCAATCATGGTCTAAACGATGACCCGCGCTCGTCCTGTTAACATCCTAACACAAGATTATCCACCAAATACAATGGTGGAACAATATTGTTAAAAGGGTTAAAACATAGGAAAGATCTTTGAGAAATTTAGGGTAGATAGTTCTTGGCTACTTGACCAACTTGCAAAACAATCCTTGCCTACTTTTCAAAATCTACTCCACAAACACACTTTCAAAACAACTTTCAAAAACATTGAAAACTTTTCAAAAGACAAATACACCTTTGTATACATTCAAACATGGATCATTACAAAGGTTGCCACAACAATGGCCTCTTTTCAAAACATTTTCAAACCCACACACAAAGAATCATTTCAAACAATTGAAAGCACCATTTCAAACAATTAAAAATGCAAGGCAAGTGATCTAAGCAAGTAACTAAGATCCCATGGATAACCATGGATAGAAAGGGTGCTAATACCTTCCCTTTCTATAATCTACTCCCCGAACCCAAGAAAACATCTCAAAGGTTTTTGCTGTGCTTTTTAACCTTTCCTTAGGATAAAATAAAAAGTCGGTGGCGACTCTTGCTAAACCGAAACATTTGCGAAAACAAACGCAAAACCCAAGTCAGTTATCCCACCGTATCACAGAACTGGCGACTCTGCTGGGGAATTTTTAAAAGTGGAGTAACCTTAGGGCTTAGATCATCCTCTTGCATGACTAATTGTTTGCTTTGATTGCTTTATATCTTGGTTCTCTTGTTTGGGCTTGAAATCCTACACCCGGATTTGGGGAAACATTCATAGATAGCAATACGTTGTGGAAACTGTGTGGGGTATACCGACACGGTTGAAGCAATAGCTATATTAGTGCGACATATTTGTGAGTACCGGTAAACCTTGAGTTCAATCAAGGAGAGTACGGGGCCGCTGAGTGATGTCACTAAGAACTAATGACCTAGAACCTTACTTGACCATCTTGGCCTTTTATTAGGGGTAGTGAGATGACCGGCTTTGGTGCAGTCCAAAGTTGGTAGATACTCGATACTACACTCATTGAGGGTTATTTTCTTGGAATATTTTGGTCGCTAGTTAAGTGGCTAAACCAAAACGATGAACATAGAAAACAATCCAATGATATTGAGCTCCTTAGAACCCGGTTACTATTTATAGGACAGGTTTTTAAGCCAACTACACTCAAGAGGGTACTTACCTATGAAACCCCATGCAAGCCTGAAACTAGGGTTTTGTGTGAATTGCTTGTACATATGTTTATGCATACATCATGAACATCATAAAGCATCATATGCATCCACTAACCATTTCAAGGGTTTGGATCTTCATCTTTGTTCTTGTTTTGTAGGTCATGGAAATTCTTCGCAGGAAAACCATCCAAGTCAACCTTGTGAGAATCCCTCCTCAACTCAAAGAGCTCACATCCAGAATTCCGGAAAGCTCTCCCTTCAGTGAAAGACATGGTAGACTGCTCAGCCTAGTCAACACCAACATTGAAGAGGACATGGTAAAGGTGTTGTTCCAGTTCTTTGACCCCCTTCACCACTGTTTCACATTCCCCGACTACCAATTGGTGCCCACTTTGGAGGAATTTTCTCAACTCTTGAGAATTCCAATTCTTAATCAACTACCCTACAACGGTACGGAAAAGGAACCAAAGCCTGAAGATGTTGCTCAAGCATTACACTTGCAACCATCTGACATCAAGGGGCATTGGGAAACGAAGCGGTGTGAAAAGCTTCTTGGCAAAAATCTTGTTTGAGAAGGCACAAGAGTGTTGGAATTCATTGGATCTACAAGCCTTTAAAGAAATTGTGGCACTCCTCATTTATGGGTTGGTCCTGTTCCCACATCCTGACCAGCTTGTAGATGTCAACGCCGTCAAGATCTTCTTATCCAGGAATCCAATACCAATATTGCTTGGGGACATTCTTCACTCATTTTACACACGAACAATGAGAAAGAGGGGTGTTCTCATGTGCTGTACTCCTCTCCTTGCAAGGTGGTTTATTTCGAACCTTCCACAATCTGTCTTGAAGAATGACCAAGGCTTAAGGTGGTCACAACGGTTGATGACCCTCACTCACTCTGATGTACATTGGTGTTCTCGGTCCAGAGAAAATGTCATCATCGTCGATCGTTGTGGAGAGTTCCCTAATGTTCCATTGCTTGGAATTAGAGGAGGCATTACCTACAACCCTTGTCTAGCTTTGAGACAATTTGGATATGCACGGAGGGATGGCCCTCATGACATGTTGATTCCTGACCTAGTTTTTGACTTCGACAACGATGCGCAAGGACTTCGCCAAAGATTCATCAGAGCTTGGAGGATGCCTAACAAGGTAGACAGCAAGACACTGGGGCACAAGAACTCCATCCCTCTTGAGCCTTATCTCAAGTGGGTACGAACCCGAGCCCAGATTCTAATGATGCCTTACCCTCATGTTCTCCCTGTGATTAAAGAGCCCATTAAGGAAGGAGAGGTTCCCTACACCATCCTATATCCTGACATGCCAACATCATGGGAGGAGATGCAGAAGAGTTGGATCCAACTCAAGGAGGAACATAATACTTTTGAAGCCAGCTTCTATGCCAGTGAGAAGAAGGTTTTGGAGCTCACCCGCCGACTCCATGAGGAAGAGACCATCAACACCTACATCGCACCAAAGAGGATGCGCAACATCTTTTTACCTTGAGAAGTTTTTTGTAATATTTGGCCCATGGGGCATTTATGTACTGACAAAATTTCTTCTTATTAATATGACGTGTGTTCTTTTTGTCTGCAACAATTTTGAATTTTCTAAATCCTTGAATGCATTGCATAAATAAGCATATCATTCATCATGCACATAAGCAGGTATCCACACCAGGTTTCCTTATCTTTCTGCTGTTTATTTCAGTAAGATGGATCTCGAACAGACGGTCAAGGATTTGCAGTCTCAAAACTCACAGTTTCAACACCTCCTGATGACCTTGGCAAAGGGTCAGGAGGATCTAAAAGCCCTGCTTGGGAACAAAGAGCAAGTGAAAAAGAAGAATAAAAGAGTCGGGGTGGCTACCTTGGGGAGAAGGTTTGAGGGTGAAGCCAGAAGAGTTCTTGAATTTCCCCCTACGTCTGAAGAGGGAACCAGTAAAGGAAAAGGGGCTGCGGTACCTTCCAAATCCGAAGCTGAAGAAGAAGAGCCTGAAGAAGACGAAGACTACACAGAGCAACAATACTCGCCCGCCGATGATAAGTACAAAAACTTGGAAGACAGGTTGGCAGCAATGGAGCTGCAGAGAGTTCCCGGCTTGGATTTAGAAGATTTGGGATTAATTGCTGGAATTGTGATCCCCCCGAAGTTCAAAGTGCCAATTTTTGCAAGATATGACGGGCTGTCTTTCCCAAAAATGCACCTAAGGTGATATGTCCGAAGAATCCAACCTCATACTTCCGACAGAAATCTTTGGGTGCACTTCTTTCAAGATAGCCTATCTGGCACTCAGCTAGACTGGTTTTACAAGCTGGAAAGGTCAGAGATACATAGTTGGGAAGATTTGGCAGCTGCTTTTTATCGCCAATATCAGTATAACTCTGACCTGGCGCCAACCCGTACTCAGCTACAGAGTATGGGAATGGCCTCAGGTGAGGGATTCAAGGACTACGCCCAGAAGTGGCGCGATCTGGCCGGAAGAGTGCAGCCACCTCTTTCTGATAGAGAACTTGTTGATATGTTCCTGGGGACCCTGTCTGGTCCATTCTTTAACCATCTGATCGGTAGCTCTTCCGCGGGGTTTACTGAATTAATTTTGACTGGCGAGCGGGTAGAAGCCGGTATCAAGAATGGGAAGATTCAGAAGGATGCCTCTGCATCTACAACTGTTAAGAAGTCATTTCCAACAAAGAAGGAAACAACTGTTGTGTATTCTTAGAGGGGAGCAGGAAGAAGCGAGCGCCGACCGACTGTGGGGGCCGTGATGATCCAAAATCCATCAAATGATCATCCTCGCGGAAATCAGTCCAGACCTAAACAGCAATGGGGAGAACGGCCGCCACGGCAGTTCACCCTCATTAATATGACGCCCGCGCAAGTTCTTCCACACTTGTTAAAGCTGAATCTCACAAATATCAAAGAAGCGCAGAAAAATGTGAATACAACCTCACCAGCTTACAATGCCAATGCCAAATGCGCCTACCATTCCGATAGCGTCGGACATGACACAAACAATTGTTGGGCGCTAAAAAATAAAATTCAAGACTTGATAGATGCAAAAGAGGTGGAGTTCGATGCTCCAGAGAAGCCAAACGTGATATATGCTCCGATGCCGAAGCATGGTCGAAATGTCCATGCTATCGAGGAAGATTTGTATGTTTCTGATGTCAATGACCTAATAACTCTGCTGTTAACCATCAAGTTAAATCTGTTAAAGGCCGGGATTTTCCAGGGATGCATTGAAGATTGCTACTGTTGTTACTCTCTACCAATCGACTGCCCGTTACTGAAGAAAGGCATCCAAGGCCTAATGGAAAGTCATCAAATTTTGTTTGAAAAAGTTCCTGCTATTCCAACCCCTACTGAAGATGTTTCAATAATCACCATTCACACCAATATTTCCAAGGCCGTCAGAAAGCCTGTTAAGATTACATCCGCTACAAAGTCTGTTCCTCTGAAAATAACTATGCCAGGGCCTGTCCCCTACAGTTCTGAAAAATCAATACCATGGAATTACGGTGGAGAAATCTACTACCATGGTATTAAACAAGTTGAAGTAACCGAAGGAAGCTCTGATGAAGAAGATGTCAGCATTGGAAACATTGTCGGCACAAGCAAGATCACCCGAAGTGGGAGAATATTTTCTCCAGAGATTGCCCCCCCCCAAAGGCAATCTTTGGACCCTCATCTGCTGCCAAAGTTATTCCTGCACCAATAAAACTTTCCGCTAAAACTCCGTTGGTTGAAGAAACTGTTGTTCCTGTTGTTGTCCCTCCTACTTCTGCTGATAAGGGTAAAGGGACCCAAGATGAGCTCGTCGGGACGAGGGCTCAACCTTTGGTCATCCCAGAAACCTCTAAGAAAGAGATGGAGGAGATCTTGAAGATAATTAAAAAGAGTGATTATGACGTGGTAGAGCAACTGGGGCAAACCCCCTCGAAGATCTCCATGTTAGCATTGCTACTTTGTTCTGAGGCGCACGCCAAGGCATTGATAAAATTCTTGAAGACAGCCCATGTGCCCCAGGAAACCTCTGCCGACCAATTCCAAGACTGTGTAGCCAGTCTTACAGCAGATAACGGTTTAGGTTTCTCTGATGCTGACCTGACCTCAAAAGGAAGAAAACACAACGACGCATTACATGTGTCAGTAGAATGCCAAGGAACTAATCTGGCCCATGTTTTAGTCGACACCGGTTCTTCTCTGAACGTGCTGCCTAAGAAGGCTCTCGACCGATTAGACTGTGAAGGTTTAGAGCTAAGGCCAAGTAATATCATTGTAAGGGCGTTTGACGGGTCGAAGAGAATGGTGCATGGGGAGGTGGACATTCCCATTAAGGTTGGCACAGAAGTGTTCCCCTCAACTTTCTATGTGATGGACATCCGTCCGTCATACTCTTGCTTATTGGAGAGACCATGGATACACAATGCTGGGGCGGTCACCTCCTCCCTACATCAAATGCTGAGATACCCTGTCAAAGGAAAAATCATAACCGTCCATGGTAAAGAGGAATATATGATCATCCACCTGAACTCCTTTCGGTATGTACAGGTAGAGGGTGAATTCATTGAGACACCATTCCAGCACTTCGAGGAAGTATCTCCTGAAGTGGCAGTAGCAAAAGCGGTAGCTGAGGTACCAAAGCAGATGGCCAGGATGGCATCTCTAAAAGACACGAAGGCCGCATTGAAGGAAGGAAAGAGCTCAACATGGGGGCAGTTGCCAGATATTCCTCACAAAACAGACAAGTTCGGTTTAGGATTCACTGCTGCGGGGCAGAAAGCTATGCGCCGCTCAAAGGTTGAAAGAACACCCATCAAGATCTCTCCTTATGGGATCAATGCTTTGGAAGGTGAAGACGAAGAGGCCAACATTGAAGATTGGATCTACCCAACCATCGAAGGGGGACTACGCAACTGGGAGGCAAAGGACTTTGTCCCCATTACTTTTATTAATCAGTAATTATCTGTCAAACATTTCTTGTGGTCTATAATAATTACTTTTGAACAATCCGTACACTACTTTTTCACCTCATGCCTTTCCCGGGGTATGTAGGTCCATTTGTAAGGGTTTTGATTATATTCATATCCATATGCCATGTTTAATGATTCATTGGACGTTTTTCATTGATAAACTGCTGTGTTCATTTTCTTTCCTTTTGCATTTTTTTTGTTTAAGGATGGTTATCCCTTACGCACACCCACACTCACAAATGCAGGTACCCATCCACTATGGATTCTATGGGTGACTATTCTGCTATGTCCTTCAATAACTCTGAAGATCTGGTCAATCAGGCTGAGTATGAAGATGACGAAGGTTGTGAAGTACCAGGGGAATTAGCCATACTTCTACAGCAAGAGGAAAGGGCCATCTTGCCTCACGAAGAGTTGTTGGAAACTGTCAACTTAGGAACAGAGGAAGACCGGAAGGAAGTACAAGTGGGTGCCAATCTGGAACCAAGTGTCAAGGAGCGCCTGATACAGCTGTTAAATGAATACGTTGAAATCTTCGCCTGGTCTTATGAAGACATGCTAGGTTTAGACACAGACATCGTGGTTCACCGTCTCCCTACAAGAGAGGATTGTCCACCGATCAAGCAAAAAGTCCGCCGAATGAGGCCCGACATGTCTGAGAAGATTAAAGCAGAAGTAATGAAACAATTTAACGCGGGCTTTCTGGATGTTACATCCTATCCACAATGGGTTGCTAACATCGTGCCAGTACCTAAAAAAGACGGCAAGGTCAGGATGTGTGTGGACTACCGGGATTTGAATAGGGCCAGCCCCAAAGATGATTTTCCGCTACCGCACATCGACATTCTAATTGACAACACAGCTCAGCACAAAGTGTTTTCCTTCATGGATGGTGTGATCGGTGGAAATATAACTGACTATTTTTAGCTGGTTTCACGAAATGTCGCGGTAAGCAAGAGTCGCCACCGTCTTTTATTTTCTCCTACATGGACAGGACAAAAGCACAGCAAAATTCATTATGAGAACGTTTCTCGGTTCGGGAGGTAGATTTATAGAAAGGGAAGGTGTTAGCACCCTTTCTATCCATGGTAATCCATGGGCTCTTAGATACTTGCTCTTATATTTTCAAAAATGTTTGCTTTTCAAAAATGTGAGTGGGTTTAAAAAAGTTTCATTGAAAGATTTCTGAGTGACTCTTGTATCTGTCCTCAAGAGTGTTTGAAAAATTTGTTTTGAAAGCTTTTGAAAGTGTCAGTGTGAAAAGATTTTTTATTTGTTTTTGAAGAGAGAAAGTATCCATGAGTCATCTACCTACCCTAAGGAATTAGGCTGTGTAAAAGTCCTTAAGGTAGTGTCATCCCACCATTGAGAGGTAGGTAGCACCACCATTGGAGGTGTTCGGGTCAATTCGATTGTAGGGACAATGTGGTCACCGAAGCAATAGTAGGACACCTTAGAAGTAACCCTAATGTCCTAGATCCTTTTTAATCCGAGGCAACTGTTTCGAGGCAACTGTTTCGAGGCAACTGGATCTTGGACATAAGAGCGACCGCTAAAACGTCCTATGCTTGACGACCACGTTTCGAAGGCAACGAGTGAGGCGTACCCTAGAAGTGGTGTGTGTATTGTGTGTTGTTTTCAGTTTATATTTATCTTTGATTAGGCATTGTGAGCTACGCGTTGTTTTTAATTACCATACATTCTTTCATGCAATTTAGCAGTTAGGAGTGCGGAAAATTAAATACAGAAAGATAAAAGCTACGCTATTACAAGGCGCGGGTCTATACATCGCCAAAATACAAAGACCCGTTTTTGATAAAGATGTGGAAAGTAAAAAAAAAGCGATAAACCTAATTACTATTACATCCTTGAACAGTTACATAATAATCAAATAAGAAAATAATGCGCGAAACAGAAATTAAACTGGACGTCCGAGGGTTTTGACCCTTTGCTTGAAATTAAATTAAATTAAAACCTAATTAATTATTTAAAGAAGAGAAAGTGTTTTTTTTGTTTTTTGTATTTATTATGGAAATAACAAAAATAAAATCAAGAGAAAACCCTAATTCTAAGTTTATTTTAATTATTAATGAAAATATTAAAGTTAACCTAATTTACTAGTTAATTAATTTACATATTTACGTACAAAAATAATAGTAATTAATAATGATAATAATAATAATGAAAATAATTAATTAAGAAAAAGATAAAAATGTCAAAAAACCTAATTCTATATATTTTTTATTTATTAAGGAAAAGATTGGATTTTAAACCTAAATTAACCTAGATTAGTTATTAGAGTTTATTTACAAAAATAAATTAGTGAGGAAATTAATAAATAATTAAATATATTTACAATTTTATGATTTCTGATTTTTATTATGGAAAAAATTAATTTATGGTGAATTAATAATAATTAAATAATTAAAAGAAATTAAAAGAAAAGAAAAGAAAAGAAAGAAAATAAAGCAAACCAAGGGGGGTGTCAGGCCCAAAGTGGAGGTTTTTGCTGGAATTCAGGCCCAAGAAGCACAAGGCCTTGTTGACTTTTCCTGATCGTGTGGATGCTCATTGACTGGACCATATGATGGACTTCATTCTGTGGCCATTGGATTGTTGATCAAGACCATCTGGCAAGCTACGCGTGAAGGTGCATGATGGACCATTGAACGAATGTTGCATGGGAATGTTTGAGGAAAAAATAGAAAGAATTATATGGGGAGACCTGGGAATCAAACCCAGGTCCCTATGCTTGCCACTATGCCTTTGCCAACTGAGCTATCCAACACGTTTGTCATATGAGTGGACAACAATTATTATATAAGAAAAACAAATATTATGACCACCAAACGAAATAACGCGCGCTGGATTTGAATGTTCCAGTCACGTAATGCCACGCATGCTTTCTTCTTTGTTTCACCTGTAACTGTAAACAAGATAGCGGGGGTTTTAAACCCCCACTAACTATAATAGTGAAAAATAGCGAATAGAAGAGGAGACAATATAAAAAGGGCGCGATAGGCTGGTTGAAATCGTCTGGCCTTGATGAATTCAACCATGGTCATGACATAGTCCAATTTTTCCTGATGCCTAAAGCCCTAATTGCAAGCTTCAGAAACCCTAAATTTCGTCCATGGTATTTTTTGATTCAGGCAGCGTTAGTTCAATTAGCTTATACCAATCGCTTCAGAAGGTACCTATTAGCATGAATCAAACAAGAAAATAGATTAAAAGCCCATGAAACATGATATGCAGGTTTGAAAAATAAGGCAAACCGTATGGCTTGTTGTCTTTGATTCTCTGCGTGTTTAGACTGATTCTTGATGCCAATAGACTCCTGGAGACTCAGGCAAGGTGATTGAATCCTTTTTAGGCTTTGAAACGCGCTGCAAGTATGAAATCAGTTTCACAAATTTCTTGAGTTTTTTTGCAATTTGGTTATGGAATATTAGCAGCTTTCACGTGTGTCCTTTAGTAGGGTTGGCCTCAGCATATGTATGTGATGTGAATTAGGTTAGAATAAAGCCCATGAATCCATTGCAATAATGTTTTCAATCCTTGATTTTCCATCATATATTTTCCAATCTTTTTCAATGAAAACCTTGCCAAATATGGATGATTTTCCTTGTTTGATTGAGAAACGACTTTGCCAGCTTGCCCTGATCAGATTTGCTCCACCAAAAGATCCAAAACATATCCTTTTTAATTTTCCTATAATTAAAACCAATTAAATGAATTAATATAAATATAAATTCAATTAATTAATTAAAAATAAGAAAATAAATTATTTTGAGCTCAATGGGTCGTGCATAGGCTTTGGGTAATGATTCAAGAAAGAATTTGAGGCCCATTAGCAAAATTGAAGTGTTTTAGGCAAAGTTGACTTTTGAAAGTTCCCAAAAATTTCCCAACTTCTCCAATGCATATCTTGCTCAATTTTGAATCTATGAACATGTTCTTGGACATTTTGGAAAGGTATTGAAGTCCTCTAACCAATGCCTTTGGTCCCATGTCATTTTGATTTACCACTCTCAAGTTATGGTCTTTGACTTAAAGTGCCTTTTTGTTGACTTTTGAAAATGACCTATAATGTTGAAATTGATAACTTTTTGTGAGAGCATTTCTTGGACTTGGAATGTGAAGATGATTTGTAGGAAATGTCATCCCCTTAAAAATGAGCTTTGGATGGGATTTTTCTGATAAACCATGAAGAAGTTATGCCTTGGTCAATTTGCAGTTGACTTTTCAGCTGTCCAAAAATAGAAACTTTTTGCATCTTGAGACTTATTGAGTCATGCTTGTGGAATCATGATCAAGAATTGATCAAATGATGATTGTGGTTTCAAAATAATATGTTGACCAAAAACTTTGACTTTTGACTGTCAAATGACCATTTTGCCCCTACAGTTGACTATGGAGCAATTAGGGTTTTTGACTGTGCAATTTGATGCTGTGAGTCTTGAAACTTGACATATGAATGCTTGACAATGTATATAGGTATGTGGGACTTGATTGGACCCTTGGAAATCTCAATTTATTTGCAAGAACCAAAACCCTAATTTTGACTATGTTAGGAGGCAATTGGACTTGCAACCCTTGAGAGATTTTGAACCACTTGGAGATTGATCTTGACAAATCTTGAAGAATATGGGAGGGAAAATTTTGGGGTACAACAGTTGCCCCTATTCAATCTTCTTAGACCTGAGGATGTAGATTAGGTGGCGTGCCTTTCGTAATCCGAAGGTGGAAGATGATTGAACACTAGAGTGCCCAGAAATTTGCGCTCGCATAGTAGAATATCAGCAATGTGATGTCAGGAATGGGCTTATAGATGCCATTTGGAAGTGTAGTGGATAGGAGGATGGGCTTATAGATGCCATCTGCAAATGTCGATCGCGTAAGAGATTCATTAGCGAGAACTTGCATACCTGAAAAAGAAAGATAATTACCTGGCCTGTTACAGGGGTTGATCTTCGAATTCTTTATGTAGATGTGCCCTGGCTGGATACAGGTATCGAATCTCTAAACTCTTCAGACGTGCCCTGGCTGGATACATGAATCGAGTCCAGAAATAGTCTTCGACAGATACGCCTTGGCTGGATACATGAATCGGATCTTCAAACTCTTCAGACGTGCCCTGGCAGGATACAGGAATCGAGTCCGGAAAATAGTCGTCAACAGATACACCCTGGCAGGATACAGGAATCGGATCTTCAAACTCTTCAGACGTGCCCTGGCAGGATACAAGAATCGAGTTCGGAAAATAGTCGTCAACAGATACACCCTGGCAGGATACAAGAATCGGATCTTCAAACTCTTCAGACGTGCCTTGGCAGGATACAGGAATCGAGTCCGGAAAATAGTCGTCAACATATACGCCCTGGCTGGATACAGGAATCAGATCTTCAAACTCTTCAGACGTGCCCTGGCATGATACAGGAATCGAGTCCAGAAAATAGTCGTCAACAGATACACCCTGGCAGGATACAGGAATCGGATCTTCAAACTCTTCAGACGTGCCCTGGCAGGATACATGAATCGAGTCCGGAAAATAGTCGTCAACAGATACACCCTGGCAGGATACAAGAATCGGATCTTCAAACTCTTCAGACGTGCCTTGGCAGGATACAGGAATCGAGTCCAGAAATAGTCGTCAACAGATACGCCCTGGCTGGATACAGGAATCGGATCTTCAAACTCTTCAGACGTGCCCTGGCAGGATACAGGAATCGAGTCCGGAAATAGTCGTCAACAGATACGCCCTGGCTGGATACAAGAATCGGATCTTCAAACTCTTCAGACGTGCCCTGGCAGGATACAGGAATCGAGTCCGGAAATAGTCGTCAACAGATACGCCCTGGCTTGATACAGGAATCGGATCTTCAAACTCTTCATACGTACCCTGGCAAGATCTAGGAATCGAGTCCGGAAATAGTCGTCAACAGATACGCCCTGGATGGATACAGGAATCAGATCTTCAAACTCTTCAGACGTGCCCTGGAAGGATACAGGAATCGAGTCTGGAAATAGTCTTCAACAGATACACCCTGGCAGGATACAGGAATCGGATCTTCAAACTCTTCAGACGTGCCCTGGCAGGATACAGGAATCGAGTCCGGAAATAGTCGTCAACAGATACACCCTGGCTGGATACAGGAATCGGATCTTCAAACTCTTCAGACGTGCCCTGGCTGGATACATGAGTCGAGTCCGGAAATAGTCGTCCACAGATACGCCCTGGCTGGATACAGGTATCGAATCTGGAGTTGTGACAGTTGATAGTAATCATCTTTGTACTGACCTTTGTCCTGAAAAGACAAAACATTAGTTGTATGCTATGTCATGATGTATGACATGCGTGATGTTCTCAGAATAAATGAGATTGTATGTTCATGATGCGTATGTGCATGCTATAATGTATGAAGATGTGATGTTTATGAATGTATTTTTGTCTAGGAAAATAAATCCTTGACGAATGCTGGGAGCTTGTTAAATCCTGGGCTGATGTTTGAAGAGTAGAGTTCCTTGTTTCCTCTAGGGATGATGGTTGCAAGGATACACCGGTAGGAGAAGATGACTCCGTTGGGGAATAAACTTGTTGGAGAGATACTCTACGGGGAATTCTCTGTGGGAAGAGAGGCACTTTCAGAGATGTTGATGATAACTCCGCTGGGGATACCGTTGATATGTTATGGTGAGGATTTGATGAACTCCGCTGGGGATAGGAAGACTTCGCCGGGGACGATCTTTCCGTGGTAATTGGCTGAGGATAGCCCAATTATATCCTGGTGGGGAAATAACCTTTGAATAAAGCCGGGGGAGCGTTCGCACTCTGCAGGTGATAAGCTTCCAGAATCTACTGGGGATAAGCTTCCTGAATCTACTTGGGAGATTGATTGAGTCCTCCTGGGGAAACTTTTCAGATTGGACTGGGGAATGGCCCCACTGGATGTTCTGTATACCGCCGGGGAACAATCTTATATTAAGACTGTCGGGGATGCTTGCTTAGGAACATCTGCATACTGCTGGAGAATATTGAGATTTTCTGGGGATAATCCAACTTCCTTAAGGCTATATAGTAGACTAACTCTGCTCGGGGAGAGTGTTGCTGACTTGCTGGAGATACCGTGCCTTTTCGGGGCTGAGGAGAGACCAACTCTGCTCGGGGGAGAGTATTGCTGAAACCTGTCCTTACTCTGCGGGGAATGGAGGTAACTTGGTCATGTTCTTCAGCTGAACTTACCTTGGTACCTCGGCGGACAGAGCGACTAGATCGCTTAGACAACTCTTATTGCCCCAGTTTCTGTGGGAGATTGCCCCAGCTTCTGTGGGAGAAGGTACCTGTGGAGGTGCTTGATAACTGCCGATTTGACACATCTTCTTCTGGTAGGCAAGTGACGAGATTACAGAACATAGTCGTACGCTTTTGATCCCTAACTTTTTCCTGGACCGCCCTTTCGGGTTTTTAGTCCACCGGGATACCCATTTTTGCCCAAGCCGCCTTTTCAGGTTTTCGACTTGCCGGGTGCACAGATTTTTCATTTCATCCCTTATTTTTGCCCGAACCCTTTTGGTTCGCCGGGAAGCCCTTATTTTTGCCTAGGTGTGTCAACCTAGCGGGTCTTTGATTATGCATAGTATTTTTCCGACTATGTCCATGCTCTCAGGATGTAGGGAGTTGTCACTGTCAGTAGTGTTGTGTCACCATACTATCAGAAGATGTTCGATCCTGCAAGATTCGTTGCTGAAATTCCTGCCTAATGCCCCAAGTGACTCAGATGGAGATCTGCCCCTGGCTGTTTGGCTTTTAAGAGATTCTCTGAATCTTGACTTGACTGCCCCAGATGATAGACAATGATCATGCCGTTCCCCTTGGTTGGAAGTGTTTCTTCCACTTGAGATGACTCTTTTGTTGAGAAGATCTTTGTTCACTAGATATTCGTCGTGTGAATTTCTTTGTTGTTTGAACAAATAGTCATATGCAAACAATGTTATTCTAAGAATGCAAAGCTTATGTCGGTCTTGAAGTTTTTGAAAATGCATTTTTCAATAAAACAAGTGAATTTTTGTAAAATGTGATGTCAACTCAAGATTTTACAGCAAGCCCTACAGGAGTCAGGATACCTTTGTAACAGTATGCTTTCGAACTAACCAGGCTTCAGCTAGGACTTTTGAGGGTTGTAACGTGGCCTGGTTCACGGTTTAAGAAACAAAGGATAAAGGCTCAAATTATATTTGTACCCACCCATTCTTCGTGATGTTCTTCAAACCTAAACTCAGTTGATCGTGCGTCAGACTTTGTTTGAGTCTTTGCTTTGATATTTCGGTGATGGTTCGGACATTGACAGTTTATTTTGAATAGGCAGTCATTTCTTTTTTTGTCGAGGGTTTGTATGACCTCTTTCTTTTTTGATTTTGTTATCCCTGTCTTTTGCCTGAACTGTTTCTTTTTGTATTTACAGTCAGCGGGATGCCCCAGTTTTGTAAGTCTCCTTCATAGGTTTTGACTTATTAGGCTTTAGTTTTTTTGGTAATGACTGCCTGTCTTTGTGATTATTCAGAACCATCACTGTCTTTTGCTTTGTAAGGACTCCTTTGATGCCATTCATTGTGCACCTTGATCAACTGAGAGAACTACCCTGCCCCAGGTTATGATTAAGGGTTTTAATTTTTTTGTGAAAAGAAAAACTCCTACTTCTTTGGCTCGAAGGGGTTGACGAGGGATTATCTTCCTTATAACTCCAGTGTTTAGGAATTGAAACAATGCATGTACCTCATCAGCGGGGTCTGTTCAAAAGCATATTGTAAATGTCGTGGTATCGTTTTCGTCATCCTCCCTCAAGAGGCTTAGAATTATTAATCGAGCGTTGAGCATCACAAAAAATGAAAGCAGTTTGAATATAGCGAATGCGAATATGTTGATTCAAAACAGACATATGTGATGCATTGATAAAGTAATAAAGTTTGACATGAACAAATGTTTGAACAAGCAAAGAAAAATACAACTTGAAACTTCCAATGAACAAAGGTCTTCTCGTCTAGGGATAGTAGAAGAACTCGACCTGACCATCTGGGGTGAATTCCACTGCTCCTTCATCAATCAGGTCCTGGATCTTGTTATGCAGAGTCCAACAGTCGTTGGTGTCGTGTCCAGGACTGTCAGAATGGTAGGCACATCTCACCCTCGGGTTATACCTGGAAGAGGAAGTGTTGGGATTCTTAGGAGGGTCCTTAATGTGATCAGATTCAATCTCAACAGGTGTTGTAAGGCTTGAAACAGTGAAATGTTGAGCTGGGTGAATTGCCTCCTAGGCTTGTCTGGCTTGCTCTGATCAACCCGTTGTTCTTGGCGAGGTCGTTGTCGGACCTGTGAAGCGGTAGCAATTTGGAGAGGTCTATTCTTTACCATACCAGACTCTTGTCCTCTTGGAAGCTGATCAATGACCTGGTCCCTGACTTGGACTGTTTGCTTCATGTCTTGATGAAGCTGACTGATCATGGTCTTCAACTCTTCTTGCTCCTGATCTAAGCCTTGGATGAGAGCCATTTGCCCCAGCATCTGGGTTCTCATTGTATCTACCTCAGCTTGCAGACGTTTCAGCCGTTCGTCCTTATCGTCTTCGGGACCTTTCTTGGCCAAATTCCCCATGAGGAGTGTCCTCAACTCTTCTTGCCCCTTGGATAGGCTTAGGAAGATCTCCCTGAACTGAGTCTCTTGAGCGTGAAGACCCTGGTTATCTTGTTGGGAAGCCATTGCTGAAATAAACAGCGAAAAAGGGTAAGTGACCTGCAACAAGGGAACCTGTAATGCAATGATATGTATGATATGCATGCGATGTTTTCAAGGACCTCGCGGGATAAACAAGAAACTTTGTTAGAATCTGCATTTTGTAGCTTGATGGAAGGAACGGCATATTGTTGAGAGTCCTTCCTCAAGAGTCAAGGCTCACCATGTCAAGTGGGTCATAGCCCCTAACCCAAGTCATCAACCTGGCTAGAGGAAAATAAATCCCCTTTGCCCCTTGCTAGACATTTTGATTCATCATGACCTGCATCACAAACCCTTGAGATCCTTGAAATGGGTTAGTCCTTATGCAGGATGCATGCAATGGTATGATGGTATGATGTTATGTACGTGGATGCAAAGGTGTGAGGTGTAAGTTAGCCCTGTAATAAGTCCAGTTTTAGGACTGTAAACAACACCTGCAAGGAACTCATGTGTCAGATAACAAGAACATGCAAGTAGTCAAGTTTGAAGGAAAACAAGTCACACAGAGAGCCCTTAGAGTTTAGGCCAGCATGAAGTTTAGGTACTACCCTCTTGAAGTTTCGTTGGTTAAGACCTGTCCTAGAAAATAGTAACCGGGTTCTAGAGGATCCCAATATCACTGACTACCCTCAATCGGTCATAACTCCAGCGTCGTAATCTTTTCTTGCAGCCAGAACAATCGCGAGAGTTTAGCCTCAATGGGTGTAGCATACTGCTACTGTTCTATGGCCAAGTTGGGTCAATTTAGGGTTCTAAGGTCGGTTGGTGCTTAATGACTCCTCAGAAGACCCATATTCTCCTTGTTGCAACACAAGGGATATCGGTACAGACCAAGGTGTCACACCAACGTAGCCACTGCTTCACCCGTGTCGGTCTATGCCGGACAGGTCCCTCACAGCTTATGCTACCTAAAAGGGTATCCCCAGATCCGGGTTAGGATCAATGAAACTCCGATGCAATACCCACAAATATAAAGCAATCAAGACATACAATTGAAAACATAAGAGTGGTCTAATCCTAAGGTACGCCTCTCTTTTAGAGTCCCCAACAGAGTCGCCAGTTCTGTGATCGGTGGAAATAGAACTGACTGTTTTTAGCTTGTTTCACGAAATGTCGCGGTAAGCAAGAGTCGCCACCGTCTTTTATTTTCTCCAACATGGACAGGACAAAAGCACAGCAAAATTCCTTATGAGAACGTTTCTCGGTTCGGGAGGTAGATTTATAGAAAGGGAAGGTGTTAGCACCCTTTCTATCCATGGTTATCCATGGGCTCTTAGATACTTGCTCTTATGTTTTCAAAAATGTTTGCTTTTCAAAAATGTGAGTGGGTTTAAAAAAGTTTCATTGAAAGATTTCTGAGTGACTCTTGTATCTGTCCTCAAGAGTGTTTGAAAAATTTGTTTTGAAAGCTTTTGAAAGTGTCAGTGTGAAAATATTTTTGATTTGTTTTTGAAGAGAGCAAGTATCCATGAGTCATCTACCTACCCTAAGGAATTAAGTTGTGTAAAAGTCCTTAAGGTAGTGCCATCCCACCATTGAGAGGTAGGTAGCACCACCGTTGGAGGTGTTCGGGTCAATTCGATTGTAGGGACAGTGTGGTCACCGAAGCAATAGTAGGACACCTTAGAAGTAACCCTAATGTCCTAGATCCTTTTTAATCTGAGGCAACCGTTTCGAGGCAACTGTTTCGAGGCAACTGGATCTTGGACATAAGAGCGACCGCTAAAACGTCCTATGCTTGACGACCACATTTCGAAGGCAACGAGTGAGGCGTACCCTAGAAGTGGTGTGTGTATTGTGTGTTGTTTTCAGTTTATATTTATCTTTGATTAGGCATTGTGAGCTACGCGTTGTTTTTAATTACCATACATTCTTTCATGCAATTTAGCAGTTAGGAGTGCAGAAAATTAAATACAGAAAGATAAAAGCTACGCTATTACAAGGCACAGGTCTATACATCACCAAAATACAAAGACCCGTTTTTGATAAAGATGCGGAAAGTAAAAAAAAGCGATAAACCTAATTACTATTACATCCTTGAACAGTTACATAATAATCAAATAAGAAAATAATGCGCGAAACAGAAATTAAACTGGACGTCCGAGGGTTTTGACCCTTTGCTTGAAATTAAATTAAATTAAAACCTAATTAAGTATTTAAAGAAGAGAAAGTGTTTTTTTTTTTGTATTTATTATGGAAATAAAGAAAATAAAATCAAGAGAAAACCCTAATTCTAAGTTTATTTTAATTATTAATGAAAATATTAAAGTTAACCTAATTTACTAGTTAATTAATTTACATATTTACGTACAAAAATAATAGTAATTAATAATGATAATAATAATGATGAAAATAATTAATTAAGAAAAAGATAAAAACGTCAAAAAACCTAATTCTATATATTTTTTATTTATTAAGGAAAAGATTGGATTTTAAACCTAAATTAACCTAGATTAGTTATTAGAGTTTATTTACAAAAATAAATTAGTGAGGAAATTAATAAATAATTAAATATATTTACAATTTTATGATTTCTGATTTTTATTATGGAAAAAATTAATTTATGGTGAATTAATAATAATTAAATAATTAAAAGAAATTAAAAGAAAAGAAAAGAAAATAAAGAAAATAAAGCAAACCAAGGGGGGTGTCAGGCCCAAAGTGGAGGTTTTTGCTGGAATTCAGGCCCAAGAAGCACAAGGCCTTGTTGACTTTTCCTGATCGTGTGGATGCTCATTGACTGGACCATATGATGGACTTCATTCTGTGGCCATTGGATTGTTGATCAAGACCATCTGGCAAGCTACGCGTGAAGGTGCATGATGGACCATTGAACGAATGTTGCATGGGAATGTTTGAGGAAAAAATAGAAAGAATTATATGGGGGGACCTGGGAATCGAACCCAGGTCCCTATGCTTGCCATTATGCCTTTGCCAACTGAGCTATCCAACGTGTTTGTCATATGAGTGGACAACAATTATTATATAAGAAAAACAAATATTATGACCACCAAACGAAATAACGCGCGCTGGATTTGAATGTTCCAGTCACGTAATGCCACGCATGCTTTCTTCTTCGTTTCATCTGCAACTGTAAACAAGATAGCGGGGGTTTTAAACCCCCACTAACTATAATAGTGAAAAATAGCGAATAGAAGAGGAGACAATATAAAAAGGGCGCGATAGGCTGGTTGAATTCGTCTGGCCTTGACGAATTCAACCATGGTCATGACATAGTCCAATTTTTCCTGATGCCTAAAGCCCTAATTGCAAGCTTCAGAAACCCTAAATTTCGTCCATGGTATTTTTTGATTCAGGCAACATTAGTTCAATTAGCTTATACAAATCGCTTCAGAAGGTACCTATTAGCATGAATCAAACAAGAAAATAGATTAAAAGCCCATGAAACATGATATGCAGGTTTGAAAAATAAGGCAAACTGTATGGCTTGTTGTCTTTGATTCTCTGCGTGTTTGGACTGATTCTTGATGCCAATAGACTCCTGGAGACTCAGGCAAGGTGATTGAATCCTTTTTAGGCTTTGAAACGCGCTGCAAGTATGAAATCAGTTTCACAAATTTCTTGAGTTTTTTTGCAATTTGGTTATGGAATATTAGCAGCTTTCATGTGTGTCCTTTAGTAGGGTTGGCCTCAGCATATGTATGTGATGTGAATTAGGTTAGAATAAAGCCCATGAATCCATTGCAATAATGTTTTCAATCCTTGATTTTCCATCATATATTTTCCAATCTTTTTCAATGAAAACCTTGCCAAATATGGATGATTTTCCTTATTTGATTGAGAAACGACTTTGCCAGCTTTCCCTGATTAGATTTGCTCCACCAAAAGATCCAAAACATATCCTTTTTTAATTTTCCTATAATTAAAACCAATTAAATGAATTAATATAAATATAAATTCAATTAATTAATTAAAAATAAGAAAATAAATTATTTTGAGCTCAATGGGTCGTGCATAGGCTTTGGGTAATGATTCAAGAAAGAATTTGAGGCCCATTAGCAAAATTGAAGTGTTTTAGGCAAAGTTGACTTTTGAAAGTTCCCAAAAATTTCCCAACTTCTCCAATGCATATCTTGCTCAATGTTGAAGCTATGAACATGTTCTTGGACATTTTGGAAAGGTCTTGAAGTCCTCTAACCAATGCCTTTGGTCCCATGTCATTTTGATTTACCACTCTCAAGTTATGGTCTTTGACTTAAAGTGCCTTTTTGTTGACTTTTGAAAATGACCTATAATGTTGAAATTGATAACTTTTTGTGAGAGCATTTCTTGGACTTGGAATGTGAAGATGAGTTGTAGGAAATGTCATCCCCTTCAAAATGAGCTTTGGATGGGATTTTTCTGATAAACCATGAAGAAGTTATGCCTTGGTCAATTTGCAGTTGACTTTTCAGCTGTCCAAAAATAGAAACTTTTTGCATCTTGAGACTTTTTGAGCCATGCTTGTGGAATCATGATCAAGAATTGATCAAATGATGATTGTGGTTTCAAATTAAGATGTTGACCAAAAACTTTGACTTTTGACTGTCAAATGACCATTTTGCCCCTACAGTTGACTATGGAGCAATTAGGGTTTTTGACTGTGCAATTTGATGCTGTGAGTCTTGAAACTTGACATATGAATGCTTGACAATGTATATAGGCATGTGGGACTTGATTGGACCCTTGGAAATCTCAATTTCTTTGCAAGAACCAAAACCCTAATTTTGACTGTGTTAGGAGGCAATTGGACTGTGCAACCCTTGAGAGATTTTGAACCACTTGGAGATTGATCTTGACAAATCTTGAAGAATATGGGAGGGAAAATTTTGGGGTACAACAGATGGATTCTCGGGCTACAACCAAATTAAAATGGCCCCCGAGGACATGGAGAAAACCACCTTTGTTACACAATGGGGTACTTTCTGTTACAAGGTGATGTCGTTCGGACTGAAGAACGCAGGGGCAACTTATCAACGCGCCATGGTAGCTTTATTTCACGATATGATACATCATGAGATCGAAGTTTACGTAGACGATATGATAGCTCAGTCACAAACAGAGGAGGAACACCTTGAACATCTAGAAAAGTTGTTTTCCAGGTTGAAAGAGTACAAACTCAGGCTGAATCCAAGTAAGTGTACTGTTGGAGTTAGGTCTGGTAAACTTCTAGGGTTTATTGTCAGCAACAAAGGCATTGAAGTCGATCCAGCAAAAGTGAAAGCAATACAAGAAGTGCCTGCTCCCCGTACTGAAAAGGAGGTTAGAGGGTTCTTGGGGCGCTTGAACTATATTGCCAGATTCATCTCTCATCTGACTTCTACCTGTGAGCCAATTTTAAAATTATTAAAGAAAGATCAGGTAGTCGAATGGAACGACGATTTCCAAGCTGCTTTTGATAAAATCAAGGAGTATTTGCTAGAACCTCCTATTCTGATGCCTCCCGTCGAAGGAAGACCATTGATCATGTATCTGACCGTCTTGGATAATTCAATGGGGTGTGTTTTGGGCCAGCATGACGAGTCTGGTCGAAAAGAGCATGCTATTTATTACCTTAGCAAAAAGTTTACCGACTGTGAGACTCGCTACTCACTGCTCGAGAAAACTTGCTGTGCTTTGGTATGGGCTGCTCGCCGACTAAGGCAGTACATGTTGACTCATACCACCTTGTTGATTTCCAAAATGGATCCTATCAAGTATATCTTCGAGAAGCCTGCTTTATCTGGAAGAATAGCTAGATGGCAAATGATCCTAACTGAGTATGACATCCAGTACACCACTCAAAAATTTATAAAAGGGAGTGTACTAGCTGATCATATAGCTCATCAAGCTATCGAAGATTATCAATCCATGAGATTTGACTTCCCAGACGAGGACATCATGAATTTTGACAACATTGAAGGTAACGGACCATATGACGGACCTGAAAAGGGATCCCGATGGACCCTGTACTTTGATGGTGCTTCAAATGCACTTGGAAACGGTATCGGTGCGGTACTCATTTCCCCGGAAGGTTGTCACACGCCTTTCACGGCTCGACTTTGCTTTAGCTGCACAAACAACATGGCTGAATATGAAACTTGCATCTTTGGTCCCAAGGCTGCTATAGACTTGGGGATCAAATCTTTGATCGTATTTGGGGACTCGGCTTTGGTTATCAGTCAAATCAAAGGAGAGTGGGATACCAAACATCCTAATCTTATCCCATACAAAGAACATGTCCTAACATTGTTGCCTCATTTTGAGCAAATTACCTTCGAGCATTTCCCGCGAGAAGAGAATCAGCTAGCAGATGCTCTGGCAACAATGTCTTCCATGTTTAAACTCAACTGGGATAACGAGGCTCCCCAAATCACCATCGAGCGAATGGATGAACCCGCGCATTGTCACGAGATTAATACCGAAGAAGTAGTGGAACAACCCTGGTTTCACGAAATCAAAAGGTATCTCCAGACTAGAGAATATCCTGAAGGAGCTTCCGTAAATGACAAGAAGTTCCTAAGGAAATTTGCTGCCAAGTTCTTCCTGAGCAATGGCATCCTCTATAAGCGCAACCATGATTGTATTTTACTCCGATGTGTAGACAAAGCTGAAGCAGAGTTAATCATGACCGAGATGCACAGCGGTACATTTGACACCCATTTGAGCGGGCATACTATGGCTAAAAAGATCCTAAGGGCAGGCTATTACTGGTCTACCATGGAAGCAGATTGCCATCAGCATTCCCGTACTTGCCACAAATTTCAAGTCTACGCTGACAAGATTCACATTCCTCCGGTTCCTCTCAACGTGCTGACAGCTCCTTGGCCATTTGCAATGTGGGGCATTGACATGATTGGAGAGATCAAGCCCACGGCATCCAACGGACATCGCTTCATCCTGGTTGCCATTGACTACTTCACCAAATAGGTCGAAGCAGCTTCCTTCGCCTCTGTTACTAAAAATGTGGTTGCCCGCTTCATCAAGCAAAACCTCATATGCCAGTATGGTGTTCCGGACAGGATCATCACAGACAACGGTACAAATCTGAATAATATTATGATCACCGCATTGTGCGAACAGTTCAAGATTTATCATCACAATTCATCTCCTTACCGGCCGAAGATGAACGGTGCTGTTGAAGCTGCGAACAAAAACATTAAGAAAATCATTCAGAAAATGACTGTCACTTACAAGAACTGGCATGATATGTTACCGTTCGCTCTGCATGGATACCGTACGACGTCACGTACTTCAACCGGGGCAACCCCATTTTCTTTGGTATATGGCATGGAAGTCGTCCTGCCCATGGAAGTTCAGATTCCTTCTCTAAGGATTATGAAGGACGCAGGTTTGAATGGAGATGATTGGATTCAGACCCGACTTGATCAACTCAATTTGATCGACGAGAAGCGACTCGCTGCTGTCTGCCATGGTCAAACATATCAAAAACGGATGATCAAGGCTTTCAACAAGAAAGTCAGACGTCAAGTATATCAAGTCGGAGATCTCGTAATCAAGCGGATTATCCTGCCGCAAAGTGATCCCAGGGGAAAATGGACTCTTACATACGAAGGACCATTTGTGATCAAGAGCATATTTTTTGGTGGTGCAATGATTCTGACCACCATGGACGGCGACGATTTGCCGCACCCTGCGAACGCAGACATAGTCAAAAGATACTACGCATAAAATAACCCGACAAGTCGAAAACCCGAAAGGGCGGCTTGGGCAAAAATGGGCATCCCGGTGAACCGAAAACCCGAAAGGGCGGTTCAGGCAAAAATTAGGGATAAAACAAAAATCTGTACACCCGGCAAGTCGAAAACCCGAAAGGGTGGCTTGGGCAAAAAGGGATTTCCCGGTGGATCGAAAACCCGAAAGGGCAATTCAGGCAAAAGTTAGGGAATTAAAGTGTATGACTATGTCTCGTCGGATCACTTTAAGGACAATCTCTTCATCAACCAGCTCCAAGCTTCTAATCAATCCAGTCATCGGCAGACGAAGCATTGAATGGACAGATATTCAGAGTTGTGAAGGCTATAGCAGAATAGAATCCCATGGAATTGTTTCACATAGCCATCTTTATTTTGTATAAATTTTTCAATATTTACGACGACATCCTCTTACTAGGATGATTGTCTCCTTTGTACAAATATACTCATAGAAAGTTAATACAAATACTTTTCCAAATACAGAAATTTGCGTTGTCTTCCTCTTCTCTTTTCTTTTGCACTTATGTTTTATTTGAGAAACGTCCAATGTTTTGTTAAATAGGCATATGCATTTGAACATAATCATTTCCTTATGAATCAAGAAGGATGATTACTGATAGGTTGAAGGTGCATATAGATATCTTGATGCTCTTTCGGAGGAAATCCCAAGCAGATTTGAAATCTGAATTCCTCAATCAGAACCTAATTCCCTAAACAGAGTTAGACTTCAGGATCCTCATCAGAGAAAGCTTTCCCAACACTGATTTCCCCAGCCAGAGAGCCTTCTAGAACTCAGGTCCCCTCAGAGTTAAATTTCAGAATCCCCAGTGGAGCCTTAAAAATCTGAAAATCCAATCCCCAGCGGAACTAAAATTTCCAACCATCAATCCCCAGCGGAATCAAACTAGTGAACCTTCTCCCCACAGAGATACTTCCCACCAAGCTGAGGAGGCTCAGTCTTACTTCTCCAGCATGAGTCTATCAGGTTCTGAACTCCCCAGTAGAGATCATCAGAAATTCTCTTACGCTGCAAGTCACCAAGGAATTCCCATTCCCCGCAGTTGTCCTAAGATCCCTCAACAATTGAAGACCTTGCATTTCCCCAAGCAGAATGAAGACTCTCATTCCCAGTTCCTCACAGGATAATCAGATGTTCCCCAGTGAAGATCTCCTCAAGACAAGAATCCCCAGAAGATTGGTATACAACCCAAGCTCCTAATTCTCCAGTAGTAGTCAACAAGGATGTCTCATCCTCAGCAATCAAAATTCTTGTCTTCCCCTGCAACAGTCAAGGATTCACTTTCCCTGGCAGCAGTCAAGATTCTTTATCTCCAGGATTCATCTATCCTCAGCAAGACAGCTCTTCGGCTTACATGCGCATTCATTTACATTCATATCATAAACATTGATATAACATATATTGCATCATACATATCATGCAACATAACTTTGTGATTTAGCTAACATTTCACCCTTTTCAGGATAAGATTAAAAAGCTATCATTAACAATTATTCAGATACAGTATGGATACACCCCAGACACGGCGGTCATTCTACTACTCATTCAGACTACAGCAATCAGATACAGACTAGATACGCTCCAGACATGGCAGCCATTCTATCTCTCATTCAGATTCATTTATCCACCTCAAGGTTCAATTCATTCCAAACACGGATACCATTCTGACCCTTACAGCAGCAGTTTGATTCTCCCTAGTGTGTTCGCCACGGAAGTCATTCTGTCATTTATTTAGATCCCAGTTATAGTTTCAGATACACTTCAAACACATAAGTCATTCTATTACTCATACGAATCTCAATCCCAGTTACAGTTTCAGATACACTCCAGACACGGAAGTCATTCTGCTACTCATACGACTTTCAACTTCAGATACAGTCCAGATACGCTCCAGACACGGTTTCCATTCTGTCACTCATTCAGAATTTGTCCCTAGCACGCAGTTGCTCCATACAGATGTTTCTCTGTTATCCAGATACAATACAGATACACTCCAGACACGGCAATCATTCTGATATTCATTCTTCAAGAATAGTTACAACTCAGATACGCCCCAGAAGCGGAGGCCATTCTTCTGCTCATACAAACTCAGTCCTTAGATGCAGTTCAAATGCATTCCAGACGCGGATACCATTTTGATCCTCATTCTTCTGACTTATCACATTGCAGTTCAACAAACATTCCAGATGACATCTTTAAGCCCATCCCCGACAAGACTCTGTCACCCCTCTAGATGGCATCTTTAATCCCATCTCCAAATGGCATCTCTAAGCCCATTCCCACATCCTTTGTTCTGACGAGTGCAAATTTAAGGGCACTCTAGTGTCCAATCTCCTTTTACCTTCGAGACGCGAAAGGCAAACTTGCCAATCTAACTCTTCAGGTGCAAGAAGATTGAACAGGGGCAAATGTTGTACCCCAAAATTTGCCCTCTCATTTCTTCAACATTTTCTCATCACAAGACCCTTGGAGCTCAAGATCAAGTTAGGGTGTGCTCTGCTCAAGACTCCTCCTTGCACTGTTGACCCAAATTAGGGTTTGAGTTTGCACAAAGATGTTTTGACCCAAAGTGCCCAAAATGACTTTCATGCTTCATGTTGGACTCACAAGTTTATCCATACCAAGTTTCAAGCCTTGATTCCAATCTTTGCCCAGTCAATTGGACAGTTGACCTAGAAATCAACTGTATTGGGGAAAAGTCAACTGTGGGCAATTGACAGTCAAACTTCATGATTCTTTACCCACATCAACATTATGAACTCATATGGACCGTTTGACCAAGTTTGGATCACAATTCCACAAGAAATTTGATCAGATCACCAAAACAGCAAAATAGTCATTTTTAGGGTTTTGACTGCACAAAGGCAATTCTTGACTGTTTGACCTAACCAATGGCAAACCAAGCTCCCTTATGGACTCAAGGACTCAATGGCATGGTCTTGACACATTTAACAAGTTCAAAAGATTCCAAATGCAAAAGATTGACAGATGAATTTTCCAGTCAATCGATCAAAATTTGACTGTATACTAAAAAGTCAAACTTTGTCTTTTTGGTCAAAATCAAGTGTCAAGATTCATTTTTCATCAAAACATGTCAAATTATGAAACTTGTTCATCAAGAAATCAAAAATTACAAATTAGGGTTTGAAATGAAGAAATTTCATAACTTAGAAATTTTCTAATTTTTTCCTAAATTTGTCCCATTTTTTCATCAAGATACATTTGGATTCAAACAAAACTCAAAACATTAAAGTTATAGTCTATTGCAAAATCTACAACTTTGATTCACAAAGTTTCCTCAAAAGAAGCTTGTAGCTCAAGTTATGATTTTTGGAATAGGGGTGCAAAACATTCTTAACTTAGAATATTTTTGACCTATTTTAGGCCGGATTTTTGCCCAACTTCATGGCCACTTTTCACATGCTTCCACTTGGAATTTCAACTTGCATTACAAAGATGGATTTTAGTACACATTTCAAGCTTTCCAAATTGTCCAAGAACTCATCAAACACCCTTGTGGTTAGGGAGATTCGAATTGGCAAAGTTGGGCAAAAGTCACTTTGTTCATAGCCAAATACATGTACATAACATTGCCATTTTCAAGTCAGCATGATTCAAGCTAGATTACAGGCCTCTAATCCTTCTTACACTCAATAATTAAATGCATATCCTTTGTGTTAGAGTGTTATTTTGTGCATTTGGACAATACACACAAAATCAATCCATATATGGAAAAAGCACATTTTCCATTTTGAAAAAGCAATGCTTTATGTCAAAGTCCATATCTTGGAAGTACAAGCAGATCTTTGAGGCACAAATTTATGGACAAATTCCACTGATCAAGAAAAGAAAATGCAGCATGCTTGAGGGGCCTGTAGGATCCTATAACCCAACTTGACAAACTTTGCTTAGATAAGAAGAAACATTGCAAAATTGGCACCACATTCATTTCCTGCAAGCAAGAGCCTAAACAAACTTTGTCCACACATTTCATACTCCCTAACTAACCTAAATCACGACCAAACCGCCTTCAATACCTCCTCATTCACAGAAACACCTTCTTGCTGCAAAAACAGAGTCCCTTCTGCAACTCGACTTCCACAAACACTTCCACTCGTGCGTTTTGGCCAAAGCTTGTTCAAACACACTCCCTACCATCCATTGAAACTGTTCCAAGCCCTAAACACCAGCTGTAACACTCCTAACCCCATCTGCCATTTTCATTTTTCAGTTTTGTAGGTGAACTTCCATAGCTCGATTCAGTTAGTTTCAAAGCAAGCTAGAGGTTGGAGAAGCATCCCTGAACTTCAAGCAAGTTGTACAAGTCCTCAAATTCCATTGAAAGTACCCACATTGATGTACATGATTCAAGCTGAACAGGTAAAAACATGGACTTCTATCTCTCAATCTAGGAAGAGTTAGGCTTAGGTTTATGAATGAAACATGCTCTACTCATGGCCCTGAAGCTACCCATATCATTACCTTTCATTTATATTATGTGTGCTGAGAGAATTTGGGACATGAACATTGGAAAAAACTTAGGTCAGGAATTGGGGGAGAAGAAATTCTCTCTCATTTCTGAGAGTTAGATCAAGTTTTTTATATATATGAACTCGTGATTTAATGCTCTACATTGTTTATGTTGTGAGTTTTGGCTAAAAATCAACGAATCAGGAGTTAACATTAAGCAAGGAAGGGCGCGCATTTTTGTTTGAATCTGGCTAGAGGTTGAAGACAGAGTTGACTTGGGCTGGGCCTGAGTCAACCTGCTTTTTGCACCCCTTTTTTAGTTTTGCACCCCATTGGCCAATTGTGTGATTTTTCAATTATTTTTGACTTTTTGTTTTTTCCCCTGACTTATTATTTTTTGTCAAAATTTAAAAAATATTAAGAAAATATTTTTTCAACCATTTTTGCATTTTATTTGGATTTTATTTACTTTATTTAGACTTATACATATAAAATAACATATATATACTTTTATTCAAAATACTAAAAAATAATACAAATACATTTTATTTTCTGATTTTATTTTATTTTATCTTTTGAAAACATTTTCTAAAAAATATATTTTTTTTGTAAATAATAAATATTTTATTTTTGTATATATCTAGTATATTTAATACATAATATAAATACTTATATATTTATTAGAATATTTAGGATAAAAATATAAAAATAATACATTTTTCCTTTTATTAATATTTGACCTCAAAAATTACTGTTTTCATAATATACTTCTCTTTTATTTATTTTTGTATATAATTAATAAATATTGTATATAATAAATAATAAATACTATTTATTTACAAAATTAGGGTTTTGCCCTAAACCATGAAAATACCCAAAAATTAACCTTTTTTTATTTTTGTTTATTTGTCACATGAAAAATACTTTTTACATACATATAAAACCATTTTTGTGCATTTTGCATATTTATTGTATTTATCAATTATTGTACAATTAAATAACTTGTATATTTAATTCGGATTGTAATAGCTTAGATTTAAATTTCTTGCTAAATATCCCCATTTGAACATTTGTACCCCCCATCCCATAATTATGTTGTAATAATTTAGGATTTTATTTTCCGCATTTTAAAAGCTTTCTAATTATACCATGATAGACTTAGAGTTTTGTATGCAAATCAAAAATAACAAATAGCTTGACCTAATTCAAAGACAAAAAGCATGAAAATGGACAACACCAATCACACTTGCACCCCTTAGGGTTACTCCACTTGTTGCCTTCAATAATGGGCCATGTTGCATGTTGTGTGTTTTTGGCAAAACAAAACAATTCAAATGATCATAGTCCCTCGATGACGCTTTTGAAAGTTGCCTAAAAATGATCAAGTCCCTTAAAGGAAAATTGCCAAAGACACTTGACACCATTGCAATCATGGTCTAAACGATGACCCGCACCCGTCCTGTTAACATCCTAACACAAGATTGTCCACCAAATACAATGGTGGAAAAATACTGTTAAAAGGGTTAAAACATAGGAAAGATCTTTGAGTAATTTAGGGTAGATAGTTCTTGGCTACTTGACCAACTTGCAAAATAATCTTTGCCTACTTTTCAAAATCCACTCCACAAACACACTTTCAAAACAACTTTCAAAAACATTGAAAACTTTTCAAAAGACAAATACACCTTTGTATACATTCAAACATGGATCATTACAAAGGTTGCCACAACAATGACTTCTTTTCAAAAAAATTTCAAACCCACACACAAAGCATCATTTCAAACAATTGAAAGCACCATTTCAAACAATTAAAAATGCAAGGCAAGTGATCTAAGCAAGTAACTAAGAGCCCATGGATAACCATGGATAGAAAGGGTTCTAATACCTTCCCTTTCTATAATCTACTCCCCGAACCCAAGAAAACATCTCAAAGGTTTTTGCTGTGCTTTTTAACCTTTCCTTAGGATAAAATAAAAAGTCGGTGGCGACTCTTGCTAAACCGAAACATTTGCGAAAACAAACGCAAAACCCAAGTCAGTTCTCCTACCGTATCACACCTTGTATAAATTTTTCTTACTTTTATGACACCATCCTCTTACTAGGATGTCTGTCTCCTTTGTACAAAATACTTATTCAAAGTAAATACAAAGATATCTCTTTCAAAGTACAGAAAACTATTTGCCTTTTTCTTTACACTTGTGTTTTTATTTGCAAAAACGTCCAATGATTCATTGATGAACATATGCATTTGAACATAATTACTGTTTACAAATAAACAGGATGGAAAAGAACAATTACTGACAGACTGAAAGGATAGGAAAACGTCGTTAGGCTATTCCAGGAGCAATCCCTACAGTACATCATTTAGATACCCCAACGGAACTAAAATTTCAAACCTTAATCCCCATCATAGTTAAAACTTCAAACTCCCAATCCACAGCGGAGCCAAAGCTTCAAACTCCCAATCCACAACGGAGCCAAAGTTTCAAACTTCCAATCCCCAGCGGAAACCATCTAGTTCCCCAACAAGTTATCTTGAAGCCTGGAAATCAACCGGATAACAGTTAACTTTTGTTTATCCCCAACCTAGGATAACTCCCCAGTACAATGGCAGACAACCCAGACTCCTGCACCTACTCCTCAGCAGTAAGCCTTCTTCCCCACAGAGTGTTTATTTTTCAACAGAATGAAGATTCTCATTCTTAATCCCCCAGTGAAGTCGTCAAGGTTTTCATTACTCCTCAACAGAATGAAGATTCTCATTCTTACTTCCCCGCAGAAGTCATCAGAGTCTTCCTTATTCTCCAGAAGATCAAGGATTTCCTTTGTGTAACCCCCAGTAAAAGTCATCAAAGTTCTCTGGACTCCCCAAGCAGATTTCTCAGGCAATATATGACATTGCTCGCAACAGATTTTTTTGTCAATACTCCAACTTCGAGACATGAAGGATCCTCATATCCCCACATAAGTTGCTGAGGATTTTCTATCCCCAACAGTCGCCCAAGATTTCTCATCCTCAGCAGTCAAGGATTTATTTTTTCCCCGGCAGCAGTCAAGGGTTTTATTATCCCCAGCTGTCAAGGAATTATTTTCCTCAGCAATACAACAAATCAGCTTACATGCACATACATTACATTCATATATCATAAACATTAATAAAGCACAAATATTGCATCATACATTTCATACAACATAAATTTGTGTTTCAGCTAACATTTTACCCTTTTCAGGATAAGATTAACAGCTATCATTAACGATGTTCAAAGATCGCAGATACAGTATAGGTACGCTCCAGACAAGTGTGCCATTCTGATACTCATTCGGATCTCAACTTCAGATACAGTTCAGATACGCTCCAGATACGGATGACATCCTGATACTTATTCAGATTTCAACTATCAGATACAGATTAGATACGCTCCAGATACGGATGCCATCCTGATACTTATTCAGATTTCAACTATCAGATACATATTAGATACGCTCCATACACGGAAGCCATTCTATTTCTCATTCAGATTCAACTATCAGATAAATTTCAGATACACTCCAGACACGGAAGTCATTCTGTCACTTATTCAGATTATAGTTCAGATACACTCCAGACACGGAAGTCATTCTGTCACTTATTCAGATTACAGTTCATATACATTCCAGACACGGAAGTCATTCTGTCAATCTCAGATACAACTCGGATACACTCCAGACACGGAAGTCATTCTGCTACTTATTCAGATTCCAGTCCAGATACACTCCAGACACGGTTGCCATTCTGTCACTTATTCTGATTTTCCCCAGCTCAGAGACGCTCCAGACACAGATACTATTCTGTTTCTCATAACAAAGTTCAAATACAGTTCAGATACGTTCCAGACGCGGATACCATTCTGATACTTATTCCTCTGACTTACAACTTACAATTCAATAAACATTCTTGGATGGCATCTTTAAGCCCATATCCAACAAGATTCTATCACCTCTCCAAATGGCATCTTTAAGCCTATTCCCTCAACTATATTTTGTCGAGTGAAAATTTACGGGCACTCTAGTGTCCAATCATCTTTTACCTTTGAGTCACGAACGGCAAACTCTCCAATATAACTCTTCGGGTTCAAGAAGATTGAACAGGGGAAGCTGTTGTACCCCAAAATTTTCCCTCTCATTTATCAAGATTTTCCTCACAAGACTCTTTGGACTCAAGACAAGATTAGGGTTTGCTCAGCTCAAGACATCACCTTGCACTGATGACCTGAAATTAGGGTTTGAGTTTGCACAAGGATTTTTGTACCATCAATGCCTCATGTGACTTTCATATACCATCTTGGACCCCTAAGATTTCTCATATCAAGTTTCAAGCCTCGAATCACATTTTTGCCCAGTCAATTGGACAATTGACCTAAAAATCAGCTATATTGGGGAAAAAGTCAACCATGGCCAATTTACAGTCAAACTTCATAATTTTTAATCCACAACAACATTTTAGGCTCCTATGAACCATTTGATCAAGTTTGGATCACAACTCCTCAAGAAGTTTGATCAGATTATCAAAAGGGCAAACTGGTCAAAATTAGGGTTTTGATTGTGAAAAGGGCAATTTCTGATTTTTAACCTAGCCAATGACCAATTGGGTTCAAACATGATTTCAAGGACTCAATGGCATCATCTTTACCTAATCACATAGTTCAAAAGATCTCAAATGCATAGGATTGACAGATGAATTTTGCAGTCAACTAATCAAAAGTCAACTGTACACTGAAAAGTCAAACTTTGACTTTTTGGTCAAAATCAAGTGCCAAGGGTTATAATTCATCAAGATATGTCAAAATGTGAAACATGTTGACCAAGAAACCTAAAATTGCAAATTAGGGTTTTAATTTGAAATTTTTCATAACTTAGAATTTTTCTAAGTATGAAAAATTTCTTATTTTTTCTTAACTTTGCATCATTTTTTCACCATGATGCAATTGGATTCAAAGAAAACTTCCAACATGAAAGTTGTAGTCCTCCATGGAATATACAACTTTGCTTCACAAAGTTTTCACAAATTATACTTGGATATCAAGTTATGATTTTGTGAATAGGGGTCCATAAACTAAATAACTTAGTGAAATTTTGCCCTAGTTTAGGCAGGTTTTTGACCTAACTTCATGGAAACTTTTCACCTAGTTCCAAGAGGTATCTCAAGTTTCATTTCAAAGATGGATTGTAAAGCATGTTGCAAGCTTTCCAAGATGTCCAAGAACTCTCCAAGATCATTTTTGGTTAGGGAGAATCGAAGAAGAGAAAATGGCATTTTGTCACTTTTGTTCAAGCCATTTTCACAATACACCAAGTTGCAAATTTGTTCAAGCATGCTTGTACCTTGCATTACAGGTCCTAAATCCTTTCTACACTCCATAATTGAATGCTAAATCAATGGATAATGGCTTTATTTTGATCTTTGGAGCATTGTACAAAAGATTAATCCATAAATGGCATAAAGTTCACAATACCACTTTGATAAAGCAAGCTTTTCCAACTTTATCAGCCTTGAGCATTGGGCTTGTTCTTGTGGTGCAGAAAATTTCCACAAGAATTAAGAAAAGCATACCAACTATTATCAGCCCTAGAACTAGAAAGTACAAGCTTTTGGTTTAAGTCACTTCAACTTTCTTCAAATACAAGAAAAGAGGCAAAAGGGACGAGAACTTGTACATCTGATAAAGAGAAGACTTGGCATCATGCAAAACACATTCACAAACTTGTCTCAAGCAGAAAACGCGAATACACAACATTCAAAACTCTCCCAAACAGAAAAACACAAATTTCTGCCCAAACAGGGCAGCTTCTGCAAAACACTTGCCAACTTAAAATTTGCTCGTGCGTTTTGCCTTGTAATACTTCAAACATCTTCCATACATCCTACCTAAACCATCCAAGCCTTTGCACTGCAACTGTAACCCCTGTTTCAGACATCACCATTTTCATTTTGGAAGGTTGCAGGTTGACTTCTACAAGGAGTTTCAAGCATCCTCAAGGCAAGCTAAGCATTGGGATAGCTTGAGGGAACTTCAAGGAAGCTCAGACAATCCTCAGGCCTCACTCAAAGCCCCCACATTGCCATATCCAAACTCAGCTGAACAAGGTATTTTTTAAATCTCTATCTCTTTATTTAGGCATCCTTAAGTCACGATTTGTGAAGCAAAAATGTAGTCCTTAACTTGTTGAAGCTGTACATATGCATAGTTGTCATTTATATTAACTGAGTAGTGAGAATTTTAAGCTTTAAGTTCATGAAAAAATTAGGTCAGAAATTAGGGCCACTGAAATTCTCCCTGGTCTTTTAGAGTTAGGTCCCAAACTTTATATCATTGGAATCGTGAGATCATGAGCTACATTTTTTGTGTTATAAGTTTTTGATTTTATGCAAGCTAGAGCAAGATACGGGTTTGAACTCAGAAACGCGTGCGCAGGAAGCCAAGGACAGGGATGAAGATGATGTTCTGGGCCTTGGCGCCTTGGGCCTGTTGTTTTACTTCCCATACCCCCAGTTTACTATTTGCACCCCCCTTTGCATATTTTTATATTTTTGCATATTTTCTCATATTTTTTATGTTTATTGACTTTATTATTTTTTTCTGAATCATAAAAATCACAAAAAATATTTTCTTAATTTTTTGCATTTTATTTTATTTTTTATCTTATTTTTGCATAAAATATTGATTATTTAGAATAAATGGAATCTATTTTCTTAAAATAAATAGTAGACACATTTAAAATTATCATACATTTTTATTTTTATTATTCATACACATAAAATATTATTTCCACATATATTTTAATTTTTAATATTTGTAAATAATTTTATTTATTTTTTCTTGTACATAAATGGATAAAAATAAATAATAATGAAACATATATTTTCTTTAATAAAAAATTAGGGTTTTACCCCTTTCAAAAATAATAATATTATTTTTTCTTATTTTTAGGACTTAAATAGTATTATTCTCTCATACATAAAACAAATACAAAACATTTTTTGCATATTTACATTTTTATTGCATTTTTAATATTTGTTTATTTATTTAATTTGCAAATATTCAATTGGGTTGTAATAGTAAATTAGGGTTTTATTTTGTGCAAATATCCTAATTCAAAAACTTGTATCCCCCCTCCCATAATAATTGTTGTAATAGCTTAGATTTATTACGCAATTTATCACATTATATACATGTTTAGTAATATTAGGGTTTGCATGATAAGACAAAAATCAAACAAATAGAATGACCTAATACAAGACAAACAAAAGCATGTAAAATGACAACACATTGCACACAAACACCCCTAGGGTTTCACCCACTTGGTTGCCTTAACAACATGACCATGGTATGCATGTTAAGTATCTTGGCAAAACAAAAACAAAACAAAAGATCATAGTCCCTCGATGACGCTATCAAAAGGTTGCCTAAAAATAAAATGATCTTAGTCCCTTAAGCATGCTAAGATACTGGGCAATATTGCTATCATGGTCATACGATGATCCACGCCCGTCCCGTTTAACATCCAAAGATAGAGTTGTTTACCAAATCAATGGTAAATCAACAATGTCAAAGGAATAAAAATGCATAAGAAAGACTTTTGAGTAGGTAGATGCTTCTAGTTACTTGATCAATTTGCAAACAATCCTTGCTATTTTCAAAAACAAACACACACATTTCAAAACATTTTCAAACAACTTTCAAAACATTGAAACATTTTTGAAAAGACAAACATCTTTGTATACATTCTTACAAACAAGAATCATTACAAAGATTGCCTAAACGCTGGCCTCTTTTCAAAATATTTTCAAAACCACACAAAGCACCATTTCAAACAATTTCAAAAGCTAAGCAAGTGATCTAAACAAGTAACTAAGAGCCCATGGAAAACCATGGATGAAAAGGGTGCTAATACCTTCCCTTTTCATAATCTACCCCCCGAACTCAAAAATAATCTCAAAGGTCTTTCCTGTGGTTTTTTACCTTTCCTTTTGAATAAAATAAAAGTCGGTGGCGACTCTTGCTAAACCGCAACATTTGCGAACACAAACGCAAAACCTCAAGTCAGTTCTCCCACCGCATCACAATGTTCCCATCAACAAATCTCCTATTAAGCAAGGGGGCATGACACCTCACCGTCCAATACGTTTGGGGTAGTCAAGTCAAGATTCCAAGAAATATCTCAAGAAGTGCTGAGTAACCAAGGGCAGGTATTTATTTGAATCACTTGGGGCATTGAACGTGAATTCCAACAAAGGGTTACGTACGGTCAGGGAAACATTTCCTGGCAATACTACAAACACTTGCTACTAGGGGCAGTGACAAATTTCCCACAAAGTCCTTTTCAGAGGATGGCCCCCAGCAAAGCCCCCACAAATTTGGATCCAGGGAACTCCCAGCCAGAGTTTCAATCTCTGGAAAATCTTGTTCCAAGTTGAGTTAGTCTCAAATAGAATCCTCGAGGAGTTCTGCCAAAAGAAAACGCCTCTCCAGTAGATTGGCGAAAAGGTTTATTTCCCCAACAAACGACAAGATTCCCCAGCTTGAATTTTCCTCCTAGACTATCACAAATTAAGGGACCACAACTCCTCTTCCCCAGTAGACTTTCCTACAATCCCCAGTAAGTTGCTGCAAAGCCTGAGAGACAACCAAATAACAGTTAATTTCTTTGTCTCCAACAAATTGTTAACTTCCTTTCTCTTCCATCAAGAGATAACTCCCCAGTAGAGCAACAGACCACTAAGACTCCTAAACTCTTTTCCCCAAGCAGGAGTCGACACTTTCCACAGAGTTTTCCTCAAGAAAAATCAACACTCCCCAGCGGAGTTCTCCTCAAACAACAAAACAGGAAGCCCCAGCAGAAACATCCTAAAACAAGGTCTAAAGAGGTGCATACTCTTCATCCCCAACGGCAATCCGGGATTTAGCCTCCCAAAACTCCCCAACATTTGTCAAAGATTTATTTTCCAAGATAAAAATACATTCCAACAACATTTCACATTCCATGCATCATATTACATACATGACAAATGCATACGGCACAATCTCATTTATTTTGAGAACATCATTACACCGTGCATTTCATACATCATGACATTGCACGCAGCTAACTTTTTACCTCTTCAGGAAAGATCAATCAACAGATGGCTATCATCAACAATTTTCAAAAAAGTCAAAGATTAATACCTAAAACAAGTCAGGAAAATTATCTATACGACCAACTAAAGTAATCTTGCACAGGCTCCTTCTCATACACTCTTCTAGAAACGGTTCAGATGCGACCCAGATACGGCTGACATTCTGATACTTATTCCAGATTCTCTTCTAGAAATAGTTCAGATATGATCCAGATACGACTGACATTCTGACACTTATTCCAGATTCTCTTCTAGAAACAGTTCAGATGCGACCCAGATATGGCTGACATTCTGGTACTTATTCCAAATTCTCTTCTAGAAACAGTTCAAATGCGATCTAGATACGGCTGAAATTCTGACACTTATTCCAGATTCTCTTCTAGAAACAATTCAGATTCAATCCAGATACGACTGACATTCTGATACTTATTCCAGATTCTCTTCTAGAAATAGTTCAGATGCGATCTAGATACGGCTGACATTCTGATACTTATTCCAGATTCTCTTCTAGAAACAGTTCAGATGCGATCCAGATACGGCTGACATTCTGATACTTATTCCAGATTCTCTTCTAGAAACAGTTCAGATGCGATCTAGATACGGCTGACATTCTAATACTTAATCCAGATTCTCTTTTATAAATAGTTCAGATGAGATCCAGATACGGTTGACATTCTGATACTTATTCTAGATTCTCTTCTAGAAATAGTTTAGATGCGATCCAGATACGACTGACATTCTGATACATATTCCAGATTCTCTTCTAGAAACAATTCAGATGTGATCCATATACGACTGACATTCTGATACCTATTCCAGATTCTCTTCTAGAAATAATTCAGATGCGATCCAGATACGGCTGACATTCTGACACTTATTCTAGATTCCCTTTTAGAAATAGTCCAGATACAATCCATTTATGGATATTATTCTGATACTCATCCCACTACATCTACTATTTCAGTATAAATCAAGCAGAGATTTATTCTAATACTTCTTCAAATTTTTGTCACCAATCACTTTTGGATGGCATCTGTAAGCCCATCTCCGACAACTCTCCATCATCTCTCCAAATGGTATCTTTAAGCCCATTCCCTACACAATTAACCATCACATCATCAAGTGTAAATTTCTGGGCACTCTAGTGTTCAATCATCTTCCACCTTCAAGTCACGAATGGCAGATACGCCAATCTAACTCTTCAGGTTTAAGAAGATTGAACAGGGGCAGCTGTTGTACCCCAAAATTTTCCCTCTCATTCCTCAAGGCATTTCTCACAATGATTCTCAAAATTCAAGCTTGCACAAGTACAATTGAATTTTTCAGCATCAAGTTAAATAAAAAGCTATTAAAAAAGGGGGAAATAGATAAAAATAATATTTTTGATAAAATTGGAGAAAAATAAGTTTGTTCGATTCAGCTCCTTCGATTGGCCTTTTGGCCTCTTTCGATGCAAGCTTGGCTTACATCCTTCAATTGGGAGTTGGCTTCTGACACGCTGGCTTTGATTCACAAGGTAGTACTTTCCTGCATGCCACCTTTGATTTCATCTTTGGCCTCACCTAATTCACAGTGCAATGGTTGCTTATGTGCCTGCTTCGATTGGATGTTTGATGCTTGCATGCCTGTGTTGATTAGACAAATAATTCCCTTCATGCTTTCTTTGATTCACAAGGTGATGACTGGATATGTATAGCTTTTGATTAAGCCACAGCTCCTTTCTTGCATGCAAGAGGCACCCACCAGACCAGCAGGCACAAGGCACGAGCCTCATGTAGCCGCCTTCGATTCCAAGGTAAAAAAGCCTCCTTTTGGCATCCTTTGCACATTTGGCCTCCTGCATGTCTCTTTTGTTTGGGGCATGTGGCCCTCCTTTGTTGCAAGCTTCGATTGTGCTCTTTATCCTCTGCATGCATTCTTCCTTTGGGGCGTGTGAATCCTTCAGTACAAGTTTTTGGTTACACCTTTCGTTTGGGCATGTGGTTCCCTTCATACAAGCCTTCGTTTGGGCAAATATCTCTTGCATGTTTGCATAAAGTCACAAAGCATGGACCATCTACATACACCCTTTTGTTTGGACATATGACCTTGCAGGCAAGTTTGAGTGGGCAGTATCTCCCTTGGAAACAGTTTGCTTCAACACATAAATTCTACACTATGCCACTGTCTCGTACGAAAGAAGTATCATGGTGGCACATTCGAAGGACTTGCCAGACATTCCTGGATGTCCGAATCGAATGACATGTTTTGTTGATCCACTCCAGGAGCACGTATTTAGACCATTCGAAGGAACCCACAAAAGGCTTGGTCGAAAGACACCCATTTGGTCCCCTTCAAAGGATACCCATATGAGCCCTTTGAAGGACACTTTGATTTGAAAACAGGAAATGTTGTTGAGGAGTCTGGTCGAAGGATAGGGCTAGGGGTTCAAAACAAAAGGTTGAGATGCCCAAAGGTACTTGCTGACCAAGTCCCACGCGCTACCAAGTTCAGGCCTGATACACTGGCCATAACGCTCCAAAACTGCTTCACAGCAGTCCTGAAACACTACCCCATTCTTGCATCAAAATGGAATACAAACACTTCCCCTCGAAATCTACAAAATGCAGTTTACTAAATTTGTTCAAATTGTTTGTTTTCCCTTCAAAAACCTCAGCCAACTTTGCCTATAAATAAGAGGCTATATAACATGCATAAGGGGCTGGACACACATCCAAGGACTTTGGGGAACAAATCTTCAACACTCTCAAAAACTTAAACACTCACCAAAACACAAACCCAGAATCCAAACACTTGCCTCTTTTGAAATTGAAAAATCCCCACACTTTATTTTCCTTCGAATCCAGTAGAAAGAACATCACACTTGTTCTTATCCTTTGAATCCATCATTAGAAACGTCACCTTCGTTTCTTCCCTTTGAACCCAGAAGCATCTAGGAAGCCACTCAAGGTCCAGCCCGCACGTCCCAGCCTCAAGCAAGGCAAGTCACTCTTAACCTTGAACCTTTCGTTGCTAGCATAATATATGAATAATCATCCCTTTCGTTTCAAAACATGTACATAACATTTTTCTTCCTTTCGTTTCCATCTTTTCAGTTTGTTTTCATTAATACTCTTATGACTTATTTTCTTTGTTTATTAAAATATGTTTTAAGAACTAACCTGGCCATAAGAAAATTCCAGCATGGCCTCAGGCCATGTTGATATTTAAAGTCTCAAATAAAAGAAATAGGGGGAAGGAAGTATGAAACAAAGTCAGGCTTCCACACTAACTTTCAGGTCCAAACGAAAGAGGAATCCAGAGGCACGCCCACACTGACTTCCAAGCCCCAATCGAAGGAGGAAGCAAAGGACTTAAAGTGAAGAGGGCACTTCGTGTTGAACGAAAGAGGCAGCCAGAAGGATAGGCATGCTGATTCCAGGCCCCAGTCGAAGGAGGCAGGAAGGCAGAATCGAAGGCTGCATCTCATGCCTCTGGCTAAGCCCAAATCTAAAGGCATGACTTTACTGACTCCAGGCCCAAATCGAAGGAAGCCATAAAGGGCAGAATCGAAGGGTTTTTCTGCCTAGATCGAAGCATTCATTTTTCTTTCTTTTGTTTTTCTTTTGCCTTTATATTTTCATGCTATTCAATATGGTTGTAATAGTGTAGGATTTATTTTCTGCATTTTTATTACTTTTGTCTAAATGCTAGTAATTAGGGTGTATGGCAAGATAAAAACAACGAGCAGACAACCTAATATTCAAAGACAAAATGCATGCAATCAAACACAATATTCACACACAAGCACCCTTAGGTTAATCTCACTTGTTTCCTCGGAAAAATAGTCATGTCCCTCGAATATGGGCGTTTTAGCAAAGACCCTTGATAAAAGATCGTAGTCCCTCGATGACCCTCAATGTTGCCTTCGATAAATGATCTAGTCCCTAAACAACATTGCTAAAACGTCCCATAGGTTACCTTCTATGACTATACAAACGTCCCACGCCCGTCCCTTTACATTCAATGATGGGGCTTCTTACCAAATCAATGGTAAGATAGTAACATCTAAAGGAGGAGGAAAAGAACATTAAGACCTTTTGGGTAGGTAGGATTCTCCTAGTTGCTTGCTTACTCACAACAAAAACATTTTATACACCAACACTTTCATTTGAAACATTTTCAAAAGTTAATACACTTTGTACGCGTTCTTATAGAAACGAGAACCATTACAAAGACACTTTTCAAAATCACTTTCAAAAATACATTCCACAAACACCTCTTTGAACTATTTTAAAAACAACACTTTGTATGCGTTCTTATAGAAACGAGAACCATTACAAAGACGTTTTCGAAATACTTTCAAAACCCATACCACAAGCACATTTTCAAATAAAAGCAAGTGATCTAGCAAGCAACTAAGAGCTCGTAGATAACTACGGATAAAAAGGGTGATAATACCTTCCCTTTTCATAACCTACCCTCCGAACTCAAGAAAATAATCTCAAAGGTCTTTCCTGTTCTTTTTACCTTTTCCTTATTGGATAAAAGAAAATTCGGTGGCGACTCTTGCTATCCGCAACAATTGCAATCAAACGCAAAACACCCAAGTCAATTCCGCCACCGTGTTACAACATCCATCTCTAAAACCAGAAAAATTTCAAAGTACCTAATTCACCCCTCGCCTCTTAGACGCACTTAATACTTACAATTGGCATCAGAGAATGTTATAGGTAACTTGTTCCTAAAGATTCATAATTGCTTCCGCAAATACAAATCCAATTTTCAAAGACGGTGGAAGTAATAATAAACCTTCATTATTTTGTGGTGAATATTTCAATTTTTGAAAAAGTTGCATGAAGGCACATCTAAAATCTCAAGAAAGAGAAGTATGGAAAGCAGTTGAAAATGGTCCTTTCATTCCTACTAGTGTTGATAATGGTGTTGGTACCCCCAAGCCCGAACGTTCATGGGATGAAGATGATGAGAAAATAGTTCTCTACGACAAGAAAGCAATAAATTTTCTCCAAGGTGCTCTTAGCATGGATGAGTTTTTCCGTGTTTTGTAATGCACAACGACAAAAGAAATATGAGATACATTGGTGGAAACTCAAGAAGGAACTGCTGAAGTTAAAAGACCTAGATTGAACACTTTGAATCAAGAGTACAAATTATTCAGAATGCAGCCCAGAGAATCAATCGTTGACTTCCAGAAAAGATTTGTGCATTTGAAAAATCATTTAAAAGCTCTTGGTAAGACTCTTTATAATGATGAATTAATATTGAAGTGATTAGATATTTAACCAGGGAATGACAACCAAAACTGACAGCTATATCTGAAAAGAAAAGTCTATCTAAAATGTCTTCTGTAAAGTTGTTTGGAAAACTTCAAGAATATGAGACGCAAGTTAGGAGACTAGAAAAGCATGAAAATCTAGAAAATAAATTCAAAAGCATTTCATAAAAGGTTGATTCCAAGGAAGTTGAAAAATAAGAGAATTCAGAAGAGGATGAGAACTTCATGCTTCTTGTAAAAAGGTTAGGTAAATTCTTTAGTAATAAAGAAAGTTCTAACTTTGTGAAAAATAAGAAATTCTTTAACAAGAAAGAATCCTCTACGCCAACACAAAATATGACTTGATATGAATGTGGGAAACAAGGACACATAAAGGCGAATTGTCTAAAACTTGCCAAGAAAAGTAGTTTCAAGAGAAAAAAAGGAGTCAAAATTCAAAAGATCTTGTATTGCATGAGATGATAATGAAGTAAGTGTAAGAACAAGATTTGGTTATGCACCTGGCCTTTAGTTTTGATGATAATACACAGTGTTTCTTAGAGAACAATTTTGTACACTAATACTTTTGTATAATATGTATCTTTTTCTAACAGGTTTTGAATCTAATAGAATGACGTGTGATGTCATCAGTTTTTGGAATCGACACACTCTGATTCTGGAGAGTTGCCAATTTGTGTTACAAAGATTAAGTCAAGTTCTGAAATGCTTTTAGGAAACAATTTTTATTAACATTAGTTTAAATCCTCTAGCTGTGAATTTGATGTGAAGATCTTCAAAAGACTTCTCAAACTCTGATGTTAGACGCTTCCAAGTTCTGAAGACTCTAAAGTTAAGGTTCTTGAAGAAAAAGTTCTGAAGATTCTAAAGACAAAGATTCTAAAGACAAAGTGCTGAAGACTCTGAAGACAGGATTCTTGATGAACTAGTTCTGAAGACTTAGGATCTGAAGATTCTGTTTCAAGTTTTAGTCCTTCTAAGCATGCTTCACCAACAACCATCAGAAGCCTCTGAAGATTAGAAGATAAGATTAAAAATGGTTTACGTGAGTGAATATTACATGATATAATATCAATGTTTCCACTATCCTGATATTTTGGCGCAAGGACTGCACAATGGTACGATGTTGTCTACCACTCCCTCACTGACCATTATGGACAATACAACTGGAATTTGGAATTCCTCTTCTACCCTCTAACGGATCTTTCGTTGGTGTGATACAGTGGGAGAACTTACTTGGTTGTTTTGCGTTTGATCATAAATGTTGCGGTCAGCAAGAGTCGCCATCGACTTTTCTTTTATCCAAAAGGAAAGGTGAAAAAGCACAGGAAAGACCTTTGAGATTGTTTCTTGAGTTCGGGGGGTAGATTATGAAAAGGGAAAGTATTAGCACCCTTTTCATCCATGGTTTTCCATGGGCTCTTAGTTACTTGCTAGATCACTTTCTTTTGTTTGAAAATGTGCTTTGTGTGGTTTTTTGAAAGTATTTTGAAAAGGCGCCATCGTTTAGGCAAACTTTGTAATGATTCTCGTTTGTAAGAATGTATACAAAATGTTTGATCTTTTGAAAATGTTTTCAAGTTTGAAAGATGTTTTGAAAGTGTTGGTGTTTGTTTTGAAAATAACAATGATGTTTTTGGTTTTGAAATTGAGAAAGTAACTAGGAACATTCTACCTACTCAAATGTCTTTCATGTTCATTTCCTCTTTCCTTTGACATTGTTATCTTACCATTGATTTGGTAAGTAACCCTATCTTTGGATGTAAAAGGGACGGGGGTGGGTCATCGTATTGCCATGATTAGCAATGTTGTAAGATATCTTAGCATTTTCTTTAGGGACTAAGATCATTTTGAAAGGCAACATGGATAGCGTCATCGAGGGACTATGATCTTGTATTTTATTTGTTTTTGCTAAGATACCTCACATGCATAATATGACCATTTTTGTAAGGAAACAAAGTGGATTTACCCTAGGGGTATATGTGTGCAAGTGTATTGGTTTACATGCTTGATTTGTCTTTGATTAGGGTTTGCTACTTGTTGGTTTTAATCTTTCCATACAAAACCCTAATTACTAGCATTTGTATATAAAGCATTTAAATTGCGGAAAATAAAAATACTAAACTATTACATCATTTAGGGGAGGGGGTGTACAAATTACAAATGGGGAATTGTAAGAAATTAAATCTAAATAATTATTACAACCATATTGAATTTGAATAAATGTACAAAATTGAATAAATAAAAATGCAAGATTGTAAATGTAAAAAGAAATGGGATTTTTGTTTGTTTTTTCACGAAAAGGGTTTTTGACTTAATTAATTAAAATAAAATAATTAACTAAAAATAAGAAAATTAAGATTAAGTTAGTAAAATAAATTAATTTAAAGAAAACAAGTTTTTAGGATTTTTTGTGAATTTAATTAAACTAATAAATAAAAATAATTAAATAAAAAAATCCTAAGTTCTAAATTGATTTTAATTTACAAGAAAATAATATAATAATAATTAAAATGTATTATCTAAGTATTTTTTTTATAAAAAAAGGGAAATTAATTTATTAAAGAAAATGTTTTTGTTCTTTTAGTTTTTTATGAAAAATAAACTAAATAAAAATAAATAATAAAAATATAAATATTTTTGGGTTTCTTTTTATTAGTAACAAAAAAATGGTATTAATAATAATAATAATAATAATAATAATAATAATAATAATAATAATAATAATAATAATAATAAAATGAAAATAAAATATAAAGATAAGTCAAGGGGGGTTTGGAAATGATTTAGAGGGTAAAAAAAAGAAAGAGAGGCCCTAACTGCTGGCCCAAGCGCTGCAAAAACAGAAAGATGTCAAAAAATATGAAAAAATGCAAAAGGCAGCGCGCTGAGGTTCGAACACGTGACCTCTTGATTACCAGCGCGCTGCCTTACCACTGGGGTGGCTATACATCCGTTAATATAACTGAAATGATAAATATATAATACAAAACAAGTCCTAAATACACTTCATCTTCAACCTCCATCCAGACCACCTGTAACTTCACCATTTCTCAACAAAAATGGAAAATGCAAACATGAAAGTTGTTCCATTTTTTCATACGAATCCAACCATATAAATATCATGAACTATAAATCAAAGATGAATGAGAATTTTTGAAAGTACCAAATTCTGACCTAATTATTTTCAGAGGTTCAGGTTCAAAATTCTAACTACTCAGGCAATAATAATGAAATCTAAGGACATGGTTAGCTTCAGGACAATGATATATACATTTCTTATTCACAAATAAACCATTAATGATGCTTGTATGAAGATTTCAAAAGTCAGAAAACTCACCTTGCAAGAGGTTATCGTGTTTTGAGTTTAAGCAGCTTTTGATGAGTTCCAGTGATTGGGTTAGCTTCCTCAAGTTCCCAGGAAGCTAATGTGATGCTTAGCTTGAGCTGAAAGTGGCTGAGGAGTTCTGGAGAAGTCAAGGTGTAAGGTGCGGTTTTTGAAAATGGTGGATGGTGATGGAGGTGTTACAGTCGTGTTGCAGGTGTTGGAATTGTTTGTGTATGTTATTTAGAAGCTTTTGAAAGTAAAAGGCCAAGAAACGCACGAGCAAATTTGGAGATTTGATTCAAAACTCAGAAATGGCAAGTTTTGAGATGTTTTTGATGATTCTGTGTTTTAGGAGGTTTCAGGGCTTGAGCATGCGTCCATTTTGTTGAAAATGACTTGTGTTTATGTATGGAAAAGGTTTGGATACTTGAGGTGGTCAAAAGTACAAGATCACATGTTTTGGCTTCTTGGCTTGTTTTTGAAGTAAGGTTAACAAACATGGTTTCAATGCATAGTACAAAGCTATCTAGAGTGGTTACCAACTTTAAACAAGCTTATCAGACTTTGTAGAGAAAGTTTGTGCAGAAGGAACAAGTGCAAAGCTCAATGCAAGTTGACTTTACATAAAGCTTGCTTTACGTAAATGGCAATGGTGCCTTTGTGCCATTAATGGAAAATTAACTTGGATAAAGCTTGAATCAAGTGGATAATAGCTCAAAAGCAAGTGTAATATTTTGATTATGGAGACATCTTGAGGTTTAGAGGCCTGCAAAGCAAGATTGTGCAGCATAGGTTTGAGATTTGAATTTTGTTTATCACAAAATTTGTCTTGTAAAACAACATGAAACCCCAACTTCTGACCTTCGATTCTCCTTGCTCATAAATGATCTCAAGGAGTTCTTGGACATTTTGGAAATCTTGTAATGTGATATACAACCCTTATTTGAATCACTTTTGCAAAATCAAAATGGAACTAGGTGAAACTTGGGTCAGAAGTTAGGTCAAAATCCTGACCTAAAATGTTCAAAAGTTCACTAAGTGTTTTAGTTTAATGACCATGACTTCATGGATTAATAACTTGAGATCCAAGAATTTCTAGGAGAAGTTGTCTAAAGAAACATTGTAAATCTCCTGGAGATCTACAACTTTCATGTTGAAAGTTTCTTTTGAATCATCTTGTATCATGGTGAAAAATTGGCTCAAAGTTGTAAAAAAAATATGAAGTATTCAACACTTAGAAAATTTTCTAAGTTTGAAAACTTTGACTTTTCAAAATGAAATCTTGACCTTTTGATTTCTTGATGAACAAGTTTCATATTTTGATATGCTTTGATGAATTGTGATCTTTTACACTTGATTTTGACCAAAAAGTCAAAGTTTCACTTTTCAGTGTAGAGTTGAATTTTGATCAGTTGACTGAAAATCAACTATCAATCAATTGATATTGAGCAATGTTTTGAGTCATGTCATTAGGTCAAAATGATGAAATTGGACTCTTGAGATCATGCCTCAAACCAATTAACCATTTTCTAGGTCAAAAATCAGAAATTTCCCTTTCTCAGTCAAAACCCTAATTTTGACCATTTTGCCCTTTTGATGATTTGATCAAATTTCTTGAGGAATTGTGGTCCAAACTTGATCAAATGATACATATGAGTTTATAATGTTTATATGGATAAAAAATTATGAAGTTTGACTGTAAATTGGCCACAGTTGACTTTTTCCTCAATATAACTGATTTTTAGGCCAACTGATCAATTGACTTAGCAAAAATGTGATCCAAGGCTTGAAACTTGACATGAGTAATCTTGGGGGTCCATTATGATCCATGAAAGTAATATGAGTCATTGAAATTTCAATTATCCTTTTGCAATCTCAAACCCTAATTCCAGTCATCAGTGCTTAAGGAGGTATCTTGAGCTGATCAATCCTTGTGCAGTCTTGAACCAAAGGAGATCTTGTGAGAAAATATTTGATAAATGAGAGGGAAAATTTTGGGGTACAACAGCTGCCCCTATTCAATCTTCTTAAACCTGAAGAGTTAGATTGGTGGATCCGCCATCCGTGACTTGAAGGTGGAAGATGATTGGATACTAGAGTGCCCAGAAATTTACACTCGAAGATAAAATGGGAATGGGCTTATAGATGCCATTTGGAGGAATAATGGAGATTTTCCGGAGATGGGCTTGTAGATGCCATCCAAAGGTGACTGTTGCAGAGAATGTACTAAGTCTGAATTTGATTTCAACTGGAAAAGAATCAGAATAAATCTTTGGAGCGACTTATCTGAACCAGAAGAAGTCTTGTATGTTGTTTGACTGGGAAGAATCAAAATAAATCTTTATCTGAACCAGAAGTGTTCCTTTGGAAAGTATCAGGATAAACCGTTGAGGGGTTTAAACTAAACCAAAAGAGATCTTGAATATTCTTTAACTGGAAAGAATTAGAGTAAATCTTTGTGTGATTTATCATAACCAGAGAAAGCATTTTCGGGGAAGAATCAGAATATACCGTTGAGAGATTTATCTGAACCCAAAGTATTCCTTTGGAAAGTATCAGGATAAACTGTTGAGGGATTTAAACTGAACCAAAAGAGATCTTGAATATTCTTTAACTGGAAAGAATAGGAGTAAATCTTTGTGTGATTTATCTGAACCTGAGAAAGCGTATGCGGGAAAGAATCAGAATAAATCATTGAGAGATTTATCTTAACCGACAGGGATCTGGAGAAGAATCAGAACAAATCATTTGAGAGATTTATTTGAACCAGAGACGACAGCTGCGGGAAAAGAATCAGAATAAATTGTTGAGATATTTAAACTGAACCGGCAGGAGTCTAAAGGAAACATTTGTCATGTAGATGGTTGACCAATCCTTCCTTGGGAATTGATCTGTAATTAACTTGTTGAAAATTTGATGATAATTTTCTATTGATTGATCTTTCTTGAAAAAAGGTGAAAGGTTAGTGTGATACGGTGGCCAGAACCGGACTGTTTGAAATGCTGGTTTGCATTTTGCGTTTGTTTTCGCAAAATGTCGCGGTAAGCAAGAGTCGCCACCGACTTTTATTTTATCCAACTGGAAAGGAAAAAAGCACAGAAAAAGTCCTTTTTCTAGATTTTGAGTACGGGGGGTAGATTATAGAAAGGGAAGGTATTAGCACCCTTTCTATCTGTAGTTATCTACGGGCTCTTAGGTACTTGCTCATCATTTTTAAATTGCTTGTGTGTGTTTGATTTGAAAAAGTTTTTGTTTTACTTCGATTTAACCCTTGTTTCTGTCTTCAAGAGTGTTACGAAGTTGTTTTGAAAACTTTGTTTGAAAAAGAGTGTAAGTGTGGAAAAAGTTTGTTTTGAGCAAGTACCTACTAGCATCTACCTACTCGAAAAAAGAATTGTTCTATGTTCGTTTCCTTTAGACAGCGCTATCCTACTATTAGTGAGTAGTTAGCACCGTCGTTGGAATTTTAAGGGTCAATTCGAAAGGGACGTACGATCACTAAAGCAATGTTAGGACGTCTTAATAATAACCCTAATGTCTTAAGATCAATCTTCGAGGCAACATATCCGAGGCAACTTTTCCGAACAGGACTTTGATCTTTGTTTAGACAAGAGAGCAACCACTAAAATATCCTATACTTAATGATCATTTACCGAAGGCAACCAAAGTGGGAGTATACCCTAGGAGTGCGCATGTGCGAGTGATTCAATTTCAAGTTATTATCTTTGCACATTTAGGGTTTGCTAACTGTTTTAAATTTAACATACATTCTTGTCATGCAACCCTAATATCATACATATAACAGTTAATGTTTTGCGAAAATTATAGCGCGGAAAGTAAAGCTACGCTATTACAAGGCTTCGGGTATTAATTACATAGCCAAAAAACCCGCTAAAACGATAAATGAAAGGAGAAAGTCATAATTAATCTATTACATCCCATGAGCAATTACATCAATATTATAAAAATAAATAAACGCGCGACGAATAGAGAACGAAAGGAAATTAGGGTTTTGACCCCGTCTAACCTAATTAAAAGAAAAAATTATTTTTGGTTGTTTTTTATTATTTTAAGAAAAAATAATAAGGTTTTAAATTAAATGCAAACCTAATTACTAATTAAATTAAATTAAATTAAATAATTAATTTTGACCTATTTTGTATTTTGGTTATTTTTAAGAAAAAGAGAAAATAGAAATTAAATTAAACTAAAACCCTAATTTTCTAATTGTTTTTAATTTATTTACAAAAGGAATTAAAGTTACCTAATAAATTAAATAAACTAATTAAATTAATTTTTTTTAATAAAAGAAATAAACTAAATCTAATTGGATGACAAATTATTTTTTATGATTTTTTGATAAAAGGAATTAATTTTTATGTTAATAAAATAATTAAATAAATCAAATAAAATAAAATATAAATGAAAAGGAAAAGAATATGGGCCTGAGAATCAACAATTTAAGGGTGTGAATAGCGACTTTATGGGCCCAAAACAAGCTGACCCACATTGACTTCCTGGATTCCATGATGTGCGTTGACTGGGCTCCATGATAGATCCTTGTGTAGTGGCCTTCAAATCTGGCTTCCTGGAGATCCAATGATGGATCCTTGAGGGCATATGGTGGACCTCACGCTTTGTGGGATATGGAATCTGTAAAGAAAATTCAAGAAAAATGGCAAATGTTTGGAGGCAGGGGTCGAACCCCTGACCTCATGCCATACAATGCCTTAGTGTTCCCTTGGCTGCCACTGGGCCACTTGATTTCATTTGTTAATATATGAAATAAAAATAATAAAATACATAAAGCGAAGATGGCTACCAAACACGCGCCAAATTTCAAACAGGCGAATGGGATGATGCCACGCATGTCATCTTCTTCCTCTCTCCGTTGGTAAAAGGCAGAGACTTTTACCTACAGACATAGGGATGTCACTACAAACCCTGCATATCTCAAAATCGCACACAGGCATGATAAACAAAATCTAATGGTATAGATCAAATTGCCTTGGCCTGCTGAGCATCATGGTGCCCTTCTTGTGGACCAATTTTGCCTGTATAAAAAGATCCTAAAACAAGACATAAAACCCTAATAATGGCAAATCTCTATAGAGTTAGAAAAAAATGCAATTAATTGTTATGAACAGCTTGCAAATGCTTCAAGGAACGAGAATATGTAGGTGATTCATGCTATAAGTGCCTAAATCATGTGATTCGATTTCAAGAAAAAAACCATGGTCGTGGATCACTTACAGTGAGTTCTAGCGCTGGAAAATGCTTGTTCTTGATTGGTATAGGTTCCTTGTATGTCCAGGATACGAATGGGATGGCTTAGGAAGCTTGAAACTTCCTAGAAGTATCAAAACAGATTACCACTTTTCTTTGGTTTTTTTCAAGTTTGGCTCTCTTTCTACACGCCTCTAAACCTTGCTCTTTTTGTCTGCAATTGTTCACTATATATCATTGATTGCATTAGGGTTACAATTGTGCTCTCAATCTTTATCCATTATGATCTTTGATCATGATTTGATTCACTTGAAAATCTTTCCAAAATAGCCCAAAATCAATCTTTTTATGCACATTTATGCCTTGCACGATTTGATTCACTTGCTAGTTGTATATGGGACCTGTAACATGCACCAAATCTCAAGACTTAAATGGTTTGGATATTTTCATGATTTATTTTGATTTAAATTGATTTAATTGAAATAAAAAATCAACATAAATAGAAAAAATAGGATAAAGACATGTGGAAAGAGCTAGGGCTCGTGGACCATGCTACCAACTCAAAACAAGTGCAAAAAGTTAGGCCAATTTAACAAAAATTGCAATTTGAGGCACTTTTGACTTTTGGCAATTTTGCAAAAAGGGTCAACTTCACCAATGCATAACTTCCTCAATTTTGAATCTTTGAAGGTTTTCTTTGACTTTTTAGAAATATCAAGATGTCCTCTAAGCAACCCTTTTAGTATCATCTCAATTTGGTCTTCCATGTTCTTGTATGAAGCTTTGACAAAAAAAGGTGTTTTTGTTGACTTTCCAAAATGACCTATAATGTCCAAATTCATAACTTCTTGTGAGTGCATATTTTGAACTTGAGAGACGAAGATGGATTGTAGAGAACTGAATCCTATTCAAAATGAGCTTTGTATGGGTCATTTCTCATAAAGTATGAGAAAGTTATGCTTGGTCAAAGTTGAGTTTACTTTTCCTGCAAAACCCTAATTTAGCAACTTTTGGGTTTTGATGAATTGTGAGAAATACTTGAGGAATCATGATCAACCCTTGATCAAATGGTGAATAATACTTCAAAATAAGGATGTTGACCAAAAATCTTGAGGTTTGACTGTATGTGGGCCACAGTTGACTTTTGCCCTAGCACAATCGATTTTCAGGCCTTTGAGCAGTTGACTAAGCAAACTTCCTCTGCAAGGCCTGAAACTTGACATGGATGATCTTGAGAACATATTAGGACAATGGTGAGCATTTGAGACTCCTTGGACCCAAGTATCTTTATTCAACATGAAACCCTAATTTGAGGTAGACTGCCTTAGGAGAGAGTTTGTCTGGTCAACCCTTGGACTTCCTTGAGCAACTTGAGGATCCTTCTTGAAATGTTTTGAGAAATATGGGAGGCCAAATTTTGGGGTACAACAGCTGCCCCTGTTCAATCTTCTTAAACCTGAGGATGTAGATTAGCTTTTCTGCCTTTCGTGATCCGAGGGTGGAAGATGATTGAACACTAGAGTGCCCAGAAATTTGCACTCGCATGTAGTGGCACTTGTCTTGCGATGTCGGGAATGGGCTGACAGATGCCATTTGGAGATGAATACTAGGAGATGGGCTTAAAGACGCCATCCGAAGGAGTTTCGATCGCATAAGAGATTCCTTAGCGAGAGCTTGTATACCTATTGTTGAGGAAGATTTCGCTAGGGAATTTTGTTCTCTGTCTTGAGGAAAAGTTGAATTTTAGAAGCTTCGGTCGTCCGTTATTCTACTGGGGAATCGTCTCTCGGTTGAAGAGGTGAAAATGAACTATTATCTGGTCGTGATTCAGGCTTTATAGTGATAATACCAACTGCTATGTGGTCGTAATCCAAGCCTTACGGTGACTTACTGGGGAGATGAGATTAAACTTGCTATCCGGTCATGATCCAGGCTTCGCAATTTCTCGATTCTTATCTGGTCGTGATCCAGGCTTCAGAAGGAATTAAGTTGTTATCCGGTCGCATCCGGGCTTTAACTTGAATTTAGGGCACACTAATATCCGGTCGACTCCGGGCTTCTTAGTAATTGTCCAGGTAAACTGTTATTTGGTCGAAATCCAAGCTTCGTAGTGTCTTGTACTGTTATCTGGTCGTAATCCAGGCTTCAGTCCTTTTATTGTTATCTGGTCGTAATCCAGGCTTCACGATGCTTTATACCATTATCTGGTCGAATTCAGGCTTCATGGTGTCCTGTACTGCTATCTGGTCGTAATCCAGGCTTCACAATACCTTACTTCTTATCTGGTCGTAATCCAGGCTTCAGAAGAAATCAAGTGGTTATCCGGTCACCTCCGGGCTTCCCTTTGACTGTAGGGCCTACTAATATCTGGTTGAATCCGGGCTTCATAGTATTTGGCCGGGTAAACTACTATTTGGTCAAAATCCAAGCTTCACAGTGTCCCTCACTGTTATCTGGTCGTAATTCAGGCTTCAATGTCTTTTGTCGCTATCTGGTCGTAATCCAGGCTTCACGATGTCTCATACCATTATCAGGTAGAATCCAGGCTTCATGGTGTTCGGAGAAAATCAAGATACTATTTGGTCGAATCCGGGCTTCATAACTTGTATTAAAGATATACCACTATCTGGTCGTAATCTAGGCTTCACGGTGTCTTTGGCTGCTATCTGGTCGTAACCCAGGCTTCACAGAAACTTGTATTGCTATCTGGTCATAATCCAGGCTTCACAATAACTTGCTGAGCTATTATTCGGTCGTAATCCGGGCTTCACGGCTTGTGTTTATGATATACGACTATCTGGTCGAATCCAGGCTTCATGGTGTCTCGCACTGCTATCTGGTCGTAATCCAGGCTTCACAGTAACTGGCTGAGCTGTTATCTGGTCGTAATCTGGGCTTCACGACTTGCTGGGGATTAAACTATTATCCGGTCGAATCCAGGCTTCATAGCTTAAAGATAAACCACTATCTGGTCGAATCCAGGCTTCGCGGCGTTTGATACTGTTATTCGGTCATTCTCCGAGCTTCACAATATGATGTAGAAATCAAGGTACTATCCGGTCGGATCCGGGCTTCATAGCTTGAAATTTCTGAGAATTTTATTGTATCTTTCCTGAAAGGTGAAGGTTAGTCGTCTGTAATGCATGACATGTATCAAGCAATGATGTTCTCAAAATAAATGAGATTGTGTTGTATGATGCGTATGCGTATGTCATGATGTATGGACATGCAATGTTTTTTATGATATTCTCTAACTAGGGAAAATAAATCCCGGACTGCTGTTGGAGAAAAAAAAAGTTGAATTCTTCATTCTCACTGGGGATAATGACCGGAGATGGTTGTGAGAATTATCCTGCTGGCGAATAAACTGGTGAGAGAATGACTCTGTGGGGAAAATATATTATGCTAGAAGATCTGCTAATTTGGAGAAATAACCTTATCTGGGGATGAATTATCGCGGCCGGCGATAATGATCCCTGTTGGGGATTGAGTTTCCGTTTGCGGAAGAAATAAACTCCACTAGGGATGATCTTCCATTGTTGGTGATAGATAAACTCTGCTTGGGGAGAATCAATGTTTTTAGATACCTTTTGCTCTGCGGGGAGTGAATGTACCCTTAGTCGTATTCTCCAGCTAGGTCTATCCCTATACCTGGTGAATAAAGCAACTGTAAGGTTTGGACATTTCTTGTTTGCCCCTGTTCCTGATATTACGAGTAATCGTCTTTTGTTTCGTATGTAAATATTTATGAGCAGCAATTATTGTCAAATGCATATCTAAAAAATGAACATTGGATGTTCTTGCAAAACAAAACAGAAAAAGAAAAACAATTTGAAATCTCTTTGTGAAAATGAATTGTATTGATTTTGAAGTTGGCTTGTAAATAGGCGTTTTTTGTACAAGAGGCTGACGTTCTAGTAAGAGAACGCCGCCGAAAGATAGAATTTATACAACTTCTGTAAAACAAAGAAAAACAGCTATGTGAATAATCCAACTGGGTTCCAACTCTGTTATTGCCTTTATATCTTCGAGCGTCTCATCATTTTGCTACTTGGTTGAAGGTAGATCAGATTGATTAGTGTCGTTCGAGCTTGATAGTCGATACTTAAGTCTGGTTGCAAGATGATCCAATGAGACATAGTGCTACGCTTTGATCCCTAATTTTTGCCTGGAATGCCCTTTCGGGTTTTCAGTCCACCGGGATACCCTTTTTTGCCCAAGCCGCCTTTTCAGGTTTTCGACTTGCCGGGTATACAAATTTTTCATTTTCATCCCTTACTTTTGCCTGAACCCTTTTGGTTCGTCGGGAAGCCCTTATTTTTTCCTAGGCCAGTCAACCTAGCGGGTCTTTGATTATGCGTAGTATTTTTTCACTATGTCTGCATTGACGGGGTGAGGAAGGTCGTCACCATCCATGGTGGTTAGAATCATAGCTCCTCCTGAGAAAATGTTCTTAACCACAAATGGCCCTTCATACGTAGGGGTCCATTTGCCCCTGGGATCACCTTGTGGCAGTATGATACGCTTGATCACCAGATCCCCGACTTGATATTCTTGTCGTCTAACTTTTTTGTTAAATGCCTTGATCATTCGCTTTTGATATGTCTGACCATGACAAATAGAAGTGAGTCTCTTTTTGTCGATTAAGTTCAACTGATCAAGCCGGGTATGGATCCAATCGTCCTCGCTCAAACCCGCATCCTTCATAATCTGAAGAGAAGGTATCTGGACCTCGATAGGTAAGACTGCTTCCATACCGTACACCAAAGAGTAGGGTGTTGCCCCTGTTGAAGTCCACGCTGAGGTTCGATACCCATGAAGAGCAAATGGTAACATCTCGTGCCAATCTTTGTATCTCATCGTCATCTTCTGCACAATCTTCTTGATGTTTTTATTAGCTGCTTCAACAGCCCCATTCATCTTCGGTCGGTAAGGAGAAGAGTTATGATGTTGTATCTTAAACTGCTTGCAGAGCTCGGTGATCATCGTATTATTGAGATTTGTACCATTGTTTGTAATGATCCTCTCTGGTACCCCATATCGACAGATTAAATTGTGCCGAATAAACCGCGCCACGACGTTCTTGGTTATTGTAGCAAAGGAAGCTGCTTCAACCCACTTTGTAAATTAATCAATAGCTACCAGAATGAAACGATGCCCGTTGGACGCAGTAGGTCTAATCTCGCCAATCATGTTGATGCCCCATATTGCAAAGGGCCAAGGAGCTGTCAAGATGTTCAGAGGAACTGGGGGTATATGCACCTTATCAGCATAGACTTGGCACTTATGACAGGTCCGAGAATGCTGATAACAATCAGTTTCCATAGTAGACCAATAGTATCCTGCCCGTAGGATTTTCTTCGCCATGGTATGTCCACTGGAATGAGTTCCGAAAGTACCTTCATGTAATTCTGCCATAATCCTTTCTGCCTCGCTTTTATCCACACATCGCAGTAAGGTTGAATCATGGTTACGCTTGTACAGGATACCATTACTGATGTAGAACTTCACCGCGAACCTCCTCAGAAACTTCTTATCATTAACAGATGCACCCTCGGGGTATTCTTGAGTCTCAAGATACTTCTTTACCTCGTGAAACCAGGGTTTATCTGCAACCTCTTCAGTCTCAATATCACAGCAATGTGCGGGCTCGTCCAACCTCTCAATGGTAATCTGGGGAGCCTCATTTTCCCACCTGACCTTGAACATAGAAGACATGGTGGCTAGCGCATCCGCTAGCTGATTCTCCTCTCTGGGGAAATGTTCAAAGGTTATCTCCTCAAAATGTGGGAGAAGCGTCAATACATACTCCTTGTAAGGAATAAGATTTGGATGTTTCGTATCCCACTCGCCTTTGATCTGACTGATCACTAGAGAGGAATCTCCTAATGCACTCAAGAACTTAATCCTCAGGTCAATAGCAACTCGAAGGCCCATGATGCACGCTTCATACTCCGCCATGTTGTTGGTGCAGTCAAAACATAATTGGGCGATAAATGGAGTATGACAGCCTTCAGGAGATATGATCACGGTGCCAATGCCATTACCCAACGTGTTCGAGGCTCCATCAAAGTACATAGACCATCGGGATCCTTCCTCAGGTCCTTCATCTGGTCCAGGTGTTTCACAGTCAGTCACCAACATGATGTTCTCATCCGGGAACTCGAAATTCATAGAATGGTAATCATCCACGGCCTGGTGCGCTAAATGATCTGCCAACACACTCCCCTTAATTGCCTTCTGGGTTGTGTATTAGATGTCATACTCAGCCAAGATCATCTGCCATCTTGCTATTCTTCCGGACAAGGCAGGCTTTTCGAAGATATACTTGATTGGGTCCATCTTTGATATCAATAGGGTAGTGTGAGTCAGCATATACTGTCTCAGCCGGCGAGCAGCCCATGCCAAAGTGCAGAAAGTTTTCTCAAGCAGTGAGTATCGGGTCTCACAGTTGGTAAACTTTTTGCTAAGGTAGTAAATAACATGCTCTTTTCGGCCAGACTCGTCATGCTGCCCCAGCACGCATCCCATTGAATTGTCGAGTACTGTTAAATATAAGATCAAAGGTCTTCCTTCAACTGGAGGCATCAGAATAGGTGGCTCTTGGAGGTATTCCTTGATCCGCTCGAAAGTGGCCTAACACTCATCATTCCACTTTACCATTTGATCTTTCTTCAGCAGCTTGAAGATTGGCTCACAAGTAGCAGTCAAATGTGAAATGAATCGGGCAATGTAGTTCAGACGTCCCAAAAAGCCTCTGACTTCCTTTTCTGTTCGGGGAGTGGGCATCTCCTGTATAGCCTTCACCTTTGCAGGATCCACTTGAATGCCTTTATCACTAACAACAAAACCCAGCAGCTTACCAGACCTTACCCCGAAGGTGCACTTGTTCAGGTTTAACCTCAGCTTGTACATCTTCAACCTGTCGAACTGTTTCTGGAGATGGTCGAGATGTTCTTCTTCAGTCTGGGACCTTGCAATCATGTCATCAACATACACCTTGATCTCATGGTGAATCATGTCATGGAACAAAGCGACCATGGCGCGTTGATACGTTGCCCCAACATTCTTCAATCCGAACGACATGACTTTGTAGAAAAAGGTACCCCACTGTGTAACGAAGGTCGTCTTTTCCATGTCTTCGGGAGCCATCTTAATCTGATTGTAACCAGAAAAACCATCCATAAAGGAGAAGATCTTATGCTGCACGGTGTTGTCGACCAGAACATCGATGTGAGGGAGTGGGAAATCATCCTTGGGGCTCGCCCTATTCAGATCTCTATAATCCACACACATTCGTACCTTACCATCTTTCTTCGGCACATGAACCACGTTGGCAACCCACTGCGGGTAAGAAGTAACTGCTTGAAAACTGGCGTCAAACTGTTTCATGACCTCAGCTTTGATTTTCCCAGACATCTCTGAGCGCATGCGGCGAATTTTCTGTTTTACCGGAGGACAGTCTTCTTTAGTTGGCAAGCGGTGTACCATAATATCAGTATCCAACCCAGGAATATCTTCATAAGACCAAGTGAAGATCTCAACATAGTTGCGTAACATCTGTATCAACCGTTGCTTGACGCTAGGCTCCAGATTTGCACCTATCTTGACCTCTTTCTTGTCTTCTTCTGTACCCAAATTTACTGCTTCCACTGGCTCTTCTTGGGGCTGTATGGCCCTCTCTTCCTGTAGTAACAGTCTAGCGAGGGTATAGCTAAATCATGGGGTTATGTATTAGATTCAGGGGCGTCGAATTCAACTTCTTTAGCATTTATCAAATCCTGGATCTTATTTTTGAGGGCCCAACAATTGTTGGTGTCGTTCCCGATACTGTCTGAATGATAAGCACACTTGGTGTTCGCATGGTAGAAAGGAGAAGTTGTATTCGGATTCTTCGGGGCCTCTTTCAGACTAACAAGGTTTAACTTCAAGAGATGAGGGAGAACCTGAGCAGATGTCATGTTTATCCGGGTGTATTTCCGTGCAGGCCTTTCCACTCTTGCTTGGTTGGTTCTGGGTTGATTGTTTCTAGGCTGATCAACTGCAGACTTCTGAATCATTACAGCCCCCACCGCTAGCCGGCGCTCAACTCTTCCTTGACTTCTTTGGGAGTAGACAATTGAGACTTCTTTCTTTGCTGGAAAGGTCTTTTTGATGGCAGCGGAAGCAGATGCATCCTTTTGAATTTTCCCGCTCTTTATGCCGGCTTCAACTCTCTCACCAGTCAGAATCAACTCGGTGAACCCCGCAGACGAACTTCCAATCAAGTGATTGAAAAAGGGGCCTGACAGTGTACCCAAGAACATATCTACCAGCTCCCTCTCAGATAGAGGTGGTTGTACTCGTCCCGCCAAGTCACTCCATTTCTGGGCATACTCCTTGAAGCCTTCATTTGAGACCATGCCCATACTCTGTAATTGAGTACGGTTTGGTGCTAAGTACGCATTATATTGATACTGTCTATAAAAGGCCGCCGCCAAATCCTCCCAATTGTGCACATCAGACCTCTCTAGCTGGTAAAACTAATCTAACTGCGTCCCCGAAAGACTGTCCTGGAATAAATGGACCCACATTTCCTTGTCAGAAGAATGCGGTTGGATTTTTCTGACGTAAGATCGCAGATGCATCTTTGGACAAGACAAACCATCGTACTTAGCAAATATAGGCTCCTTAAACTTGGGAGGAATCACAATCCCAAAAACCAGCCCTAGATCTTCAAAGTCCAGCCCAGGCACTCTCTGTACCTCCATAGCTGCCAGACGCTCTTCCAGATTCTTGTATTTGTCGTCTGCAAGAGGGTACTGTTGCTCAGAATAGTCTTCATCCTCTTCTTCTTCTTCTTCTTCCTCAGATTCAGTTGGCACTGCAGCCCCCTTTCCTTTTCCTACCCCTTCATCAGATGTTGAGGGAAAATCCAGGATCCTTCTAGCTTGACCTTCAAATATTCTACCCAAGGTAGCCACACCAACTCTCTTCTTTTTCTTTTTCTCATTTTCCTTTTCCAGCAAGTTTTTGAGCTCCTCATGCCCCTTTGCCAAGGTCAGAAGTAGCTGTTGAAACTGGGAATTCTGCACTTGTAAGTCTTTAACCGTCTGCTCAATATCCATCTGGCTGAAATAAACAGCAGAGAGATAAGGAAACCTGGTGTGAAGACCTGTTTTTATGCATATGATGAATGAGATGTATTCATGTAATGCATTCAAGGATTCAGAAATTCAAATTCGTTGTAAACAAAAAAGAACACACGTCATATTAATAAGATAGAATTTGTTAGTACATCAATGCCCCATGGGCAAAATAATACAAAATTCTAATGTAAAAATACGTTGCGCATCCTCTTTGGTGCAATGTAGGTGTTGAGAGTCTGCTCTTCGTGAAGTTGACGGGTAAGTTCCAAAACCTTCTTCTCACTTGCGTAGAATTGGGCTTCAAAAGTATTGCGTTCTCCCTTGAGCTTTATCCAACTCCTTTGCAAATCTTCAAGTGATGTTGGCATGTCAGGATGTAGGAGGGTGTATGGAACCTCTCCTTCCATAAAAGGCTCTTTGATCACAGGCAGAATGTAGGGGTAAGGCATCATAAGACTTTGGGCGCGGGTTCGTACCCACTTGAGGTAAGGCTCAAGGGGGATGGAATTCTTGTGTCCCAAGGTCTTATTGTCCACTTTGTTGGGCATTCTCCAAGCTCGAATAAACCTTTGTCGAAGTCCTTAATCGTCGTTGTCAAAGTCAAAAACCAAGTCTGGAATCAGCATGTCATGTGGGCCATCCCTTCGGGCATACCTAAACTGTCTCAGAGCCAAGCAAGGGTTGTAGGTAATGCCTCCCCTAATGCCAAGTAGTGGGACATTAGGGAATTCCGCACAACGATCAATGATGATAACATTTTCTCAGGATCGAGAACACCAATGAGCATCTGAATGTGTAAGGCTCATCAATCGTTGTGACCACCTCAAACCTTGCTCATTCTTCAAAACTGATTGGGGAAGATGAGAAATAAACCATCTTTCCATAAGAGGAGTACAACACATGAGAATACCTCTTTTCCTCATTGTTCGAGTGTGAAATGAGCGGAGGATATCCTTAAGCAATGTAGGCACCGGGTTGCGAGCCATGAAAATTTTGACAGCACTTACATCTATAAGCTGGTCAGGGATTGGGAACAAGACCAACTCATAGATGAGAAGAGCTACAATATCCTCAAAAGCTTGTAAGTCCAATGAATTCCAGCAGCTTTGAGCTTTCTCAAACAGAAACTTTGACAAGAAACCCTTAACACCACTTCTCGGTTCCCATTGGCCTATGATATCAGATGGTTGCAAGTGTAGGGCTTGAGCAACATCTTCAGACTTTGGATCTCTTTCTGTACCATTGTAGGGTAATTGATGGAGAATAGGAATCCTCAGGAGTTGAGAAAATTCCTCCAAAGTAGGCACAAGCTGGTAACCAGGAAATGTGAAGCAGTGGTGTAGGGGGTCAAAGAACTGGAAGAGAACTTTCACCATGTCTTCCTCAGTGTTGGTGTTGACTAAGTTGAGAAGATGACCATGCCTCTCGGTGAATGGAGAATTCTCAGGAATCCTTGAAGCTAGCTCCTTGAGTTGAGGATGAATTCTTACAAGGTTGGCCTGAATAGTTTTCCGGCGAAGTGAATCCATTACCTACAAAACAGGAACAAAGATGAAGATCCAAATCCTTGAAATGGTTAGTGGATGTATATGATGCTTCATGATGTTATGATGTTATGCACAAGTATATATATACAAACAAATCACACAAGATCCTAGTTTCAGGCTTGCATGGGGTTTCATAGGTAAGTACCCTCTTTAAGTTTAGCTGTCTCAACATGTCCTATAAATAGTAACCGGGTTCTAAGGAGCTCAATATCACTGGATTATTTTGTGTTCATTGTTTCAGTTTATCCACTTGACTGGCGACCGAAATATTCCAAGAAAACAACCCTCAATGAGTGTAGTATCGAGTATCTACCAACTCCGTACTGCACCAAAGTCGGTCATCTCACTACCCCTAAAAAAGGCTAAGTTGGTCAAGTAAAGGTTCTAAAAGTCCATTAGTGCTTCATGACATCACTCAGCGGCCCGTATTCTCTTTGATTAACTCAAAGGCTACCGGTACCCACAAATATGTCGCACTAATATAGCTATTTCTTCAACCATGTCGGTATACCCCGCACAGTTTCCACAACGTATTGCTATTTACCTATAATTGTTTCCCAAATCCGGGTAGAGGATTCAAACCCAAACAATAGAACCAAAGTGTAAAGCAATCAAGTCAAGCAAGATAAGCATGTAAAGATGATCTAAAACCCTAAGGTAACCCCACTTTTTTATTATTGTTCCCAGCAGAGTCGCCAGTTCTGTGATGCGGTGGGAGAACTGACTTAAGGTTTTGCGTTTTTCGTTCGCAAATGTTTCGGTTTAGCAAGAGTCGCCATCGACTTTTTATTTATCCAAAGGAAAGGTCAAAAAGCACAGGAAAGACCTTTGAGATGTTTTCTTGGGTAATCTTTGTAATGATTCTTGTTTGAATGTATACAAAGGTGTTTGTCTTTTGAAAAATGTTTCAATGTTTGAAAGTTTGTTTTGGGAAATGTTTTGAAATTGTTGTGTGTTTGAAAATAGCAAGGATGTTTGCAAGTTTGATCAAGTAACTAGGAGCATCTACCTACCTACTCAAAAGTCTTTCCTACACATTTTTAACCCTTTTGACATTGTTGTTTTACCATTGTATTTGGTAAACAACCTTGTGTTTGGATGTTAAACGGGACAGGCATGGGTCATCATATGGCCATGATAACAATGTTGCCAAGTATCTTAGCAAGCTTTTTTTGAGGGACTAGATCATTTTTGTATAGGCAACCAAGATAGCGTCATTGAGGGACTATGATCTTTTTGTTTTGTTTTTGTTTTACCAAGATACCTAGCATGCATACCATGGCCATGTTTTTAAGGGAACAAGTGGATGAAACCCTAGAGATGCTTGTGTGCATTGTGTTGTCATTTTCATGCATTTTTATCTTGTGTTAGTCATGCTATTTGTTTTGATTTTTGGTTATCATACAAACCCTAGTTTTACTATCATGCATATAAAAACAATAAATGCGTAAAAGTAATCTAAGCTATTACAACATTGATATGGAGAGGGGGTACAAGTTTGAATAGGGGGATATTTGCTCAAAAATAAAGCCCTAAAACTATTACAACCATATTTAATTTAATTGTACAAATAAATAAATAAGACAATTATTTAAATAAGCAATTAAATATAAATATGCAAAATGTTTTTTGTGTTTATTTTTATGTATGTAAAAATGGATTTTTATGGCCTAAAAAAAGAAAAAAGAAAAATAATTATTTTTGGAAAGGATGAAGAAACCCTAATTTTTGTTTTAAGAAGATATATATTCTAAATATTTATTTATTCATTTATGTACAAAGAAAATAAAATAAAAATATTCACAAAAATATTAAAAATAAAATTAAATATGTGAGAAAATATTATTTTATATGTATAAATAATAATAAAAAATAAAAAAATATAATATTTTTACAATATTTACAAGTTTTTATTTAAGAAAATAAATGTATTAAACCTAATAAACTAAATATTATGCCAAAAAATAAAAATAAAAAAATAAAATAAAAAGTGAAAATATAAGAAAATATTTTTGGTGATTTTTAATATTTGGAAAAATAAATAAAAGTCAGAAATGAAAATAGAAATGGAAAATATAAAAAATAAAAACAATGGGCCAAGGGGGTGCAGAAAGCAAGCTAGGGGGTGTCAGTAGTGGAAACAACCAGGCCTAGCCCATGATCTCTTCATCCCTGACCTTGTGACAAAGAAATGCACGTGCCATGTTCAAATCTGGAACTCTTGCATACGTGCTCAAAAACAAAAACTTGCAACATGAAAGTTATAGCTCTTGATCACACGATTCTAACCATATAAAAAAACCTAATCTAACTCTCAAAGACCAGAGAGAATTTCTTTGGCCCTAAATCTTGACCTAGTTTTTTCAGAAAGTTCAACTATCAAATACTCCTAGCTCAGTTAACATAAATGAATTCTAAGCATATGTACAGTTCAAGGACAATGAGGACTACATTTTTGCTTCACAAACCTAAGCCTAATGATTCCTAAATAAGGAGATAGAAGTTTGAACTTTACCTGTTTCAGTCAAGCTCGAGTATGGCAATGTAGGGGTTGTGAGTGAGGCCTGAGATACTTATGAGCTTGCTTGAAGTTCCTTTGAGCTTTCCCAATGCTTAGTTTGCTTTGAACTTGCTTGAATCTCTCTATAGAACTCAACCTGCAAATTCAGAATTTGAAAATGGTGAAGTGTGTAAATGGAGTTACAGTGACTTGCGAATGGTTGGGATAGTTTAGGTATGTTGTATGGAGTGTGTTGGAACTGGTTTGGGACAAAACGCACGAGGCAATGTGAAGATGGAAGTGATTCTGCAGGGCCTGTCCTGTTTTTGCAAGAACTTGGTGTTTTGGTGTTCAAGGGTGTTTGAGAGGCTTGGAGCTCGTGTTTTTTACCTTAGGTAATGTGTAAAACTTGTTTGAAATGAATACAACACTTGGTTATATCAGATTACAAAGTTGTTGACCTTTTGCACCATTGCTTGGTTTTGAAGTAAAAGGTGATTTTGACAATGCTATGGCCTGTACTTGCTAGCTCCAAGCCTGTTGATAGTTGGTGTACCTTGCCCTGTTTTTGTGGAGTTGGTTTGCTGCAAAATATTGGGTTCACAGCTCAAGAGAAACAACTTGACATAAAGCAAGCTTTATCAAAGTGGCAATGTTGCCTTTTTGCCATTTTTAGATTAATTCCTTGTACAAAGCTCTAAAGCTTAGAATAAAGCCTTAATCCAATGTGTTTGCATTTAATTTATGAGTGTAGGAAGGTTTAAGGCCTGAAAATCAAGTACAAGCATGGTTTGAACTGATTTGCAACTTGTATCAATGTGCAAAATGCCTTGGCCAAAAGTGATAATTTCCCATTTTCAAACTTTCGATTCTCCCTAACCATAAATGATTTTGGAGAGTTCTTTGACATTTTGGAAAGCTTGTAAAATTCTCTAAAATCCATATTTGAAATGAATTTTGAGATTTCACATGGAACTATGTGAAAACTTTCCATGAAGATAGGTCAAAATCCTGCCTAAACTAGGGCAAAATTTCACTAAGTTATAAATTTTTGGACCCCTATTCACAAAATCATAACTTGAGATACAAGCATCATTTGGGAAAACTTTGTGAATAAAAGTTGTATATTTTGTGGAGGACTACAACTTTCATTTTGTAAGTTTTCTTTGAATCCAATTGCATCATGGTGAAAAAGTTGGGCAAAGTTGGGAAAAAATAAGAAATTTTCATAACTTAGAAAATTTCTAAGTTATGAAAAATTTCAATCTTAAACCCTAATTTTGAAATTTGAGTTTCTTGGTGAACAAGTTTCATGTTTTGACACATATTGATGAAAAATGACCCTTGGCACTTGATTTTGACCAAAAAGTCAAAGTTTGACTTTTCAGTGTACAGTTGATTTTTGATAAGTTGCTTGGAAAATTCATCTGTCAATCTAATGCATTTGAGATCTTTTGAACCTTGTGATTAGGTCAAGATGATGCCATTGAGTCCTTGAATCCATGTTTGATCCAAATTTGCCATTGGCTAGGTTAAAAATCAGAAATTGCCCTTCTGCAGTCAAAACCCTAAAAATGACCATTTTGCCCTTTTGAAGATCTGATCAAATTTCTTGAGGAGTTGTGGTCCAAACTTGATCAAATGGTTCATATGAGTCTATAATGTTGATGTGGATCAAAAATTATGAGGTTTGACTGTAAATTGGCTACAGTTGACTTTTTCCCCAATACAGCTGATTTTTAGGTCATCTGTCCAATTGACTGGGCAAAAATTTGATTCAAGGCTTGAAACTTGGTATGAGAAATATTAGGAGTCCAACATGAAGTATGAAAGTCACATTAAGCATTGAAAGTCCAAAAAATCCTGTGCAAACTCAAACCCTAATTTCAAGTCATCAGTGCAAGGAGATGTCTTGAGCAGAGCAAACCCTAATTTGGTCCTGAGTCCAAAGAGTCTTGTGAGGGGAAATCTTGATAAAATGAGAGGGAAAATTTTGGGGTACAACAGCTGCCCCTGTTCAATCTTCTTGAACCTGAAGAGTTAGATTGGCGAGGTTTGTCGTTCGTGACTCGAAGGTAAAAGATGATTGGACATTAGAGTGCCCGTAAATTTGTACTCGTCAAAATGTAGTTGAGGGAATGGGCTTAAAGATGCCATTTGGAGGTGGTAGAATCTTGTTGGAGATGGGCTTAAAGATGCCATCAAGAAAGTTTGTTGAATCGTATGTTGTAAGTCAGAAGAATAAGTATCAGCATGGTATCCGTGTCTGGAACGTATCTGAACTATTTTTGAGGACTTAATCTGTATGAGCAAGGGTATAGCTGCCGTGTCTGGAGTGTATCCGAGTTGTAACTGGATTTGTAAGAGCAAGGGTATAGCTGCCGTGTCTGGAGCGTATCCGAGCTAGGGAACATCAGCATGAGTGATCAGCATGGCTACCATGTTTGGAGCGTATTTGGACTGCATCTGAATCTGTAAGAGCAAGGGTATAGTTGCCGTGTCTAGAGCGTATCCGAGCTAGGGAACATCAGCATGAGTGATCAGCATGGCTACCGTGTTTGGAGCGTATCTGGACTGTATCTGAATCTGTAAGAGCAAGGGTATAGCTGCCGTGTCTGGACCGTATCCGAGCTGTAACTGTATCTGAATATATACGAGCAAGGGTATAGCTTCTGTGTCTGGGGCGTATCTGAGATGTAACTGTATCTGATCCTGAATGAATAGCAGGATGACTTCCGTGTCTGGAGCATCTCTGGGCTGGGGAAAAAGTCAAAATAAGTGACAGAATGATTTTCGTGTCTGGAGTGTATCTGTACTGTATCTTGACTTTGAAATTCTGAATGAGTAATAGAATGACCTTTGTGTCTGGGGTGTATCCATATTGTATCTGAAATCTTGAATATTTGTTAAAGATAGCTTTTAATCTTATCCTGAAAAGGTTAAAACGTTAGCTGAAACACGAAGTTATGTTGCATGAAATTTATGATGCAATAAAATGTGTTTTATCAATGTTCATGATATATGAATGTAATGTATGCGCATGTAATATGATTCGCTGTCTTGTTGAGGAAAATAAATCCTTGATAGCTGGAGATAATAAAATCTTTGACTGCTTCCGGGGAAAATAAATCCTTGACCGCTGTTGGAGATTCAAAATCTTTGATTGCTGAGGATGAGAAATCCTTGGACCACTGTTGGGGATATAAAATCATTGGCAACTTGTGGGGATTAACAAGAACTTTGACAACCTCTATGAGGATGTGAGAATCCTTCATGACTTTCCTGGGGATATAGGGATCCTTCAAGTCTGCTTGAGAAACCTGCTTAGGGAATCCCGAGAATTTTGATAACTATGCCTGGGGATTGCACCATGGGAATCCTTACTCGGCTGGGGAATAGGGAAAACTCTGACGATCTCTATTGGGGATCAAACAAAGGAAAACCTTGATCTGCTGAAGAATAAGGAAGACTCTGATGGCTTCTGCAGGAAACTAAGAAGGTGAAACTTCGATCTCCTGGGGAAATTGAGTTCTTGGGGACTTCACTGGATAAGTGAGAAAGAGAATCTTCGATCTGCAGGGGATTAAAAATTCTAACAAGTTCATGCTGGGAGTAATGAAAACTCTGGCAACTTCACTGGGGAATCAAGAATGAGAATCTTCAATCTGCTAGGGGAATTTGAATCCTTGGTGACTTCAAACTAGGGAGTTAAGAATGAGAATCTTCATTTTGTTGGGGAGTAAAAGCTCTGTGGGGAATAGCTATACTGCTGGGGAGTAAAAGCTCTATGGGGAATAACTATACTGCTGGGGAGTAGCTATCCTTCTGGAAAGTAAGTTCAAAACTCTGGGGGAAAAGCTTATTCCTGTTTGGAAAAAGTTCAGGAGTTTGGGTTGTATGCCAATCTACTGGGGAATTATCCTAGTTTGGGGATAAGATGAAAGTTAACTGTTATCTGGTTGACTTCCAGGCTTCAAGACAACTTGCTGGGGAAATTGGATGGTTTCCGCCGAGGATTGATAGTTGGAAATTTGACTTCGCTGGGGAAGAAGGTTTCATCCTTGCTGGGGGTCTGTGATTCCAATTTTTTGCTCCACTGTGGATTGGGAGTTTGAAGTTTTAACTCTGATGGGGAATTGAGAGTTGTTGACGGCTTAACTCTGATGGGAATTAAGGATTTGAAATTGTAACTCCGCTGGGGATTAGGAGTTTGCAGATTTGACTCTGAAGGGGATTTCTGAATTTTAATTCCGCTGGGGATATGTATTTCAATGGTTTTAGCTCCGCTCGAGATATAGATGATGTACTGCAGGGGATTTCTCTTGGAATAGCCTGAAGACGTTTTCCTATACTTTCAACCTGTCAGTAATTATTCTTTCCCATTTCGTTCATTTGTAAACATGTGATTATATTCAAATGCATATGCTAATTTAATAAATCATTGGACGTTTTCAAATACAACGCAAGTGTAAAAAGGAAAAGACAAATAGTTTTCTGCACTTTGAAGTATCTTTGTATTTAACTTTGTGTAAGTATTTTGTACAAAGGAGACAGATATCCTAGTAAGAGAATGTTGTCATAAAAATGAGAAAAATTTATACAAAGAAAGGTGGCTATGTGTAAAAAATTCCATGGGGTTCCCATTCTGCTATAGCCTTCATAACTCTGAATATCTTGTCCATTCGTTGCTTCGTCCGAAGATGATTGAATTGATCAGAAGCCCGGAGCTTGTTTGGTGAAGAGATTGTCCTTAAATTGATCCGACGAGACATAGTCATACGCTTTAATTCCCTAACTTTTGCCTGGACCTCCCTTTCGGGTTTTCAATCCACCGGGAAACCCTTTTTTGCCCAAGTCGCCCGTTCGGGTTTTCAACTTGCCGGGTTTACATATTTTTTTGTTTATCCCTAATTTTTGCTTGAACTGCCCTTTCGGGTTTTCGATTCACCGGGATGCCCATTTTTTCCCAAGTCGCCCTTTCGGGTTTTCAACTTGTCGGGTCATTTATGCGTAGTATCTTTTGACTATGTCTGCATTCGCAGGGTGCGGCAGGTCGTCACCGTCCATGGTGGTTAAGATCATTACCCCACCAGAAAAGATGTTTTTGATCACAAATGGTCCTTCGTAAGTAGGAGTCCATTTGCCCCTGGGATCACTTTGCGGCAAGATGATCCGCGTGATTACAAGATCCCCGACTTGATATACCTGGCGTCTGAATTTCTTGTTGAATGCCTTCCTCATCCATTTTTTATACGCCTGACCATGGCAAACAGCAGTAAGTCGCTTTTCATCAATCAAGTTAAGTTGATCAAGCCATGTCTGAATCCAATCGTCTTCACTCAAACCAGCATCTTTCATGATTCTCAAGGAGGGAATCTGAACCTCGATAGGTAAAACAGCTTCCATTCCGTATACCAAAGAATATGGTGTTGCCCCAATTGAAGTGTGTGTCGTGATACGGTACCCGTGTAGAGCAAACGGTAACATCTCATGTCAGTCCTTGTAGGTGACTGTCATCTTTTGTATGATCTTCTTGATATTTTTGTTTGCAGCTTCGACAACACCGTTCATCTTCGGTCGATAGGGAGATGAATTGTGATGTTGAATATGGAACTGCTCGCACAAGGCGGTAATCATGGTGTTGTTCAGGTTTGTACCACTGTCAGTGATAATCCTTTCGGGGATGCCATACCGGAAAATGAGGTTCTGTTTGATGAAGCAGGCAACAACATTCTTTGTGACGGAGGCGAAGGAAGCTTCTTCGACCCACTTGGTAAAGTAATCAATGGCCACTAGGATAAAGCGGTGTCCGTTGGATGTTTTAGGCTTGATCTCTCCAATCATGTCGATTCCCCACATCGCGAATGGCCAAGGATCTATTAAGACATTGAGAGGAACTGGAGGTATATGTACCTTGTCGACATAGATTTGACATTTGTGGCATGTTCTGGAATGTTGATGGCAATCAGCTTCCATGGTAGACCAGTAATAGCCTGCCCGCAGAATCTTCTTAGCCATCGTATGTCCGCTAGAATGAGTGCCAAAGGTACCATTGTGCAGTTCAACCATGATCTGCTCAGCTTCAACCTTGTCCACACAACGTAGCAGAATGCAATCATGATTGCGCTTGTATAGGATACCATTGCTCAGGAAGAACTTAGCTGAGAATCTCCTTAGAAACTTTTTGTCGTTGACTAAAGCTCCTTCAGGGTATTCTTGTGCTTCGAGATACCTTTTGACGTCATGAAACCAAGGTCGGTCCACTACTTCCTCGGTATTAATCTCGTGACAATGTGCAAGTTCGTCCATCCGTTCAATGGTGATTTGGGGAGCCTCATTATCCTAGTTAAGTTTAAACATGGAGGACATTGTAGCTAGAGCATCTGCTAGTTGATTTTCTTCTCGCGGGAAGTGCTCGAAGGTAATCTGCTCGAAATGAGGTACCAATGTCAAGACATGTTCTTTGTAAGGGATGAGGTTTGGATGTTTAGTATCCCACTCTCCTTTGATCTGACTGATGACCAAAGCTGAGTCCCCAAATACAATCAAAGATTTGATTCCCAAGTCAATAGCAGCCTTAAGACCAAAGATACAAGCTTCATACTCGGCCATGTTGTTGGTGCAGCTGAAGCAGAGTATGGCGGTGAAAGGTGTATGGCAACCTTATGGAGAAATAAGTACAACGCCAATACCGTTGCCAAGTGAGTTGGAGGCACCATCAAAGTACAGGGTCCATCGGGATCCTTATTCAGGTCCGTCATACGGTTTTTTCTCTTCAATGTTATCCAAAGTCATAATGTCCTCGTCGGGGAAGTCGAACCTCATGGATTGGTAATCTTCGACAGCTTGATGAGCCAGATGATCAGCTAGCACACTCCCCTTTATAGCTTTTTGGATCGTGTACTGTATATCGTATTCGGTCAGGATCATCTGCCATCTTGCGATTCTTACAGATAAAGTAGGCTTCTCAAATATGTACTTGATCGGATCCATCTTAGATATCAGCAGAGTGGTATGAGTCAACATATACTGCCTTAACCGGCGAGTAGCCCATACCAAAGCGCAGCAAGTTTTCTCGAGCAGTGAGTATCCGGTATCACAGTCGGTAAACTTTTTGCTAAGGTAAAATGGCATGCTCTTCTCGGCCAGACTTGTCATGTTGGCCCAGTACGCACCCCATTGAATTCTCCAAGACAGTCAGATACATGATTAGCGTCCTTCCTTTGATGGGAGGCATCAAGATAGGAGGTTCTAGCAAATACTCCTTGATTCTATCAAAATCAACTTGACAGTCATCATTCCATTTAACCACCTGATCTTTCTTCAACAGCTTGAAGATTGGATCACAGGTAGATGTTAGGTGAGAAATGAACCTTGCAATGTAGTTTAGGCGTCCCAAGAAACCTCTAACCTCCTTCTCAGTGAGAGGGGCAGTTATTTCTTGTATAGCTTTTACTTTGGCAGGACCAACCTCGATGCCTTTGTTACTGGCAATGAAACCCAAGAGTTTACCAGACCTGACTCCGAAAGTGCACTTGTTAGGGTTCAATCTGAGCTTGTACTCCTTCAACCTGACAAACAGCTTTTGCAGATGGTTGAGGTGTTCTTCTTCAGTTTGTGAACGGGCTATCATGTCGTCTATGTAGACCTCTATCTCATGATGTATCATATCATGAAACAAAGCTACCATGGCGCATTGATAGGTTGCCCCGACATTCTTCAGTCTGAATGGCATCACTTTGTAGCAGAACGTACCCCACTGTGTAAAAAAAGTAGTTTTCTCCATGTCTCCAGGGGCCATTTTGATCTGGTTGTACCCTGAAAATCCGTCCATGAAAGAAAATACCTTGTGTTGAGCTGTATTGTCAACCAAGATGTCAATGTGCGGAAGTGGAAAGTCATCCTTGGGGCTGGCCCTGTTTATGTCTCTGCAATCCACGCATATTCTGACTTTTCCGTCCTTCTTAAGCACGGGCACAATGTTAGCAACCCATTGTGGATAGGAGGTAACAGCAAGAAATCCAGCATTGAACTGCTTCATCACTTCAGCTTTGATCTTTTCAGACATGTCGGTCCTCATGCGGCGAACTTTCTGTTTAATTGGTGGACAATCTTCTCTTGTAGGGAGAAGGTGAACCACAATATCTGTATCAAGTCCCGGCATGTATTCGTATGACCAGGCAAAGATCTAAACATATTCATTCAACAGCTGAACTAAGCACTCTTTAACACTTGGCTCTAGGTTGTCACCCACTCTAACTTCTTTTCTGTCTTCCTTTGTTCCCAAGTTGATTGTCTCTAACAACTCCTCATGTGGTAGAATAGCCCTTTCTTCCTGTTCTAGCAGTCTAGCCAATTCTCCAGGCACTTCATAGTCTTCATCACCTTCCTATTCGGCATGGTAGACCAGATCTTCAGAGTCACTGAAGGCCATAGCAAAATTGTTACCCATGGAATCCAGAGTGGATGAGTACCTGCATTTGTAAGTGTGGGTGTGTGTAAGGGATAGCCACCTTTAAACAAATAAAATGCAAAAAGAAAGACAATGAACACAAAAGTTTATATGTGAAAACGTCCATGATTCATTAAAATGGCATATGAAGATGAAAAATCAAACCCTTACAAATGGACCTATAAGCCTCGGGTAAGGAATAAGGTTAAAAGTGTACGAATTGTTTAGGAATTATTACAAACCAACAGAAATGTTTGAAAGATAAATTACTGATTGATGAAAGTAATGGGAACAAAATCCTTTGCCTCCCAATTGCACAATCCTCCTTCAACGGTAGGGAAAATCCAGTCTTCCAACTTGCTCTCCTCTTCACCATCCTCCAAAGCATTGACTCCATGATGGGTGATCTTCACTGGTGGCCCTCCAGCCCGGGAGAGACGCACAGCCTTTTGACTAGCTGAAGTGAAACCCAAGCCGAATTTATCAGACTTGAATGGAAAATCGGGAAGCTGCCCCCAAATTGTGCTTCCTCCTTCTTCAATCACAGTCTTTGCATCTTTCAAAGAAGACATCCGAGGCGGAGGCCTTGTAACCATGGGTACAGAAGACACTGTCTTGGTTGCTGCAATCTCCTGAGCTACCTCCTCAAAATACTGAAAGGGGGTTTCGATGAATTCACCATCCAATTCTACATAGAGGAAAGAATTTAGATGGCTTATCATGTATTCCTCTTTGCCGTGAACAGTCACAATTTTCCCATGGACATGGTACTTGAGCTTTTGATGCAGAGTTGAAGTGACGGCTCCAGCATGATGAATCTAGGGTCTTCCCAATAAGCAAGAATAGGAGGGACGGATGTCCATGACATAGAATTTGGAGTTGAAGGTTTCAGTTCCCACTTTAATCGGGATGTCCACCTCCCCGTGGACCATCCTTTTAGAACCATCAAAGGCTCTGACGATGATATTACTGGGCTTCAAAGTTATACTTTCACAATCTAGCATATCCAATGCCTTCTTTGGTAAGACATTCAGCGATGAACCAGTGTATACCAGAACGTGTGCCAGAGTAGTCCCTCTGCATTTTACCGAGACATGTAAAGCGTCATTATGTTTTCTCCCTTTTGATGTTAGATCAGCATCGGAGAATCCTAGACCATTGTCTGCTGTTAGGCTAGTTACACATTCCTGGAACTGATCCGCGGAGGTTTCCTGGGGCACATGGGCCGTCTTCAAGAATCTGATCAAGGCTTTAACATGAGCCTCTGAACAGAGCAGCAAAGCCAGCATAGAGATATTTGAGGGGGTTTGCCCCAGTTGCTCCACAACATTATAATCGCTTTTCTTGATTATTTTCAAAATCTCTTCCATTTCTTTTTGATAGGTTTCAGGGATGATCAACGGCTGAGCCCTCGTCCTGACGGGATCTTCTTGGATCCCTTTCCCTCTATCATCAACAACAGCAGAGGGGACAACCACAGGAGTCACAACTTCTTCAATAACTAGAGTTCTCGCAGATATGTTGACCGGTGCAGGAGTAACCTTAGGAGCGGTCGAGGGTCCGAAGATTGCCTTTGGTGGCGCAATCTCCGGAGAGAAAATTCTTCCACTGCGGGTGATTTTACTCGTTCCAACAATGTTTCCAATGTCGGAAGTCTCTTCATCAAAACTCTCTTCCGTTGATTCAACTTGTTTAACACCATGGTAAAAGATCTCTCCCCCATAGTTCTACGGTATTGATTTGTTGGACTTGTACGGGATAGGCCCCGACATAGTTATCTTCAAAGATGCAATCTTCGGATAGGATGTAATCTTAACAGGACTTTTGGAGACCTTGGAAAGATTGGCGGATATGGTAATTATCGAAACATCATTGACAGGAGTCGGTGTAACATGAGTCTTTTCAAAAAGGATTTCTTGGTTATCCATTAGGCGTTGGATGCCTAACTTCAACAACTGACAGTCAGTTAGTAAGGATGAACAAAGGTAGCAATCTTCTTTACAACCTGGAAAAATCCCAGCCTTCATCAAATTCAACTTGATTATCGGTAGCGGAGTCATCAAATCATCAACAGTAGCAACAAAAAGGTCCTGTTCAACAGCATGGGCATGGTGACCATGCTTTGGCATCGGAGCAGAGATCACATTAGGTTTTTCAGGGGGCTAGAATTCAACTTCTTTAGCATCTATCAAATCCTGGATCTTATTTTTGAGGGCCCAACAGTTGTTGGTGTCGTGCCATATACTGTCTGAATGATAAGCACACTTGGCGTTCGTATGGTAGAAAGGAGAAGTTGTATTCGGATTCTTCGGGGCCTCTTTCAGACTAACAAGGTTTAACTTCAAGAGATGAGGGAGAACCTGAGAAAGTGTCATGTTTATCCGGGTGTATTGCCGTGCAGGCCTGTCCACTCTTGCTTGGTTGGTTCTGGGTTGATTGTTTCTAGGTTGATCAACTGCAGACTTCTGAATCATTACATCCCCCACCGCTGGCCGGCGCTCAACTCTTCCTTGACTTCTTTGGGAGTAGACAACTAAGACTTCTTTCTTTGCTGGAAAGGTCTTTTTGCTGGCAGTGGAAGCAGATGCATCCTTTTGAATTTTCCCGCTCTTTATGCCGGCTTCAACTCTCTCACCAGTCAGAATCAACTCGGTGAACCCCGCAGACGAACTTCCAATCAAGTGATTGAAAAAGGGGCCTGACAGTGTACCCAAGAACATATCTACCAGCTCCCTCTCAGATAGAGGTGGTTGTACTCGTCCCGCCAAGTCACTCCATTTCTGGGCATACTCCTTGAAGCCTTCATTTGAGACCATGCCCATACTCTGTAATTGAGTACGGTTTGGTGCTAAGTACGCATTATATTGATACTGTCTATAAAAGGCCGCCGCCAAATCCTCCCAATTGTGCACATCAGACCTCTCTAGCTGGTAAAACTAATCTAACTGCGTCCCCGAAAGACTGTCCTGGAATAAATGGACCCACATTTCCTTGTCAGAAGAATGCGGTTGGATTTTTCTGACGTAAGATCGCAGATGCATCTTTGGACAAGACAAACCATCGTACTTAGCAAATATAGGCACCTTAAACTTGGGGGGAATCACAATCCCAGAAACCAGCCCTAGATCTTCAAAGTCCAGCACAGGAACTCTCTGTACCTCCATAGCTGCCAGACGCTCTTCCAGATTCTTGTATTTGTCATATGCAGGAGGGTACTGCTGCTCAGAATAGTCTTCATCCTCTTCTTCTTCTTCTTCTTCCTCAAATTCAGTTGGCACTGCAGCCCCCTTTCCTTTTCCTACCCCTTCATCAGATGTTGAGGGAAAATCCAGGACCCTTCTAGCTTGACCTTCAAATCTTCTACCCAAGGTAGCCACACCAACTCTCTTCTATTTCTTTTTCTCCTTTTCCTTTTCCAGCAAGGTTTTGAGCTCCTCCTGCTTCTTTGCCAAGGTCATAAGTAGCTATTGAAACTGGGAATTCTGCGCTTGTAAGTCTTTAACCATCTACTCAATATCCATCTGGCTGAAATAAACAGCAGAGAGATAAGGAAACCTGGTGTGAAGACTTGTTTGAATGTATACAAAGGTGTTTGTCTTTTGAAAAATGTTTCAATGTTTGAAAGTTTGTTTTGGGAAATGTTTTGAAATTGTTGTGTGTTTGAAAATATCAAGGATGTTTGCAAGTTTGATCAAGTAACTAGGAGCATCTACCTACCTACTCAAAAGTCTTTCCTACACATTTTTAACCCTTTTGACATTGTTGTTTTACCATTGTATTTGGTAAACAACCTTCTATTTGGATGTTAAACGGGACAGGCGTGGGTCATCATATGGCCATGATAACAATGTTGCCAAGTATCTTAGCAAGCTTTTTTGAGGGACTAGATCATTTTTGTATAGGCAACCAAGATAGCGTCATCGAGGGACTATGATCTTTTTTTTGTTTTTGTTTTGCCAAGATACCTAGCATGCATACCATGGCCATGTTTTTAAGGCAACAAGTGGATGAAACCCTAGAGATGCTTGTGTGCATTGTGTTGTCATTTTCATGCATTTTTATCTTGTGTTAGTCATGCTATTTGTTTTGATTTTTGGTTATCATACAAACCCTAGTTTTACTATCATGCATATAAAAACAATAAATGTGTAAAAGTAATCTAAGCTATTACAACATTGATATGGGGGAGGGGGTACAAGTTTTAATATGGGGATATTTGCTCAAAAATAAAGCCCTAAAACTATTACAACCATATTGAATTTAATTGTACAAATAAATAAATAAGACAATTATTTAAATAAGCAATTAAATATAAATATGCAAAATGTTTTTTGTGTTTATTTTTATGTATGTAAAAATGGATTTTTATGGCCTAAAAAAAGAAAAAAGAAAAATAATTATTTTTGGAAAGGGTGAAGAAACCCTAATTTTTGTTTTAAGAAGATATATATTCTAAATATTTATTTATTCATTTATGTACAAAGAAAATAAAATAAAAATATTCACAAAAATATTTAAAAAAATAAAATATGTGAGAAAATATTATTTTATATGTATAAATAATAAAAAAAATATATATATATAATATTTTTATAATATTTACAAGTTTTTATTTAAGAAAATAAATGTATTAAACCTAATAAACTAAATATTATGCCAAAAAATAAAAATAAAAAAATAAAATAAAATGTGAAAATATAAGAAAATATTTTTGGTGATTTTTAATATTTGGAAAAAATAAATAAAAGTCAGAAATGAAAATAGAAATGGAAAATATAAAAAATAAAAACAACGGGCCAAGGGGGTGTCAGTAGTGGAAACAACCAGGCCTAGCCCATGATCTCTTCATCCCTGACCTTGTGACAAAGAAATGCACGCGCCATGTTCAAATCTGGAACTCCTGCATACGTGCTCAAAAACAAAAACTTGCAACATGAAAGTTATAGCACTTGATCACACGATTCTAACCATATAAAAAACTTAATCTAACTCTCAAAGACCAGAGAGAATTTCTTTGGCCCTAAATCTTGACCTAGTTTTTTCAGAAAGTTCAACTATCAAATACTCCTAGCTCAGTTAACATAAATGAATTCTAAGCATATGTACAGTTCAAGGACAATGAGGACTACATTTTTGCTTCACAAACCTAAGCCTAATGATTCCTAAATAAGGAGATAGAAGTTTGAACTTTACCTGTTTCAGTCAAGCTCGAGTATGGCAATGTAGGGGTTGTGAGTGAGGCCTGAAATACTTGTGAGCTTGCTTGAAGTTCCTTTGAGCTTTCCCAATGCTTAGTTTGCTTTGAACTTGCTTGAATCTCTCTATAGAACTCAACCTGCAAACTCAGAATTTGAAAATGGTGAAGTGTGTAAATGAAGTTACAGTGACTTGATAATGGTTGGGATAGTTTAGGTATGTTGTATGGAGTATGTTAGAACTGGTTTGGGACAAAACGCACGAGGTAATGTGAAGATGGAAGTGATTCTGCAGGGCCTGCCCTGTTTTTGCAAGAACTTGGTGTTTTGTTGTTCAAGGGTGTTTGAGAGGCTTGGAGCTCGTGTTTCTGACCTTAGGCAATGTGTAAAACTTGTTTGAAATGAATACAACACTTGGTTATATTAGATTACAAAGTTGTTGACCTTGAGTACCATTGCTTGGTTTTGAAGTAAAAGGTGATTTTGACAATGCTATGGCCTGTACTTGCTAGCTCCAAGCCTGCTGATAGTTGGTGTACCTTGCCCTATTCTTTTGGAGTTGGTTTGCTGCAAAAGATTGGGTTCACAGCTCAAGAGAAACAACTTGACATAAAGCAAGTTTTATCAAAGTGGCAATGTTGCCTTTTTGCCATTTTTAGATTAATTCCTTGTACAAAGCTCTAAAGCTCAGAATAAAGCCTTAATCCAATGTGTTTGAATTTAATTTATGAGTGTAGGAAGGTTTAATGCCTGAAAATCAAGTACAAGCATGGTTTGAACTGATTTGCAACTTGTATCAATGTGCAAAATGCCTTGGCCAAAAGTGATAATTTCCCATTTTCAAACTTTCGATTCTCCCTAACCATAAATGATTTTGGAGAGTTCTTGGACATTTTGAAAAGATTTTAACATTATCTACAATCCATATTTGAAATGAATTTTGAGATTCTACTTGGAACTATGTGAAAAATTGTCATGAAGATAGGTCAAAATCCTGCCTAAACTAGGGCAAAATTTCACTAAGTTAGAAAGTTTTTGGACCCCTATTCACAAAATCATAACTTGAGATCCAAGCATCCTTTGGGAAAACTTTGTGAATCAAAGTTTTAGATTTTCTGGAGGACTACAACTTTCATGTTATAAGTTTTCTTTGAATCCAATTTCATCATGGTGAAAAAGTTAGGCAAAGTTGGAGAAAAATAAGAAATTTTCATAACTTAGAAAATTTCTAAGTTATGAAAAATTTCAATCTTAAACCCTAATTTTGAAATTTGAGTTTCTTGGTGAACAAGTTTTATGTTTTGACACATCTTGATGAAAAATGACCCTTGGCACTTGATTTTGACCAAAAAGTCAAAGTTTGACTTTTCAGTGTACAGTTGATTTTTGATCAGTTGCTTGGAAAATTCATCTGTCAATTCAATGCATTTGAGATCTTTTGAACCTTGTGATTAGGTAAAGATGATGCCATTGATTCCTTGAATCCACATTAGATCCCAATTTTCCATTGGCTAGGTTAAAAATCAGAAATTGCCCTTTTACAGTCAAAACCCTAAAAATGACCATTTTGCCCTTTTAAAGATCTCATTAAATTTATTGAGGAGTTGCGGTCCAAACTTGATCAAATGGTTCATATGAGTCTATAATGTTGATGTGGATCAAAAATTATGAGGTTTGACTGTAAATTGGCCACAATTGACTTTTTCCCCAATACAGTTGATTTTTAGGTCATCTGTCCAATTGACTGGGCAAAAATTTGATTCAAGGCTTGAAACTTGGTATGAGCAATCTTAGGAGTCCAACATGAAGTATGAAAGTCACATTGAGCATTGAAAGTCCAAAAAATCCTGTGCAAACTCAAACCCTAATTTCAAGTCATCAGTGTAAGGAGATGTCTTGAGCAGAGCAAACCCTAATCTGGTCCTGAGTCCAAAGAGTCTTGTGAGAGGAAATCTTGATAAAATGAGAGGGAAAATTTTGGGTTACAACACCGGAGGACAATCTTCTTTAGTTGGAAAGCGGTGTACCACAATATCAGTATCCAACCCAGGCATATCTTCATAAGAGCAAGCGAAGATCTCAACATAGTTGCATAACATCTGTATCAACCGTTGCTTGAAGCTAGGCTCCAGATTTGCACCTATCTTGACCTCTTTCTTGTCTTCTTCTGTACCCAAATTTACTGCTTCCACTGGCTCTTCATGGGGCTGTATGGCCCTCTCTTCCTGTAGTAACAGTCTTGCAAGCTCTCCAGGCACTTCACAATCATCCACACCTTCGTCCTCGGCTTGGTTGATCGGATTTTCGAAGTCATAATTGGCAGTAGCGGAGTCGTTATCTGTGGGATCCAGAGTGGATGTGGATCTGCATTATGATATGTGAGTGTGTGTAAGACAATAGATGTTTTGATAAAGTGAAAGATAGAAAAGAAAAACAAGGAGCGCAAAAATTATAATGCAAGAAAAAGTCCAATGCTTTATTGATGATATATGAAAATGACAAACAATAAGCCCTCACAAACAAAGCCAAGGTGCCTCGGGAAAGGCACCGGGCCGTAAAGTTTCAAATTTTCTGTTACAAATCTCAAAAACAAAAGTCTATTACTGTGTGATAAAAGAAACGAGCACGAAGACCTTTGCAGTCCAGTTGTTTAATCCACCGTCGGTAGTCGGGTAAATCCAGCTGTTAAACTCTGACTCTTATTCATCATCCTCAATTGCATTCACTTCCGGATTACTGATGCGCAGGGGAGGTCTTCCAATCCGTGTGCACCGAACAGCCCTTTGAGCCTCTGCAGTGAAACCCAAACCAAACTTGCCAGTCTTATGTGCAAAGTCAGCGAGTTGGCCTCAATTTGCACACCCACCTTTTTCAATTACAGCCCTGACATCCTTGAGGGAATCCACCTTCATCTGAGGTTAATCAACAGCAACTTTAGTTGACGCCAGAGTCTGAGGAACCTCTTCAAAGTTCTGACACGGGGTTTCGATGAACTCTTCATCCATCTCCATATAACGAAAGGAGTTGAGATGACTCACCATGTACTCCTCTTCTCCTTGTACCGTAACAATCTTCCCTTTTACTGGATATTTCAACATTTGATGGAGCGTAGAAGTCACTACCCCAGCCTTATGAATCCACGGGCGACCCAGCAAACAAGAATAAGATGGTCGGATTTCCATCACATAGAACATAGAGGCAAAAGTCTGAGAGCCAACTTTAACAGGGACATCCACCTCCCCGTGCACCATCCTTTTGGACCCGTCAAAGGCCCTAACCACAATATTACTCGGCTTCAGAACCAACTCTTCACAGTCCAGCCGATCTAATGCTTTCTTGGGTAAAACATTTAATGAGGACCCAGTATCCACCAGTACATGGGCCAGTGTATTGCCCCTTAACTCGATCGAGACATACAGAGTATCATTGTGATTCCTTCCTTTGGCTGTCAGATCCGCGTCGGAGAAACCCAACCCGTTGTCAGCGATCAAACTAGCCACACAGTCTTTGAATTGATCAGCAGAATTTTCCTACGGCACATGTGTCGTTTTAAGGAAAGCAATTAAAGCCTTTGCATGGGCTTCCGAGCACACCAATAAGGATAACATGGAGATCTTCGACGGGGTCTACCCTAGCTGCTCGACTACATTGTAGTCGCTCTTCTTGATAATCTTCAGAATTTCCTCTATCTCCTGCTTAGAGGTTTCTACGGTGATCTTCTTAGGCGCCTCCATCCGGGCAGGCTCACCTGTGACTTCTTTGCCCCGAGTGTCAGATGGCTCAGCGAAAGGGGTGATAACTGGAATATGAACTGGGACAGTAGTTGATGTACTGGCAGATGTAATGGCAACAGGCTTTTGAATAGTCGGAGGGGAAATCTCAGGAGAGAAAAGCCTTCCACTCCGGGTGACCTTGCTAGCCCTGACAATATTGCTGACGTCAGCATTAGTTTCTTCAACCTTCAAATCTTGTTTGATCCCATGATAATACACATCGGCCCCATAGTGCCACGGGATAACCTTATCCGAAGTGTATGGGATAGGACCAGGAATAGTAATGATCAATGGAGCAACTCTTGGAACGGATGTAATCCTAACAGGCTTTCTCAAGGAAGCCTTGGAAGGATTGGCAGAAATGGTTATGATGGAAACATCTTCAACAGGAATCGACAGAATCAAAGTTTTCTCGAACAGGATCTCTTTGTTATCCATCAGGCATTAAACACCTGATTTCAATAAATGGCAACCGACAGGTAGGATTGAACGTAGGTGGAAACCTTCACCACAACCCGGAAATAAACCGGCCAATAATAGATTCTTCTTAACTGTCAACAACGGAGTAGAAACGTCTTCCACAGAGGTCACAAATAAATCATCGTCCACAACATTTACTCCATGCTTGGGCATAGGAGCAGTCATGATATTGGGTTTCTCTGGAGCGTCAAACTCGATCTATTTAGCTTCAATCAAATCTTGCACCTTATTTCTCAAGGCCCAGCAGTTGTTTGTATCATGCCCTGGACTATCAGAGTGATAGGCGCAGCGGGCGTTTGGGTTATACAACGGAGATGTGGTGCTAGGATTCTTCGGGGCTTCCCTCAAAGTTATCAAGTTAGTCCTCAACAATTACGGTAGAATTTGAGACAGGATCATACTGATCCGAGTGTACTGTCTTTGCGGTCTCTCTACTCTTTTCTGATTATTGCATTGTGGGGCAACGGTGGGTCTCGATATTACTACCGCATTCACTGCTTGGCGGTGTTCAGGTCGGTTTTGGCTCCTCGAGCTGTAAACTGCATTAGCTTCTTTTCTGAAAGGCTTCTTTTCTGTACTTAATGAAGCACCTTTCTGTATCTTTCCACTTCTGATACCAGCTTCTACTCTCTCCCCGGTCAAAATCAGTTCAGTAAACCCAGATGACGAACTACCGATCAAATGATTGAAAAATAGACCAGACAAAGTCCCAAGAAACATATCCACCAACTCCCTATCAGACAGAGGGGGTTGGACTCTTCCAGCCAGATCTCTCCACTTCTGAACATAGTCCTTAAAACCTTCATTTGCACCCATAGACATACCCTAAAGTTGAGTACGCGTGGGAGCAAGGTCGGTGTTATACTGGTATTGCTTGTAAAAAGCAGCAGCAAGGTCCTCCCAGTTGCGGACATTAGCTCCCTCCAATTGATAGTACCATTCAAGCTGAGTCCCTGACAGACTATCTTGAAAGAAATGAACCCAAAGATTTCTATCAGCAGTGTAGGATTGAATTTTTCTGACATATGAGCAGAGATGGAGCTTTGGGCAGGAGACTCCATCGTACTTAGAAAAAACAGGAGCTTAAAACTTGTGAGGGATCACCACCCCAGATGCTAGTCCCAAATCTCCGAAGTCTAAACCGTGAATCTTCTGAATCTCCATAGGACTTAGACGGTCTTCTAGTTGTTTGTACCTATCCTCAGCAGGAGGATATTGTTCATCATCAAAATCAGTGTCATTATCAGAGACTACAGGACTAGGACCATTTTCTTCTTCCTGATTCTCTCCTCCTTTGGATGAGTGAGACAGATCAGCTTCTTGTCGCAACCTATTCCCGAACCTGTGACCCATATTCAGGAGAACCACCTTCTTCTTCTTCTTCTTCTTGTCCTTCAGGATGAGAGTCTTCAAATCATGTTGCCCTTTGGCCAAGTTCAAGAACATCTCTTGGAATTGGGCATTCTGTGCTTGAAGAGCTTTGATGGCTTGATCGGTAGGTATTTCAGAAGTCATTTTGTGCTAAAATAAACAGCGAAGAAGATGAGAAACCTGTAATGATACCTGTAATGAGGTGCATGATAATGGAATGCGTATGAAATGATTTCAAAGACTCTGGGAGATTTAAATTTGCAAACCAAGAAATAAATAAACTTTATTAGATTAAACTTGTAAAATGTTTAACGATGCCTTCAAGGCGTTACAAAAGAGATAAACTGGAAAAAAATCTAAACTAGAAAAAAGCAAAAATCGGAAATCCCATGGTCGCTTTCCATTCGTGATGACGTAATCATTGATTGTCCTTTCATTCTCAAGTTTCCTCGTGAGCTTCAAGATCTTCCTTTCCTGCTCATGATACTTCTCCCGGTAGGTATCCCTTTCTTCCTTCAGCTGAATCCAGGATCTCTTTAATGCCCCAAGATCAGTAGGCATGTAAGGATAAAGGAATGTATAAGGAACACCTTCTTCATTAGTATGCTCCACAATCACTAGCAACACAGCTTCATAAAGCTTCCCAAGCTTCTGAGCCCGAGCTCGGACCCACTGGAGGTAAGGTTGCATAGGGAGAGAAGTCTTTGGTCCTAGCTCGTGAGGGTCAGACCTGTTCACCATGCCCCAAGCTCGTATAAACCTGCGGCGATGCTCGTCAGCGTCCTCCTTGTAGTCAAAGACAATATTTGTAAGAAGCAGCTCATGAGGACCATCTCTCCGAGCGCAACCAAACTGTCGTAAAGCTAAACAAGGACTGTAGGTTATTCCCCCTCTAATTCCAAGAAACGGGACATTAGGGTATTCCCCACATCGATCAATGATAGCAACACCTTCCATATCCCTAGAACTCTAAAGAATGTCTGTATGGGCAAGGGATATTATCTTGTGAGACCATCCTAAACCTTTCTCATTCTTCAACACATATTTGGGGAGGTGCAAAATAAACCACCTCGCCAACAGTGGCATGCAACACATGAGGGTCCCTCTTCTACGCGCCGTACGAGTATAAAGGGCATGCAAGATATCACCCAAAAGGGTAGGTACAGGATTGCGAGACAAGAAGATCTTAATCGCATTCACATCTATAAAGGAATCTGGATTCGGGAAAAGAACCAAACCGTAGATAAGGAGAGCCAAGATGTCTTCAAAATCCTGAAAGTCCAAATTATCCCAGAACAGTTGAGCTTGATCCATCATAAACTTGGCTAAGAAACCTTTAACCCCGCTTCGTGTCTCCTAGTTGGATACTACATCAGTCTTTTCAAGTGTAAAGTTGAAGAAATATCCTCTGTTCTAGGAGTTTCTTCTAAACCTGTGAAGGGCATCTGCTCAAGGATGGATATGCCCAATAAGTCAGAAAACTATTCCAAAGTGGGAACTAGATGATAATCCGGGAAAGTGAAGCAATGATGCGCCGGATCAAAGAATTGGAAAAGCACACTCATCATTTGCTCATCAAACCTGGAAGTAACCAAGCTAAGAATCTGACCATGTCTCCTAATGAATGAAGAAGTATCAGAAACTCTCGAGACTAAATATTTGAGTTGAGTAGGTATTTGCACAAAGCTAACTCGGATGGTGTTTCTGCGCATGGAAGCCATAATCTGAAAAACAGAACAAAGATAAATCCCCTCGGTCCTTGAAATGGTTAGTCTAATGAAGTATGCATGCTATGTTATGATGCATGATGTCATGATAAAACACACAACAGGTATAGCAGATAACAGATATGGTAAAGGCAAACAAGTCACACAATAGCCCCTTAAGTTCCAAGCTTGCATGGAGTCTAGGTACTACCCTCTTGAAGTTCAGTTGGTTTCAACCTGTCCTAATAATAGTAACCGGGTTCTAGAGGTTCTCAATATCACTGACCATCCTCCATCGGTAATGGTTTTAGCTCACGCAATCTTTTCTTGCAGCCGGAACTATCTCGAGAGTATGGTCTCAATGAGTGTAGTATCGAGTATCAAGCAGTTCCCAGCTTTACACCAAGACTGGCTAACTCACTACTTCCTATGGCCAAGTTGGTCAATTATAGGTTCTAAGGTCAGTTGATGCTTAACGACCCATATAGCAGCCCCGTATTCTCCTCGTTTCTCCATAAGGGATACCAGTACCAACCAATGTGCCCCATCAACGTAGCTACTACTTCAACCGTATCGGTCTACGCTGTACAGTTGCATCACAGTTTATTGCTACTTACCTAAAAGGTGTCCCCCATATCCAGGTTAGGATCTATAGTAACTCCCAATACAAAGCCCTCAAAGATAAAGCAATCAAATCAAACAACAGAAGCAAATATGATGAACTAATCCTAAGGTATACTCCACTTATATATTCCCCAGCAAAGTCGCTAATTTTGTGATACGGTGGCCAAAACTGGACTGTTTGAAATGTTGGTTTGCATTTTGCGTTTGTTTTCGCAAAATGTCGCAGTAAGCAAGAGTCGCCACCGACTTTTATTTTATCCAACTGGAAAGGAAAAAAGCACAGAAAAATTCCTTTTTCGAGATTTTGAGTACGGGGGGTAGATTATAGAAAGGGAAGGTATTAACACCCTTTCTATCTGTAGTTATCTACGGGCTCTTAGGTACTTGCTCATCATTTTTAAATTTCTTGTGTGTGTTTGATTTGAAAAAGTTTTTGTTTTACTTCGATTTAACCCTTGTTTCTGTCTTCAAGAGTGTTACGAAGTTTTTTTGAAAACTTTGTTTGAAAAAGAGTGTAAGTGTAGAAAAAGTTTGTTTTGAGCAAGTACCTACTAGCATCTACCTACTCGAAAAAAGAATTGTTCTATGTTTGTTTCCTTTAGACAACGTTATCCTACTATTAGTGAGTAGGTAGCACCGTCTTTGGAATTTTAAGGGTCAATTCAAAAGGGACGTACGATCACTAAAGCAATGTTAGGACGTCTTAGTAATAACCGTAATGTCTTAAGATCAATCTCCGAGGCAACATATCCGAGGCAACCATTCCGAGGAAACTTTTCCGAACAGGACTTTGATCTTTGTTTAGACAAGAGAGCTACCACTAAAATATCCTATACTTAATGATCGTTTACCGAAGGCAACCGAAGTGAGAGTATTCCATAGGAGTGCGCATGTGCGAGTGATTCAATTTCAAGTTATTATCTTTGCACATTTAGGGTTTGCTAACTGTTTTAAATTTAACATACATTCTTGTCATGCAACCCTAATATCATACATCTAACCGTTAATATTTTGCGGAAATTATAGTGCGGAAAGTAAAGTTACGCTATTACAACGCTTCGGGTATTAATTACATAGCCAAAAAACCCGCTAAAACGATAAATAAAAGGAGAAAGTCCTAATTAATCTATTATATCCCATGAGCAATTACATCAATATTATAAAAATAAATAAACGCGCGACAAATAGAGAATGAAAGGAAATTAGGGTTTTGACCCCGTCTAACCTAATTAAAAGAAAAAATTATTTTTGGTTGTTTTTTATTATTTTAAGAAAAAAGAATAAGGTTTTAAATTAAATGCAAACCTAATTACTAATTAAATTAAATTAAATTAAATAATTAATTTTGACCTATTTTGTATTTTGGTTATTTTTAAGAAAAAGAGAAAATAGAAATTAAATTAAACTAAAACCCTAATTTTCTAATTGTTTTTAATTTATTTACAAAAGGAATTAAAGTTACCTAATAAATTAAATAAACTAATTAAATTAATTTTTTTTAATAAAAGAAATAAACTAAATCTAATTGGATGACAAATTATTTTTTATGATTTTTTGATAAAAGGAATTAATTTTTATGTTAATAAAATAATTAAATAAATCAAATAAAAGAAAATATAAATGAAAAGGAAAAGAATATGGGCCTGAGAATCAGTAATTTGAGGGTGTGAATAACGACTTTCTGGGCCCAAAACAAGCTGACCCACGTTGACTTCCTGGATTCCATGATGTGCGTTGACTGGGCTCCATGATAGATCCTTGTGCAGTTGCCTTCAAATCTGGCTTCCTGGAGATCCAATGATGGATCCTTGAGGGCATATGGTGGACCTCACGCTTTGTGGGATATGGAATCTGTAAAGAAAATTCAAGAAAAATGGCAAATTTTTGGAGGCAGGGGTCGAACCCCTGACCTCATGCCATACAATGCCTTAGCGTTCCCTTGGTTGCCACTGGGCCACTTGATTTCATTTGTTAATATATGAAACAAAAATAACAAAATACATAAAGCGAAGCTGGCTACCAAACACGCGCCAAATTTCAAACAGGCGAATGGGATGATGCCACGCATGTCATCTTCTTCCTCTCTCCGTTGGTAAAAGTCAGAGACTTTTACCTACAGACATAGGGCTGTCACTACAAACCCTGCATATCTCAAAATCGCACACAGGCATGATAAACAAAATCTAATGGTATATATCAAATTGCCTTGGCCTGCTGAGCATCATGGTGCCCTTCTTGTGGATTAATTTTGCCTGTATAAAATGATCCTAAAATGAGACACAAAACCCTAATAATGGCAAATCTCTATAGAGTTAGAAAAAATGCAATTAATTGTTATGAATAGCTTGCAAATGCTTCAAGTAACAAGAATATGTAGGTGATTCATGCTATAAGTTCATAAATCATGTGATTTGATTTCAAGAAAAAAGCCATGGTCGTGGATCACTTACAGTGAGTTATAGCGCTGGAAAATGCTTGTTCTTGATTGGTATAGGTTCCTTGTATGTTCAGGATACGAATAGGATGGCTTAGGAAGCTTGAAACTGCCTGGAAGTATCAAAATATATTATCACTTTTCTTTAGTTTTTTTTTCAAGTTTGGTTCTCTTTCTACACGCCTCTAAACCTTGTTCTTTTTGTCTGCAACTGTTCACTATATATCACTGATTGCATTAGGGTTACAATTGTGCTCTCAATCTTTATCCATTATGATCTTTGATCATGATTTGATTCACTTGAAAATCTTTCCAAAATAGGCCAAAATCAATATTTTTATGCACACCTATGCCTTGCACGATTTGATTCACTTGCTAGTTGTATATGGGACATGTAATATGCACCAAATCTCAAGACTTAAATGGTTTGGATATTTTCATGATTTATTTTGATTTAAATTGATTTAATTGAAATAAAAAATCAACATAAATATCAAAAATAAGATAAAGACAAGTGGAAAGAGATAGGGCTCGTGGACCATGCTACCAACTCAAAACAAGTGCAAAAAGTTAGGCCCATTTAACAAGAATTGCAATTTGAGGCACTTTTGACTTTTGGCAATTTTGCAAAAAGGGTTAACTTCACCAATGCATAACTTCCTCAATTTTGACTCTTTGAAGGTGTTCTTTGACTTTTTAGAAATCTCAAGATGTACTCTAAGCAACCCTTTTGGTCTCATCTCAATTTGGTCTTCCATGTTCAAGTATGAAGCTTTGACAAAAAAGCTATTTTTGTTGACTTTCCAAAATGACCTATAATGTCCAAATTCATAACTTCTTGTGAGTGCATATTTTGAACTTGGGAGATGAAGATGGATTGTATAACATTGCATCCTCTTCAAAATGAGCTTTGGATGGGTCATTTCTCATAAAGTATGAGAAAGTTATGCTTGGTCAAAGTTGAGTTGACATTTCCTACAAAACCCTAATTTAGCAACTTTTGGGTTTTGATGAATTGTGAGCAATCCTTGAGGTATCATGATCAACCCTTGATCAAATGGTGAATAATACTTCAAAATAAGGATTTTTATCAAAAATCTTGAGGTTTGACTGTATGTGGGCCACAATTGACTTTTGCCCTAACACAGTCGATTTTCAGGCCTTTGAGCAGTTGACTGAGCAAACTTCCTCTACAAGGCTTGAAACTTGACATGGATGATCTTGAGAACATATTAGTACAATGGTGAGAATTTGAGACTCCTTGGACCCAAGTATCTTGATGCAACATGAAACCCTAATTTGAGGTAGACTGCCTTAGGAGAGAGTTTGTCTGGTCAACCCTTGGACTTCCTTGAGCAACTTGAGGATCCTTCTTGAAATGTTTTGAGAAATATGGGAGGGAAAATTTTGGGGTATAACAGTTAGTTGTATGCAATGTCATGATGTATGAAATGCATGGTGTAATGATTTTCTCAAAATAAATGAGATTGTGTCGTATGTATTGTGTTGTCAATGTTAAGACGTATGGATGCAATGTATGGACACGTTAACTGTTATGATGAAGTGTTGCTAGGGAAAATAAATCCTCGAGTGCCGTTGGGTACAAAGGATGTAAGTCTTCATGTTTTAAAGTTGCTTATGAGTTGATGAGCTTCTATTTATTAAAGGAAACACCGTGTATTGCTTGTGGACATTGTGAAATCCTGTTGGGGAATCCTAAGAAATTGGGCGACTTTCACTGGGGAATCTTAAGAGTGGTAACTGGAAGTTTTGTTCTGTCGGGGACGTGAGAGATCTCGATATCATTAAGATGCACACTGTGGGGGATTTTATGTAATAATCTAAAGATATTATCCTATTTCTTAAAGCCATTAGTGATTGTCTTTCTATTTTATGTTCCTTTTTTATTCATTTGTAAATAGTAGTTACGCTCAAATGTATATGTTCAAAAATAAATCATTGGACGTTTTTCGCAAACAAAACACAGAAAAAGGGATATCTTTGTATTGACTTGAATAAGTATTTTTGTACAATGAGACGAACATCTTAATAAGAGAATGTCGTTGTAAAAAATGAAAGTTTGATACAAAGAAAAGATAGCTATGTGAAACAATCCCATGGGGTTCCCATTCTGCTATAGCCTTCGTGTCTTTGAGCGTCTTGTCCACTTGCTGCCTTGTCCGAAGTTGATTGGATTGATTAGACCCGTTTGAGCTTGTCAGACGATGCTAGAGGTTGTCTGTAAGGTGATCCAACGGAACATAGTCATACGCTTTAATTCCCTAACTTTTCCTGGACCTCCCTTTCGGGTTTTCAGTCCACCGGGATACCCTTTTTTGCCCAAGTCGCCCTTTTGGGTTTTCAACTTGTCGAGTGTATAGATTTTTTGTTTTATCCATTATTTTTGCCCGAACCTTTGTGGTTCGTCGTGATTCCCTTGTTTTGCCTAGGTGTGTCAACCTATTAGGTCTCTTATACGTAGTATCTTTTGACTATGTCCGCGTTCACAGGGTGCGGCAGTTCATCGCCATCCATAGTGGTTAAGATTATTGCTCCACCAGAGAATATGCTTTTGATCACAAATGGTCCTTCGTATGTAGGAGTCCATTTGCCCCTGGGATCACCTTATGGTAATATGATATGCTTGATTACCAAGTCACCAACCTGATATACCTGATGCATGACTTTCTTGTTAAAAGCTTCAATTGGTAAGACATCTTCCATGTCGTATACCAAGGAAAAGAGAGTTGCCCCTGTTGATGTGCGCACCGTGGTACGGTAACCATGGAGAGAGAATGGTAGCATCTCATGCCAGTCCTTGTAGGTTACTGTCATTTTTTATATGATCTTCTTAATGTTCTTATTTGCAACTTCGACAGCGCCATTCATCTTTGGCCGGTAAGGGGAAGAATTATGGTGTTGGGTCTTGAATTACGCGTATAGTGCGGTGATCATAGTATTGTTGAGATTTGTACCATTGTCTGTGATGATTCTCTCTGGGATGTCGTACCTATATATGAGATTCTGTTTGATGAAACAGGCCACAACATTTTTGGTAACGGAAGCGAAAGAAGCTGCCTCAACCCACTTCGTGAAACAGTCAATGGCCATCAAGATGAAGCGGTGTCCATTAGAAGTTGTAGGTTTGATTTCTCCAATCATATTGATGCCCCACATCGCTAATGGCTAGGTAGCAGTCAAGACATTTAGAAGAACTGGAGGCACGTGCACTTTGTCAGCATAGATCTGACATTTGTGGCAGGTCCGTGAATGCTGATAGCAATTCGCTTTCATGGTAGACCAGTAATACCCTTCCCGTAGAATCTTCTTAGCCATCGTATGCCCACTGGAATGGGTGCCAAAAGTGCCTTCATGCAGATCAGCCATGATCCTTTCTGCCTCATCCTTGTCTACACAACGAAGCAAAACAGAGTCATGGTTGCATTTGTAGAGAACGCCATTACTGATAAAGAACTTAGCAGAGAATCTCCTAAAGAACTTTTTATAATTGACTGAAGCTCCTTCCGGATACTATTGAGCCTCGAGATACCTCTTGACTTCATGGAACCAAGGTTGGTCCACTACTTCTTCAGTATCGATCTCGTGACAGTAAGCTGGTTCCTCCATTCGTTCAATGGTGATCTGGGGAGCCTCGTTACCCCCCTTGAGTTTAAACATGGATGACATTGTGGCTATCGCGTCCAGTAGTTGATTTTCCTCTCGTAGAAAATCTCAAAGGTAATTTCCTCGAAATGTGGGATTAATGTCAACACATGTTCTCTGTAGGAAATGAGATTAGGGTGCTTCGTATCTCATTCTCCTTTGATTTGACTGATGACTAAGGCTAAATCTCCAAATACACTTAAGTATTTGATTCCTAAATCTAAGGAAGCTTTGAGACCAAAAATAGACGCTTCGTATTCTGCCATGTTATTTGTACAGTTGAAGCAAAGTCTTACGGTGAAGGGAGTGTGTTATCCTTCAGGGGATATAATTATAGCACCTATGCCATTGCCGAGTGCGTTGGAGGCTCCTTCAAAAACCAAGGTCCATTGGGATCCTTGTTCTGGTCCGTCATATGGTCTGAATTCTTCAAAATTGCTTATCATCATGATGTCTTCATCTGGGAACTCGAATTTCATGGACTGGTAGTCATCCACAGCCTGATGAGCAAGGTGATCAGCTAGCACACCACCCTTTATTGCTTTTTGGGTAGTGTACTGAATGTCGTATTCAGTCAGAATCATCTGCCATCTTGTTATTCTCCCAGAGAGGGAAGGCTTCTTGAATATGTATTTAATTTGATCCATCTTGGATATCAATAAGGTAGTATGAGTCAACATATACTGTCTCAGCCGGCGAGCAGCCCATGCCAGAGCGCAACAAGTTTTCTCAAGCAGTGAATATCTTGTTTCACAGTCAGTAAACTTTTTGCTCAGGTAGTAAATAGCATGCTCTTTTCGGCCAGACTCGTCATGCTGCCCCAGCACACACCCCATTGAATTTTCCAAGACAGTTAGATACATGATCAAGGGTCTTCCCTCAACTGGAGGCATCAAAACAAGAGGCTCTTGTAGGTACTCTTTGATCTTGTCGAAGGCAACTTGGCATTCATCATTCCATTTGACAACTTTATCTTTCTTCAGTAATGTGAAGATTCGTTCACAAGTAGCAGTTAGGTGAGAAATGAATCTAGCAATGTAGTTTAGCCGTCCTAAGAATCCTCTGAATTCCTTCTCAGTGCGAGGAGCAGAAATTTCTTGTATTGCTTTCACTTTGGCAGGATCCACTTTGATACCTTTACCGCTGACGACGAAGCCTAGGAGTTTATCGGACCTCACCCCAAATGTGCATTTATTCGGGTTCAACCTCAGCTTGTATTTCTTCAGCCTCTCAAACAGTTTCTGCAAATGGTCAAGATGTTCCTATTCAGTTTGAGATCTGGGTATCATGTCGTCCACATAGACCTCTATTTCGTGATGTATCATGTTGTGAAATAGAGCTACCATGGCACGCTGATAGGTTTCCCCAGCATTCTTCAACCCGAATGGCATAACCTTGTAACAGGAAGTGCCCCACTATGTGACAAAGGTCATTTTCTCCATGTCCTCAAGTGCCATTTTTATTTGGTTGTAGCCTGAGAATCCATCCATGAATGAGAACACTTTATGTTATGCGGTATTGTCAACCAGAACATCGATGTGGGGAAGTGGGAAATCATCCTTAGGGCTTGCCCTATTTAAATCTCTGTAGTCCACGCACATGCGTACTTTGCCTTCATTTTTAGGCACTGGAATAACATTGGCGACCCATTGTGGATAGGAGGTAATGGCTAAGAATCCAGCGTTGAATTGTTTCATGACTTCAGCCTTGATCTTCTCTAACATGTATGGCCGCATGCGACGGACTTTCTGTTTTACCGGAGGGCAGTCTTCTTTTGTCGGTAGACGATGGACCATGATATCAGCATCAAGTCCTGGCATGTCTTTGTACGACCAGGCGAAGACCTCAACATAGTCATGTAGCAACTGAATTAAGCGCTTCTTGAAACTAGATTCCAGATTGGCTCCTACCATGACTTCTTTCTTGTCCTCTTCGGTACCCAAGTTAACTCTGTCCACTGGTTCTTCGTGGGGCTGTATGGTCCTTTCTTCTTGTTGTAGTAATCTGGCTAGTTCCCCTGGAACTTCACAATCTTCCTCACCTTCGCCATTGGCTTGGTAGATTAGATTTTCAGAGTCACAAAAGGTCATAGCAGAATCGTTACCCATGGGATCTCGAATGGATGTAGATCTGCATTTTGAATGTGAGTGTGTGTAAGATTATAGCTATCTTTGAAAGAAATAAAAATGTATAAAAAGAAAGACAAAGAGCACAAAGGTTGTATGCAAAAAATCCAATCTTCTAGGTCACAATTGTCATCATCATCATCATCATCCTCCACTGCGTTGACTCTGTGGTTGCTGATCTTCAAAGGTGATCCCCCGGTGCGATCACGACGAACAGCTTTCTGGGCTCCTGATGTGAAACCCAAACCAAATTTGTTAGATTTGTAAGGGATATCCGGGAGTTGGCCCCAAATAGTATACCCACCTTCTTCGATCACTTCCTTGGCATCATTCAGAGAAGACATCTTTAGCGGAGGTCTTGTAGTCTTTGGGACTTGGGAACAGTCTTGGTAGTTGCCACTGCTTATGGGACTTCCTCGAAATGCTGAAATGGAGTTTCAATGAATTCACCATCCAATTCCACATATCTGAAGGAGTTCAAGTGACGGACCATATATTCCTCTTCTCTATGGACAGTGATGATTTTTCCCTTGGTTGGGTATTTTAGCATCTGATGTAATGTAGAGGTAAAGGCACCAGCATTATGAATCCAAGGTCGGCCCAACAAACAGGAATAGAAAGGGAGAATGTCCATCACGTAAAAATTTGAATCAAAGGTTTGAGTTACAACTTTTATGGGGATGTCCACCTCCTCATGCACCATTCTCTTTGAACCGTCGAAGGCCCTTACCACTATGTTGCTGGGTTTTAAGGTCAAACCTTCACAGTCGAGTCTATCCAAAGCTTTCTTAGGTAGCACATTCAAAGATGAACCATTATCAACCAGGACATGGGCCAAAGTTGTGCCCTTGTATTCGACAGAGACATGCAATGCCTTGTTGTGCTTCCTCCCCCTAGGTGTCAGGTCAGCATCGGAAAAACCTAAGCCGTTGCCAGCGGTTAAACTGGCCACACAGCCTTGGAATTGATCAGCATAGGTTTCTTGTGGCACATGGGAAGTTTTAAGAAATTTCACCAAGGCCTTCGCATGAGCCTCAGAGTACAACAATAAATCCAGCATGGAGATCTTTGACGGAGTCTGCCCTAGCTGTTCAACTACATTATAGTCGCTTCTCTTTATAATTTTTAGAATTACTTCCATCTCCTTTTGGGAGGCCTCTAGGATAGATACTGATTGCGCCTTCATCCGGACAGGCTTAACCAGAATTCCTTTGCCCCGAGTCTCGCTCGACTCAGTGATAAGGGTGTCAGTAGGAGTAACCACGGGAATTGTAGTAGTAGGAACAAAAGCAGGGATGATCACAGGACCGATAACAGTTTTTGAAGGAGCAATATTGCGAGAGAGTACTCTTCCACTTCAGGTTATGTTGCTGGTTCCCGCAATGTTGTCGATGTCGGGGTCAGCCTTTTCAAGAATTGAGTCTTCATCAGTCAACCAATCTTGCTTGACGCCGTGATAGTAGACGTCGCCCCCATAGTTCCATGGGACAGTTTTATCTGATGAGTACGGGATCAGCCCTGGCATAGTAATTATCAGTGGAGTCACTTTAGGAACTGATGTAATCCTAACAGGTCTTTTGGTGGAGACCCTGGAAGGATTGGCAGAAATGGTTACTATTGAAATATCATTGTAAGAAATGGTTGGAACGGGAGTCTTTTCAAACAAAATCTCTTTGTCATCCATTAGGCGTTGGACACCTGCTTTCAATAAATGACAACTAGTTGGTAGGGATAAACAGAGGTGGAAGCCTTTGCCACAGCTCGGAAATAAACCGGCTTTCAACAGGTTCCTTTTGACAGTCAGGAGAGGAGTAACAAGTTCATCAACAACAGTAACAAACATATCATCTTCAACAGTGTTAACATCATGGTCATGCTTGGGCATAGGAGCGGTGATAACATTTGGGATCTCTGGAGCATCAAATTCAATTTCTTTGTCTTCGAGAAGGTCTTGTACCTTATTTTTCAAAGGCCAACAGTTGTTGGTATCATGGCCTGGACTTTCTGAATGGTAAGCACAATGAGCATTAGGGTGGTAATGAGGAGATGCGGTGTTGGGATTCTTCGGGGCTTCCTTCAAAGTTACCAGATTAGATCTCAACAAATGTGGCAGAACTTGAGATAGTGTCATATTAATCCAGGTAAATTGTCTTACCGGTCTTTCTGTTCTAGGCTGATTGTCCTTTGTTGAGTAGGTGCAGCCTTAGGGATCATGATAGCCCCCACCATTGGACAACGTTCAATTCTATCCTGATTCCTTTGAGGATACACAACACCAACTTCTTTCTTCCCAATAAATGGTTTTCTTACGGCACTGGAGGATGCGTCTTTTTGGATCTTCCCACTCTTAATCCCATCTTCCACTCTTTCCCCTGTCAAGATTAGTTTAGTGAAGCCTGCTGAGGAGCTTCCAATTAGATGATTAAAGAAAGGATGGACAGGGTACCCGTAAAGATGTCCACTAGCTCTCTGTCAGATAGGGGAGGCTGGACTCTTCCTGCTAAGTCCCTCCATTTCTGAGTGTAGTCTTTAAAACCTTCGCTTGAACCCATAGCCATATTATGGAGTTGAGTACCGGTGGGAGCAAGGTCTGCATTATACTGATACTGTTTATAAAAATCAGCGGCAAGGTCTTCCCAATTATGAATATTGGCCCTTTCTAGTTGGTAGAACCAATCTAGATGAGTCCCGGATAGACTATCTTGAAAGAAGTGGACTCACAAATCTCTGTCAACAGTATCAGGCTGTATCTTCCTCACATAAGATCGGAGGTGCATCTTGGGACACGAAACCCCTTCGTACTTAGCAAACACTGGTGCCTTGAATTTTCGTGGAATCACAACCCCAGACACCAAACCCAGCTCTTCAAAGTCCAGCCCGGGCACTTTCTGAATTTCCATCGCACTTAGACGCTCTTCCAGATGTTTGTATTTGTCGTCAGCTGGGGGATACTGCTCTTCAGAGTATTCTTCTTCTTCTTCTTCCTCTTCAGATTCTGGATGCACAGTCACTTCCTTGCCTTTCCCTTCTTAATTATCCTTTTCACCATATGACGTTGCAAAGTCTAGGGTTCGTCTGGCTGGCCCTGGGAACCTTCTTCCTAGATTCAAAACTCTAGTTGTTTTCTTTGATTTCTTATTCTTTTCTTCAATCAGCAAAGTTTTCAAATCCTCTTGTCCTTTGGCTAGAGTCGAGAACATCTGTTGAAACTGAGAATTTTGCGCCTGGAGATCTTTTATTGTCTGCTCGAGATCCATCTTACTGAAATAAATAGTAGAAAGATGAGGAGACTTGTTGTAAGAAACTTGCTTATGTTATGATGAATGGAGATGCATATGCAATGATTTCAAGGAAATTAGAGATTTAAATTTGCTTTAGACTAAAAAGGAACACATGTTATATTAATAAATCAAAGTTTGAGTACATCATGCCTTCTTTGGGCTTACAAAGAAATACAAAAAACTCTAAGATAAAAAAGTTGTACGCATCCTCTTTGGTGCGATGTAGGCGTTCAGACTCCGCTCCTCATGAAGTTGCTTAGTGAGTTCCAAAACCTTCTTCTCGCTGGCGTAGAATTGGGCCTCGAAAGTGTCTCGCTCCCCTTAAGATGTATCCAATCCCTTTGTAAGTCTTCAAGAGAGGTGGGAATGTCATAATGTAGGATAGTGTATGGAACATCTCCTTCCACAACATGCTCTATGATAACCGGGAGAATGGAGGGGTAAGGCATCATAAGACCTTGAGCACGAGCTCGTACCCTTTTGAGATAAGGCTCAAGAGGGATGGAATTCTTATTCCCCAACGTCTTGCTATCTACCTTGTTTAACATCCTCCAAGCTCGGATAAACCTCTGGCGGTGACCTTGATCGTCATTCTCGTAGTCAAATACCAACCCTTGAATAAGCATCTCATATGGACCATCCCTTCAGGCGTAACCAAACTGTCTTAAGGATAAGCAGAGGTTGTAGGTGATACCTCCTCTAATGCCAAATAAGGTTACATTTGGGAATTCTCCACAACGGTCGACGATAGTAACACTCTCCACAGATCGGGAACACCAATGAATATCTGAATGTCTGAGCATCATCAACCTATGTGACCACCTTGAACCTTGCTCGTTCTTCAATACATATTGGGGAAGATGCGAAATAAACCATCTTGCCAAGAGAGGAGTACAACACATGAGGATACCTTTTTCCTCATAGTACGAGTGTGAAAAGAATGTAGGATGTCTCCTAACAAAGTAGGCACCGGGTTATGAGACATGAAGATTTTGACGGTGTTTACATCTATGAGTTGGTCAGGATTTGGAAATAAAACCATCCCATAGATGAGGAGAGCCACAATTTCCTCAAAAGCTTGCAAGTCCAAGGAGTTCCAACAGTTTTGAGCTTTTTCAAACAAGAACTTGGCTAAGAAACCTTTGGCACCACTCTTTGTTTCCCAATTAGTTGTGACATTAGATGGTTGCAAGTGTAGGGCTTGAGCAATCTCTTCTGGTTTTGGATCTCTTTCCGTACCGTTAAAGGGTAGTTGATTGAGAATGGGAATCCTCAAGAGTTGGGAGAATTCTTCCAAAGTTGGCGCAAGTTGATAATCGGGAAATGTGAAGCAATGGTGTAGAGGATCAAAGAATTGGAAGAGCACCTTCAACATATCCTCATCAGTTTTGGAGGTAACCAAGTTTAGGAGGCAACCATGTCTTTCGGTAAATGGAGAATTCTTAGGAACCCTTGATGCTAACTCTTTAAGTTGAGGAGGGATCCTTACGAGATTTACTTGAATGGTTTTCCTGCGAATAGAATCCATGTCCTACAAAAATGAACAAAGATAAATCCCAAAATACTTGAAATGGTTAGTGAGTATGAGTATGATGTTATGATGTTTATGATGTTATGTACAAGTAAATATATACAAACAAAACAAACAAGTCCTTAGGTTTAGGCTTGTATGGAGTCTCATATGTAAGTACCCTCTTGAAGTTTAGTTGGCTCAAACATGTCCTAGCAATAGTAACCGGGTTCTAAGGAGCTCAATATCACTGGTTTGTTTCCTTGGGCATCGTTTCAGCACAAGCCTCTTTAATGGCGACCGAAATATCCCAAAAAACCAAACCTCAATGAGTGTAGTATCGAGTATCTACCAACTTCGGACTGCACCAAAGTCGGTCATCTCACTACGTCCTAATGGCCAAGTTGGTCAAGTAAAGGTTATAGAAGTTCGTTAGTGCTTCATGACATCACTCAGCGGCCCCGTATTCTCCTTGACTACTCAAGGGCTACCGATACCCATAAATATGTCACACTAACGTAGCTATTGCTTAGACCATGTCGGTATACCCCGCACAGTTTCCACAATGTATTGCTACTTACCTATAAGGTGTCCCAAATCCGTGTAGAGGATTCAAACCCAAACAAAGAACCAAAATGTAAAGCATACAAGTCAAACAATGAAAGCAAATAAATGTGATCTAACCCTAAGGTAACCCCATTTTTAAAATTCTCCCCAGCAGAGTCGCCAGTTCTGTGATACGGTGGGAGAAATGACTTTGTTGTTTTGCGTTTGATTGTAAATGTTGCGGTTAGCAAGAGTCGCCAACGACTTTTCTTTTATCCAAAAGGAAAGGTGAAAAAGCACAGGAAAGACCTTTGAGATTGTTTCTTGAGTTCGGGGGGTATATTATGAAAAGGGAAGGTATTAGCACCCTTTTAATCCATAGTTTTCCATGGGCTCTTAGTTACTTGCTAGATCTCTTGCTTTTGTTTGAAAATATGCTTTGTGTGGTTTTTTGGAAGTAATTTGAAAAGGCGCCATCGTTTAGGCGAACTTTATAATGATTCTCGTTTGTAAGAATGTATACAAAATGTTTGATCTTTTGAAAATGTTTTCAAGTTAGAAAGATGTTTTGAAAGTGTTGGTGTTTGTTTTGAAAATAGCAAGGATGTTTTTGGTTTTGAAATTGAGCAAGTAACTAGGAACATTCTACCTACTCAAAAGTCTTTCATGTTCATTTCCTCTTTCCTTTGACATTGTTATCTTACCATTGATTCGGTAAGTAACCCTATCTTTGAATGTAAAAGGGACGGGCGTGGGTCATCGTATAGCCATGATTAGCAATGTTGTAAGATATCTTAGCATTTTCTTTAGGGACTAATATCATTTTGAAAGGCAACATGGATAGCGTCATTGAGGGACTATGATCTTGTATTTTGTTTGTTTTTGCTAAGATACCTCACATACATAATATGGCCATTTTTGTAAGGCAACAAAGTGGATTTACCCTAGGGGTATATGTGTGCAAGTGTATTGGTTTACATGCTTGATTTGTCTTTGATTAGGGTTTGCTACTTGTTGGTTTTAATCTTTCCATACAAAACCCTAATTACTAGCATTTGTATATAAAGCATTTAAATTGCGAAAAATAAAAATATTAAACTATTACATCATTTAGGGGAGGGGTGTACAAATTACAAATGGGGAATTGCAAGAAATTAAATCTAAATAATTATTACAACCATATTGAATTTGAATAAATGTACAAAATTGAATAAGTAAAAATGCGAGATTGTAAATGTAAAAAGAAATGGGATTTTTGTTTGTTTTTTCATGAAAAGGGTTTTTGACTTAATTAATTAAAATAAAATAATTAACTAAAAATAAGAAAATTAAAATTAAGTTAGTAAAATAAATTAATTTAAAGAAAACAAGTTTTTAGGATTTTTTGTGAATTTAATTAAACTAATAAATAAAAATAATTAAATAAAAAAAATCCTAAGTTCTAAATTGATTTTAATTTACAAGAAAATAATATAATAATAATTAAAATTTATTATCTAAGTATTTTTTTTTTAAAAAGGGAAATTAATTTATTAAAGAAAATGTTTTTGTTCTTTTAGTTTTTTATGAAAAATAAACTAAATAAAAATAAACAATAAAAATATAAATATTTTTGGGTTTCTTTTTATTAGTAAACAAAAAAATGGTAATAATAATAATAAAGAAAATGAAAATAAAAAATAAAATATAAAGATAAGTCAAGGGGGGTTTGGAAATGATTTAGAGGGTAAAAAAAAAAGAAAGAGAGGCCCAAACTGCTAGCCTAACCGCTGCAAAAACAAAAAGATGTCAAAAAATATTTAAAAAATGTAAAAGGCAGCGCACTGAGGTTCGAACCCGTGACCTCTTGATTACCAGCGCGCAGCCTTACCACTAGGGTGGCTATACATCCTTTAATATAACTGAAATGATAAATATATAATACAAAACAAGTCTTAAATACACTTCATCTTCAACCTTCAGCCAGACCACCTGTAACTTCACCATTTCTCAACAAAAATAGAAAATGCAAACATGAAAGTTGTTCCAATTTTTCATATGAATCCAACCATATAAATATCATGAACTATAAATCAAAGATGAATGAGAATTTTTGAAAGTACCAAATTCTGACCTAATTATTTTCAGAGGTTCAGGTTCAAAATTCTAACTACTCAAGCAATAATAATAAAATCTAAGGACAAGGTTAGCTTCAGGACAATGATATCTACATTTCTTATTCACAAATAAACCATTAATGATGCTTGTATGAAGAGTTCAAAAGTCAAAAAACTCACCTTGCAAGAGGGTATCGTGTTTTGAGTTTGAGCAGCTTTTGATGAGTTCCAGTGATTGGGTTAGCTTCCTCAAGTTCCCAGGAAGCTAATGTCATGCTTAGCTTGAGCTAAAAGTGGCTAAGGAGTTATGGAGAAGTCAAGTATCAAGGTGCTGTTTTTGAAAATGGTGGATGATGATGGAGGTGTTACAGTCGTGTTGTAGGTGTTGGAATTGTTTGTGTATGTTATTTAGAAGCTTTTGAAAGTAAAAGACCAAGAAACGCACGAGCAAATTTGGAGATTTGATTCGAAACTCAGAAATGGAAAGTTTTGAGATGTTTTTGATGATTCTGTGTTTTAGGATGTTTTAGGGCTTGAGCATGCATCCATTTTCTTGCAAAAGACTTGTGTTTATGTATGGAAAAGGTTTGGATACTTGAGGTGGTCAGAAGTACAAGATCACGTGTATTGGCTTCTTGACTTGTTTTTGAAGTAAGGTTGACAAACATGGTTTCAATGTATAGTACAAAGCTATCTAGAGTGGTTACCAACTTTAAACAAGCTTATCTGACTTTGTAGAGGAAGTTTGTGAAGAAGGAACAAGTGTAAAGCTCAATGCAAGTTGAGTTTGCATAAAGCTTGCTTTATGTAAATGGCAATGGTGCCTTTGTGTCATTAATGGAAAATTAACTTGGATAAAGCTTGAATCAAGTGGATAATAGCTCAAAAGAAAGTGTAATATTCTGATTATAGAGAGATCTTGAGGTTTAGAGGCCTGCAAAGCAAGATTGTGCAGCATAGGTTTGGGATTTGAATTTTGTTCATCACAAAATTTGCCTTGTAAAACAACTCGAAACCCCAACTTCTGACCTTCGATTCTCCTTGCTCACAAATGATATCAAGGAGTTCTTGAATATTTTGGAAATCTTGTAATATGCTCTACAACCCCTATTTGAATCACTTTTGCAAAATCCAAATGGAACTATGTGAAACTTGGGTTAGAAGTTAGGTCAAAATCCTGACCTAAAATGTTTAAAATTTCACTGTGTTTTAGTTTCATGACCATGACTTCATGGATTAATAACTTGAGATCCAAGAATTTATAGGAGAATTTGTGTAAAGCAATATTGTAGATCTCATGGAGATATACAACTTTCATGTTGAAAGTTTATTTTGAATCGTCTTGCATCATGGTGAAAAATTGGCTCAAAGTTGTGAAAAAATATGAAGTTTTCAACACTTAGAAAAATTTCTAAGTTTGAAAACTTTGACTTTTCAAAATGAAATCTTGACTTTTTAATTTCTTGATGAACAAGTTTCATATTTTGACATGTTTTGATAAATTGTGATCTTTGACACTTGATTTTGACCAAAAAGTCAAAGTTTAACTTTTCAGTGTACAGTTGACTTTTGATCAGTTGACTGAAAATCAACTATCAATCAATTGATCTTGAGCAATGTTTTGAGTCATGTCATTAGGTCGAAATTCTGAAATTGGACTCTTAAGATCATGCCTTAAACCAATTAATCATTTGCTAGGTCAAAAATCAGAAATTGCCCTTTCTCAATCAAAACCTTAATTTTGACCATTTTGCCCTTTTGATGATTTGATCAAATTTCTTGAGGAATTATGGTCCAAACTTGATCAACTGATACATATGAGTTTATAATGTTTATATGGATAAAAAATTATGAAGTTTGACTGTAAATTGGCCACAATTGACTTTTTCCTCAATACAGCTGATTTTTAGGTCAACTGCACAATTGACTGAGCAAAAATGTTATCCAAGGCTTGAAACTTGACATGAGTAATCTTGGGGGTCCATGATGATCCATAAAAGTCATATTAGGCATTGAAAGTTCAGTTATCCTTGTGCAATCTCAAATCCTAATTCCAGTCATCAGTGCTTAAGGAGGTGTCTTGAGCTGATCAATCCTTGTGCAATCTTGAACCAAAGGAGATCTTGTGAGAAAATATTTGATAAATGAGAGGGCAAATTTTGGGGTACAACAGTTGGATATATAAGTAAGACTTAGAAGAATGAAGAGAACTACTAATTTACGAAAAACTTCACTGAAACGCCTCGGGATCCCTTTAATTTTGATGTAAATTCGATTTTTTCCTAGAAGCTTCCAAGAGCCACTCATTGCCATGCCTCGTGCACCAGCGACCAGTCATCGTCCTCGTCGGCCTCATGTGTTACATACCCACCAACTTTCACTTGATTCTTCTCTTAACCGCATCGTACTGAGAGGGGCCTGATATGATACCATATGTAATACCCATACTGCTTTCAGGGTTACCGACTGACCCCACAAACTAACACAGATCTTTTCAGCATGTTTTGTCCTCACTCACACATTTTCCAAAAAATTTCCCAAAAGTTCACCCATCCAAATACTGATCCAAGTCAAGCACGCTTAAATATTAAATTCTTAGTTGTTAGGCTACTTAAAAAAAGATGCATCTTGTTGGTATATGTAGTATCAATTAATCCTTATAAGTCTTCCTCCAACCATGCAGTCACATATATACACAGCCTTAGGATGCCTCTCATTCTGATGTGAATTCATTTTTTCCCTAGAAATTGTCAAGAGACGCTCATTGTCATGCCTCGTGCACCAGCGACCACTCCCCGCCCTCGTCGGCCTCAGGCGTTACACTCCTAAGAAGGTCAAACCAACACAAGTGACAATTTAACAGTGCGGTATCTTTCCTAATTTGAACATGTTGACAAAATTTTCTCAATTCTTCGACTTCAAAATCTCAAAATAAGTGTTTATAAAGACGTGTTTCCCCGAAATGAGTCATCCTATATCAAGTGCATATAATACAATGTGTATTGATATGACAAGATATCAGTTCGCGAAAACATTTTTCCACTGTGGGGTGCCCCACCTCAAAATCTAATTGATTGAATCATGTGTACTTAGTGGCTTTCTAAATCACTGCATTTTGTTCAAATTTATTTGAAACCGGGATGTTTTATACCACTGACATCACCAAAGTGGATAACTCATTCAACAAAGGAAGCTGAAACTTGGGTAGATCATTTTATGGATAGGATGCAATAAGTCACCAAGTTGACCAAGATTGAAAGAGAATCAAATAAACAAAATTTAAAGGTAGAATCACCCATAGATATAGATTTAGACGGTGACAAATGTTTTGATTCATTTAAGTTTTTCTCTAACAATGTATTTAGGTGGTTATACATGTTTTGTATGTAGTGCTGGATTAATATAAACCATGTCAAATGTATACATTTTCATAAATTTTAATGCATGTTTCAATTTTCCAAAATTGTTAACATTGTCGTGTGTTATAATAGGTTATATTTCTAAAACAGGTTATGTGTGAATAGTAACGGGTGAATTTAGAAATACATTTCTAAATTCACATCAAATTGTTACAAAAATGATTACAGAGATTTATTCGGAAATACGTTTTCAAACGCATCCTAATTTTACAAAAACAAGGCAGGGTGTATTCGAAAGTACATCTCTGGAATCTCCCTTGAGAGAGAATTGGGTTTCTAAGGTCCATATTGATATAAAACTATAAATATAAGTGTGATTAAACTTGTTATCACAAACACACAGAGAACATATAAAATGTCTCAATGTGCATATCTTGCTTTTGTCTACTTCAAATGCGAGAAGTCCCCTCTTCAGTTTAGGTTCGCAGGGATCACCCATCTTGTCGATCTAAAATCCAAACTAGAGAATTTGTATTCAGACAATCAAAAAGTTGTGAAACTCTATTATTGTTCACCCTTAATTGACAATAATGGGAAAATACAATTCAACAGGTTTGAGCTGAAGACGGGTGAAGATTTAATTGTTATGTGGAATGCATTTCACTATTATGAAACAAAAGGTCCAATCGAGTTGGATGTGAAGATTGCGAGATCGATCGAAAATATTCTAAACATGTTAAAATGTCCTACTTGATGATAAAATGTATTGTTCGATATACATTAATGATTATCTATGTAATATTTTATTTTTATGTATCTCATAATAATCATTAATGTTAATTTATCTCTATTTCTTTTGCTTTTGCATTTGTTTAGTTCGGTAGTTTCTAAAAATACACATCCAAAATATATAAGGTAATGCATTTTCGTAATAATTTGTTCATAGATTAGGATTTGGTTTAATTACAAATAGATTGTGTGTGAATTGGGATGTATCTGAAAATACATTTCTAAATTTCCAAAATAGTTTTGTTTTTTCACTAAAATGAAGGAGTAACTCTTAGAGTGGGAATAGCAGTTCCCAAACTTTATCAAATAATCATACATCAGGCTAAGACTTCAATTGAAGCCCCATCTTAGTAGTTGTATGCTTTTATGATCATGTCTTCGTACTCTTACATAATGGGATCAAGGTGAGGTGCATAAAAAAAAATTCACTACTGGTGTCTTAGTCTTTCCCAACAACTGGTCACGAGGGAAGTAACAACTGCGTGTGAATTGATTTGAAAAGAAATTATGTACAACTTAATAAATAGAACTGGGCAGCAGACAAATAGAGGGCATTGGATTGTTGATTGGTTTGGGAATCACTTGGCTCTCTAAATCCTACGGTTATTTTCTGATATATATATTTACTATGTATTCTAATGGTTGTATTTCCTTATTTCCTCTGTATTCTGTCAAGAAGTTCCTAGAGTATAATTAATAAATATTCTAGTATTAATGTTGTTTCAGCTAAGCAAATTCATATAACTTTACAGGACGATAAATAAAGCCAAGCACGTAAATAAATTGTGCTTCTAATTAACCAAATACTGATAAGAATGTTTCAACTCTCGGTAGATAATTCCATTGAGCGAACTCCAGCCAAACCAATATGGTGGCTTTTAGAGACGCAATGCAAAATGAACAAAATAGCATTGCAAACCAATGTGGTCTACATTATTTGCCAAAATTACAGTAATAACTGCTCGGCAAAACTAAATATCTGAAATTAAACCTCCAGTAGTTCAAAATCACACTGCAAAATTGAATGTATGGAAATATAAAAGTCACTAAGCAGTTGCTTCCTTCAGATATGCAATAAGATCAGCGCGTTCTTGGGGTTTCTTAAGACCGGGAAACACCATCTTAGTCCCTGGAATATACTGCACAAAAGCATGACATACACAGATCAGTAACATAGTGGTGGAAACACATTTCTCACTATTACTAAGCAATAATAGGAGTGGAGAAGTATATGGCCGGCTTGGATTAGCTTACAACATATGAAAACATCTCAATTGAAGTAAGTAATTGATTTTAAACGAATAAAGAAAACCTTGTTTGTTATAGGTAGTAATGTAAAATTTAAGTAAGAAAGCTTCTAAAAATCATGAGATTAAAAAAGCTCACTTCAATTTATGCAAAAAAGTTATAGGTTTTAAGATTTATTTCAATTTTATTTTGCTGAAAGTGTTCATTGAAAGGTTTGTCCAAATTCGTTGTGAAACTCGTTGAATAGATTAATAGTCAATCAATATAGAAATGCTAGATCGTAATTGTACCTTTTTGGGATTAAGCAAGTAATCATATAAAGTCTTCTCCTCCCAATTCACAGCCATGGCCTTGTTAGCTGCTGAGTAGGAATATCCGGGAGTAGTGCCTGATTGCCTTCCAAACAAACCATTCAGATTGGGACCTGAGATTGTCAACAAAGCAAATATTTTTAGTCTTAAATACACATAACCAAATTATCATTCAATAAGTTCATAAATGCAACAACTAAATTACATAGATTATGATAAAATTCAGTGCCAGCAAAAGCCTAATGAATAAGGTATACTGATATTATGTGCTGAAAACAGAAATCAACGAATTCACGATATTGTCCCTGCATACAAAAGTTTTAATATCCTCTGTTTTGAAAAAATTACACAAGTAAATCCGTCAAATCCATGTCCAAATCCATAAAATTGTAAATCAAAGTCATCCAACTTAAAACAGAACTACTTAATAATGATATTCTCAACGAAGATCTAAACAGATTTAAGTATCCAACAATAAATCTTATGCATCAACTTTCACTCGAATTTCAGGCGCAATTGTCTCAACTAACTATATTCTACCGCTAAATAATACAAACACAGATAATTTTCGCAGAAAAAAAAACAAATACATGCATTAACAATGAAGAATAACAATTAGATAACATAAACGCAAACTACATAACGTATGAATATAGATTAATCAAGGTTAAAACAATGCAAAATCACGAATCCAATTATAGATCTAAGCCTTATATTAAATAAACTCAAATCAAAAACGAAAAAAAAAAAATCGATCTAACCTTGTTTGTGGCCGGCACCTTTTTCTGCGGTGTGGCACTGAGCGCATTTGGTTCTAAAGATTTTATCTCCGGCTTTGGAATCACCGGGTGGTGCTTGTTCAAACGACGCCATTGCTTGATTTCTCCGCAAAGAAAAACGAGAGTTAGGTATTAGGTTTTGGGTTGGGCTAAAGAAAAGCAAGAACAATGAGAGTATTTATAATAGGAGCTGCGTTGGAAAATGGAACGCGGTCGCCACGGTGCATGCATATTAGTCCGCCCTAGCATTTTTGTCGACGTGGATCGTTTTGGCACATCAAATTCTTTTTTCTTAGCGTTAGCGTGAGGCAAAAGCCATGTTTGGTATATGGTTTTGGGTGGGCGTTGTAAAGTTTATGTTCGCATTTTTATTCTGCATGTGAAAGATATTATCAAAATTCACAATATTCTTGCGCGTATAATAATATTAATAATATAATAACATGAGACTTGATAAATTGACATTACATTGTCACACACTCAATAAACGACACTTGTCATGATAACTACTTCCAGTATTTTATAATTGGTTATGGTGGCAGCTATGTGTCGTATTGTGGAGGAAGAAGATGATGTGGACAAAGCTGACGTCCGGAGGGATGTTTGGAAAATTAACGCTCTTAAACGGGCGCGCTATTTCATTTGGCTGCTACAGTATGATGGCTTGTTGATCAATAAAAAGAAATATAGGATGAATTTTGGGAGTGTCATGTGTAATTGTTGTGGAGATGTTGAAGAGGATGTGCTCTATGTGTTTCGAAATTATATAAAGCAGTGACAATGTGGCTAACTGTAGTTTCTACTAACAATCGTGTTAATTTTTTTTGCAGGTGATTTGAAAATATGGACTCAAATGAACATGCAAAGAAATTTGAGGTGAAATGATACAGAAGATTGGAGTATTTTTTGGGCTAATGCGTGCTATTGGATTTGGAAGTGGCATAATCTTGAGATTCACAATGATAACTATCAAAGACGGGTGTGCATGATTTCACACATTAACAAAAGTGTTCGGGAGTATAGAGAGGCTTGACCTGCTTCTCAAATTGCCTCAAATTTTCGAAAGGTGGAACATGATATTAAGTGGGAGCCTCCTCTATTAGGATGGATCAAATTTAATGTTGATGGTGCATGTGACAATTTGTGTAAAGTTGGTTGCAGTGGTACTGTAATGGTTGATGCAGCAGAATGACTTTGAGGGTTCTCAAATGCGTATGTGGCCGAACTTTGGAGTGTTTATGAAGGCCTTCATCTTGCTCATGGCATGAGCTTTCACAAAATTATTATTGAGATTGACTCTCAACAAGTTATCGTGGACATCATCAGTATTGATGTATTAATAATATGCGGAGCAATTTGATTTCAAAAATCAAGAGGTTCCATGGCAATGGTTCATAAGTGAGTTTCAAACACTTTTATAGGGAAGTTAATATGTGTGCAGACGCTCTAGCTAAACATGACATTCATCTCCAAGGAAATACATGTAACTTTGTTGCGTGTCCCTTTTTCATTAAGCACTTGGTAGACAATGACTTATTTGAGGATCCTATATCCGTTTTGTAGTTGAATAGTTTTTTCTCTTTTCGGACTTCGGCCCCCTTGTAACTATATATATATATATATATATAATTGGTTGGCTTAATTAAAAGATATTGTTGGATAGGGTGTGTATACAATTTAGTTTAAATGCACTCTTAGGGCATGTTTGTTTTAGCTTTAAAAAAATAGATTTTTTTTATTTATATTTTTTAAAATAGATTTTGTAAATCTGTTTTTCAAAATATTATAAGTTTTTTTATATTCGTTTTTACTAAGTTGAAACACTAATTTTGACATCCTATACATACATATACATTATTGAAGATTAAAACATAGTCAAAATCGCAATTTTTTAAAAAAAATGGTATTTTAAAAATATTTTTTATGAAAATCTATTTGAAATAGCTTCAAAATTAAGTGATTTTTTGAAATTTTAATATCCAAAAAAAAGTTTCAATAAAATGATGAAATACCTAAAATAACATTTTAAGAATAACTATTCAAACTAAATTTTCATTTGAAGCTTTTATGAAAAGTTTTTTTGTAAATTTTTTTTGCACAAAATTATGTTACACTATGAAAATCATTTTTTTTTAAAGTCAAAACAAACGGGCTCTTAATCTCTCTATTTCAAGATTTTTAAGTTTTAAGCTAATGTTTGGATTTCATGAAATAAACAGAGTGTAATAAACCGGAGTGAGATGAAGCGGAGCGGAACAAAGATATCATTTTATTATTTGGAAATTTTAGGAGAGAACAAGGTAAGTTGTTCATTGCGCCTAAATCAGAGGGTAAGAAAAATGGTAGTAAGTGAATGGAATGAAATTCATACCACTCAATTCCGCTCCGCTCTATCTATTTTTAAATTATCCAAACAATAAAATATTATTTTATTCCATCTCATTTCGCTCTGCTCCATCGGGTTCCATTAATCCAAACAAAGTTTCCATTTTAAAATTCAGCTTTCTAGTCCCTAAACTTTACCTCATTTGAAATTTTGTTAGTTCTCCTCCGCTTTTGTCAGTGATTATGATACAAATTTATTTTTAATTATTTTTAATGATGTGTCAATGCTAATTGAGATGATTTATTATTAATTTTTTTTAATTATTTTAACTAATAAGTTAATACTTTTTAATAGTGTGATTTAAGAAATTTATTATTAAATAATTTTTAATTATTTTACTGAATAAATTAATAATTTTTAATAAGTTCATTTTAAATTAATTAAAATAATTTTTGGACTAAATTCCATTATATTTTAGCATGAGCTCAATAGCCAACTTCACATTTTTGTAAGTATGAAAGTGTTATATAAACACTAAGGACATTTAATGAAAAATTGATGTGAAATTTATTTTAAAACACAACTAGTAACAAACCCGTGCTATCGCACGAGTCTCGTCTGGATTCACATTACATTTATAGATTATTAAATTATTAAGTATGTTACCATGTTTTCAGTTGAGTATATGTCTCATGTAAACCATATTGACATTTAACTCCATATTTGTAGCAAGCGTCGGTCCTATCAACAAATCACGTCTGCATGAACAAATAGGAAAAATTATATACTTCTTGAAATACATGGAAAATGTACATACTATATATTTTAATTCAAAATAGATTTTTAATTTGAATCGTAAAGTATAAGATATAAAGTTTACCAACTATCAAAGTGCTTGAAAGACTTCCTTGTACACAACATTAGTAGTAGTAGAACACGGTACATTCTCCTTGTCATGAATTAGGATTTTTAGCCCACTTTTGCTCTTAACTCTTGAAATTGCAACATATAATTGACCATGACTAAACACAGGAGTAGGCAAATACAATCCAACACTATCAAGAGATTGACCTTGTGACTTATTAATTGTCATTGCATAGGAGACAATAATCGGAAATTGTCTCCTAATCAACTTGAATGGACAAGGTGAATCAGAAGGTGACATAGACATTCGTGGAATGTAAAAAATGTTACCTATCTTCTTTCCAGACATGATTTTTGCCTCAATGACATGATTTGCAAATCTTGTAACAATTAATCTTGTTCCGTTGCACAACCCATCGGCTTGGTCCAAATTTCTCATTAGCATAATAGGTGTACCAACCTTCAATTTGATCCTATGATTGGGAAGCTCTGACGTTCTTAATTTACTGAGAAATTCAGGAGTTAGAACTTCATATGCTTCAGTATAACTTGAATCTGTTCTATCAATGGAATCAAAACTCAAATACTCTTTCTCTTCTCCTAAAAAAAAGTTTAAAAGCAAAACATAAATAAATTAGTAAAACTATGTTCTTAAATATATATATATATATATATATATATATATATATATATATATATATATATATATATATATATATATATATATATATATATATATATATATATATATATATATATATATTATGAATGTAATAATACAGTAAATATAAAACACATGTACCTGGTATCAAGTCTAATACATAATGATTGATTTTGTCCACAACTTCAATGGTTGAAGCAAGAATAGCCCGGAACCCCAATTCTTTACTTCGTCGATGGCTGCAACATATTCCTTGTCATCGTTAAGAAAGCCCATTTCGAAGCATGCTTCCCTAAAAGAATCCTGAACTTTTCCACCCACAAATTTTATATCCTCATAGCATGTTGGACCTTTGACGACTGTTAGCATCATTCTCAAAAAATATAACTCACCCGTACTTGGAGGGACCCAAATAAGTCTGCCAATTGTATTTCCTCTTTTACGCGGTCTCCATCGACGGTATCTTTTATCATAAACAAATTTGGAAAGAAATTGTGAGTACGTCAAATTCTTTGCCTTTGGGTATGCTTTGTTTGCTTCCATCCATGCCGTAAACATAGATTCTTTCACAGTTGGTTTGTCAAGTACCTCATCTATCAATTCATAATCGGTATAATAAACAGAGTTGTCTCCTTCAAGATGAAAGAACAACCTTTCAACTGCGGGTGATCTACCATGAATAGGAAATGAAAAAAGTCCCCAACATGCCTCACTTGGTGAGATATATCTGCAATCAAGATATTGCTTGATTTCGTCAACCATTCTGACCGAGGGAGATCCATCACCGTCAGTTTGGACAACAGCAGTAGTAATTCTATCATACCCCTTGTTAATATACTTAAATAAGTATTTAACTGAAGTACTTTGATTACACCACTCCATATTGATGTGTGCTTGGAATTTCTTCAACAAATATGGATTGTAAGGAACTACATATCTGTTATCAAGTTTGTATTTAAAATTATATTCTTTAATATTAGATAAACTATTAAAAATATAATTTCCTTAATTCTCATATATTAAATATGACTTTTAGAGTGATGCATGTCAATTGATCCCCATAAACACCAACAACTATATGTTTAGAAATATATCATAAAAAATTATATTAATTCTCTTTAATTTTTCATATATTTTGTGTGTTAGATACTAATCACTAAAAACTCATACATATTAAATATGACTCTTTGGAGTCATACATGTTATATTATAATGAATAATATAATCCATTCTTTACTAAAAAATAATCGCATAAAATTTTCTTTACTTTTGAAAAAGTATAAAATCAATCACTTACAACTTTAAGCTTAGAGAAGTAATATTGTTAACATTAATTGTTTATCTCTAATTTACCTTAAGATGTATTTTCATCTATTTATTTTTCTTTTTAACACTTGCTTATAAGTAAAATTTGCACATTACATGAATTACTTTACTAATATCTTTAAAAAAATGTTATCTATATAACTATTTAATTATACTATTAATCTATTTTAATATTTTGAATGCATTGTTTATATATAACTCTTTTTATGTTGTCAATTAATAAAAGTAAAATAATGGAAATACGTAAATATTTTTTATGGAAAAAAAGTTAATATTTTTTAAATATTTTTTCATGGTTTTAGATAATGTAACATGAAAGTATAAATAGTGAATGACATTATATACCACATTTTAAAATAAAAGGAAAGTATCAATTTATATATTTGATAGATAATGAAAAATACAAATTCATTATATTTGATATAGAGAATAAATTATTTTAAAGAAATGTGTATAATAAGAGAATAAATTTACGTTATATATATATATATATATATATATATATATATATATATATATATATATATATATATATATATTAAAATGTAGCCATTGATGTTACTATTTAGACCTGTTACAAAATCTGTATTAAAATGGACACAGAGAATCAAAATATGAGAATGAAGAAGAATTGGAAAATAATACGTAACCTTTTGAAAATAATGGCTATATATAGGGTTTAGAATGCAGGGTTTAGAATGACTATATACAGGGTTTAGAATGCATGGGAAGTTGTGATATCTTGGAATATCAAAATAATCTATTCTAATTTCAATAATATACATTTAATCTTGTAGTGTAATGATAAATAGTGGGTATTTTTAAATCATGCAATGAATAATATTCCATTTAATTATAATAGATCTAATTTGTCCATTCCAATTCCTTCCTCATTAACCGTGAGTGAAACATTAGAATTCAAATTCTGTCAAAAAAAAACATTGTAATTCAAATATAAATAAATTAACCGTGAATGAAACATTGGAATTCAAATATAAATAAAATAAATTAATAAATCAAATAAATAAAAAAATAGTGTAAAATTATGATAGATTGACATGTCAGCAAAATTAAATGCCAAATGAATATGGTAACAGCATAGTGTTGCTAAGGTTGTTATGAAGTTTGTAAGATTGGGGCATCTTACCTTCCATAATACTTTTCCTCTGCTGTCGTGCTGAAGCAGCCAGTTGATTTGTAGAAACAATATTGAAACTCTTCATTGTACTTGAGTTGCTTGATGCAGATGCTGGTGAAGGTGAACTCATATTTCTTTCATTAAAGATTGATGAAGTTAAATCAGATAGTGGTGTTCTGATATTAACTAATACCTTTGAGAGTTTTCAATGGGATTGATTGTGTTTTCATCCGTTCTTCTTTTTTTTCAATCTTTTATCTTTAAGAATCTGCTTCCTTTTATGTCTTGCCATTGCTGCAACTTGTGGTTCCATAGTGTTGGTTAGGTGATGCAAAAATGAATGGGTAGAAAATCACTTTGATTGTATGGTTGTTTAATACAACATTCACAGTTCCAAGATTTTGAAGTAAAATACTGAAGTCAACAGAATACCAAGTTATTATTTTTGTGAACCATTTTAATTATTAATAATAATAATTAATAATAATAATAATAGCGTTAAATAGTGTTAAGTGTTATTTCAAAATTTAATTAAAAATGTTATAATTATGGACAATCAAGTACCAATAAGAAAATGTAACTTTCCAGATTCTAACCATTCTGCCAATTAATCTTGAATTGAAAAGAAAAGCAATGGTCAGAAAAAATTATTAAATTTTCATGATTACCATTTAATATTTTTTTATCATGATTACAATTATAAAGTTAATTTGAAAAGATTATGATATATTTTAGTTATTTCATAACCTTAAAAAAATTATCAAATCTCAATTGATTTTGTTTTGTTTTATTAACCTTTTTATAGAAATTGAAATAATTTATTTTAGGTCAAATAAGGATCTAAATAATTACAAAATAATATTTATTCTTACATTTATAGAATGATAAATTAAATATTTAATATAAACATTAGAGTTCTTATTTACTTTATCTTTTATATATTTATAATATACTTTTTTTGTTAATTTTATTAACAATATATTTATAGTTAACAATACATCCTTTAAACTACGTTATTTTTTTCAAGAATATAAATGTAACCTTTCAAAAAATATACACAAATATATTTAGAAGTCGGTAGAAAATTTTATCTATTATCAATCTATTAAAAGTAAAGTACCTGGAAATTCCAAGTCTAACCTTTTGATTAGATGTTATAACTTTTCTTATTCCAATGGTATAATAGACTAATCAACACTATGCTGTTACCATATTCATTTGGCATTTAATTTTGCTGACATGTCAATCTATCATAATTTTACACTATTTTTTATTTATTTGATTTATTAATTTATTTTATTTATATTTGAATTTTATTTATATTTGAATTCCAATTCCAATGTTTCATTCACGGTTAATTTATTTATATTTGAATTCCAATGTTTTTTTTTGACAGAATTTGAATTCTAATGTTTGACTCACGGTTAGGAAGGAATTGGAATGGTCAAATTAGATCTATTATAATTAAATGGAATATTATTTATTGCATGATTTAAAAATACACACTATTTATCATTACACTACAAAATTAAATGTATATTATTGGAATTAGAATGGATTATTTTGATATTCCAAGATATCACAACTTCTCATGCATTCTAAACCCTATATATAGCCATTCTAAACCATTACTCTTTCACTCCTCAATCTTCTTCATCATTATTTTCAAAAGGTTACGTATTATTTTCCAATTCTTCTTCATTCCCATATTTTGATTCTCTGTGTCCATCGTGACAGAATTTGAATTCTAATATTTGACTCACGGTTAATGAGGAAGGAATTGGAATGACCAAATTAGATCTATTATAATTAAATGGAATATAGCATTGCCTCTAGCAAACACACTACCCTAAGTTTCGTTCAATTAACATATTTATAATCTTTTTTAAATAGAATTTCTCTTCTCCTATAGAGAAGATAATAACCAACATGTTGGTGTTGATGTGCCTTCAAAATTCTAATTTATTTTGAATCGTTTTTATTTTTAATTGCTATAATTTTAGAAACAAATATTACAATTTTTAATAAAATATTTACGATTTATTTTTTTAAAGTACGACTAATTAATATATTTTTATACCATATTAAAAACAAATATTACAATTTTTTAATCAAATATTGGAGTACCATTTAATTCGATACTTTACCAATATATCTTTTGAATGGAGGCATTATTATCATTTATTTTTATTATACTTATATGGAAATTATTTTGAATGGTGACATAAATATATTTAATTTTTATATATGATTTTATTGCATAAAATATTATGATCAATAAAATTTGAATTCTCTTTTAATATTATAGGTTTGATATTGTTTCATATTGTAGGAATATTATATACATTAGAATATATAAAGATACGAAAAAAATTAAATCAAAACTTTACAAATATATCTTTTGAATGGAGGTATGAATATTATTTATTTTTATTATATATAGAAAATATTTTGAATGGTCACATTAATACATTTTATTTTTATGCATGATTTGATTTCAAAAATTTATGATCAATAAATTTTGAATGGAATTATAATTTAACCAATAAAATTTTCTACCGACTTCTAAATATATTTGTGTATATTTTTTGAAAGGTTACATTTATATTCTTGAAAAAAATAACGTAGTTTAAAGGATGTATTGTTAACTATAAATATATTGTTAATAAAATTAACAAAAAAAGGTATATTATAAATATATAAAAGATAAAGTAAATAAGAACTCTAATGTTTATCTTAAATATTTAATTTATCATTCTATAAATGTAAGAATAAATATTATTTTGTAATTATTTAGATCCTTATTTGACCTAAAATAAATTATTTCAATTTCTATAAAAAGGTTAATAAAACAAAACAAAATCAATTGAGATTTGATAATTTTTTAAAGTTTATGAAATAACTAAAACATATCATAATCTTTTCAAATTAACTTTATAATTGTAATCATGATAAAAAAATATTAAATGGTAATCATGAAAATTTAATGATAAATGATAATCATAAAAATTTATGATAAAATAAAAAATTATTGATACAATCACTTTAAAAAATTAAATAATTTATAATTAATTTTATAAAGGTGAATAAATTACAAATAATTTTATAAATATAATAAATTAAACTATTTATAAAATTATTTATATCAATAATAGTAAATTACATATATTTTAATAATGGACACACGCATTCAACATGCTTATAAACCGGAAAAAAGTTACAATAATTTTATAAACAGGAATAAGTTAATATCATTTTATATAAATTAATGGTATAATATAATGTATTAAATATTTATATAACACTTTATTAAATTAATTTATTTCATGAAATTAATTTTGTATAATATCATTAATTTTTAATTATTGAAAATTCGCAATAAACTGAAAAATATTTATTACAAATCAAATATAATAAAACATAAGAAATAAATACATAATTTTGAAATGTTATATATGATTCATTGTAATAATAAATGTTAAATTATTATTTAATATTATAATAAATTTTCCGATATTCTTAGATTTAATTTATTCTTTTTCCCGTATATAATAATAATATTATATTATTATTTAATATTATAATTTTTGATTGACAATAATAAATTCATTTTAATTAGTTAGACATTAAGATAATAAATTTAATATATATCACTAATACACGATATTTATTTATAAATGTAATTAACTAAGAGACACATATTTATCACTGTTGAATAAATAAATTTAAGATAATATGGTAAATATTTATTTTTATAATTATTTTTATAAACTTAAATAACATACAAATATTTTGATAAACGAACAAAATTCAAATATTGATGTAATTGTTTTTACCAAACTTTGTTTTCTTTACAACATATTAAATATTTTTCATTGCTGCATCATAGTATTTCCTTTTATATGCAGGAACAACCCCAATATTATTCCAGAAACAATTAGTAGATTGAAGGACATGTTAGATGAGTTCAACACACATGCCAAATCTTTTAGGATGGCAGCAGATAGATTAAAGGATTGTCCTTTGCCTGATCTCAAGCTTAAGCTAATATCTGATAGATCAACAGATGGAAGGATTTATAACCAACCTACTGTTTCGGAGGTAGCCGCCCTAATAGTTGGTGATGTTGATACGGGTTCTAAGAGGGATATTCTTCTTGAAAGAAAGAGCGGAAGGCTAAAAAGAATAAGTGAGTTTCATTCAAGTTATCTGGCATATCAATATCCACTTTTGTTTCCTTATGGGGAAGATGGTTTTAGACTTGGAGTTCTTCTTAGAGAAACTAATACCAAAAAAAAAATGAAGAGGAATAAGCTTACCATTAGAGAATGGCTTGCTTTTAGGATTCAATGCAGACATAACGAGGCACAAACTATATTGCGGTCAAGAAGGTTGTTTCAACAATTTTTGGTTGATGGATTTACTATGATGGAGTCACAAAGATTGAATTATATTCGAAAACATCAGAAAAAGCTGCGTGTTTCTAAATATTGCAATTTGAGCTCATCTGAACAGAATGCAAACACTCAAGGATCAAACAAAGGTAAAAGAGTGGTTTTACCTTCAACTTATGTTGGAAGTCGGAGGTTTATGGAACAACTCTATTTTGATGGAATGGCAATTTGTAGCCAAGTTGGATTTCCAGATCTTTTTATCACATTTACTTGCAATCCCAACTGGCCTGAAATCCAAAGGTTGCTTAGCAAAATTAACTTGAATTCTCAAGACCGTCCAGATATCATCTCAAGAGTCTTCAAAATTAAGTTCGATGAGTTGTTGTGTGATCTAACAAAAAAGCACGTGTTAGGGAGAGTGATTGCATGTAAGTCAATTTAATACCCTTTCAGTCGAGTAATATTTTTTGACATTAATCTTATTAAATATGTAATATGCATCGTTTTACTAAGTTTAAACTTACTTAATTTCAGATATATACACCATTGAATTCCAAAAGCGGGGTTTACCACACGCCCATATACTATTATTCTTGCATCCTTCAAGCAAGTATCCGACTCCAGATGATATAAACAAGATCATTTCAGCAGAGATACCAACGGAAGAAGAGGATAGGCAACTCTACCATTTGGTCAAGACACATATGATTCATGGCCCATGTGGTTTAGCAAATGCGAATTCAACTTGCATGAAAAATGGAAAGTGCTCAAAATACTTTCCAAAGAAATATCAAACCGAAACCATTGTTGATCAGGATGGATATCCCGTGTACCGAAGAAGAGAAACTGGTAATACAGTGCTGAAAAAACAAGTTCAACTTGATAACAGATATGTAGTTCCTTACAATCCATATTTGTTGAAGAAATTCCAAGCACACATCAATATGGAGTGGTGTAATCAAAGTACTTCAGTTAAATACTTATTTAAGTATATTAACAAGGGGTATGATAGAATTACTGCTGCTGTTGTCCAAACTGACGGTGATGGATCTCCCTCGGTCAGAATGGTTGACGAAATCAAGCAATATCTTGATTGCAGATATATCTCACCAAGTGAGGCATGTTGGAGACTTTTTTCATTTCCTATTCATGGTAGATCACTCGCAGTTGAAAGGTTGTTCTTTCATCTCGAAGGAGACAACTATGTTTATTATACCGATTATGAATTGATAGATGAGGTGCTTGACAAACCAACTGTGAAAGAATCTATGTTTACGGCATGGATGGAAGCAAACAAAGCATACCCAAAGGCAAAGAATTTGACGTACTCACAATTTCTTTCCAAATTTGTTTATGATAAAAGATACCGTCGATGGAGACCGCGTAAAAGAGGAAATACAATTGGCAGACTTATTTGGGTCCCTCCAAGTACGGGTGAGTTATATTTCTTGAGAATGATGCTAACAGTCGTCAAAGGTCCAACTTGCTATGAGGATATAAAATTTGTGGGTGGAAAAGTTCAGGATTCTTTTAGGGATGCATGCTTCGAAATGGGCTTTCTTAACGATGACAAGGAATATGTTGCAGCCATCGACGAAGCAAAGAATTGGGGTTCCGGGCATTTTTTACGAAAGTTATTTGTCACTATGCTACTATCCGGTACTGTCAATAGACCACGACATGCTTGGGAAAAAACTTGGAGGACGTTATCTGATGGTATCCTCTACCAACAAAGGCAAAAAACAAATAGAAGAGGTATGAACACTTTATTAAACTTTTTTAAGTCAACAAATATTATTTTCCGAATGCAAGCTGTATCTTTTTTTATTACAAAATATAATGATATAAACTTACTTTAAAATATAATTATTCTTCATCCATATGTCCCTTATTTAATATGTTTCATAAGGTATGTCCATTTACGTAAGAAACATTTTCATATTTGTCATTTGTCATGTATGTAAGTTATTTTCTTAACTTGCAGCTGCAACAGTGTCTTTGGTTCCATTTAATTTCACGCAGCCGCAACATCAACTGTTTGATTTATGTTCAATGTATTTCAACATCACAACAGCAGTTGCATCATACATATGTAATTATATAGAAAACTAATGAAAATTTTTTAACAGAATTGCAGCTATCGGACAATGAGTTAAAGAATCTCACACTAATTGAGATTGAGAACATGATGCAATCGAATCGAAGAAGTTTGCATGAATTTAAATGTATGCCGTATCCAGATTCATACATCACAAAACATGTTGGCAATAGGCTTATTTATGACGAACTTAATTACGATGCCGATACCGAGAAACAGAAATTCCAAGAACTTTTTCATGCCCTTACAGGTGATTTATTTTCTTTATACTATGAATTACAAAAATGATTTTTATTGTCCTTGCACTTATAATTCTTGGTTTGTATTTTATAGATGAACAACGTTTGATATTTGAGAAAATCATGGATGCTGTTAACAAACAGAGTGGAGGGGTATTTTTCTTGCATGGTTACGGAGGGACTGGTAAAACTTTCATGTGGAGAACACTATCAAGTTCTCTTCGTTCTTAAAAAAAAAATTGTTCTTACTGTTGCTTCAAGTGGGATAGCTTCGTTATTATTGTCGGGTGGAAGAACAGCACACTCAAAGTTCAAAATACCTGTGCCAACGCTTGACAACTCAACTTGCAACATCGACAAAGACACCGAACATTCTCAATTATTTGAAGCAACAGATGTGATAATATGGGATGAGGCACCTATGTCTCACAAGAACTGCTTCGAAGCATTGGATAAAACCCTTAAAGATGTAATGAGCAAAAAGGGTGTTGAGAATACTATTTTTGGTGGAAAAGTTGTTGTATTTGGAGGAGATTTTAGACAGATTCTTCCCGTTGTTCCAAGAGCTGGCGTTCTGATATTGTTCATGCATCAATTAGTTCATCTTATGTATGGGATTATTGCCAGGTTTTAACACTATCAAAAAATATGAGACTTCAAGAGGGAAGAGACAACACAAGTTCTAATGAACTAGCGGAATTTTCAAAATGGATTTTAAATGTGGGTGATGGTAAGATTTGTGAACCCAATGATGGTTTGGTTGATATTGAAATTGCTCAAGAGCTATTAATATCAAATTTTGATGATCCTATAAGAGCAATTGTTGAAAACACATATCCCAATTTGTTGGAAAAATATCAAGATGTTGAATTCTTACAAGGAAAGGCTATTCTTGCTTCAACCATTGAAGTTGTGGACAAAATCAATCATTATGTATTAGACTTGATACCAGGTACATGTGTTTTATATTTACTGTATTATTACATTCATAATATATATATATATATATATATATATATATATATATATATATATATATATATATATATATATATATATATATATATATATATATATATATATATATATATATATATATATATATATATATATATTTAAGAACATAGTTTTACTAATTTATTTATGTTTTGCTTTTAAACTTTTTTTTAGGAGAAGAGAAAGAGTATTTGAGTTTTGATTCCATTGATAGAACAGATTCAAGTTATACTGAAGCATATGAAGTTCTAACTCCTAAATTTCTCAGTAAATTAAGAACGTCAGGGCTTCCCAATCATAGGATCAAATTGAAGGTTGGTACACCTATTATGCTAATGAGAAATTTGGACCAAGTCGATGGGTTGTGCAACAGAACAAGATTAATTGTTACAAGATTTGCAAATCATGTCATTGAGGCAAAAATCATGTCTGGAAAGAACATAGGTAACATTTTTTACATTCCACGAATGTCTATGTCACCTTCTGATTCACCTTGGCCATTCAAGTTGATTAGGAGACAATTTCCGATTATTGTTTCCTATGCAATGACAATTAATAAGTCACAAGGTCAATCTCTTGATAGTGTTGGATTGTATTTGCCTACTCCTGTGTTTAGTCATGGTCAATTATATGTTGCAATTTCAAGAGTTAAGAGTAAAAGTGGGCTAAAAATCCTAACTCATGACAAGGAGAATGTACCGTGTTCTACTACTACTAATGTTGTGTACAAGGAAGTCTTTCAAGCACTTTGATAGTTGGTAAACTTTATATCTTATACTTTACGATTCAAATTAAAAATCTATTTTGAATTAAAATATATACTATGTACATTTTCCATGTATTTCAAGAAGTATATAATTTTTCCTATTTGTTCATGCAGACGTGATTTGTTGATAGGACAGACGCTTGCTACAAATATGGAGTTAAATGCCAACATGGTTTACATGAGACATATACTCAACTGAAAACATGGTAACATACTTAATAATTTAATAATCTATAAATGTAATGTGAATCCAGACGAGACCCGTGCGATAGCACGGGTTTGTTACTAGTTGGTTAAATTATAATTCCATTCAAAATTTATTGATCATAAATTTTTGAAATCAAATCATGCATAAAAATAAAATGTATTAATGTGACCATTCAAAATATTTTCTATATATAATAAAAATAAATAATATTAATACCTCCATTCAAAAGATATATTTGTAAAGTTTTGATTTAATTTTTTTCATATCTTTATATATTCTAATGTATATAATATTCCTACAATATGAAACAGTATCAAACCTATAATATTAAAAGAAAATTCAAATTTTATTGATCATAATATTTTATGGAATCAAATCTTATATAAAAATTAAATATATTTATGTCACAAATAATTTCCATATAAGTATAATAAAAATAAATGATAATAATGTCTTCATTCAAAAGATATATTGGTAAAGTATCGAATTAAATGGTACTCCAATATTTGATTAAAAAATTGTAATATTTGTTTTTAATATTGTATAAAAATATATTAATTAGTCGTACTTTAAAAAAATAAATCGTAAATATTTTATTAAAAATTGTAATATTTGTTTCTAAAATCATAGCAATTAAAAATAAAAAAATACCAATATAAAATAAAAAATTTATTCAAATTTCACGACAAATGAGAATTATAATTTCGATTCAAAATAAATTAGAATTTTGAAGGCACATCAACACCAACTTGTAGGTTATTATCTTCTCTTTAGGAGAAGAGAAATTCTATTTAAAAAAGATGGTAAATATGTTAATTGAATGAAACTTAGAGAAGTGTGTTTGCTAGAGGCAATGCTATATTCAAAAGAAAATTTGGTGTAAAATAAATTCCATTAAAACATAGGCCAACATAATTTGCAGTAGAAAAATATATTATGCCAAAACCAATATTGATATGACATACAAAATATGAAAGCAATAATAATATACACATACATAATTTGAATCAAATCTTGTTAAAAACATTCTTCTATTATGGTTCTTCTGAAATTGGTAGTGAACTTCAGCAACACCCACTACTCTTGAACCCTTAAAAACATATTACTTTAGAAGTTCAGGTGAATAAGAGTCTCATCCCTTTGACTATCCTCATGTTCATCAAAATCTCGTTCCTCTTCCAAAAACAGTTCCTCCAAACATTGCAATGAGACATTTGCATTTGCTATCTGTCAGAAAATACAATTAGTATATAATCAGTACCTGCCAATGAAAGCCATTGATATTCCTTGTGGAAGCATAAAATTCAATGGTTTCAATTCCTAATCTTCAATTACGGCTGTAGATGGAAATCAAATGCTCGGGAAATCAAATCATCTGCACCATATTGAACAAATATTTACTATTATAAGGTTAACTATCAAATGACTTGAATGAAAACATAAGTTAACACTTGGCTTTGATGATGAATCACATGTGAAAATCGACTCGATTAAGTAGATTTAAAATAGTGGTCTCTGGTTCTGTTGTGGCAGTCTCCAATTCTTCTTTAGCAATATTTTTGTTTGTGAAATTAGAGAAGCAAATGGTCACTCAGCCATGACCATGGTGAATATTTGCACTTAAAATGCTAAGACAACTCTGCAAACAATAATATTATAAAGCATTAAAACTAAAAACAAACTGTTTATTTCTTGGGCATGATAAAAAGCCACGCCATAAACTTCAGGCCAATTTGAATTCATGGGAGAAGGCCGGTGACAGCCCTGTCCATCATTGCACACAGTGAGTTTAGGAAGATCATTGGTGCAACAGATGTCCTGTTGACCCCCATAAGCCGAACCACTAATCCTCTCTCTATCTTCAATCTCAAAAACAAATGCTTGAATCGATCATGAGGTAAAGTTTGATAATTCCTTGTTAAGACAGATTGTGACTATATTAAACCTGTTTTCACATGACAAAATCAAATCGCAATCAGCATAATTTCATTTTACGTATCAATGTATAAAAATTAAAATGTGAAATAATCCGTTATTCAATTTGTTGATTGGTCCCCTACTGATTCAAGTGTGAAATCAATTATCAGCCTCCATATCCATACATATTCCAAAAGAAGAACCGATTAAATCAAGAAAATAAATACAAAAATCTCAATTAGATACAAATAAATATAATAGTAAGCAAAATAAATAACAAAATTGATGAGAATATACTGCCTTCTTTTATCAAACATGTGATGGAAGAAATTGAAATTTAAATAGATTAATAATAAATTGAAAGAGGAAGCAAAAGAAATAAGCTTCTATCTATTTGGAGAATCAATCGTAAATATATATGTGTGAGCTTTGTATTCACCAAGACTAAACAAATAAAAAAGCCAAAACTCAACCTCATATTTTAATTTAAAAAATTAAAAAAATTGAGAAATAAAATCTGAATAAAAAAAACATACCTAACAGCAAAAAATAAACAATATCATGGTTGTGTTGTTCGTCACATGCAAGCTCAAAAATCCCCTTCTGCAACTCTCAAACCTAAAGATAAAGATATCCCATTTTAGGTGTCAAGTTAAGCTTTTTTTTTTTGGAAAAGGAGAAATAGTAAGACAACCCTGAAAACGAAAAGAATACAACATAAAATATGATATTCCAAACTACATTTCAGTTTCAACTTTCAATCACATGTTTCAATCACTCACCTTCGTCACTTACATATGTATGAATCAAATTAACGTTAAAAATTGCATTTGAAGGAAATTCTTTTATAGATCTATAACGGGTGTTGTTGGTTATTGATGTTGTTGAGATTCAGAGGTCTTGGTTGCGACCATCATTCTTACGCTTGAACGTCTGAAACAAATAAATTAACAGGTTAGGATGAGAATATTAGATGGTTGAGATTACAACGAAACGAAATTGGTAGCAACAAAGAGAGAAGAATGAAAAGAGATGGAGCGGCGCAGGAAGAAGATGAAATTAGGTTTTCTGATTTGTGTTTTAATAGAGTTGGGTGAATGAGTTATTTGTTGCATCTTGGGAAAAACGATTTCTTTGGTTGTATAGATTTACCGTTTCAAGAACTCAACATTTATTTATGATGGTTGTTCATCTTGTGCTGCCAATTTAAATCTTGCAACAAAAAACATGATTAGGGTTTAGTGGAATAATTAGAATTTCAAAACCCAGTGTACATAGCAGCTATAATATGAGTGTTTTAATTTAAATTTCAAATTGAATGACCTTTGGTTTGGATGAGGGTTTTGGGAAGTGGTATGTAGCACATAATTAGGTGTGATTATAACGTGTAAATATAAACAAAATGGCATAATTGTTGTTAGTTAGAAATAATTAAAAAAAATAAAAAGTGGCAGAAAAAACCATAGTGTGACACATCAGCCATATTTATTGTCAAATCAATATGGTGCAAGTATTTCAGAAAGTTACAAATATACCCTTGGAATAAGAAAAGTTATAACATCTAATCAAAAGGTTAGACTTGGAATTTACAGGTACTTTACTTTTAATAGATAGATAATAGATAACACATTCCAACTACAACCTAATATGAAATACCGAAATTAAGAGCTAAATCAGTGTTTCCTCTTCATAATTGATAACAATATGTTGTCACGGATTTTGGTTGTTTTGTTTTTAACACTACTACAAAAAGTTCTTGTAACGTCGGACGCGAAATGCATTTTACCTCGGTTATAGTAGTGACGTAAATAAGGTCGTCATAAAAAATATAGATTTAGCACCTCGGTGTTTAAAACACCGAGGGGTATTGTAATTGCGCATGGGTTCGAATCACACCAGCTGCATTTTTATTATTTGCAATAATAGTGCATCATGTATCTCGGGTTATCAATAAAATCGAGGGGTAAATTATTTGTATTTTTTATTTAAACTGGTTACATTGCTTACACAGAAAATTAATAAAATAATTTGTTTATAAAATATAATATTTACCCAAAATATTAAACTGGTTACATTGTTTACACAGAATATCAAAACAAAAATTAAATTATCCATGAAGATCATATGTTGGAGCTTCAAATCTGTGATATCCTGGAAAGACCATATGCTGGAAAACAATATATTTTCTATGTTTTTTCTTGCATTTGTCTCCGATATCAACAAAAAAAGGGTTAGATAAAAAAAGAGTTAGATAAGTAAATAATTTTCTTCTCAAATAAATATTTAAGTACACAAACCTTAAACCCAAATAATTTTCTACTCTTGCAATCCATCATAGAGAACTCTTCATAACAAATACTCTTGTATATCTTAAAGTGGAGGATGGTTTTCAGCGCTTCATGATGTTTCATTATCAATTTTTTATATTCAGAATATTTTTATAATGGAAGTTAACCTAGATTTGACGCATATCACTAATGGTAGTGTCTTGAGCGTTGATAGTAACGAAATGGACGACAAAGATTTGATTAAGAACGGTGAGAAATATCCTCAACTTTAACGCTAAAATGTCCCCTCGATTTTTAAGTTTAAGAACACCTAGGTGAAAGAGATATATATATATATATATATATATATATATATATATATATATATATATATATATATATATATATATATATATATATATATATATATATATATTAGAGTTGAATTATTTACAAAGAATATTTCAACAAATTCCCACTTCTGATTTAGGATTAGTGAAATTAACAAAAGCATAACCTTTATTTAGCCCAGTTCTGCAAATTAATAATAAACAACACACCATCATCAATTGTCATTATTTTTAGAGAAGGGTATGAACATTGAATGTTCTAGAGAATGAATTTGGTAGCGTACCTGAAATCTATCGGCAAGTAGACAAATTCAAAGGAGAAAATGTTTTCAACAAAAAATCTTTGGTGAAATCCAAATTTTATTGCATATATTTATGTTGCATATCCAAAAAGTACTACATAACTTATCCAACTTCGGATAAGTTATTTTATTTTCTGCACTTACAATCCATCTCAGAGATCTGTTCTTAAGCGATTTTACACCAAAAGTTTTCATGGCAATGAACAGTGATTATAACTAGAATTAGGGTAAAATTTGTGTAACAAAGGTATTTATAGTAAAATCTGATAACTTTATCCCTCGGTGTTAGCATAAAACCGAGGTATTAAATCTTGTGATTATAGCTATCACCTCATTTTTTTAAAACTGAGGTGAAAAGTTTTTTTCTCGAATTTGCATTGTTTACACAAAATATTAAAATAAATGGTTTAAAACAAATCTTTGCTCTTTTGAATGAATATATTTGCGGATATCCATCATCCAATTAGTTAAGCTCTGGTCTGGACTGTCCCGACAGCTAGAATGGGCCCAGTCTAAACCTCTCTTTCGGTACGGCATGTACGTCCATAGCCCAAACCGCCCCACTCTTTGTCGGACAATATCGACCCTTTGCCCTCCCAAGCCGGTATTGACCGAAGGTGGTCGACGAGCGCCTCTCAGTCTGCCCGATATCAAGTCGTGCAGGAAATCAGGAACCGACCAGACCACTGCCCGTAACTTGCCTCCCCCTTGGAACCAAGGGCTAGTTACAGGGACATCTACCTAGTTTGATCAAGTCCTAGCAGTTACCTATTTTTGCGGACCCGCATATCCAGGCGCAAAAACAGGAACCAATGGCCATGCGCCAGGGGAATTATATAAACCCTCACACCTGTGAGTGCCAGGTATCGAATATTCACTATTCACCACCAATACCTTAACACTTTGCTTGTATCTCCTTGTTCCCACTCTTACTTGATCATCGGAGTGTCTTGCATGTACAACCCCCTTTTTCTTCCTCGACATCACAGCCCGACTGCAGATCATCACACAGCCACCTTGTAGGTTCTGATCAACCGGTAAGATCAAGCTCCCTTCATTGTGTAACTTTTAAAAAGAGAAAGGGAGTTTCCTTCATTGTCTCCTTGAATCAAAAATGATTTTTTTGCACATGCAATCTATTTAATGAGAACAAATACAACAACAACAACACCAACAACAAAATCAACACCATTATGTGAGATAGATTGCAAGAGCAAAAAAAACATATTATTCTATAAGAACATTGAAGGTTTTTTCTGTCTTGCAATCCATCCCAAAGAATGAAGTTTGTGAGTTTGGGGCGGCTACAAATAATTAAGGATTAGGGTAAACTCTTTTTGCTTTTATAGTGAAATCTGTTTAGTTGATCCATCGGTTATATCAAAAAACCAAAGGGTTAGTTACTTTAGTTTACAATTATAATCAAAATAAAACATAAACTGCAAAAGTTTGGACTCGAAGCGAGTCCATATTATTTTTACCCGTCAGATATATTAGAAACTGAGGTAAATTTTTATTTTTATAATTAAAAAATATAAAATATTGCGCGCTTATGTTTAATACCTCGTTGTTTTTCTGGATGACGTTAAAGTTCCGTCATGAAATGCGTTATTTATTATAGTGTAAGTATTTAATCTACTCTCTAGTTATAATAAGCTTAGTTATAAAAATGTTATTTTATGTGTTTAAATAATTTCTCTCTCGTATGTTGTCACTGATTTTCATCTTGAAGACTATTAGGTTTTTCATTATTTATTACAGCATCCATGGAAGAAAAACAAGAATGAAGAATAATTAGCAAGTAGATGAAACATGTTCCAACAATGAATAACAACAGTTTAATCTTCATGAGTTACATAAGTAGACATCTAAGGAAGAAATAGATAACATCAATTTTGAATTCAGACTAAGTTTTCCTCCTCGACAAAGGATGAAAATAGAGAAGATCGATTTCGATTTAGAATCCACGCTGATAGTAAAGGATGGACATGAAATTAAGCTATATGTATCTAGTTTTCCATTCATTACTTTATCAAAGAAAAATTAATATAATGAGGTGATTGTTAATACCAAAAATATCGAGTAAGCTTTGAACCGCAAAGTTCTTGAGTGTTTCCATGTCTTTGCAAATTAAATTATGAGGCTGACAATGAAGCTAAAAACAATGTAAAGAATCGATAGAAAATTAAGATATAATAACAGAATAATACACAGCGGATATAGAATTCTCTATACTTGTAGTAATTTTGAGGATCAACAACAAAAATAAGACAAAAAATCGAACAAATAAATGCACAAAAGAATACCGATATTTTTAATGTGGAAAACCCCTCAATATGAGAGTAAAAACCATGAGTCGTCCAGACCAAAGAAAATTCTCCACTATAATCAATTGAGGATACAAGAGAGCCTTAAAGTGATTCACAAAATAGTGATAACACCTGCAAATCACAAAGCAAACTAACTTACAAATATGAATCAAAAAGCTTAAATTTTTTCCAAATCCGCAGCTTCAGTGCGAAGCCGATATCTCTCAACTCAGACTTTGTTTTCAAGATCCCAATGGTCAAAAGTTAGATATATGTGTTCGAAACAATCCCGCCAAATTTTAGTTTAATCCGACGGTGAAAGAATTGGAGATTGTCATTTTAGTGAGACTTATGCAGAAAAAACAGAAATGAGTTTCTTTCCTCTTTTCTCTCTTTTTGAATCCTTATTTTCTCTCTATCTCTCTTAATCCTAAATTTAAATTCTCCACTTAAATAAGTGAGTCAAATGGACTATTCATATTTGGGTCTTTATCCACATGGGAAGGGATCCCAAGCCCAAAAAATCTCCCTCTCACAACTATGTAGAGGAAATCGCCAAACCGGCGATATCACAACAAGCTTCAAACTTCACTCTTGGTAATGCTTTAGTAATCATATTAGAACCATTATCATCTGTATGGACCTTTTCTAACTCCAACAACTTAGCATCCAATACATCATGTATCCAATGATATCTCGCATCAATGTGTTTGGACCTATTATAAAAAGTTGGATTCTTACCAAGATGAATAACACTTTGACTATCAACAAATAAAACATATTTATCTTGAACAAAACAAAGATTCTGAAAATATTTCTTGAACCAAAGTAACTCTTTGCATGCTTCGGTAATGGTAATGAACTCAGCCTCTGTAGTAGACAACACTACACACTTTTGCAATCTGGATTGCCAAGCCACAACTACCTCTGTAAATTTAATCATGTAGCCCGAAGTGGACTTTCTGGAATCAATATCTCCAATCATATCAGAGTCAGAGTATCCCACTAGAGTAGGATTATATCCTCCAAAGCAAAGCCTCATACAAGTAGTATCGTGAAGATATCTTAAAATCCATTTTACAGCATTCCAATACTCTCTACCTGAATTTGACAAAAATCTACTGACTAAACCAACAACATGTGCTATATTTGGTCTTGTACATACTGTTGCATGCATCAAACTACCCACAAAAGAAGCATAAGAAACACATTTCATATCAAACGCTTCATCTTCACTTAAAGGAATTTGATTAGAACTCAATTTGAAATGAGTAGCAAGAGGAGTGCTTACCGCCTTAGAACTTTCCATTTGGAATCTTTGTAGCACTCTTTAGATATAATGTTCTTATGATATCCAAAGTTTCTTCTCTTTTCTGTCACGCATGATTCTAATGCCAAGAATCTCTTTAGCTGCACACATGTCTTTCATGGCAAATGACTCTCCCAACTTCTTCTTTAACCTGTTAATGTTAGAAACATTTTTTCCTATAATAAGAAAATCATCAACATGTAACAACAAGACAATAAATTCATCATTAGAAAATTTTCTAGAAAAGACACAATGATTTAAAATAGTCTTATGGTATCCTTGATCACACATAACAAACTCAAACTTCTTGTACCATTGCATTGGAGCTTGCTTCAACCCATATAGACTCTTTCTCAATCTATAAACATGATCTTCTTTGCCATTAACTTGAAAACAATTGGGTTGTTTCATGTAGATTTCTTCATCCAAATCACCATGAAGGAAAGTCGTTTTCACATCCATTTTCTCAACCTCTAAATTAAGAGTAGCAGCTAAACTCAACACGGTTCTGATTGATGACATCTTTACAACATGTGAGAAAATCTCCTTAAAATCAACACCCTTTCTTTGACATAAACCTTTCACCACTAATCTGGATTTATAGCTTGGAGACTTAGAATTGATATCATGTTTAACTCTATAAATCCATATGTTTTCCAAATCCCTTTTACCTTTAGGCAACTTCACTAAATCATAAGTGTGATTATCATGCAATGATTTCATCTCGCCATGCATTTCATCCAACCACTTTTGATTTTCATCACTTTCTATGGCCTCTTGAAAAAGCTCAATTTCATCCTCATCAGTCAAGGTCACATACTCATCAGAATTACACCTCATAGAAGGTTGTCTCTGCCTAATAGACCTCCTAAGTTGAACTTGAGATAATTCTGGAGCCTCACCAAGATTCTCAATATGTGTCGTATCATTTTCCCCTTTATCATCATCATTAGTTGGAATATTTACCTCATCTCCAAGTTATTGATCATCAATGTAATCACATGGATCACCATTATAATCAACACCATCAATAGCATATAGATTATAATTAGGTAACCGAACTGGATTAACATTAGACAAACTGATATCTTTCTTGGGTGTAGTCTTCTATACCTTATCAAGGTCTTCAATATTTTGGTCTTCCATGAATACTACATCACAACTTCGGATAAGCTTCTTCCCTACAGGATCATACAACCTGTAACAAAAATCACCTTTCCCATAGTCAATAATGATACATTGTTTTGACTTTGCATCCAACTTGGATCTTTCATCCTTTGGAATATGCACAAAATCCTTACAACCAAAGACTCTCAAATGATCATAGTTGACATTCTTTCCAAACCAAATTTTGACTAGAACTTCACTGTTCAAAGCAATAGTATGAGTGAATTTAAGAACATGCACCGCCGTGTAAAATGTCTTACCCCAATAACGATTTGGAAACTTAACTTTAGAGAGAATACACCTTACTCTCTTAATTAGTGTTCGATTCATCCTCTTTACTAAACCATTAAATTAAGGAGTTTTATGAGGAGTCTTTTCATGTGCAATACCATGCTACTTGCAATAGGCATCAAATGGTCCACAATACTCATCACCATTATCAGAATGAACATATTTCAGCTTCTCGAATGTCTCCCTCTCTACCAAAGCATGGAATTCTTTGAATTTCTCCAACACTTGGTCTTTTGTCGTCAAGGCATAAATCCACAGTTTCCTGGAACAACCATAAATAAAGGTAACAAAATAAAATGCACCACTAAAAGATTTTACCTTTAATAGCCCATAAACATAATAATGTACTAATTAAAGCCACTTTGACTTCCTTGAGGAAGGATGTCTCTGGAAAGATACTCTAGTCTGTTTACCAGCCATGCAATGAGAGAACTTCTCCAAATATGCATTATTTAACCCAGGAAGAATATCCTATCGGGCCAAAACATTCAGCCCATTTTCACTAATATGACTAAGTCTTCGGTGCCACAAAGATGATTCCATTTCGATATCATTCACACTATCCCTAGCTGTTGTACCCCAAAATTTTCCCTCCCATATTTCTCAAGACATTTCAAGAAAGAGCCTCAAGTTGATCAAGGAAGTCCAAGGGTTGACTAGACAAGCTCTCTCCCAAGGCAGTCTACCTCAAATTAGGGTTTCATGTTGCATCAAGATAATTGAGTCCAAGGGATCCAAAATTCTCATCATTGTCCTAATATTTTCTCAAGATCATCCATGTCAAGTTTCAAGCCCTATAGAGAAAGTTTGCTCAGTTAATTGCTCAAAAGCCTGAAAATCGACTGTGCTAGGGCAAAAGTCAACTGTGGCCTACATACAGTCAAACTTCAATATTTTTGGTCAACATCCTCATTTTGAAGTATATTTCATAATTTGATAAAGGGTTGATCATGATTCATCAAGGATTGCTCATAATTCATCAAGAACCAAAAGTTGCTAAATTAGGGTTTTGTAGGAAAAGTCAACTCAACTTTGACCAAGCATAACTTTCTCATACTTTATGATAAATGACCCATACAAAGCTCATTTTGAATAGGATGTAATGATATACAATCCATATTCATCTCCCAAGTTAAAAATATGCACTCACAAGAAGTTATGAATTTGGACATTATAGGTCATTTTCAAAAGTCAACAAAAACACCTTTTTTGTCAAAGCTTCATACATGAGCATGGAATATAAATTTGAGAGGAGACCAAAAGGGTTGCTTAGAGTACATCTCAAGATTTATAAAAAGTCCAAGAACACCTTCAAAGAGTCAAAGTTGAGGAAGTTATGCATTGGTGAAGTTGACCTTTTTTGCAAAATTGCCAAAAGTCAACTATGCCTAAAAATGCAAATTTTGCTTAATGGGCCAAATCTTTTGCACTTGTTTTGAGTTGGCAACATGGTCCACGAGCCTTATCCCTTGCCACTTGTCATTATCTTATTTTTATTATTTATTTTGATTTTCATTTAAATTAAATCATTTTAAATCAAAACAAATCATAGAAAATCCAAAATATTGAAATTCAAAGATTTGGTACATGTTTCAGGTCTTAATATCTAGCTAGCATGAGATTGAATTCGTGTAAAGGCTTTGAGTGCACAAAAAGATTGGTTTTAGGCTATTTTTGGAATGATTTTCAAGTGTATCAAATCAAAATCAAATGCAATGATGGAGGAAGATTGAGCACACTCTTTCAACCCTAATTCATTCCTCAGTACATAAGGATCATTGGCAGACCTAAAGCAAGGCTGGAGAGAGGCGTGTGAATCAGAACCAAACTTGAAAAAAAACAAGAAAAAGTGCAAACACGAATTCATACTTTGAAGCAATTTCAAAGCCTTTTGACCATCCCAATCGCTTCCTGGGATCCTCAGCAAGCAAAACCAATCAAGAACAAGCATTTCCAGGCCCTGTAACTCGCTGTAAGTTAGTCACGACTTTTCTATTTTCTTGAATTCGAATTGCATAATTGTGGCATCTATAGCATGAAATATTTGTAGATTCTTAATACTTAGAACATTTGTAAGCTTTCTGTAACAATTAATTGCATTTTCATGGTCTGTATAAGATTTCACCATTGCTAGGTTTTTCTGCTTCAATTTAGGATTTCTTCATATAGGTAAAATTAGGCCATAAAAGGGGCACCATTGTGCTCAACAGGTCCAGACAAATTGATTGATGGCCCTAGTTTTTATTTACCTTGCTCATGGTTGATTTGAAGAGAATGCAGGTTTGTAGTGACGGACAAACGTCCGTAGGTAAAAGTCTGGGACTTTTACCTACAGAGAAGGGAAAAAGACAACTTGCATGGCAGCCTCCCACTCGTCCATTTGAATTTCCGCACGAATTTATTTTGTTTTATTTGTTCTTAATATAATAATTATTGCTTGTTTTGTATACAATTGAAACACGTAGCTCAGTTGGTGGCCAGGTGGTGAGAAAGTGCTTCAGGACCTGGGTTTGAATCCCAGGTCCCCCAAATTGCTTCATGTTATTTTCTTTTCAGTGATTACATGCGTACATAAGGCCAGCGACCACCATGGTCCATCATGATCCAGATTGCCAAGTGTCCTGAGATCCAGATCTGAAAGCCAGCAATGGAGGAGCATCATAAGCCATGGTCAATGCAATACATGGGATTTTGGAGGTCAACGTGGGTCACCATTTTTTTGGGCCCAAAATCTGATTCTTACACCCCCCAAACTGCTTTGCTCAGGCCTAAGTTTCTTCATCTTTTCTTTTTTTATTTTGTTTTATTTAATTTAATTTATTTATTTTACTAACAAATTAATTTTTTCTTTTATCAAAAAATCACATAAAAATATTTTTCACCCAATTAGACTTAGGTTTATTTTTTATCAATAAATTTATTAATTTAATTAGATTTTAATTTTAGGTAAACTTTAATTTCTTTTTGTAAATAAATTAAAAGTAATTAGAACAATTAGGGTTTTATCTCTAACTTAATTCTATTTTTTTCTTCTTTTTCTTAAAAATACCAAAACACAAAAATAGACCATTTATTTATTTTTATTAATTAATTTAATTAGCTAATTAATTTCGTATTTAATTTTAAAACCATACTCTTTTTTCTTAAAAAAATAATTAAAAACAACAAAAACATTTTTTTTAATTAGGTTAGAAAGGGTCAAAACCCTAATTTCTTCCCGATCTTAATTTCATCGCACACTTTATTATTATTTTTACCATATTGATGTAATTGCCCACAAGTTGTAATAGCTTAATTAGGACTTTTATCTTTCATTTATCGCTTTTATTTTTTAAGGGTTTTGTTTTTGGCTATGTAAATACCCGAAGCCTTGTAATAGCGTAGTTTAATTTCTGCACTTTAAATTCCGCAAAATATTAACTGTTAGATATATGAATAATTTGGGTTGCATGACAAGAATGTATGTAAACTTTAAAACAGTTAGCAAACCCTAAATGTGCAAAGATAAAAAATCTGAAATTGAATCACTCGCACATGCGCACTCCTAGGGTATACTCTCACTTGGTTGCCTTCGGTAAATGGTCATTAAGTATAGGATGCTTTAGTGGTCGCCCTTTTATCTAAACAAAGATCAAAGTCCCGTTCGGAAAAGTTGCCTCGGAATGGTTGCCTCGGAATTGTTGCCTCGAATAATTGATCTAAGACATTAGGGTTACTACTAAGACGTCCTAACATTGCTTTAGTGATTGTACGTCCCTTTTCGAATTGACCCTCAAAACTCCAACGACGGTGCTACCTACTCGCTAATAGTGGGATAACACTGTCTAAAGGAAACAAACATAGAACAATTCTCTTTTTCGAGTAGGTAGATTAGTTCTTAAGTACTTGCTCAATCTAAACAAACTTTTTCACACTTACACTCCTTTACAAACAAAGTTTTCAAAAACACTTCATAACACTCTTGAAGATAGAAGCAAGGGTTAAATCAAAGTCAAAACAAAAACTTTTCAAATCACACAAACACAAAGAAGAAATTTTGAAAATGATGAGAAAGTACCTAAGAGCCCGTGGAAAACCACGGATAGAAAGGGTGCTAATACCTTCCCTTTCCATAATCTACCCCCCGTACTCAGAAATATCTCGAAAAAGGAATTTTTCTGTGCTTTTTTCCTTTCCTTGTTGGATAAAATAAAAGTTGGTGGCGACTCTTGCTTACCGCGACATTTTGCAAACACAAACGCAAAACGCAAACCAACAATTCCTAAAAAAACAGTCCCGGTTCTGGCCACCGTATCACACTAGCAACCAAAGCTTTTTTTTCAATACAATTTAGAAAGCTTTTCCCCTCTAGCCATAACCAAGTTACCTTTTTTGAGTTTCCACTTTCCAGAACTGAAGTGATTGTCATAACCACAATCATAAAGCATATGCACAAAGATCAAATTAAAGTAGACATCCGGAGCATGTTTGACACCTCTAAGCAACAATTGCATTCTCCTGTTGGTTTGCAAGCAAACATCACCAACACCAATTACCTTAAATACACCATCATTACCCATATTTAACACTCCAAAGTCACCATAATTATAAAATGTGAAGAAATTCTTCCTTGGTGTAACATGCAATGTATTACCACTATCAACTAACCACATGCTCTCGTCTGATATGAGATTGACAAACTCATAATCACATAAAATAACAAGATCGTTACAAGTAGCAGTAGTAACACGATCATCATCATGATCTTCATGATCTCTTTGTTTAGATTTACCTTTCTTGCCTTTGTTATCCTTTTTCCACTGATGATAATACTTTTGTATATGTCATTTTTTGTGACAATAATGACACTCTAGATTCTTGTATTGGGGCTTGGACTTGCCTATGTTATTCTCTCTACCACCCTATGGTTCCTTTTTCTAACTTCTCCCCCTATTTTCAGTGACAAGTACCTCATATTAAGATGAAGAACCTTATGTCTTCCTTCTCATATCCTTATTAAGAATAGCACCCTTAGCCATTTCCAAAGAAACAACACCTCTAGGAGCTTAACTTGTAATAGAAACTGAAATGTCTCCCAAGACTCTGGTAAAGATAGCAATAGGAATAATCCCAAAAGTTCATCATCAAATTTGATACTCATTCCTGACATCTAACCAAGGAGCCATTGAAATTCACTCAAGTGATCTGAAATAGATGTCCCCTCCTTATACTTCAAACTTATGAAGCTATTCAACAAGAACGATTTATTATTCCCTGATTTAGAGGCATACAAAGACTCTATCTTCTCCAACAAAGTTGTTGCATGTGCCTCATTAGTAATATGATTATAAACATAATCTTCTACATATTATTGAATAAAACCACATACCTGTTGATGTTCAAACTCCCATTCATCATCAAACACAATTTGGCTTTAAGAAACTAAAAACTCGTAAATGTAATTTCTTCATAAATAGTAATTCTTTCATATCTCCCTTCCATAAATGGTAATTAGAACCATTCAACAATACCATTTTCATCTTTGTATTTGACTCCATCATTCAAACAGGTAAAATAACCCTTAACTAAGAGCTCTAATGACACTCTAATGGGAAATTAACACACAATAACAGAATAATAAGCAGCAGATATAGAATTCCCTAAATTTGTAGGAACCTTGAGGATCAACAACAAAAATAAGAAGGCAAATCGAACAAATAAGGGCAGAAAAGAACACCGATAATTTTAACGTGGAAAACCCCTCAATATGAGAGTAAAAACCACGAGTCGTCCAGACCAAAGAAATTGTTCCACTATAATAAATTGATTATACAAGAGAGTCTTGAACTGATTCAAAAAATAGTGATAACAACTGCAAATAACAAAGCAAACTGACTTATAAATAAGAATCAAAAAGCTGAAAATTTTCCCAAATCTGCAGCTTCAGTGCGAAGCCGATATCTCTGATTTCAGACCTTATTTTGAAGATTCCAACGGTCAAAAGTTAGATATATATATGTGTTGCTTTTGTACCCCAAAATTTTCCCTCCATTATTCAAGACAAATTATTTAAATAGACCTCCTCATGCTCATGAAGATCTCAAACACTCAAGACTCATCAAGGATTGATCAGATGAATCCTCATCCTAAGCAATTGACCTATAACTAGGGTTTTGATTCTCTAAAAGGAAATTGAGTTTATAATGCCTAAAATGGACTTCATGGTTTTTCATATGTCTCAAAGTACCCTTATGCCAAGTTCCAAGCTTTACATCACAAGTTTGCTCAGTCAATTAGTCAGATGATTGAAAATCAGTTGTATTGAACAAAAAGTCAACATAGACCAATTGATAGTCAAACTTCGTCATCTTGGTCAACATTAATATTTTGAAGTCACATTCATCATTTGATCAAGGGTTTATCATGATTCATCAAGAAAACTCAAGATTCATCAAAAGTCAAAAGTTACTAAATTAGGGTTTTCTTAAGGAGAAGTCAACTGAATTTTGACCAAGCATAACTTTCATATACTTCATCAGAAATTACTCAACCAAAGCCTATCTTGAAGTAAATTCAATTCTCTACAACTTTCTCTCTCTAAGATCAAGGATAAAAATGCTTCATTTTAGAGATATGGGCCAAAACATTACATGTTATTTTAAAAGTCAACAAAAAGACATTTTTTGTCAAAGCAATTTACATGAAGATAAAGGCTTCAAATGAAAAAATGGTCAACATGATAGTTGTAGGGGACATCTTGAGCTTTCCAAAGAATCCAAGATCACCTTTGTATGACAAAAATTGAGAGAGTTATAAGGTGTGCAAGTTGAGAAATGTTTGAGAAATGCATGAAACCTACATTGATCAATTTTGAACTTTGGAGCTAATGGACCTAACTTTTGAGGTTTAAACATGTTTATAATATGTTAGGGGACCTATAATTTCATCCATGCATAAATTTGTTTTTTTATTTTATTTATTTTGATTTTTATTTAAATAAATTCAAAATAAATCAAATAAAATATGAAAATAATGGATTAAGGTTTGAGGGTTTTGCTTTGGATCAGATTTGAAGCCAAAAAAGCTCACAACCAGCTAGCAAAACCGTGTGGAACCAAGAAGGGAAAAAAATCTCTATTTTTGGAAGGTTTTGAATCACATTTGATACACTTGATTCCATGGGATTTTGTACCATGTTTGTTGACCTGATCCAAGCATTATAAATAGAGGACACACTCCATAAGAAAAGGACATGCATGCTTCCTCCAAGAAGCAACCCTAAAATTCCAAATTTTTCAAGAAGCTAGGGAATGATCAAACCCTTCTCTTCCATGATTTTCAGTCTATTCCAAGCATTAATCAAGCTTCTTGAAGACTCCGGGAACTCATTCCAATCATCCCTGAAGCTTATAGTATCCCAGAACTCACCAACCAAATATCACCGGTTTGGTAACCTTCTTTAAACTCAAACTCATAATTCATGCATAGTTGATTGATTATATCCATACACACCTGTTTGTAATGATGTTTGGACTTGTTTAGAATCATTGTTTGCAAGCTTTCATGTAGGAACAACCATTCACCATTGTTAGGGTTCGAAGCTCTCAAAGCTTCGAAACCCTAGCTACAAATACTTTCAGACAAAAATAAGAGCACCATTGGATTCGTAGCATGCCGAATACTCGGTTTGGGTTATTGGTTTTCATTTTTTATTGATTGTAGCAGGTTTTGAAAAATCCCTCATCGGGGACAATGGTGGTAACCACCATTCACGGTGTTCAAGGGTTTTGAGGGGGTGACGCTGACTCCTGCGTGCCAATCCTCTCAATATGATTGGTTGATTCAAATTTCTATGGCCCCACCTTACTACGCGCGTGATTGTTTTAATTGAGTTTTATTTTTAATTTTTCAATTTATATTATATTGAATGATAATGATTACACTAACGCGAGACACTAGTGTCCCAGTGGTAAGAGTAATGGTCATTATGTGTGAGGGCATGGGTTCGAGCCAGGCCTTGTGCAAATTTTCTTATATTTTTAAAGGAAAAATACAAGGTTAACATATGTTGAGTGCTAGCCATTCAACAACATAAACGCAACGCTAGCCAGGAGGAAAGAATGCTCACTAGTGGCCTCAAGGGGGTGGGTTCCAGTCCCACCCCAAACATTTTGGTTTTCATATTTTTTTTACCTTGGTTTTTCACTCCATTTCCTTATTATTAATTAATTAGACATTAGGGTTTTAGGTTTTTTAAATTAACTTAATTAATTAGCTGCTATTAGGTTTTAATTATCATCCCTAACCCTAAATTATTTTCTAAAAATTACCAAAAACATTAATTAGAATTTTAGGCATTTAAACATTTTTCTAACATCTTTATTATTTCTTTTTGCTATTTAATTTCCTATAAAACTATATAGGCCGCATTATCAATGTAATAGTGTAGATTTATCTTTTCACGCATATTTCTAATTATGTAACTCCTCATATGATGCAATAGCGTAGGATTTTACATTCCGCACTTTAATTTTTTGTACATAGTTAACTGTTAGTATTTAGGGTTTGTATGGCTAGACTAAAAGAAAATCTAGAAAACCCTAATTCAAGACTAAATAACTGAAACTAATACACTTTGCACACTTCACCTCTAGGGTAACCTCTCTTGTTTCCTTACGAATACTTGGTCACATCCCTCGAAAGTAGGGATACTTTAGAAAAAGACCCTCAATTTAACAATATCATCATGGTCCCTTTTGAATAAAGATCATAATCCCTCGATGACCCTCCGAGTTTCCTACAACATGATCTAGTCCCTTCGATGAACCTACGAGCAAAATGACGATAGTCCCTTTGAAAAAATTGCTAAAGTATCCTTACATGTTACATTTGATGACCATATGATGACCCTAGGCCTGCCTCTTCACATCCAATAAATAGGATTACCTATTAACTAATGGTATGGATAATACTATCTCTAATGGAGAAGGAAAATAACAAGAAAGACTTATTAGTGGGTAAGAACTCTTGAATGCTTGCTCACAATCTTTTTCACAACTCAAAACATTTTTCAGACTACACATTCAAACAAGATATTTTCAAAAACACTTTGTATACATTCTTGAGGACCGACACAAGGATTATTACAATGTTAGCCTTACATTGGAATTTCAAAATATTTTCAAACAAATCACATACACACAAAGCAAGTTTAAAGTGAGCTAAGAAATTAAGAGCCCATAGATAACTACAGACGAAAAGGGTGCTAACACATTCCCTTTTCATAACTTACCCCCCGAACTCAAAATCTACCAAAGGTCTTTCCTGTTCTTTTCAACTTTCCTAAATATTGGATAAAATAAAAGTCAGTGGCGACTCTTGCTAACTGCAACATTTGCGATAAAACCAAAAAAGTAAGTTCTCCCACCGTATTACAGTTGCGAACAAGTCCACCAAATTTCAGCTTGATCTGACGGTGAATAAATTGGGGATCATCGTTTTAGTGAGACTGATGCAGAAAAATAGGAACAAGTTTTTCTCCTCTTTTCTCACTTTTTGAATCCTTGTTTTCTCTCTATCTCTCTTAATCCTAAATTGACATTCTCCCCTTAAATAAGTGAGACAAATGGGCTATTCATATTTTGGTCTTTATCCACATAGGAAGGAAGCCCAATCCCAACAAGAATAACCTTTAAGAGATTTCAATTTCCAAAGAGATATAAGAAGGAAGAGTTGAGAGGATGACATATCAGTCCAACAACAGCTGAATAAAATCCTACAAATCTTCACACTTATAGTTACATCACTAAACTTCATATCTGAAAGAGCATTGGTGTTATATTTTCTCATGTGTGTAAATATTGATTTAACATAGAGTGAGAATGAGAAAGAATATTGAATGAGAGTGTGATAACTTATCTCTATTCCCCCTGAAATTTAAAAGAAAGGGGCCAAAGTTGTTTACACTCTCGAGGTTGCAGTTATGTTGCAAAAAGAGAAAGAAAATAGTCCCACATTATTTTCACAATTTTTTTTAAGTGTTTATATATTTCAAACAAACACTACACAATGAGTACTTGTGGGCTAGTGGGGTTCTTGAATGTAATGGGCTTTTAACTCAAAAAATTCTTTTAAAATTTGTATTTAATAATTTCAAAATGTATTTATAAAAAAACTTAATTAAAATTAGTTAATTAAATAATATTAATAAATTAATTATCCCGGCCAATATTGCCAAGTCATTATAAATAGTTTTTTATCCTAATCATCATGCCATGTATGAAAAACTAGAGGGGGCCATGAAAATCCCAAGTGAGATAAAGTTTAGGGACCAAAAAACATGTTATTTCTTTGTTTATTGTGATTGGCTTTATGTTTAATAAAACTAACTTAGCTTAGACATGTTGAATGAAGATGTTCTATCAACTGGAGCAACATGTCAAATGTGATGTGCTATGCTGGTACTTTCAATATCGTGGTTTTGTATAGTTGGACTGTTGGATATTTAGTTTGTTACAGGTGCAAAATATTTTGTAAAATATTATCTATCCTATATAGCACACAGTTTGAAGATTTAAAAAGATTTAAGCTAATTTCAAGGAGATTTGTTAGTTTCTAATTATGGATATAATCGAGGAAACTAATGATTGATATCCTATATTTGAAGAGATAATTCGGCAGTGCCTATGTTATATTCAGCTGCATGTATGAAGCCCAGATCCAGTTCATTGAAGATTATAAATAGAGGGCTTCAACCCTAGTGCAAGTTGTAAGAACATGAAGTGTTTCTACATATGGCCTTAAGATTTTGATGATAACTTTACATGGTATCATAAAGAACAATTGTATACTCTAATAGTTTCATTCTAGTGTGTAGTTGCTGCTGTAATGTTCTAACTCTAGTATCAAGGCGTGTGACATCATCATATCCTAAACATAAACACTACTGGAAGAAAACATTTGGTTACGTGTTACAATTGAAGTCAAGATTCAAGGATCCATCTTATACAACGATTCTTAGGAACGTTAGCACATAAGGTTCTGATCGTGACTTTGTGGTTAAGCTTTTGAGGCCTTCTAAAGCTTTGCTTTTGTGTGTTATAAGTTCTGAAGTTTATAAAGACGAGGTTCTGTTGGACAAGTTCTGATGATCTGAAGAAAAACAAGTTCTTACGACCAAGTGTTGAAGCCTCTGAAGACAAGGTTCTGATGGGACAAGTTTTGAAGACTCCAAGACTTAGATTCTAAGACTTAAGAGTGATTCTTCTACAACAAGCGGAGTGGGATGAAGCGAAGCGGAATGGAGCGGAGTGGAGCAAAGATATCATTTCATTGTTTGGAAATTTTATGAGAGAACAAGGTAAGTTGTTCATTCCGCCTAAATCATAGGGTAAGGAAAATGGTAGTAAGTGATAGAATGGAATGAAATCCATACCACTCAATTTTGCCCCGCTCCATCTGTTTTTAAACTATCCAAACAATGAAATGTCATTTTATTTTATCTCATTCCGCTTTGCTCCATCCGATTCCATCAATCCAAACAAAGTTTCCATTTTAAAAGTCATCTTTCTAGTCCCTAAACTTTACCTCATTTGAAATTTTATTGGTTCTCCTCCGCTTTTATCAGTGATGATTAGGATACAAATTTATTTTTAATGATGTGTCAATGCTAATTGAGATAACATATTATTAATTTTTTTAAATTATTTTAATTAATAAATTAATAATTTTTAATAGTATTATTTAATAAATTTATTATTAAATAATTTTTAATTATTTTACTGAATAAATTAACAATTTTTAATAAATCCATTTTAAATTAATTAAAATAATTTTTTGACTAAATTTCATTATATTTTAGCATGAGCTCAATAGCCAAGTTCACATTTTTGTAAGCATGAAAGTGTTATATAAACACTAAGGATATTTAATGAAAAATAAATGTGAAATTTATTTTAAAACACAACAACACATTCCAACTACAACCTAATATGAAATACCGAAGTTAAGAGCTAAATTGTTGTTTCCTCTCATAATTGGTAACAATATGTTGTCACTGATTTTGGTTGTTTTGTTCCTAACACCACTACAAAAAGTCCTTGTAGCGTCAGACGCGAAATGCATTTTATCTCGGTTACAGTAGTGACGTAAATAAAGCCGTCATAAAAAGTATGGACTTAACACCTCAATGTTTAAAACACCGAGGGGTATTGTAATTGCGCATGGGTTCGAATCCCACCAGCTGTATTTTTATTATTTACAATAATAGTGCATCATGTATCTCGGGTTATCAATAAAATCGAGGAATAAATTATTTGTATTTTTTTATTTAAACTGGTTACATTGCTTACACAGAAAATTAATAAAATAATTTGTTTACAAAATACAATATTTACCCAAAATATTAAACTGATTACATTGTTTACACGGAATATCAAAACAAAAATTAAATTGTCTATGAAGATCATATGTTGGACCTTCAAATCTGTGATATCCTGGGAAGACCATATGCTGGGAAATAATATATTTTCTATGTTTTTCCTTGCATTTGTCTCTAATATCAACAAAAAAAAGGGTTATATAAAAAAAGAGTTAGATAAATAAATAATTTTCTTCTCAAATAAATATTTAAGTACACAAACCTTAATCCCAAATAATTATTTGCTCCTGCAATCCATCATAGAGAACTCTTCATGACAAAGACTCTTGCATATCTTAAAGTGGAAGATAATTTCAAGCGCTTCATGATGTTTCATTATGAATTTTTTATATTCAGAATGCTTTTATAATGAAAGTTATTATAGGTTTCACACAGATCACTAATGGTAGTGTCTTGAGCGTTGATAGTAATGAAATGGACAACAAGTATTTGATTAAGGACAGTGAGAATATTAAACAAATTCCCACTTCTGATTTAGGCTTAGTGAAATTAACAAAAGCATATCCTTTATTCAACCTAGTTCTGCAAATTAATAATAAATGATCGTACCTCATCAGAAGGGATTGTCAAATCCTACAAGCTTCAAGTCAAGTGGCAGTAGAATGTGAAGTGAGGGGGGGGGGTACTTGCAAGACACTCCGATGCCAAAGTAAGGTTTAGAGCAAATACAAGAAAGTATGAGAATATGAGTGAGTGATTGAATACATGACTCTCTCACTTGAGAGGGTATTTATAGCCTCCAGCGCTGGGCCAAGGTCTTCAGTAATGGGCCACGATGAGGCCCAACAACAAAGACTGTCAGGGTTTACGGGTGTATGGGGTCCAACACGTGGCCTCCTCCATGGTCAACTGCCCCGAGAAAGTAGGAGTTGGACCCATTATTCACGGAGGGCGGGATGATGATGATATGGACACATGAGCTACATCCTCTTAGTGACACGTGGGGAAATGTCCAACGGTCCTCATATTGGGCTGCATGCTTTTGGGCCTTTGGTAAAGGTGCTGGATCAGGCCTCCCTAATGGTGGGGCAAGTGTCAGCCCAGTCCAGAATAAGAGCCCTCCAAGTTATTTCCCTTAGATGAAAGGGTGATAACTTGAGTTCAGTTCAACATCGAGGAAGCATCGCCCGAGAGGGGAAATTGCCAACCTCCATCGGGGATGGCTCGTTGACTCATGTCGAGGATTCAAATGATATGTGTGCGGTATGGTCGACCATCTCAATGGGCACTCCATTGGTCGTATTTGTTTCTGATATTGTCGGCTTAGTGCCCATTAGGGATATATAATCATGGGATGCAAGGAGTTTCCTCGAGTATTCGTCTTTGATGTGTCCATCAATAAGGCATTGTTATGATGTCGTATGTTTGCTCGCCACTGAGTGTGAAACGTCATCGATGCCCCCATATACAAGGTTTTGTAGTGATGTCGGGCATGAGTTCGTCATCAAGAGTGGGCACACGGTTTTGCGCGAGACTGCTGTGAGCAACGTGTGCTCTTGTCAATCCCACGTGGCAGTTGTTTGGGGTGCCATCTTTTCATAGGGGAGTCCAAAAGCCCTAAGTAATGATGACTTTTCATGTGTTGCCTCGTGAGGTGTGAACTATCTATAAAAAAGGGAATTCAGAGGATCACTTATCATTTTCAAGCTCTCTTCTCCTCTCTCATATGTTCGCTCGTGGATCTTGATTTGTTCTAACACCATCGTAGATGTCTTTAAATATAATCTTCTTCTAAGTAAGTTATATCTTCTTGATAGCGCTTTTTCTTAGAATTTTTGGATTAAACAGTAGGGTTTTGTCATGAACGAATGAATCCTTGAATAAAGATTCATGGGTTCTTAAGTGAATCTTCATGGGTGTTTATCAATGTTCATGGCTATGGATGAAGATTCATAGGTATAGTTTCATAGACTCGTGTCGGGGTCATCCTCCCCGCTATTCGGGGAGGATTTGGGCAATTTTGCCCATTCGACCAAATATCCCCGCGTAGGGAGTTGTTCATTCCGGTGTTGGCTATCAAAGGCTTGGATCGAGCTCCATTCGTTGACACATTCATCGCCCTTTCACTTAAGTTATAGTGGAAGGGTGAATTGGATGATGTCGATATCACAGTTTTCCCCTGCTTTTCAGGTATGATGGTACACCAAGTTGAGAAAGACGCCGTACACGAGACTCACGAGAATGATACCACTGTCACTGATGACCCTTTGGCTTGGGTCGTGCCCGAGCTTCAGAATAAAAGTCCTGTTTTTCGCAGGACACTTCTGACGTGTTCAATAACCCCGAGGTCTGAGAAGAGGGTGCTCCTGCCAATTGGGCTCTTTAAATCCCTCACCGAAACGGGAGGATATGCTCGGCATACTTGAGAATTTTTTTTCCTATGTATGAGTTTAATTTTAAGGAAGCAGGGATGCATTTTCCATTCAACGAATTCCAGGTGGGGGTTTTCCAATGGTTACAACTGGCACCTTCCCAACTTCATATGAATGTGCTCGCTTTCATGCGTGCGTTCGAGCATGTATGCTAATACCTTCAAATTGGTGCCACATTGCCCCTCTTTTTCCATATCTTTCACCTACAATGGCAGTCCATCAGAGGGAGCCAAGCCTGGGTGTCGTTCAAACAACTCGAAAAACTTTTCCGGCCGTATCTTGAATTTGTTCGCCACTTCAAAGAGAGGTACTTCGTCGTGAAGCCTCTTACAAATTTGGCCGTGGCTTTTTTGTACGACCGCTCAGAAGAAATTGAGGGGGCCGAATAGTAGTCCAGCTGACGGCTAAGTTTCCTCTTGAGTCGCAGTGGAAACACTTCGAGCAGAAGCCCGAATATTATACGGTGAAACCCGAGGAATTGGACGTCCAGGATCAACTTTCTTATGACAAGCTTGTGGTTTATGTCAAGAGTTTATCATTGGCATTGTGTGTAGATGTGGATAACAACTTCCTTTTTGATGATAAAGGGTAGTATCTCCTTATTCACAGACTGATAAATACAAAAGTGCTTCTCGAGGGCTCTTCAGACGAGGAGACTATGAGACTTTTAGGTAGGGGATATGCCCGTGATTTTATTTTTGTATGTCTGTCTTGTGATTAAAACTTTCTTTTTTTATTGCAGATCGGATGGTGTCCCTCTCTGAATGTTTACTCAAGTTAAGACCCAAGAATGCATCCACCTTGGGGCCTAACAATCGGGTTGCTCAACTTCAGGAGCAACTACCGCAGTATTTTTCAGCGGGGAGAGTTCTCTAGGTCTTCATGAGGAGGAAAGGGAAGAAATCTTGTTTGAGGATAAATAAAATCAATGAAAGAACATGTCGAACAATGTGGCCTCCATGATGAGGGTTCTTGAGACAGTTTTGACGTTGAACAATGAGGCCACGGGCTCCCAGGCTGCTCTTGACAAAGCTTATGCCCGGATCCAGAAGCTGCAGGTGATAAATGAAAAGTTAAAGGGTGACATCCTCAACCACGAGACAAAGTACGAGGCGCAAGTCCATCTCCTCAAAGATCTAAATGAGCTGCGGCCTCAACCGGAGGCCGCAACTAAGGAGAACGAGCGACTGGCTGCCAGGGTAAAAGAGTTGGAGGGGATCATGGCGTCTGCTGATGAGGAGACTAACATAGAGAAAGCCCTCATAACTAAGAGATATTTAATCGTAAGGAGTCGCGTACTCAAACAAGATGTCATGGATACTCTTAGTTATGGATTCAACACAGCCGTGGAGCAGCTCAAGATCCTTAACCCAGGGGTTGAGTTAATGGTTGAAGGTGTAGGGCCGTTTAACCAGGTGGTTGATGGGAAGATTTTTTATCCCCCCGATGACAGTCCTGAGGAGGAGAGTGATGGGGAGGATGAGATTTGAGAAGTTTCCGAGTCTGAGTGCCTACTTTTATTTTAATTTGGGTTAGTGGGCTGTGTGCCCATATATTTTTTCTTATAAACTTGACAAGGGCTTCGCCCGTTTTCCTTTCGTTTGGGCATGCGTGCCCGTATATATTTGTAATTATTTGGACAATGTCAACCTTTATGGTCGGCCATTATGAATGCCTTATTTAGTCTTTTTATATTAGTTGTTGCTCATTATTGTGCTTGAGTTGTTTATTTTGTGAAATGTCGCATTTTGATGAGTGGAGATTTGTGCTCGACCTTAGTTGGAGATTTATGCTCGATACGTGTTGGAATGTGTCGAGGAAACAAAGTAGTAGTCCGTAGAAACAAGTTCAAGATCGTGGTTGGGATCTTGATTTTGTGGCGTGAACTGCCCATCGAGAGTTGGGTGTCCTTCCTGTTAGGTACTTTGTCAGTAGAGCTCGATCGAGGTGTCCCCGTCGGGCTAAGGTTCTTCCCGACCAATGAGCGATGAGCGCTCCTTTTGTTATTGGTTGGATTCTATATTTGTACCTCAACATGCCTCCGCAGTCGAGTGTGCCCCTTCGTTTGTCAAAGAGCGCATGTCGACTGTTAGGCCCCGATGTTTCTCAGGGACCTAGATGTAATATTGTTTCAACTTTGTAGCATTCCATGGTCGAGGTAGTGCTTTCCCACTTAGGCGTTCGAGGTGATAGGCTTTAGTGCCTGTAGCCTCGCGAACACGTTACGACATTTCCCAGTTTATGGCCAACTTTCCTTCACGGGAATCTTTCTGGTTCCTTCGCAAGACTACGCTGCCAATTTGGAATTTGCATTTTATGACTTTATTGTCACGATGAAGGGTTATCTTCTATTTCAGGGTGGATTTGCAAAGAGCTGCTCCTGATTGTATTTCCTCGACCAGGTCAAGCTCTTCCCTTAGGGCCTCGTCATTTAGTTTCTCATCTAGAGGGACTTCAGTTCACCTGGAAGGATCTATGATTTCAACGGGGATGACGACTTCGGTTATCCGAAATGGGGTCTCACCAATCGTCGAGTGTGGTGTTGTTCGGTAGGCCCACAGGACGCTGTACAAATCTTCAACCCACCCCCTTTTGGCCTCACCCAATCTGCGCTTGAGTCCTCACAAGATGACTCTATTCGCGGTCTCGGCTTTCCCGTTAGATTGAGGGTGTTTGGCAGAGGTGATGTGTTGTTTGGTGTCGAGCTTGGCGATGAAGTATTGGAAACTTTGATCGGTGAACTGTGTCCCATTGTCAGTGACGAGCGCTTGTGGTATAGAAAATAGGGCAAGTATGTTTCATTTGTAGAAACAGAGGATATTGTGTGATGTGATTCTAGCTAGGGCTTCGGCCTCTATCCATTGCGTAAAATAGTCGACGGCCATGATCAGGAATTTATTTTGATATGATCCTTGTACGAATGGTTCAAGGATGTCCATTCCCCACCAAGTGAACGACCATAGGGATGATAGTGTTTTGAGTTCGTGTGTGGGTGCGAGGTGTATGTCCGCGTGTCTTTGACATTTGTCGCACTTTTTGACTTGCTCCTTCGTGTTCTGTTGCATAGTGGGCCAGTAATAACCTACTCGCAACACCTTTCATGCCAGAGATCTTTCACTCAAGTGTTGGGCGTTGATTCCCTCATGGATTTCCCACAATATGTCGGGGATTTTGGCCTCCTCGATGCATTTCAGGAGTGGGATGGAGAATCCCCTTCGGTAAAGTTTGTGCTCGACCACGACGTAATAGAAGGCTCATCGTTTGTTCGCACTTTCCTCTTTCATGTTAGCGGGAAATTCTCCTTTCGTGAGAAAGTTAAATACCAGGGTCATCATACACGATGTGTCCCCGATGGCATTCACCTCAGGTGGTGTCGTGGGTTTTTCGATGCTCAAGAAAGAAAGAGATTCTTGGATGACGGATTTATTCCCACCTTTCTTCTCCGTGCTTGCGAGTTTCGAGAGTATGTCGGCCCACATGTTTTGTTCGCAGGGTACATGTTTGATTTATGCCCGGTTAAACTTTTTCATCCGATCTTTGGCGAGGTTCAGATATTCGATGAGGCTATCATTCTTAGTCTGATATTCTCCTCGAACTTTAGATGTGACGAGTTGGGAGTCCGTGGATATTTGTATTTCTCGGGCACCTAGATCCTCGGCTAGCCTTAATCCTGCGAGCATGGCCTCATAATTATCCTGGTTGTTCAATGTGGGAAACGAGAGGGCGAGGGAATGTTCAACCGCGGCGCCTTCTTCATTATTGAGGAGGATTCTTGCTCCGCTCCACGTTGAGCTAGAAGCTCTGTCCATGAAGATGGTACACTTATGTTTTCCTTCTGTGGGGGAATTGTGAGTAGTCATATCTATGTCAAAGCCAACTAATGCTTGGGCTTTTAGGGCTTTACTTCTCTAGTACTAAATATCGAACTCCGAGAGCTCCAGAGACCATTTCAGCATTCGACCGACCATGTCTGGTCGACCTAGGAGCTGTCTCACGGGTTGGTCTGTTCATACGACGACCGTGTGGGCTAGGAAGTAATACCTAAGTCCCCTCGTTGTGTTGATGAGGGACAAGGCTACTTCTTCAATCTGTTGATACCTGACCTCGGGTCCTTGTAACGCTTTGCTCATGAAGTACACTGGTTTATGTCCGTTTAATGTCTCGCGAACGAGGGTCACACTTACGGCCTCTATGGAGATGGTCAGATAAAGGAATATTTTTCCCCATTCTCTAGTTGTGATAACACGGGCTGTTGTGAAAGGCTTTGCTCGAGGTTGAGGAGGGCTTGCTCGCGCTCCTTGGTCCACTTGAAAGTCGCCTCTTCGCGCAAGAGTTTGAAAAATAAGAGTGCATGCTGCACGAACTTTGCCACGAAACAGGAAAGTGAGGTGAGCATGTCATTTAGGACTTGTATGGTTTTTTTTAGTTTAGCGTGGGAAGCTCCGAGGAGGCTCGACATTTTTCGGAGTTGGCTTTGATTCCCTGTTCGGTTAGATAAAAACCGAGGAATTTGCCCGCCTTAACCTCGAAGGTGCATTTCTCTGGGTTGAATCTCATTTTGCATTGCCTTACTTGGGCGAAGAGTCTTTTGAGGTGGGAAACATGGTCAGTTTCTGTTTGATATATGACGATCATGTCGTCCATATATACCTCGAGCATGTCTTGGATCTCGTCGCAGAAGACTTTGTTCATCATCCGGTGGTATGTTGCCCCTGCATTTTTTAGGTCGAAGGGCATTACGTTGTAATAGTAATTGACTGAGCCGATTATGAAGGAGATGCAATGTTTGTCGCTCATCACCATGGGAATTTTGTTATAACCTGAGTAGGCGTCCATAAATGATAACATTTTGTAGTCGGTCGAGTTGTCGACCAACATATTAATGTTAGGTAAAGGAAAAGCATCTTTAGGACATGCCCGATTAAGATCAGTATAATCAACACACATTCGCCATTTTCCATTATTTTTCTTAACAAGTACAACATTTGAGATCCAGGTTGAATATCGGGTGTTGTACCCCAAAATTTTCCCTCTCATTTTGTCAAGATTTCCCCTCACCAGACTCTTTGAACTCCAGACAGGATTAGGGTTTTGCTCTACTCAAGATATCTCCTTGCATTGATGACCTAATTAGGGCTTGAGTTTGCACAAGGATTTTTTGACCTCCAATGCTCAAAGTAACTTTCATACTTCATGTTGGACTTATAAGTTTATCCATACCAAGTTTCAAGCCTTGAATCAAATTTTTGCCCAGTCAATTAGACAGTTGACCTAGAAATCAGCTGTATTGGGGAAAAAGTCAACTGTGGCCAATTTATAGTCAAACCTCATGAATTTTGATCCATATCAACATTATAAACTCATATGAACCATTTGATCAAGTTTGGACCACAACTCCACAAGAAATTTGATCAAATCATCAAAAGGGCAAAATGGTCATTTTTAGGGTTTTTGACTGCACAAGGGCAATTTCTTACTTTTGACCTAGAAAATGGCAAATTGGGATCAACCATAGACTAAAGGACTCAATGGCACCATCTTGACCTATTCAACAAGTTCAAAAAATCTCAATTGCATTGGATTGACAGATGAATTCTTTCAGTCAACTGATCAAAATTTGACTGTACACTGAAAAGTCAAACTTTGACTTTTTGGTCAAAATCAAGTGCCAAGGTTTATTTTTCATCATGATGTGTCAAAATATGAAACTTGTTCATCAAGAAACCCATTTTTGCAAATTAGGGTTTAAAGTTGAAAATTTTCATAACTTAGAATTTTTCTAAGTTATGAATTTTTCTTAATTTTTCCTAACTTTGCCCAACATTTTCACCATGATGCAATTGGATTCAAACAAAACTTCCGACATGAAAGTTGTAGTCCTCCACAAATTCTACAACTTTTATTCACAAAGTTTTTCCAAAATAAGCTTGGATGTCAAGTTATGAGTTTTGGAACAAGGGTCCCTAAAACTTTTAACTTAGTGAAATTTTGCCCTAGTTTAGGCAGGATTTTGACCTATCTTCATGGCCATTTTTCATATAGTTACACTTGGAATATAAAATTGAATTTCAAATATGGATTGTATAGAATGTTTCAAGCTTTCCAAAATGTCCAAGAACTCTCCAAACTCATTTGTGGTTAGGGAGAATCGAAGGCCTGAAGTTGGCAAAAACTCACTTTTCATCCATGGCATGTTCATGTTCATACAAGTTGCAAATTCAAATCAGTTTGCTTTGATCTAGATTACAGGCCTCAAAACCATTTCACACTCAATAATTAAGTGCAAAACCATTGGTCTAAGGCATTGTTTTGGTCATTAGAGCATTGCACCTTGGATTAATCCCTAAGTAGAAAAAGCAATATTTCCATTTTTGCTTAAATCATGCTTTATGTCAAAACTGATTTCTTGAGCATTGGTCCATATTTTATGCAGCAAATCAAATCCACAAATTGGAGGGGCCAAGGTCAAAGTGTGCAAGCATATGGATAGCCTGTACAGGCCTGTTGGATATCACTTCTCATGTTTTGCTTAAAATACAAGAAAGATATCCAAAACACTAGAACTTGAACATCTGTGAAAACTAACTTGGGCAAGCATTTGAGACATCTTTCTCACATCCCCTTGAACCAGAAACACGACTCTTTGAGCCCTCAAACATCCCATAGCTCAAAATCACCTTCCATTGGCAAAACAGGGCAGCATCTGTAACTTGACTTCCATAGCACAATTTGCTTGTGCATTTTGCCCCAAACCTGTTCAAACACCTTCCATTCAATCCATCCAAGCTACCCCAAACCTTAAACACCAACTATAACTCCATTTACAGGGTTTTCCATTTTCATTTTGAGCTTGTGCAGGTTGAGTTCTGTAGGCTTGTTCAAGTACATTCAAGGCAAGCTAGACATTAGAGAAGGTCAAGTGAAGTTCAAGCAAGCTCCCAGACATCTCAAGCCTTGTTGAAAAGCTCCACATTGCCCTATACGAAGTTAGCTGAAACAGTTTTTTATCAACCTCCTATCTCTCTATTTAGGAACATTTAGACTTAGGTTTGTGAATAAGAAATGTAGTATTCATAGCGATGAAGCTGTACATATGCTCAGTTTTCATTTTTATCAAGCATGCTAAGAGAATTTGGTCCATGAACTTCCTGAAAAAATTAGGTTAGATTTTAGGGCCAGAGAAATTCTCTCTGGTCTTTGAGAGTTAGGATTAGTTTTTTATATGGTTAGATTCGTCTTGAAAAGCTCTACAACTTTGATGTTATGTGTTTTTGCAATAGAGCTCGTATGCAGGATGTCCATGTTTGGTACAGGCGCGCGCGTTTTGTTTGAAAGTCAGAGGTTGAAGATGAAGTGGTGGCCTGGGCTTGGTCCTGGCTCACTATTGACACCCCCCTTTTACTTTTTGCACCCCCTGACCCAATTTCTTTACATTTTTATGTTTTTATATTTATTTTCATTTTCTGATTTTGTTTTATATTTTCTAAACATAAAAATATCATAAAATATTTTCATAAAATTTTCATATTTATTTTTATTATTTTTGTTATTTTTTGGGCATAAAAATAGTTATTTGATAATATATACTTTTATTTATTTAATAAAAACTTATAAATATTATAGAAATATTATATATTTTATTTTTATTATTCATACCTATAAAAATAATATTTTTCTCATATACTATCATTTTTTCCTAAATATTTTGTATATATTTTATTTATTGTACATATTTAATATAATTAATACATATATAAATATATACTTTTATTTTATTAGATACTTTAGAATAAAAATATAAAAATATTACACTTTTATTTTTATTATTATTTATACTTAAAAAATACTTTTTCTAAATATATATATTTTTTACATACATTATTTTATTTTATTGTATATAAATAATATAGCCAATATATTTATTTTCTTAAAGAAAAAATTAGGGTTTACCCTTAATAAAAAAAAAATTCTTTTATTTATTTCTTTCCTTTTTTGCATTAAATATTTTTACATACATAAAAATAAACAAAAACCTTTTTGCATATTCATTTATTTTGTACAATTATTTAATTTGTTTATTTAAATATTGTTCATTTATTATTTATGCCATTTGATTCAATTTGGATGTAATAGTAAAACTAGGGCTTTTATTTCTTGTCAAATACACCCCCATTCAAAAATTGTACCCCCATCCCCATAATCATATTGTAATAGCTTAGACTTTTAATTCTCGCACTTTATGCTTTCAATTATGCCATGATTAAAGATTAGGGTTTGTATGCAAAAATCCAAAATCAACAAGTAGTTTGACCTAATATAAAGACAAAAATGCATGAAAATTAATACACAATGCACACTTGCACCCTTAGGGTCACATCCACTTATTGCCTTAAAAATGGGCCATGTTTATCATGTTGGGTGCTTTGGCAAAACAAAAACAAAGCAAAAGATCATAGTCCCTCGATGACGCTATCTTGGTTGCCTAAACAAAATGATCAAGTCCCTCGGAAAATTTGCCAAAAATACTTGACACAATTGCTATCATGGTCTATAAGATGACCCTCACCTGTCCTGTTTAACATCATAATACAAGGTTGTTTACCAAATGCAATGGTAAAACAACACTGTCAAAAGGGTTAAAAACATATAGGAAAGATCTTTGAGTAAAATAGGGTAGATAACTCTTAGTTACTTGATCAAAACTTGAAAAACATCCTTGCTATTTTCAAACACACTTCACAACACAATTTCAAAACATTTCCCAAAAATAAACTTTCAAACTTTTCATACATTGAAACATCTTTTCAAAAGACAAAAACACCTTTGTATACATTCAAACAAGAATCATTACAAAGGTTGCCACAATGATGACCTCTTTTCAAAACATCTTTCAAAACCACACACAAAGCACCATTTCAAACAATTGAAAAGCAAAAGCAAGTGATCTAAACAAGTAACTAAGAGCCCATGGATAACCATGGATGAAAAGGGTGCTTGCACCTTCCCTTTTCATAATCTACTCCCCGAACCCAAGAAAACATCTCAAAGGTCTTTCTTTTTCTTTTTGACCTTTCCTTAGGATAAAATAAAAAGTCGGTGGCGACTCTTGCTAAACCGAAACATTTGCGAACATAAAACGCAAAACCTCAAGTCAGTTCTCCCACCGTACCACAGAACTGGCGACTCTGCTGGGGTAAACTAATAAAAGTGGAGTAACCTTAGGGTTTAGATCACCTTTGCATGCTTATCTTGTTTGCTTTGATTGCTTTAGATTTGGTTCTCTTGTTTGGGGTTTTAATCCTCCACCCGGATTTTTGGGAAACATTCATAGGTAAATAGCAATACGTTGTGGAAACTGTGCGGGGTATACTGACATGGTTGAAGCAATAGCTATATTAGTGCGACATATTTGTGGGTACCGGTAGCCTTTGAGTCAATCAAAGAGAATACGGGGCCGCTGAGTGATGCCATGAAGCACTAATAAACTCTTAGAACCTTACTTGACCATCTTGGCCTTATTAGGGGTAGTGAGATGTCTGGCTTTGGTGCAGTCCGAAGTTGGTAGATACTCGATACTACACTCATTGAGGGTTGTTTTCTTGGAATATTTTGCTCGCCAGTTAAGTGGCTAAACTGAAACAATGAACACAGAAAATAATCCAGTGATATTGAGCTCCTTAGAACCCGGTTACTATTAATAGGACAGGTTGAGCCAACTAACTTCAAGAGGGTACTTACCTATGAAACCCCATGAAAGCCTGAAACTAGGATCTTGTGTGACTTGTTTGTACATATGCTTGTGCATACATCATTAAGCATCATATGCATCCACTAACCATTTCAAGGGTTTGGATCTTCATCTTTGTTCCTGTTTTGTAGGTCATGGAATCTCTCCGCAGAAAAATAATTCAGGTCAACCTTGTGAGAATCCCTCCTCAACTCAAGGAGCTTACTTCCAAGATTCCAGAGAATTCTCTCTTCAGTGAAAGACATGGTAGACTTTTCAACTTGGTCAACTCCAACATTGAAGAAGATATGGTGAAAGTACTCTTCCAGTTCTTTAACCCCCTACACCACTGTTTCACATTCCCTGATTACCAACTAGTACCTACTTTGGAGGAATTTTCTCAACTCCTGAGGATTCCTATTCTTCATAAACTACTCTACAACGGTACGGAAAGAGAACCAAAGCCTAAAGATGTTGCTCAAGCCTTACACTTGCAACCATCTGATATCAAAGGTCATTGGGAAACCAGAAGTGGTGTCAAGGGTTTCTTGGCAAAGTTTCTGTTTGAGAAGGCACAAGACTGCTGGAATTCTCTAGATCTGCAAGCCTTTGAGGAAATTATAGCACTTCTCATCTATGGGTTGGTCTTATTCCCAAACCCTGATCAGCTTATAGATGTGAATGCTGTCAAGATTTTCATATCTCAGAATCCTGTACCTACATTGCTTGGGGACATCCTACACTCATTTCACACACGAACAATGAGGAAAAGAGGTGTTCTCATGTGCTGTACTCCTCTTCTAGCAAGGTGGTTTATTTCTCACCTTTCCCAGTCAGTCTTGAAGAATGAGAAGGGTTTAAGATGGTCACAACGGTTGATGACCCTCACATATTCTGATGTTCATTGGTGTTCTCGGTCGAGAGAAAATGTTATCATCATTGATCGTTATGGGGAATTCCCTAATGTCCCACTACTTGGCATTAGGGGAGGCATTACCTACAACCCCTGCTTAGCTCTGAGACAATTTGGGTATGCCCGGAGGGATAGCCCTCATGACTTGTTGATTCCTAACTTGGTTTTTGACTTCGACAACGACGCTCAAGGACTTCGGCAAAGGTTTATCCGAGCTTGGAGGATGCCCAACAAAGTGGATAGTAAGACACTGGGGCACAAGAATTCCATCCCCCTTGAGCCTTATCTCAAGTGGATACGAACCCGCGCCCAGAGTCTTATGATGCCTTACCCCCACATTCTCCCCGTGATCAAAGAGCCTGTTGTGGAAGGAGAGGTTCCATACACCCTCCTACATCCAAACATGCCAACATCATTGGAAGAATTGCAAAATAGTTGGATACAGCTCAAGGAAGATCGGAAAACTTTTGAAGCTAGCTTTTATGCCAGTGAGAAGAAGGTTTTGGAACTTACCCGCCGACTTCACGAAGAGGAGACTCTCAACACTTACATCACGCCAAAAAGGATGCACAACGTATTTTTACATTAAGAAGCTTTGTAATATTTTTCCCATGGGGCATTTATGTACTAAAAAATTTCTTCTTATTAATATGACGTGTGTTCTTTTTGTTTGAAACAAATTTGAATTTCTATATCCTTGAATGCATTACATGAATACAAATCATTCATCATATGCACAAACAGGTCTTCATGCCAGGTTTCCTTATCTTTCTGTTGTTTATTTCAGCAAGATGGATATAGAGTAGACGGTTAAAGATCTGCAAGCACAAAATTCGCAATTCCAACAACTCCTCATAACCTTGGCAAAGGGTAAAGAGGATCTTAAAGCATTGTTAGAGAAAGAGAAGGAACCAGAAAGAAGAAAAAGAAAAGAATTGGTGTGGCCACTATGGGAAGAAGATTTGAGCATCAGGCTAGGAGAGTTCTGGAATTCCCCTCAACGTCTGACGAAGGGGTTGGTAAAGGAAAAGGAGCTGCGGTACCTTCCGAGTCTGAAGCTGAAGAAGAAGAAGAGGAAGAGGATGAAGATTACTTCGAACAGTAGTACCCTCCGGCAGACAATAAGTATAAGAATCTTGAGGACCGGTTGGCAGCCATGGAGGTACAAAGGGTACCTGGGCTGGATTTCGAAGAACTAGGGTTGGTTGCTGGGATCGTCATTCCTCCCAAGTTCAAAGTGCCTACATTTGCTAAATACGACGGTTTGTCCTGTCCGAAGATGCATCTGAGGTCCTACGTCAGAAAGATCCAACCTCACTCTTCTGATAAGGATCTGTGGGTCCACTTTTTTCAAGATAGTTTGTCGGGTACGCAATTGGACTGGTTCTATCAACTTGAGAGATCTGATGTTCATAACTGGGAAGATTTGGCTGCTGCTTTCTACCGACAATACCAATACAACGCAGATTTAGCGCCTACTCGTACTCAACTACAGAGTATGGGTATGGCCTCTAATGAGAGATTTAAGGAGTATGCCCAGAAGTGGCGAGATTTGGCTGGAAGGGTGCAGCCACCATTATCGGATAGAGAGCTGGTTGATATGTTTTTGGGGACCCTGTCAGGTCCATTCTTCAATCACTTGATCAGGAGCTCATCTACAGGGTTCACCGAATTAATTCTGACCGGTGAAAGGGTCGAAGCTGGCATTAAGAGTGGTAAAATTCAGAAGGATGCCTCTGCTTCTACTGCTATCAAGAAGACCTTCCCAGCCAAGAAGGAAGTTTCTGTTGTTCACACCCAGAGAAATCAAGGGAGAATGGAGCACCCACCAGCGGTGGGGGCTGTGATGATCCAAAACTCCTCAACCGATCAACCTCGAAGCAGTCAACCTAGAGCTAACCAGCAAAGGGTAGAAAGGCTACAACGGCAATTCACCCGGATCAATATGACACCGGATCAGGTCATCCATCATTTGTTAAAGTTAAACCTTACCAACTTGAAAGAAGCTCCGAAAAACCGAAATACCTCTTCTCCCTATTATCATTCAAATGCAAAATGTGCATACCATTCGGACAGTGTAAGGCATGACATCGACAACCGTTGGGCCCTTAAAAACAAGATCCAAGATTTGATAGATGCCAAGGAGGTAGAGTTTGATGCTCCTGAAAAACCTAATGTGATATCCGCTCCTATGCCAAAACATGGTCATAATGTCCATGCACTTGTGGAAGATCTTCATGTTACCACTGTTGATGACCTAATGACTCTGTTGCCAATTATTAAAATGAATCTGTTGAAAGCCGGGATTTTCCTGGGATGTGAAAAAGATTGTTACTTTTGTTCAACCTTGCAATCCGACTACCCACTGTTGAAATCAGGCATCCAACGCCTGGTGGATACTCAAGAGATCCTCTTTCAGAAAACTCTTATTGATACTATTACTCATGATACTCTTGTTACTCCTATTACTCCAATCAATGACATTGCTATAATCACCATTTCCGACAATCTTTCCAAGACCTGCAAAAGGCCTGTTAAGATTACACCTGATCCAAAGTTTGTACCGCTGAAGATTACCATGCGGGGGCCTATCCCATATAAGTCCAACAAGATGATACCATGGAATTATGGAGGAGAGATATTCTACCATGGTGTTAAGAAGATCGAATCATTCAAAGAGAATTCCGATGAAGAAACTCCTGATGTAGGGAATATTGCGGGGACAAGTAAGATCACTCGTAGCGGAAGAATCTTCTCTCCGGAGATTGCTCCTCCACAGGCAGTTTTTGGATCCTCAAGTGCTCCTATGCCTGCCAAGATATCTGTGCAAAGTCCAGTGATTGAAGAAATTGTTACTCCCGAAGATATACCCTCTGCTGTTACTGCTGATAAAGGTAAGGGGATCCAAGAAACGCCCGTCAGGACGAGGGCAGACTTTGGTTATCCCCGAGACCACCCAAAAGGAGATGGAGGAGATTTTAAAGATAATTAAGAAGAGAGACTATGATGTCGTAGAGCAGCTGGGGAAAACCCCTTCAAAAATCTCTATGCTGGCTCTATTACTCTGCTCCGAGGCTCATGCCAAAGCCTTGATCAAATTTCTAAAGACGGCACACGTGCCTCAAGAAACTTATGCGAATCAATTTCAAGAGTGCGTGGCTAGCCTTACAGCCGACAATGGTCTTGGTTTCTTTGATGCTAATCTAACGTCTAAGGGAAGAAAGCATAATGATGCGCTGCATGTCTCAGTAGAGTGCAGAGGAACTACACTTGCTCATGTTCTGGTTGATACTGGTTCATCTTTAAATGTTCTACCAAAGAAAGCATTGGACAGATTGGACTGTGAGGATTTGACCCTAAAGCCCAATAATATCACTGTTAGAGCCTTCGACGGTTCTAAGCAGATGGTTCACGGAGAAGTGGACATCCCAATTAAGGTGGGAACGGAAATTTTCAACTCTACTTTTTATGTGATGGACATCCGTCCTTCATATTCATGCTTGTTGGGAAGGCCATGGATCCACAACGTTGGGGCAATCACTTGTTCTCTACACCAGATGCTCAAATACCCAGTTCAGGGTAAAATCATAACAGTTCATGGTGAGAAGGAGTATATGATAAGTCACCTTAACTCTTTCTGCTACGTGGAGTTAGATGGCTAATTCATAGAAACACCTTTCCAACACTTTGAAGAGGTCTCTCCTGAGGTTGCGGTAGCCAAGACAATGACTGATGTGCCCATCATTACCAAACCTGTGTCCCGGATGTCATCCCTTAAAGATGCAGAGGCTGTAATCAAGGAAGGAGGAAGTACAATGTGGGGTCAATTGCCAGATTTTCCTTACAAGACAGATAAGTTCAGATTGAGTTTCACTGCTGCTAGCCAGAAAGTTGTGCGTCGCTCCCGGGCTGGAGGACCACCACTGAAAATCACTCATCATGGATTTCATGCTTTAGAGGATGATGAAGAAGGAAGCAATTTTGAAGACTGGAGCTTTCCAACCATTGAAGGAGGACTAAACAACTGGGAGGCGAAAGATTTCGTTCCCATTACTTTCATCAATCAGTAATTTATCTTTTGAACATTTCCTGTTTGGTCTGTAATAATTATTAAACAATTCGTACACTCTTTTCGCCTTATGCCTTACCCGGGGCATATAGGTCCATTTGTAAGGGTTTTGATTCTTCATTTTCATATGCCATTTTTAATGAATCATGGACGTTTTCATTTATAAACTTTTGTGTTCATTTTCTTTCTTTTTACATTTTATTTTGTTTAAAGATGGCTATCCCTTACACACACCCACACTCACAAAATGCAGGTACCCATCCACTCCAGATTCCATGGGTGACTATTCTGCTTTGGCCTTCGGCGACTCTGAAGATTTGGTCAATCATGCCGAGTACGAAGGTGATGAAGACTGTGAAGTGCCTGGAGAGTTGGCTAGACTTTTGCAACAAGAAGAAAGGGCTATTCTTCCCCATGAAGAGTTGTTAGAGACTATCAATTTGGGAACAGAGGAAGACAGGAAAGAGGTTAAAGTGGGTGCCAACCCGGAGCCAAATGTCAAAGAGCGTTTAGTTCAGCTGTTGAATGAATATGTCGAGATCTTTTCCTGGTCCTATAAATACATGTCAGGACTGGATACAGATATTGTGGTTCACCGTCTCCCTACAAGAGAAGATTGTCCACCAATCAAACAAAAAGTCCGCCGAATGAGGCCCAATATGTCTGAGAAGATCAAAGCTGAAGTGATGAAACAGTTCAATGCTGGCTTTCTGGCTGTTACTTCCTATCCATAATAGGTTGCTAACATTGTGCCAGTGCCTACGAAGGACGGAAAATTCAGAATGTGTGTGGACTACAAAGACTTAAATAGGGCTAGCCCTAAAGATGATTTTCCACTACCACACATTGACATCTTGGTTGGCAACACAGCTCAGCACAAGGTATTCTCTTTCATGGATGGATTTTCAGGGTACAACCAGATCAAAATGGCCCCCGAAGACATGAAGAAGACTACTTTTGTTATGCAGTGGGGTACCTTCTGCTATAAAGTGATGCCACTCGGACTGAAGAATGTCGGGGCAACCTATCAGCGAGCCATGGTAGATTTGTTTCATGACATGATACATCATGAGATTGAGGTCTACGTAGATGACATGATAGCCCGTTCACAGACAGAACAAGAACACCTCGACCATCTGCAAAAGTTGTTTGTCAGGTTAAAGGAATATAAGCCCAGACTGAACCTTAGCAAGTGCACTTTCGGAGTCAGGTCCGGTAAACTTTTGGGATTTATCGTCAGTAACAAAGGCATCAAAGTTGATCCTGCCAAAGTCAAAGCTATACAAGAAATGCCAGCCCCCCACACTGAGAAGGAGGTCAGAGGTTTTTTGGGACGCTTAAACTACATTGCAAGGTTCATCTCTCACCTAACATCTACCTGTGAGCCAATCTTCAAACTGTTGAAGAAAGATCAGGTGGTTGAATGGAACAATGATTGTCAAGTTGCTTTTGATAAGATCAAGGAGTATTTGCTAGAGCCTCCTATCTTGATGCCACCCGTCGAAGGAAGACCTTTAATCATGTATCTGACTGTTTTGGATAATTCAATGGGGTGCATACTAGGCCAACATGACGAGTCTGGCCGAAAAGAGCATGCTATTTATTACCTTAGCAAAAATTTTACCGACTGTGAGACTCGCTACTCACTGCTCGAGAAAACTTGTTGCGCTTTGGTATGGGTTGCTCGCCGGATAAGGCAGTATATGTTGACACATACCACTTTGCTGATTTCCAAAATGGATCAGATCAAGTACACCTTCGAGAAGCCTGATTTATCCGGAAGAATCGCTAGATGGTAGATGATCCTGACTGAGTATGATATCCAGTACATAACCCCAAAAGCTATAAAGGGGAGTGTACTAGCTGACCATCTAGCTCATCAAGCCGTCGAAGATTACCAATCTATGAGGTTCGACTTCCCTGACGAGGATATTATGACATTGGACAACATTAAAGGTAACGGACCATATGACGGACCTGAACAAGGATCTCGATGGGCCCTGTACTTTGATGGTGCTTCAAATGCACTTGGCAACGGTATCGGCGCGATACTTATCTCACCAGAAGGTTGCCATAAACCTTTCACTGCTAGACTCTGCTTCAGCTGCACCAACAACATGGCCGAGTACGAAGCTTGTATCTTTGGTCTCAAGGCTGCTATTGACTTAGAAATCAAATCTTTGATCGTATTTGGGGACTCAGCTTTGGTTATCAGTCAAATCAAAGGAGAGTGGGATACTAAACACCCTAACCTCATCCCTTACAAAGAACATGTCCTGACATTGTTACCACATTTCGAGCAGATTACCTTTGAGCACTTCCCGCGAGAAGAGAATCAGCTAGCAGATGCGCTAGCTACAATGTCATCCATGTTTAAACTTAACTGGGATAAGGAGGCACCTCAAATCACCATTGAACGAATGGACGAACCAGCACATTGTCACGAGATTAATACCGAAGAAGTGGTGGACTGAACTTGGTTTCATGACGTCAAAAGGTATCTCGAAGCACAAGAGTACCCTGAAGGAGCTTCAGTCAACGACAAAAAGTTCTTAAGGAGGTTCGCAGCCAAGTTCTTTCTGAGCAATGGTATCCTATACAAGCGCAATCTTGATTGTGTCCTACTCCATTGTATGGACAAGGTTGAAGCTGGGCAGATTATGGTTGAACTACATAATGGCACCTTTGGAACCCACTCGAGCGGTCATACGATGGCTAAGAAGATTCTAAGGGCAGGCTACTACTGGTCTACCATGGAAGCTGATTGTCATCAACATTACCGTACTTGTCACAAATGCCAAATCTATGCTGGAAAGGTACATATTCCTCCAGTTCCTCTCAATGTCTTAACAGCTCCTTGGCCATTCGCGATGTGGGGAATCGACATGATTGGAGAGATCAAGCCTACAACATCCAATGGACACCGTTTCATCCTAGTGGCCATTGATTACTTTACCAAGTGGGTCGAAGCAGCTTCCTTCGCCTCCGTTACAAAGAATGTGGTTGCCCGCTTCATCAAGTAGAACCTCATATGTCGGTATGGTATCCCCGACAGGATCATTACAGATAACGGTACAAATTTGAACAATACTATGATCACCGCTATGTGCTAGCAGTTCAAGATTCAACATCACAATTCATCTCCCTATCGGCCAAAGATGAACAGTGTTGTTGAAGCTGCGAACAAAAATATCAAGAAGATCATTCAAAAGATGACAGTCACTTACAAGGACTGGCATGAGATGTTACCGTTTGCTCTGTACAGGTACCGTACCACGGCACACACTTCAACTGGGGAAACACCCTTTTCTTTAGTATACGACATGGAGGCTGTTTTACCTATCGAGGTTCAGATTCCCTCCTTGAGAATCATGAAAGATGCCGGTTTGAGTGAAGACGATTGGATTCAGACCCGGCTTGATCAACTTAACTTGATTGACAAAAAGCGACTTATTGCTGTTTGCCATGGTCAGGCGTATCAAAAACGTATGATCAAGGCCTTCAACAAGAAAGTCAAGAGACAAGTATATCAAGTCGGGGACCTTGTAATCAAGCGAATCATCTTGCCGCAAAGTGATCCCAGGGGCAAATAGACTCCTACTTACGAAGGACCGTTTGTGATCAAGAACATCTTTTCTGGTGGGGCAATGATTCTGACCACCATGGACGGCGGTGACCTGCCACACCATACGAACACAGACATAGTCAAAAGATACTACGCATAAATGACCCGACAAGTTGAAAACCCGAAAGGGTGACTTGGGCAAAAATAGGCATCCCGGTGGATCAAAAACCTGAAAGGGCGGTTCAGGCAAAAATTAGGGATAAATAAATTTTTTTTCACCCGGCAAGTTGAAAACCCGAAAGGGCGACTTGGGAAAAAAAGGGTTTCCCGGTGGATCGAAAACCCGAAAGGGCGGTCCAGGAAAAAGTTAGGGAATTAGAGCGTATGACTATGTCTCGTCGGATCACTTTAAGGACAATCTCTTCATGAATAAGCTCCAGGCTTCTGATCAATCCAATCATCCGCGGACGAAGCAACGAATGGACAGATACTCAGAGTTGTAAAGGCTATAGCAGAATGGGAACCCCATGGAATTGTTACACATAGCCATGTTTCTTTGTATAAATTTCTCTCATTTTTATGACAATATTCTCTTACTAGGATGTCTGTCTCCTTTGTACAAAATACTTACACAAAGTTAATATAAAGATACTTCAAAGTACAGAAATTTGTTTGCCTTTTACACTTATGTTTTATTTGAAAACGTCCAATGATTTATTAAATGAGCATATGCATTTGAATATAATCCATGCTTACAAATAAAACGGAATGAGAAAGGATAATTACTGATAGGTTTAAAGTATAGGAAGACGTCTTTATGCTATTCTGGAGGAAATCCCCTGCAGTGTGTCATTCAGATCCTCAACAGGGCTAAAACCTTGAAATACACATCCCCAGCGGAGTTAAGTTTCAAAATCCATTACATCAGAGCTAAGTTTTTAAACTCCCAATCCCCAGCGGAGCTAGAAAACTTTGAACTACAAGCCCTCAGCAAAAATAAAACTTTCTTCCCCAACGGAGTCCAAAACTTCAAATCTTAAACCCCGGTGGAATACTATCCAACTTCCTCCGATTCCCCAGTAGATCGGCATACAACCCAAGCTTTCGAAAAATTCTCCAACAGGATAAACATTCTCCCCACAGAGTTATTTCCCGGCAGAACAAAGATTCTTATTCCCATTTCTCCAGTTGAAGCCTCTCGGGTTTTAATTCCCCAGTAGAGATCGTCAGAGTCGTCCTTATTTCCCCACAAGTCACCAAGGATCTTTAATCCTCAGCAATAGTCCAAAAGACATTCTCAGTCTCAACAATCAAAGGTTTTGAATCTCCAACAGCAATCAAGGGTTTATTTTCCCCAGCAGCAGTCAAAGATTTCATTATCTCCAGTTATCAAGGATTTATTTTCCTCAGCAACACAGATAATCAGCTTACATGCGCATACATTACATTCATATATCATAAAAATTGATAAAGCATATTTTATTGCATCATACATGTCATGCAACATAACTTTGTGTTTTAGCTAAAATTTTACCCTTTTCAGGATAAGATTAAAAGCTATCTTTAACAAATATTCAAAAATCTCAAATACAGTATGGATACACCCCAGACACGGCGGTCATTATATTACTCATTCAGACTTCAGCAATCAGATACAAACTAGATACACTCCAGATACGGAAGCCATTCTATTTTCTCATTCAAATTCAACTATCAACTTCAGGTTCAGATGCACTCCAGACACGGAAGTCATTTTGTCACTTGTCCAGATCCCAGTTACAGTACGATTACACTCCAGACACGGAAGTCATTCTGATACTCATACATGTCTCAACTTCAGATACAGTCCAGATACGCACCAGACACGGTTGCCACTCTGTCACTCATTCAGAATTTATCCCCAGCCCAGAGATGCTCCGTACACGGATGCTTTTCTATCGCCCATTCAGAATTCAGATACAATACAGATACACTCCAGACACGGAAGTCATTCTGTTATTCATTCAAGAATCAAATACAGTTATAGTACGGATACGCTCCAGACACGGACGCCATTCCTTTGCTCATACGAATCCAATCTCCAGATACAACTCAGATACGTTCCAGATACAGATACCATTCTGATGTTCATTCTCCTGATATTCAATCAACATTTTTGATGGCATCTCTAAGCCCATCTCCAGCAAGATTCTATCATCTTCAAATGGCATCTTTAAGCTCATTCCCTCAACTTACAGTTTGACGAGTGCAAATTTACGGGCACTCTAGTGTCCAATCCTCTTTTACCTTCAAGTCACGAAAGGCAAACTCGCCAATCTAACTCTTCTGTTTCAAGAAGATTGAACAGGGGCAGCTGTTGTACCCCAAAATTTGCCCTCTCATTTTGTCAAGGTTTCCCCTCATCAGACTCTTTGAACTCCAGACAGGATTAGGGTTTTGCTCTACTCAAGATATCTCCTTGCATTGATGACCTAATTAGGGTTTGAGTTTTCACATGGATTTTTTGACCTCCAATGCTCAAAGTGACTTTCATACTTCATGTTGTACTCATAAGTTTATCCATACCAAGTTTCAAGCCTTGAATCAAATTTTTGCCCAGTCAATTGGACAATTGACCTAGAAATTAGTTGTATTGGGGAAAAAGTCAATTGTGGCCAATTTACAGTCAAACCTCATGAATTTTGATCCATATCAACATTATAAACTCATATGAACCATTTGATCAAGTTTGGACCACAACTCCACAAGAAATTTGATCAAATCATCAAAAGGGCAAAATGGTCATTTTTAGGGTTTTTGACTGCACAAGGGCAATTTCTTACTTTTGACCTAGCCAATGGCAAATTGGGCTCAACCATATACTCAAGGACTCAATGGCACCATCTTGACCTATTCAACAAGTTCAAAAAATCTCAATTGCATTGGATTGACAGATGAATTTTTTCAGTCAACTGATCAAAATTTGACTGACACTGAAAAGTCAAACTTTGACTTTTTGGTCAAAATCAAGTGCCAAGGTTTATTTTTCATCAAGATGTGTCAAAATATGAAACTTGTTCATCAAGAAACCCATTTTTGCAAATTAGGGTTTAAAGTTGAAAATTTTCATAACTTCGAATTTTTCTAAGTTATGAAATTTTCTTAATTTTTCCAAACTTTGCCCAACATTTTCACCATGATGCAATTGGATTTAAACAAAACTTCCAACATGAAAGTTGTAGTAAACCACAAAGTCTACAACTTTTATACACAAAGTTTTTCCAAAATAATCTTGGATCTCAAGTTATGAGTTTTGGAACAAGGGTCCCTAAAACTTTTAACTTAGTGAAATTTTGCCCTAGTTTAGGCAGGATTTTGACCTATCTTCATGGACATTTTTCACATAGTTCCACTTGGAATATCAAATTGAATTTCAAAGATGGATTGTAGAGAATTTTGCAAGCTTTCCAAAATGTCAAAGAACTCTCCAAACTCATTTGTGGTTAGGGAGAATCGAAGGCCTGAAGTTGGCAAAAACTCACTTTTCATCCATGGCATGTTCATGTTCATACAAGTTGCAAATTCAAATCAGCTTGCTTTGCTCTAGATTACAGGCCTCAAAACCATTTCAAACTCAATAATTAAGTGCAAAACCATTGGTCTAAGGCATTGTTTTGGTCATTAGAGCATTGCACCTTGGATTAATCCCTAAGTAGAAAAAGCAATATTTCCAATTTTGCTTAAATCATGCTTTATGTCAAAACTGATTTCTTGAGCATTGGTCCATATATTATGCAGAAAATCAAATCCACAAATTGGAGGGGCCAAGGGAAAAATGTGCAAGCATATGGATAGCCTGTACAGGCCTGTTGGACATCACTTCTCATGTTTTGCTTAAAATACAAAAAAGATATCCAAAACACTAGAACTTGAACATCTGTGAAAACTAACTTGGGAAAGCATTTGAGACATCTTTCTCACATCCCCTTGAACCATAAACACGACTCTTTGAGCCCTCAAACATCCCATAGCTTAAAATCACCTTCCATTGGCAAAACATGGCATCATCTGCAACTTGACTTCCATAGCACAATTTGCTCGTGCGTTTTGCCCCAAACCTGTTCAAACACCTTCCATTCAATCCATCCAAGCTACCCCAAACCTTAAACACCAACTGTAACTCCATTTACAGGATTTTCCATTTTCATTTTGAGCTTGTGCAGGTTGAGTTCTGTAGGCTTGTTCAAGTACATTCAAGGCAAGCTAGACATTGGAGAAGGTCAAGTGAAGTTCAAGCAAGCTCCCAGACATCTCAAGCCTTGTTGAAAAGCTCCACATTGCCCTACACGAAGTCAGCTGAAACAGGTTTTTATCAACTTCCTATCTCTCTATTTAGGAACATTTAGACTTAGGTTTGTGAATAAGAAATGTAGTATTCATAGCCATGAAGCTGTACATATACTCAGTTTTCATTTTTATTAAGCATGCTAAGAGAATTTGGTCCATGAACTTCCTGAAAAAATTAGGTTAGATTTTAGGTCCAGAGAAATTCTCTCTGGTCTTTGAGAGTTAGGATTAGTTTTTTATATGGTTAGATTCGTCTTGAAAAGCTCTACAACTTTGATGTTATGTGTTTTTGCAATAGAGCTCATATGCAGGATGTCCATGTTTGGTACAGGCGCGCGCGTTTTGTTTGAAAGTCAGAGGTTGAAGATGAAGTGGTGGGCTGGGCTTGGTCCTGGCTCACTATTGACACCCCCTTTTACTTTTTGCACCCCCTGACCCAATTTCTTTACATTTTTATATTTTTATATTTATTTTCATTTTCTGATTTTGTTTTATATTTTCTAAACATAAAAATATCATAAAATATTTTCATATTTATTTTTATTATTTTTGTTATTTTTTGGGCATAAAAATAGTTATTTGGTAATATATACTTTTATTTATTTAATAAAAACTTATAAATATTATAGAAATATTATATATTATATTTTTATTATTCATACCTATAAAAATAATATTTTTCTCATATACTATCATTTTTTTCTAAATATTTTGTATATATTTTATTTATTGTACATATTTAATATAATTAATACATATATAAATATATACTTTTATTTTATTAGATACTTTAGAATAAAAATATAAAAATATTACACTTTTATTTTTATTATTATTTATACTTAGAAAATTCTTTTTCTAAATATATTTTATTTTTATTACATACATTATTTTATTTTATTATATATAAATAATATAGCCAATATATTTATTTTCTTAAAGAAAAAATTAGGGTTTACCGTTAATAAAAAAAATATTTTCTTTTATTTATTTCTTTCCTTTTTGCATTAAATATTTTTACACACATAAAAATAAACAAAAACCTTTTTGCATATTCATTTATTTTGTACAATTATTTAATTTGTTTATTTAAATATTGTTCATTTATTATTTATGTCATTTGATTCAATTTGGATGTAATAGTAAAACTAGGGTTTTTATTTCTTGTCAAATACACCCCCATTCAAAAATTATACCAGCATCCCCATAATCATGTTGTAATAGCTTAGACTTTTAATTCTCGCACTTTATGCTTTCAATTATGCCATGATTAGAGATTATGATTTGTATGCAAAAATCCAAAATTAACAAGTAGTTTGACCTAATACAAAGACAAAAATACATGAAAATCAATACACAATGCACACTTGCACCCTTAGGGCTACATCCACTTGTTGCCTTAAAAATGGGCCATGTTATGCATGTTGGGTACTTTGGCAAAACAAAAACAAAGCAAAAGATCATAGTCCCTCGATGACGCTATCTTGGTTGCCTAAACAAAATGATCAAGTCCCTCGAAAAATTTGCCAAAAATACTTGACACAATTTCTATCATGGTCTATACGACGACCCACTCCTGTCCCATTTAACAACCTAATACAAGGTTGTTTACCAAATGCAATGTTAAAATAACACTGTCAAAAGGGTTAAAAACATATAGGAAAGATCTTTGAGTAAATTAGGGTAGATAGCTCTTAGTTGCTTGATCAAAACTTGCAAAACATCCTTGCTATTTTCAAACACACTTCACAACACAATTTCAAAACATTTCCCAAAAACAAACGTTCAAATTTTTCATACATTGAAACATCTTTTCAAAAGACAAAAACACCTTTGTATACATTCAAACAAGAATCATTACAAAGGTTGCCACAACGATGGACTCTTTTCAAAACATCTTTCAAAACCACACATAAAGCACCATTTCAAACAATTGAAAAGCAAAAGCAAGTGATCTAAACAAGTACCTAAGAGCCCATGGATAACCATGGATGAAAAGTGTGCTTGCACCTTCCCTTTTAATAATCTACTCCCCGAACCCAAGAAAACATCTCAAAGGTCTTTCCTGTGCTTTTTGACCTTTCCTTAGGATAAAATAAAAAGTCGGTGGCGACTCTTGCTAAACCGAAACATTTGCGAACATAAAACGCAAAACCTCAAGTCAGTTCTCCCACCGTATCACACCGGGCCTCATAAATAAAATTTTCCTCTAGGAGGTCTTTTACAGCTTTTTCAGTAGCCTCCGCTTTTTCGGGAGACTTCCTACGCCTATGTTGCACTACTGCCCTAACGGCTAGATCCATAACAAGTTGGTGACAGGTGACCTCAGGGTCGAGTCCGAGAATTTATACAACACTCCATGCAAACAAGTCAGCATTCTCCCTTAAGCAGGCTTTAAGTTGCTTCCTCGCCAGGTCGGGGAGTCCAATGCCGATCTTCACGCCTTTGTGAGAGTTTTCGCTTAGGGGGATTGTGATACGGTGTCAGAACTGACTGTTAATACTGGTTTTGTGTTTGTGTTTGCAAATGTTGCGGTAAGTAAGAGTCGCCACCGACTTTTCTTTTATCCAAATTAAGGAAAGGGAGTAAAGAACAAAAAAAGACCTTTTTCAGAGTTTTCTGAGTAAGGGGGGTAGATTATGGAAAGGGAAGGTGTTAGCACCCTTTCTATCCATAGTTATCTACGGGCTCTTAGATGCTAGCTCATGTTTTGAAAATTGTTTGTGCTTTGTGTGTTTTGAAAAATGTTTTGAAACGCCTTAGTGCGGCGATTCACTTTGTGATAACTCTTGTATCAGTCCTCAAGAGTGTTGACAAAGCAAATGTTTTTGAAAGTTGTTTTTGAAATGTGTAAGTGTGAAAAGAGTTTATTTTGAGCAAGCATCTAATATCTATCTACTTGTACTCGAAAAGGTTGTTCTTTTCCTCCTATCCTTTAGACAGTGTTATCCTACTATTAGTGAGTAGGTAGCCCTATCGCTGGATGTTTGAGGGACAATCAAAGGGACGTTACAGTCACGAAGGCAACTTGGAAAGGAATTTTAGTAACTGTCCTAAAGTTCTAAGATCACTTTTAACCGAGGCAACATCGAGAGGATCATCGAGGGACTTGTGATCTTCTAAGCTAGAGGACAGCCACTAAAACTTCTCATGTTTCGAGAAATGTGATAGTTTTTTGAAGGCAATCGAAGTGGGGTACCATAGAGGTGAATATGTGCATGGTGTGTTATGTTCAGTTATTTTTGTATTTTTTGTTAGGTTTGCTAGCGTTTTGTTATTAGTCTTTCTATACAAGCCTAATTACTAACAGTTAATATGTACAAAATTTAAAGTGCAGAAATGTAAAGTGCGGGAATGTAAATCCTACGCTATTACATGGCTTTGTGAGAGGTACATTATAGAAATGCGAAAAGTAAAATCCTAGTTACTATTACAAACCGGGAAGCAGTTACAATAAGATGAAAAAATGTGAAAGTAAATAAATGCGCACGAATTGAGAATAACGTCTAAAAATCCTAAGGTAAGAGGAAATATTTTTGTTTTTTATTTATAAAAGAAAATAAATCTTATGTCTATTTAATTTTAATTTCAAGAAAAGGTTAAAATAATTAATTAATTTTTTTACAAAATTAGTTTAATTAAAAAATTATTAACTTAATATTTTTTGTGATTTTGGTTTTAATGTTAATAAAACATGAGGCAAGAAAATAAAAGAAATAAGTAAAAACCAAAAAAAATAAGAAAATAATGTAGAGGCCTTTTTTCGATACAGAGGAAGGACTCTTTTGATTCATCCTCCTTTGGCCTTCTTTCGATTGGGCTTAAGAGTTGACATGAGCAAGCTTTGATTTGCACCTTTCCTACCTCTTTCGATTGAGCCAGGGAGTGGTATGGGCAACCTTCGATTTGCACCTTCTTTATTTCTTTCGATTGAGAATATGAAGTAACATGGACCTGCGGAACAATATGAGTGCATATCCTTCATTCACACTCTTTTTGTCTTTTGTTTGAATTTGTACAGGTTAGTTCCAACCAAAAAAAGCAAACAAACCAAAATGGCAGAAACGAAGAACATAACTTAAGAGGCTATTTACATTATGCTGAAATGAAAAGTAAGTAAAGGCTATTTACATGCCATGCTGAAATGAAAAATGCAAGGTCAATGAGACTTACCTTTCTTGAAACTAGAACTTGTATGGGGGACTAGAGTTGTTGGATGCTCTTGAATTCGAAAGGAAAGAGGCAAGTTTGGTATGATCTTGTGAGGCAGCGTGTGCGTATGTATGTGGTCTCCTCCTTTTTTCGTCGCCCCCTTGGAGCTTGCTAGTGTGCTTCTTATATAGAGAGGATGAAGGGGACAAGAGGACAAAGGAATAAACAACCATTAAGTTAGTGTTTTAAAGGCCATGAATATCATTTTGAAACTTTACAAAAGATGTGGAATTCTTGTCTCTTTTTGAATTTGAATGAATGTGGACACCTTTGGCTTTCGAATACCTTCAGTCCCCGCCCTTCGATTGGCCTCAAGTTGCCTCCTTCAACTGGCTTTGGTTTCACCCTTATAGTTCCTTCGATTGAGTCTGTCCACCTCAATTCGAATTGCTCAGGTATTGATTCGAATTGTGTAAGGCCTCAACATCCCGACTTCTTCGATCAGCCCTTAAGCTCGCTTTCTTCGACTGCTCTGACCTTACTCAACTAGCCCAATCAAAAGACTTTACTCTGGCTAGTCGAAGCTACCTTTGGCAGGAATGTACCTGTACAGAGGCTTGGGCTTGGCAATATGCAGGATTTTGGTCAGCAAGCATCTTGGACAAAAACTCACCACAAAGCCAACTTGTCTTCAATAATCATGTGTCCTTCGAATGAACCAGTGAATGCTTCTTCGAAGGGACCACATGAATATGCCTTCGATGGGACTATCATGCGTGTCAAAGTGTGAAAAACTATTTCAAAGGGGACCCTTACCCAGTCAAAGCTGGCACAAAGGCAGCCAATGCCTTGTGGGCGCTAGCATGAGGCAGGTCAAAGCAAGCGTAAAAGAGGCCATTGCCTAGTGACTCAGAATATACATGCAGGAGGCCACTATTTTTGTATCGAAGGGCACTTGTAGGGGATTCTCGCCTAAATGAAACTTGGACCAATGCTTGCTCGAAAGGGGAACCAACACACAATCGAAGCTGATGGGCTAATGCTTGGTCAAAGGGTTTTAGGAGCCTAGTCGAAGCTTGCCATTATTCCAATCGAAGGACACTGCTCTGATGTGCCAATCGAAGAACATTGCTCTAATGTGCCAATCGAAGAACATTGCTCTGATGTGCCAATCGAAGGACACTGCTCTGATGTTCCAATCGAAGGACATTATTCAGATGCCAATCGAAAGGAATTGTTGGCATGTCAATCGAAAGGCCCTTTGCTATCATTCAAAAAATTCATTTTTCTTTAGGTAAGCATTTATAACCAACCATGTAAAAGAAACCATGGGAAACATGAGAGGGAAAATTTTGGGGTACAACAGTTGTCCATGTTCAATCTTCTTAAACCTAGAGATGTAGATTGGCTTGTCTGCATTTCGTTATTTGAAGGTGGAAGATGATTGAACACTAGAGTGCCCATAAATTTTCACTCACATGAAATAACACTGATGGTTGATGATGTCCGGAATGGGCTTACAGGTGCCATTTGGAAAATATGACGGAGGGTTGTCGAAGATGGGCTTATAGATGCCATCCAAAAGTGATTGTTGACAAAAATTTGACTAAAAGTTTAAGCTTGAGTTTAACTGGAAAATAATCAGAATAAATCTTTGGAGTGATTTATCTGAACCAGAGAAAGTGTCTACCGGAACGGAATATGGATAAACCATTGATCAATTTTAATTGAACCAACACATGTCTTGAATAAACTTTTAATTGGAAAAGAATCTGAATAAATCTTTGGAGCGATTTATCTGAACCAGAGAAGGTGTCTACCGGAACGGAATCAGAATAAACCATTAATCGGTTTAAACTGAAACAGCAGAGGTCTTGAATAAACTTTAACTGGAAAAGAATCAGAATAAATGTTTGGAGAAATTTATCTGAACCAGAGAAGGTGTCTACCAGAACGGAATCAGAATAAACCATTGATCAGTTTAAACTGAACCAGTAGATGTCTTGAATAAACTTTAACTGGAAAAGAATCAGAATAAATATTTAGAGTGATTTATCTGAACCAGAGAAAGTGTCTACTGGAACGGAATCAGAATAAACAATTGATCGGTTTAAACTGAACCAACAGAGGTCTTGAATAAACTTTAATTGGAAAAGAATCAGAATAAATCTTTGGAGCGATTTATCTGAACCAGAGAAAGTGTCTACTGGAACGGAATCAAGATAATCCATTGATCGGTTTAAATTGAACCAGCAAAGGTCTTGAATAATCTTTCACTGGAAAAGAATCAGAATAAATCTTTGGAGTGATTTATCTGACCAGAGAAAGTATCTACCAAAACGGAATCAGGATAAACCCTTGATCGGTTTAAACTAATATAGCAGAGGTCTTGAATAATATTTGACTAGAAAAGAATCAAAATAAATCTTTGGAGCGATTTATCTGAACCAGAGAAAGTGCCTACTGAAACGGAATCAGGATAAACCATTGATCGGTTTAAACTCAACCAGCAGAGGTCTTGAATAAACTTTAATTGGAAAAGAATCAGAATAAATCTTTGGAGGAATTTATCTGAGCCAGAGAAAGTTTCTACTTGAATGGAAGCAGAATAAACCATTGATCGGTTTAAACTGAACCGACATAGGTCTTGAATAAACTTTAACTGGAAAAGAATCAGAATAAATCTTTGGAGTGATTTATCTGAACCAGAGAAAGTGTCTACCAGAACGGAATTAGAATAAACCATTGATCAGTTTAAACTGAACCAACAGAGGTCTTGAATAAACTTTAACTGGAAAAGAATCAGAATAAATCTTTGGAGTGATTTATCTGAACCAGAGAAAGTGTCTACCATAACAAAATCAGAATAAACCATTGATCAGTTTAAAATGAACCAACAGAGGTCTTGAATAATCTTTGACTGGAAAAGAATCAAAATAAATCTTTAGAGGATTTATCTGAACCAGAGGAAGTGTCCGCTGTAACAGAATCAGGATAAACCATTGATCGGTTTAAACTGAACCAACAGAGGTCTTGAATAAACTTTAACTGGAAAAGAATTAGAATAAATCTTTGGAGCGATTTATCTGAACCAGAGAAAGTGTCTACCGGAACAGAATCAGAATAAACCATTGATCGGTTTAAACTGAACCAATAGAGGTCTTGAATAAACTTTAACTGGAAAAAAATCAGAATAAATCTTTGGAGCAATTTATCTGAACCAAAGAAAGTGTCTGCCGAAACGGAATCAGAATAAACCATTGATCGATTTAATTTGAACCAGCAGAGGTCTTGAATAAACTTTAACTGGAAAAGAATCAGAATAAATCTTTGGAGCGATTTATCTGAACCAGAGAAAGTGTCTACCAGAACAGAATCAGAATAAACCATTGATCGGTTTAAACTGAACCAGCAGAGGTCTTGAATAATCTTTGACTGGAAAAGAATCAAAATAAATCTTTGGAGAGATTTATCTGAACTAGAGAAAGTGTCTACTGGAACGGAATTAGGATAAACCATTGATCGGTTTAAACTAAACCAACAGAGGTCTTGAATAAACTTTAATTGGAAAAGAATCAGAATAAATCTATGGAGAGATTTATCTGAACCAGAGAAAGTGTCTACCGGAACAGAATCAGAATAAACCATTGATCAGTTTAGACTGAACCAGCAGAGGTCTTGAATAAACTTTAACTGGAAAAGAATCAGAATAATTCTTTGGAGCGATTTATCTGAACCAGAGAAAGTGTCTACGGGAACAGAATCAAAATAAACCATTGATCGGTTTAAACTGAACCAGCAGAGGTCTTGAATAAACTTTGATTGGAAAAGAATCAAAATAAATCTTTGGAGCGATTTATCTGAACCATAGAAAGTGTCTACTGGAACAGAATCTGGATAAACCATTGATCAGTTTAAACTGAACCAACAAAGGTCTTGAATAAACTTTGACTGGAAAAGAATCAGAATAAATCTTTGGGGCGATTTAACAGAACCAGAGAAAGTGTCTACCAGAAAAGAATCAGGATAAACCATTGATCGGTTTAAAATGGACCAACAGAAGCCTGAAGGATGTGTTCGTCATGTAGCTAGTCATCCCGTCTTGTTTTGGGAACTGATCTGCAATTTGTTCATTGATAGTTGTCCTGTCTGGTAGGTATTAATTTGGAACTTGAAAATGTCGGTCACATAGATAGTTCCCCTTCTGGTTTCGAGCATTAATCTTTGACGTGCTGTATAAGTTGGTAGTGTTTGACCTGAAAAGGTAAAACCAGTTTCATGTGATGTCATGATGTATGAATTGTATGATGCTCTCAAAATAAATGAGATTGTGATGTATGCATTTATACTGTACATGTTATGACATTTATAAAATGGTGTATGAATGTAATGTATGAACGAGTCAGTCGTTCTACTGTAGTGTTGTTGAACTAGGGAAAATAAATCCCTAATTGTTGCTGGGGGTGAAGAATGTAGGTCTTCAAATATGTTGAAGTTAAAACGCTGGGAGATGAACTTCCGTTGTTAGAGAAATAAACTCTGTTGGGGGAGGTTGAAGAAGTGAAAAACACAAGAAGGGGGGTTGAATTGTAAAACTTGAAATCAAATGCAGACAACACGTTATTTTTATCCTGGTTCGTTTGATCTCAAACTACTCCAGTCCACCCGTCAAGGTGATTTCGCCTCTCTCCAACGAGGTCTTAATCCACTATATTCAACTAAATATTACAACTGCTTTAACAACTGCTAAAGCCTTCTTGAGTCAAAACCACAAACCGGTTTCTCAAGGAAATACTTTCTTACAGATAAATGAAATCTAAGTGTGTTGAATGTTTTCTACAAAACTGTTTATCACAACTGTGATACTACACAATTTAAGCTTATGAGAACTAGAATGCTAAAACAATAGAGTAAGTAATTTGAAAGCTTTAGCAAACTGTGAATGAGGATGAAGATGAATTGCTTTAGGCATGTAGAGAGTTGTAGAGCATTAGCCGTTTCATTCTTCACTGACTTGTTTATATAGCATGTGGAAAAGATACGTTGTAGCCAATTATGCCATTTCAATGTCCATTACATTCTTTCCATATTGAGAAGATCTTTGTCTGGAATAATTCCGTTGATAATAAAGTATCTTGAATGCACAGTACCGTTGCCAATTAAGCGTGTTCTGGCTTTGGCTTATTCTGACGCTGCTAGGTGCTGATGAATTGTTATTGTCTTGATCAGAGTTTAGATTGTTACGCGCAGATCTATTCATCAAGCTTCAGTGTAAGCACATGCTTTGATCTTCTGATTCTGCCATCTGATATAACATCCTCTGATGCTGATGTTGATATTTCATCTTCTGATGCTGATGATGATATTCTTATGCTGATACTCATCAGATTTTCTGTAAAACACAATATAATTTTTAGGTAGCATATATGTCTTACATGAATCATACAATTTATATATTCTTGCATTTTGTTATCATCAAAACTTTAACTTAGGGTAGTAGATTCAAACTTTGTTCTAACAATCTCCCCCTTTTTGATGATGACAAAAACTAGATTTTTTCAATTGAAAATTAACGAGAAAAGTATCAGAGATAACCAAATAATAAATTGTATCAGAGATAGACAGATAGGTATCAAAGATAAGGAGAAATAAAAGGTAATAGAGTTTAAGAAGATGAGAAAAAATTATCAGAGTTATGATCAGAAAAACTCCCCCTGAGTTTATTACTTCCCTTTTTAATTTCATGAATCCTTTAGCATCAGATCTTTCTTGAACTTTCTTTGAGCATCAGATCTTTCCTTTACTCGAGCAGAGCTTCAGTGTATCAGAGATAATTAACTTCTTGTACCTGTAAGCTTATGCAAAACAAGGAAACATTCAAGTATATCAGAGTGTTAGAATGTTTGAGACTTTTGTCTCAGTAATCCGTTATTGAAAAATATCATTCTTTTTCTCCCCCTTTTTGTCAGCAATCAAAAAGTGCAAGTAATTGAAGGTAAAACGATCAATGCAGAAAAACTGTTATATTTAATTCAAAGCTTAGAAGATAGTACAGAAAACATGGAAAGAAAACAATGAAAACATCAAGAATTAAAATCTAAGGTTGGGGTGGAAAGCGTGTGAACAAAGCTTCTAGCATGTTCTTAATCTGATCAGCGGTTTCCTTCTGCTGATGCACCATGCTGACTACTGTATCAATCTTGCCATCTTGCACATCCATCCTTTCCTTCATTCGTTGATCATTCTCATCCATTCTTTGCTGCAGACGAATATCATTTTGCTTCAGCTCTTCAAGAGTCTGCCTGTCCAAAGCAGCTTGAGAGACGTCCGAAACAGGATGCTTCTGAGAGCTTTCTGCAACATCTTCTTCTTGACTAACATCTTCAGCTTGAATAGTCTGATCTTCTGCTGGTTGAACTTTTGAAGCTGGACGCTTTTCAGACCATGGCTCACTATCCAGAAAGAGCACTTCCTCCTTCAGCAGCTGACTCATGAATGGACCTTCAACTTCTTTCAGCAGCTTGCTGAAGTTCTGTTGAGCTTGTTCATAGTTTATGTCTTGCAGCTTAAAGGTTTCAGTGTGTACCCAACTTCTGAATTGTGTCCAGAGTTGGTCTGAAGCAGCAGGATCAATCATTCCCGGATAAGCCTGCTTTAGAGAAGCAATCCAATTCTGCATTCCTGTTTCAAAATTCAAGATGCTGGAACCAACATCTGGTTGTTTGGGTTTGGGAATGGCGATTTTATTTTTAAGGGAAGCAAGACGATCAAGTACTGTTAAATCAATTAAGGTCTTGCTGTGGTCATATGTATTTTGTTTGGGTGAGGGAGTAGGGGAGTCGGAAATGATTATTAGACTGTGTGGAGTGTTAGGTGGAGTGGTTTCTGGTGAGGATGGTAGTTGCGGTATGTTTACAGTTGTACCACATGGCAGTTGAATTGCCAAGGGTTGTGGTTCAGAGGATTGAGGTGATAGAGGTTCAGGGGTTTGAGGTTCAGGTGATGGAGTTTCAGAGTGTTGAGACTCAGGTTGTGGAGATGATGGTTGAGGTGAAGGTGGATTAAGTTCTGGTTGTGGAGAGGGAGGTGGAGTAATTTCTGGTTCTGGTGAATGTGGATTTTCTGGTATTGGTGAGAGGGTATATTCTGGTTGGAGTGAATGGGCAGTTTCTGGTTGAGTGTTTGGATTTTCTGAGAGGGGAGCGGAAAAACGTTGGTCAATTTCAGAAAGAACTTTGTCAAGTTCTGATTCTGTTGATGTTGTGGGTTTTGTATTTTGAGGTTTGGTGCGGGATCTTCTGAGAGTTAGAGACTCAGAAGGGTCAAACTCTGGTTCGGTATCATCAATGGTTGGTATGGGAATTGGGAGTTCATATGAAGCTGGGGTAGGAATCAATGTTGGAGCAGCAGATGAATTTAAAACATTAACAGTAGATAGATTACCTCTCTTCTTTGGGGTCTGCTGGGATGGTCCTTCTGAAGCAGCCTTTCTCTTCTTCGTCTTCTTCAAAGTAACCTCTGGTGTTTGCTGGTGCAGATCTTTGATGTTCAGATCAGGATCTGTGCCATCAGCTTTACACACGTCCAAGTATCTGAGAACGATGACTGGTTTAGAGTCAATCTCAGAGAATATGGGAAAGTCGCTCAGAGGGACTCTTCTGCTGGTGATGTCAGCAAGAGGAGTGACGCTGGGCTCCTTTCTGATATTCTCTATCAGTTTCATCTTTTTCAGATTCTTTGTGTTCAACTGCTTGTCAACCGCTGGTTCCAGAGAGCTTATTTCCCGTGCTTCTGTAAGGTGTTCAATCAGCCTATTCTCAGTTAGAATATCTGATATTAATCTGCCGAAGGGAATCCAATCCCTTTTAGTCTTTTCTTCTTCTCTCGTCTCCTTGACGCTGGTCTTCAGATGATTAAACAGAAGATGAGTAAGGTTGATCTTGGTCTTCTTTGCAATAAAATAGAACAGCAATTGCTGGTCTATGTTGATGTAGTCAGGAGAGCTTGTGGGCTTCCTGTGGTTGAAGCAGCCCAAGATGATCTTTGCCCAGATTCTGTGCTGATCCATCAAATCTCTGATTTTGCTGCTGGGAACCCCATGAGTGAAAATCTGTCTAGCAACTATGCCAGTGTTTCCAGCTCTTTCTGCCATGTCAATACAGCGGATGCCACCACCGTTGTATCCAATCAGCCTAGCAATGTGATCCTCAGTGATCACTATCTTCTTTCCCATGATGTACGATGTAACCTGATGAGTTGAAGCAGACGCATGAATCCAGAACTCTTTAACCAGAATAGGGAATGTTGGACCCACCAACCTATCAAAATACCTCTCCCATCCTTGTGCCCTAATTTATTCAGTCAAATCGAAGCCATTTTCTTTCAAACTGTTGAAATCAACAATCAGTTCAGACAGAACTTCCAAGTTCTTCACTGGAGTAAGTAGAGTTCTGAAGGGAATCTGATATTGTTCAGATGAAGCCTCTTGCTGGGAACCTGCAGAAACAATGCTAGAAGTTGCCATGTTCACACTAGGGTTTCTTTGAGAAAAGCTTGAAAAAGGGTTTCTTTGGAAAAAGATGAACACACAAGTAAGAATGCAGAAAATATTTGGATGATTGCAAGAGACGGTAAAAAGTGAATGAATGGAGTGATGGTGTTTAAATAAGTTTCAAAAAGTGTTTTGAAAACATAAACGTTTTTAAGAGAGAGAATTAACTCATGATTATGCGCATTTAATGTTGGCTGATTTTGGGGGATTTGAGAAAGATATTTGGAACGGTTACCAGACATGTGTCTCAATGCATCCAATCAGCGTTTTGCCTTCTCAGAAGCGTGCACGCGTGTTCTGCTTCAGAGATTAGCTGATAACTGGATAACACTTGTTTGATTTGGTGAACAACACATATATCCTTGAAATGAGACGCTCAGATCTTTATGGATAGACTCTGATACAATCTGCATGTCTAACTTTCTGAAAGAGGATTGATCAAAAGTTCACAGTAAAATAAAACACATTCTGAAGGTTAATATATAAAGTTAAAACATTTTCACTCTGGGCAGAGCTTCATGCTGAGATGTTTCAGAATGAAGTTGAACCTATCTTCAGAAAGTGGTTTAGTGAAGATATCAGCCCATTGATGGTCTGTATCAATAAATTTTAAGTTCAAAGTTCCTTTCTGAATATAGTCCCTAATGAAATGGTGTTTTATTTCTATATGCTTAGCCCTAGAATGCAAAATTGGATTTTTACTTAAGCAAATGGCAGAAGTATTGTCAGAGTATAGGGATGTTACTCTCAAAAATCTGGAAGTCTTCAAGCTGACTTTTCATCCAGAGCATTTGTGTGCTGCATCCAGCTGCTGCTATGTACCCAGCTTCTGCTGTTGATAGCGCAATTGTGGATTGCCTTTTGCTGGACCAAGAGATCAGATTTTCTCCCAGAAACTGGCAGCTTCCAGAAGTACTTTTACGCTCTACTCTGTCTCCAGCAAAGTCAGCATCACAGTAACCTACTAAGCTGTAATCACTAGATTTTCTATAAAATAAACCCAGATTAGTAGTACCTTTTAGATACTTGAAAATTCGCTTAACAACTGTTAAGTGAGATTCTCTAGGATCTGATTGGAATCTTGCACAAATGCATACACTGAATAAAATATCAGGCCTTGAAGCCGTCAGATAAAGAAGAGAACCAATCATACCTCTGTAGATCTTCTGTTCTACCTTTTTGCTTACCTCTTCTCTTTCCAGAATGCATGTGGGATGCATTGGAATTTTTGATGACTTACATTCTGAGAGGTAAAATTTCTTCAGAAGTTCTCTGACATATTTGCTCTGATGAATGTAAGTTCCCTCTGGATTTTGATTGATCTGAATTCCCAGAAAGAATTTCAGTTCTCCCATGAGGCTCATCTCAAATTCTACCTGCATACACTTAGCAAATTTTCTTCCAAGAGAAGGATTAGTAGATCCAAAAATAATATCGTCAACATAAATTTGACAAACTAAGATGTCATTCTTAACTGACTTACAGAATAAGGTAGTGTCCACCTTCCCTCTGGTGAATTCTTTTTCTAACAGAAAGTTACTTAGTCTTTCATACCAAGCTCTGGGAGCTTGTTTCAGACCATATAGTGACTTCTTTAGTTTGAAAACATATTCTGGATTTTTTGTACTTTCAAAACCAGGGGGTTGGTGGACATAAACCTCTTCTTCTATATAGCCATTTAAGAATGCACTCTTGACATCCATCTGATACAGAGTGATGCCTTTATTAACAACAAACGAAATTAAAAGTCGGATAGATTCTAACCTGGCGAATGGGGCAAAGGTTTCTGTATAGTCTATCCCCTCTTGCTGACTATAACCTTGTGCTACCAGTCGTGCCTTGTTTCTGATAACTTCACCTTGTTCGTTCAGCTTGTTTCTGAACACCCATTTTGTTCCAATGACGTTGAATCCTTTTGGTTTGGGAACAAGATCCCATACGTCATTTTTGGTGAACTGATTCAGCTCTTCTTGCATTGCTAGAATCCAGTCGTTGTCCAGAAGTGCTTCATCAATTGAGGAAGGTTCAATCAGAGAAACAAGTCCCATGAGGGATTCTTCAGAGTTTCTGAAGCTGGCTCTTGTTCTGATTGGATCTTCCTTTCTTCTTAAGATAGTTTCTTCTGGGTGATCCAAGCTGCTTCTGGGTAGTCTTTTCTGAGGTTGGTCAACAGATGTTGCTGGATTGCTAGCTGTGCCTCTTTCTAATGTTGAAGGAGTGTCTTTATTTAGAGCTTCTGATGACTTGTCTTCAGAACCTGTAAATTCAACTTCCATACCTGCAAAAACTTCATTCTGCTTTGACTTTTCAGAGTCAAGCTTATCATCAAAACGAACACTGATTGATTCTTCCACAATCTGTGTTTCTGTATTGTATACTCTGTACCCTCTTGAGCGTTCAGAGTATCCTAACATAATACACTTCTGTGCTTTAGAGTCAAACTTGTTCAAATAATTTTTTGTATTTAACATAAAACAAATACATCCAAATGGATGAAAATATGAAATGTTGGGCTTTCTGTTCTTCCACAATTCATATGTTGTCTTTTCCAGAATAGGTCTTATGGAGATTCTATTCTGAATGTAGCACGCTGTGTTTATTGCCTCTTCCCAGAAGATCTTAGCCACGTTTGTCTCATTGATCATGGTTCTGGCCATTTCTTGCAATGTTCTGTTCTTTCGTTCTACAACTCCATTTTGCTGGGGAGTTCTAGGACAAGAGAAATCATGCAGAATGCCTTTGTCATTAAAGAATGACTCAAAATCTTTATTTTCAAACTCTCCACCATGATCACTTCTGACTTTAACGATTCTAAGATCCTTTTCATTTTGAACTTGGTTGCAGAAGGTGACAAACACAGAGTGTGACTCGTCCTTGTGTCTTAAGAACTTTACCCATGTCCATCTGCTATAGTCATCTACGATTACTAACCCATACTTCTTGCCACTGACTGAAGCAGTTTTAACTGGTCCAAATAAGTCAATGTGCAGAAGTTCTAATGGCTTAGAGGTAGAAACAACATTTTTAGATTTGAAAGAAGGTTTTGCAAACTTGCCTTTCTGACATGCTTCACACAGAGCATCTGAATTGAACTTTAGATTAGGAAGTCCTCTGACCAGATTGAGTTTGTTAATCTGAGATATTCTTCTCATACTAACATGCCCCAATCTTCTGTGCCAGATCCATTGCTCGTTGTTAACAGACATAAGGCACTTTACATTCTGACTTTTTAGTTCAGAAAGTTTGATTTTATAAATGTTGTTTTTCCTCTTTCCATTAAATAGGATAGTCCCATCTTTCTGACTAACAACTTTACATGATTTTTGATTAAAGATTATATCATAACCGTTATCACTTAATTGACTTATGGATAACAGATTATGCATTAATCCATCTACTAACAGAACATTGTTTATAGAGGGAAGATTTCCATTACCTACAGTTCCAGAGCCAATGATCTTTCCCCTCTGATTGCCTCCAAAGCCTACGTGGCCTCCAGGCTTAAGTTCCAGGCTTTGGAACATATGCCTTCTTCCCGTCATGTGTCGTGAGCAGCCAGAGTCCAGGTACCATGACTGGTGTTTCTGATTTGCTGCTAAAGATATCTGCAACATGTATTATTTTATCCTTAGGTACCCATATTTTCTTGGGTCCTGATTTGTTAGCTTTACCAAAACTCTGGTTGAATTTTGGTTTCACAGAATAAATACTACTAGTATATTTAATGTCATGTGTGTGACCATACACAAAGTGTGAATTTAGAGGAGTGTGTTTAATAGTTAAATCCATGGCATTCTTTGGTGTAGGAACCTTACCTTGGTATCCTATTCCCTTTCTGCCGTTTCTGCTAACTCTATAGATCATTGAAGCCATTTTGCTTCTATCTATGCTTTTAGCAAGGAACTTCTGAAAGCTGTGATCATACTCCTTGATGATCTCATCAGCGCTGCTGGGAGTTTCAGAAATTGTTTCCTTCTGAGAGTTTTGTAAAAGATTTTCTAATTTTGAAATTTTATTTTTCAACTCAGAATTTTCCAATTTAAGACTCTCAGTTTTATCAGAGTCAGAATCAAGATTCTTTTTCAGGTTTCTGAATTTAACTCTGATCTGCTGGTACCTTTCCAGAATTTCGTTAAGGCTTTCGGCAAGTTCAGCCTTAGTAAAATTAATTGCAAAGTCAGGAAATACCTCTTCGGTGTCTGATTCTGAGTCTGATTCAGAAGCTTCACTGTCTTCTGATATGTTGGCCATAAGAGCTATGTTTGCTCTCTCATCATCTGATTCTGAGCCAGCTTCAAACGAGTCAGAGTCATCCCATGTAGCCATGAGACTTTTCTTCTTTTATCTTCCAAACTTCTTTTTGGGCTTTTCCCTCTGAAGCTTTGGACAATCACTCTTGTAGTGTCCTTGCTCATTGCACTAATAGCAGATGATGTCCTTGGTGTTTGGCTTTCTGCTTCCTGAAGAGCCTTCAGATCTTCTGTATCCAGAGTAAGAGTCTGACCTTCTGTATCTGGAAGAGGACTCATTCTGATCAGATCTTCTGGAATTCTTGAACTTCCTTTGCCTCTGCTTCCATAGTTGGTTCACTCTTCTGGAGAGGAGGGAAAGTTCGTCTTCTTCTGATGAGGACCCATCAGATGTTTCTTCAACTGCCTGCAAAACTTTAGAGTCAGATTTTCTGTTAGATTTTAATGCTAAAGGCTTACCTTGCTTCTGAGGTTCATCAGCTTCTAGCTCTATCTCGTGACTTCTGAGGGAGCTGATAAGTTCCTCCAGAGAAATTTTGTTGAGATCTTTAGCTAGCTTCAGCGCTGTAACCATTGGCCTCCACTGTTTTGGCAAGCTTCTGATGATCTTCTTGACATGATTAGCAGTAGAGTATCCTTTGTCCAGAACCTTGAGACCAGCCACCAGAATTTGGAATCTTGAGAACATTGTTTCAATGGATTCACTTTCTTCCATTTTGAATGCCTCATACTTCTGAATGAGCACAAGAGCTTTAGTTTCTTTGACCTGAATGTTGCCTTTATGTTTCATTCTGAGTGAGTCAAACATGTTCTTTGATGTGTCTCTGTTAGATATCTTTTCATATTCAGCGTAAGAGATGGCGCTGAGAAGAATGGTTCTGGCCTTGTGGTGATTTTTGAAGTCACGCTTTTGTTGATCAGACATTGCTTTCCTGTCAATCTTCTGACCGCTTGCATTCACTGGGTGCGTGTATCCATCTGTCACCATGTCCCACAGATCAGCATCATGTGCCAGAAAGAAGCTTTCGATTCTGTCTTTCCAGTAATCAAAATTCTCTCCATCAAAGACTGGAGGTTTGCCGCTGAATCTGTCTCTATCTTCATTGTTGTCATTGCTGCTGTGTTGATATGTTCCTGCCATTGTGTTTTTCAGACGCTGGATCTTGTACTGACACAGTTAAGTGTTTTAGCTCAGAACTAGGCGCTCTGATGCCAATTGAAGAAGTGAAAAACACAAGAAGGGGGGTTGAATTGTAAAACTTGAAATCAAATGCAGACAACACGTTATTTTTATCCTGGTTCGTTTGATCTCAAACTACTCCAGTCCACCCGTCAAGGTGATTTCGCCTCTCTCCAACGAGGTCTTAATCCACTATATTCAACTGAATATTACAACTGCTTTAACAACTGCTAAAGCCTTCTTGAGTCAAAACCACAAACCGGTTTCTCAAGGAAATACTTTCTTACAGATAAATGAAATCTAAGTGTGTTGAATGTTTTCTACAAAACTGTTTATCACAACTGTGATACTACACAATTTAAGCTTATGAGAACTAGAATGCTAAAACAATAGAGTAAGTAATTTGAAAGCTTTAGCAAACTGTGAATGAGGATGAAGATGAATTGCTTTAGGCGTGTACAGAGTTGTAGAGCATTAGCCGTTTCATTCTTCACTGACTTGTTTATATAGCATGTGGAAAAGATACGTTGTAGCCAATTATGCCATTTCAATGTCCATTACATTCTTTCCATATTGAGAAGATCTTTGTCTGGAATAATGCCGTTGATAATAAAGTATCTTGAATGCACAGTACCGTTGCCAATTACACGTGTTCTGGCTTTGGCTTATTCTGATGCTGCAAGGTGCTGATGAATTGTTGTTGTCTTGATCAGAGTTTAGATTGTTACGCTCAGATCTGTTCATCAAGCTTCAGCGTAAGCACATGCTTTGATCTTCTGATTCTGGCATCTGGTATAACATCCTCTGATGCTGATGTTGATATTTCATCTTCTGATGCTGATGATGATATTCTTATGCTGATACTCATCAGAGTTTCTGTATAACACAATATAATTTTTAGGTAGCATATATGTCTTACATGAATCATACAATTTATATATTCTTGCATTTTGTTATCATCAAAACTTTAACTTAGGGTAGTAGATTCAAACTTTGTTCTAACAGAGGTAAACTCCATGAACTGAACTGTTGCTAGAAGATAGTCTAGAATAAGTATCAGGATGACATCCGTCTCTGGATCGTACCTGAACCGGTTCTAGAAGATGATCTGAATAAGTATCAGGATGACATTTGTCTCTGGATCATACCTGAACCGTTTCTAGATGAGTATCTAGAGTAAGTGTCAGGATGCCATCTGTCTCTGGATCGTACCTGAATCGTTTCTAGAAGAAGGTCTGCTTTATTTAGAATGTTTCCGCTGGGAATTCCTGTTTTATTGTTTTGAGAAGAAATTTGTTGGGGAAGGGAAACTCTGTAATCCACTTGGGGATTTTGTGAGATTCTGTTGGGGAATCGTGAGGAGCTTGGGAACTTCACTGGGGAATTATTCTTAGATGTCAGAGCAGTAGTTGGAGATTCTTGCTTCGCCGGGGATATGAGAACACCTGGCATCATTAGGCTGCATGCTAAGAATATGACAATGATTTTGCAGTAGGATGCCCCTGCCTTTGTACCCGCCGGAGAAAATGTCTATTGGGATTCTATGGATGGTCTGACTGTTATCCCAATTTCTGGAATCCTTGGTGAATGCGGATCAGGGTGGTCAGCACTCTACTGGTAGACAAGTGACGAGATGACGGGACGTAGTCATACGCTTTAATCCCTAACTTTTGTCTAGACTGTCCTTTCAGATTTCCAGTCCACCGGGATACCCTTTTTTTCCTAAGCCGCCTCTTCAGGTTTTCGACTTGCCGGGTGTGCAGATTTTTCATATGTATATCCCTAATTTTTTACCTAGGCCAGTCAACCTAGCGGGTCTTTGTTCATGTGTAGTATTTTCTGACTATGTCCATGTTCACCAGGTACGGAGAATTATCACTGTCCATAGTAGTAAGTGTTTCCACACTATCAGAAGATGTTTTTTTGTTCGTGTAAGATTCATTGTTGGAATTCATGTCCAATGCCCCAAGTGATTCAAATGGAGATCTGTCCCTGGCTATTCGGTATTTTTGAGAGGTTCCTTAAATCTTGACTTGAATGTCCCAGATTAGCTGGACACCATGTTATGCCCCTTGATCATGAAAGACCTGTTATTGGAATGTCTTTTCATCTAAGGTGATACTGTCCATTGAGAGGATTTCTGTTCATCGAATATCCATTCTGCGAATTTCTCCACTGTTTGAACAAATAATCATATGCAAACAATGGTATTTTAAGAATGCAAAGCTTATGTATGTCTTGAAGTTTGAAAATTCATTTTTAGTAAAAAAAATTTTTTTGTAAGAGTGTGATATCAACTCAGGATTTATAGCGAACCCTACAGGAGTCAGGATACCTTTTGCAATAGTATGCTTTCGAACTAATCCATGCTTCAACTAGGACTTTTAAGGGTTATAATGTGGCCTGGTTCACGGTTCAAGAAACAAAGGATAAAGGCTCAAAATTTATTTGTACCCAACCCGTTCTTCATGATGTTCTTCAGTCCTATGCTCATCTAATTGTGCATTTAGATCCCAATTGAGTTCAGAATTATTCCTCTGATGCTTGGTGATAGTTTGGAAATTGAACGGTTGTTTGAGAAGGCAGTCATTTTTATAACCTCAGCCCCAGTTTTTCTTAAGTCTCCTCTATAGGTTTTGACTTAGTGGGCTTTCCTTTTGAAGGATAATGACTGCTTGCCTTGATGATTATGTGGAACCATCACCATCTTTTGGAGAGCCTCTTCTACACTATTTGTCGTGTATGAAGGATGAGCTTGCGACTGAATGCACTTCTGAATTAACTGAGAAAGCTACCTTGCCCCGGGTTATGCTTAAGGGTTTTAATTTGTATGAAAAAGAAAAATCCTACTTCTTAGGCTCAAAGGGGTTGACTAGATATTATCTTCCTTATAACTCTAATGTTTAGGATTTGAAACAACGCTTGTACATCGTCAGCAGGGTCTGTTCAAAAGTATATTGTAAAGATTGTGGTATCGTTTTCTTCATCCTCCATCTAAAGACTCATAGCTTTTGATCGAGAGTTGAATATCACAAAAAGAAGTAAGAAACACAGTTTGAATATAATGAATACGAGTGAAATAATTCAAGACAAAACATATGTGATGCATTAATGGGAAAACCAAAGTTTGACATGACAGTAATTGTTTGAACAAGCAAAGGAAAATACAAATTAATAATTCAAATGAACAAAGAGCCTCTTTGTCTGAACTTGTCACTTCAGATGGTGTGCCTTTGAGGGATGCCAGAAGAATTCAGTCTGGCCATCTTGTGTGAACTCCAGCACTCCTTCGTTGATCAAGTCCTGAATCTTATTTTTCAATGCCCAACAGTCATTCGTATCATGTCCAGGACTATCGGAATGGTAGGCACATATTGCATCAGGATTGTAGTTAGGGGAAGAAGTTTTGGGGTTTGGATGAGGTCTTATCAATGTAACCAAATTCATCCTCAACATATGTTGCAATGACTGAGATAATGGCATGTTGATTTTGGTAAACTGCCTCTTGGGTTTGTCTTGCATTTGCTGATTACCCCGTTGTGGTTGGCGAGGTTGTTGTTAGACCCTTGGCGTAGCAGCCGTCTTGAAAGGTTTTTTCCAACCAAATTCTCTTGTTTTAACTGAGGCTGATTAAAGACTCGATTCCCAATTCTCGTTGTTTGCTCCATATGATTGCATTCATCTTGATGAAACTCGTTGACTAGGGCTCTCAGTTCTTCTTGTCCCCGAGCTAAGTTTTGGATAAAAGCCATTTGACTGATCATCTGGATTCTCATCCCTTCCATTTTAGCTTGTAGTTATTTTAACTAGTCATCTTTATTGTTGTCAGGATGTTTCTTGGTCAAGTTCCCGTTGAGGAGTTCTTTCAATTCTTCCTGCCCCTTGGATAGGTTGAGGAACATTTCCATGAACTGAGCTTCTTGATTTTGGAGATCTCTGTTGTTATGTTTGAAAGCCATTTCCCTTGCTGAAATAAACAGCGAGAACATGAGAGACCTGTTGTGATATGGTGGGAGAACTGACTTGGTTGTTTTGCGTTTTATCGCAAATGTTGTGGTTAGTAAGAGTCGCCACCGACTTTTCTTTTATCCAAAAAGGAAAGGCTGAAAAGAAAAGGAAATACCTTTGAGATTATTTCTAAGTTCAAGGGGTATATTATGAAAAGGAAAGGTATTAGCACCCTTTTCATCCATAGTTATCTATGGGATCTTAGTTGCTTGCTAGATCACTTGCTTTTGTTTGAAAATGTGCTTTGTGTGGTTTTTGAAAGTATTTTGAAAAGGCGCCATCGTTTAGGAAAACTTTGTAATAGTTCTCGTTTGTAAGAACGTATACAAAGTGTTGAGCTTTTGAAAATATTTCATGTTTGGAAAATGTTTTGAAAGTGTTGGTGTTTGTTTTGAAAATAAGCAAGAGTTTTTTATTTGAAAATGAGCAAGCAACTAGGAACAATCTACCTACTTTAAAGTCTTTTTATTCATTTCTTCCTTTCCTTTGATATTGCTATCTTACCATTGATTTGGTAAGAAGCCTTATCTTTGGATGTAAAGGGACAGGCGTGGGTTATCGTATAGCCATGATAGCAATGTTGTGAGATATCTTAGCATTTCTCTTTGAGGGACTAAGATCATTTTGGAAGGCAACATTTTTAGCGTCATCGAGGGACTATGATCTTGTATTTTTTGATTGCTTTTTTGCTAAGATATCCCACATGCATAACATGGCCATTTTTGTAAGACAAAAAAGTGGAATTACCCTAAGGGTGTAAGTGTGCAAATGTGTTTGATTTACATGCATTGTTTATCTTGAATTAGGGTTTACTAATTGTTGATTTTAGTCTTGCCATACAAACCCTAATTAACTAACATTTGTATAAAGCGATAAATTGCGGAAATTAAAATTACTACCCTATTACATCATTAGGGGAGGGGTGTACAAATTTACAAATGGGGATTGCAAGAAAATTAAATATAAATATCTATTACAACCATATTGAATATTGTACAAGAATTTAATAAATGATGTAAAAAGATAAATGGAAAAGAAATGATTTTTGTTTGGTTTTTTATGTTAAGGGAAAGATTTTTATTAATTAAATTACTTATGAAAATAAAATGTTTTTGATGATATTTTTATATGTTCATAAAATAAACATTATAAATAAATAGTGTGCAAAAAATCAACTCAAAAGGAGTTGTTTTGATGGGTTTAAGAAAATGTTGAAGGTTTTGTTAAAAAGAAAAGAGAAACAAACAAGTAATAAAAACTATTTTGGTCCTGCCAAGGTTTGAACCCAAGACCCTGTACATAGATACCTTTCGCGCATGCTGTTTGTGCCACTGGGGTGGTCTGTTTCATACATTCACAGGATGACTTTGATTAGATACAAGGTGAACCTGTTTCTGAAGATTTAGAACACCCAAACTTTCCTTCGAATACAAGAGTACCAAGGATCCCACATTGAGATTCGAAGGACCTCAGTATCCATTCAATCAAAAGACAAAGAAATCCTGCCTAAAGTTGAAAACGAAACGAACAAGGCAAATTTTGAAAGTTAACAGGCCAAGGATTAGCAACAATTTGTTTGGCACCAACCTAAAGACTAACAATTCAGAACTAGGATTCTCATCAAAAGCAGTAGTAATCGAAGGCTAAAGCATGGCCCTACTTATGACACCTATATTTTCTTTCTCTATAATGTATGTACAAATAAAGCTAGAATGAAAAGTTTCAAGTTAAGACTTACCTCTTGAAGTTCCAATCAAAGGATCTATGTATGGCTTGATGGTGGATTAGGCTTGGCTGGAATCTCCTTCAAACTACTTCAGCTGATGCCTTTTCTTTGAAAAAGACCACTGAATCGAAGGTTGGTACCTGGAGATTAGGAGTGAATCGAAGGATTCACTGACTTCCTTGAATGGTTTTTGAGGGGCTTTGAAAGTGTTCTAGCGTTGGTGTAAGGAAGCTGGGGGGAGGGGTAAATCGATGGGTTGATGCAGGTGAGTTAGGAAAGTGAATCTAAATGGGTGATATATGTGATAAAGGGGTTTGATTATTTTTTTGAGAGTTTGAGAGTTTTTGAGTTGGAGAATCTAAGAGTTTGAGATTTTGGAGTTTGAGAGCTTGAGAATTTGAGAGTGTGAGAGTATTTTTCTCTTACAGCCAAAATCTGGGGGTCCTTGTCTTTGTTGATGGTTTCTTTTATTTATAGAGAAAAGATGTGGGAGTTTGAACAAAACAATGGTTTAGTTGAAACTTGAATCTTTAATTATGTCAGATTTTCCATGATCCCAAGGTAAAGTACTAGAGTGGCTGGTTAAAAGGGGCTGACTTCCATGACTTTATGGTGAAGTAAAATCAATATTTTAGAAAAGTATGGGTTTAGTACAAGATTTGTACTATCAAGTTCTCTTTCATGCAAAAAACTTATGGACAAAGACTTAATCACTTGGACAATAGCCTAATCCAAAAATTTAAGCAATTAATTAAGGAGTGAAATACAAGAATTAAGGCCTGCAAAGTAAGGTCATGTAGCATGGCCCCAAGATTTGATCATTGTCCTTTCAAAAACTTTACTTTCTACTTTGTGTCGAAGGTTTTCTTGAAAGGGGTCAGGCAGGTTGCTTCGAAGAAGATTTCAAATCCAAAGGAAGGATGCACCTAAACTTTGCATTCAAATGAGGCTTTAAGTTCAAAATAAAAAACATACCCAAGTTGCATTTGAAGGAGAGTCTTGCTCAAAATGAAGGATGCAATCCAGTTTGCATGAGAAGGAGGCTTTTAGGTTCAAAATGAAGGCTTGCATGAAGGCTTGCATGCAAGCATGCAAGAGGGGAGTACCCAAACTAAAGGTTTGCCTTGCAGGCATGCCAAGGGGTGCATTCCCAAATGAAGGCTTTGCCTTGCAGACGTGCCAAGGGGTGAATTCCCAAATGAAGGGTTTGCCTTGCAGGCATGCCAAGGGATGAATGCCCAAATGAAGGCTTTGCCTTTCAGGTGTGCCAAGGGGCAAATGCCCAAAAGAAGGCTTTGCCTTGCAGGCATGCAAGAGGCTGAATGCCCAAACGAAGACTTTGCCTTGCAGGCATGCAAGAGGGTTGAATGCCCAAACGAAGGCTTTACCTTGCAGGCGTGCCAAGGGGTGAATGCCCAAACAAAGGCTTTGCCTTGCAAGCGTGCCAAGGCTGAATTCCTAAACGAAGGCTTTGCCTTGTAGGCATGCAAGAGGCTGAATACCCAAACGAAAGCTTTGCCTTGCAGGCATGCAAGAGGCTGAATTCCTAAACGAAAGCTTTTCCTTGCAGGCATGCAAGAGGCTGAATGCCCAAACGAAGGCTTTGCCTTGCAGGCATGCAATAAGGTTGAAGGCCCAAACAAAGGCTTTGCCTTGAAGGCATGCAAGAGGGTTGAATGCCCAAACGAAGGCATTGCCTTACAGGAAATACATTGTAAACTAAGTGAGGCTAAGGATGCAATCAAAGGTGGCATGCAGGAGGCTCCTGTCTTGTGAATTCCAACCAGTGCACTAAAGGCCAACGCCGAGTCGAAGGATGCAGCCAAAGCTTCCAACAAAAGAGGCCCAAAATGCCAATCGAAAGAGGGGAATCGAAATAAGCCTATTTTTTCTCCAAATTTGTCAAAATATTATTTTTATCTGTTTTCTCCCTTTTTGACAGTTTTCTTTTAATTTTGGTACTAGAAAAATCCCACTTCACTTGTGCAAGCTTGAATCCTGAGAATCTTTGTGAGAAAACCCTTGAGAATGAAGAGGGAAAATTTTGGGGTACAACAGCTGCCCCTGTTCAATCTTCTTACATCTGAAGAGTTAGATTGGCAAATCTGCCATTTGTGACTTGAAGGTGGAAGATGATTGAACACTAGAGTGCCCAGAAATTTGCACTCGAAGATGGATTGGGAATGGGCTTATAGATGCCATTTAGAGAATTGATGATAAACATTGAAATCAGCACAAATCTTTGGTCAACTTATACTAAAACTTGTTGTTTTACCTGTGGGAAAAAGAGTTAGCAAAAATGCAGATGTATGTATGATGTTCCCAAGGTGAATGAGATTGTGTTAAATGTGTTTCGTATGTATATGCTATGATGTATGAATGTGGGATGCATATTTGTCCGGGAAAATAAATCCCTGACTACTGCTAAGGAAATCTGGGAAGTTGAATCCTGGATTGCTGTTAGGGATGAAGGATATGTACATCTTCACGTTTGCTTAGAATGCTTCTGCTAAGAATTCATGTTTTGTTGAGGAGAACTCCGTTGGGGAATATTGACTTTGTTTGAGAATACTCTGTTGGAGAGTGTTAATTTCTGCTTGGGGGAAAAGTTCAGGATTTCTAGTCGTCTGTTACTCCAGTGGGGAATTATCTCTTAAAAGTTAGCTGTTATATGGTCGGTTTCTAGGTTTCATACCAACTTTCTAGGGATAAGGAAGTTAACTGTTATCTGGTTGGATTCCAAGCTTTACAGCAACTCAACGTGGATAGTGGAAAACTCTAATGAGGAAGAGGAGTTTTGCTAGTGATTTTGTAGGAATTAAACTGTTATCTGGTCAGGTCCAGTTTTCAGTAATTGAAGAAGTCAAACTATTATCTGGCCAGGTCCAGACTTTAGTAACTTAAAATTGAGATTAACTGTTATCTGGTTGGGTCCAGGTTTCAGAAACTCAAACTATTATCTGGCCGGGTCCAGGTTTCAGCAATTGATAAATTCAAACTATTATCTGGTCGGGTCCAGGCTTCAGTAACTTAAAATTGATATTAACTGTTATCTAGTCAGGTCCAGGTTTCAGAAACTCAAACTGTTATCTGGTCGGGTCCAGGCTTCACAATAACTTGATTGTAGAGATAAAGTTGAACTAATATCTGGTCGGATCCAGGCTTCATAGTAAACTTTTGAGGGGAATTGCTATCTGGTCGGATTCCAGGCTTCATAATAACTTGCTTGAATAGATGAAGTTAAACTAATATCTGGTCGGATCCAGGCTTCACAACAAACTTGTTGGGGGTAGAGGTAAACTATATCGGGGAAAGGAAATTAAAACTTGGTCTGGTTGAATCCAGGCTCTTTAAAATATCGAAGAGTTAAACTATTATCTGGTCGGGTCCAGGCTCTATAGCGTCTTGAGGGGTTAAATTTTATCTGTTCGGGTCCAGGATTCATAGCGTCTTGAAAGTTGTACTAATATCTGGTCGGGTCCAGTCTCCATAGTATTTTCTGGAGATAGTAAAGGTTTTGTTGGCGACTTTACTGGGGATTAGGGGTTGTGAACCTATGATTTGTAATAATCTTGAAAGGCAAACTTAAGCTGGAGAGGATAAAATCAGTTGGGGATAATAGACTCAGCTTGGGAGAATATACTCAGGTGGGGATAATAGACTATGCCGGGGGAATTTGAACTCGACTGAGGAGTTAGGCTACTCGTTGTTTATTGGGGAAATAAAACCTGTTGGGGAAATAAACCCTGTTGATGAATACTTGATGAGCTGCTGACGGGGTGAGTTCTTACAAGGCTTCTTCTTGTAGGATTGACTTAGCTGGAGAGAGAAATGTCTAGAGATTGAGACTCTGGCTGGAGATCAACCTATGCAAAGAGACTTCGTGGGTAATTTTGTTGAGGATTTGTTTATTGTAGCCAATCTTGTGGGGTAATGTTAACGAAATAACTCCGTGGGGATATTCCAAATACATTAAAGAGATACTTGTTGCTGCTTAGCACAACACATGTGCCAAATAGTTTTAAATATGGTCACATGCATATGTTCATTTAATTTTAGTCATTGGACAACTTTGCATTCAAAACAAAACATAAAATTTGCACTTCAAAGTATATTTGTATTGAAAGTTTGCCCATGCTTAGGCATTTTTTTATACACAGAGATGGAGATCCTAGTAAGAGGAAATCGTTGAAAGGAAAAGAAAGATTGAAAACAAAAACAAATAGCCATGTGGAAAGGATCTCATTGCATTCCAACTCTATTATTGCCCCAATGTCTTTGAATGCCGCTTGCCGTTGACATAAATTGATTGGATTGATCTTGGACCGTTTGAAATCGGACCTTGGTGATGAAGTTGATTGTGGTGATTCCAACAGGACATAGTCATACGCTTTCAATCCTTAATTTTTCCTGGACCGCCCTTTCGGGTTTTCAGCCCACCAGGATACCCATTTTTGCCCAAGTCGCCCTTTCGGGTTTTCAACTTGTCGGGTGTACAATCTTTTGCATATATCCCTAATTTTTGCCCAAACCTTTTGGTTTGTCGGGATGCCCTTATTTTTCCTAGGTGTGTCAACCTAGCGGGTCTCTTATGCGTAGTATTTTTTAACTATGTCCGCGTTTATAGGATGTGGGAAGTCTTCACCATCCATGGTAGTCAGCATCATGGCACCGCCAGAGAACACTCTCTTGACAACAAATGGCCCTTCATAGGTGGGAGTCTGTTTTCCCCTGGGGTTGCCTTGTGGCAGAATGATGCGCTTTATCACCAAGTCACCAGCTTGATATACTTGAGGCTTTATCTTTTTATTGAAAGCCTTGATCATACGTTTTTGGTACGTCTGACCATGACAAATAACAGCCAGTCACTTTTCATCAATTAAGTTTAACTGATCCAATCTTGTCTGAATCCACTTGTCTTCGCCTAGGCCTGCTTCATTCATAATCCTTAATGAGGGAATATGAACTCCCACTGGAAAAACAGCTTCCATGCTGTGATCGGTGGATCTGGAACTGACTGTTTAACGCTGGTTCGCGAAATGTCGCGGAAGCAAGAGTCGCCACCGTCTTTTATTTTCTCCAATATGGAAAGGACAAAAACACAGAAAAATTCCTTATTGAGATTAGTTCTCGGTTCGGGAGGTAGATTTATAGAAAGGGAAGGTGCTAGCACCCTTTCTATCCATGGTTATCCATGGGCTCTTAGATACTTGCTCATTTGTGTTTTCAAAAATGTTTGTTTGCTTTTCAATCGTGAGTGGGTTTGAAAAAAGTTTCGTTTAAAATTTCAGATCGACTCTTGTATCAGTCCTCAAGAGTGTTTGAAAAATTGTTTTGAAAGCTTTTTGAAAGTGTCAGTGTGAAAAGAGTTTTGATTTGTTTTTGAAAAGAGCAAGTATCCATGAGTCATCTACCTACCCTAAGGAATTAGGTTGTGTAAATGTCCTTAAGGTAGTGCCATCCCACCATTGAGAGGTAGGTAGCACCACCGTTGGAGGTGTTCAGGTCAATTCGTTCGTAGGGACAGTGTGGTCACCAGAGCAACAGTAGGACACCTTAGAAGCTACCCTTATGCCATTGATCTTTTTATTCCGAGGCAACTATTCCGAGGCAACTATTCCGAGGCAACTTGTTTCGAGGCAACTTGTTTCGAGGCAACCGTTTCGAGGCAACTAGATCAATGGAACATAAGGACTCACTAAGACGTCCTATACTCGACAACCACGTTTCGAGGGGCAAGGCAACAGTGAGGCGTACCCTAGGAGTGGTGTGTGAATTGTGTGTCATTTTCAGTTATATTTTATCTTGTCATGCATTGGGTGAGCTACGCTTTGATTTTATTTGGGCATACATTCTTTCATGTGATTAACAGTTTAAAGGTGCGAAAATTAAAATGCGGAAAATAAAAGTCCTACGCTATTACAAGGCGCGGGTCTATACATCGCCAAATTAACAAAGACCCGATTTTGAATAAAAGTGCGGAAAGTAAATGTCCTAATTATCTATTACAAGGCTTTGGGGCAAATACATTACATTAAAAATGAAAAATAGAAACAAACGCGCGAAAAGTAATTAGAAACGAATATGCGAGGGCGTTGGACCCTTTAAAGAAATTAAATTGAAATTAAGAGGCAATTAATTATTTAATAAGAAAAGGAATGGTTTTTTATGCTTTTTTGTATTTATGGAAATAAAAGGAAATTAATTAAGATTAGAAAACAAAATAAAACCCTAATTCTAAATTGTTTCAATTATTAAAGAAAAAAACATTTAAGTTTTAACCTAATTTTACTAAATTAATTAATTACAAGTTTATTTACAAAATAATTAATAATTAATAATGATAGGAATAAAAAGTTATTTATTAAGAAAAAGAATAAAAATACTAAAACCCTAATTTCTACATTTTTAGTTTATTTAAAAAAAACATTAAAGTTGAAAACCTAAAGTTAAACTAATTTGATTATTAAGATTTATTTACAAAAACTATTAATGAATTAAAAATTAAATAAACATATTTTATTTTTGACTTTTTCTGGATTTTATATTTATGAAAATTATTTTGGTGAATTAAATAAAACAAAATAAAAAAACAATTAAAATAAATAATAGAGAAAAAAAGAGAGAAAGGAAATACAAACAATGGGGGTATTCAGGCCCTTTTGGAGGTGTTTGGGAAGCATTTTGGCCCAAGAATTCCAGGCCTGGTTGACTTTTCTGGCGCGTGTGAGAGATGTCTGACCAAGGTACATGGTGGATTGCTGGTGATGGCCATTGGATTGACCTTCAGGGACATGTGGCGTGCCAAGGTGTTGGGTGTATGATGGACCACTGGAGGGGAACACCACCTGAATATGTTAGAAACAAAATTATGAAGAAATATGGGGGACCTGGGAATCGAACCCGAGTCCCAATACTTGCCTGCCAACACATCCACCAACTGAACTGGCGCGTTACTTTGTACATCTAAGGGACAATGATCATTATGAGAGAGAAAACAAGCATTAGTGGGACTTTAACAAAAACGCGCGCCAGGATTTGAACTACCCAGTAACGTTATGACACATATGCATCGTCTTCATCTCTTTGCCTGTAAACAAAATCAAATAGCGGGGGTTTTAAACCCCCACTAATTGTAATATTCAAAAATAGCGATTAGCACATGAGGGAATATAAAAAGGGCGCGAGGTGGTTGTTCAATTCGTTTGGAGCTTCTGAATTCAGTGGTACAAGTTTCATGGCCTGATTTTTCCAGATGAGGAAAGCCCCAATTCAAAGTTTCTGCAACCCTAGCAATCGTTAATGGTGGATTTCTGTACAGGCAGCCATTCTTCAATTGAACGGTACCATTAGCTTTAGAATGATCATATTAGTATAAATCAAACATTACAATGCATGGAAAATGTGTATAAATTCAAATACGAATATGAAAAAGTTGATGAACAGGGCGATGTCATTCTACCAATTCTGGATGTATGGGTCCTTGATTTCAATTGGAAACGCTTCCTAGGTAGACCAGCAACGTATTGGAACACTTTTCAGGCCTTGAAACACCTTGCAATTCAGTTTTCAGTTTCCAAATTTCTTGTCAAAAATTGCAATGTTGTTCTATCAGTTTCTGTGCCGCTTCTCTGTTCTTGGCATTAGGGTATTGTTCTGTATATGTAAGTGAGTGAATTAGGTTAACAATCCAAGCCCAAAGTCCTTGCATTCATGTTTTGGAGATTTGATTTTTCCTTATATCTTTTTCAATCTTTTTGTCATGAAAAACATGCCAATTATGGAAGATTTGCCTTTTTTGGACATGAAACGAATTGCCACCTTGCCCTAGTTGGATTTGCTGCATCAAAAAGATTTAAAAGCATTATTTTGTATTTTTCTCATATTTGATTTTAATTAAGTGAATTAATACTAATAAAAATTCAAATAATTAATAAAAAATGATGAAATAACTCTCTTGGATGTCAATGGGTCGTGCATAGCTTTTGGGTGATGATTCATGGAAGAAATTGAGGCCCATTAGCAATTTTGAGGTATTTGAAGCAAAGTTGACTTTTCAAAATTCCCAAAAATTTCCCAACTTCCACAAGGCATATCTTGCTCAATTTTTAAGCTTTGATCATGTTCTTGGACATTTTGGAAAGGTCTTGAAGTCCTATAACCAATGTCTTTGGTCCCATGTCATTTTGATTTACCAATCTCAAGTTATGGTCTTTGACTTAAAGTGCCTTTTTGTTGACTTTTGAAAATGACCTATAATGTTGAGATTGATAACTTTTTGTGAGAGCATTTCTTGGACTTGAAGTGTGAAGATGAGTTGTAGGAAATGTAATTCTCTTCAAAATGAGCTTTTGATGGAATTTTTATGATAAACCATGTGGAAGTTATGCCTTGGTCAATTTGCAGTTGACTTTTCCAACTGTCCAAAAATAGAAACTTTTGCATCTTGAGACTTTTTGATCCATGCTTTGAGAATCATGATCAAGAATTGATCAAATGATGTTTGTGGCTTCAAAATAAGATGTTGACAAAATTTTTTGACTTTTGACTGTCAAATGACCATTTTACCCCTACAGTTGGCTGTGAAGCAATTAGGGTTTTTGACTGTGCAATTTTGTGCTGTGAGTCTTGAAACTTGACATATGGATGCTTGACAATGTTAATAGGCATGTGGGACTTTTTTGGACCCTTGGAAACCTCAACTTCTTTGCTAGAGCCAAAACCCTAATTTTTGACTGTTAGGAGGCCAATGGACTGTGCAACCCTTGAGAGATTTTGAACCTTGATCTTGGCAACTCTTGAAGAATATGGGAGGGCAAATTTTGGGGTACAACAGTTGCCCCTGTTCAATCTTCTTAGACCTGAGGATGTAGATTGGCTGGCGTGCCTTTCGTAATCCGAAGGTGGAAGATGATTGAACACTAGAGTGCCCAGAAATTTGCGCTCACATAGTGACGTATCAGCAATGTGATGTGGGGAATGGGCTTACAGATGACATTTGGAGATTGATGGATAGGAAGATGGGCTTACAGATGCCATGTTGAGAGGTGATGGATAGGTGGATGGGCTTATAGATGCCATCTGGGTGTTGATCGCGTAAGAGATTCCTTAGCGAGGACTTGCGTACCTGAAAAAAGAAAGATAATTACCTGGCCTGTTACAGGGATTGATCTTCAAACTCTTTATGTAGATGCACCCTGGCTGGATACAGGTATCGAATCTTTAAACTCTTCAGACGTGCCCTGGCGAGATACAGGAATCGAGTCTGGAGCTTCAAAAGGTGATGAATGAATCAGGGATGGTTACTACCTCAACGGGATGATGAGAGAACCTTGAGCGATTACTACCTCAACAGTAACGATGAGAGAACCTTGGGCGATTACTACCTCAACAGTAACGATGAGAGAACCTTGGGCGATTACTACCTCAACAGTAACGATGAGAGAACCTGGGGCAATTACTACCTCAACAGTAACGATGAGAGAACCTGGGGCGATTACTACCTCAACAGTAACGATGAGAGAACCTTGGGCGATTATTACCTCAACAGTAACGATGAGAGAACCTTGGGCGATTACTACCTCAACAGTAACGATGAGAGAACCTTGGGTGATTACTACCTCAACAGTAACGATGAGAGAATCTTGGATGTCTTCTACTGAGTCTCCATCAGGAAAATCTTTAGGAATCGATTTAACTGGACCAGAGAAGGCCTTTGACTGGATCGGCATCAGAAAAATCTTTAGGAATCGATTTAACTGAACCATGCAAGGTCTTGGATTAACTTTGACTGGATAAGAATCAGAAAAATGTTAGGGTCGATTTAACTGAACCAGACGAAAGTCTTGGAATATCTTTGACTGGATAAGAATCAGAAAAATCTTAGGGTCGATTTAACTGAACCAGACGAAAGTCTTGGATTAACTTCAACCGGATCGACATCAGAAAAATCTTTAGGAATCGATTTAACTGAACCAGAGGAGGTCTTGGACATAGCTGAGAACTTAACTGGATCTTTCCTGAAAGGTAAAGGTCAGTCATATGCAATGCATGATATGGATCAAGAAATGATGTTCTCAACATAAATGAGATTGTAATATATGATGCGTTTATGCATATATCATGATGTATGTGATGTTTTTTGAATGTATTTTCGTCTAGGAAAATATATCCTTGACGAATGCCGGGAGTTAAAATCCTGGGCTGATGGAGAGCTTCTGTTTCCACTGGGGAGTGATGGTTGCAAGAATGCCGGTAGGAGAAGATAACTCCATTGGGGGATAAACTTGACGAATAGATTACTCTGCGGGGAGGAAATTATTCTAGCGATCTTGCTGGGGAACAATACTCTGTGGGAAGAGAGGTACGTTGTTGAGATGTTGATGGTAACTTCGCTGGGGATACCGTTGTTATGTTGGAAGTGTTAATAGACTCCGCTGGGGATAAGAAGACTTCGCCGAGGATGATCTTTTTGTGGCTTTTGGCTGAGGATAACCCAGTTATATCCTGGTAGGGAAATAACCTTTGAATAAAGCTGGGAGGTGCGTTCGTGCTCTGCGTGGGGAAGCTTCCAGAATCTACTGGGGATAAGCTTACTGCTGGGGAGATGATTCAAACTGTCCTGGGGAAATCTTGAACTATGCTGGACTCTCTTGGGGAAATTTTGAGATGTACTGGAAGTGATTCCACTGAATGTCTGGTATACCGCCGGGGAACAGTCTTAGACCAAGACTACCGGGGATGCTTGTTAAGAATATTTGTATATTGTGCTGGGGAATGTTGAGATCTACGGGGGATACCCAACTTCCTTAAGGCTGACAAGATAGCTCTGCTTGGGGAGAGTGCATTGACTTGCTGACTCACTCTCTGGGGAGTTAAGATATATTGGTTATGTTCTTCAGCTGAACTTACCTTGGTACCTTGATGGACAGAGCAATTAGATCGTTTAGGCCGCTCATTATTGCCCCTGTTTCTAATGTTACCTATAATTAATCCTTTGTTTCGTATGCAAATATTTATGAGTTAGCAATTAGTGTCAAATGCATATATCACAAATTGAACCTTGGACGTTCTTCGCAAAACAAAACAGGAAAAGGAAAAATAATTGGCAATTTTAACTGAAAAGTGAATTTATATTGATTTTGAATTTGCCTGTAAATAGGCGTTTTTGTACAAGAGTCTGACGTTCTAGTAAGAGAACGCCGCCGAACAAAAGAGTTTATACAGTTTGTATAAAGGGAAAACAAAACAGCTATGTGAAAAGAATAATCCCACTGGGTTCCAACTCTGCTATCGCCTTTATATCTTCGAGCGTCTCATCACTTGATGACCTAGCTGAAGATGAAGCTGATTGATTGATGCCGTCTGAACTTGATGTTGATACCGGATTCTGGATCCAAAGTGATCCAATGAGACATAGTATTACGCTTTATCCCTAACTTTTGCCTGGACCGCCCTTTCGGGTTTTCAGTCCACCGGGATACCCATTTTTGCCCAAGCCGCCTTTTCAGGTTTTCGACTTGCCGGGTGTACAGATTTTTTTCATTTCATCCCTCATTTTGCCCGAACCCTTTTGGTTCGCCGGGAAGCCCTAATTTTTGCCTAGGTATGTCAACCTAGCGGGTCTTTTATCATGCGTAGTATCTTTTTACTATGTCTGCATTGGCGGGGTGAGGAAGGTCGTCACCATCCATGGTGGTCAGAATCATGGCTCCTCCTGAGAACACATGTTTAACCATAAATGGCCCTTCGTACGTAGGGGTTCATTTGCCCCTGGGATCACTCTGAGGAAGGATGATGCGCTTGATTACCAGATCCCCAACTTGATACTCTTGTGGTCTGACCTTCTTGTTAAATGCCCTGATCATCCGTTTTTGGTACGTTTGACCATGACAAATAGCAGCGAGTCTCTTTTCATCAATAAGATTTAACTGATCAAGTCGTGTCTGGATCCAATCATCTTCGCTTAGATCTGCATCCTTCATTATCCGGAGAGAGGGTATTTTCACTTCAATCGGTAAGACTGCCTCCATGCCGTAGACCAAGGAGAAGGGTGTTGCCCCGGTTGACGTCCTTGCTGAGGTACGGTACCCATGAAGAGCGAACGGTAACATCTCGTGCCAATCTTTATAGGTCACTGTCATCTTCTACACAATTTTCTTGATATTCTTATTCGTTGCTTCTACAACCCCATTCATCTTCGGCCGATAAGGAGAAGAGTTGTGGTGCTGTATCTTGAACTGCTCGCAGAGCTCAGTGATCATCTTGTTATTGAGATTGGTACCGTTGTCTGTAATGATCCTTTCAGGGACGCCGTACCGACAGATCAGGTTATGCCGAATGAACCGTGCCACAACATTCTTGGTTACAGTGGCGTAAGAAGCTGCTTCAACCCACTTTGTAAAGTAATTGATCGCTACTAGGATGAAGCGATGCCCATTGGATGCCGTAGGTTTAATCTCGCCGATCATATCTATGCCCCACATTGCAAACGGCCAAGGTGCTGTCAAGACATTCAGGGGAACCGGAGGAACGTGCACCTTATATGCATGTATCTGGCACTTGTGACATGTCCGAGAATGCTGGTAACAGTCGGCTTCCATTGTGGACCAGAAATATCCTGCCCAAAGGATTTTCTTTGCCATAGTATGTCCACTGGAATGCGTTCCGAAGGTACCTTCATGTAGCTCTGCCATGATCCTTTCTGCTTCAGTCTTATCCACACAACGCAGTAAGGTCGAATCATGGTTTCGCTTGTACAGGATGCCGTTGCTAAGGAAGAACTTTGTTGCGAACCTTCTTAGAAACTTCTTGTCGTTGACAGATGCACCTTCAGGATACTCTTGAACTTCCAAGTACCTCTTCACCTCATGGTACCAAGGTTTCTCAGTCACTGTTTCAGCCTCAAGATCACAACAGTATGCCGGTTCGTCCAGTTTCCAGATGATGACCCGGGGAGCCTCATTGTCCCATTTGACTTTGAACATGGAAGACATCGTAGCTAACGCGTCCGCCAGCTGATTCTCCTCTCTTGGAAAATGTTCAAAAGTTATCTATGTGAAGTGGGGGATCAATGTCAACACACATTCTCTGTAAGGAATAAGATTCGGATGTTTCGTATCCCACTCGCCTTTGATCTGATTGATCACGAGAGCGGAATCTCCGAAGACACTCAGAAACTTGATCCTTAAGTCAATTGCAGCTTGAAGACCCATGATGCATGCCTCATACTCCGCCATGTTGTTGGTGCAGTTGAAACATAGCCGGGCAGTGAGTGGAGTATGAGTGCCTTGAGGGGATATGATCACAGCGCCGATACCGTTACCCAAAGCATTGGAGGCTCCTTCAAAGTGCATAGACCATCGGGATCCTTCCTCAGGTCCTTCATCCGGTCCAGGTACTTCACAATCAGTCACTATCATGATGCTCTCGTCCGGAAACTCAAAGTTCATTGACTGATAGTCGTCTACTGCCTGGTGTGCCAAGTGGTCTGCCAATACACTTCCCTTGATAGCTTTCTGAGTCGTGTACTGGATGTCGTATTCTGTCAAGATCATTTGCCATCTTGCTATTCTTCCGGACAGAGCAGGCTTTTCAAATATGTACTTTATAGGATCCATCTTTGAAATCAACAAGGTAGTGTGAGTCAGCATATACTGTCTCAACCGGCGAGCAGCCCATACCAAAGCGCATCAAGTTTTCTCGAGCAGTGAGTATCGGGTCTCACAGTCGGTAAACTTTTTGCTAAGGTAATAAATGGCATGCTCTTTTCGGCCAGACTCGTCATGCTGCCCCAGCACACACCCCATTGAGCTGTCAAGTACTGTCAGGTATAGTATCAAAGGTCTCCCTTCAACCGGTGGCATAAGGATGGGTGGTTCTTGGAGATACTCTTTGATTCTGTCGAAAGCGGCCTGACATTCATCATTCCAACGTATTACCTGATCTTTCTTCAGCAGCTTGAAGATTGGTTCACAAGTAGCAGTTAGGTGCGAGATGAATCGAGCAATGTAATTCAGACGTCCTAGAAAACCTCTGACCTCTTTCTCTGTCTTGGGAACTGGCATCTCTTGAATAGCTTTAACTTTGGCAGGGTCCACTTGAATACCCTTATCACTTACAACGAAGCCTAGCAACTTTCCAGATCTTACCCCGAAGGTGCACTTGTTCGGGTTCAACCTTAGCTTGTACAGTTTCAGACGGTCAAACAGTTTCTACAGATGGTCAAGGTGTTCCTCCTCAGTTTGGGACCTTGCAATCATGTCGTCGACATACACTTCAATCTCATGATGGATCATGTCATGAAATAAAGCAACCATGGCACGTTGGTAGGTTGCCCTAGCATTTTTCAACCCGAATGGCATGACCTTATAGCAGAAGGTGCCCTACTGAGTAACAAAGGTAGTCTTTTCCATATCTTCCGGAGCCATCTTGATCTGATTATACCCTGAAAAACCATCCATGAAGGAGAACACCTTGTGCTGAGCAGTATTGTCAACCAGGACGTCAATGTGAGGTAGGGGAAAGTCATCTTTGGGGCTGGCCCTGTTCAGATCCCTGTAGTCGACACACATTCTGACCTTACCATCTTTCTTTGGTACCGGCACCACATTAGCAACCCACTGAGGGTAAGAAGTCATTGCAAGAAACCCGGCATCGAATTGCTTCATAACCTCAGCTTTGATCTTCTCAGACATCTCTGGACGCATACGGCGGACCTTTTGTTTAACTGGAGGGCAGTCCTCCTTGGTAGGCAAATGATGGACCACAATGTCGGTATCCAACCCAGGCATGTCTTCGTAGGACCAAGCAAAGATCTCCACATAATCATGTAACATCTGAGTCAACCGTTGCTTCACGCTGAGCTCCAGATTAGCACCAATCTTGACCTCCTTCATATCTGTCTCAGTACCCAGATTTATCGTTTCCACTGGCTCTTCATGTGGTTGAATTGCCCTCTCTTCCTGGAGTAACAGTCTTGCAAGTTCGCCAGGCACTTCGCAATCATCTTCACCTTCGTCTTCGGCTAAGTTGATCGGATTTTAGAAGTCATAACTGGCAGTAGCAGAGTCGTTACCAGTGAGATCTAGAGTGGATTGAAACCTGTATGGGTGAGTGTGTGTAAATACAGCTGTTTTGCAATATATAAAGAAAGAAAGAAAGAACGGGAGCACAAGATTTGAAATTCGAAAAAACGTCCAAGATCTTTATTCATGACATATGGAAATGACAATTAATATGCCCTCACAAATGAAGCCAACGGTGCCCCGGGTAAGACACCGGGCCATAAAGTTTCAATTCATTGTTTATTACAAATAACAAAACAAAGGAATTCATTACTGCGTAACAAAAGTAATAGGTGTATGATCTTTTGCGGTCCAATTGTTCAATCCACCGTCAGTTGTCGGGTAGATCCAACTATCGAACTCCGATTCTTCCACTTCGTCTTCATCCCCAATAGCATTCACTCCTGGATTGGTGATGAGCACATGAGGTCTTCTGGTCCTTGCCTTGCGCATAGCCCTCTGAGCCTCTTTCTCGATTACAGCCCGGGCGTCCTTCAAGGAAGCCATTTTCAAAGGAAAGTCCTCTTCAACCACTGTTTCTGCTGCTGCCAATGTTGGAGGTACCTCTTCAAAATGTTGAAATTGGGTTTCAATAAACTCCCCGTCCATCTCAATATACCGGAAGGAATTCAAATGGCTCACCATATATTCTTCCTCTCCCTGCACAGTGACGATCTTCCCTCTGACAGGGTACTTGAGCTTCTGGTGTAGGGTAGAGGTCACTGCCCCAGCTTTGTGAATCCAAGGTCGACCCAGTAAACCGGAATAAGATGGACGAATATCCATCACATAGAAAGTTGAGTCGAATACTTGAGAACCCACACGAATAGGAATGTCTACTTCTCCATGAACCATCCTCTTCGATCCATCAAAGGCTCGGACAATGATGTTGCTAGGTTTCAACTCCAGGCCCTCACAATCCAACCGGTCTAAGGCCTTCTTGGGTAACACATTCAGGGAAGAACCGGTGTCCACCAACACGTGAGCGAGAGTAGTGCCCCTGCATTCTATAGAGACATGCAGGGCATCATTGTGGTTCTTTCCCTTGGCGGTAAGGTCAGCATCCGAGAAACCCAAACCATTGTCGGCTGTCAAATTGGCTACGCAATCAGTAAACTGATCTGCAGATGTCTCCTGTGGCACATGGGCCGTCTTCAGAAATGAAATCAGGGCCTTAGCGTGGGCCTCTGAGCACAGTAGCAATGAGAGCATAGAGATTTTGGAGGGGGTATGCCCCAGCTGTTCAACAACATTAAAATCACTCTTCTTGATTATTTTAAGAATTTCCTCCATCTCTTGCTGGGAGGCTTCAACATTCACAGTTTTTGGTGCCTCCATCCGGGAAGGCTCATTTTCAATCCCTTTGCCCCGAGCATTAGATGACTCGACAGCAGGGGAAACAACTTGATCAGAAGTGGAAATAGGCGCACTTGCAGGCGTAATTATGAGAGGTCTTCGAATAGTTGGTGGCGCAATGTCAGGCGAGAAGAGCCTGCCACTGCGAGTTACTTTAGCTGGACCGGTAATATTGCTGATGCCGGTACCGGTGTTAAACTCTTGCTTTATGCCATGTACATATACATCTTCCCCATAGTGCCATGGGACAGCCTTATCAGATTCATAGGGGAGGGGCCCCGGAACAGTAATAACAATGGGTGCGACAGTCATGATTTTGACTGGCTTCCTCGGGGGAGCCTTGATTGGATTGTTGAAAATTATAACGACGGATACTTCTTCCACAGGAACAAAAGGAACAACGGTCTTCTTGAACATAATCTCTTTGCTGTCCATCAGGCTTTGAATGCCTAACTTCAGCAACGAACAACCAGTAAGGGAGACAGCACACAAAAGGCAACCCTCGCTACAACCCGGAAATAAACCGGCCAGCAGCAGGTTCCTCTTAACAGTCAATAGAGGCGTAGTTACATCATTCACAGAAACGGCATACAAATCTTCATCAACGGCATTTACTCCATGCTGGGGCATAGGAGCAGTCACAACATTTGGCCTCTCAGGCGCCTCAAATTGTATCTCCTTCGCATCAATAAGGTCCTGCACTTTATTTCTCAGGGCCCAACAATCATCAGTGGAATGCCCCAGGCTATCGGAGTGATAAGCACAGCGGGCATTTGGATTATACTTGGGGGATGCAGTATTCACAACCTTTGGAGCTTCTCTGACGGTCACCAAGTTGGTCGATAGCAATTGTGGCAAGATTTGTGACAAGGTCATACTTAGCCGGGTAAATTCTCTTCTGGGTCTCTCACCCCTTGGTTGATTGGTTTGCCGAGGAGCGGCAACAGGCTTAGCAATCACCACCGCGTTGACAGATTGGCGACGCTCTGGTTTATCTTGCCTTCTAGGCCCATACACAGCACTAGCTTCCTTCTTAAAGGGTTTCTTCTCAGAACTTGAAGACGCACCTTTCTGAATTTTTCCTGACTTCATTCCAGCCTCTATCCTTTCCCCTGTCAGAATGAGGTCAGTAAACCCTGCAGACGAATTACCGATAAGATGATTGAAGAATGGCCCGGATAGGGTCCCTAAGAACATATCTACCAATTCACGGTCAGTTAACGGAGGCTGCACCCTGCCAGCCAGGTCCCTCCACTTCTGCGCATACTCTTTAAAACCTTCGCCTAATCCTAGCGACATACCCTGGAGTTGGGTACGTGTAGGAGTAAGGTCGGCATTATATTGATACTGCTTGTAAAAAGCAGTAGCCAACTCCTCCCAGTTACGAACTTTGGTTCCATCCAGCTGATAGAACCATTCGAGATGAGTCCCTGAAAGACTCTCTTGGAAGAAGTGGATCCACAAATTCTTGTCCACTGTATACGGCTGAATCTTCCGCACATAAGATCTGAGGTGTAGTTTAGGGCAAGACGCCCCGTCATACTTGGTGAAAGATGATGCTTTAAACTTGTGAGGGATGATCACACCAGTAGATAAACCCAAGTCTCCGAAATCCAAACCAGGCACTTGTTGAATTTCCATGGCGTTCAGCCGGTCTTCCAACTGCTTGTATTTGTCTTCAGCTGGAGGATACTGCTCCTCATTGAAGTCAGTCTCGTTGTCAGAGACTACCGGACTATGACCTCTTCCTCCCTGGGGACTGTCTTTGCCTACAGAAGAACCAACTTCCTCATTCTGTAGCGTGTTACCAAACCTCCGGCCCGAGTTGAATAAAACAGTTCTCTTCTTTTTCTTTTTCTTAACCAGCAGAGCCTTCAGCTCCTCTTGACCTTGAGCCAAACCCATGATCAGCTCTTGAAATTGTGCGTTCTGCGCCTGAAGGGCCTTGATAGACAGCTCGGTAGATGATTCAGGGTTCATGATGCTGAAATAAATAGCGAAGAACGGTAAGCAACCTGAAAAGAAGAGTACCTGCTATGCACATGATGAATGATATGTGTTTATGCAATGCATTCAAGGGTTCGAAAATTCAAATTTGTTGTAGACAAAAAGGAACACACGTTATCATTAAGGAAATAATTGCTCAGTACATCAGGGCCTCATGGGCGCAACATTATAAAACAAATCAATCCCAAAAGACACTACGCATCCTCTTTGGAGCTATGTAAGTGTTGAGGTTCCTTTCCTCGTGCAGTAGGCGAGTGAGCTCCAAGACCTTCTTTTCACTAGCATGTAGACTGGTCTCAAGAGAATTTCGTTCTTCCTTAAGCTGGATCCAGCTCTTCTGCATCTCTTCCCAAGATGTGGGCATGTCAGGATGTTGAATGGTATAGGACACCTCTCCTTCCAAGACTGGCTCTTTGATCACCGGGAGAACATGAGGATATGGCATCACTAACTTCTGGGAGCAGGCTCGTACCCACTTGAGATAAGGCTCCAACGGGATGGAGTTCCTGTGCCCCAGGGTCTTGCTGTCTATCCTACTTGGCATCCTCCAAGCTCTGATAAATCTCTGGAGAAGTCCTTGTGCATCGTTGTCGAAGTCAAAAACTATGTCAGGAATTAACATGTCATGAGGGCCGTCCCTCCGAGCATAACCAAACTGTCTCCAAGCCAGGCACGGGTTGTAAGTAATACCTCCTCTGATTCCAAGTAAGGGAACATTATGGTACTCCCCATAATGATCAATGATAGTGACATCCTCTCTGGACCGAGAGCACCAATGTATATCAGCATGTGTAAGAGTCATCAATCGCTGTGACCATCTCAAACCCCGCTCGTTCTTCAAAACTGATTGTGGAAGGTGCGAAATAAACCACCTTCCCAAGAGAGGAGTACAACACATAAGGACACCTCTTTTTCTCATGGTTCGAGTGTAACATGAGTGAAGGATGTCCCCCAGCAACGTAGGTATAGGATTCCTGGACATGAAGATCTGGACAGCACTGATATCTATAAGCTGATCTGGATTAGGGAACAACACCAAACCATAGACAAGGAGGGCCACAACTTCTTCAAAAGCTTGTAGGTCAAGGGAGTTCCAACATTCTTGGGCCTTCTCAAACAGAAACCTAGCTAAGAACCCTTTGATACCACTTCTAACTTCCCAATGTCCCTTGAGGTCAGATGATTGTAGGTGTAAGGCTTTAGCAATCTCTTCAAGCTTGGGTTCCTTTTCCGTACCGTTGTAGGGTAGTTGATCAAGGATAGGGATCTTCAGAAGCCGAGAGAACTCCTCCAGTGTAGGTACCAGTTGATAATCCAAGAAAGTAAAACAGTGGTGCAGAGGGTCAAAGAACTGGAACAAGACCTTTAACATATCTTCCTCAATGTTGGTGTTGACCAAGATGATGAGTCTTCCATGCCTCTCACTGAATGAAGAGATCTCGGGAATCCTGGATATAAGTTCCTTAAGCTGAGGAGGGATCCTTACAAGGCTGATCTGAATTGTCTTTCTGCGAACAGTTTCCATGTCCTACAAAACAAGAACAAAGATGAAGATTCGAACCCCTGAAATGGTTAGCCAATGCATATGATGCTGTATGATGTCATGATGCTATGATTAAACACACCACAAATATTTACAAAGGCAAACATGATAAGGCACACAAGTCACACCATAGCCCTTAGAGTTTAGGCCAGCATGGGGTCTGGGTATTACCCTCTTGAAGTTGGTGGGCTCAACCTGTCCTATCAGAAGTAACCGGGTTCTAAGGGTCCCAATATCACTGGATTGCTTTCATTGTTCATCGTTTCGATTTAGCCACTGAATTGGCGATCGAAATATTCCAGGAAAGCAACCCTCAATTGAGTGTAGTATCGAGTATCAACCAACCTCGGACTGCACCAAAGTCAGTTATCTCACTACCCTAAAGAGGCCAAGATGGTTCAATTAAGGTTCCTAAGGTCAGTTGATGCTTCACGACACCACGCGGAGGCCCCGTACTCTCCTTGACTGAACTCAAGGGTTACCGGTACTCACCAAAGTGCCACATCAACGTAGCAAACTGTTTCAACCATGTCGGTATACCCCGCACAGTTCCCTCATAGCCTTGTTGCTACTTTCTAAGAAGGTATCCCCAGATCCGGGTTAGGATCTATAGAACTCCCAAGACAGTCCCACAATAATAAAGCAAACAAGTCAAAGCAATTGAAAACACAATTATGAACTATCCTAAGGTACACCTCACTTTATAAGATTCCCCAGCAGAGTCGCCAGTTCTGTGATCGGTGGATCTGGAACTGATTGTTTAACGCTGGTTCGCGAAATGTCGCGGAAGCAAGAGTCGCCACCGTCTTTTATTTTCTCCAATATGGAAAGGACAAAAGCACAGAAAAATTCCTTATTGAGATTAGTTCTCGGTTCGGGAGGTAGATTTATAGAAAGGGAAGGTGCTAGCACCCTTTCTATCCATGGTTATCCATGGGCTCTTAGATACTTGCTCATTTGTGTTTTCAAAAATGTTTGTTTGCTTTTCAATCGTGAGTGAGTTTGAAAAAAGTTTCGTTTAAAATTTCAGATCGACTCTTGTATCAGTCCTCAAGAGTGTTTGAAAAATTGTTTTGAAAGCTTTTTGAAAGTGTCGATGTGAAAAGAGTTTTGATTTGTTTTTGAAAAGAGCAAGTATCCATGAGTCATCTACCTACCCTAAGGAATTAGGCTGTGTAAATGTCCTTAAGGTAGTGCCATCCCACCATTGAGAGGTAGGTAGCACCACCGTTGGAGGTGTTCGGGTCAATTCGTTCGTAGGGACAGTGTGGTCACCAGAGCAATAGTAGGACACCTTAGAAGCTACCCTTATGCCATTGATCTTTTTATTCCGAGGCAACTATTCCGAGGCAACTTGTTTCGAGGCAACTTGTTTCGAGGCAACCGTTTCGAGGCAACTAGATCAATGGAACATAAGGACTCACTAAGACGTCCTATACTCGACAACCACGTTTCGAGGGGCAAGGCAACAGTGAGGCGTACCCTAGGAGTGGTGTGTGAATTGTGTGTCATTTTCAGTTATATTTTATCTTGTCATGCATTGGGTGAGCTAAGCTTTGATTTTATTTGGGCATACATTCTTTCATGTGATTAACAGTTTAAAGGTGCGGAAATTAAAATGCGGAAAATAAAAGTCATATGCTATTACAAGGCGCGGGTCTATACATCGCCAAATTAACAAAGACCCGATTTTGAATAAAAGTGCGGAAAGTAAATGTCCTAATTATCTATTACAAGGCTTTGGGGCAAATACATTACATTAAAAATGAAAAATAGAAACAAACGCGCGAAAAGTAATTAGAAACGAATATGCGAGGGCGTTGGACCCTTTAAAGAAATTAAATTGAAATTAAGAGGCAATTAATTCTTTAATAAGAAAAGGAATTGTTTTTTATGCTTTTTTGTATTTATGGAAATAAAAGGAAATTAATTAAGATTAGAAAACAAAATAAAACCCTAATTCTAAATTGTTTCAATTATTAAAGAAAAAAACATTTAAGTTTTAACCTAATTTTACTAAATTAATTAATTACAAGTTTATTTACAAAATAATTAATAATTAATAATAATAGGAATAAAAAGTTATTTATTAAGAAAAAGAATAAAAATACTAAAACCCTAATTTCTACATTTTTAGTTTATTTATAAAAAAAAACATTAAAGTTGAAAACCTAAAGTTAAACTAATTTGATTATTAAGATTTATTTACAAAAACTATTAATGAATTAAAAATTAAATAAACATATTTTATTTTTGACTTTTTCTGGATTTTATATTTATGAAAATTATTTTGGTGAATTAAATAAAACAAAAGAAAAAAACAATTAAAATAAATAATAGAGAAAAAAAAAGAGAGAAAGGAAATACAAACAAGGGGGGTATTCAGGCCCTTTTGGAGGTGTTTGGGAAGCATTTTGGCCCAAGAATTCCAGGCCTGGTTGACTTTTCTGGCGCGTGTGAGGGATGTCTGACCAAGGTACATGGTGGATTGCTGGTGATGGCCATTGGATTGACCTTCAGGGATATGTGGCGTGCCAAGGTGTTGGGTGTATGATGGACCACTAGAGGGGAACACCACCTGAATATGTTAGAAACAAAATTATGAAGAAATATGGGGGACCTGGGAATCGAACCCAGGTCCTAATACTTGCCTTCCAACACATCCACCAACTGAACTGGCGCGTTACTTTGTACATCTAAGGGACAATGATCATTATGAGAGAGAAAACAAGCATTAGTGGGACTTTAACAAAAACGCGCGCCAGGATTTGAACTACCCAGTAACGTTATGACACATATGCATCGTCTTCATCTCTTTGCCTGTAAACAAAATCAAATAGCGGGGGTTTTAAACCCCCACTAACTGTAATATTCAAAAATAGCGATTAGCACATGAGGGAATATAAAAAGGGCGCGAGGTGGTTGTTCAATTCGTTTGGAGCTTCTGAATTCAGTGGTACAAGTTTCATGGCCTGATTTTTCCAGATGAGGAAAGCCCCAATTCAAAGTTTCTGCAACCCTAGCAATCGTTAATGGTGGATTTCTGTACAGGAAGCCATTCTTCAATTGAACGGTACCATTAGCTTTAGAATGATCATATTAGTATAAATCAAACATTACAATGCATGGAAAATGTGTATAAATTCAAATACGAATATGAAAAAGTTCATGAACAGGGCGATGTCATTCTACCAATTCTGGATGTATGGGGCCTTGATTTCAATTGGAAACGCTTCCTAGGTAGACCAGCAACGTATTAGAACACTTTTCAGGCCTTGAAACACCTTGCAATTCAGTTTTCAGTTTCCAAATTTCTTGTCAAAAATTGCAATGTTGTTCTATCAGTTTCTGCGCCGCTTCTCTGTTCTTGGCATTAGGGTATTGTTCTGTATATGTAAGTGAGTGAATTAGGTTAACAATCCAAGCCCAAAGTCCTTGCATTCATGTTTTGGAGATTTGATTTTTCCTTATATCTTTTTCAATATTTTTGTCATGAAAAACATGCCAATTATGGAAGATTTTCCTTTTTTGGACATGAAACGAATTGCCACCTTGCCCTAGTTGGATTTGCTGCATCAAAAAGATTTAAAAGCATTATTTTGTATTTTTCTCATATTTGATTTTAATTAAGTGAATTAATACTAATAAAAATTCAAATAATTAATAAAAAAATGATGAAATAACTCCCTTGGATGTCAATGGGTCGTGCATAGCTTTTGGGTGATGATTCATGGAAGAAATTGAGGCCCATTAGCAATTTTGAGGTATTTGAAGCAAAGCTGACTTTTCAAAATTCCCAAAAATTTCCCAACTTCCACAAGGCATATCTTGCTCAATTTTTAAGCTTTGATCATGTTCTTGGACATTTTGGAAAGGTCTTGAAGTCCTCTAACCAATTTCTTTGGTCCCATGTCATTTTGATTTACCAATCTGAAGTTATGGTCTTTGACTTAAAGTGCCTTTTTGTTGACTTTTAAAAATGACCTATAATGTTGAGATTGATAACTTTTTGTGAGAGCATTTCTTGGACTTGAAGTGTGAAGATGAGTTGTAGGAAATGTCATTCTATTAAAAATGAGCTTTGGATGGAATTTTTCTGATAAACCATGTGGAAGTTATGCCTTGGTCAATTTGCAGTTGACTTTTCCAGTTGTCCAAAAATAGAAACTTTTGCATCTTGAGACTTTTTGATCCATGCTTTGAGAATCATGATCAAGAATTGATCAAATGATGTTTGTGGCTTCAAAATAATATGTTGACCAAAAATTTTGACTTTTGACTGTCAAATGACCATTTTACCCCTACAGTTGGCTGTGAAGCAATTAGGGTTTTTGACTGTGCAATTTTGTGCTGTGAGTCTTGAAACTTGACATATGGATGCTTGACAATGTTTATATGCATGTGGGACTTGTTTGGACCCTTGGAAACCTCAACTTCTTTGCTAGAGCCAAAACCCTAATTTTTGACTGTTAGGAGGCCAATGGACTGTGCAACCCTTGAGAGATTTTGAACCTTGATCTTGGCAAATCTTGAAGAATATGGGAGGGCAAATTTTGGGGTACAACACATGCCTTAGACCAAAGAAAAGGGAGTTTCCCCAATTGATGTCCTAGCTGACGTACGGTAGCCATGAAGAGAAAACAGTAACATCTCATGCCAGTCCTTATAGGTTACTACCATCTTCTGCACAATCTTCTTAATGTTTTTGTTGGATGCTTCAACTGCGCCATTCATTTTAGGTCTATAGGGAGAATATTTGTGATGCTTGATTTGGAACTGAGTGCAAAGCTCGGTAATCATAGCACTGTTGAGGTTAGTCCCATTGTCGGATGATCCTTTCGGGGATACCATGGCGGCATATGAGGTTGTGTTTGATGAATATGGCTACCATATTATTTGTGACTGAGGCAAACGAGGTGGCTTCGACCCATTTGGTGAAATAATCAATAGCGACCAGAATGAAGCGATGTCCATTGGAAGTGGTGGGCTTGATTTCTCCAATCATGCCAATGCCCCACATTGCAAATGGCCACGGAGCGGTCATGACGTTCAGAGGGATAGGAGGCACATGGACCCTGTCAGCATAGATTTGACATTTGTAACAAGTCCTAGAGTGTTGATGGCAGTCGGTCTCCATTATTGACCAATAGTAGCCAGCTCTCAGGATCTTTTTGGCCATCGTATGTCCGCTTGAGTGAGTCCCAAAGAGACCATCGTGTATGTCCTCCATAATTTCCTCTGCCTCTTTCTTGTCCACACACTGGAGTAGAGTAGAGTCATGGTTGCGTTTGTACAATATTCTGTTACTTAGGAAGAATTTGGCTGAAAATATTCGTAAGAACTTTCTGTCATTGATGGATGCTCCCTCGGGATAATCTTGTGCTTCGAGATATCTCATCACCTCATGGTACCATGGCTTTTCCGTGTCAGTGTCAAGCTCACAGCAGTGTGCGGGTTCGTCGAATCTTTCAATTATAATCCTAGGGGATTTGTTGTCCCATCTGACCTTGAACATTGAAGACATGGTTGCCAAGGCATCGACTAACTGATTTTCTTCCCGAGAGAAATGTTCAAAGGTGACCTCTTCGAAGTAGGGAATCATGGATAGCACAAGTTCCTTGTAAGGGATGAGACTAGAGAGGAATCTCCAAACACATTCAAATGCTTGATCCTCAAGTTAATGGCAGCCTTCAGACCTAAGATACACGCTTCGTACTCAACCATATTGTTCGTGAAATCGAAGCATAATCTGTCTGTGAAAGGAGTGTGGCAACCTTCAGGAGATATGATCACATCACCAATTCCGTTACCCAAGGCGTTGGAAGCCCCGTCGAAGACCATAATCCATCTAGATCCTTGTTCAGGTCCGTCATACGGTCCAAGTTTTGTGCAGTCGGTTACCAGCATGATGTTCTCATATGGGAAGTCAAAGTTCATAGACTAATAATCATCCACAACTTGATGGGCCAAATGATCTGCTAGTACGCTCTCTTTTATGACCTTTTGTGTTGTGTATTAAATGTCGTACTCAGTCAAAATCATTTTCCATCTGGCTATCCTTCTGAAAAGAGAAGTTTTCTCAAAGATGTACTTGATTGGGTCCATCTTAGAAATCAACAGAGTGGTATGAGTCAAAATATACTGTCTTAGCCAGCGAGCAGCCCATGCCAGAGCGCAACAAGTTTTCTCGAGCAGTGAATATATGGTTTCACAGTCGGTAAAATTTTTGCTCAGATAATAAGTAGCATGCTCTTTTCGGCCAGACTCATCATGTTGGCCCAAAACACACCCCATAGAGTTCTCTAGTACTGTCAAGTACATGATCAAGGGTATCCCTTCAACTTGAGGCATGAGAATAGGAGGTTCTTGCAGATATTCTTTGATTTTGTCGAAGGCAGCTTGGCATTCATCATTCCATCTGAATACTTGATCTTTCTTCAAGAGCTTGAAGATTGGCTCACAAGTAGCAGTCAAGTGAGATATGAAGCGGGCGATGTTATTGAGACGACCCGAGAATCCTCTAACTTCCTTTTCAGAGTGGAGGACTGGCATTTCTTGGATGGCCTTCACCTTGGCAGGATCAACTTCAATGCCTTTATTACTGACAACAAAACCTAAAAGCTTTCCAGACTGTACTGCAAATATGCACTTGTTAGGGTTCAACCTCAACTTGTACTTTTTCAACCTCTTGAATAGTTTGTACAGGTTATTGAGATGTTCCTCTTCAGTTTGTGATCTGGAAATCATATCATCCACATATACCTCTATTTCATGATGAATCATATCATGAAACAAAGCTACCATAGCCCTTTGATATGTTGCCCCTGCATTCTTCAACCCGAACGGCATGACCTTGTAGCAAAAGGTGCCCCATTGCGTGACGAAAGTAGTCTTCTCCATGTCTTCGGGAGCCATCATTATCTGATTATAGGCAGAGAAGTCGTCCATGAAAGAGAAGACTTTATGCTGAGCAGTATTATCGACCAAGACGTCAATGTGTGGTAGAGGGAAGTCGTCCTTAGGGCTTGCCCTATTTAGATCCCTATAGTCTACGCACATGCAGACTTTTCTGTCTTTCTTTGGTATTGGCACGACATTTGCAACCCATTATGAATAGGATGTTACATCTAAAAATCCTGCATCAAATTGTTTATCACCTCAGCTTTGATCTTTTCAGACATATCAGGTCTCATGCGACGAACCTTTTGTTTAACAGGAGGACAATCTTCTTTTGTGGGCAGACGATGAACTACGATGTCAGTATCTAACCCTGGAATATCTTCATACGACCAAGCGAATACTTCCACATAATCATGCAACATTTAAGCCAACCTGTTCTTGACACTGTCTTCTAATTAGCACCAATCTTGACTTCCTTCTTGTCTGTCTCAGTACCCAGATTGATTACTTCAATTGACTCTTCGTGCGGCTGAATAACTTTTTCCTCTTGTGATAGAAGTCTGGCTAGTTCTCCCGGTATTTCACAATCTTCCTCACCTTCGTCTTAGGCTTGGTTAATTGGACATTCGAAGTCATAGTTGGCATCAGTAGAGTCATTGACAGTGAGATCCATAGTGGATGAGGACCTGCAAGAGTGTGTGTGTGTGTGTGTGTGTGTGTGTGTGTGTGTGTGTGTGTGTGTGTGTGTGTAAGACACATGACTATTTTGAAAAATGTATTTGAAGAAAAGAAAGACAATGAGCACAAAGATTTTAATGCAAAAGAGTCCAATGGTTTGTATTGAATGATCATATAATTAGATGAACATAAATAAAACCCTTGACAAATGGACAATAGTGCCCCGAGCCAGGCATATGGCTTAAAATTCATTGTTTAAATATTACAGACGAAAATGTTCTTGAATTAAAAGAAAAATAATAACAAGTAGATTACTCCTCAATGAAGGATATATGCACGAAGTCCTTTGCATGCCAATTCTCCAGCTCCGTTGTAGTTGGATACACCCAATCTTCAAACGCAACTTCTTCATCTGAATCACCCACTGCATTAACTTCATGGCTTCTAATGCAGAGAAGTGGCTTTCCTACACGAGCATGCCTCACCTCCTTCCGAGCCTTGATGGTGAAGCCTAAACCAAACTTGTCCTCTTTGAATGGGATATCAAGGAGTTTCCCCCAAGTATCATATCTTCCTTCTTCAATTGCAGCATGAGCATTTTTGACTGAAACCATCTTCGACACGGCTTTAACAGTTTTGGATTCATCAGAGGAACATTTGGTAGCAACAACCATTGGTGGCATGACTTCAAAGGCTTGACATGGGGTCTCAATGAATTCTCCATCCATTTCTATGTATTTGAATGAGTTAAGGTGGCTCACCATAAACTCTTCCTCACCATAGATGGTGATAATTCTTCGCCTGACAGGATATTTAAGTTTCTGATGAAGAGTTGAGGTTACTGCCCCAGCTTTATGGATCCACGGGCGACCCAAAAGACAAGAATAGGCAGGACAAATATCCATGATGTAGAAGGTGGAATTGAAGATTTGGGAACCCACCTTGATTGGAAGTTCTACTTCTCCATGAAAAGTCCTTTTTGATCCATCGAAGGCCCTCGTGATGATATCACTTGGCTTCAAGACTAAACCTTCACAGTCTAGACGGTCTAACACCCCCTTGGGTAGTACATTTAGAGAAGAACCATTGTCGACCAGCACATGTGCTAAGGTAGTCCCTTTGCACTCGACTGAAACATGTAGAGATTTATTGTGATTCTTCCCAAGCGGTGTTTGGTCAGCATCTAAAAATCCCAAGCCATTATCAGATGTCAGGCTATCCATACAATTCCCAAATTGGTCCGTTGTTGTCTCATGGGGGACATGAGCTTTTTTCAAGAATTTTATTAATGTCCGAGCATGGGTGTTGTACCCCAAAACTTTCCCTCCCATTTTTCATGCAAGATACTATCCTACGGTTTCTCGAATACTCAATTTGGCTCAAAAGTGATCAGACAGACTCTCTTCCTAGGCAGTAAGTCAACAATTAGGGTTTGTTATTTCCCAAAGAAAATTGAGTCTCCAAGGTTTCAAATGTTCTTCATAGATATTCATGTCTCCTCAAGGATGTTCGTGCCAAGTTTCAAACCCTGCATTGCAAGTTTGCTCAGTCAATGGTTCAGATAACTGAAAACGACTACATTGACCCAAAAACTGACCTTTTGCGAGAGCAAGTTCAAACGATTGTAACTTCTTTATTATTCGATATTTTTGAGCAGTTCTTCTTGCGTATGATTCTCCTTGATGTCAACTCCAATTTCTCTTCACAAATTAAGAGTTGATTACGTGTAGAAGATCACCAAAATTTGAATACGTTAGAAGTCGCTTCATGGATTTTGACCTAATCTTAAGTAACTGTCGCCTGATTTCTAAGAATTGTGATTTCCTCAAATTACAAGATCTTGAGACGATTATTTCTGCATATGTTCATAAGTGATGTCACTCACGAGTTTATCTTCAAAGATCGAAATAAAATTGTGTTTGGAAGACTTTGGAAGTTATCGAATCTTCGTAAGTCAATTGTTTGATTTTGAACGTTCTTAACCACATTTTGTTTTCCTCAGGACTATGTTTCTCATGTTAAAGTTTATTAATTCTACAAGATTGGTGAATGTTCTTAAAGCATGTTTGTTTGGCAATGAAGTTCCATTTTAATCGAGCGTGGCGTGCGAGTTCATTTTGAATGCAAATTTGGTTTGGGCAAGAGATGAAGATTAAGACTATCATTTAGATGACCATGGTTTTGGGTTTGAGTTAACCAAGTTGGAATTTAATTCTTAAACCTTTATTTTGTTTAGGAATTTTATTGGAATATAAGGCGCATGGTTTATTTGATCATTTTTTTATTGGTGGAAGTTTAAGTTACCAAACCAAGGTGTTTTATTTAAAGCATTCAATTGAGAATTGCAAAGTTTAAGTAAATTCAAGTTTTGTACAATAAATTTCATCACACCAAATTTATTCAAGGCATTGTGTTTATTACATTACAAATGAAATAAATTACAAGTTTTTGTTTTGTTTACAAAGAATTACAAATTTTGTTTACAAATAAATAAATTTTGTTTTATTTCTTCAAGTCTTCTTTGCTTCATCTTCAAACAATCCATCTAATCCTCGCTTGCCATCCACGCCTCATGTTCATGAAACAAAGAAAAGAAAGTTAGCAAAAATTCAAGCAAAAATGATATGTAGTGAAAGGAAAAAATTCATCACTAGGGTTTATATGTAGGAATCAGATTTAAAGATGGTTTGTTTTATCATAGTCCCTCTTTTCCCATTTTTGCAAATCACAAGGTTGGGCCTTGGTTCACAAAAAGGAAAAGAAAATTTACAAGCAAGCCCAAGGATGTCAAATTAAGCAAGCCCAAAGGAAAAGAAAATAAGCAAGCAAGCTGCCAAACACAACAGGCCAAGCAAAGGCTAGCTGCAAAAACAACAGCAACATAGCAGCAAGCATGCTGCAATGATGAACCTGCAACAAGTATGCAAGAAAGAAAGCCCAAGGATGTCTAAACAAGCAATAAAATATCACAACAAGGTCAAACAGCTTCTGTAAACATAGCAGCAAGAACAGGTTCCAATGCAGCAAGCAAGCTGCCAAGCACAAGCCAACAAACCTGCAATAAAACAGTAATAAAATATTGCAACAGCAGAGCAAGCAAGCAAGGGCAGGCTGCAATGAAGCTGCCAAGCACAAGCCAACAAACCTGCAACAATATTACAGCAGCACAAAGAAGGCATCAAGTAAAACAAAAACAGGACAAGGCAAAGCATAACTAGCTTGCTCAATACACCATATTACATCATCATGTTCCTTAAATTATACAAACCCTTCAGAATTTTTATAGGAAAAATCAAAGTAGCTTTACATTTTCATTGAAAGATAAAAGAGGAAAGAGACAAGTTGAAGGATATCACCTAGCTTGCACAAAATGCCAAAGTCAGCTCTACCCAAACTCAGCTCAAATGTTACACAAAATAGGAAACTTAAAGCCCGCACCTCAAAATGCCAAAGTCAACATATCAGAAAATATTTTCCCCCCACTTTTTCACCCTGTTTCAATATAATAACCATTGATGTTTCACAAGCAAAACAGAGGATTCAAACTGAAACCAACCAAAGGCCAAAACAATATACAAACTAACCAAGCAACATACCAACAAATATACCAACTAAGCCAATATACACACAAAAGCCAGAAAACAAAAAAAGAGAGAACATAATCCATCACCACATATAGATTGAATCAGTATTAATTCAAATCCACAACCCTTTCCAACCATTTTTCACCTCCTCATCATTTCCCTTCCTCACTCACCCTTAGTCACCACTGAACACTATCATCTATCTCATCCCTCCATCCAGCGAATCTCCCAAACTGCAAAGGGAATCACAAGAGAACGAAAGCCAGCAAAACGAAGGGAGAAGCTATACTAGAAAGAAGAGCTTCAACATGTATGATTTCTTTCCCCTATTCTCACACCTCCATGGCATGATTCCTGTTTGTCACTGCACTAACAACGGGTTAACAAATTAGAAAAAATCAAGAAAAATCTTTAGACAAGAAAAAATTGCAAAAACACAGTACCTTAAGTCTTCAAATCCATCACTAATTCCCCTTCATGAGTATTAAAAGAGGCGGAGTTTAGGGTTAGAGAAAGATTAGGGGTTGTATCGATAAAGAGGGCAAAATCACTAGGTCAAGTTGGTGCGGATGAGAGAGACGAGAGAGATATGTTCCGATAACAAAGGGTTGGAAGAAGGTGAGGACAAGATGATGTTTGAATTATCAGGTTAGAACAGAGGAATAGAGGGGGAGGGAAGAAGATTAGCGTGATAATTAGGAAGAGAGATAGGGTTTTATGATGTTTTCCCCTTTTCCCTTTTGGAACAACAACAACGTTCTTTTTCTGATTAGGGTTTCAACCCCTTTCCATTCATTCCTAAAACCGAGTTTGGGCCTGGTTTATTTTGGCCCAACCCATTTTTCAAGTTTCACAATACATATTTGTGAAGGCATTTAAATTAATGAATGAACATTTGGTGTAGCGGTTAGGGTGTGTGTATGATGTGCGTAAGGTCCTGGGTTCAAGACCCCCTTGGGACATTTTTTTGACTGTTTATTTCATTTTTTTTTGTTAAAACAAAACCTCTTGGGCTTAAGCCTTTAAAGCCCATGTCCAAAAAAGACAGCACCCCTCATTCCAATTTAACACCACCATTTCATTTTTGTTTTATTATTTCTATTAATTCAATAAATCATGAGTTTTAGTTAATTAATTGTCAAAATTTAGCTTAGTTCTAATTTAATTTAGGAAAAAAACTTTGTAAATAATTTTTACTAGTTATTTTGTACTTAAGTCTTAATTTGTTTATTTAATTTCTTAATAATAACCAAAAAAACCTAAAATACAAAAATAGGTTTACATTTAATTTAATTTCTTTATCTAATTAATAGAATAGATTTTTTCTATTTTTCAAACATTTTCAAACAAAAAAAAAGTTTGGAAAGTCATCTATTTAATTTCTTAATATGAGATTACCCTAGAGATGCTAGTGTGCAAGTGTGTTGGTTTGCATGCATTTTGTCTTGTATTTGAAAGTCATCTATTTATTGATTTTATCTTGCCATACATCCTATTTACTAACAATATATGAAAAGCAAGTAAAATGGGGAAAATAAAATCTAAGCTATTACATCGCTTTAGGGGGATGGGGTTACAATTTAACAATGGGGATGAAGTGGAGACTGAAATATTACAACCATATCGAATGATAATGAAAACAATGTAAAAATAGTGTAAAATAAAAGGAAAACTGCATTTTGAACTGCTATGTATCGACCCATGCTGCTATACATCGACACATAGCTTTTCCTTGCTCCTGTAAAACAAAATCTGATCAGTATGATTTGACACATAATGGGATGTATCGACTCATACACCTTCTTGTATCGATGCGAAACGCGTATGTATCGACGCATGGGGGTTATGTGTCGACTCATACCCTGTTTTTTCACTAGGATGAGTCGACTCATGAGGATATGTGTCAATACATGCTGCATTCTCCTGTCTTAAACATTATTTTGCTGTCCATACATGTCAGTTTACAGGATATGATTAATAAACATGAACAACAAATGATTGAATAAGCCTAAACAATAAGCAAGTAAACAGTTCAAAAGGATCATAAAATGCTACATCTCATCTTCAAAACAAATTATTAATGGTGTATGAAAAGATATCAAGTCCAGAAGACTTACCTTGAGGCTGCACTGGCTGTTTTAAATCAGAATGCTTTTCCAGATGCTGTGATGACTTTGTGAATCTTCAGAAAGCTGCTCCAGACTGTTGAAACTGAGTTAGGCTATACTGTAATGTTTTGATGTTTTGAGGGTGAAGATGATAACACTACAAGGACTGTCCTTATGTTTGGACAATCTTTATGTGTGATGAGCTGTTTGGCTTATGGGAGAGTTTGTCTGGTGGAATAATGGATTGGGTTTCTGTTTTGAACAAGAACATATTTGATTTTGAAAAATCAGTCAAGGTTAACAAGAATACTATTTTTCTGCTCAACAAAACTCTCTATTCTCTCCCTTACCCCTCTCTCTTAAAATCCAGCCACTTTTTCCCCATGAGACAGTCCCTCTCGTAGACCTTTTACTGTGGTTTAGGGGGGAAACCAAATAAGTTATTTTGAATTTTTTTTGCTTACTGTTTTGACACTTTCCTCCCATAATTTTTCTTTGCCATTTTGGTGCAATTCTGGGGCTGTTGTGATGCAGGCTTGGGCAGATTGCATAGAGCAGTTTTGGACTGTATTGGGCAACATGTATACTTGGGATGCAGCATAGCACAAGCTTTATTGCAGGGCAGCATGGGGTGTTGTGGTAATGTGGCATATCACATTTTTTCAACTTGGACAATATGATTTGTAGCATGACACAAATTTGGTCTTGTGGAATATTTCATGTACATTATGTCAAGGGCAAAATAATGTGGCAAGGTTTTTTTTTAGAGAACTCAATCAAGACATAGTTTTAGAATTTGTAATTTTGCAAAAATGCCACTTTGTAATAACTTGAATTACTTGCATCATTTTGAATTATTTGGAATTGTAGCAAAAAATGTCATGAAGTAAATGAAATTAATCAAGTATAGAAAATACTTAGAAAAATTTCAAAGTCTTGCAAAGTTGGATTTTTGATTCTCTTGATTTTTGATGATCGAATTTCATATTTTTGGATGTCTTGACATAATGTGATTTTTGGGACTCAAATTTGGTCAAAAAATTAAAGTTTAACTTTTTGGCGTCCGACTGACTTTTTCCAGCCGAAACTCCGAGTTTGCTCATTTTCCCCCTTTTGATAATTTGAATGATTCTTCTTAGAAAATATGATCTAAGGCTTGAAACTTGACTGAAGTAATTCCAAGATTCCTCGAGACATGAGAGGGAAAATTTTGGGGTACAACAGTATCACCAATTTATTTGTTTGTGCCAATAGTACCTGATGGTGTCAGTATCAGGTCTTCGGTTTCTTCCACAACAATCTTAGAAAATATCCCTAGGAAGTTCAAGGCTACCAGAAATGTGATCAAAATCTCAAACGTCAAGGTGCACTAGATTAACTTTAGGGGAAAACAGGCTCCCACATATAAAGGGTCATGTGCGACCAAGCAAACATTTTCTGGCATTACTACAACACTTACTACTATGAACAGTGACAAATCCCTATAAAATACCCTTCATAAGGTGATCCCTAGTGAAAGTCGCCCAACTTCTCAAGATTCCCCAACAGGATTTCACGAAGTCCACAAGCAATGTACGACGTTTCCCTTCCCCAACAGATTTTATTTCTCTAATAATGGAAACTGATCCATCAACATTTCAACTTCAAAATATAAAGACTTACACTCCTCATTCCCAACAGTACTCAGGGATTTATTTTCCCCGAGTCCATTAACAACACTGCAGCAGAACAATTAATATGTTCATACATTGCATTCATATGTCATAGCATTGACAACACAAATGCATATAGCGCAATCTCATGCCATGCATTTCATACATCATGGCATCGCATACAACTAACTCTTCACCTTTTCAGGAAAGATCAATCAACAGAAAATTATCATCAACAAATTTCCGACAAGACAGGACAACTATTTGTGGATAAATCAATTATAGATCAATTCCCGAGAAAAGGACTGGTTGACCATCTACATAACAAATATATCCTTCATACCTCTGCTGGTTTAGTTTAAATCTCTCAATGGTTTATCCTGATTCTTCCCTGCAGACATTTTCTCTGGTTCAAATAAATTTCTCCAAGATTTATTCTGATTCTTTCCAATTAAAAAATATTCAAGACCTCTGCTGGTTCAGTTTAAATCTCTCAATGGTTTATCCTGATTCTTCCCCGTAGACATTTTCTCTGGTTCAGATAAATCGCTCCAAGTTTTATTCTGATTCTTTCCAGTTAAAGAATATTCAAGACCTATGCTGGTTCAGTTTAAATCTCTCAATGGTTTATCCTGATTCCTTCCTGTAGACATTTTCTCTGGTTCAGATAAATCGCTCCAAGATATATTCTGATTCTTTCCAGTTAAAGAATATTCAAGACCTCTGCTGGTTCAGTTTAAATCTCTCAATGGTTTATCCTAATTCTTCCCCGTAGACATTTTCTCTGGTTAAGATAAATCTCTCCAAGATTTATTCTGATTCTTTCCAGTTAACGAATATTCAAGACCTCTGCTGGTTCAGTTTAAATATCTCAATGGTTTATCCTGATTCTTTCCCGCAAAAATTTTCTCTGGTTCAGATGAATCTCCAAGATTTATTCCGATTCTTTCCAGTAAAAGAATATTCAAGACCTTTGCTGATTTAGTTTAAATCTCTCAATGGTTTATCCTGATTCTTTCCCACATACATTTTCTTTGGTTCAGATAAATCGCTCCAAGATTTACTCTGATTCTTTCCAGTTTAAGAATATTCAAGACCTCTGCTGGTTTAGTTTAAATCTCTCAATGGTTTATCCTGATTCTTCCCCGTAGACATTTTCCCTGGTTCAGATAAATCGCTCCAAGATTTTTTCTGATTCTTTCTAGTTAAAGAATATTCAGGACCTCTACTGGTTCAGTTTAAATCTCTCAATGGTTTATCCTGATTCTTTCCCGCAGACATTTTCTATGGTTCAGATAAATCGCTCCAAGATTTTATTATGATTCTTTCCAGTTAAATAATATTCGAGACCTGTGCTGGTTCAGTTTAAATCTCTCAATGGTTTATCCTGATTCTTCCCCGCAGACATTTTCTCTGGTTCAGATAAATCGCTCTAAGATTTATTCTGATTCTTTCCAGTTAAAAAATATTCAAGACCTCTGCTGGTTCAGCTTAAATCTCTCAATGATTTATCCTGATTCTTCCCCGCAGACATTTTCTCTGGTTCAGATAAATCGCTCCAAGATTTATTCTGATTCTTTCTAGTTAAAAAATATTCAAGACCTCTTCTGGTTTAGTTTAAATCTCTCAATGGTTTATCCTGATTCTTTCCCGCAGACATTTTCTCTGGTTCAAATAATTCGCTTCAAGATTTATTCTGATTCTTCTCCAGACCCCTACTGGTTCAGTTTAAATCTCTCAATGGTTTATTCCGATTGTTTCCAAATAGACATTTTCTCTGGTTCATATAAATCGCTCCAAGATTTATTCTGATTCTTTCCAGTCAAACAACATTCAAGACTTCTGCTAGTTTCAGTTTAAATCGACAAAAGGGTTATTCTGATTCTTTTCCTGTTAAAGTCAAGTTCAGACTTAGTCTAATTTCTGTCAACAGTCACTTTTAGATGGCATCTATAAGCCCATCTCCGACAACTCTCCATCATTTCTCCAAATGGCATCTTTAAGCCTATTCCCTACGCAATCAACAAATACATCACCGAGTGCAAATTTCTGGGCACTCTAGTGTTCAATCATCTTCCACTTTTAAGCTACGAACGACAAACATACTGATTTCTAAGAATTGTGATTTCCTCAAATTACGAGATCTTGAGACGATTATTTCTGCATATGGTCATAAGTGATGTCACTCACGAGTTTATCTTCAAATATCTAAAGAAAATTGTGTTTGGAAGACTTTGGAAGTTATCGAATCGTCGCAAGTCATTTCTTTGATTTCGAACGTTCTTAACCATATTTTGTTTTCCTCAGGACTATGTTTCTCATGTTGAAGTTTATTAATTCTAAAAGATTGGTGAATGTTCTTAAAGCATGTTTGTTTGGCAATGAAGTTCCATTTTAATCGAGCGTGGCGTGCGAGTTCATTTTGAATGCAAATTTGATTTGGACAAGAGATGAAGATTAAGACTGCCATTTAGATGACCATGGTTTTGGGTTTGAGTTAACCAAGTTGGAATTGAATTCTTAAACATTTATTTTGTTTAGGAATTTTATTGGAATATAAGGCGCATGGTTTATTTGATCATTTTTTTATTGCTGGAAGTTTAAGTTACCAAACCAAGGTGTTTTATTCAAAGCATTCAATTGAGAATTGCAAAGTTTAAGTAAATTCAAGTTTCGTAAAATAAATTTCATCACACCAAATTTATTCAAGGCTTTGTGTTTATTACATTACAAATGAAATAAATTACAAGTTTTTGTTTTGTTTACAAAGAATTACAAATTTTGTTTACAAAGAAAGAAATGTTGTTTTATTTCTTCAAGTCATCTTTGCTTCATCTTCAAGCAATCCATCCAATCCTCGCTTGCCATCCACGCCTCATGTTCATGAAACAAAGAAAAGAAAGTTAGTAAGAATTTAAAGCAAAAGTGATGTGTAGTGAAAGGAAAAAATTTATCACTAGGGTTTGTATGTAGAAATCAGATTTAAAGATGGTTTGTTTTATCATAGTCCCTCTTCTCCCATTTTTGCAAATCACAAGGTTGGGCCTTGGTTCACAAAAAGGAAAAGAAAATTTACAAGCAAGCCCAAGGCTGTCAAAACAAGCAAGCCCAAAGGAAAAGAAAATAAGCAAGCAAGCTGCCAAGCACAACATGCCAAACAAAGGCTAGCTGCAAAACCAACAACAACATAGCAACAAGCATGTTGTAATGCAGAACCTGCAACAAGTATCCAAGCAAGCAGGCCCAAGTCTATCAAAACAAGCAAAAAAATATCACAACAAGGTTAAACAGCTGCTGTAAACATAGCAGCAACAACAGACTGCAATGCATCAAGCAAGCTTCCAAGCACAAGCCAACAAACCTGCAACAAAACAACAATAAAATATTGCAACAGCAGAGCAAGCAAGCAAGGGCAGGCTGCAATGCAGCTGCCAAGCACAAGCTAACAAACCTGCAACAATATTACAGCAACTCAAAGAAGGCAGCAAGTAAAACAAAAATAGGATAAGGCAAAGCATAGCTAGCTTGCTCAACACACCATATTACATCATCATGTTCCTTAAATTATACAAACCCTTCAGAATTTTTATAGAAAAAAGCAAAGTAGCTTTACATTTTCATTGAAAGACAAAAGAGGAAAGGGACAAGTTGAAGGATATCACCTAGCTTGCACAAAATGCCAAAGTCAGCTCTGCACAAACTCAGCCCAAATGTTGCACAAAATAGGTAACTTAAAGCCTCCACCTCAAAATGCCAAAGTCAGCATATCAGAAAATATTTCCCCCCCACTTTTTCACCCTGTTTCAATATAATAACCATTACTGTTTCACAAGCAAAACAGAGGATTCAAACCAAAACCAACCAAAGGCCAAAACAATATACAAACTAACCAAGCAGCATACCAACAAATATATCAACTAAGCCAATATACACACAAAAGCCAGAAAACAAAAAAAGAGATAACAAAATCCATCACCACATAGAGATTGAATCAATATTAATTCAAATCCACAACCCTTTCCAACTGTTTTTCACCTCCTCATCATCTCCCTTCCTCACTCACCCTCAGTCACCACTGAACACCATCATCTATCTCATCCCTCCATCCAGCGAATCTCCCAAACTACAAAGGGAATCAAAAGAGAACGAAATCCAGCAAAACGAAGGGAGAAGCTATATCAGAAAGAAGAGCTTTAACATGTATGATTTCTTTTCCCTATTATCACACCTCCATGGCATGATTCCTGTTTATCACTGAACTAACAAAGGGTTAACAAATTAGCAAAAATCAAGAAAAATCTTTAGACAAGAAAAAATTGCAAAAACACAGTACCTTCAGTCTTCTCCAAATCCATCACTGATTCCCCTTTATGAGCGTTAAAAGAGGCAGAGTTTAGGGTTAGAGAAAGATTAGGGTTTGTATTGATAAAGAGGGAAAATCGCTAGGTCAAGTTGGTGAGGATGAGAGAGACGAGAGAGATAGGTTCCGATAACAAAGGGTTAGAAGAAGGTGAGGACAAGATGATGTTGGAATTCTCAGGTTAGAACAGAGGAATCGAGAGGGAGGGAAGAAGATTAGCGTGAGAATTAGGAAGAGAGATAGGGTTTTCTGATGTTTTCCCCTTTTCCGTTTTGGAAAAATAACAACGTTCTTTTTCTGATTAGGGTTTCAACCCCTTTCTATTCATTCCTAAAACCGGGTTTGGGCCTGGTTTATTTTGGCCCAGCCCATTTTTCAAGTTTCACAATACATATTTGTGAAAGCATTTAAGTTAATGAATGAGCATTTGGTGTAACAGTTAGGGTGTGTGTATGATGTGCGTAAGGTCCTGGGTTCAAGACCCCCTTGGGATATTTTTTCATTTTTCTGACTGTTTATTTCATTTTTTTGTTAAAACTAAACCTCTTGGGCTTAAGCCTTTAAAGCCCATGTCCAAAAAAGACAGCCCCCCCCCCCCCCCCCCATTCCAATTTAACACCACCATTTCATTTTTGTTTTGTTATTTCTATTAATTCAATAAATCATGAATTTTAGTTAATTAATTGTCACAATTTAGCTCAGTTCTAATTTAATTTAGGAAAAAAACTTTGTAAATAATTTTTACTAGTTATTTTGTACTTAAGTCTTAATTTGTTTATTTAATTTCTTAATAATAACAAAAAAAAACCTAAAAGACAAAAATAGGTTTACATTTAATTTAATTTCTTTATCTAATTAATAGAATAGATTTTTTTTTCTATTTTTCTTTTTTGAAACTTTTGCAAACAAAAAAAAAACAAGAACTTTATTTCCTTATCTTTATTTTGTTAATTAATTTTTACTTCATAAACTTGTTGTAATTTTGATTAATTACTCTATTCGATTTGGTTGTATTGTTTGCCTATTTGGACATTTAATTGCATTAATCCATTCCCATTTATAAATTTGTACCCCCATTCCCGAAAGCTCTGTAATAGCGTAGAAATTTAATTTCTGCAATTTACTGTTTTCCTTATACTGTATAGTAATTAGGCGTGCATGATAAGATATAAAATCAATCGCTAGATAACCTAATCTCAAAGACAAAATAACTTGAATCAAACACACTTTTTCACACGTGCACCTCTAGGGTAACCTCGCTCGTTGCCTTGGAAATACAGTCATGTCCCTCGAACATGGGATGCTTTAGTAAAGACCCTTCGATAAAAAAGATCGTAGTACCTCGATGTTGCCTACGACAAAACGATCTAGTCCCTTACGAAAATTGCTAAAGTGTCTTACAAGTTGCCTTCGATGACTGTACGATTGACCCGCGCCTGTCCCTTCACATCCAACGATGGGGCTTCTTACCAAATCAATTGTAAGATATCAACATCTAAAGGAGGAGGAAAAGAACATTTAAGACCTTTTGAGTAGGTAGGATGCTCCTAGTTGCTCGCTTGCTCACAACAAAAACATTTTATACAAACACTCTCACTTTGAAACATTTTTAAAAGACAAACACTTTGTACGCATTCTTATAGAAACGAGAACCATTACAAAGATACCTTTTCAAAATCACTTTAAAAAAACACATTCCACAAAAACTTCTTTGAACTATTTTCCAAACAAACACTTTGTACGCGTTCTTATAGAGACGAGAACCATTACAAAGACATTTTCAAAATACTTTCAAAGCCCACACCACAAGCACACTGTCAAACAAAAGCAAGTGATCTAGCAAGTAACTCAGAGCTCGTAAATAACTACAGATGAAAAAGGTGCTAACAACTTCCCTTTTCATAACCTACCCCTCGAGCCCAAGAAATAATCTCGAAAGGTCTTTTCTGTGCTTTTTTTACCTTTACTTTTGGATAAAAGAAAAGTCGGTGGCGACTCTTGCTATCCGCACAATTGCGATCAAACACAAAATAACTCGAGTCAGTTCTCCCACCGTACCATAATGGGCACCGGAACAGAGCAACAATGACAACATTGAAATCTTAGAAGGGGTTTTCCCCAACTGTTCCACAATCTTGAAGTCTCTCCTTTTTATTATCTTCAAGATCTCGTCCATCTCACGAGCGGAGGGTTCTCCATTAGCAACCTCCTTTGCAGGTATTTTTGTCATGACAAGCTCAACAACCTTCTCTTTCCCTATTGTATCAGTACTTGGTTCAGCAACAGTAATGCAGATGGGTGCCTTTGTAACAACTGGTGGCGAGATGTTGGGTGAAAATATTCTCCCATTCCGAGTTACCTTACTTGAGCCAGCTATGTTACCAACATTATCAGCATTGTCTTCCTCAATCCAAGCGTCTTTTTTTATCCCATGATAGAACACCTCAACACCATAATTCCATGGCACTGCGTTGTTTGAAGAGTAGGGAATCAGTCTGAGATTGGTAATTATTAAGGGAGCAACAGTTGGTTCGTTTGAAATCCTAATAGGGCCTTTGGAGGAGATCCTAAGAGGTTTGTTTGAGATGGTGATAATGGAGAGATCTTCACATTTTTTAGTCAAACTTTTGGCAAGTGGGGTCTTCTCAAATAAGATCTTGTGGCTATCCATTAGGCGTTGAATGCCTTTCTTTATCCTATCTCATCCATTGAGTTGTCTTGTACAACACACACAGTCCTTTACACAGCCAGGGAAGATCCTAACTTTCAACAGATTCTTTTTGATGATACTCAGCGGAGTAGTCAAGTCTTTAATAGAGTTAATGAAAATTGTATCTTCAACAACATTAACACCCTTGTCATGCTTCAGCATAGGCGCGGTGATTATATTCAGAGTTGGAGGAGGATCAAACTCAATAGTCTTGTTGTCGATCAAATCCTGAATTTTATTCTTCAAGGCCCAGCACTGATCAGTCTCATGCCCGGGCCTACTTGAGTGGTAAGCACATTTAGCGTTCGGATTATACTTTGGTGAAGAGGTATCAGGGTTGGCAGGAGGATTGCGTAATGTCACCAAATTAGCCTTGATAAAATGTTGTAAGGCTTGAGATAATAACATGCGTAACCTCGTAAATTATCTTCTTAGAGTTTCAAAACATTGGTGATTAGCAGATGGTCTTAGAGTAGGAGTTGGATTGGAGATTCGGACATCGTTAACAGCCGGATGATCATTCTTCTTGGTACGGGACCTTTCCCTGTACACAACATTGATTTCCTTCTTTGCAGCAAAAGGTTTCTTGACAGGATTGGAAGTGGAGGTAGATGCCACATAGATCTTCCCACTTTTGATACCGCTTTCAACTCTTTCACCGATCAAGATTAATTTAGTGAAACCAAAAGAAGAGCATCCAACCAATATATTAAAGAATGGACCAGATAAAGTGCCCATAAACATGTCAATATGCTCCCTATCAGTCAAAGGTGGTTGAACCCTACTGGCGAGGTCTCTCCACTTTTGTGCATATTCTTTAAATCCTTCACTCTTTCCCATTGTCATATCTTGCAACTGGACTCTTGTTGGCGCCAAGTCGGTGTTATACTGGTACTGATGGTAGAAGGCGGTAGCTAAATCTTCCCAACTATTAATGCGGAAACATCTAACTGATAAAACCATTCAAGTTTCATTCTGGCCAAGCACTCTTGGAAAAAGTGAATCCAGAGTTTCTTATCAGCCGTGTGTGGCTGTATCTTGCGCACATAAGATTTCAGGTGGAGTTTTGGACAAGAGACTCCATTGTATTTTGCAAAGACTGGTATTTTGAATTTGTGGGGGAATAACCACCCCAGAGATCAAACTCAAATCATCAAAATCTAAACCGGGGACGGCTTGGATCTCGACGACATTTAATCTGTCTTCTAACTGCTTGTACTTGATATCGGCGGGTGGATACTGCTTGTCAAAATAATCATCATCAGATGCTTAATCATTAACACAGTTAGCCTGGGTACTTCTAACTTCACCAATCTGGTTCTCATCTTCCTCAGATGAGTCTTCCACTACCGGGATCTGACGAACTGATTCTTTGAACCTTCTACTCATGTTGAACAGAGCTTTCTTCTTGGGCTTCTTCTTAACTGCCAGTAACGCTATCATATCTTGCTGCCCCTTGGCTAGGGCTAGTAGAGTCTCTTGGAATTGAGAGTTTTTTGCCTGGAGATCCTTCACAATTTTCACTAGATCCATCTTGCTGAAATAAACAGCAGAAAGATAAGGAAACATGTTATGTGAAAACCTGTTATGTTATGATGCATGGAATATGTGTATGCAAATGATTTCAAGGATTTATGAAATTTAAATTTGTATAGACCAAGAATGAACAAACATCAAATTTCATTAATTCAAAATACAACATTCCTTTTGGGCTTTACAAATAAAATCTCTAAGATAAAAAGGTCGAACCCATCCTCTTCGGCGTAAGGTAGGCGTTCAAGCTTTGCTCTTCATGTGGCTGCTTTGTAATCTCCAATACCCTTTTCTCACTCGCATAGCACCGAGCTTCGAAAGTGTCTCGTTCTTCCTTTAGATGAATCTAACCCTTTTGCAAGTCTTCAAGAGAAGTAGGCATGTTGGGATGGAGGACAGTATATGGGACCTCTTCTTCAGCAATAGGCTCCATGATAACTGGTAGGATGAAGGGGTAAGGCATCATGAGTTTCTGAGCACGAGCTCACACCCACCTAAGATAAGGTTCAAAGGGAATAGAATTATTGCGTTCCAATGTCTCATTATCTGCTTTGTTTACCATCATCCAAGCTCGTGCAAAATTTTGACGGTAGCCTTGATCGTCGCTCTCGTAATCAAATACCACTCCTTGGATGAGCATATCATGAGGAGCATCTCTTCGGGCATAACCAAACTGTCGTAAGGCTAAGAAAGGGTTGTAGGAGATACCCCCCCTAATTCCAAGCAAAGGGACATTAGGGAATTCCCCACAATGGTCAATGATAGAAGTATCCGCCAAGGATCTTGAACACCAATGGATATCAGAGTGGGTGAGAGACATCATCCTTTGAGACCATGTCAATCTTTACTCGTTCTTCAATGTCGGTCGAGGTAAGTGCGAAATAAACCACATAGCAAGTAGGGGAATACAACACAAAAGAGTACGTCTTTTCTTCATGGTGCGGGTATGGAAACAATGCAAGATGTTTCCTAGCAGGATGGGTATAGGATTACGAGAGAGAAAGACTGTGATGGCATTCACATCTATGAATTGGTCCGAGTTGGGAAATAGAACCAAACCATAGATGAGAAGGGCTATGATGTCTTCAAAGGCTTGAAAATCCATATCTTCCCAGAATGAACGAGCCTTCTCCAATAAGAACTTGGCTAGGAACCCTTGAACTCCGCTTCTTGTCTCCCAATTTTCTACAATGTCAGCTCTCTTTAGATGCAAAGCTTCGACAATGACTTCAGGTTTTAGAATCCCTTCCAAACCGGTGAATGGTGCTTGATCAAGCACAGACACTCCTAATAGCAAAGCGAATTCTTCTAGTGTTGTCACTAACTGATAGTCGGGGAAGGTGAAACAATGATGCATGGGATCAAAGAATTGGAAGAGAACGCACATCATCTCTTCTTGGAAACTGGAAGTAGCCAAATTGAGGAGCCGACCATATTTCTTGGTGAAAGGAGAGTCTTCAGATACTCTTGACGCTAACTCTTGGAGTTGAGGATGTGCTTTCACAAAGTTAATTCTAATGGTATTTCTTCGAATGAAGTTCATGGCCTACAAAGCAAAGACAAAGATAAATTCCTAAATCCATGAAATGGTTAGTAAGAATGTGTATGATGTTATGATGTTTATGATTTTATGTACAAGTAAGTATATAAACACAAAGCAAACAAGTCCTTAGGCTTACGCTTGCATGGAGTTTGTAGGTAAGTACCCTCTTAAAGTTTAGTTGGCTCAAACATGTCCTAGTAATATTAAACGGGTTCTAAAGGGTCTCAATATCACCGACCTTTCTTTTAGGCATTGTCTTAGCATAATAAATCTTTTATTGCGGCCGAGATATCCCAAAAGTCTAGTCTCAATGAGTGTAGTATCGAGTATCAACCAATTTTCAGCTTTCCACTGAAACCGATTATCTCACTACGTCCTAATGGCCAACTTTGTTCAATTAAGGTTCTAAAGTCAGTTAGTTCTTCACGATGCCACTCAGCGGCCCCGTATTCTCCTCGATTCAACAAAAGGGATACCGACACCCACAAATGTGTCACACTAACGTAGCCATTGTTTCAACCATATCGGTCCACGCCCCAGATCTGGGTAGAGGATCAAAGCAAGCCCAAACAAGGAACCAAAAATGTAAAGCAAGAAAATCAAATAATGAAAGCAAATAAAGGTGATATAGCCCTAAGGTAACCCCACTTTTAAATATTTCTCCCCAGCAGAGTCGCCAGTTCTGTGATATGGTGGGAGAACTGACTTGGTTGTTTTGTGTTTTATCGCAAATGTTATAGTTAGAAAGGGTCGCCATCGACTTTTCTTTTATCCAAAAAGGAAAGGCTGAAAAGAATAGGAAAGACCTTTGAGATTATTTCTGAGTTCGGGGGGTAGATTATGAAAAGGGAAGGTATTAGCACCATTTTCATCTATAGTTATCTATGGGCTCTTAGTTGCTTGCTAGATCACTTGCTTTTGTTTGAAAATATGCTTTGTGTGGTTTTTGAAAGTATTTTGAAAGGGCGCCATAGTTTAGGAAAACTTTGTAATAGTTCTTGTTTGTAAGAACATATACAAAGTGTTGAGCTTTTGAAAATATTTCATGTTTGGAAAATGTTTTGAAAGTGTTGGTGTTTGTTTGGAAAATAAGCAAGAGTGTTTGATTTGAAATTGAGAAAGCAACTAGAAATAACTACCTACTCAAAAGTCTTTTTATTTATTTCTCCCTTTCCTTTGATATTGCTATCTTACCATTGATTTGGTAAGAAGCCTTATCTTTGGATGTAAAGGGACGGGCGTGGATCATAGTATAGCCATGATAGCAATGTTGTGAGATATCTTAGCATTTCTCTTTGAGGGACTAAGATCATTTTGGAAGGAAACATTTTTAGCATCATCGAGGGACTATGATCTTGTATTTTTTTGATTGCTTTTTTGCTAAGATATCCCACATGCATAACATGGCCATTTTTGTAAGGCAACAAAGTGGAATTACCCTAAGGGTGTAAGTGTGAAAATGTGTTTGATTTACATGCATTGTTTAACTTGAATTAGGGTTTACTAATTGTTGATTTTAGTCTTTCCATATAAACCCTAATTAACTAACATTTGTATAAAGCGATAAATTCCGAAAAGTAAAATTACTATGCTATTACATCATTAGGGGAGGGGGTGTACAAATTTACAAATGGGGATTGCAAGAAAATTAAATCTAAATATCTATTACAACCATATTGAATATTGTACAAGAATTGAATAAATGATGTAAAAAGATAAATGGAAAAGAAATGATTTTTGTTTGGTTTTTTATGTTAAGGGAAAGATTTTGATTAATTAAAGTACTTATGAAAATAAAATGTTTTTGATGATATTTTTATATGTTCATAAAATAAACATTATAAATAAATAGTGTGCAAAAAATCAACTCAAAAGGAGTTGTTTTGATGGGTTTAATAAAATGTTGAAGGTTTTGTTAAAAAGAAAAGAGAAATAAACAAGTAATAAAAACTATTCTGGTCCTGCCAAGGTTTGAACCCAGGACCCTGTACATAAATACCTTTCACACGTGCTATTTGTACCACTGGGGTGGTCTGTTTCATCCATTCACAAGATGAATTTGATTAGATACAAGGTGAACCTGTTTCTGAAGATTTATAACACCCAAACTTTCCTTCGAATACAAGAGTACCAAGGCTCCCACATTGAGATTCGAAGGACCTCAGTACCCATTCAATCGAAAGACAAAGAAATCCTGCCTAAAGTTGAAAACGAAACTAACAAGGCAAATTTTGAAAGTTAACAGGCCAAGGATTAGCAACAATTTGTTTGGCACCAACCTAAATACTAACAATTCAGAACTAGGATTCTCATCAAAAGCAGTAGTAATCGAAGGCTAAAGCATGGTCCTACTTGTATCACCTATATTTTCTTTCTCTATAATGTATGTACAAATAAAGCTAGAATGAAAAGTTTCAAGTTAAGACTTACCTCTTGAAGTTCCAATCGAAGGAGCTGTGTATGGCTTAATGGTGGATCAGGCTTGGCTAGAATCTCCTTGAAACTACTTCAGTTGCTGCCTTTGCTTTGAAAAAGACCACTGAATCGAAGGTTGGTACCTAGATATTAGGAGTGAATCAAAGGATTCACTGACTTCCTTGAATGGTTTTTGAGGGGCTTTGAAAGTGTTTCAACGCTTGTGTATGGAAGATGGGGGGGGGGGGGGGGGGGGGTGAATCAAAGGGTTGATGCAGGTGAGTTAGGAAAGTGAATCGAAAGGGGGGATATATGTGATAAAGGGGTTTGATTATTTTTTTGAGAGTTTGAGAGTTTTTGAGTTGGAGAATCTAAGAGTTTGAGATTTTGGAGTTTGAGAGCTTGAGAATTTGAGAGTGTGAGAGTATTTTTCTATTACAGCCAAAATCTGGGGGTCCTTATCTTTGTTGATGGTTTCTTCTATTTATAGAGAAAAGATGTGGGAGTTTAAACAAAACAATGATTTGGTTGAAACGTGAATCTTTAATTATGTCAGATTTTCGATGATCCCAAGGTAAAGTACTAGAGTGGTTGGTTAAAAGGGGCTGACTTCCATGACTTTATGGTGAAGTAAAATCAATATTTTAGCAAAGTATGGGTTTAGTACAAGATTTGTACTAGCAAGTTCTCTTTCATGCAAAAAACTTATGGACAAAGACTTAATCACTTGGACAATAGCTTAATCCAAAAATGTAAGCAATTAATTAAGGAGTGAAATATAAGAATTAAGGCCTGCAAAGTAAGGTCGTGTAGCATGGACCCAAGATTTGATCATTGTCCTTTCAAAAATTTTACTTTCTACTTGTGTGTCGAAGGTTTTCTTGAAAGGGGTCAGGCAGGTTACTTCGAAGAAGGTTTCAAATCCAACCGAAGGATGCACCTAAACTTTGCATTCGAAGGAGGCTTTAAGTTCAAAATAAAAAACATACCCAAGTTGCATTTGAAGGAGACTCTTGCTCAAAACGAAGGATGCAATCCAGTTTGCATGAGAAAGAGGCTTTTAAGTTCAAAATGAAGGCTTGCATGCTTGCATGCAAGAGGGGAGTGCCCAAACGAAAGGTTTTCCTTGCAGGCGTGCGAAGGGGTGAATGCCCAAACGAAGGCTTTGCCTTGCAGGCGTGCCAAGGGGTGAATGCCCAAATGAAGGCTTTGCCTTGCAGGCATGCCAAGGGGTGAATTCCTAAACAAAGGCTTTTCCTTACAGGCATGCAAGAGGATGAATGCCCAAACGAAGGGTTTGCCTTGCAGGCATGCAAGAGGGTTGAATGCCCAAACAAAGGCTTTGCCTTGCAGGCGTTCCAAGGGGTGAATGCCCAAACGAAGGCTTTGCCTTGCAGGCGTGCCAAGGCTGAATGCCCAAACGAAGGCTTTGCCTTGCAGGAATGCAAGAGGCTGAATACCCAAACGAAACTTTGCCTTGCAGGCATGCAGGAGGCTGAATGCCCAAACGAAAGCTTTGCCTTGCAGGCATGCAAGAGGATGAATACCCAAATGAAGGTTTTGCCTTACAGGCATGAAAGAGGCTGAATGCCCAAACGAAAGCTTTGCCTTGCAGGCATGAAAGAGGATGAATGCCCAAATGAAGGCTTTGCCTTGCAGGCATGCAAGAATGCTGAATGCCCAAATCAAGGCTTTGCCTTGCAGGCATGCAAGATGGATGAATGCCCAAACGAAGGCTTTGCCTTGTAGGAAATACATTGTGAACTAAGTAAAGGCCAAGGATGCAATCGAAGGTGGCATGTAGGAGGCTCCTTCCTTTTGAATTCCAACCAGTTCACCAAAGGCCAACGGCCAGTCAAAGGATGCAGCCAAAGCTTCCAACGAAAGAGGCCGAAAATGCCAATCGAAAGAGGGGAATCGAAAGAAGCCTATTTTTTCTCAAAATTTTTCAAAATATTATTTTTATCTGTTTTCTCCCTTTTTGACAGTTTTCTTTTAATTTTGGTACTGGAAAAATCCCACTTCACTTGTGCAAGCTTGAATCCTGAGAATATTTGTGAGAAAACCCTTGAGAATGGAGAGGGGAAATTTTGGGGTACAACACCTGTACTAAAAGACCTGTTATGAAATGACATGCATGATGTGTAAATGTTTTCAAGGATCTCGCAGGGTAAACAAGAAAATGTCAGAAGTTGAATTTTGCAACTTTGATTGAAGAACTTCGTATCGTTGAAGGTCCTTCTACGAGAGTCAAGCTCACCATGTCAAGTGGGTCATAGCCCTTGACTCAAGTTATCGTGTTTTGGTATTTTGACGACATTGGCTAGAGGAAAATAAATCCCCTTGCCCCTTGCTAGACGTCTGGTTTATCATAACCTGCATCACAGACCCTTGAGATCCTTGAAATGGTTAAGGAAATGTTATGGTATGATGCTATGATATGTATGCTATGAATTAAGAAAAAAATATAAGGTGATGAAGACAAGTGAGTCTAAGAAGTCCAGGTTACTGGATAATGACTGTAAACAAATCCTGCAAGGAAATCATGTAGTTAGATAATGAAACCATGCAAGCAGTTCAAGCTGAAAGAAAACAAGTCACACAAGCAGCCTTAGGTTTAGGCTTGCATGGGGTTTGTAGGTAAGTACCCTCTTTAAGTTTAATTGGCTCAACCTGTCCTAGTAATAGTAACCGGGTTCTAAGGAGTCTCAATATCACCGATCTTTCTTTATCGAGCATTATTTCAGCTTAGCAATCTTTTCTTGCAGCCGAAACATCTCGAAAGACCAATCTCAATGAGTGTAGCATCGAGTATCAACCAATCCCCAACTTTACACTAAGGCTGGTTATCTCACTACTTTCTAATGGCCAAGTTTGTTCAACTAAGGTTCTAAGGTCCGTTAGTGCTTCATGACACCACGCGGCGGCCCCATATTCTCCTCGATTCAACACAAGGGATACCGGTACCAACCAAAGTTTCACACCAACACAACTATCGCTTCAACCATATCAGTCTACACCGTACAGTCTCCACAATCTATTTCTATTTACCTAAAAAGATGCCCCCAGATCCGGGTGTAGGATCTATAGTAACAACCCAAATAACCCTCCAAGGATAAAGCATACAAAACACACAATGTAAAGCAATAAAGAATGAACTAAACTCTAAGGTAACCCAACTTTTTATTATATCCCCAGCAGAGTCGGAAGTTCTGTGATACGGTGGCAGAACCGACTGTTTAATACTGGTTTTGCGTTTGTGTTTGCAAATGTTGCGGTAAGCAAGAGTCGCCACCGACTTTTCTTTTATCCAAATTAAGGAAAGGGTGAAAAGAATAGAAAAAGACATTTTTGAGAGTTTTCTGAGTTAGCACCCTTTCCATCTGTAGTTATCTACGGGCTCTTAGATGCTAGCTCATGTTTTAAAAATTGTTTGTGCTTTGTGTGTTTTGAATTTTTTTTTGAAACGCCTTAGTGCAGCGATTCACTTTGTGATAACTCTTGTATCCGTCCTCAAGAGTGTTGATAAAGAAAATGTTTTTGAAAGTTGTTTTTGAAATGTGTAAGTGCGAAAAGAGTTTGTTTTGAGCAAGCATTTAACAGCTATCTACTTGTACTCGAAAAGGTTGTTCTTTTCCTCCTATCCTTTAGACAGTGCTATCTCACTATTAGTGAGTAGGTAGCCCTATCATTGGATTTTTGAGGGACAATCGAAGGGACGTTACAGTCACGAGGAAACTTGGCAAGGAATTTTAGTAACTGTCTAAAGTTCTAAGATCACTTTTAACCGAGGCAACGTCGAGAGGGTTATCGAGGGACTTGTGATCTTCTAAACTAGAGGACGGCCACTAAAACTTCTCACGTTTCGAGAATTGTGACCGTTTTCCGAAGGCAACCGAAGTGGGGTGCCCTAGAGGTGAATATGTGCATGGTGTGTTATGTTCAGTTATTTTTTTCTTTTTTGTTAGGTTTGCTAGCGTTTTGTTATTAGTCTTTCCATACAAGCCTAATTACTAACAATTAATATGTACAAAAATTTAAAGTGCAGAAATGTAAAGTGAGGGAATGTAAATCCTACGATATTACATGGCTTTATGAGAAGTACATTATAGAAATGAGAAAAGTAAAGTTCTAGTTACTATTACAAACTGGGAAGCAGATAGAATAAGATGAAAAAAATGCGAAAGTAAATAAATGCGCGCGAATTGAGAAAAACGTCTAAAAATCTTAAGGTAAGAGGAAATATTTTTGTTTTTTATTTATAAAAGAAAATAAAACTTAAGTCTATTTAATTTTAATTTCAAGAAAAGGTTAAAATAATTAATTAATTTGTTTACATAATTAGTTTAATTAAAAAAATATTAACTTAATATTTTTTGTGATTTTGGTTTTAATGTTAATATAACATGAGGCAAGAAAATAAAAGAAATAAGTAAAAACCAAAAAAAAATAATAAGAAAATGATGTAGAGGCCTTTTTTCGATCCAGAGGAAGGACTCTTTCAATTCACCCGCCTTTGGCCTTCTTTCGATTGGGCTTAAGAGTTGACATGAGCAAGCTTTGATTTGCACCTTTTCCTGCCTCTTTCAATTGAGCCAGGGAGTGGTATGGGAAACCTTCGATTTGCACCTTCTTTATTTATTTTGATTGAGAATATGAAGTAACATGGACCTACAGAATAGCATGAGTGCATATCCTTCGTGCACACTCTTTTTGTCTTTTGTTTGAATCTGTACAGGTTAGTTCCAACAAAAAAAGCAAACAAACCAAAAGGGAGGAAACGAAGAACATAACTTAAGAGGCTATCTACATTATGCTGAAACGAAAAGTAAGTAAAGGCTAGTTACATGCCATGCTGAAACGAAAAATGCAAGGTCAAGGGGACTTACCTTGCTTGAAACTGGAACTTGTGTGGGGGACTAGAGTTGCTGGATGCTCTTGGATTCGAAAGGAAGGAGGCAAGTTTGGTATGATCTTGTGAGGCAGCGTGTGCGTATGCATGTGGTCTCCTCCTTTTTTCGTCGCCCCCTTGGAGCTTGCTAGTGTGCTTCTTATATAGAGAGGGTGGAGGGGACAAAAGGACAAAGGAATAAACAACCATTAAGTTAGTGTTTTAAAGGCCATGAATATCATTTTGAAACTTTGCCAAAGATGTGGAATTATTGTCTCTTTTTGAATTTGGATGAATGTGGACACCTTTGGCTTTCGACTACCTTCAGTCCCTGCCCTTCGATTGGCCTCAAGTTGCCTCCTTCGACTGGCTTTAGTTTCACCCTTATAGTTCCTTCGATTGAGTCTGTCCACCTCAATTCGAATTGCCCAGGTCTTGATTCGAATTGTATAAGGCCTTAACATCCTAGCTTCTTCGATCATCCCCTAAGCTCGCTTTCTTCGATTTCCCTGACCTTACTCAACCAGCCCAATCAAAAGACTTTACTCTGGCTAGTAGAAGCCACCTTTGGCAGGAATATACCTGTATAGGGGCTTGGGCTTGGCAATATGCAGGATTTTGGCCAGCAAGCATCTTGGACCAAAACTCACCACAAAGCCAACTTGTCTTCAATAGTCATGTGTCCTTCCAATGAACTAGTGAATGCTTCTTCGAAGGGACCACATGAATATGCCTTCTAAGGGACTATCATGCGTGTCAAAGTGTGAACAACTATTTCAAAGGGGACCCTTGCCCAATCGAAGCTGGCACAAAGGCAGCCAATGCCTTGTGGGCGCTAGCATGAGGCAGGTCAAAGCAAGCGTAAAAGAGACCATTGCCTAGTGACTCAGAATATACATGCAGGAGGCCACTATTTATGGATCGAAGGGAACTTATAGGGGATTCTCTCTTAAACGAAACTTGGACCAATGCTTCCTCGAAAGGGGAACCAACACGCAATCGAAGCTGATGGGCCAATGCTTGGTCGAAAGGTTTTAGGAGCCCAGACGAAGCTTGTCATTATGCCAATCGAAGGACACTACTCTGATGTTCCAATCAAAGGACACTGCTCTGATGTGCCAATCGAAGGATACTGCTCTGATGTGCCAATTGAAGGACATTATTCAGATGCCAATCGAAAGGCATTGTTGGCATGCCAATCGAAAGACCCTTTGCTATCATTCAAAAATTTCATTTTTATTTAGGTAAGCGTTTGTAACCAATCATGTAAAAGAAACCTTGGGAAACATGAGAGGGCAACTTTTGGGGTACAACAAGGATGAACTCGAAGTGTCAGTATGGGATGGGCCTGAGAAGATCTCGTTCGCCATTGGGGGCTTCGACTTCATTTTTGTCAAAGCAGGTGTCAAGAAAAATGGAGTCGACCTTTGGTGGAGCCTCTTGTCCTTCTACCCGAGCAGGCTTGATTCAAGTCGAGCAATGGTTGCTCTTTTGGAAGGTCGCGCTCCAGTGTCAACTATGCTTTGCCCTTTAGAAGTCGCGTGAAAACATCTCTTGGAAGTTGAGATGTCCCCATGGATGGTGGCGACGCGGGCTCTCCTGGTGTAGAACTTCATTTTCCAATATACCGTGGAGGGTATGGCAATCAGTTTGTCCAATGTTGGTCTCCCCAGGATGCAGTTTTAGAGAGACGGGCAATCGATCATCAGAAACCGCACCTTGACCTGTCGATATGCGGTTTCTTCCCCGAAGGTGACAAAGAGCTCAATGTAGCCCCAAGGTTTAGAGGTCGAGCCTTTGAATCCTTGTAGGTCGGACCCCACGTATGGTGACAGGTGGGTATCACTGAGCTGCAAGGTATAGAACAGGTGACTGTACATGACGTTGATGGAACTCCCCTCGTCGACCAGGATGTGATGTACGTCGATGTTGGTCATCCTCTCCCTCACCAGCAGAGGAATGCTTTACTTTGGGGCTCTGCCAGGCAGCTCCTCAAGGTAGAAAGTGATCATCTCAGATTTTCCTCTGAACCTTTCAAGGGTTACTTCCTGGGTTGGGGCCGTGTCCACTAACTCGTTGACCACGACGGAGGGGAATTTCTCCCAGCTGCTGTGTATGGAAAGAGGTTCATCTTCATAGTTGTCAGGGATGTGGAAGTCCTCGGGCCTCGTCACGGGGAAAGCCACCCGGAGGGGACCCGATTCATCAAACGATCGGGTTTCTTCCTTGATTTCTTTTACCTCACAGACATCTCGGTGAGGGGCATCATTTCGTCTGTGACGCCCAAGTCTCCCACCCTTAATGAGAGTCTCGATGTCATCCTTAAGGTGGACGCAATCTTCCGTCAAGTACCCATGGCTCCGATGGTACTGGCGGTATTTTGTTCTGTCTGCCCTGGGCTTTGCAGGAGCAGGTCGAGGATGTCTGACATCGCCGTCCTTAAACTCGATATTAGAGTACTCCACAAGGATAGGCTCGCGGGAAGCGGTCAGTAGGGTGTATTCTAGGAACCATCCTACTGGTCCTCTATGCTTGCGGGGATCGCGTGGTTTCTCCTCCCTTTTCTTGTCTCCAGTCTATCAAGAAGGGCCCATGTCCTGGTGTCGCAGAATGTTAGCTAGTATGCAGTTCCTCGAAACACGGGCTTTATTGGCTGCTTCTTTCTCCTTTTATTCCATGTATGTTCATGCCTTTTCGAGAAGAGCGTCAAAAGACCTGGGGGGATCAATGTCAACGACCTTAAATTCAGTGCCCGGAAGGAGTCCCCTCTTGAGAAGGTATCTTTGAAGGTGTGAAAAACACAAGAAAGAGGGATTTGAATTGGGTTTTTAAAACAAACTATTATTTTAAAAAATTAATATTATTCCCCTTTAAGTTAAAAATGTTTTTCCTTCACTCTTGATAATAACAATAAGTAAGAACAGGAAGTAAATCACAATGTATCTTTATACTAGTTCACTTGAACATTATCAAGCTAGTCTAGTCCACCCGCAAAGGTGATATCACCTCACTCAATCGAGGACTTAATCCACTATAACCAAACTTATTACAATTTGCACAAGCTACCTGCAAGTGACTAACAACCTCTAGACTCGTAAGCCTTAGACTTCTTAAGGATTCAAACCTACCCGGTCTCTTAAGGAATATCAACTAATAATCAATCGGACTATTACAATACACAAGCTACCCGTAATTGACTAACAAATTCTAAAACTCGCAAGCTCTATACTTCTTAAGGATTTAGACCTACCTGGTCCATTAAGGAATATCAACCAACAGTTTGAATACAAGTTTTGTTTACAAGAGTATTGCGTCTAAAAAGCTGAGTATGTACAATATTTTATGAACAATGACTTAAGAATGTGAAAGCAATGAACAACGTTTGTGTGTGAATATTCAGTAGTTAGTCAACTTTCTTTCTTATTCTTAATCCTTTATATAGCCATTAACATAACGTGTTTGTTGAGGGATACTCTTGGAATTTCCAAAAACATTAGCAACTTGAACAGTAAAGTGGGGGACAAGATCGTGCGATGCGTTCGTCCTTTCATGGTAGTGGAATGAAAAATTGATTGTAACATGTACTATTTATACAAATTTAACATTATCTTCTTTCCTTTTGCACTTTAGATGCTTCTGCGAGCATGAGTTTAGAAGTGAGAACATAACATCAGGTCATCAGAACTTCAAGTCTTCAGAGTCTTCAGAACTGCGTCTTTAGAGTCTTTATCACTTGGTTATGAGAACCTTTTCTTCGAACCTTGGGTCTTTAGAACTTCAAGTCTTTAGAATATTTAGACCTTCTGTCTTTTAGAGTCTTCAGCACTTGGTCTTCAGAACCCTTTGTTAAACCCCAAATTTTTCCTACCCTTTTGATTTTGTTCGGCTTAGCCTTTTCATTTCATCTGCATCATTTTAACTAAGTCAATTTGCATATCATTCCTCCATTCACTAAGGCAGTAGTTCAAAGCATTAGTTGGTTGTTCCAGCTAAGGTTTAATATTGGTTTGAGGTTTCTACATCCAATAAAGGTGATTTCTTTGAGCAGCTGGCTATTAGATTAAGGTTTTTGATACATGGCTATTACGGATTTCTTGTCCATTAAAGCTATAAGGCTATTCTCCTCTCCTCAACATTAAGGTTCAAAGTTTTCATTTCAATTGAACAAGAATTCAAGTTTAATAAAAAATTCCATTCACCATCAAGGAAGAGCTGGATGTGTATTTTGACTGACAAGTGCTTTATTTTCCCCGAAGAGATTTTGTCTTTGGCTAGAGTTTTCTTTAAGAAAAGTTGGGAAATTGCATGGTTTATGTGGATTTATTCTTTGAACTTTTGCAAGAAACATTCAAGTTGAGAAAGAAGCAAAGTTGGAATTAAAGTCATGACATGACAAACTTTGGTTCAAGAATTGGTTTTCAAGATTTTCATGAGTTGAAAAGATAAAAAAAGGAATTTATTTCAATTTGATCTAAAACAATTCAAGCTTCCAATATTTGAGCCTCATTTGAATTCAAACGTGATAAAGTTGTACTTTGGTTCATGGTTTCTTTATGTTACAATTCTCATGAACCAAATCAAATTGACAAAGCTAATTCAAAGTTCATGGTTTTTCATCTATCTTCAAGCATGTCAAGAATTCAAGTTTCATGAATTAATTCCACAATACTTCTTAAAGTCGCAAGAACAAAGTTCAATACTTTTCCTTAGTTTCATTACAATTCAAGAATAGTTCAAGTTTATACAAAGATCAAATTTATTCATCAAGCTATTTCAAGTTTCTACAATTTTTAAGTTACAACAAAAGGAAGATAAAACTCAAGTTTTTATGCCTAAAGCCTTGATTCCATCTCTTGCAATATTCCAACAATCATGCCTTTACCATACTTTAATCATGTTGCTTACAGAGTTACTAAACCTAAACCTAATCCCAATATCCTAAACCAGCCCCATAAACCTCTAAGAGCCTGTTGCTAGTGCTGTCCCAAACTAGTCCTAAAATTCTGCTACTGCTATACTATAGAAACATGCCATATCAGTCCATACACAACAGTCCAAATTCTGCATAGCCTGTCCAAAACACTGCACCATATTAAGCCAAAAATACACCAAAATAGTTATAGCAAAAAAACAGCCTAAGAAAGTATACACACAGAACATCAAAAGTGTTCAAATACTATTCTATCCCCCCCCCCCCAAAAAAAAAACACCCATCAATCTGCCTATATAACAAGCCTTATACACACAACAAAGAAAAAAAGGAGAAAACTCAGAAGAACACACCTCAAAAAACACTATGCATAATGCTTGACCTCCTTGAAGAATCACCAATCCACTGTAACAACTGCATTACCATAAATTTCCTCTTCCTTCGATAACTTCAACCGCATCTTCATAATCTTTACTTGCAAATCAGAAACAATATATCACAACATCCCAGTTTAAAACCTTTTCCAAAACCAGACACCAACAATAAGAACAAGAATCTGCATAAAATCACACAAAATACACACATACCCCTACTCAACAACCTTCAATCCCCTCCCTCCAAGAACTGGCCCCATTACATTTCATAACCATCTTTAATACCCTCCACAAAAACCTCAATCTCACCTATATAAACAGAAGAAAATGACAGAGAAGATATACAAAAAAAAGAGAAACTTATGTTTACCTTCAACCTAACCTCCATACTCCTTGCAACAACCTCCAACACAAAACCTTTGTAAAAACCCTTTAACACACCTGCAGATAGCAATCTGTTCAAACACCAACATCGACGAAACTACATAAATAGAACTCAACAACAACGTGCCAACAATCTTCAGTGCATCAACTCGGTTTTGAGTTTCAACTTCAATAAGTAGCAACAACTCACATTGCAACTCAAACCAACATCAAGCTTCATATTTAGATTCAATGAACCATGTTAGAAGCAAACAATAACGCATCTAGCGATTCTCGATACTGACATGGAATGGCATTGTTCAAAAGCCAACATAAACTTCACACAGAATCAGAAGGAGGAAAGAAGATCGAAACATCGTACCTGGCAGTGCTATTGATTTCGTCAATTCAGTAATAATTAAACCTTGAGATTTTGCCTTCATTTACTCCCTCAGCTGCAGGTGCTTATCAATTTATCTTCTTACTTTCACATGTTTGGTTTTTGAGTCTTGTGAATGTTTGTTTGTTTTGATTGAGTAGAAGGAGAATTGTTGTTGTTAGATGTTGTTCTTAATGAAAATAATGAACGATTAAGAGGGAAAAAGATTTTTTAACCATGAGCAGAGAGATAAAGTTGAGAGGTTAACCATGAAAGAAACAAAACAGAGGATTTATTGAGATGAAGAAGTTGGGAATAAAGAAATTTATACGAGTGAGAAGTTATAACTGAGATTAAGGTTGAAAGAAAGAAGAATCATTTGAGTTGTGAAGAATATTTCGTTTGAAAAAATAACAGAGGGAGCGGTTTTGTTTTGAGTGGTGTTGGTTTTCTAGGGTTATACAATCCGTCTGGATTTGAGTGAGGAGCTGGGTCCGGACCCGACCCGGTCCGACCCAACATATACTTTTTAAAAAAATAATTCCCAGTTTGTTTTATTTATAGCTTGGGCCTGGCATGTTTCTCTCTAGCCTAGCAAAACTCATCATACTCCCCCATATTCTGCTTGCACCCTTTGGTCTTAACTTGTGTAATTTAAATTTTATTAACTCTATTGGTTTACTAATTAGTTTACTTTTATTCTTAGTTTTATATTTTCTTAATTATTTTAGTTTTAAGATTAACTTAGTAACCTTGTGGATTTAATTTAATATTTATTTTAATTTTCTTAGTCATTTTAGTTATTTTCGCTTAGTCACTTTTCTCTACTTGATAAAAATCACAAAAAAAATTAGCTTCGTTTTGTTTAATTGATGGGTTAGTCTTGATAAAATGTTCCCTTAGGTGATTTCACGAATCGATTAAATTCATTTTCGATCGCTTCGTGTTGAATTAGACTTTAGGACCAATCCATGCATGATAACTAATTAGGTTAGAAATTTCCCTTTCAAACACTCAATATTTGGTCCATCATTGTACATGGGAACATTAATTAAAGACCCAAAAACACTTAATAATTTCAAACTCATTTCAAAATTAACAAAAAAAAAAACACTCAACAAATCAAAAATTAAAAAAGGACATGTTATCTTCCTTCTACCGCGACACAGGCCGTGTCTATTGCTAGAATATGTGCGCTAACATCGCCCACTAAAAAACACCAACAAACTAACATTTTCTAGAAGAACTATGGTGTTTTGATTCCTTCATGGGATACGTAGGCAAAGGGTTGTGAGACCCTCGCGAGTGCACTAATAAAAACCATTTCATTTCCCTTAGCAAGTATAGTTTTAGATAGATGCACCCTACGAAACAAATAATTGAAATGGATCCCATTGAGTACAACTGATGTGAGGGTGCTAATACCTTCCATTCACATAATTGACTTTCATACCCTCTCTTTTGATTGCAAGACCATCTTATCCATCTTCTTGGGGTGTTTTCTCGACATTTCCCCTTCCTTCGGGATAAATAAAGTTCAGTGGCAGCTCTGTGTTTTTTTTTTCCGGTTGCTTCACCCTTATCTTTAGAACTTCATAAATAGAAGCACAAGCTTTCAACATCTGGACTTTAGTAGAAACTTTGTCTTCATATCTTCTAACTTTGTTTCTTTGGAACATGTTGTCTTTTAGAAACGTGAGTCTTCAGCATCTGGACGTAAGTAACAACTTCTATCTTCAGATCTTCTGACTGATTTCCTTAGAATATGTTGTCTTTAGAAGCTTGATTCTTTAGCATCTGGACATAAGTAACAACTTCTGTCTTCAAATCTTTTGACTGATTTCTTCAGACAAATATCAGAGTTTTACACTTCAGAGTCTTCTGGAGTGTCTTGCTACTGCCACTACAAGAAAAATGATAGATTAGGACGGTTATTTTGGCTAATTACGACGGTTAAAACCGTCGCAATTTACAATCTACGACGGTAGAAGTACCGTCGCAGAATCGTGCGTCCCCAGCCTATTTCGCGACGGTTGCAAAAACTGTCACGCACAACAGTCGCAAATGATCACGACGGATTAAACTAAATATAGCGACGGTTATATACCGTCGTGAATTTGACTTTATTTTTTGTTTTTGTTGTTGTTTGCGACGGTTATTCTACCGCCGTAGGTTAGAAATTGCGGCGGTTTTAACCGTCGTAATCTGATTTATAAATTTCAAATAATATTTTTATTTAAATTATTATTTAGTAAAATAATTTTAAATATAATATTATTTTACTATAATATTTTACTATTATATTTAAATTATTATTTACTTTAATATTTTTTTATTTATAGTATTTTTATTTTATTTTCTATCACTTTTCAACATAATAAAGTTAATTACAATAAAAACATTTAATATCAAATAATCATCAATAATATCAAAAAAATGTGATCAAAGGTAAAAAGAAGTGCAAATTTTACCAATAAACAAGAAAAATTCAAATATCATCAAAGGCCAAATTTCATTTTAATATTTACATTGGTTTGCTACAACTTGAGAGAATTACAAAAAATGTTACAATATTCTACAAAATTCATGAAAGTCCTTAGTGTTAAGTGATTTTGTGTTAAACTTCCATGCTAGGACCATGATCCTTCCTTGACTACCATTTGGTCCAAGCTACGCATACCTAGCAGCCTGCAAGATTCACACAAAACATATTTTTGTACTCACAAGAACATGTGGCAGGTTTTTGGCATCATAATATGCCTCAGATGGCTTAGTCAATGTCTTTGTGATGACATGTTTTTCCAATTCTACTTGTCCATTTTGCGCTTCTTCTTGTACCTGCATTACAAAACTAACTGTCAATTATGGGCTGGCAGAATAACTCTCACAATCAAACTCCAATTGTATGAAAAGTTATAAGGTACAGAAAAATCAACTACAACAAAATCTCCAATAAAATAAAATTCACTTTCCGCTAAGGAGAAACCTAATCAAATTTGGATATGTATCAAGGCGTCTTGGCGACAAACTTCCCTGTTATAGCATTTGAATTTTCAGCAAAGTGTAGGAAGCTCAAAGATCCAAGTATATTTCTTTTTAAATTCTACAATCGCATGCGTTTACGATAAGAAAAAGTATGATACAATAAGACACCACAAATATTTACTCTTCCAATTAAAAAAAGAAAACATTAAGTTAAGTTGGGGCATTTTTAAAAAACCATTGATGTTAATAATCGCATAACAGATCTTTGTTGTTTGACATAACAGAAAATATGTGAACTTGTATCTGTAATGCATGCGAGTTTTTTTACCATAGTGAAATTATTATAAAAAGTAACATGAGTGTTATACTTACATTCAAAAAGTAAAATTGGAAAACATTTCCAAACAACATGTAGATCAATAAAGAATTTGTTGTGCTTAATTGACAAATACCTCAGGTTTCTTGATATAGTAATTTGAGTGGCAGCCATATAACATTGCCAATGCTCCGTGTGAAGCCATGGCTTTTTGCGTGAAAGAGTGAACACCCTGCTCCAGCCTTATGATAGTCCGCTTAGTTTCTTCGTGTTGATATATTGATACTAAATTGTAATCAGAATATAAATTGTTAATCTATAATAATGTCAAAAGAAAACGATGAATTACACAAGCAAATTAAATTAAATTTTTATAGAGACATGTGGATTTTTTGTTCTTTTGATAGACATAGGTTATGGCAAAAACATTCACGAGAACTGAGCCTATCCATTGCCCAAATAGCTGAAGCACCCTCACATACCATGAGATAGCATAAAAAATGCAACAGGAAATAGAAGTGTTCTTTAGTTGAGCCACTAATTAATACTAGTTGTCTCTTTTTTCAATAGGAAATACAAAAGCAAATTAGCAAGTAGCACAAACCAATAGTATTACCTTCTTCATTCTCATATAAATCCTGAACATCAGGTTCCAAGTCCATTTCAAGTATCTGTAGGAGAGAATCATAAATAACTTAGAAAATTGCAAAAATTGTGGAAAAGGTTAAGCCAACTGTTGACCGAAAGGTCAACAAAACATGCCTTACCATCGCCTCTATATCAGAATAATAAGGAATATCATTATCACTTTCGATATATTGCTCTTCCCCGTCTAAGTTTTCAGGAATAACCACCCGCTCTGACCTTAGAACTTCTGTAGATCCCTGTTGTACCCCAAAATTTGCCCTCCCATATTCTTCAAGAAATTGCCAAGCCAAGTCACAAAATTCCCCAAGGGTTATATAGTGCAAAGGTCCCCTATACAGTCAAAACTAGGGTTTGTGTTCTGATCAAGAAAAGGAAGTTTTCAAAGGTCCAATCAAGTCTCACATGCCTACAAATATGGTCAAGTATCCTCATGTCAAGTTTCAAGGCATTCAGTTCAAAATGGCACAGTCAAAACCCTAAATTGCACTACAGTCAACTGTAGGGGCAAAATGGTCATTTGACAGTCAAAAGTTCAAATTTTTGGTCAACATATCATTTTGAAGCCACAAACATCATTTGATCAATGCTTGATCATGATTCTCAAAGTTTGGCTCAGAAAATCATCAAGATGCAAAAGTTTCCTTATTTGGACAGCTGAAAAAGTCAACTGAAATTGACCAGGGCATAACTTTCACATGGATTATCAGAAAAATTCCATCCAAAGCTCATTTTGAAGAGAAAGACATTTCCTACAACTCATCTTCATACTTCAAGTCCAAGAAATTCTCTCACAAAAAGTTATCAATTTCAACATTATAGGTCATTTTCAAAAGTCAACAAAAAGGGACTTTAAGTCAAAGGCCATAACTTGAGATTGGTAAATCAAAATGACATGGGACCAAAGACATTGGTTAGAGGACTCAAAGACCTTTCCAAAATGTCCAAGAACATGAGAAAAGCTTAAAAATGGAGCAAGTTATGCCTTGTGGAAGTTGGGAAATTTTTGGATATTTTGAAAAGTCAACATTACTTCAAATGACCTAAAATTGCTAATGGGCCCATTTTTCTTCCATGATTCATCATTCTAAGCATGTGCACGACCACTTGGCCCAAAGGGAAGTATTTTCTCATTTTTTATTTATTTATTTGAATTTTTATTTATATTAATTCATTTAAATCATTTAAATATGTGAAAAATATCTAACTTGACCTAATAAATCTTTTCATGCATGTTTTGCCCTCAATATTTCGTGCATATGCAAATGTGGAAAGATTTGGCTTGATTGGATCCTAATTGACACAAAAGCACATGAAAAAGATATGAAAATTATGGTGGAAAAAATCAAATATTCAATCAATGATTACAAGAGATTTGGATCCAATTTGTTAACCTAATCGATTCATATATATGCCAGGATCATAAACCTAATCATAATAACCTGAATGCTGCGCTCAAAGGCCATGGACAAACTTGGAAAAATTCTCTAAAAAGTCAAAACTGAAATCATTGTTAGAGGTTGATTCAAGGCACGAAATTTATTCCAATAGCTTCCTCAAGGATTACTGATCACATTCCAATCACAAACTTCCATCAGAACCTCAAGGATTGGTATACAGAACTTGAAATTTTTCATGAAATAAGCATAATCGTATTTTGGTTTTCAAGCACAATCATTGCATTTTTTTATGGATTATTACTCATTGATGGATTCTGATGCTAACTGTACCATTTAATTGTGTTTTTGCGCACTCAATACGATTTCACCATTATTGAGCATTAGGGTTTTTCAGCTTTTGAATTAGGGGTTTCCAGGTACGGTAAAATTGGACGTTCTCAGGACCATAATTAGATTCAGCGCATGAAGACGAAGACGATGGAACCCTCGCGCTCAATTTATGAGCGTTGAGGGGCTAATCGCTATTTTCTCAAAGGACCCATTCTGCAACGCATAGAAAACCGTGGTCTAAACGTTTATGTTTCAGGAAAAGTGAAGAAGACGAACTCGTGGCCATCGATGGTTGGACGTTTTGAAAGTTCGCGCGCTGACTCCCACTAACCTTGTTTTTTCTTTTATATTATTTGATTGTTATTATATATACAACACGCGAAATTGGCACAGACGGCAAGCATAAGGATTGGCAAAGCTCAAGACCTGGGTTCGAACCCCAGGTCTTCAATAATTTCTATATTATTTTTCAATAACGTTTCCCATGCAGCTTCAGTAACATAGACGCATCATATGCCCCAGATCAAGCCTTGCCACGTTCATCTGGAGATCTAATCAAAGGCCAAGAATCAAAGAACATGTTGTGCCCTGGTCCACGCTCCAGCATAATACTCAAAAAAGGTCAAAAAAGGCCAAATTCATTGGGCCAGAATTCCTAAAATACACCTCCATATTGGGGCCTGAACCCCCCCTGGTTTGCAATTTTCTTTATATTTTATTTTTAATTGTTATTTTATTTTCTTTATTGTTTTAATTTAATTAATTATTTTTTTTACAAAATACAAAAACCTCATAAAAACCAGAAAAGATAAAAATATAATAAATAATTTTTATTTCTAATATTTTCATAAATAAATGCATGTAAATAAATTTAGTTTAATTAGGTTGCAATTTTAATTCTTTTCATAACAAAAATCCAAAAAAATAGAATTAGGTTGAATTAATGTTTTTTCATTCCTTTTTAATTTTCCTTTCTTATAATAATATTTATTTATTTGTTTATTTTTCTAATTAAATTTGCATGAAAATAACTTAGGTCTAAATTAGGTTAAAATTCAACATTTTTCTTAATGACTTAAAAATAATTAGAATTAGGTTTAGTATTTTGTTTTAATTAATTTTTTCTACTAAATCTTAAAAAACACAAAAAACATTCTCTTTTAATTTTAATTCCTCATTAATTTAATTTTGGGTTAATACCTATTTTCACCCCTGACATATGGGGTGTATTTGAAAAACCCCCCTGCCAAAAAAAAAGTTCCAATTGTTACATTGACAAATTTTAAAAGTTTCAATTTTTATGCCACATCCCTAAAAAGGCTGATGTGGCGCATTTATATTAATATTTTATTAATCGAGTGTTAATTCAAAGTTAAAACATTTTTGTCCTTCAGCAGGATTCGAACCATGGACATTATGTTTGCAATAAACGCTTCTTACCACTAGACCAATGCATTTTCTTCGTTACATATATGCATCAATAAATATTCATATCATTAACATATTAATTACAATTATCAATAAATTTTCTTAACTAGTTGATTTAAATAATTTTTAAAAAAATGTTTTATACATATTTTATCTTTTTACTCTAACTTTTTTTAAATTTTAAATTTTCAAAAATCACTTAAATTTTCAAAAAACACTTAAATTTAAAAAAATCACTTAAATTTAAAAAAATCACTTAAATTTTCAAAAATCACTTAAATTTTCAAAAGTCACTTAAATTTTCAAAAATCACTTAAATTTTCAAAAATCACTTAAATTTTCAAAAATCACTTAAATTTACAAAAATCACTTAAATTTTCAAAAATCACTTAAATTTAAAAAAATCACTTAAATTTAAAAAAATCACTTAAATTTTCAAAAATCACTTAAATTTTCAAAAATCACTTAAATTTTCAAAAGTCACTTAAATTTTCAAAAATCACTTAAATTTACAAAAATCACTTAAATTTTCAAAAATCACTTAAATTTAAAAAAATCACTTAAATTTTCAAAAATCACTTAAATTTTCAAAAATCACTTAAATTTTCAAAAATCACTTAAATTTAAAAAAATCACTTAAATTTTCAAAAATCACTTAAATTTAAAAAAATCACTTAAATTTAAAAAAATAAGTTAAATTTAAGTGATTTAAGTGATTTTAAATTTAAGTGATTTAAATTTAAGTGATTTTTGAAAATTTAAGTGATTTTTGAAAATTTAAGTGATTTTTGAAAATTTAAGTGATTTTTGAAAATTTAAGTGACTTTTGAAAATTTAAGTGACTTTTGAAAATTTAAGTGATTTTTGAAAATTTAAGTGATTTTTGAAAATTTAAGTGATTTTTGTAAATTTAAGTGATTTTTGAAAATTTAAGTGATTTTTGAAAATTTAAGTGACTTTTGAAAATTTAAGTGATTTTTGAAAATTTAAGTGATTTTTTTAAATTTAAGTGATTTTTTTTAAATTTAAGTTTTTTTTGAAAATTTAAGTGATTTTTTTAAATTTAAGTGATTTTTGAAAATTTAAAATTTAAAAAAAGTTAGAGTAAAAAGATAAAATATGTATAAAACATTTTTTTAAAAATTATTTAAATCAACTAGTTAAGAAAATTTATTGATAATTGTAATTAATATGTTAATGATATGAATATTTATTGATGCATATATGTAACAAAGAAAATGCATTGGTCTAGTGGTAAGAAGTGTTTATTGCAAACATAATGTCCATGGTTCGAATTTTGCTGAAGGACAAAAATTTTTTAACTTTGAATTAACACTCAATTAATAAAATATTAATATAAATGCCATGTGGAATTAAAAATTAAAAATTAATTAAAAATGACAACTAATCAAGCCATGTCATTAAATAATAATAAAAATATAACAAAAATATAAGCCACATCAGCCTTTTTAGGGATGTGGCATCCTCAAGGTAAAAATTGAAACTTTTAAAATTTGTCAAGGTAACAATTGGAACTTTTTTTTTGGCAGGGGGTTTTTCAAATACACCCCATATGTCAGGGGTGAAAATAAGTATTAACCCTTTAATTTTTTGCAAAAGGGTCCAACACCCGTGTTCTTAATTGTTTAATTTCGCGTATTTATTTTATTTTCCTTGAATAATTATGTACCTCTCCCGAAGCCTTGTAACATTTACTTCTCGCACTTTTCAATTTCCTTATTTATTTGCTTTATTTACTTTCTGTCAAATCGGGTCCGGTTTAATTTTGGCGATGTGGACCCGCGCCATTTGTAATAGCTTTAGATTTACTTTTCCTCGCAAATATTTTAACTGTTAAACAAAGCATGCAAGAATGAATGGCCTTAAAAATAAAATCAAGCGTAGAACACCAATAAACATGACAAGATAAATACAAATGAAAACGACACACGAATCGCACACACCACCCCTAGGGTACGCCTCACTGTTGCCTTGCCTCGAAAGGTGATCGTCGAGTAGAGGATGTCTTAGTAAGTCCTCATGATCCGGGAACCTGGCATGAGGGTAGCTTCTAAGGTGTCTTCCCATTGCTCTGGTGATCACCATGTCCCGAACCTCGAATTGACCCGAACACCTCCAACGGTGGTGCTACCTACCTCTCAATGGTGGGATGGCACTACTTTAAAGGACATTTACACAGACGAATTCCTTAGAGTAGGTAGGTTCTCATAGATACTTGCTCTCTTCAAAAACAAACAAAAAATCTTTTCACACCGACACTTTTCAAAAGCTTTCAAAGCAAATTTTCAAACACTCTGACACAAGAGTCGAACTGAAATTTTCAAAGAAACTTTTTAAACCCACAGTTGCAAAGCAAACAAACCATTTTTGAAAACATAATGAGCAAGTATCTAAGAGCCCATGGATAACCATGGATAGAAAGGGTGCTAACACCTTCCCTTTCTATAACCTACCTCCCGAACCGAGAGCAATCTCTTTAAGGAATTTTTCTGTGCTTTTGTCCTTTCCATTTGGAGAAAATAAAAGACGGTGGCGACTCTTGCTTCCGCGACATTTCGCGAACCAGCGTTAAACAGTCAGTTCCAGATCCACCGATCACAGAACTGGCGACTCTGCTGGGGATATTTTTAAAGTGAGGTGTACCTTAGGGCTAGGTCATAACTATGTTTTCAATTGTATTGCTTTGCTTGCTTTAAATTGTGGGACTGTCTTGGGAGTTCTATAGGTCCTAAACCCGGATCTGGGGGATACCTTCTTAGAAAGTAGCAACAAGGCTGTGAGGGAACTGTGCGGGGTATACCGACATGGTTGAAACAGTCTGCTACGTTGATGTGGCACTTTGGTGTGTACCGGTAACCCTTGAGTTCAGTCAAGGAGAGTACGGGGCCTCCGCGTGGTGTCGTGAAGCATCAACAGACCTTAGGAACCTTAATTGAACTATCTTGGCCTCTTTAGGGTAGTGAGATAACTGACTTTGGTGCAGTCCGAGGTTGGTTGATACTCGATACTACACTCAATTGAGGGTTGCTTTCCTGGAATATTTCGGTCGCCAGTTCAGTGGCTAAATCGAAACGATGAACAATAAAAGCAATCCCGTGATATTGGGACCCTTAGAACCCGGTTACTTCTAATAGGACAGGTTGAGCCCACCAACTTCAAGAGGGTACTACCCAGACCCCATGCTGGCCTTAAACCTTAAGGGCTTCTCTTGTGTGACTTGTGTGCCTTCGTACTTGACTACTTGCATGCTTGTTATCTGACACATGAACTACTTGCAGGTTTTGTTTATAGTCCTTAATTGGGACTCATAACAGAGTTACTAAGTCTTGCAGGTTTTGTTTATAGTCCTTAATTGGGACTCATAACAGGGTTTACTAAGTTTCTTGCAGGGTGTTTATAGTCCTTAATTGGGACTCATAACAAAGTATACTGAGTTTCTTGCAGGGTTTGTTTATAGTCCTTAATTTGGGCTCATAACAGGGTCACTTACGTTATCCCATGCATAGCATGACATCATACCATTGCATACCATTGCATACATCCTAACCCATTTCAAGGATCTCAAGGGCTTATGATGCAGGTCATGATAAATCAAACATCTAGCCAGGGGCAAAGAGGATTTATTGTCCTCTAGCCAGGGTTGTCAGGGGCTATGACCCACTGGACATGGTGAGCCTTTGACCCTTGGAGAAGAATTCTCAACAACATGGGTTTCTTTCCATCAAGCTACAAATTCAAATGCTAACAAATTTTCTTGTTTATCCCGCGAGGTCCTTGAAAACATTACATGCATGTCATACATCTCATTGCATTGCAGGTATCCCTTTGACAGGTTGCTTACCCTTCCTCGCTGTTTATTTCAGCCGATCGCCATGAATCCTGAATCATCAGCTGAGCAGTCCATCAAGGCCCTCCAGGCTCAGAACGCCCAGTTCCAAGGGCTGATCATGAATTTGACCCAGGGGCAACAAGATCTGAAGGCTTTGCTCTTGAAGAAAGAAAAGAAGAAGAAGAGGACTGTGTTGTTCAGCCCTAGACGCAGATCTAGGAATACCCTGCAGGATCAAACTGAGAGGACAACTCCATCTGTTGGAAAAAGCAGTCATCAAGAGGAAAGGATTCCCAGCCCAGTGGTCTCTGACAATGAGACAGATTTCAACGACGAGCAATACCCTCCTGCCGAAGACAAGTACAAACAGTTGGAGAATAGGCTGAATGCTATGGAGATCCAACAGGTACCTGGGCTGGATTTTGGAGATCTGGGTTTGTCAACTGGTGTGATTATTCCTCGGAAGTTCAAAGCACCATCCTTTACCAAGTATGACGGGGCGTCTTGTCCCAAGTTACATCTCAGGTCCTATGTTCGGAAGATTCAACCATATACGGTGGACAAGAATTTGTGGATCCACTTCTTCCAGGAAAGTCTTTCAGGGACTCACCTCGAATGGTTCTATCAGCTAGATGGGACCAAGGTTCGTAACTGGGAGGAGTTGGCTACTGCTTTCTACAAGCAGTATCAATATAATGCCGACCTTGCTCCTACGCGTACCCAACTCCAGGGTATGTCGTTAGGATCAAGCGAAGGTTTTAAAGAATATGCGCAGAAATGGAGGGATCTTGCTGGAAGGGTACAACCACCTCTGACTGATCGGGAACTTGTCGATATGTTCTTGGGGACCCTGTCTGGTCCGTTCTACAACCACCTAATTGGGAATTCGTCTGCTGGATTCACAGATCTTATCTTGACTGGAGAGCGAATAGAAGCTGGCATCCGGTCTGGGAAAATTCAAGAGGCTACACCTTCTGATAAAAAGCCTCATCATGGAAAGAAAGAATCCAATGCTGTGCACGGTAAAAAGAGCCGTCATGAGGTAGGGGCAATCCAGATCTCCAATCCCGGACCTGCTCAACAAGGACAGGGGCAGCAGCGAAAGGAGAAACGACAGTACACCAAAATCAACATGTCGCTGGATCAAGCACTGCAACAAATGTTGAAGGCAGGGCTGATCACCTTAAGGGCTCCTCTTCGGAATCCGAACACTTCTGCTCCCAACTATTATCCCAATGATAGGTGCGCATATCATTCTGATAGCCCGAGGCATACTACGGACAACTGCTGGCCTCTCAAGAACAAGATTCAAGACATGATCGACGCCGGGGAGATTCAGTTTGAAGTGCCTGAGACTCCGAACATAATCACCGCTCCGTTGCCCAATCATTGAAGCCTTTTGTTTATTCGAATTTTCGAATTGTATTTTTCTTTGCTTATACAAACAATTAATGTCATAGCAAACTCTTTTATTCTATCAATGCATTGCATACGTCTGTTTTGGGAATTAATACAATTGTTTTCATTATGTTCAGATTTCTTTTCATATTTTTTCTGATGTCAACTCTGGATCTAAAATTCTAAGCCTCTTGAGGGAGGATGACGAAAACGATACCACGACAATTACAGTATGCTTTTGAACAGACCCCGCTGATGAAGTACAGGCATTGTTTCAATCCCTAAACACTGGAGTTATAAGGATGATAATCCCTCGTCAACCCCTCTGAGCCAAAGAAGTAGGAGTTTTTTTTCTTTTCGAAATTTAAAACCCTTTATCATAACCTGGGGCAGGGTAGTTCTCTCAGTTGATCCAAGTGCATAACAAATGGCACCAAAGGAGTCCTTACAAAACAAAAGACAGTGATGGTTCTGAATAAATCACAAGGACAGGCAGTCATTATCTCAAAAAATGAAAAACCCATTAAGTCAAAACCCATGAAGGAGACTTACAAAACTGGGGCATCCCGCTGACTGTAATTCCAAAAAGGAAACAGTTCAGGCAAAAAAGAAAGGGATAACAAAAAATCAAAAAAGAAAGAGGTCCTACAAACCCTCAGCAAAAAAGGAGGCTTGCCTATTCAAATAAACGTTCAATATCCGAATCATCACCGGAAAATCAGAGCAAAGACTCAAACAAGGTCTAACGCACGATCAACTGAGTTTAGGTTTGAAGAACATCACGAAGAACGGGTGGGTACAAATAATTTGAGCCTTTATCCTTTGTTTCTTAAACCGTGAACCAGGCCACGTTATAACCCTCAAAAGTCCTAGCTGAAGCATGGGTTAGCTCGAAAGCATACTGTCACGAAAGGTATCCTGACTCCTTAAGGCCTACGGTAAATACGGAGTTGACATCATGTTTTACAAACATTAATTTGTTTTATGAAAAAAAGGAGGCATTTTCAAAATCTCCAAGACAGACATAGGCTTTGCATTTTTAACATAACTTTGTTTGCATATGACTTTTTGTTTGAACAGCAGGGAAATTCGCACGATGAATACCTAGTGAACAAAAGCATTTCCAATCAAGGAGCAGACGTGATTATTGTCCATCATCTGGGGCAATCCAATCAAGATTCGGAGAATCTCTCAAAAAAGCCTATCAGCCTGGGGCAGATCTCCGCCTGAGTCACTTGGGGCATCTCAAACAACGAATCTTGCCTGATCAAACATCTTCTGGTGGCATGACAACGCACTTCTAACAGGGGCAACTCCCTACTTTTCTGAGCATGGATATAGTCAAAAAGATGCTACGCAAAATCAAAGACCCGCTAGGTTGACATACCTAGGCAAAAAGGGGTATCCCGGTGGACTGAAAACCCGAAAGGGCGGTCCAGGCAAAAGTTAGGGATTAAAGCGTACGACTATGTCCTGCCATCTGTCTACCAGAAGAAGGTTTGTCCATCAACAACTATCAGCACCCCACAAGTGCCTCCCCCATAGAAACAGGGGCAATAAAGGGTGGTCTAAGCAATCTGATTGTTTTATCCTCCAAGATATCAGGATAGGTTCCGTTGAAGAGCATAACCAATACAGTTCAATACTTCCCCAGGAGAGTCCAATCCAGCTTCCCCAGGAAAGTTGGAATCCATCTCCCCCAAGCAGTAAGCTTATCCCCAGTTGATTCTGGAAGCTTATCCCTCGCAGAGCACGAACGCGTCGTCCGACTTTATTTAAAGAGTTATTTCCTTAACAGGATATAACTGGGTTATCCTCAGCCAAAAGCTATGGAAAGAGCGTCCTCGACGAAATTCTCTTATCCCCAGCGAAGTCCATTCATACTTCCAGTACAGCAAAGATATCCTCAGCAAGTCATTCTCAACAATTCAGCAAAAGCATCTCTATCCCCACAGAGTATCACCCCCCAGCAAGGTCGCTAGAGTACTTTCTTCCCCGCAGAATCTTCCATTTGCCAAGGTTATTCCGCAACGAGGTCATCTTCTCCTACCGGTATTCTTGCAGTTATCATCCCCAGCGGAAGCAAAATCTATTCTTCAATATCAGCCCAGGATACGACTTCCCGGCACCCGTCAAGGATTTACTTTCCTAGACGAAAAAATACATTCCTAAAACATCACATACATCATTATAGCATGCATATGCATCATACTACACGAATCTCATTAATTTTGAAGACATACAGTTCATGCATCATGATTTTGCATACAATTATGTTTTGCCTTTTCAGGAAAAAGATCAATACCAAAATGATTACTATCAACTATCGCAATTCTTTCTAGATATAGTTTCAGATATGACCCAGATATGGTGACGTTCTGGTGCTGCTTCCAGATATCCTTCTAGATATAGTTTCAGATATGACCCAGATATGGTGACGTTCTGATGCTGCTTCCAGATTTCCTTCTAGATATAGTTTCAGATATGACCCAAATATGGTGACGTTCTGATGCTGCTTCCAGATTTCCTTCTAAATATAGTTTCAGATATGACCCAGATATGGTGACGTTCTGATACTGCTTCCAGATATCCTTCTAGATATAGTTTCAGATATGAACCAGATATGGTAACGTTCTGATGCTGCTTCCAGATTTCCTTCCAGATATAGTTTCAGATGTAAACCAGATATGGTGACGTTCTGATACTTATTCCTGTTGAAGACATTTCAAGGCCTTCTCTGGTTCAGTCAGATCGACCCTAAGATCTCCCTGATGCTTATCCAGTTGAAGATATTTCAAGACCTTGTCCGGTTCAGTTAAATCGACCCTAAGATTTTCCTGATGCTTATCCAGTCAAAGGCCTTCTCTGGTTCAGTCAGATCGACCCTAAGATCTCCCTGATGCTTATCCAGCTGAAGATATTCCAAGACCTTGTCCGGTTCAGTTAAATCGACCCTAAGATTTTTCTGATGCTTATCCAGTCAAAGGCCTTCTCTGGTTCAGTCAGATCGACCCTAAGATCTCCCTGATGCTTATCCAGTTGAAGATATTTCAAGACCTTGTCCGGTTCAGTTAAATCGACCCCAAGATTTTCCTGATGCTTATCCAGTCAAAGGCCTTCTCTGGTTCAGTCAGATCGACCCTAAGATCTCCCTGATGCTTATCCAGTTGAAGATATTCCAAGACCTTGTCCGGTTCAGTTAAATCGACCCTAAGATTTTTCTGATGCTTATCCAGTCAAAGGCCTTCTCTGGTTCAGTCAGATCGACCCTAAGATCCCCCTGATTCTTATCCCAGTAGAAGACACCCAAGATTTTTCTCAACGAGCGTTGTTGAAGTTAAAATCGCCCAAGGTTCTCTTACCATTCATGCTAAGGCAGTAACCATCCCTGGTTCATTCATCGCCGTTTGAAGCTCCAGACTCAGCTCCTGTAACCAGTCAGGACATATCTATACCAAGCCTCTAAAATCAGCTCCTGCAACGTGTCAGGTACTCATTTTCTGTTTTGCAGGTATGCAGGTTCTCGCCAAGGAATCTCCTACGCGATCAACATCCAGATGGCATCTATAAGTCCATCATCCTATCCATCAATCTCCAAATGGCATCTATAAGCCCATTCCCAACACACTGCTACTATGTGAGCGCAAATTCCTGGGCACTCTAGTGTCCAATCATCTTCTACCCTCGGATTACGAAAGGCATGTCCGCCAATCTGCATCCTCAGGTCTAAGAAGATTGAACAGGGGCAACTGTTGTACCCCAAAATTTGCCCTCCCATATTCTTCAAGAAATTGCCAAGCCAAGTCACAAAATTCCCCAAGGGTTGTATAGTGCAAAGGTCCCCTATACAGTCAAAACTAGGGTTTGTGTTCTGATCAAGAAAAGGAAGTTTTCAAAGGTCCAATCAAGTCTCACATTCCTACAAATATGGTCAAGTATCCTCATGTCAAGTTTCAAGGCATTCAGTTCAAAATGGCACAGTCAAAACCCTAAATTGCACTACAGTCAACTGTAGGGGCAAAATGGTCATTTGACAGTCAAAAGTTCAAATTTTTGGTCAACATATCATTTTGAAGCCACAAACATCATTTGATCAATGCTTGATCATGATTCTCAAAGTTTGGCTCAGAAAATCATCAAGATGCAAAAGTTTCCTTATTTGGACAGTTGAAAAAGTCAACTGAAATTGACCAGGGCATAACTTTGACATGGATTATCAGAAAAATTCCATCCAAAGCTCATTTTGAAGAGAAAGACATTTCCTACAACTCATCTTCATACTTCAAGTCCAATAAATGCTCTCACAAAAAGTTATCAATTTCAACATTATAGGTCATTTTCAAAAGTCAACAAAAAGGGACTTTAAGTCAAAGGCCATAACTTGAGATTGGTAAATCAAAATGACATGGGACCAAAGACATTGGTTAGAGGACTCAAAGACCTTTCCAAAATGTCCAAGAACATGAGAAAAGCTTAAAAATTGAGCAAGTTATGCCTTGTGGAAGTTTGGAAATTTTTGGATATTTTGAAAAGTCAACATTACTTCAAATGACCTAAAATTGCTAATGGGCCCATTTTTCTTCCATGATTCATCATTCTAAGCATGTGCACGACCACTTGGCCCAAAGGGAAGTATTTTCTCATTTTTTATTTATTTATTTGAATTTTTATTTATATTAATTCATTTAAATCATTTAAATATGTGAAAAATATCTAACTTGACCTAATAAATCTTTTCATGCATGTTTTGCCCTCAATATTTCGTGCATATGCAAATGTGGAAAGATTTGGCTTGATTGGATCCTAATTGCCACAAAAGCACATGAAAAAGATATGAAAATTATGGTGGAAAAAATCAAATATTCAATCAATGATTACAAGAGATTTGGATCCAATTTGTTAACCTAATCGATTCATATATATGCCAGGATCATAAACCTAATCATAATAACCTGAATGCTGCGCTCAAAGGCCATGGACAAACTTGGAAAAATTCTCTAAAAAGTTAAAACTGAAATCATTGTTAGAGGTTGATTCAAGGCACGAAATTTATTCCAATAGCTTCCTCAAGGATTACTGATCACATTCCAATCACAAACTTCCATCAGAACCTCAAGGATTGGTATACAGAACTTGAAATTTTTCATGAAATAAGCATAATCGTATTTTGGTTTTCAAGCACAATCATTGCATTTTTTTATGGATTATTACTCATTGATGGATTCTGATGCTAACTGTACCATTTAATTGTGTTTTTGCGCACTCAATACGATTTCACCATTATTGAGCATTAGGGTTTTTCAGCTTTTGAATTAGGGGTTTCCAGGTACGGTAAAATTGGACGTTCTCAGGACCATAATTAGATTCAGCGCATGAAGACGAAGACGATGGAACCCTCGCGCTCAATTTATGAGCGTTGAGGGGCTAATCGCTATTTTCTCAAAGGACCCATTCTGTAACGCATAGAAAACCGTGGTCTAAACGTTTATGTTTCAGGAAAAGTGAAGAAGACGAACTCGTGGCCATCGATGGTTGGACGTTTTGAAAGTTCGCGCGCTGACTCCCACTAACCTTGTTTTTTCTTTTATATTATTTGATTGTTATTATATATACAACACGCAAAATTGGCACAGACGGCAAGCATAAGGATTGGCAAAGCTCAAGACCTGGGTTCGAACCCCAGGTCTTCAATAATTTCTATATTATTTTTCAATAACGTTTCCCATGCAGCTTCAGTAACATAGACGCATCATATGCCCCAGATCAAGCCTTGCCACGTTCATCTGGAGATCTAATCAAAGGCCAAGAATCAAAGAACATGTTGTGCCCTGGTCCACGCTCCAGCATAATACTCAAAAAAGGTCAAAAAAGGCCAAATTCATTGGGCCAGAATTCCTAAAATACACCTCCATATTGGGGCCTGAACCCCCCCTGGTTTGCAATTTTCTTTATATTTTATTTTTAATTGTTATTTTATTTTCTTTATTGTTTTAATTTAATTAATTATTTTTTTTACAAAATACAAAAACCTCATAAAAACCAGAAAAGATAAAAATATAATAAATAATTTTTATTTCTAATATTTTCATAAATAAATGCATGTAAATAAATTTAGTTTAATTAGGTTGCAATTTTAATTCTTTTCATAACAAAAATCCAAAAAAATAGAATTAGGTTGAATTAATGTTTTTTCATTCCTTTTTAATTTTCCTTTCTTATAATAATATTTATTTATTTGTTTATTTTTCTAATTAAATTTGCATGAAAATAACTTAGGTCTAAATTAGGTTAAAATTCAACATTTTTCTTAATGACTTAAAAATAATTAGAATTAGGTTTAGTATTTTGTTTTAATTAATTTTTTCTACTAAATCTTAAAAAACACAAAAATACCAAAAAACATTCTCTTTTAATTTTTAATTTTAATTCCTCATTAATTTAATTTTTTGCAAAAGGGTCCAACGCCCGTGTTCTTAATTGTTTAATTTTGCGTATTTATTTTATTTTGCTTGAATAATTATGTACCTCTCCCGAAGCCTTATAACATTTACTTCTCGCACTTTTCAATTTCCTTATTTCTTTGCTTTATTTACTTTCTGTCAAATCGGGTCCGGTTTAATTTTGGCGATGTGGACCCGCGCCATTTGTAATAGCTTTAGATTTACTTTTCCTCGCAAATATTTTAACTGTTAAACAAAGCATGCAAGAATGAATGGCCTTAAAAATAAAATCAAGCGTAGAACACCAATAAACATGACAAGATAAATACAAATGAAAACGACACACGAATCGCACACACCACCCCTAGGGTACGCCTCACTGTTGCCTTGCCTCGAAAGGTGATCGTCGAGTAGAGGATGTCTTAGTAAGTCCTCATGATCCGGGAACCTGGCATGAGGGTAGCTTCTAAGGTGTCTTCCCATTGCTCTGGTGATCACCATGTCCCGAACCTCGAATTGACCCGAACACCTCCAACGGTGGTGCTACCTACCTCTCAATGGTGGGATGGCACTACTTTAAAGGACATTTACACAGACGAATTCCTTAGAGTAGGTAGGTTCTCATAGATACTTGCTCTCTTCAAAAACAAACAAAAAATCTTTTCACACCGACACTTTTCAAAAGCTTTCAAAGCAAATTTTCAAACACTCTGACACAAGAGTCGAACTGAAATTTTCAAAGAAACTTTTTAAACCCACAGTTGCAAAGCAAACAAACCATTTTTGAAAACATAATGAGCAAGTATCTAAGAGCCCATGGATAACCATGGATAGAAAGGGTGCTAACACCTTCCCTTTCTATAACCTACCTCCCGAACCGAGAGCAATCTCTTTAAGGAATTTTTCTGTGCTTTTGTCCTTTCCATTTGGAGAAAATAAAAGACGGTGGCGACTCTTGCTTCCGCGACATTTCGCGAACCAGCGTTAAACAGTCAGTTCCAGATCCACCGATCACAATCCCATTTCAGCATGTTGCAATTTATTATCTACAACTGGCAAAGCTACATTTTGTTCCTGTCTCAAGCAAGAACCATTAGGTTGGACATGATCTATGAAACCATTTCCGAGGGATGGGTTCTCATGTGACAGACTTGCCACATTATTGCTTTGATGTTTTACGAAGCTAGCATTGACAAGCTTTTCCTTAGGATTTGCATGTAGAGCAGTATGAGTTTTGTTTGTTAAACTGTTGCTTCGACCTAAGCCACTGGAAGCAATAACTTCACTCCTAGACAGTGTGTTTGATGAATGGTTGTTAGGTAACTCATTTATTTTAGAACCACAAACAGGCCCTGAATTTCCTCGGCTTCCTGTTGTCTGCGAAGACACATGACTCCTAACTCTTGTTCCTCATCCCACCATGACTCCCAACTCTTGTTTGAAGAAACACCAATACCACCTCGACTACTAATCCATTTATTCCAATCATCCCAGTCCTCAACTATCTTCTGCCATTAAAATCCTGATGGATTGAAAAGGAAAGGAGCAAACAACCAAGAGCTAACCAAAAACCACATTGACCATGACAGCAATGCGTATGCTGCTGAGTCAGTTGTTGCTGATCCATAAATCATATAACAAATGAGCAATATTGTGAGCTCAATCCCTTTGACAAAGTGACTCCTAGAGTACATCCTGTAATTGTCTGCAAACTTTTCATGACGAACGACAAATCCATGCCCAGTTGCTCTGTACTTTGCCCCTCCATGCAGGAGAGTGCGTCCAAAATAGTGCATTTTCGTTCCAAGCGAGAAAGTAAAGAAAACAGGTGCCAGCTGTAACTGCATTATTATGAAGTCACCTAGAGCAGTTTTGAACCCTCTCTCTAGTCCAATTTCCATGACCATGGGCAAAGTCGTTAGAAGTCCAATTTGAACAATTGATTGTGAAGCTATTGCCGCCATTAATGTATCCTCTCCCTTTCTCTTAGCAAATTTCACTATTGCAGCCTCAAATCCACTTAGTGACAGGTACAGTTTACCATATAGGAAAGCATAAGACGTAAGGACCACAATCTGTGAATCAGAAAAATAAATACTTATTGCCATATGCAGAATATCAAAAGAGAAAAACACAAATTCTAGTAGGTTACATTTAATAGTTCCCCACAAGAAATTTTCAGCTCTCAATGTAACAACAATCATTCAAGTATTTTAAAGCAGGAACAAATTTATTACCAGATCCACTGCTCATATTGGGATTGATTTTTTTAAAAGGATCTGTTAGTCTCATTTTAATAACCAAGTCTATGATTGCCTTTGAAGTGTTTAATCATATCAACTTCTTATAAGACAAGTTAAAATTACTATATATAACAAAACACAAGTTGAAGCTGTGTTGGATTCAGGTTAAAATACTAACAAAATCAAACGGCTAAAAGTTGTTACTCTTGGAAAGACTTATTGATATACTGTACTATACAACACAACATACAATTTATTATTTCAAGATCGTTTGTCTTACTATGCAGTAGTTGAATGGGAAATGTAGATGCTGGCCTCTCAAGAACCAAGCTAAAAGAACTTGTTTACTCATTTAGCACTTTCCTGAGGAAACCAAAAGACTGAAAAAAATGAAAACAAAACAATGATGAACATAATAGATTATGAAGATGATGGCATAGTAACTTTGCATCTTTCTACATTATCTTACAACTAAAGGCCTATTTGTAGTATACAAAAAATAAGGTAGAGAAGTTGTTGCAAACCAAAAACACTCTGCAAAGAATCACAGGAAAGTGTAGACAGGAAGAAGATAGAAAAGGGATGAATATTATGAATATTTATGATAAAAAAGTAATTAAAAAAAATGAAGAGGGATAAATATATTGTGAACGAAAAAGGAAACAAACACCAAATCTTGGCAAAATGACGACTGGCAAAAAGTCGACATCGACGTATAGTGATGAAGAGACTGGTTCATGGTCCCTTGGGATTTCGACTCGTTGTCGCAATTGTCGAATCAGGAATTACATGCGACAGTAACAAGGATAGAAGTCGCACGAGTTTTACCGTACTCCCATCGACATCTAAAACGTTGATTCCTCTGGACACCGCTCCACAGTCATAATTACTACCTCCGGTCCTTTTTTATAAGAACACTTTCTTTACCTTTCTAAATACATTGAATAAATTAATGTACATGGTCTGTATTATAGACCAAATATATTAATGTATTATAGACTAGATATATTAATTATTTAATTAATCTAAAAAGGTGAAATGTTTCTTATAAAAAGGAACGGAGCGAGTATTAGTTGTCTATGAAGCCCCATATACTTCAAAAATAGAAAAGTATGGATTTATGATTATCCAATATTGATACATGTCTGATGCTTTGTGATGCATACTTATAGAGTATCCAATAACTTTTATATTTATTTTGGAAATATTTTAATACTTCTCATATACATCTTTTATACTTGTCAGACACGTCTTTTATACTTCTTACCAACTAAAGAAACATTTTCACAGTTGTCTTCCAGATACCATAATTTTCCCTATGTCATACTAACTAGACAAAAAATTGCATGTTCTTTGTGACACATTCATAGTAGAAATAACACATACTAATATAAGTGGAAATATATGCAGCTATGTCTATGCATTGTATATTGGCTTCAGTGTAAATAATTCTCACACTTTCAAATAATCAGAACCATCCACTTATAAAAGCTACAAATCATGATTCAGCAAGTAGAATTAACTGCTAAATATGTTCTTAACCCCTATAATTAGTTAACTTCCTATGTTAATTCCCTAATTAATTATTGAAAACCACATTCAACTCAAAAAGTAAAATCAGAAGCCATACTGTGTATCTCCAACGTCTTTAACAAGACTATTCTGAGATGAATCACCAGCTTTCTTCAAAGTATCACCGACCATAATTATTCTGGACTTCTCCGTATTACCCTACAATAACAACAACACAAATCACAAACCTTCGTCGATTTATCAAAATGAACCTCAATGAACCTTCATCGATTTATTACTTGAATATATTAAGAAGCTGCTGATATTCAGAATCCCCCGGAAACAAAGCATGTCTCCTCACCATTTCAGCTACATAAACAAACAAACAATCAATCAATCAATCAATTACATTTCCATCATTAATAGAGAAAGAAAAGTATCCAAATCACAAAAACCGTCTTAAGAGATTCACGATATTCTCCCTCATGAAAATAATCCCCAACTCAATTCCATTCAATTTGATTCCTAAAGTCATATTTGGGATGCAATCCAACTCAACCGAAATCATGAAATACTTTAAGGCACCTTAGGTATTATCAATAGCAGATCAAAAATTTTCATTTGAGTTCCGCTACACATCACTGCCGCGAATCCACCTAATTTTACACAAAACCCTAACAATTTGTTCAAATTATACTATGTAGTGCAACAATTCTACTATGAGATCCAAAACCCTAATTATGGTAAATTAGCAGCAACAACAAGAAGAAGTAGAAAAAAGAATTGAAATCGAGAGAATGACGTACCAAAGATACATCCAACAGACCAGATATCAACTCTAGTAGAGTAGGTAGTAGATCCAAGCAAAACTTCAAGAGCTCTATACCAAAGAGTAACAATCTCATGAGTATAACTCTTAAGCGGGACGGTAAAAGCCCTCCCAAGACCAAGATCAACAATCTTCAAAATCCCTTGCTGTTGATCGAGAAGCAAATTCTGCGGCTTCAAATCCCGATGAGATTGAAGCGAAGAAGGTGGTGGTGGTTGTTGTAGAAGATGGAGAGGGAAGTGGGGGAGAAGGAAGAAATGTTGTTGGTGGTGGTGAGTAGTGGAGATGAAGATGGAGGGAGTGGATGGAGGTTGAAATGAAGAGAAGACATGGTTGTGGTGGAAGCCGGTGATGTCGGGCAGCGACGAGAAGAGAAAAAAGGAGAAGCTTTTGGACCTGTTATGTTCTTTTATTAGAAAATCTTTTAATTTTTTTATATTAATTTAATTTGATAAATATATAAATATATTATATTATTATCACTTTTTTGTAGTGTACGGGGCGACGGTTGTTATACCGTCGTGATGTGTATTTTATGGCGGTTTGTTAACCGTCGCGACATTGATTTTAGGGCGGTTTAATAAAAAACTGTCGCAATATTTAATAATTTTTTAAATATATAAGGACGATTGGTGTATACCGTCGTGAAATGTGTCTCTATATTAGAATTACGACGGTTATCAAGTAACTGTCGCAATTTTTGTGTCATAAAATCCTAATTTTCTTGTAGTGTGCTTAATAGAACTTGTGTAGCATAGAAGCCGAATCATTTCTCTTCTAATTCTTGGCCATGTCATCCATCAGAAGTAGAACCTGTTTGTTAAGTACTCAACAATAACAAACATTAGTGTAACAAAATTGTTCATACAATCATACTCATTTGTTATCATCAAAACTTAGAGATAATATTGCAGAACCAAATCTTGTTCTTACAATCTCCCCCTTTTTTATGATGACAAAACTATGTATTTTGATGATACAATTTTGTACATATAATCATAACCAGTGAAATTTAGAAAGGTAAGAAATACTTATCCTTTGTATGATACTCCCCCTGAGTCAATGACTTGATGAAGATCGAATATCCTGACAATGAACCATTAGAGTAAGAACTCCCCCTGGTTCCAATAGATCAGATATCGAGATCTTGAGAGTCTTGACTTTGGATTTCAATAGACAAATTAAGATCTTGATTTCACACAGATTTTTTATTGAATCTGTGAACTTTAATGTGACTTAGGCATTTTCAAGATTCTCAATAGATTCTCAATTTTGGAGTCTGATTCCAGGTTTCGTTTCTTGAAGTTTGATTATGAATTGAAAAACATCTTCAGAGTATGAAGCCAATAGGTTAAGCATAAGCTTTAAATAGTGCTTTCAGACCTTTGTCTTTTAAATCAAAGTTCTAATTTGCTGAAACAGAAAAACAATTCTAACAGAAACAAAAGTTTTAACTGGGTTAGAATGTAAACAGCTCTTTTCAGAGAATATTTTCCAGAAATTGATTATTGAAATCATCAAAATCACGTTCATTTAAATTACTCCCCTTTTTTGTCATAATAAAAAAGGTAATTATGTGTGAAAAACATAAAAACCAGAAGTAACAATCAATAAAAGATAAGAAGTTTCATTGATATATCAAAAGAGATTACAACAGGGTGAATAAAGACAGGGAAAGTTATCTAAACTTCAAACACATCACAACTCTCATCAAATAGAGCATTGCCTCTGATGAACAGATTTTGTTGAACAATTTCAATTATACCTACTAACTCAAACAGTTCAGACAACACACGTCCATATGGAATGAATGATTTTTTAGAGTTCTTGGATGCTTGGGTTGATAGCTTCAGATGATTGAATATTAGTGCCGAAATATGAATTGGATATTCTTGCGAAGGCAATAAATAAGACACATATCCCTAGGAAAAACTATATCGAGATTTTCTCCTCTGCGATGAAGATTTGCTAACAGAAACTGAAACCAGACTTTTGAAAGTGGTTTCAAGTGATCTGCACTAAGGGGCTCAAATATAAATGAAGAGTTAGGAACATTTGGAAACATGTCAACATTCATGCAGGAGTTGGGTAAAGGTTGACTCTAGATGGCTTCATCAATGGAAGAGCGAGTGATGGTAATTGGAACACCAAAGATGTCAGAATGAATGGTGTTTCCACCAGGACTAACAAAAGCATGGAGCCAAAAATTCTTTAAGATATTAGGATAAACAAGACCTCTCAGCATGGTTTCATACCCAAACCATCCTTGATTTTCAACGACCCTATTGATGAAACCATCATCAGACACATAATTGGGTCTTTTATCTTTGATTACTTCGAGAAGATTTTCATCTCCTTGAAAGGTTCTAATAGCCATGATATGTAGACAGGTTTAAAGAGAAGAGACGATTGAAGATGATACAAGGATAATGACTTGATGAATGATTATAGATGAAAAGAGATATAAATAGTCAGTCAAGCAGTTCTCAAATTAAGATAATTGAAACAATCAAGTGATGTCTTAGACTATAAAAGAAGGAAATGAAAGGAGAAGTAGATCAAACGTTAAGATGAGAGAGTACAAAAGCATTTAACCATGACATGGAATGTCAGACATATACCTAGAGGTATGACATGAAACGACTGTTCCCAAGGAGTAGTTAAATAAATGTAATCATGATTAATTAATTTCAAGAAAAAAAAATAACTGCTCGTACATGACCTAGATAGAATGTGATAGACACTAAGTCTATTTAGGTAATGCGTTTGATATTCTTAAAGTCTGGAGAACCAAAAGGTTTCCAACGGATCATGGAAATTTTTGACTAAAACATCTTCTGATAATTTGAGATAAACAAAAGTATTTTGATTAAGTCAGAATTGTATTCCTTCAGACTACGACCAGAACACAGTTGATTCTAATGACATCTTACACTGAATATAAATCCATTTTTAGATTCTTTAGAATAAACATAAATTTATCTTCAGCCAAGGGTTTTGTAAAAATGTCAGCCCATTGATGGTCTATATCTATAAATTTTAAAGATAAAATCCCCTTATGAATATAATCTCTAATAAAATGATGTTTGATTTCTATGTGTTTAGCCCTAGAGTGTAGAATAGGATTTTTACTTAAGAAAATGGCGGTAGTGTTATCACAGAAGAAAGGGATGTTACTTTCATATATCTGGTAATCTTCCAGCTGATTTTTCATTCATAGAATTTGAGTGCTGCATAGTACTGCTGATATGTACTCTGCTTCTACTGTTGAAAGAGCAATTGTTGATTGCCTCTTGCTTGACCATGGGATTAGATTCTTTCCTAGAAATTGACAATTTCCAGAAGTGCTTTTTCTCTCTAGTCGATCTCCAGCGTAGTTTGCATCACAAAAGCCAAAAAGAGAATACTTTGATGTTTTCTCATACATCAAGCCAAGGTTAAGGGTTCATTTTAGATACCTTAGAATCCTTTTAACATCAGTTAAGTGGGATTCCTTAGGATCAGATTGGAAGCTATCTCAAAGAGGTACACTAAATAAAATATCAGGTCTAGATGCAGTTAGATACAAAAGAGAGCCTATCATACCACGATAGAGCTTCTGAAAAACCTTCCCACTTATCTCTTCTCTTTCCAAGATACATGTAGGATGCATTGGAGTCTTTGCTACAGTGCAGTCCATCATGTTGAATTTCTTCAGAAGTTCTTTGGTGTACTTACTTTGATGTATGTAAGTAGCCTCTGGTTTTTGATCAATCTGGATTCCCATAAAGAACTTTAGTTCCCCCATCATGCTCATTTAGAACTCAGCCTGCATTAGCTTAGAGAATTCCTCGTAGAGAGATGGATTAGCAGAACCAAAAATAATATCGTCGACATAAATTTGAACAATTAGAATATAATTTTTAAATGTTTAGCAGAAGAGTGTAGTGTCAACCTTTCCTCTGGTAAACTTACTTTCTAGTAGAAATTTGCTCAATTTGTCATACCAAGCTCTAAGAGCTTGTTTCAAGCCATAAAGAGATTTCTTTAGTTTAAAAACAAAATCTAATTTCTCATATTTTTCAAAGCCAGAAGGTTGTTTAACATACATTTCTTCTAAAATGTAATCATTCAGAATTTCACTCTTAACATCCATCTGATAAAGAATGATATTATGATTTACATAAAAGGAAACTAATAACCGAATAGCTTCTAACCTGGAGACTAGTGCAAAGGTTTATATATATTCTATACCTTCTTATTAACTATAACCATGTGCAACCAGTCGATCTTTGTTTATGATCACCTCACCTTTCTCATTGAGTTTGTTTATGAACACCCATATGGTTCCAATGACGTGGACACCTTTAGGTTTCTGAACAAGATCTCATACGCCATTCTTTGAGAGTTAGTTTAGTTCTTCTTCCATAGCCAGAATCCAATCCTTATTCAGAAGGGATTCCTCAATTGATGTAGGTTCTGTTAAGGAGACTAAATCTAGAAGCACTTCATCAGAAGGTTTGAGAGTCGGTTTTGTTCTAACTGAAGCATCTTTACTTCCAAGAATAAGATCTTTAGGATGATAGGAGGTGATTTTGTTCTTCTTTGGTTGAGTTTGATTAGAAAGACTATCAACATCATTAGAAAGAGGAGATTATGATTCTTTATCTTCTTGAATCTTCTCCTTTGGTTTAGTGAATATGATAGTCACATCTGCAAGCTTTTCACACATCTTTGACTTTTTATGGTCAAGCTTATCATCAAATATGACATGAATTGATTCCTCCATGTAGCGGTAGAAATGTTGAGACTAAGCCATTGGACTTGACTTGCACAGATAAAAAAAATCGCCACCGTGTTTTATTGTTTCCGAAGGAATGGGAAAAGAGCGAATAACCCAAAAAGAGGGGGAGAGAATCTAAGTCCGGGGGTTTGTTATGCAAAGGGAAGGTATTAGCACCCTAAACATCTATGGTACTCCACATGAACCTCTTTGAAAATTTGTATATTTTGGATATAAAAATTCTATAAAAAAATAGATGGTGGAGATGAGAAAAGAAATGTTTTTTACAACTTTAGCACCCTCAGCGGTTGTGAATCTTTAGTGCCTACGTACCATATTCTGTGTAACAAGGGATCAAGGTACTCATAGTTCACATTTAAAACTTTTAAAACACAAGTGTGTTAGTTAATTTTAAGAGATGAGACATCATCGTCTTATCCGAATGGAAGAGCATACTTACTAACCACGATTATGAGAAAGGAGAATTTGCGTCATCTCAAAGTGTAGTTTATGGCTTGGATTTTAAAATCAACAAAGCCTCAATCAACACCCAAGTAGAAAATATCTCAGTTCACTACATATCGGAGAAGTATAGTAGGTCGCATCACTACAAGGATTGACAAGAGTCTATCTTTTGAGAAAATTTTAAGATAAAAAAGCCAAAATAGCAAAAAGGGTTTGAATGAGATTGATTGAATTTTAGTCTTCTCACAAAAAATGTCAAAGTATTATTAAGTTGTTTAAAGTTCGATTAAGAAAAGATTTTTGATAAGCATGAACCTAAGTCCAAGTTTATTATGAAAATGATTCAAGTTTTTTTTTTTAAAATAGTTTTTAAAAGGAGGGAGAATATTTTTGAAATTAAAGAAGATGGGAGGAGATGAAGGGACTATCCTAAAGCATAATGTAAAAGCTAGGGAAAAGAATCGTCTAACCAATAAGAAGCCAACACTTGACATATGGAGTCAGTGTAGAATTCCCATCCTTTGGAATGAAACCAAACAATAAAAGACAATAAACCTCTTAAGAAAAACAAGCTTCAAATGTATTAAGTCTTCACAAAAAATGGGTAGAGTAACAGTTGTATACATATGAACTCTCAATCACAGACAAAGCACATAATCAGAATAACCTGCACACAAAGAAAACAAACAACCCAATGTCTTGGGGGTAAACCCCAAGTACTCCAGACAAAATCAAAATAAAATTCACATGGTCCCAAAGTAGTTCAAGGTCTCTAATCCTAAGTCCAAGAAGTCCATAACTCCATCATGCCAAGGATAGTAACCAAATAGTCCAAGTAACATTAAAGTTTTTTATTGTTCAAGTTGGTTATTAAGTATCTCCAAAAAGAAAATTAAAAGCTCAAGTGAGTAAAACAAAATGACATAAAGATAAATGCTCAAGTTAGAAAAGATGAAAATAACATGAAATTTAAATGCTAAGATAAATGGTGCTTAGAATAAAAGCATAAAGTAAAAGCATAGAAATAAAAGTCAATTGTTAATGAGTTAGAAATTAGAGGTTAGTTGAATGACCATCTTGAAACTTGCATTTGAAAACTCATTAGAAGATTGATAAAATCAAAGCCTCTCAACAACAAGTTTCATTCACTTTTTGTCAAGTATATCACTCATTTCAAATTCTCAAGGCAACAATAAATGATCAACGATGTTTAAGTGATTCACTTTGACCAAAGCTTATGAAGATTCATTAGAGGATTGATAAGACCAAAGCCTCCTAACAATGAATCTCAAGGTTATTGGATCAAAGGTTTCAAATTAACATACTCGGGCTTACAAACATAGGTTTGGGCCACGAATAATCATTTCTCGAATCAGGACAAAATTTAGCGCTATGTTAAGCAATCATAAGTGGACTTATATAGAAATCGCACATACTTTGAGGCCAATCAATATCAATCTATGTACCACATATTTAGAGAAATGATATATAGATCATTATACATAAACATATAGTACAAGTGAGAAATGAAAGGGAAGGGGATGTGTTAGATGAAATTTAGTTTTAAATATCGTCAACATCATTCATCCATCTCGGTGGATTTGGCTTTTCAACCTATCAACACCCAAGATCCAATGATATTGAAGAATTTGTCTCAAAATTACTTCCAAGTCAGTATCAAATGCTAAATCAAAAGTTAAACAAGAATTATGTACAAAAGTTCTTAATCATAAATGTGATACGGTGGGAGAACTGACTTGAGGTTTTGCGTTTGTGTTCGCAAATGTTTCGATTTAGCAAGAGTCGCCACCGACTTTTTATTTTATCTAAAGGAAAGGTCAAAAAGCACAGGAAAGACCTTTGAGATGTTTTCTTGGGTTCGGGGGGTAGATTATGAAAAGGGAAGGTGCAAGCACCCTTTTCATCCATGGTTATCCATGGGCTCTTAGTTACTTGTTTAGATCACTTGCTTTGCTTTTCCAATTGTTTGAAATGGTGCTTTGTGTGTGGTTTTTGAAAATGATTTGAAAAGAGGCCATCATTGTGGCAACCTTTGTAATGATTCTTGTTTGAATATATACAAAGGTGTTTGTCTTTTGAAAAAGATATTTCAATGTTTGAAAGTTTGTTTTGGGAAATGTTTTGGAATTGTGTTGTGAAGTTTGTTTGAAAATAGCAAGGATGTTTTTTCCAAGTTTTGATCAAGTAACTAAGAGTTGTCTACCCTATTTTACTCAAAGATCTTTCCTATACATTTTTAACCCTTTTGACAGTGTTATTTTACCATTGTATTTGGTAAGCAACCTTGTATTTGGATATTAAACGGGACAGGCACGGCCATCGTATTGACCATGATAGAAATATTGCCAAGTATCTTTAGCAATTTTTTGAGGGACTAGATCATTTTTGTATAGGCAACCAAGATAGCGTCATCGAGGGACTATATCTTTTGTTTTGTTTTTGTTTTGCCAAGATACTCAACATGCGTAACATGGCCATTTTAAAGGCAACAAGTGGATGAAACCCTGGGGGTGCATGTGTGTATTGTGTTGTCAATTTTCATGCTTTTTGTCTTTGTATTAGTCAAGCTATTTGTTTGATTTTGGATTTTTTGCATACAAACCCTAATCTCTAACATGGCATACTTGAAAGCTATAAAGGCGTAAAATAAATCTACGACTATTACAACATTGATATGGGGAGGGGGATACAATTTTGAATGGGGATTATTTTGCAAGAAATTAAAACCCTAATATTTACTATTACATCCAAATTGAATTCTTTGCATTAAATAATAAATAAACAAAATTTAAACAAGCAAATTAAGTATAAATATGCAAAATATTATAAGTATGCAAAGAAAATGTTTTTATTTATTTTTATGTATGTAAAAATAAAATATTTAATGTATTAAAAAAAGAAATAAAATATTATTTTTTTATTAAGGGTAAAAACCCTAATTTTTTTAAAAAAAGTATATATATTAATTATATTATTTATATACCATAAAAATAAAATAAAATATATACAAAAATAAAAATATATTAGAAAAAATATTATTTAAGTATAAATAATAAAAATAAAGGCATAATATTTTTATGTATCATTTTCAAGTTTTTATTAAATAAAATAAAGGTATATTATCTAAAAATTATTTTCATGTTAGAAAAATAATAAAAATATATAAAATAAAATACGAAAATTTATGAAAATGTTTTTTAATATTTTTTATGTCTAGAAAATAATAAAATAAAATCCGAAATGAAAAATAAATACAAAAATACAAAAATATAAAGAAATGGGCCAGGGGGGTGCAATCAGTAAAGAGGGGGTGTCAAAAACAATGCCAGAACCAAGCCCAACCCACTGAACTTCATCTTCAACCTTTTTCAAAGAAAAATGCGCGCGCCTGACTCAAATATGGAAAACCTGCATACGTGCTCTAATGCAAAAACTCATAACACCAAAGTTGTAGCATTTGTCAAGACGATTTCAACCATATAAAGAACTTAATCTAACTCTCAAAGACCAGAGAGAATTTCTCTGGCCCTAATTTCTAACCTAACTTTTTCAGGAAGTTCATGAATCAAATTCTCTTAACACGTTTAACTTAAATGAAAACTGAGCATATGTACAACTTCAGGGCTATGAGTACTACATTTTTTATTCACAAACCTAAGCCTAATGATTCCTAAATAGAGAGATAGAAAGTTGACAAATACCTGTTTCAGATGAACTCATGTATGGCAATGTGGAGCTTTTCAGTGAGGCCTGAGATGCTTGGGAGCTTGCTTGAACTTCCTCTGACCTTCCCCAATGCCTAGTTTGCCTTGGATGTGCTTGAACAAGCTTGTAGAAGTCAACCTGCACAAGCTAAAAACAGAAATGGTGAAGCTTGCAAATGGAGTTACAGTCAGTGTCCAATGGTTGGGATAGCTTGGATAGGTTATATGGAATGTATTGGAACAAGTTTGGGGAAAAACGCACGAGTAACTTGTGAGATGGAAGTGAAACTGCAGAGAGTGCCCTGTTTTGCAAGAAGAATGTGATTTGGTGTTTTGGAAGGCTTGAGGGTTCAAAAATTCGTGTTTCTGGCTCAAGGAAATGTACAAAACTTGTCTCAAATGCTTGCAAGGGTTGGTTATATCAGATATGCAAGTTATGGCTTTTTGGCAAGTTTCTTGTATTTTAAGCAAAAGTAATAAGTGATGCGAGACAGGTCTGTACAGGCTATCTACCAGCCTGCACTTTATGATCTTGGCCCCCTCAGTTTGTGGATATTGTTTGCTGTACAAGATTTTGTTCAAGGCTCAAGAATGCAATTTGACATAAAGCAAATTTGACAAAAATGGCAATGTTGCCTTTTTGCTATTTTTGGATTAATCCCTTGTGTAATCCTCCCATGATCAGAACAAAGCCTAAAATTAATGGATTTGCATTTAATTATTGAGTATGAAAGGGTTTAGGGACCTGTAATCAAGTACAAACAATGCTGGATGGAAGTTGCAACTTGTATCAACATGAAAATGCCATGGATCAAAAATGAGTTTTTGCCAAATTCAAACCTTCGATTCTTCCTAACCACAAATGATTTTGGAGAGTTCTTGGAAATTTTGGAAAGCTTGTAACATTCTCTACAATCCATCTTTGAAATGAATTTTGAGATTCCAAGTGGAACTAGGTGAAAAATTTCCATGAAGATAGGTCAAAATCCTGCCTAAACTAGGGCAAAATTTCACTAAGTTAAAAGTTCCATGGACCCTTGTTCCAAAAATCATAACTTGAGATCCAAGCTTCTTTTGGGAAAACTTTGTGAATCAAAGTTGTAGAATTTGTGGAGGAATACAACTTTTGTGTTGGAAGTTTTGTTTGAATCCAATTGCATCATGGTGAAAATGTTGGGCAAAGTTGGGAAAAAATAAGAAAATTTCATAACAGAAAAATTCCAAGTTATGAAAATTTTCAATCTTAAAACCCTAATTTGCAAAATTAGGTTTCTTGATGAACAAGTTTCATGTTTTGACTCATCTTGATGAAAAATGACCCTTGGCACTTGATTTTGACCAAAAAGTCAAAGTTTGACTTTTCAGTGTACAGTCAAATTTTGATCAGTTGACTGAAAAATTCATCTGTCAATCCAATGCATTTGAGATCTTTTGAACCTTGTGAATAGGTCAAGATGATGCCATTGAGTCATTGAATCCATGCTTGAACCCAATTTGCCATTGGCTAGGTGAAAAATCAGAAATTGCCCTTATACAGTCAAAACCCTAAAAATGACCATTTTGCCCTTTTGATGATCTGATCAAATTTCTTGAGGAGTTGTGGTCCAAACTTGATCAAATGGTTTATATGAGCCTATAATGTTGATGTGGATCAAAAATTGTGAGGTTTGACTGTAAATTGGCCACAGTTGACTTTTTCTCCAATATAGTTGATTTCTAGGTCAACTGTCTAATTGACTGGGCAAAAATTTGATTCAAAGCTTGAAACTTGGTAGAGGCAATCTTATAAGTCCAACATGAAGTATGAAAGTCACTTTGAACATTGAAAGTCCAAAAATCCCTGTGCAAACTCAAACCCTAATTTATGTCATCAGTGCAAGGAGATGCCTTGAGCAGAGCAATCCCTAACCCTGTCTGGAATTCAAAGAGTCTTGTGAGGGGAAATCTTGATAAAATGGGAAGGCAAATTTTGGGGTACAACAATAAACTTTAATCAAAAGCAAAACCCTAAATACATTCCTAAGTCAAAATTATGTTAAAAATAGGAAAGTAATTTGCAAAATAATGTCAATTTAATGCTAATCTCCTAAAGACTTCTTAAAGTCAGAGGCATGACTCAAAGTTCCTGAAAAGAAGAGGAAATATGTTTTTTGAGATTTAAACATCAAAACTAGTTAGTCAAAGACAAAAACTAGGCATGCTTTACAAAATATTTTGAATAAAATGGAACATCATACTTAAAAAATCAATAAGAAAAGTTTTAATGATCTTGACTCATCCTAGAACTTTGAATGTATTTCCTTTTATTTTTAGAAATGTGGGAAATTGGAGAATTAATTCTTTCTTTATGCCTAAGAAAGAAAAGACTTCACAAATATCAATTAACTTAAAATTTTGAAAAATATAACCTAAATCTCATGTAAACTCAATTAAAAATTATAAAGAATTAGTTTAAATCCTAGGAGTCAGTGATAATATTTTTCTTAAATTTTATCTTAGAAGGAAAAATTAAACAAAAATCATTTACTCCAAATAATAAAAATAACAAGAAAAAGATGGTATATCCAATCAAATTATTTAATTTGTAACCCAAGAATTTTATAAAATTTGACAAAAATTATTTTTAAGAATTAGACTTAGAGAGAACCTATAAAATTTATTTTTATAAATTTTTGATTTAGTAGAAATAGGAAAATAAAATTTCAAAACTTAAAAGATTATTAAAACCCTAATTAACTACATGAACTTATTTAATCAAGAAAAATGATTAAAAAATGAAATAAAAATAAAAATATGAAAATATATGGAAAATAGAGTTTAAAATATTTTTGTGATGATTTTTGAAGTGAGGAAATTATTAAAACAAAATTTGAGAAAACAAAGAAAATTCAAAAATATAAAGGCTTGTTACACCTGCTTTTCTCAAAATGCACTGTAAAATGAGTCAAGAACATGTTCAATCAAAACATGCCACATTATCATCCCTACCAAACAACAAACACATTATATTTTTCAGTTTTGAAGCATGATATTCAGGTCACGATATCTCACGCGTTTCTTGATGAAAATAAAAAATGTAAACATCAAAGTTCAAGATCAAAATGTGTTGAACACAATAGTATCAAAAATTTCATGAAATGATGCATTAATGATAGAGAAAATCGCGCGCGAAAATTGCTGTATGAGCATGGTTTTAAGTTGGACAATTCAACAAACAGTTTTCAATTTAAAATTTCTCCTTCAATTCTCCACCAAATCAAACGATCCAAAAATCAAACTTCATCACAAAAATGCAAGGAACATGATTATGCTACTGGATTTTTCAAAAGACTTATGGATTAAAAAGAAACGCAAGCTGAAGTTATGAGAGAGAAATTATGGTGCACCTACCTTGTGAAACAGATTTGTTGATGCTTGAGGTCAAATAAAGAGCAAGCAATTCAGAGATGCTTGACTTGAAGATTCAGAGATAATGAATGGAGAGAGACGTTAAGGAATCTTTGACAAAAATGGAGGAAGCTTGATTAATATTCAAAGAGAGAAGAAGAATTCTGAACTTGCAGAGAGAGAAGAGCTTCGTGAGGAAGAGAGAGATAACTTGTGTGATTTTTTGTCCAACCCCTTTCAAAGTGAATCAAGCATTATTTTTATAGAGTGAGAAATGAAAGTGAGGGTAGAAATGAGAAAATGAAAAGTGAGAGTGAGGTGTGTTGCATTTTATTTTTAATGGATGATGCAAGCCGTGCATTTTGAGTAAATGAACAAAACATGGGCGTGTGAGTTGGCATGTTACTGCTTGGGTTGATACGAATCCCATGCATTTTCATGCAGGCTTGCCATTTTCATGACCTCGTCTTCATCTCATTTTATCTCCCTCTATGCGTGAAATGTAACAAAGTTTGAATCAAAATTGGAGAGGACATCACATACTTCAACTTTGATGTTCAAATTTTTTCCAAACAGAGCTTGAATCAATGAGATAATTGGCTATGAATGCATGCTCGTGAACTGTTTGATGAAATGTCAAGCCTGACTGGGCATTCCATGCGCGCGACATGCCTTGTGCTGGGCAAAAATTCAGCTTGCATGGTACCTTCTTCCCATGATTATATCTCAAACTGTAGGGGTTGTTTTGAGAAACTTCCTGAAGCAAAGTTGTTCCTCACATTTAGAGATTGATCTTTGATGTTGAACATTTTTCCAAATAATGAAAATTTCAAATAGGAAAGTGATGATGAATGTGTGCCCATGAACTGTTTGATGAAATGTCAAGCCTGGCACACGCGTGACATGTCTTGTGCTGGGGGAAAATGACAACTTGAAGCTTCAAATCCTAAGCATTGTATCTCCTTCTACATTGACCATTTAAGATGATTCTTAAATAAAAAATGAAGAGAAAAATTCAAACTTCAACTCTCATGTTTCCAACTTTTTGATTTGAGCTCAAATAGACATTCAAAATCAACCATGAAGAAATTAGATTTTTGTGCATATTTGGGAAATTTCACTAAGTGTCCAAAAAATTCCAAGCTCCATAACTTTTTATCCTTTCACTTTTTGGACTTAAGTCCTCTAATACAAAGTTGAAGAATTTTGTATCCTCTTTCCAGGAATGTAAAGTTTGTACATTTTCAATAAGAATTGAAAAAGTTATGACCAATAAAAGTTCAGCACTATGCACACTTAGAAAAAATTCCAAAATTTCAAATAACTTCATTGACAAGTTATTTTCAATTCACCATTCCTCTTGATTTTATGCCACCATTGACCATGAAATATGAAAATATGGACATTGAATTGATAGTCGACCAAAAGTCCCCTTGGTCAACAGTTGACTTTGGTTGACTTCTGACAAAATGACCAATTTACCCCTTTTTGTCAATTGAGCCTTTCCAAACCCAAATTGATAATCAAATTTCCAATAATAGATGCTCATGAACATGTTGAGAAACATGGAATCAGTGTCTTCTATCCGGAGATACGAAGGTTAAAATCTTTGTGTCGACGTGATTGAAGATACTTAAATATAAAATAAGCCCTATTTTTGGCCCTAAGATGGCATGCAATGCTTATGATTATGAATGCAAAATGAACAAATCCAATGAATGATACAATACACCACTGGGGATGTAAGAAATAAAAACAAGTCAAAAGAAAAACTCGACCAGGAAAATAAATCACTGGTGAACAGAGGACTCAAATCTATTGGGGGTAAAGCCCAAGGAGGAGACAAAGTAACATCAACTCAAACATCGAGGAGAGAAAAGTGACGAATAACAACGATTGACAGATAACTGTGAACTATCCACTCTCAGAGAGGATAGCAAAAAAAGTAATGTTTCTACTCACATGGGAAAGAAAGAGGAGGTAGGATAATATCAACAAACATCAATATTAGGGTGGTAGCAATTGGTTGGCATTAGTACTTATGACCGGAAACAAACAAGCTTCTTCAGAGAAAAGTGAATCCCAATGATAAACTATCTTCCACAATGAAGAGACTACCATCCATCGGAAAAAGATCTCAACAACAAACTACCTCCCATAATGACGAGACTACCATCCATTGGAGTAACAAATCTCACCAATAAACTATCTCCCATAATGACGAGACTACCATCCATTGGAGTAACAAATCTCAACAATGAATTATCTCCCATAATGACGAGACTGCCATCCATTGGAGTAACAAATCTCAACAACAAACTATCTCTCATAATGATGAGACTACCATTCATTGGAGTAATAAATCTCAACAACGAACTATCTCCCATAATGACGAGACTACCATTCATTGGAGTAACAAATATCAACAATGAATTATCTCCCATAATGACGAGACTAACATTTATTGGAGTAACAAATATCAAGAATGAACTATCTCTCATAATGACGAGACTACCACTCATTGGAGTAACAAATCTCAACAACGAACTATCTCCCATAATGACGAGACTACCATTCATTGGAGTAAAAAATCTCAACAACTAACTATCTCCCATAATAACGAGGCTATCATTCATTGGAGTAACAAATCTCAATAATGAAATATCTCCCATAATGACAAGACTACCATTCATTGGAGTAATAAATCTCAACAACGAACTATCTTTCATAATGACGAGACTACAATTAATTGGAGTAACAAATCTCAACAACGAACTATCTCCCATAATGACGAGACTACCACTCATTGGAGTAACAAATCTCAACAATGAACTATCTCCCATAATGACAAGACTACCATTCATTGGAGTAACAAATCTCAACAGCAAACTATCTCCCATAATGACGAGACTACCATTCATTCGAGTAAAAAATCTCAACAACGAACTATCTCCCATAATGATGAGACTACCATTCATTGGAGTTCAAAACGAATCTTCTCAGGAAACTAGTAGACTTACTAGGGAAGTACAAGTTACTCAAATAAAGAGACATGCCATTGGCTTTTATGAGAAAGAAATTTAATAAAGACTTCCTGGGGAATGAAATAGGGCTTCTTGGGGAAGGAAATATGGCTTCCTGGGGAAATGCCAATATATTCCTGCTGAGGAGCTGAATTCTTCTCGTGCAAAATAAATACATATTCTTAAACCATGGCTCAAAGCATGCAGAAAACATAATAATAATGTTGCTGGGGGCCACAAATTCAAACCAGAAATAAACCGGAGTGAAACAGTCAATCGAGATAGCACCTGGTGAGAAATAAACTCAAAAGGGGATAACATTCCATTCAGACAATGAGCTTAATAGGAAGGCTAAAGCAAAGTTCTTCCACGAGGGATAACCCAGTGGGGAAATTGAAAGGATATAAACTTTTTGCTTAAGGTTGACACTCTATTGGAGAAAGGATAATCACAACTCTGCAAAATAGGGTAATATGCCAACAAAATATAGTGAATGCAAATGAGTAATGATTTTCTAAATTCAACTATGCATGATGTATGTATAAATGTATGAGTGTTATCATATATATGCTGACAAAATAAACACATATCATTGGGAATAACCAGACAAAACCAGCTTGGGTAACGTCAACACTCGGCTAAATCACATCCAGGATGAAAATTTCATAAGAAAGTAAGCACCAACTAAGGAAACAAATTCCCATTTCACGGCTTAACTCCACTGGGAAGGAACATAATATGAAAATAATCAAATCATAACAATAAATCGGTACAGATACAGGGATATAACATCCTCCTCCCGGCTTCACCGAGGAATATCACATAGACTTTAATGGGGAAAACAAATGTTTCAATGTCTGTACTTCTACTGGGGACTATAATACTGATTTTAATAGGGTAGATGAAAACCACATTGTCGAGACATCAACTGGGGATCTCGTGCTGACTTTATTGGGGAGGGAAACACCACATCATCGAGGGAAACCCAAAATACATTTTTCAATACTAGAGTGATGATTGCACCAACTTCTCTGGGGAGAAATTATGAAACCTCATGGGGATAGTAGTTTTCAGAGAGCTGCGTCATCTCAGCTTTACTTGGGGATTTAAGAAGTCAAACAATACAATAAGAAATCAAAATTTTGGGGATTTTAAATCAGACCCAACACTTGGCGAGAGAAAACCCAAAAAGTTGACAATTGTTTCAACACTTCATAGAAAAGATGTTGCCCTTGTCTGGTTTCCTGGGAAACAAACAACAACAATAATTCTAGTACTGCAAAGGGCGATATTTTGTAAGTGATTCCTATCTCAGCCCGCAAAGGGAGAAGGACCTTTTGTCATATGAACAAAGGCCTCACTGGGGAATCTAGGGTAGAGACTTCAGGCCATACAAACCCAAAATCAAAATGAACCAAGACTTGCCTGAGGAAAATGCGATCACAAACCCAACCATCGCACCATGCATCAATTGGTATCAATTCCAACTATCTGAGAAACACAGGAAGATCATACGTGTACCAGCAAAAGTGACTTTGGGAGAACCTTCCCGGGGAATACATACTTCCACAATTTCAGAGTTTGTCCATCCTTGGGGTCACCACTTTTGTTTCTCTCGAGTCACAAAATCTAAAGCAAAAAGTAATCTGTAAATTCTTTTAAATTTTTTTTTTGTTATTTAATCTTTTTGTTTTGAAAATTACTATCAATAATAAATGGAGTCTTTGTAAGCAGAATAAAATAAGAATTGAAAAGAATTGGATAAAAGCTCAAAATTTATTAATAGAATGGTAGTCAACAAATGGCGAGATTTCATAGATGATTACAAAGTTTGGAAAATGGTATTATATATTGGAAAAGATACATTGAAATACAATTACCACTATTCTCCATAGAAAATTTGAATTCCTGAGTAGTGACTTCTACTGAAGCATGGTGAGAGTCCAAGAAGATTGTTGCTTCAATGATCAAGTCTTGTCTAACGCAGTTACTTTCCAATGAATCCCTAACTTTTGCCTAGGTTTCCCTTGCGGGTTTTCAACCTAGCGGGGAAATTAATTCTGTTTATGTCTCTAATTTTTTCCTAGACCGCCCTTTCGGATTTTCGGCCTACTGAGATGCTCCTTCTTGCCTAAGTCTCCCTTTCGGGTTTTCGACTTAGCGAACTATTCTTTTATTTCTTTAGGAGAAGTATTTCTTGACTACATCAGCATTCACAGGACGTGGGAACTCCTCGCCATCCATAGTTTCAAGAATCAATGCACCACCAGAGAAGGCTTTATTGACAACATATGGGCCTTCAAAATTGGGAGTCAACTTGCCCCTAGAATCAGCGTTAAAAGACATGATCTTCCTGTGCACAAGGTCGCCTTCTCTGAATTCACAAGGCTTGACCTTTTTATCAAAAACTTTCTTCATTCTCTTCTGGTACAATTTACCATGACAAAAGTCGTCATTCTCTTCTCTTCAATTAAATTCAACTGGTCAAACCTGTTTTGGACCCATTCAGACTCGGACAACTTGGTTTCCATTATCACACGTAAAGAGAGAATCTCAACCTTGATCGGGAGAACTACTTCCATACCTTACACAAGAAAGAACGGGGTTGCCCTTGTTGAAGTGCGGACAGATGTTCGATACCCATCCAAAGAAAAAGGGAGCATCTCATGCCGATCTTTATAAGTGTTGTACCCCAAAATTTTCCCTCTCGTTTTACTCAATACATGTCCATTGAGATCTTTAATTTTCTCAAAGTTGCCCAAGAGTTGACCATACAAGCTCTCTCCTATGGCAGTGCACCTCAAAATTAGGGTTTCTATTTTCATCAAGATGGGTGAACCACAAAGGCCTCAAATGCTTTCCAAGGTCCTAATATGTTCCCAAGACCCTACATGTTAAATTTCAAGCCTTGCACAAGAAGTTTGCTCAGTCAACTGCTCAGATGCTTGGGAATCGACTATATTAGGTCAAAAGTCAATTGTTGTCCACATACAGTCAAACTTCAAGATTTTTGGTCAACATCATCATTTTGAAGTGTTATCCATCATTTGATCAAGTGTTGATCATGATTCCTCAAGGGATGCTCCAAATTCATCAAAACCCAAAAGTTGCTAAATTAGGGTTTCTTAGTAAAAGTCAACCCAACTTTGACCAAGCATAACCTCTTCATACTTTATCAGAAATTTTCCATCCAAAGCTAATTTTGAAGTGGATACAATTACCTACAACTCATCTTTAGCTCACAAGTTCAAAATATGCACCCACAAAAGGATATGAATTTCTACATTATGGGTCATTTTGAAAAGTCAACAAAAACACCTTTTGGGTCAAAGCTTCATACATGAACATGGAAGATCCAATTGAGATGAAACCAAACGGGTTGTTTCGAGGACATCCTAAGCTTTCTAAAAAGTCCAAGAACACCTCTCTAGGGTCAAAATTGAGAGAGTTGTGCATTGTCAAAGTTAGCAATTTTTGGAAAATTGTCAAAAGTCAACATTGATCAAATTTGCATTTTTTCCAAAGTGGTCCATGTTTTCTTGCTTGAAAAATGTTTCTAATAGGACCCATGACCCCTGATCTTTTCCACCTAGTATTTTATTATTTTGATTTTTTATTCATTTAAATCAAAATAAATCAAATTAAATGGTAAAATAATGAAAACAAATCAAATCTTGAGATTTTTGTGCACATTTGAGGTCCATATACAGCTAGCATGATGATCAATTCGTGCAAGGCTCATTAGGATTGGAAAATATTGGATTGAAGCTTGTTTTAGAAAGATATCATACATAAAGCAAATCAAATCCAATTTTCATAATTCTCAAAGATATGATACAATTTTGTTGACCTAATTCAGTCTACTATAAATGCATAACAATTGCAAATAAAAAACACAAGGATTGGAGGCGTGAAACAGCAAGAAAGAAACCAAAATTTTGCAAGAAAAGTGTGAGACCTATCTTCTTCCACAGGCCAATTTAAAGCGTTCTGAAGGTCAAAACATATTCCTGGACGATCATTGGGGCAATAGGAAACATTATCAAGGCCTGAAGCATCAACAAACGAGTTCTAGCAACATCACGGTTTGCTCTAAGAACTCAAATTCGATTTCTATGATTTACACATTATAAATGTATTTTACCCATATATTTGTGTTAATCATCATTTTTGAAATGTTTCTGGATAGTTTGATTTAAGTTACAGTGCAGGAACAAGCTTTTGCCATTGCTAGGGTTTCGTGCTCCAATTTGGGGTTTTGTGATTTAAGCAAAATTAGACCTAATGATGGATACAATTGGTCAGGGCTTCACACCCAGTTGATCTATGGTCTCCATTAGAATTTATATCACGTGTATGTGATTTTTGAATGTAACAGGGTTATACCTACAAACAAATGTCTGTAGGTAAATGTTACAGGCCTAAGGCGACGGAGAAAGGGAAGAAGACAATGCGTGTCAGCCAACCATTCTCCTGTTTGAATTTCGTGCGTTTGGAATCAGCTTCTTTTATTTTCCTTATATTATGTTTTATTTTTATTATGTTAACAAGTTAACAACGCAACTCAGTTGGCAACACATCGTTGGTAGGGAGTACAAGGACCTGGGTTCGATCCCAAGTCCCAACAAAATGAATTTTCTTGTTTTATCTTTGCAGATCCAATACAATACTCCCTCACACGCCTTCCATACACCCTCAATGTCTGTCCACTGGATGCCCAGCTAGCCAGATCTAACGTCTCTCCCTTGAAGGTCTATGGTGCTCCTAAAGTCAACGCTGATCTAAAGGTTGACCGGGCTTGATGCTTAATGGGCCAAAGAATTTCAATTCCACACCTCCCAAAATTGCTAACAGCAGGCCCATTTGGTTATTTTTACTATTTTTCTTTAATTTCTTTTTTTTAATTATTTTTTTTAATCAATACAAAAATTATTTTATTAAATTAACAAATCAAAAATCACAAAAAGATTTATTTTCTTAATAAATATTTTTTTTTGAATTAATTAGTTTAATTAATTTAGGGTAATTTAATATTTTTTATGTAATTAAAAAATGATTAGAATCAGGATTTTAGTGGTACATAATTTAATTAATTTTCTTTATAAAAAATACATCAAAAATAATTTTTTCTCATAAATATTTATTTCTTTAATTAATTAGGTTAATTAGAAAATTAGGCTAATTTAATCCAAAAATCTTCTTCTCTCGAATTAGGGTTTTAGATTCTTTCAATCGTTCTCGCATTTAATTTGTCGTGTGCTTGTTAATTATTTGTCCATTATTTTGTAACTGTTCAGGGTTTGTAATAGTTAAATTAGGGTTTTATTTCTTGCTTTAAATCCTCGATTTTTGGTTATGTAATTAATCCCCCTCCCCGAAGCCTTGTAATAGCTAGGTTTTATTTCCTAACACTTTTATTTCCGCAATCTTTAACTGTCTAGATGTATGGCTAATAGGATTGTATGGCAAGAATGTCTGAAATTTAAAACGGTATATCACCTAATGTGCAAAGACTAAATAACTGAAAAAATTCACATGCACATGTTCACTCCTAGGGTTTGTCTCGCTACGGTTGCCTTCGGTAAACAATCATTAAGCATAGGAAGTTTTAGTGGTTGCCCTCCAGTCTAAAGAGATCAAATTGTCCCATTCGAATGTTGCCTCAAAAATGTTGCCTCGAAAATGTTGCCTCAGAAAGATCTTAAGACTCTATGGTTACTACTAAAGTTTTCTAACTATTGCTTTGGTGATTGTACTCGTCCCTTTCGAATGTCCCTTACAACTCCAACAACGGTGCTACCTACTCCTTAATAGTAGGATAGCACTGTCTAAAGGAAATAGAAAGAACAATCTTTTTTTGAGTAGGTAGAATCTTAAGTACTTGCTCAATAAAAACTTTTCACACAAACACCTTTCAAAACAAATTTTCAAAACAACTTCGTCACACTCTTGAGGACTGATACAAGGGTTATCACGAAGTAAAACATTTTCAAGACAAGCACACACAAGCAATTTGAAAAATGAGCAAGTACCTAAGAGCCAATGGAAAAGCATGGATAGGAAGGGTGCTAACACCTTCCCTTTCTATAATCTACCCCCCGTACTCAGAATATCTCGAAAAAAGGTTTTTTCTGTTCTTTTTCCTCTTCCATGATTGGATGAAATAAAAGTCAGTGTCGACTCTTGCTTACCACGACATTTTGCGAACAAAAAATGCAAAACGCAAACCAGTATTAAAGAGTCGGTTCTACCACCGTATCACAGAACTGGCGACTCTGCTGGGGAAATATGATAAGTGGGGTATACCTTATGATCTAGTCATTAAATTGCTTCTCTTGATTGTCTTGATTGCTTTATTTTTTAAGGGTTTGTTTGGGGGTTACTATAAATTCTACACCCGGATATGGGGGCACTCATTAGGTAAACAACAATAGATCGTGGAGATTGTACGGCATAGACCGATATGGTTTAACCGATGGTTGTGTTGGTGTGGAACTTTGGTTGGTACCGGTATCCTTCATGGGGAAACGAGGAGAATACGGGGTCGCCACGTGGTGTGGTGAAGCACAAACGGACCTTAGAACCTTAGTTGAACAACTTGGCTAGAAGGTGGTGAGATAGCCGGCCTCGGTGTAGAGCTGAGAACTGGTTGATACTCGATACTACACTCATTGGGATCATACTTTCGGGATATTTTGGCCGCAAGAAAAGATTGAGAGCTGAAATAATGCCCGATAAAGGATGGTCAGTGATATTGAGAATCTCTATAACCCGGTTACTTTTTAGGACAAGTTTGAACCAACTAAAATTCAAGAGGGTACTACCTTTAACCTCATGCAAGCCTTAAACCTAAGGACTTGGTGTGACTTGACTATGTTTGTTATACCTATGTTTGCTATACATGTGGTTTATCATGACATCATGCATCATAACATGGCATCCATGCTTATTGAACTAACCATTTCAAAGACCAAGGGAATTTATCTTTGTTCTGTTTTGCATATCATGGCTTCCGTTCGTAGAAACACTATCTGAATCAGCTTCGTGAAGATACCTTCCCAACTCAAAGAGCTAGCATCAAGGGTTTCTAAAACTTATACGTTCACTAAGAGACATGGTCAAATTCTTAACTTGGTTACTTCAAACTTTGATGAAAAGATGATGAGTGTACTCTTTCAGTTCTTTGATCCCAAGCACCACTGCTTCACCTTTCCAAACTATTAGTTGGTGCCTACCTTGGAAGAATTCTCTCAACTATTGGATATACCTATTCTTGAACAGGTACCCTTCACAGGTCTAGAAGAAGCTCCTAAGCCAGAAGTCATTGCCTCAGCTTTGCACCTGAAACGGGCCGACGTGGTATCCAATTGGGAAACTAGAAGCAGAGTCAAGGGTTTTCTAGCTAAGTTTCTGATAGACAAAGCCCAACTGTTTTGGGATAATATGGATTTTTCAGGCTTTTGAGGAGGTCTTGGATCTTCTTATCTATGGTTTAGTTCTCTTTCCTAATCCGGACTCATTCATAGATATGAATGCTATCAAGATCATTCTCTCTCGTAACCCGGTGCCTACTTTGCTCGGAGGTATTTTGCACACTCTCCATACTCGTACCATGAGGAGAAGAGGGATTCTCGTGTGCTGCATGCCATTGCTGTTGAGGTGGTTTATTTCTCACCTCCCTAAGTCCATACTGAAGAATGAAGAAGGTCTTGTTTGGTCACAAAGGATAATGTCACTCGCTCATACGAATATTCTTTGGTGTTCTCGATCTATGGAAAACATTTCTATCATTGACCGCTGCGGGGAGTACCCTAATGTCCCACTGCTTGGTATCAGAGGGGGTATAACCTACAATCCTTGTTTAGCTCTGCGACAATTTGGTCACGCTCGAAGGGATGGTCCCCATGAGTTACTAATCAAGGGCATTATGTTCAACTATGAGGAGGATATTCAAGAGTATCGATGGAGGTTCATACGAGCTTGGGGCATGGTAAACAGATCAAGCGTCAGGGATTTTGGGCCAAAGACTTCCATTCTAATGGAACCTTATCTACAATGGATACGAGCCCATGCTCAGCAACTTATGATGACCTATGTGGCTGTTTTGCCAATAATTATGGAACCCACTACTGAAGAAGGCATTCCTTACATGGTTCTCTATCCTTACATGCCCACTGATCTTGGGGAATTACAGAGGTCTTGGATTCAGTTGATGAAGGAGCGGGATACTTACAGGATCAGTTCCATGCTCAGGAGAGGAAGGTCTTAGAGCTCACAAAGCAACTGCATGAGGAAAAAGGACTGGATGATTATCTCGGCACGAAGAGGAAGCATCCACGGGACTTTAGATTTTCTTTTCTAGTTTTAGATTTATTTTTTGTAACGCCTAAAAGGAATTTTGTTGTACCCCAAAATTTTCCCTCTCATTTCATCAACATTATCTCATCACAAGACTCTTGGAGCTCAAGATCAAGTTAGGGTTTGCTCTGCTCAAGACCCCTCCTTGCACTGTTGACCCAAATTAGGGTTTGAGTTTGCATAGGGATGTTTTGACCTAAAATGCCCAAAGTGACTTTCATGCTTCATGTTGGACTCACAAGTTTATCCATACCAAGTTTCAAGCCTTGATTCCAATCTTTGCCCAGTCAATTGGACAGTTGACCTAGAATTCAGTTGTATTGGGGAAAAAGTCAACTGTAGCCAATTGACAGCCAAACCTCATAAAATTTGACCCACATCACCATTATGAACTCATATGAACCATTTGATCAAGTTTGGATCACAATTCCACAAGAAATTTGATCAGATCACCAAAAGGGCAAAATGGTCATTTTTAGGGTTTTGACTGCACAAAGGCAATTTTTGACTGTTTGACCTAACCAATGGAAAACCAAGCTCACACATGGACTCAAGGACTCAATGGCATTGTCTTGACCCATTCAACAAGCTCAAAAGATCTCAAGTGCATAGGATTGACAGATGAATTTTTCAGTCAACTGATCAAAATCTGACTATACACTGAAAAGTCAAACTTTGACTTTTTGGTCAAAATCAAGTGCCAAGATTCAATTTTCATCAAGTCATGTCAAATTATGAAACTTGTTCATCAAGAAACCTAAAATTGCAAATTAGGGTTTAAAATGAAAAAAATTCATAACTTAGAATTTTTCTAAGTTATGAAATTTCCTTATTTTTTCCTAACTTTGTCCCATTTTTTCACAAAGATGCAAATGGATTCAAACAAAACTTGAAACATGAAAGTTGTAGTCCATTGCAAAATCTACAACTTTTATTCACAAAGTTTTCTCAAAGAAAGCTTGTATCTCAAGTTATGAATTTTGGAATAAGGGTACCAAAAACTTTTAACTTAGAGAAAATTTGCCCTATTCTAGGCAGGATTTTGGTCCAACTTCTTGGCCATTTTTCACATGGTTCCACTTGGATTTTCAATTTGCATTACAAAGATGGATTGAAGTACATGTTCCAATCTTTCCAAATTGTCCAAGAACTTCTCAAACACCCTTGTGGTTAGAGAGAATCGAATTCACAAAGTTGGCTAAAACTCACTTTTGTTCATGGCCAAGGCTTGTTCATAACAATTGCATTTTTCAAATCAGTTTGTGTAATGCTAGCTTGCAGGACTCAAGACCAAGTTTACACTCCATAATTTAATGCCTAACCATTGTGTTAAGGTGTTATTTCTTCCCTTTGGGCATTGCACTTAAAATTAACCCTTAATTGGAAAAAGCAAATTTACCATTTTGATAAAGTGATACTTTATGTCAAAACATGATGTTTGAGCATAGGGGGGCCATATCTCTGAAGCCAAATCAAATCTATATTGAAATTTAGCAAGAGCAGATATGCAGCATACATTAGAGGGTACACAGGCCTGCATTCAGAACTTGAACCTCTTTGCTTCAAAAACAAGAAACATTGTAAAACTAAACCAACTTTCATTTCCTGTAAGCATAAGCCAGAACAAACCTTGTACTGATCTTCCATACATCCCAACTGACCTAAAACATGACACAACCACCCCTAATACCTCCTAATACACTAAAACACCATCTTACTGCAAAAACAGGGCACCTGCTGCAGATTGAGGTCCACAACTCAATCCACTCGTGCGCTTTGGCTAAAACTTGTTCAAACACATTCCATACCATCCACTAAAACTATTCCAAGCCTTAAACTCAAGCTGTAACACCCCTAACATCGTTTGCCATTTACACTTTCAAGTTGTGCAGGTGAACTTCTACAGCACGATACAGGTGGTTTCAAAGCAAGCTAGGCATTTGGGAAGCATCCTTGGACTTCAGGCAAGCTTAACAGAAGCTCAAACTCCATTGAAGGTTGCCACATTGCTCTGCTCGAGTCAAGCTGAAACAGGTAATCCATGGACTTCTATCTCTCTATCCAGGCATGATTAAGCTTAGGTTTATGAATGAAACATGTTCTACTCATAGCCCTGAAGCCATACATGTGTTTACTTTTCATTTATATTAAGCATGCTGTGAGAATTTTAACCATGAATATCTGAAAAAAGCTAGGTCAGAAATTGGGGGTGATGAAATTCTCCCTGGTTTCTTAGAGTTAGGTCAAGTTTTTTACATGTTTGGAATCGTGGTTTGATGCTCTACATTGTTTGTGTTATGAGTTTTGGCTAAAAATCAAAGAATCAGGAGTTTGTATTTTGAACAAGGAAGCGCGCGTTTGGACAATGCTGGAGGTTGAAGAAGGTTGGCTTGGGCTGGGCCTGAGTCAGCTTGCTTTTTGCACCCCCTTTTTCCCATTTGTACCCCCCTGGCCCATTATGTGAAATATTTGTTATTTTTGCATTTTTCTTTTTGATTCTGATTTTATATTTTTGATTCAAACATAAAAAACAATAAAAATATTTTTCCACATTTTTTTATATTTATTTGGCATTTATTTACTTTATTAAGCATATGTATGTAAATAAATATAATTCCTTTTCATTTTAAAAACCCTAAAAAATAATACAAAAATATTTATTTTTCAGTTATTATTTTTCATTTACATTTTTGAAAACATTTTCTTGAACATACATTTTTGTAAATATTTAATATTATATTTTTGTACATATTTAGCATATTAAATATATATATATATATAATATATATATATACATATTTTATTAAATATTTAGGGCAAAAATACAAAAATAATACCTTTTATTTTTTATTTAATATTTAACACCAAAAATACTTTTTTCTACAAAATGCTTCTTTTTTATTATTTTTGTATAAATTAATATACCTTGCACATAATCAATAAATAAATACTATTTACTTGAAAATTAGGGTTTTGCCCTAAACAACAAAAAAATCAAAAATATGACTTTTTTTTTATTTTGTTTATACTTCAAACATGAAAAACTTTTTTACATACATAAAAAATCCTTTTTTGCATAATACATTGCATTTTGATATTTATTTAAATTGTATTTATTTAAATGTTAAATATTTGTATATTCGATATGGTTGTAATAATTTAGATTTTATTTCCTTGTCAAATATCCCCCAAATTCAAACTTTTATCCCCATCCCCTTAATCATGTTGTAATAATTTAGGACTTTAAATTCTCGCACATTTAAAAGTTTCCAAATTATGCCATGATAGACTTAGGGCTTGTATGCAAAATCAATCAACAAATAGCTTGACCTAATTCAAGATAAACATGCATGAAAAACAAACACAATGCACACTTACACCCCTAGGGTTACATCCACTTGTTGCCTTCAAAAATGGGCCATGTTTGCATGTCAAGTACTTTGGCAAAACAAAATAAAAAAAACAAAAACAAACAAAATGATCATAGTCCCTCGATGACGCTATCTTGTTGCCTAAACAAAATGATCATAGTCCCTCAAGAAAATTGCCAAAATACTTGACATTATTGCTTTCATGGTCTATACGATGACCCGCGCCCGTCCCGTTTACATCCTAACACAAGGTTGTTCACCAAATACAATGGTGAAACAACACTGTTAAAAGGGTTAAAAACATAAGGAAAGATCTTTGAGTAAAATAGGGTAGACAAAACTCTTAGTTACTTGATCAAACTTGCAAAGAAAACATCCTTGCTACTTTTCAAAAACACACCTCACAACACAACTTCAAAACAACTTTCAAAACATTGAAAACTTTTCAAAAGACAAAAACACCTTTGTATATATTCAAAACGAATCATTACAAAGGTTGCCACAACAATGGCCTCTTTTCAAAAAATCTTTCAAAACCACACACAAAGCACCATTTCAAACAATTGAAAATGCAAAGCAAGTGATCTAAGCAAGTAACTAAGAGCCCATTGATAACCATGGATAGAAAGGGTGCTAATACCTTCCCTTTCTATAATCTACTCCTCGAACCCAAGAAAACATCTCAAAGGTCTTTCCTGTGCTTTTTGACCTTTCCTTAGGATAAAATAAAAAGTCGGTGGAGACTCTTGCTAAACCGAACATTTGCAAACACAAATGCAAAAACCCAAGTCGGTTCTCCCACCGTATCACACATTTGAACTTCAAATTCAGCTAATAAAGATTTTGTTTATTTTGGTTTGCAAATTTAAATTTCCCGAAGTCTTTGAAATCGTTGCATATGCATCCCATTATCATACACATCATTACAGGTACCATTACAGGTTTCTCATCTTCTTCGCTGTTTATTTCAGCAGAAATGTCTTCCGAACAAAGCATTAAAGACATGCAGGCACAAAACGCCCAGTTCCAACAAATGTTTATTAGTCTGGCAAAGGGGCAGGAGGATCTGAAAGCCCTCATTCTGAAAGAGAAGAAGAAAAAGAAGAAGGCTTCTGGTATTCTGAATATGGGCAGAAGGTTTAGAGAATGGTTGAAGCGACAAGTCGACCTGACCTCTTCATCTAAGGAAGGGGAGAACCAAGAAGAAGAGAAGGACCCTAGTCCTGCAGTCTCTGACAATGATATTGATTATAACAATGAGAAATATCCTCCTGCTGAGGATAGATACAAACAGTTGGAAGATCATCTAAGTGCCATGGTAGTTCAGAGGATACATGGATTGGATTTTGAAGAATTGGGTTTGGTGTCGGGAGTGGTCATCCCGCAGAAGTTCAAAGCTCCAGTTTTTTCCAAGTATGATGGGGTGTCCTGCCCAAAACTCCATCTCCATTCTTATGTCAGGAAGATTCAGTCACACACCGCTGATAGAAATTTGTGGGTGCATTTCTTTCAAGATAGTTTGTCAGGGACTCAACTTGAATGGTTCTACCAGCTAGAGGGAGTCAATGTCCGAAACTAGGAAGATTTGGCTGCTGCTTTCTACAAGCAGTATCAGTATAATGCCGACCTTGCTCCTACTCGTACTCAACTCCAGAGTATGTCCATGGGTGCAGGCGAAGGTTTTAAAGATTATGAAAAAATGGAGAAATTTGGATGGGAGAGTTAAACCCCTTTTGTCTGATAGGGAGTTGATTGATATGTTTCTAGGGACACTATCTGGTCCATTTTTAAATCATTTGATCGACAGCTCGTCAGCTGGTTTCACCGAGCTGATTCTAACTGGAGAAAGAGTAAAAGCTGTGATTCGAAGCAGAAAAATACAGAAGGATGCCTCGTCAAGTTCAGTAAAGAAGCCTTTTGCTGGTAAGAAGGAAGCCAGTTCCGTCTATAGCCCAAGGGGACAGAACAAGGCTGAACAACGTCAGACAGTAAGTTCCGTGATGATACCTAGACCTGCAGTTGCTCCATAACGCAACAATCAAAAAAGGGTGGAAGGACCACAATGGCAGTTTACCTACATCAACATGACATTAGCTGAAGTTCTACCTCATCTGCTGAGATCCAACTTGGCAACCTTGAGAGAGGCTCCCAAGAATCTAAATACTACATCTCCCTGATATAATCCAAATGCCCGGTGTGCCTATCATTCTGAGAGTCCTGGCCACGATACAAATGACTTCTGGGCTCTGAGAAACAAAATAAAAGACTTGATTGAAGCCAAGGAAATAGAGTTTGATGCTCCGGAGAAGCCAAATGTCATAACTGCTCCCATGCCTAAACACGACCGTGGAGTTAATGCTATTGATATTGATTTTTTTGTTACCTTTGTTGATTAAGTGTCTACTCCTCTCATGACTGTCAAGAAGAATTTGTTGTTGGCCGGTTTATTTCCGGGTTATGGTGAAGGTTGCCACATGTGTTTGCTTCTACCTTCTGGTTGCTGTTTGCTGAAATTAGGTGTCCAACGCCTGATAGATAGCAAAGAAATTATGTTTGAGAAAACTATGGTTCCTGTTGTTCCAGTTGAAGACATTGCCATTATAACCATTTCCGCCAATCCTTCCAAGGTTTCCTCGAGAAGGCCTGTTAGGATTACATCAGCTCTAAGAATTGCTCCGCTGATAATCACTGTTCCCGGTCCTATCCCGTATGTCTCGGACAAAGTTGTCCCATGGCATTATGGTGCAGATGTGTACTATCATGGCATCAAACAAGATCTGAAAGATGAAGAGGCTGATCCTGATATTGATAACATTGTCAGAACCAGCAAAATCAGTCGAAGTGGAAGGGTCTTCTCTCCTGAGATTTCCCCTAAGACTACTAACAAGCCTATTGTCATTCCATCTGTTGTGCCTACTGGTACATCAACTATTGTTCCTGTTCTTGCTCCAGTTATTACCCCTGTCGGTGAATCATCTGATGCGCGTGGCAAAAAAATTATAGGTGAGCCTTTCCAGACGGAGGCGCCTAAGAAAATTGTTGTGGAAGCCTCTAAGCAAGAAATAGAGGAAATACTGAAAATCATTAAGAAGAGCGACTACAATGTGGTCGAGCAGTTGGGGAAGACCCCATCAAAGATATCCATGTTGTCTTTGCTGTTATGCTCCGAGGCCCATGTGAAGGCTTTGATCGCATTCCTCAAAATTGTGCATGTGCCGCATGAAACTTCAGCTAATCAGTTCAAAGATTGTGTGGCCAGCCTGACTGCTGATAATAGGTTGGGTTTTTTAGATGCGGATTTGACACCAAAGGGAAAGAAGCATAATGATGCTCTGCATTTCTCGATTGAATGTAGGGGCACCACTATGGCTCATGTGCTGGTAGATACTAGATCTTTACTGAATGTTCTGCTGAAGAAGGCGTTGGACCGTTTAGATTGTGAGGGTTTAAATCTAAAGCCTAGTACATTGTGGTAAGGGCTTTTGCCGGATCAAAGAGAATGGTGCACGGGGAGGTGGACATCCCTGTCAAAGTGGGTTCTCAGATTTTTGGGTCCACCTTCTATGTGATGGATATCAGGCCATCATATTCTTGTTTGTTGGGTCGTCCTTAGATCCACGAGGCTGGGGCAGTCCCCTCCACACTCCACCAAATGCTGAAGTATCTGGTAAAAGGAAAGATCGCCACAGTGCGGGGGTAAAGAAGAGTATATGGTGAGTCACCTCAACTCCTTCCGCTATGTAGAGATGGACGGGGAATTCATTGAAACTCCTTGTTAGAATTTTGAAGAGGTCCCTCAGATCTTGGCATCAACTGAAACTACTAGCAACAAATCTCCTTTGAAGATGGCTTCTCTCAAATATGCCAGGGCTGTGGTTGAAGAAGGTGGGTGTTCCAATTGGGGTCAGCTCCCTGATTTCACTCATAAAACTGACAAATTTGGTTTGAGCTTTACTACAGGGGCTCAAAGGGCTGTTAGACGCGCTCGGGCTGGAGGACCTCCCCTACACATCAGCAATCGTGGGATAAACGCCATTGAAGACAGTGAAGAGGACTCGCACATTGACAGCTGGATCTACCTGACTATCAACGGTGGACCGAGTAACTAGACGGCTAGGGACTTCATACCTGTTTCTTTTATTCCGCAGTAATTGACTTGTTTGTTTTAAGATTTGTAATAAACAATTTAAAACTTTACGGCCCTGTGCCTTGCCCGAGGCACATTGTCTTTGCTTGTGAGGGTTATTATTTTTCATTTCATATATCATTAATAAAGCATTGGACGTTTCTTACATACAAATTTTGCACTCTCTGTTTTTCTTTCCTGTTTTCCACTCTATCAAGATAGCTATTCTCTTACACACACTCACGTATCATAATGCAGATCCATATCCACTCTTGATCCCATTGATAACAGCTCTGCTATTGCCAGTTATGACTTCACAAATCCAATCAACCAAGCCGAGGACGAAGGTGAGGATGATTGTGAGGTGCCTGGAGAACTTGCTAGACTACTACAGCAGGAAGAAAGGGCCATACAGCCTCATGAAGAGCCGGTTGAGACAGTGAACTTGGGTACTGAGGAAGACAGAAAAGAGGTTAAAATAGGTGCAAATTTGGAGTTTAGCGTCAAACAGAGGTTGATACAGATGTTGCACGACTATATTGAGATCTTCGTCTGGTACTATGAAGACATGCCTGGTTTGGACACTGATATTGTGGTACATAACCTACCGACTAAAGAAGACTGTGCTCCGGTTAAGCAGAAGGTCCGCCGTATGCGTCCTGAAATGTCAGAGAAAATCAAGGCAGAGGTCATGAAACAGTTCGATACAGGATTCTTAGTTGGCACTTCGTATCCACAGTGGGTTGCTAACGTTGTTCCGGTACCTAAAAGGACGGTAAGGTACGGATGCATGTTGATTACAGATATCTGAACAGGGAAAGCCCCAAGGACGACTTCCTAATTCCTTATATTGACGTTCTGGTCGACAACACCGCGCAACATAAAATCTCCTCCTTCATGGATGGCTTCTCCGGCTACAACCAGATCAAGATGGCTCCTGAAGACATGGAGAAAACAAAATTCGTTACATAGTGGGGCACCTTCTGCTACAAGGTGGTGCCTTTTGGTTGAAAAATGCTGGGGAAACTTATCAGCGCGCCATGGTTGCTTTGTTCCATGATATGATCCACCACGAGATCAAAGTTTATGTTGATGATATGATAGTCAGGTCTCAGATTGAGGAAGAGCACCTTGATCATCTCCAAAAATTGTTTGACAGGTTGAAGACGTACAAGTTGAGGTTGAATCCGAACAAGTGCACCTTCGGGGTAAGGTCCGGTAAGCTCCTGGGTTTCATCGTCAGTGACAAGGGTATTCAGGTAGGCCCTGCAAAGGTAAAAGTTATACAAGAAATGTCGGTCCCCTACACAGAGAAGGAAGTTAGAGGTTTCTTGGGACGTCTGAATTACATCGCCAGGTTCATTTCACATCTGACTGCTACTTGTGAGCCAATCTTCAAGCTTTTGAAGAAATATCAAGTGGTAAAATTGAATGATGAATGCCAGACCGCTTTCAAAATAATCAAGGAATACCTTCAAGAATCGCCAATTCTGATGCCTCCAATTGAAGTAAGACCTTTGATATTATACTTGATAGTGCTAGAAAATTCAATGGGGTGTGTGCTGGGGAAGCATGACGAGTTTGGCCAAAAAGAGCGCGCCATTTACTACCTTAGCAAAAAGTTTACCGACTGTGAGACCCAATACTCATTGCTCGAGAAAACTTGCTGCACTTTGGCATGGGCTGCTCGTCGGCTGAGACAGTATATGCTGACTCACACTACCTTGTTGATATCAAAGATGGATCCGATCAAGTATATTTTCGAGAAGCCCGCTCTCTCCGGAAGGATAGCAAGGTGGAAAATGATCTTAACTGAGTACGACATACAATATACAACCCAAAAAGCTATAAAGGGGAGTGTATTGGCTGATCATTTGGCTCATCAGGCCGTGGATGACTACCAGTCTATGAATTTTGAGTTCCCGGATGAGAATATCATGTTAGTGACTGACTACGAAGAACCTGGACCGAATGAAGGACCTGAGGAGGGATCCCGATGGTCTATGTATTTTGATGGAGCCTCAAACGCACTGGGTAACGACATTGGCGCTGTAATCATATCTCCAGAGGGCTGTCATACTCTGTTCACCGCCCGATTATGTTTCAACTGTACCAATAACATGACGGAGTATGAAGCAGGTATCATGGGTCTTAGGGCTGCTATCGACCTAAGGATCAAGTTCTTGAGTGTATTCGGGGATTCGCTCTAGTGATAAGTCAGATCAAAGGTGAGTGGGATACGAAGCACCCGAATCTCATTCCTTACAAAGAGTATGTACTGATATTGCTCCCACACTTTGAGGAGGTAACCTTCGAACATTTCCCACGAGAGGAGAACCATTTAACGGATGCGCTAGCTACCATGTCTTTATGTTCAAGGTTATGTTGGACAATGAAGCTCCCCAGATTACCATTGAGAGGTTGGATGAACCAACACACTGCTGTGAAATCGATACCGAATAAGTGGCAGACAAACCCTGGTTTCACGAAGTCAAAAGGTATCTCGAGGCTCAGGAGTATCCCGAAGGGGCATCTGTCAATGATAAGAAGTTTCTGAGAAGGTTCGCTGCAAAGTTCTTCCTCAGTAATGGAATCCTCTATAAACGCAACCATGACTCCACATTACTACGGTGTGTAGACAAGAGCGAAGCAGAGAGGATCATGACTGATCTACATGAAGGCACCTTTAGAACTCATTCCAGTGGACATACCATGGCTAAGAAGATCCTACGGGCAGGATATTACTGGTCCACTATGGAAGCCAATTGCTATCAACACTCTCGAACCTGTCATAAATGCCAAGTCTATGCTGATAAGGTGCATGTACCTCTGTTTCCCCTGAATGTTTTGACGGCTCTTGGCCTTTTTCAATGTGGGGTATTGATATGATCAGCGAAATCATACCTACTGCGTCAAACGGGCATTGATTCATTCTGGTAGCCATTGATTACTTTACAAAGTGGGTTGAGGTAGCTTCCTTTGCTACAGTAACCAAGAACGTCGTGGCGCGGTTCATCCGACACAATCTGATCTGTCAATATGGTGTACGAAAGAGAATTATTACTAACAATGGTACAAATATCAACAACACAATGATCACCGAGCTCTGCAAACAGTTCAAGATACAACACCGTAATTCATCTCCTTACCGACCGAAGATGAATGGCGCTGTTGAAGCAGCTAACAAGAACATCAAGAAGATTGTACAAAAGATGACGGTGACATAGAAAGACTGGCATGAGATGTTACCGTTCGCTCTTCATGGGTACCGTACCTCAGCACACACGTTGACAAGGACAACACCCTACTCTCTGGTATATGGCATGGAGGCAGTCCTACCCATAGAAGTCCAGATACCTTCTCTCAGGATTATGAAGGATGCGTGTTTGAACGAAGACGACTGGATCCAAACCCGGCTTGATTAGTTAAATCTAATCGATGAAAAGAGGCTTACTGCTATCTGTCATGGTCATATGTATCAAAAGAGAATGGTCAAGGCTTTTAACAAGAAAGTCAGGCGTCAAGAATATCAAGTCGGGGATCTGGTGATCAAACGCATCATACTGTAACAAGGTGATCCCAGGGGAAAATGGACCCCCATGTATGAAGGGCCATTTGTGGTTAAGAACATTTTCTCGGGAGGAGCCATGATTCTAACCAACATGGATGGTGACGACCTTCCTCACCCCTTCAATGCAGACATAGTGAAAAGATACTACGCATGATCAAAGACCCGCTGGGTTGACTGGCCTAGGAAAAAATAAGGGCTTCTCGGCGAACCAAAAGAGTTCGGGAAAAAGTAAGGGATGAAAATGAAAAAAAATCTGTACACCCGGCAAGTCGAAAACACGAAAGGGGGGCTTGGGAAAAAAAGGGTATCCCGGTGGATTGAAAACTCGAAAGGGAAATCCAGGCAAAAATTAGGGATTGAAGCGTACCACTATGTCTCATTGGATCATATTGCAACCAGACTTCGGTATCGATTATCAAGCTCAGACGATGCCAACCAATCTGATCAACCTTCGGCCAAGTAGCAAAATGATGAGACGCTTGAAGATATAAAGGCAATAGCAGGGTTGGAACCCAATGGGGTTATTTCACATAACTGTTTTTCTTTACACAAATTGTAATTTCTATCTTTCGGCAGCGTTCTCTTACTAGAACGTCAGCCTCTTTGTACAAAACGCCTATTATAGGCCAACTTCAAAATCAATACAAGTCATTTTCACAAAACTTCAATTTGTTTTTTCTTTTTTCTGTTTTGTTTTTCAAGAACGTCCAATGATTTATTTTTGATATATGCATTTGAAAATGGTTGCTGCTCATAAATATTTACATAAGAAACAAAAGGCAATTACTCGTAATTCCAGAAACAGGGAAAAACAAGAAGTACCAAATCCGACGGTTCCTCTGCCCAGCAGGTATCAGGATAGAGTCAGCTTGAGAATGTAATTGTTGGTACATACACTCCCCACAGAGTAAAAGTACCCAAAAGGCATTGATGTCAGCTTTCCCGAAACAGGACATAACTATCCATAGCCGAGGTTCATAATCACAAGCAAGTCAGTAAATTTCATCCCCCGAGCGGAGTTTATTTCTCCAACAGAGCTCATCACTTCCAGCAACGGAATTTCATCCCCAGCTAAATTTGTTCCTTCAGATCGGCAGGTCTACCAACAGAGTATCTCTTCCCCAAAAGTCTGGTCCCCGCAGAGTTATTCTCCAGCATCTCTTCCCGGCAGAATATTTGCAAACCTCCAGCAATTGTCAGGGATTTATTTTCCCAGACGCAAGCATACGTCGACAGCATTTCATGAACATACATCATGACATACACATACATGTCACATACAACATAATCTCATTTATTTTGAGAACATCATCTCACCCTGCATTTCATGCATCACATACAACTAACCCTGATATCTTTTCAGGAAAAGACAATTAGCTTCAACAAATCCAACAGTTATACAGATCACATCTACAGACAACTAATGGAAACTCAGTTCCCAAAATCAAACGGGTCAACTAATCTACATTATCATATCAAAGTAACCTTACCCTGGTTCCTCCTGAAGTTTTACACGAACTTATCTCAAGGTAACCTTACCCTGGTTCCTCCTGAAGTTTTACACAAACTTATCTCAAGGTAACCTTACCCCGGTTCCTCCTGAAGTTTTACACGAACTTATCTCAAGGTAACCGTACCCCGGTTCCTCTTGAAGTTTTACACAAACTTATAACCTTAACCCGGTTCCTCTTGAAGTTTTACACAAACTTATAACCTTACCCCGGTTCCTCCTGAAGTTTTACACAAACTTATCACAAAGTAACCTTACACCGGTTCATCCTGAAGTTTTACACAAACTTATAACCTTACCCCAGTTCATCCTGAAGTTTTACACAAACTTATAACCTTATCCCGGTTCCTCCTGAAGTTTTACACAAACTTATAACCTTACCCAGGTTCACCCTGAAGTTTTACGCAAACTTATCACAAAGTAACCTTACCCCAGTTCCTTCTTGAAGTTCTACACGAACTTATAAAAAAGAAACCTTACCCAGGTTCCTTCTCGGTTCAGATGCAATTTTACCCAAACTCCTCACCAAACAACCTTACCCAGGTTCTTTCTTACAACCCTACTATCCAGGCTTTCATATCAAAGTAACCCTACTACCCAGGTTCCTTCTCACAACCCTACTATCTAGGCTTTCATATCGAAGTAACCTTACTATCCAGGTTCCTTCTCCCTTATCTCCAGATAGCAGTCCACAACACTATAATATCGGGACCTAATCAAACACGATTGGTTTCACATTTCCCCAGTAAGTCGTGGTGCAACTTGTACACTAATCAGATACGCAGTTCACCTCCAGAGTTAATTCCCCAATAGAGTAACGAACAATTGAAGCTCCTAAAATTCTATATCTCCCAAGACAAATACTAACATTCCTCAGCAGATTCCTCCTCAAAAATAGTAACAGGGACTCTCATCAAAGGAATATCTCAGGAAATCCACATTCTCTAGATGGCATCCTTAAGCCCATCTCCGACAATTCTCCGTCGCATCCAGGATGGCATATTTAAGCCCATCTCTGACAATCTTCTATCACCGACCTCCAAATGGCATCTGTAAGCCCATTCCCGATGTCACAAGTCAAGTGCCACTACATGCGAGTGCAAATTTCTGGGCACTTTAGTGTTCAATCATCTTCCACCTTCAGATCACGAAAGGCAGACATCCAATCTACATCCTCGGGTTTAAGAAGATTGAACAGGGGCAGTTGTTGTACCCCAAAATTTTCCCTCTCATTTTACTCAATACATGTCCATTGAGATCTTCAATTTGCTCAAAGTTGCCCAAGAGTTGACCAGACAAGCTCTCTCCTAAGGCAGTGCACCTGAAAATTAGGGTTTCTATTTTCATCAAGATGGTTGAACCAAAAAGGCCTAAAATGCTTTCCAAGGTCCTAATATGTTCCCAAGACCCTACATGTCAAATTTCAAGCCTTGCACAAGAAGTTTGCTCAGTCAACTGCTCAGATGCTTGAGAATCGACTATATTAGGTCAAAAGTCAACTGTGGCCCACATACATTCAAACTTCAATATTTTTGGTCAATATCATAATTTTGAAGTGTTATCCATCATTTAATCAAGGGTTGATCATGATTCCTCAAGGATGCTCCAAATTCATCAAAACCCAAAAGTTGCTAAATTAGGGTTTCTTAGTAAAAGTCAACCCAACTTTGACCAAGCATAACTTCTTCATACTTTATCAGAAATTTTCCATCCAAATATCATTTTGAAGAGGATACAATTCCCTACAACTCATCTTCAGCTCACAAGTTCAAAATATTCACCCACAAAAGGATATGAATTTCTACATTATGGGTCATTTTGAAAAGTCAACAAAAATACCTTCTGGGTCAAAGCTTCATACATGAATATGGAAGATCCAATTAAGATGAAAAAAAAAGGGTTGTTTAGGTTACACCCTAAGCTTTCTAAAAAGTCCAAGAACACCTCTCTAGGGTCAAAATTGAGATAGTTGTGCATTGTCAAAGTTGGCAATTTTTGGAAAATTGTCAAAAGTCAACATTGATCAAATTTGCATTTTTTCCAAAGGGGCCCATGTTTTATTGCTTGAAACATGTTTCTAATAGGACCCACGACCCCTGAGCTTTTCCACCTAGTATTTTATTATTTTTATCATTTATTTTGATTTTTTATTCATTTAAATCAAAATAAATCAAATTAAATGGTAAAATAATGAAAACAAATCAAATCTTGAGATTTTTGTGTACATTTGAGGTCCATATACAGCTAGCATGATGATCAATTCGTGCAAGGCTCGTTAGGGTTGGAAAAGATTTGATTGAAGCTTGTTTTAGAAAGATATCATACATGAAGCAAATCAAATCCAATTTTCATAATTCTCAAAGATATGATACAATTTTGTTGACCTAATTCAGTCTACTATAAGTGCATAACAATTGCAGATCAAAAACGCAAGGATTGGAGGCGTGAAACATCAAGAAAGAAACCAAAATTTTGCAAGAAAAGTGTGAGACCTATCTTCTTCCACAGGCCAATTCAAAGCATTCTGAAGGTCAAAACATATTCCTGGACGTTCATTGGGGCGATAGCAAACATTATCAAGGCCTGAAGCATCAAGAAACGAGTGCTGGCAACATCACGGTTTGCACTAAGAACTCAAATTCGATTTCTATGATTTACGCATTATAAATGTATTTTACCCATATATTTGTGTTCATCATCATGTTTGCAATGTTTCTGGATAGTTTGATTTAAGTTACAGTGCAGGAACAAGCTTTTGCCATTGCTAGGGTTTCATGCTCCAATTTGGGGTTTTGTGACTTAAGCAAAATTAGGCCTAATGATGGATACCATGGTGGTCAGGGCTTCACACCCAGTTGATCCATGGTCTCCATTAGAATTTATATCGCGTGTATGTGATTTTTGAATGTAACAGGGTTATACCTACAAACAAATGTCTGTAGGTAAAAGTTACAGGCCTAAGGTGACGGAGAAAGGGAAGAAGACAATGCGTGTCAGCTAACCATTCACCCATTTGAATTTCATGCGTTTGGAATCAGCTTCTTTTATTTTCTTTATATTATGTTTTGTTTTTTTATTATGTTAACAAGTTAACAACGCAGCTTAGTTGGCAAGGCATCGTTGGTAGGGAGTACAAGGACCTGGGTTTGATCCCAGGTCCTAACAAAATGTATTTTCTTGTTTTACCTTTGCAGATCCAATACAATACTCCCTCACACGCCTTCCATACACCCTTAACGCATGTCCATTAGATGTCCAGCTAGCCAGATCTAACGTCTCTCCCTTGAAGGTCTATGGTGCTCCTCAAGTCAACGCTAGCACAAGATCTAAAAGTTGACCGGGCTTGATGTTTAATGGGCCAAAGAATTTCAATTCCACACCCCCCAGAATTGCTAACAGCAGGCCCATTTGGTTATTTTTACTATTTTTCTTTAATTTCTTTTCTTTAATTATTTTGTTTTTTAATCATTACAAAAATTATTTTATTAAATTAAAAAATAAAAAATCACAAAAAGATTTATTTTCTTAATAAATATTTTTTTTGAATTAATTAGTTTAATTAATTTAGGGTAATTTAATCTTTTTTATATAATTAAAAAATGATTAGAATCAGGATTTTAGTGGTACATAATTTAATTAATTTTCTTTAAAAAAATACATCAAAAATCATTTTTTTCTCATAAATATTTATTTCTTTAGTTAATTAGGTTAATTAGTAAATTAGGTTAATTTGATTTCTTTCATAATTTAAAAACAATTATAAATTCGGTTTAATTAATTTCCAATTAAATATTTTCTTAAATAAAATTCAAAAGTCTTCTTCTCTCGAATTAGGATTTTAGATTATTTCAATCGTTCTCGCATTTAATTTTCTGCGCGCTTGTTAATTATTTGTCCATTATTTTGTAACTGTTCAGGGTTTGTAATAGTTAAATTAGGGTTTTATTTCTTGCTTTAAATCCCCGATTTTTGGTTATGTAATTAATCCCTCTCCCCGAAGCCTTGTAATAGCTAGGTTTTATTTCCTTGCACTTTTAATTTCCGCAATCTTTAACTGTCTAGATGTATAGCTAACAGGATTGTATGGCAAGAATGTCTGAAATTTAAAACGGTAGATCACCTAATGTGCAGAGACTAAATAACTGAAAAAATTCACATGCACATGTTCACTCCTAGGTTTTTCCTCGCTACGGTTGCCTTCGGTAAATAGTCATTAAGCATAGGAAGTTTTAGTGGTTGCCCTCCAGTCTAAAGAGATCAAATTGTCCCATTCGAATGTTGCCTTAGAAATGTTGCCTCAGAAAGATCTTAAGACTCTAGGGTTACTACTAAAGTTTTCTAACTATTGCTTTGGTGATTGTACTCATCCCTTTCGAATTTGCCTTATAACTCCAACAATGGTGCTACCTACTCCTTAATAGTAGGATAGCGATGTATAAAGAAAATAGAACGAACAATCTTTTTTCGAGTAGGTAGAATCTTGAGTACTTGCTCAATAAAAACTTTTCACACAAACACCTTTCAAAACAAATTTTCAAAAAAACTTTGTCACACTCTTGAGGACTGATACAAGGGTTATCACGAAGTAAAACATTTTCAAGACAAGCACATACAAGCAATTTGAAAAATGAGAAAGTACCCAAGAGCCCATGGAAAACCATGGTTAGGAAGGGTGCTAACACCTTCCCTTTCTATAATCTACTCCCCGTACTCAGAATATCTCGAAAAAAGGTTTTTTCTATTCTTTTTCCTTTTCCATGATTGGATGAAATAAAAGTCGGTGGTGACTCTTGCTTATCGCGACATTTTGCAAACAAAAATCGCAAAATGCAAACCAGTATTAAACAGTCGGTTCTGCCACCGTATCACAATAATTAACAACCATTTTCTGGATGATCTTCTTGATGATTTTATTAGCAGCTTCAACAGCCCCATTCATCTTTGGCCTGTAAGGAGATGAATTATGATGGACAATCTTGAATTCTTCACAAAGTTCTGTCATCATCTTATTATTCCAATTCGAGCCCTTGTCAGTGATAATCCTGCTTGGCACACCATACCGACATATAAGATTGTTTTTGATAAAGCATACTACCACTTGCTTAGTAACATTAGCATATGAAGCTACTTCCACCCTTTTGGTGAAGTAGTCAATTGCCACCAAGACAAAATGATGTCCATTCGACGCCTTTGGTTCAATCATTCCAATCATGTCAACTCCACATAGAGAAAGGCCACGGGAAAGAAATAGTTAAGAAGTGTCGAAGGCACATGAATTTTGTCAGCGTAAATCTGGAATTTATGGCACTTCTTTGCAAATTTGTAACAGTCAAATTCCATTATCAACCAATAGTAACCTTCCCTAAACATCTTCTTTTCCATCAAATGTCCATTGGCATGGGTACCAAAGGAACCTTCATGTATTTCATGCATCAACATGTCTGCTTCGTGTCTATCCACGCATCTGAGCAAGACCATATCATAATTCCTCTTGTACAACACATCCTCATTGAGGAAGAAGCTACCTACCAACCTTCTCAATGTATTTATATCTTTATTTGATGCTGTGATACGGTGGGAGAACTGACTTGAGGTTTTGCGTTTGTTTTCGCAAATGTTTCGGTTGAGCAAGAGTCGCCACCGACTTTTTATTTTATCCTAAGGAAAGGTTAAAAAGCACAGCAAAAACCTTTGAGATGTTTTCTTGGGTTCGGGGAGTAGATTATAGAAAGGGAAGGTATTAACACCCTTTCTATCCATGGTTATCCATGGGCTCTTAGTTACTTGCTTAGATCATTTGCCTTGCATTTTCAATTGTTTGAAATGGTGCTTTGTGTGTGTGGTTTTGAAAATGTTTTGAAAAAGATGCCTTGTCTAGGCAACCCTTGTAACAATTCTTTACTCGAATGTTTTTCAAAAGGTGTTTGTCTTTTTGAAAAGATGTTTCAAGGTTTTGAAAGTTGTTTGGAAAGTTTGTGTTTGTGAAGTGTGGTTTTAAAAAATAGATAAGTGTTTTTGTTTTGCAAGTTGGCAAGTAACCAAGAGTCGTCTACTCCTAAATTTACTCAAAGATCTATGCTATGTTTTAACCCTTTTAACAATTTTGTTCCACCATTGGATTTGGTGGACAATCTTGTGTTAGGATGTGAACGGGACGGGCGCGGGTCATCGTTTAGACCATGATTGCAATGGTGCCAAGTATCTTTGGCAACTTTTCCTTTAAGGGACTTGATCATGTTTAGGCAACTTTCGAAAGCGTCATCGAGGGACTATGATCATTTGAATTGTTTTGTTTTTGCCAAAGAAACTCAACATGCAACATGGCCCATTATTGAAGGCAACAAGTGGAATAACCCTAAGGGGTGAAAGTGTGATTAGTGCTTGTTCATTTTCATGCTTGTTTATCTTGAATTTAGGTCAATCTATTGGTTGTTTTTGATTTGCATACAAAACCCTAATTCTATCATGGCATATTTAGAAAGCTTTTAAAGTGCGGAATTTTAAAGGTCCTAAGTTATTACAACACAAATATGGGATGGGGGGGTACAAATGTTCAAATGGGGATATTTTAGCAAGAAATTAAAATCTAACTATTACATCCAAATTGAATTATACAAATTAATTAATTGCACAATACTTAAATAAAATAAAATAAATATGCAAGATGCAAAGATGATTTTTATGTGTATGCAAAAAGTATTTTTTATGTGTTAAATAAACAAAAATAAAATGAATTAATTTTTGGTATTTTTATGTTTTTTAGGGTAAAACCCTAATTTTATAAATAAAAGGTATTTATTATACAATATATGCAATATTTATTAATTATGTACAAAAAATAAATAAAAAGGAAGTATATTGTCAAAAAGTGATTTTTTTTAAAGTTAAATATTAATAAAAATAAAAATGTATTATTTTTGTGTTTTTATTCTAAATATCCTAATAAATATGTGCAAATTTATATTATATGTTAAATATATTAAATATGTACAAAATAGTATATTTAATATTTACAAAAAAAAGTATATTTTTTATAAAAATGTTTTCAAGAGATAACATAAAATAAAAATCAGAAATAAAATGTGATTGTATTATTTTTAGTTTTTTTAAATAAAAGTATTTTTATGTTTATTTATGTACAAAACTAAATGAAACCAAATAAATATCAAATAAAATGCAAAAAATGTGAGAACAATAATTTTAATACTTTTTCATGCTTAAATAAAAATATAGAACCAAAATCAAAAGGAAAAAATTAAAAATGATAAATAAAACTCAAAATGGGCCAGGGGGTGCATGTGAAATGCAGTGGTGTGAAAAGGAAAAGCAATCTCAGGCCCAGCCCATGAGAGGTTGTCTTCAACCTCCAGACAATTCAAACAACAAAAACGCGCGTTTTGCCTTATCCCTGCCATCTCCTGATTCCTTGATTTTCAGCACAAACTCATAACCTGAAAAATGTCAAGCATCAAACCACGAATCCATACATATAAAAAACTTAAATTAACTCTCAGAAATGAGAGAGAATTTCTCCATCCCTAATTCTTAACCTAAGTTTTTGTCAATGTTCAGGTCTTAAATTCTCTCAGCATATGCAATATAAATGGAAAGTGAGGATATGTATAGCTTCAGGGCCATGAGTAGAACATTTTTCATTCATAAACTTAAAGCTAACTCTTCCTAGATTGAGAGATAGAAGTCCATGAACTTACCTGTTCAGCTTGGATCGTGTCTGGTACAGCTTGCTTGAAGTCCAGGGATGCTATTCCAACCTTTAGCTTGCTTTGAAACCAAGTGAATCAAGCTATGGCAATCAACCTGCAAAACAGAAAAAGTGAAAATGGTGAAGTTGGTTAGAGGTGTTACAGGTCGTGTCCAATGCTTGGGATAGCTTGTATATGTGGTATGGAGTGTGTATGAACTGGTTTTAGCAAAAATGCACGAGTGGATTGAGTTATGGAAGTCCAACTGCAGAGGTGACTCTGTTTTCTGCAGTAGGATGGTGTTTTGAGGTTTGATGAGGTTTGGAAGGTGTTTTGGTCGTGCCTTAGCTCAGTTATGTTATTTGGGATGTGTCTAACAAGTTTGTCTAAGCTAGTTCTTGCAGCAATGAGAGTTGGATATCAATATGCCAAGTTTCTTCTAACTTAAGCAAAAAATGACAAGTTGGTTTCTAGACTTATGCAGGCCCCTCAAGTATGCTGCCTCAATCCCTCTTGATCAGTGTGTTATGTCCCTGAACTTGTGCCAAAGATATTTTCCTTGTACTTCTTGATTTGCAAATTTGACATAAAGCCATACTTTTCAAAAATGGATAAAGTGCTTTTTCCATATTAAGGTTAATCTTTTGTGTAATGGCTTAATGGACAAGATAATGCTAGGACACAAAGGTTTTGCATTAAATTATTGAGTAAGAAAAGGATTAGAGGCCTGTAACTAGCTTGCTCATGCTGATTTGAAAAATTGCACAAGTTATGAACATGGAAATGGCTCATGAACAAAGTGAGTTTTGCCCATATTGTCAAATTAGATTCTCCCTAACCACAAGGTTGTTTGATGAGTTCTTGGACATTTTGGAAAGCTTGGAATGTATACTAAAATCCATCTTTGTAATGAAAATTGAAATTCCAAGTGGAAGCATGTGAAAAGTGGCCATGAAGTTAGGCAAAAATTCTGCCTAAAATAGGTCAAAAATTTTCTAAGTTAAGAATGTTTTGCACCCCTATTCCAAAAATCATAACTTGAGCTACAAGCTTCTTTTGAGGAAACTTTGTGAATAAAAGTTGTAGATTTTCCAATGGACTATAACTTTCATGTTTTGAGTTTTTCTTGAATCCAAATGCATCTTGATGAAAAGATGAGACAAAGTTAGGAAAAAATTAGGGATTTTCATAACTTAGAAAATTTCTAAGTTATGAAAATTCTTCATTTTAAACCCTAATTTGCAATTTTTGATTTCTTGATGAACAAGTTTCATATTTTGACATGTTTTTATGAAAAATGAATCTTGACACTTGATTTTGACCAAAAAGTCAAAGTTTGACTTTTCAGTATACAGTCAAAAATTGATCAATTGACTGGAAAATTCATTTGTCAATCTTGTGCATTTGGGATCTTTTGAACTTGTTGAACATGTCAAGACAATTCCAAGGGGTCTTTGAGTCCATATGTGAGCTTGGTTTGCCATTGGATAGGTCAAACAGTCAAAAAATTGCCTTTGTGCAATCAAAACCCTAAAAATTACCATTTTGCCCTTTTGGTGATCTGATCAAATTTCTTGTGGAATTATGATCCAAACTTGACCAAATGGTTCATATGAGTTCATAATATTGATGTGGGTCAAATTTCATGAGGTTTGACTGTCAATTGACCACAGTTGACTTTTTCCCCAATATAGTTGATTTCTAGGTCAACTGTCCAATTGACTGGGCAAAGATTGGAATCAAGGCTTGAAACTTGGTATGGGTAAACTTGAGAGTCCAATATGAAGCATGAAAGTCATTTTGGGCACTTTAGGTCAAAACATCTTTGTGCAAACTCAAACCCTAATTTGGGTCAACAGTGCAAGGAGGAGTCTTGAGCAGAGCAAACCCTAACTGAATCTTGAGCTCCAAGGGTCTTGTGATGAGAAAATGTTGATGAAATGAGAGGGAAAATTTTGGGGTACAACAGTTTCCCCTGTTCAATCTTCTTGCACCTGAAGAGTTAGATTGGCAGGTTTGCCTTTCGCGTCTCGAAGGTAAAAGGAGATTGTACACTAGAGTGCCCTTAAATTTGCACTCGTCAGAATGGTGGATGCAGGAATGGGCTTAGAGATGCCATTTGGAGATGGGCTTAAAGATGCCATCTAGAGGGGTGATTGAATCTTGTCAGGGATGGGCTTAAAGATGCCATCTGGAATGAGTATCAGAAAGGTGTCCATGTTTTGGAACATCTCTGAACTGGGGGTTTTGAATATGCAATGGATTGATATCCGCGTTTGGAGAATCCATAAACTATTTTCAAAAGTTGAGTCTAAACAAGCGATAGATTAACATCCATTGTTGGGAGGAATCTGTAAACTGTTTTCAGAAGTTGAAGAAGAATCTGAACAAGTGATAGGTTAACATCCGTTACTAGAGAACCTGTGAACTGTTTTCAGAAGTCTTGAAGTTGAATAAGCAATAGAGCAGCATCCGTTGTTGGGAAGCGTCTGTAAACTGTTTTCAGAAGTTGAAGAAGAATCTGAACAAGTGATAGGTTAACATCCGTTACTGGAGAACCCGTGAACTGTTTTCAGAAGTCTTGAAGTTGAATAAACGATAGAGCAGCATCCGTTGTTGGGAAGCGTCCGTAAACTGTTTTCAAAAGTTGAGAAAAATCTGAACAAGTGATAGGTTAACATATGTTACTGGAGAACCCGTGAACTGTTTTCAGAAATCTTGAAGTTGAATAAGCAATAGAGCAGCATCCGTTGTTGGGAAGCATCCGTAAACTGTTTTCAAAAGTTGAGAAGAATCTGAACAAGTGATAGGTTAACATCTGTTACTGGAGAACCCGTGAACTGTTTTCAGAAATCTTGAAGTTGAATAAGCAATAGAGCAGCATCCGTTGTTGGGAAGCGTCTGTAAACTGTTTTCAAAAGTTGAGAAGAATCTGAACAAGTGATAGGTTAACATCCGTTACTGGAGAACCTGTAAATTGTTTTCAGAAATCTTGAAGTTGAATAAGCAATAGAGCAGCATCCGTTGTTGGGAAGCGTCCGTAAACTGTTTTCAAAAGTTGAAGAAGAAACCGGTGTAGGGTTTCCTGATGATGAGTCCGTGTAAAACTGCATCTTGAATAATCGTTAATGATAGCCTTTCATTCTTATCCTGAAAATGACAAAATGTTAGCTAAACACAAAACTATGTTGCATGAAATGTATGATGCAATATGTGCTGTATCAATGTTTATGATATGAATGTAAATGCATGCGCATGTAAGCTGAAGAGTTGTCTTGCTGAGGATAAATAAATCCTGGATGGCTGGAGACAAAAGAATCTTGGTTTCTGCCCGAGAAAAATAATTCCTGACTGTTGCCGGGGAGGGCAAGAATCTTTGATTGCTGAAGAGGAGACATCTCTGTGGACTACTTCTGGAGAAATAGGAGTTTGGGTTGTATACCAATCTTCTGGGGATTCTTGTCTTGAGGAGATCTTCACTGGGGAATATCTGATTATGCCGTGAGGAACTGAGAATGAGTCTTCACTTTTCTTGGGGAAATGCAAAATCTTCAATTGTTGAGTGATCCTAGAACAACTGCTGGGGAACAGGCATTCCTTGGTGACTTGCGGGAAATGAGAATTTCTGAAGATCTCTACTGGGGAGTTCAGAACTTAATAGACTCATGCCGGAGAGGTAAGACTGAGAATCTTCAATCTGATGGGAAGTATCTCTGTGGGGAGAAGGTTCACTAGCCTGGTTCAGCTGGGGATTGATGGCTGGAAATCTTAGCTCCGCTGGGGATTGGATTTTCAGATTTTTTAGGCTCCACTGGGGATTCTGAAACTTAACTCTGAGGGGGAATTGAGTTTTAGAAGGTTCCATGGCTGGGGAAATCAGTGTTGGGAAAACCTTCTCTGTTGGGGATCCTGAAGTCTAATTCTGTTTAAGGAATTAAGTTTTGACTGAGTAATTTGGATTTCAAATCTACTGGTGATTTCTCCTGAAAGGGCATCAAGATATCTATCCGTACGTTTAACCTATCAGTAATCAACTTTCTCGATTCATAAGGAAATGACTATGTTCAAATGCATATGCCTATTTAACAAAACATTGGACGTTTCTTAAATAAAACATAAGTGCAAAAGAAAAGAGAAAAGGAAGACAACGCAAATTTCTGTATTTGGAAAAGTATTTGTATTAACTTTCTATGAATATATTTGTACAAAGGAGACAGTCATCCTAGTAAGAGGATGCCGTCGTAAAAATTGAAAAATTTATACAAAAGAAAGATGGCTATGTGAAACAATTCCACGGGATTCCATTCTGCTATAGCCTTCACAACTCTGAATATCTGTCCATTCAATGCTTCGTCTGCCGATGACTGGATTGATTAGAAGCTTGGAGCTGGTTGATGAAGAGATTGTCCTTAAGGTGATCCGACGAGACATAGTCATACGCTTTAATTCCCTAACTTTTTCCTGAATCGCCCTTTCGGGTTTTCGATCCACCGGGAAACCCCTTTTTGCCCAAGTCGCCCTTTCGGGTTTTCAACTTGTCGGGTGTACAGATTTTTTTTGTTTTATCCCTAATTTTTGCCTGGATCGCCCTTTCGGGTTTTCGGTCCACCGGGATGCCCATTTTTGCCCAAGCCGCACTTTCGGGTTTTCGACTTGTCGGGTTATTTTATGCGTAGTATCTTTTGACTATGTCTGCATTCGCAGGGTGCGGCAAATCGTCGCTGTCCATGGTGGTCAGAATCATTGCACCACCAGAAAATATGCTTTTGATCACAAATGGTCCTTCGTATGTAGGAGTCCATTTGCCCCTGGGATCACTTTGCGGCAGGATAATCCGCTTGATTACGAGATCTCTGACTTGATATACTTGACGTATGACTTTCTTGTTGAAGGCTTTGATCATCCGTTTCTGATACGTCTGACCATGGCACACAGCAGCGAGTTGCTTCTCGTCGATCAAATTGAGTTGGTCTAGTCGGGTCTGAATCCAATCATCTTCACTCAAACCAGAGTCCTTCATAATCCTTAAAGAGGGAATCTGAACTTCCATGGGCAAGACAGCTTCCATGCCATATACCAAAGAAAATGGGGTTGCCCCGGTTGAAGTACGTGCCGTCGTACGGTATCCATGCAGAGCAAACGGTAACATCTCATGCCAGTCCTTGTAAGTGACTGTCATTTTCTGAATGATCTTCTTAATGTTTTTGTTCGCAGCTTCAACAGCCTCGTTCATCTTCGGCCGATAAGGAGATGAATTGTGATGATAAATCTTGAACTGTTCGCACAATGCGGTGATCATAGTATTATTCAGATTTGTACCGTTGTCTGTGATGATCCTGTCTGGAACACCATACCGGCATATAAGGTTTTGCTTGATGAAGCGGGCAACCACATTTTTAGTGACAGAGGCGAAAGAAGCTGCTTCGACCCATTTGGTGAAGTAGTCAATGGCGACCAGGATGAAGCGATGTCCGTTGGAAGCCGTGGGCTTGATCTCTCCAATCATGTCAATGCCCCACATTGCGAATGGCCAAGGAGCTGTCAGCACATTGAGAGGAACCGGAGGAATATGAATCTTGTCAGCGTAGACTTGACACTTGTGGCAAGTACGGGAGTGCTGATGGCAATCTGCTTCTATGTTAGACCAGTAATAGCCTGCCCTTAGGATCTTTTTAGCCATAGTATGCCCGCTCAAATGGGTGCCAAATGTACCGCTGTGCATCTCTATCATGATTAACTCTGCTTCAGCTTTGTCAACACATCGGAGTAAAACACAATCATGGTTGAGCTTATAGAGGATGCCATTGCTCAGGAAGAACTTGGCAGCAAATTTCCTTAGGAACTTCTTGTCTTTTACGGAAGCCCCTTCGGGATATTCTCTAGTCTGGAGATACCTTTTGATTTCGTGAAACCAGGGTTGTTCCACTACTTCTTCGGTATTAATCTCGTGACAATGCGCAGGTTCATCCATTCGCTCGATGGTGATTTTGGGAGCCTCGTTATCCCAGTTGAGTTTAAACATAGAAGACATTGTTGCCAGAGCATCTGCTAGCTGATTCTCTTCTCGCGGGAAATGCTCGAAGGTAATTTGCTCGAAATGAGGCAACAATGTTAGGACATGTTCTTTGTATGGGATAAGATTAGGATGTTTGGCATCCCACTCTCCTTTGATTTGACTGATAACCAAAGCCGAGTCCCCAAATACGATCAAAGATTTGATCCCCAAGTCCATAGCAGCCTTGAGACCAAAGATGCAAGCTTCATATTCCGCCATGTTGTTTGTGCAGCTGAAGCAGAGTCGAGCCGTGAAAGGAGTGTGACAACCTTCCGGGGAGATGAGTACCGCACCGATACCATTTCCAAGTGTATTTGAAGCACCATCAAAGTACAGGGTCCATCGGGATCCCTTTTCGGGTCCGTCATACGGTCCGTTACCTTCAATGTTGTCCAAATTCATGATGTCCTCGTCCGGGAAGTCGAATCTCATGGACTGATAATCTTCGATAGCTTGATGAGCTAGATGGACAGCTAGTACACTCCTCTTTATAGCTTTTTGAGTGGTGTACTGGATGTCATACTCAGTTAGGATCATTTGCCATCTAGCTATTCTTCCAGATAAAGAAGGCTTCTCGAAGATATACTTGATAGGATCCATTTTGGAAATCAACAAGGTTGTATGAGTCAGCATATACTGCCTTAGTCGGCGAGCAGCCCATACCAAAGCGCAGCAAGTTTTCTCGAGCAGTGAGTAGCGAGTCTCACAGTCGGTAAACTTTTTGCTAAGGTAATAAATAGCATGCTCTTTTCGACCAGACTCGTCATGCTGGCCCAAAACACACCCCATTGAGTTATCCAAGACGGTCAGATACATGATCAATGGTCTTCCTTCGACGGGAGGCATCAGAATAGGAGGTTCTAGCAAATACTCCTTGATCTTATCAAAAGCAGCTTGGCAATCGTCGTTCCATTTGACTACCTGATCTTTCTTTAATAATTTGAAAATTGGCTCACAGGTAGAAGTCAGATGAGAGATGAATCTGGCAATATAGTTCAAGCGCCCCAAGAACCCTCTAACCTCCTTTTCAGTACGGGGAGCAGGCATCTCTTGTATTGCTTTTACTTTTGCTGGATCGACCTCAATGCCTTTGTTGCTGACAATAAACCCTAGAAGCTTACTAGACCTAACTCCAAAAGTACACTTACTTGGATTCAGCCTGAGTTTGTACTCTTTCAACCTGGCAAACAACTTTTCCAGGTGTTCAAGGTGTTCCTCCTCTGTTTGTGACCGAGCTATCATATCGTCTACGTAAACTTCGATCTCATGATGTATCATATCATGAAACAAAGCTACCATGGCGCGTTGATAAGTTGCCCCTGTGTTCTTCAGTCCGAACGGCATCACCTTGTAACAGAAAGTACCCCATTGTGTAACAAAGGTTGTTTTCTCCATGTCCTCGGGGGCCATTTTAATCTGGTTGTATCCCGAGAATCCATCCATGAAGGAAAACACTTTGTGCTGAGCTGTGTTGTCGATCAAAATGTCAATGTGCGGTAGCGGAAAATCATCTTTGGGGTTGGCCCTATTCAAATCCCGGTAGTCCGCACACATTCTGACCTTGCCATCTTTTTTAGGAACTGGCACAATGTTAGCAACCCATTGTGGATAGGATGTAACAGCCAGAAAGCCAGCGTTGAATTGTTTCATTACTTCTGCTTTAATCTTCTCAGACATGTCGGGCCTCATTCGGCGGACCTTTTGCTTGATTGGTGGACAATTCTCTCTGGTGGGGAGACGGTGAACCACGATGTCTGTGTCTAAACCCGACATGTCTTCGTAAGACCAAGCGAAGATTTCAACGTACTCATTTAACAGCTGTATCAGGCGCTCCTTGACACTTGGTTCCAGATTGGCACCCACTTGCACTTCCTTCCGGTCTTCCTCTGTTCCTAAATTGACAGTTTCCAACGACTCTTCGTGAGGCAAGATGGCCCTTTCCTCTTGCTGTAGAAGTCTGGCTAGTTCCCCTGGTACTTCACAACCTTCGTCATCTTCATACTCAGCCTGATTGACCAGATCTTCAGAGTTATTGAAGGACATAGCAGAATAGTCACCCATCGAATCCAGAGTGGATGGGTACCTGCATTTTTGAGTGTGGGTGTGTGTAAGGGATAGCCATCTTTAAACAAAAAATTCAAAAAGGAAAGAAAATGAACACAACAGTTTATCGATGAAAAACGTCCAATGAATCATTAAACATGGCATATGGATATGAAGATAATCAAAACCCTTACAAATGGACCTACATGCCCCAGGCAAGGCATGAGGTGAAAAAGTAGTGCACGGATTGTTCAAAAGTAATTATTACAGTCCATAGGAAATGTTTGACAGATAATTACTGATTAATAAAAGTAATGGGACAAAGTCCTTTGCCTCCCAGTTGTGTAGTCCCCCTTCGATGGTTGGGTAGATCCAATCTTCAATGTTGGCCTCTTCGTCTTCACCTTCCAAAGCATTGATCCCATAAGGAGAGATCTTGATGGGTGATCCTTCAATCTTTGAGTGACGCATAGCTTTCTACCCCGCAGCAGTGAATCCTAATCCAAACTTGTCCGTTTTGTAAGGAATATCCGGAAACTGCCCCCATGTTGAGCTCTTTCCTTCTTTCATTGCGGCCTTCGTGTCTTTTAGTGATGCCATCCTGGCCATCTGCTTTGGTACCTCAGCTACCACTTTTGCTACTTCTACTTCAGGAGAGACTTCCTCGAAGTGCTGGAATGGTGTCTCAATGAATTCACCTTCTACCTCTACATATCGGAAAGAGTTCAGGTGGCTGATCATATATTCCTCTTCACCGTGGACGGTTATGATCTTTCCTTTGACAGGGTACTTCAACATTTGATGTAGGGAAGAAGTGACTGCCCCGGCATTGTGTATCCATGGTCTCCCCAATAAGCAAGAGTATGACGGACGGATGTCCATCACATAGAAAGTTGAGGGGAACACCTCTGTGCCAACCTTAATAGGAATGTCTACCTCCCCATGTACCATTCTCTTCGACCCGTCAAATGCCCTTACAATGATATTACTTGGCCTTAACTCCAAGCCTTCGCAATCCAATCGGTCGAAGGCCTTCTTAGGAAGCATGTTCAGGGAAGAACCAGTGTCGACTAGAACATGGGCCAGAGTAGTTCCCTGGCATTCTACTGACACATGTAAGGCGTCGTTGTGCTTTCTTCCTTTTGAGGTTAGGTCAACATCAGAGAAGCCTAAACCGTTGTCTGCTGTAAGACTGGCTACACAGTTTTGGAATTGGTCGGCAGAGGTTTCCTGGGGCACATGAGCTGTCTTCAGGAATTTTATCAATGCTTTGGCGTGCGCCTCCGAACAAAGTAGCAATGCTAACATGGAGATTTTCGAGGGGGTTTGCCCCAGTTGCTCTACCACGTCATAATCACTCTTTTTAATTATCTTCAAGATCTCCTCCATCTCTTTCTTAGAGGTTTCCGGGATGACCAAAGGTTGAGCCCTCGTCCTGACGAGCTCATCTTGGATCCCTTTACCCTTATCAGCAGAAGTAGGAGGGACAACAATAGGAATAACAGCGTCTTCAATCAACGGAGTCTTCGCGAAAAGTTTTATCGGTGCAGGAATAACTTTGGCAGCAGATGAGGGTCCAAAGATTGCCTTTGGGGGGGAAATCTCTGGAGAAAATATTCTCCCACTTCGGGTGATCTTGCTTGTGCCGGCAATGTTTCTAATGCTGGCATCTTCTTCATCAGAGCTTCCTTCGGTTACTTCAACTTGTTTAATACCATGGTAGTAGATTTCTCCACCGTAATTCCATGGTATGGACATTTCAGAACTGTAGGGGACAGGCCCTGGCATATTTATCTTCAGAGGAACAGACTTTGTAGCTGATGTAATCTTAACAGGCTTTTTGACGGCCTTGGAAAGATTGGCGTGAATGGTGATAATTGAAACATCTTCAGTAGGGGTTGGAATAGCAGGAACTTTTTCAAACAGAATTTATTGACTGTCCATCAGGCCTTGGATGCCTTTCTTCAGTAACGGGCAGTCAATTGGTAGAGAGTAACAACAGTAACAATCTTCTTTGCATCCCGGGAAAATCCCGGCCCTTAGCAGATTTAACTTGATGGTTAACAGCGGAGTTATCAGGTCATTGACATCAGAAACATACAAATCTTCCTCAATAGCATGGACATTTTGACCATGCTTCGGCATCGGAGCCGATATCACGTTTGGCTTCTCTGTAGTATCGAAATCAACCTCCTTCGCCTCTATCAAGTCTTGGATCTTATACTTAAGTGCCCAACAATCGTTGGTGTCGTGCCCGACACTGTCAGAATGGTAGGCGCATTTAGCATTGGGGTGATAATGCGGAGAAGAAGTGTTCACATTTTTTGGTGCCTCCTTGATAGTGGCGAGATTCAACTTCAATAGATGGGGAAGCACTTGCACCGGTGTCATATTGATGTGGGTGAACTGCCGTTGCGGCCGTTCCACCCATTGCTGATTTGGCCTGGACTGGTTATAACAAGGCTGATCATTTGATGAATTTTGGATCATCACGGCCCCCACAGTCGGCCGACGCTCAGTCTTCCCCGCTCTTCTCTGAGAATACACAACAGCTGGTTCTTTCTTCGCTGGAAATGATTTCTTAGCAATTGTAGATGCAGAGGCATCCTTCTGAATCTTCCCATTCTTGATACCGACTTCTACCCGCTCGCCAGTCAGAATTAATTCAGTAAACCCTGCGGAAGAGCTACCGATTAGATGGTTAAAGAATGGACCAGACAGGGTCCCTAGGAACATATCAACAAGTTCTCTATCAGAAAGAGGCGGCTGCACTCTTCCGGCCAGATCGTGCCACTTCTAGGCGTACTCCTTGAATCCCTCACATGAGGCCATCCCCATACTCTGTAGCTGAGTACGGGTTGGCGCCAAGTCAGAGTTATACTGATATTGGCGATAAAAAGCAGCTTCCAGATCCTCCCAACTATGTATCTCCGACCTTTCCAGCTTATAAAACCAGTCTAGCTAAGTGACAGACAGGCTATCTTGAAAGAAATGTACCCAAAGGTTTCTGTCAGATGTGTGAGGTTGGATTCTTCGGACATATGACCTTAGGTGCATTTTTGGGCAGGACAGCCCGTCATATCTTGCAAAAATTGGCACTTTGAACTTCGGGGGGATCACAATTCCAGCAATTAATCACAAATCTTCGAAATCCAAACCGGGAACTCTCTGCAGCTCCATAGCTGCCAACCTGTCTTCCAAGTTTTTGTACTTGTCATCGGCGGGCGGGTATTGTTGTTCTGAGTAGTCTTCGTCTTCTTCAGCCTCTTCTTCTTCAACTTCAGATTCGGAAGGTACCGCAACCCCTTTCCCCTTACTGGTTCCCTCCTCCGATGCAGAGGGAAATTCAAGAACTCTTTTGGCTTCACCCTCAAACCTTCTCCCCAGGGTAGCCACCCCCACTCTTTTCTTCTTCTTTTTCACTTGCTCTTTGTTCCCAAGCAGGGTCTTCAGGTCCTCCTGACCCTTTGCCAAGGTCATCAGGAGTTGTTGAAACTGTGAGTTTTGAGACTGCAAGTCTTTGACCGTCTGTTCGAGATCCATCTTACTGAAATAAACAGCAGAAAGATAAGGAAACCTGGTGTGGAGACCTGCTTATGTGTATGATGAATGATATGCTAGTTTATGCAATGCATTCAAGGATTTAGAAAATTCAAAATTGTTGCAAACAAAAAGAACGCACGTCATATTAATAAGAAGAAATCTGTCAGTACATAAATGCCCCATGGGCCAAATATTACAAAAAACTTCTCAAGGTAAAAAGGCGTTGCGCATCCACTTTGGTGCGATGTAGGTGTTAAGGGTCTCTTCCTCATGGAGTCGGCGGGTAAGCTCCAAAACCTTCTTCTCACTGGCGTAGAAGCTGGCTTCAAAAGTGTTCCGTTCCTCCTTGAGTTGGATCCAACTCTTCTGCATCTCCTCCCACGATGTTGGCATGTCAGGATATAGGATGGTGTAGGGAACCTCTCCTTCCTTAACGAGCTCTTTAATCACAGGGAGAACATGAGGGTAAGGCATCATTAGACTCTGGGCTCGGGTTCGTACCCAGTTGAGATAAGGCTCAAGAGGGATGGAGTTTTTGTGTCCCAGTGTCTTGTTGTCTACCTTGTTAGGCATCCTCCAAGCTCTGATGAATCTTTGGCGAAGTCCTTGCGCATTATTGTCGAAGTCAAAAACTAGGTCAGGAATCAACATGTCATGAGGGCCATCCCTCCGTGCATATCCAAATTGTCTCAAAGCTAGACAAGGGTTATAAGTAATTCCTCCTCTAATGCCAAGCAATGGAACATTAGGGAACTCTCCACAACGATCGACGATGATGACATTTTCTCTGGACCGAGAACACCAATGTACATCAGAGTGAGTGAGGGTCATCAACCGTTGTGACCACCTTAGGCCTTGGTCATTCTTCAAGACAGATTGTGGAAGGTGCGAAATAAACCACCTTTCAAGGAGAGGAGTACAACACATGAGAACACCCCTCTTTCTCATTGTTCGTGTATAAAATGAGTGAAGAATGTCCCCAAGCAATGTTGGTATTGGATTTCTGGATAAGAAGATTTTGACGGCGTTGACATCTACAAGCTGGTCAGGATTTGGGAACAGGACCAACCCATAAATGAGGAGTGCCACAATTTCTTCAAAGGCTTGTAGGTACAATGAATTCCAACACTCTTGTGCCTTCTCAAACAAGAATTTTGCTAAGAAGCCTTTGACACCGCTTCTAGTTTCCCAATGCCCCTTGATGTCAGATGGTTGCAAGTGTAGTGCTTGAGCAACATCTTCAGGCTTTGGTTCCTTTTCCGTACCGTTGTAGGGTAGTTGATTAAGGATAGGAATTCTCAGGAGTTGAGAAAACTCCTCCAAAGTGGGAACCAATTGGTAGTCGGGGAAATTGAAACAGTGGTGAAGGGGGTCAAAGAACTGGAACACCACCTTTACCATGTCCTCTTCAATGCTAGTGTTGACCAGGCTGAGCAATCTACCATGTCTTTCACTGAAGGGAGAGCTTTCCGGAATCCTGGATGTGAGCTCCTTGAGTTGAGGAGGGATTCTCACAAGGTTGACTTGGATAGTTTTCCTGCGAGGAATTTCCATGACCTACAAAACAAGAACAAAGATGAAGATCTAAACCCTTGAAATGGTTAGTGTATGCATATGATGCTTCATGATGCTTATGATGTATGTACAAACATATGTACAAGCAAATCACACAAAACCCTAGTTTCAGGCTTGCATGAGGTCTCATAGGTAAGTACCCTCTTGAGTGTAGTTGGCTTAAAAACCTGTCCTATAAATAGTAACCGGGTTCTAAGGAGCTCAATATCATTGGATTGTTTTCCATGTTCATTGTTTTGGTTTAGCCACTTAACTAGCGACCAAAATATTCCAAGAAAACAACCCTCAATGAGTGTAGTATCGAGTATCTACCAACTTCGGACTGCACCAAAGCCGGTCATCTCACTACCCCTAATGAAAGGCCAAGATGGTCAAGTAGGGTTCTAGGTCATTAGTGCTTAGTGACATCACTCAGCGGCCCCGTACTCTCCTTGATTGAACTCAAGGGTTACCGGTACTCACAAATATGTCGCACTAATATAGCTATTGCTTCAACCGTGTCGGTATACCCCCCACAGTTTCCACAACGTATTGCTATCTATGAATGTTTCCCCAAATTCGGGTGTAGGATTTCAAGCCCAAACAAGAGAACTGACTTGAGGTTTTGCGTTTGTTTTCGCAAATGTTTCGGTTGAGCAAGAGTCGCCACCGACTTTTTATTTTATCCTAAGGAAAGGTTAAAAAGCACAGCAAAAACCTTTGAGATGTTTTCTTGGGTTCGGGGAGTAGATTATAGAAAGGGAAGGTATTAGCACCCTTTCTATCCATGGTTATCCATGGGCTCTTAGTTACTTGCTTAGATCATTTGCCTTGCATTTTCAATTGTTTGAAATGGTGCTTTGTGTGTGTGGTTTTGAAAATGTTTTGAAAAAGATGCCTTGTCTAGGCAACCCTTGTAACAATTCTTTACTCGAATGTTTTACAAAAGGTGTTTGTCTTTTTGAAAAGATGTTTCAAGGTTTTGAAAGTTGTTTGGAAAGTTTGTGTTTGTGAAGTGTGGTTTTAAAAAATAGACAAGTGTTTTTGTTTTGCAAGTTGGCAAGTAACCAAGAGTTGTCTACTCCTAAATTTACTCAAAGATCTATGCTATGTTTTAACCCTTTTAACAATTTTATTCCACCATTGGATTTGGTGGACAATCTTGTGTTAGGATGTGAACGGGACGGGCGCGGGTCATCGTTTAGACCATGATTGCAATGGTGCCAAGTATCTTTGGCAACTTTTCCTTTAAGGGACTTGATCATGTTTAGGCAACTTTCGAAAGCGTCATCGAGGGACTATGATCATTTGAATTGTTTTGTTTTTGCCAAAGAAACTCAACATGCAACATGGCCCATTATTGAAGGCAACAAGTGGAATAACCCTAAGGGGTGTAAGTGTGATTAGTGCTTGTTCATTTTCATGCTTGTTTATCTTGAATTTAGGTCAAACTATTGGTTGTTTTTGATTTGCATACAAAACCCTAATTCTATCATGGCATATTTAGAAAGCTTTTAAAGTGTGGAATTTTAAAGGTCCTAAGTTATTACAACACAAATATGGGATGAGGGGTACAAATGTTCAAATGGGGATATTTTAGCAAGAAATTAAAATCTAACTATTACATCCAAATTGAATTATACAAATTAATTAATTGCACAATACTTAAATAAAATAAAATAAATATGCAAGATGCAAAGATGATTTTTATGTGTATGCAAAAAGTATTTTTTATGTGTTAAATAAACAAAAATAAAATGAATTAATTTTTGGTATTTTTATGTTTTTTAGGGTAAAACCCTAATTTTATAAATAAAAGGTATTTATTATACAATATATGCAATATTTATTAATTATGTACAAAAAATAAATAAAAAGGAAGTATATTGTCAAAAAGTGATTTTTTTTAAAGTTAAATATTAATAAAAATAAAAATGTATTATTTTTGTGTTTTTATTCTAAATATCCTAATAAATATGTGCATATTTATATTATATGTTAAATATATTAAATATGTACAAAATAATATATTTAATATTTACAAAAAAAAGTATATTTTTCATAAAAATGTTTTCAAGAGATAACATAAAATAAAAATCAGAAATAAAATGTGTTTGTATTATTTTTAGTTTTTTTAAATAAAAGTATTTTTATGTTTATTTATGTACAAAACTAAATGAAACCAAATAAATATCAAATAAAATGCAAAAAATGTGAGAAAAATAATTTTAATATTTTTTCATGCTTAAATAAAAATATAGAACCAAAATCAAAAGGAAAAAATTAAAAATGATAAATAAAACTCAAAATGGGCCAGGGGGTGCATGTGAAATGCAGTGGTGTGAAAAGGAAAAGCAAACTCAGGCCCAGCCCATGAGAGGTTGTCTTCAACCTCCAGACAATTCAAACAACAAAAACGCGCATTTTGCCTTATCCCTGCTATCTCCTGATTCCTTGATTTTCAGCACAAACTCATAACATGAAAAATGTCAAGCGTCAAACCACGAATCCATACATATAAAAAACTTAACTTAACTCTCAGAAATGAGAGAGAATTTCTCCATCCCTAATTCTTAACCTAAGTTTTTGTCAATGTTCAGGTCTTAAATTCTCTCAGCATATGCAATATAAATGGAAAGTGAGGATATGTATAGCTTCAGAGCCATGAGTAGAACATTTTTCATTCATAAACTTAAAGCTAACTCTTCCTAGATTGAGAGATAGAAGTCCATGAACTTACCTGTTCAGCTTGGATCGTGTCTGGCAATGGAGGCACTTTCAAGGCAAGGTGAGGATTGGTACAGCTTGCTTGAAGTCCAGGGATGCTATTCCAACCTTTAGCTTGCTTTGAAACCAAGTGAATCAAGCTATGGAAATCAATCTGCAAAACAGAAAAAGTGAAAATGGTGAAGTTGGTTAGAGGTGTTACAGGTCGTGTCCAATGCTTGGGATAGCTTGTATATGTGGTATGGAGTGTGTATAAACTGGTTTTAGCAAAAATGCACGAGTGGATTGAGTTATGGAAGTCCAACTGCAGAGGTGACTCTGTTTTCCGCAGTAGGATGGTGTTTTGAGGTTTGATGAGGTTTGGAAGGTGTTTTGGTCGTGCCTTAGCTCAGTTATGTTGTTTGGGATGTGTCTAACAAGTTTGTCTAAACTAGTTCTTGCAGCAATGAGAGTTGGATATCAATATGCCAAGTTTCTTCTAACTTAAGCAAAAAATGACAAGTTAGTTTCTAGACTTATGCAGGCCCCTCAAGTATGTTGCCTCAATCCCTCTTGATCAGTGTGTTATGTCCCTGAACTTGTGCCAAAGAGATTTGCCTTGTACTTCTTGATTTGCAAATTTGACATAAAGCCATACTTTTCAAAAATGGATAAAGTGCTTTTTCCATATTAAGGTTAATCTTTTGTGTAATGGCTTAATGGACAAGATAATGCTAGGACACAAAGGTTTTGCATTAAATTATTGAGTAAGAAAAGGATTAGAGGCCTGTAACTAGCTTGCTCATGCTGATTTGAAAAATTGCATAAGTTATGAACATGGAAATGGCTCATGAACAAAGTGAGTTTTGCCCATATTGTCAAATTCGATTCTCCCTAACCACAAGGTTGTTTGATGAGTTCTTGGACATTTTGGAAAGCTTGGAATGTATAATACAATCCATATTTGTAATGCAAATTGAAATTCCAAGTGGAAGCATGTGAAAAGTGGCCATGAAGTTAGGCAAAAATCCTGCCTAAAATAAGTCAAAATTTTTCTAAGTTAAGAATGTTTTGCACCCCTATTCCAAAAATCATAACTTGAGCTACAAGCTTCTTTTGAGGAAACTTTGTGAATAAAAGTTGTAGATTTTGCAATGGACTATAACTTTCATGTTTTGAGTTTTTATTGAATCCAAATGCATCTTGATGAAAAGATGGGACAAAGTTAGGAAAAAATTAGGGATTTTCATAACTTAGAAAATTTCTAAGTTATGAAAATTCTTCATTTTAAACCCTAATTTGCAATTTTTGATTTCTTGATGAACAAGTTTCATATTTTGACATGTTTTTATGAAAAATGAATCTTGACACTTGATTTTGACCAAAAAGTCAAAGTTTGACTTTTCAGTATACAGTCAAAAATTGATCAATTGACTGGAAAATTCATTTGTCAATCTTGTGCATTTGGGATCTTTTGAACTTGTTGAACATGTCAAGACAATTCCAAGGGGTCTTTGAGTCCATATGTGAGCTTGGTTTGCCATTGGCTAGGTCAAACAGTCAAAAAATTGCCTTTGTGCAGTCAAAACCCTAAAAATGACCATTTTGCCCTTTTGGTGATCTGATCAAATTTCTTGTGGAATTATGATCCAAACTTGACCAAATGGTTCATATGAGTTCATAATGTTGATGTGGGTCAAATTTCATGAGGTTTGACTGTCAATTGACCATAGTTGACTTTTTCCCCAATACAGCTGATTTCTAGGTCAACTGTTCAATTGATTGGGCAAAGATTGGAATCAAGGCTTGAAACTTGGTATGGGTAAACTTGAGAGTCCAATATGAAGCATGAAAGTCATTTTGGGCACTTTAGGTCAAAACATCTTTGTGCAAACTCAAACCCTAATTTGGGTCAACAGTGCAAGGAGGAGTCTTGAGCAGAGCAAACCTTAACTAGATCTTGAGCTCCAAGGGTCTTGTGGTGAGAAAATGTTGATGAAATGAGAGAGCAAATTTTGGGGTACAACAGATGCAACAGTCAGGTATTCCTGAGTCTGAAGAAAATGTTTGATATCATAGTACCAAGGTTTTTCGTCTGACGTTTCCTCTACCGCAAACACATGAGCTGGTCTATCCAAGCGTCGCACTATGATACGAGGCACGTCATTCCACGTATTTACTTGATACATAGAAGCCAGAGTTTCCAATGCATCTGTCATCTGATTTTTATCTCTAGGAATATGATGGAACTCAACTTTATTAAGGAAGGCTAATAATCTTCTAGCATAGTCTTTGTAAGGGATAAAGGTAGGGTGGCGAGTATCCCATTCTCCTTTAATCTGATTTACTACCAAAACTGAATCGCCATACACATCTAAAACTTTGATTCTGAGATCAATAACATCCTCGAGACCCATGATACAAGCTTCATATTCTGCCATATTATTGGTACAATCAAATGTCAGCCTTGCAGTAAAAGGAATATGTGATCCATGAGGAGTGATAATCAAAGCACCAATTCATTTCCTATAAGCATCCACAGCTCCATCAAACACCATGCCCATCTGGGATTCAGGATCAGGACCTTCCTCAGGTAACGATTCATCACAATCTTTTATTTTCAAAAACATCACATCCTCATCAGGGAAATCATATTTAACATATTGATAATCATCAACTGGTTGGTGAGAAAGATAATCTGCCAACACACTTCTTTTTATAGCCTTCTGAGTACGGTATTGAATATCATATTCAAACAATAACATCTGCCAATGAGAAATTTTTCCAGTAAGAGCAGGCTTTTAAAAAATATACTTAATCGAATCCATTTTGGAAATCAACCAAGTAGTATGATTCAACATATATTGTCGCAACCTCTTTTCCGCCCAGGCCAGAGCACAACATGTCTTTTCCAACATAGAATACCGTGACACACAGTTAGTAAACTTCTTACCGAGATGATAAATGGCATATTCCTTCTTCTCTGTTTCATCTTGTTGTCCCAAAATACAACCCATAGAATTATCTGACACTGTCAAATACATGATCAATGGTCTTCCTTCAATGGGAGGGAGCAAGATAAGAGGTTCAAGAAGATACTCTTTAATACTTTCAAATGCCCTTTGGGAATCATCTGTCCATACACAACCTTGATCTTTCTTTAACAACTTACAGATCAGTTCTCACGTCGCGGTCATATGGGAAATAAATCTGGAAATGTAATTCAACCGCCCAAGAAAGCCTCTAACTTGCTTTTCAGTTCTTGGTGCTGGCATTTCTTGAATTGCTTTGACTTTATCAGGGTCAACTTCAATTCCTTTTTGGCTGACAATGAAAATTAATAATTTCTCTGATCGAACACCGAAGGTACACTTATTTGGATTCAAGCAAAGAAGATACTTCCTCAAAGCTGAAACAATTTCAACAAATCTTCTACATGCCCTTCTTCAGTCTGGGACTTAGCAATCATATCATCAACATATACCTCAATTTCCTTGTGCATCAGATCATGGAATAGGGTTATCATAGCCCTCTGGTACGTTTCACCAGCGTTCTTCAACCCGAAGGGCATCACTCTGTAACAGAATGTTCCTCAGGGTGTGATAAATGTTGTTTTTTCCATGTCCTCAGGAGCCATTCTTATTTGATTATATCATGAAAATCCGTCCATGAATGAAAATACTTTGAATTTTGTTATACTATCAACCAACATATCAATATACGGCAATGGAAAATCATCTTTTGGACTATATTTGTTTAAATCTCTATAATCAACGCACATGCAAACTTTTCCATCTTTCTTTGGTACTGGGACAATATTGGCAATCCACTGAGGGTACACTGATGTCACAAGAAAACCGGAATTAATCTACTTTCAAACTTATTCTTTGATCTTTACTTCCATATCAGGGTGAGTTCTTCGCAACTTCAGCTTGATTGGCGGGCATTCTAGATTTAGCGGCAAATGATATTCCACAATATCAGTATCCAAACCCGGAATGTCTTGGTATGACCAAGCAAATATGTCTGCATACTCTTTCAACAGTTCAATCAACATGCTTTTCACGTCGGGATGCAACAATGCTCCAATCTTGACTTCTCTTGGATCTTCCTCTGAACCCAAATTGATTGTCTCCAACGGTTCTTTATATGGGTGAATGGAAATTTCCTCACGCTCAAGCAACCATGAAACCTCTTCTGGAATATCATCATATTGTTCTTCTTCGGTCACATACACAGGATATTCAAAGTTGGGAGAGGGTGCAGGGTCATTGTATTCAACGGGTTTTTTAATTAATCTACACATATGATTTATGATTTATTTTAGAAACTGACACATATAGCAAGTGATTATGCAGATTTATTTACAATTATTATTTATTCCAAAAAGTTTTTTTTTCTGATTACCATTTCCCAGAAAAAGAAGAAAATAAAAACACAATTTGAGAATCAATGACAAATTTTATTATTGATCTTAAAGATCAAAGCAAACAGATAAGCCCATACAATATCAACTTTCACCTTAGGTAGAGTGAAAGATTTTTTAAAAGATTAACAAAAAAACAAATTACTTTGAGACATGAATGCAAGAGGGAACATCAATGAGGATCCAGTTCTGGAATCTAACTCCATGTGTCACATAGTTCAACATCTCTGGATCTTCTTCACCTTCCAGAATAGCATTAATCCTAGGAACAGTTAGATGAAGGTAACCTCCGCTGTGGAAGATATCCCGATACTTACCCAAAGCAGACTTCAGCTTCATATTCTCACCTTTATCATTCTTCACATGAAATCCTAAACCAGCCCTATTCTTGTTCACCGGCGGATCAACAATATGCCCCCATACTTTGCTAGGGCCATTACGCACAACCTGTTGAGCATCTTTGAATGAAGCCATATAATTCTCATTCTCCCTTACATTATTAACGGATAAATCTTGGAACTGAGTTCCAACAACAGTTTCATCTGCTTCCAAAACACTGAAAGAGGATAAATGAGATATTAACAATGTTTGTTCTCCATTTATGAAGACCACTTTCCTTCACGCACAAACTTCAGCTTCTGGTGCAAAGGTTAAGTGACAGCCCATGCCTCGTGTATCCATGGTCGTCCTAGTAAACAGCTGTAAGCGGGCACAATATCCATAACCTGGAAAGTAATCTGAAAAAGGTGTCGGCCTATGCGAATAGGAAAATCTACTTCCCCAACAACAGACTTCCTTGATCCATCAAAAGCTTGTACAATTATGCCACTCGGGCGCCTGGGAATTCCTTGATAGTTCAACTTCATAAGCGTAATCCTCGGTATGACATTTATAGCGGACCCATTGTTAATCAACACATTTGACAATGAATCATTCTTGCAGTTCATGGAGATATGGAGAGCCAGATTATGATTCCTTCCTTCATCAGGAAATTCGTCATCATAGAAACTTAGGTTATTATAGGATGTAATATTCCCTACCACACTGTTGAATTGGTCCAACGGCATATCACATTTCACGAAAGCTTGATCCAACACTCTCATCAAAGATTCCCTATGGGCGGAAGAGTTCATTAGCAAGTCTAGAATAGATATCTTTGATGGTGTCTGCAGCAATTGATCTACGATCTTGTAGTCGCTCATCTTAATAATCTTCAACATATCGTCCACATCTTTTTCCAGAGTAGTACCACTAGACTCCCCCACTGCTTTCTTAGGTTCAGAATTTTCAACAACTTTTTTATCAGCATTAACAAGTATCACGTGACAACCATTTACGTATTACTCTGTCATAGCTTCCGCACTACACCTAAAAGGCCAATATTTGTTAAGGGTTCTATGGTCCTCAGTTTCAACAGGCTCCCAGGTCGAAAGCAGCACGTCTTCTCGACTACTCGGTAAATAATACTACAGTCAAAGGGGCCTCCACTGAGTGGGGGATCTCATGTCTCCTTTTTTGGTATTACTCCCTCAAAGTTAACATGACTATACCGCCCGTCCTATCTTAAGTTTGCCCAAGTCCGGGTAGAGGACTTATGAGAAATCACCAAGCACCCTGAAAACCAGGAAAATACAGATAAATATATATACCATACATAATATACAAACAAATAATAACACATACATAAATAAATAAAGATAGGCTCAACCCACTTAGGGATGGATCAGCATTTGGACGAGATCCCCAGTGAAGTCTCCATTTTTTTCTGTAGCGGTAGAAATGTTGAGACTAAGCCATTGGATTGGATTGACTCGCACAGATCAAATAAAAATTGCCACCGCAATTTATTGTTTCCGAAGGAATGAGAAAAGAGAGAGTAACCCAATAAGAGGGGGATAGAATCTAAGTTCGATTGTTGGTTATGCAAAGGGAAGGTATTAGCACCCTAAACATCTACGGTACTCCGCAGGAACCTCTTTGAAAATCTGTGTATTTTGGCTATAAAAGTTGTATACAAAAATAGATGGTGGTGATGAGAAAAGAAATGTTTTTTACAATTTTTGAGCCCGCCGCAGTTGCGAACCTTTAGTTCCTACGTACCACCTTCCGTGTAATAGGGGATCAGGGTACTCGTAGTTCACCTTTAAAACTTTTAAAACACAAGTGTGTTGGTTAATTTTAAGAGACGAGACATCGTCGTCTTATCCGAGTGGAAGAGCATACTTACTACCCACGATTATGAGAAAGGAGAATTTGCTTCATCTCAAAGTGGAGTATATGGCTTGTATTTTAAAATCAACAAAGCCTCACTCAACATCCAAGTGGAAAATATCTCACTTCACTACATATCGTAGAAGTATAATAGCTCGCATCACTACAAGGATTGACAAGAGTCTATCTTTTGAGAAAATTTTAAGATAAAAAAGCCAAAATGGAAAAAAAATGGTTTGAATGAGATTGATTGACTTTTAGTCTTCTCACAAAAAATGTCAAAGTATTATTAAGTTGTTTAAAGTTTGATTAAGAAAAGATTTTTGAAAATGCATGGACCTAAGTCCAAGTTTATTATGAAAGCGATTCAAGTTTTTTTTTTAAAAGAATAGTTTTGAAAAAGAGGGAGAAGATTTTTGAAATTCAAGAAGATAGCAGGAGATGAAGGGACTATCCTAAAGCATAAGGTAAACGCTAGGGAAAAGAACCGTCTAACCAACAAGAAGCCAACACTTAACATATGGAGTCAGTGTAGAATTACCATCCTTTAGATTGAAACCAAACAATCAAAGACAATAAACTTATTAAGAAAACCAAGCTTAAAATGTATTAAGTCTTCACAAAAATTGGGCAGAGTAACAGTTGTATACAGATGAATTCCCAATCATAGACAGAGCACATAATCAGAATAACCTGCACACAAAGAAAACAACCAACCCAATGTCTTGGGGTAAACCCCAAGAACTCCAGACAAAATCACAATAAAAGTCACATGGTCCCAAAGTAGGTCAAGGTCTCTAATCCTAAGTCCAATAAGTCCATAACTCCATCATGTCAAGGATAGTAACCAAATAGTCCAAGTAACATTAAAGCTTTTTATTGTTCAAGTTGGTTATTAAGTATCTTCAAAAAGAAAATGAAAAGCTCAAGCGAGCAAAACAAAATGACATAAAGATAAATGCTCAAGTGATCAAAGATGAAAATAGCATGAAATATAAACACTAAGAATGGTGCTTAGAATAAAAGCATAAAGTAAAAGCATAGAAATAAAAGTCAATTGTTAATGAGTTAGAAATTAGAGGTTAGTTGAATGACCATCTTGAAACTTGCATTTGAAAACTCATTAGAAGATTGATAAAACCAAAGCCTCTCAATAACAAGTTTCATTTGCTTTTTGTCAAGTACATCACTCATTTCAAATTCTCAAGGCAACAATAAATGATCAACGATGTTTAAGTGATTCACTTTGACCAAAGCTTATGAAGATTCATTAGAGGATTGATAAGACCAAAGCCTCCTAACAATGAATCTCAAGGTTATTGGATCAAAGGTTTCAAATTAACATACTTGGGCTTACAAACATGGGTTTGGGCCACAAATGATCATTTCTCAAATCAGGAAAAAATTTAGCGCTATGTTAAGCAATTATAAGTGGACTTATATAGAAGTCTCACCTACTTTGAGGCCGGTCAATAGCAATGTATGTACCACATGTTTAGAGAAATGATATATAGATCATTCTCCATCAACATATAGTACAAGTGAGAAATGAAAGGGAAGGGGATGTGTTAGATGAAATTTAGTTTTAAATATCGTCAACATCATTCATCCATCTCGGTTGATTTGACTTTTCAACCTATCAACATCCAAGATCAATGATGTTGAAGAATTTGTTTCAAAATTACTTCCAAGTCAGTACTAAATGCCAAATCAAAAGTTAAACAAGAATTATGTACAAAAGTTCTTAATCATAAACTTTAATCAAAAGCAAAACCCTAAATACATTCCTAAGTCAAAATTAGGTTAAAAAATAGGAAAGTAATTTGAAAAATAATGTCCATTTAATTCTAATCTCCTAAAGAATTCTAAAAGTCAGAGGCATGACTCAAAGTTTCTAAAAATAAGGGGAAATATGTTTTTGAGATTTAAACATCAAAACTAGTTAGTCAAAGACCAAAACTAGGCATGCTTTACAAAACATTTTGAATAAAATGGAAGATCATACTTAAAAAATTAATAAGAAAAGTTTTAATGATCCTGACTCATCCAGGAACTTTGAATGTATTTCCTTTGAATTTTAGAAATGCGGGAAATTGGAGAATTAATTATTTCTTTATGCCTAAGCAAGAAAAGACTTCACAAATATCAATTAACTTAAAATTTTGAAGAAAAAAAACTAATTTTCATGTAAACTCAATTAAAAATTATAAAGAATTATTTTAAACCCTAAAAGTCAGTGATAATATTTTTCTTGAATTTTATCTCAGAAGGAAAAATTAAACAAAAACTATTTACTCCAAATATAAAAAAGAACAATAAAAAGATGGTATATCCAATCAAATGATTTAATTTGTAACCCAAGAATTTTATAAAATTGGACAAAAATTATTTTTAAGAATTAGACTTAGAGAGAAGCTAGAAAATATTTTTTTATAAATTTTTTATTTAGTAGAAATACGAAAATAAAATTTCAAAACTGAAAAGATTATTAAAACCCTAATTAACTACATGAACTTATTTAATCAAGAAAAATGATAAAAAATGAAATAATAATTAAAATATGAAAATATATGGAAAATAGAGTTTAATATATTTTTGTGATGATTTTTGAAGTGAGGAAAATATTAAAATAAAATTTGAGAAAACAAAGAAAATTCAAAAATATAAAGGCTTATTACACCTGCTTTTCTTAAAATGCACTGTAAAATTAGGCAAGAACATGTTCAACCAAAACATGCCACGTTATCATCCCTACTAAACAGCAAACACATTATATTTTTCAGTTTTTAAGCATGATATTCAGGTCACGATATCTCACGCGTTTCTTGATGAAAATAAAAAATGTAAAAATCAAAGTTCAAGATCAAAATGTGTTGAACACGATAGTATCAAAAATTTCATGAAATGATGCATTAATGATAGAGAAAATCGCGCGTGAAAATTGTTGTATGAGCATGGTTTTGAGTTGGACAATTCAACAAATAGTTTTCAACTTCAAATTACTCCTTCAATTCTCCACCAAACCAAACGATCCAAAAATCAAACTTCATCACAAAAATGCAAGGAACATGAATATGCTTCTGGATTTTTCAAAATACTTATGGATTAAAAAGAAACGCAAGATGCAGTTATGAGAGAGAAATTATGGTGCACCTACCTTGTGAAATAGATTTGTCGATGCTTGAGCTCAAATAAAGAGAAAGCAATTCAGAGATGCTTGACTTGAAGATTAAGATATAATGAATGGAGAGAGACGCGAAGGAAGCTTTGAAAAAATGGAGGAAGCTTGCTTGAGATTAAAAGAGAGAAGAAGTATTTTGAACTTGCAGAGAGAGAAGAGATTCATGAGGAAGACAGAGATAGCTTGTGTGATTTTTCTGTCCAACTCCTTTGAAATTGAATCAAGCATTCTTTTTATAGAGTGAGAAATGAACGTGAGGGTAGAAATGGGAAAATGAAAAGTGAGAGTGAGGTGTGTTGCGTTTTATGTTTAATGGATGATCTAAGGCGTTCGTTTTAAGTAAATAAACAAAGCATGGATGTGTGAGCTAGCATGCTACTGCTTAGGTTGATACGAATCCCACGCATTTTCATTCAGGCTTGACATTTTCATGACCTCATCTTCATCTCATTATATCTCCCTCCGTAATGCATGAAACGTGACAAAGTATAAATCAAAATTGGAGAGGACATCACATACTTCAACTTTGATGTTCAAATTTTTTCAAAACAAAGCTTGAATCAATGAGATAATTGGCTATGAATGCATGCTCGTGAACTGTTTGATGAAATGTCAGGTCTGACTGGGCATTCCATGTGCACGACATGACTTGTGCTGGGCAAAAATTCAACTTGCACGGTACCTTCTTCCCATGACTATATCTCAAACTGTAGGGGTTGTTTTGAGAAACTTCCTGAAGCAAAGTTGTTCCTCACATTTAGGGCTTGATCTTTGATGTTGAACATTTTTCCAAATAATGAAAAATTCAAATAGGAAAGTGATGATGAATGTGTGCCCATGAAATGTTTGATGAAATTTCAAGTTTGGCGCGCGCGTGACATGCCTTGTGCTGGGCAAAAATGACAACTTGAAGCTCTAAATCCTAAGCATTGTATCTCCTTCTACACTTGGCCATTTAAGATGATTCTTAAATAAAAAATGAAGAGAAAACTTCAAACTCCAACTTTCATGTATCCAACTTTTTGATTTGAGCTCAAATGGACATTCAAAGTTAACCATGAAGAAATCAGATTTTTGTGCATATTTGGGAAATTTCACTAAGTGTCCAAAAACTTCCAAGCTCCATAACTTTTTATCCTTTCACTTTTTGTACTTGAGGCCTCTAATACAAAGTTGAATAATTTTTTATCCTCTTTCCAGGCATGTAAAGTTTGTACATTTTCAATAAAAATTGAGAAAGTTATGACCAATCAAAATTCAACACTATGCAAACTTAGAAAAAATTCCAAAATTTCAAATAACTTCACTGACAAGTTATCTTTAATTCACCCTTCCTCTTGATTTTATGCCACCATTGACCATGAAATATGAAAATAGGGACATTGAATTGATATTTGACCAAAAGTCCCCTTGGTCAACAATTGACTTTGGTTAACTTCTGACAAAATGACCAATTTACACCTTTTTTGTCAATTGAGCCTTTCCAAACCCAAATTGATGATCAAATTTCCAATCATAGATGCTCATGAACATGTTGAGAAACATGGAATCAAGTTTTGCCTAAAAATTCAGATACTTCTTGATTAAATTCCAAACTCTAGTTTTGATCCTCTGTGCTAGGAGATGGTAAGATGAGTGCAATTGTGTCATTACCTACAAGGTGACATTCAAAGAGATATAAATACATATTTTGATGTTAGTCAAGAGAATACATGTACAAGATACACAATTCAAGGTGCTTGGTGATCTCTCAAGAGCAAACTTAAAGATAAAACACAGTAAAAGAAGTACCTAAACCCTAATGTGTGATCTTGTTGCATTGTGATGGTATGAGATGATAGAGGAATATTAGGGGAAAATATTGGGGTACAACACTCTACAATTTTTGGTTGTGTTATAGATTTTGAAGCCTTTAGAGCGTTCAGAATATCCTAATAGCAGACACTTGTGCTTTGGAATCAAACTTACCCAGATTCTCTTTAGTGTGTAACATATAACAAATACACCTGAATCGATAAAAGTGGGAATGTTGGGCTTTCAATTCTTCCATAATTCATAAGGAGTCTTACATAAAATAGGTCTTATGGAGATTCTATTTTGAATATAGCATGTTGTATTTACTGCTTCTGCCCAGAAATGCTTAGCCATCTGAGTTTCTTGGATCATGGTGCGATTCATTTCTTACAAATTTCTATTTTTCCTTTCTACAAACCCATTTTGTTATGGAATTATAGGGTAATAAAAATCATGTAATATGCCATTTGAATCAAAAAGTTTTTCAAAATCTTTATTTTCAAATTCTCTACCATGATCACTTCGAACTCTAACTATTATGTAGCCTTTTTCATTTTGCACTTGAGAACAAAAGGAACCAAATTAGAGTATGACTCATCCTTGTGTTTCAAGAATTTTACCCATGTCCACCTGTTGTAATCATCAACGATGACAAGTCCATATTTCTTACCATTGACAGAAGCATTTTTCACTAGTCCAAATAAGTCAATATGAAGAAGTTCTAATGGCCTAGAAGTAGAAACAATATTATTAGCTTTGAAGGAGGTTTTTGAAAATTTTCCTTTCTGACAAGCTTCATAAAGAGCATATAAAGTATACTTAAGATTGGGCAAGCCTCTGACTAATACAAGTTTATTTAGTTGAGAAATGTTTCTCAAGCTAACATGACCCAGACGTCGATGCCAGACCCACTACTCTTCTTGAATAGTCAGAAGAGATTTTACATTTTGATTTTTCAAATTTGATAATCTTATTTTATAAATATTGTTCTTCCTCTTGCCATTGAACAAGACTGATCCATCATTTTGACTAACAACTTTACAGGACGTTTGATTAAAGATGATGTCATAGTAAACAGCTGTAAGCGGGCACAATATCCATAACCTGGAAAGTAATCGAAAAAAGTGCGGGCCTATGTGAATAGGAAAATATACTTCCCCAATAGCAGACTTCCTTGATCCATTAAAAGCATTCACAATTATGCCACTCAGGCGCATGGGAGTTCCTTGATACTTCAACTTCATAAGTGTACTCCTCAGTATGACATTTAAAGCGGATCCATTGTTAATCAACACATTTGACAATGAATCATTCTTGCAGTTCATTAAGATATGGAGAGCCAGATTATGATTCCTTCCTTCATCAGGCAATTCGTTATCACAGAAACTTAGGTTATCACAGGATGTAATATTCCATACCACACTGCTGAATTGGTCCAATGACATATCACTTTCCATGAAAGCTTGATCCAACACTCTCATCAAAGATTCCCTATGGGCAGAAGAGTTCATTAGCAAGGCTAGAATAGATATCTTTGATGGTGTCTGCAACAATTGATCTACGATGTTGTAGTCGCTCATCTTAATAATATTCAATATATCGTCCACATCTTTTTCCAGACTAGTACCACTAGATTCCCCCACTGCTTTCTTAGGTTCAGAATTTTCAAAAACTTATTTATCAGCATTAACATTCCCTCGAATGATAGGTACGAAAACAAGGCCACTGCGGGTTACTCGGCTGGCTTCAGCAATATTCTTGACATCAGACAAAGGTTAGATGGGAACTTCTACACCATCCTCTAGGATTTTAGAATTGTATTTATATGGCACAACTTTGTCTGAGACATAAGGAACAAGACCCGACAAGAAAATCACCACTAGAGAAACAGTTGGCTTGCTATGATACTCAATCTCTATAGGGGCGGGAACACTGAAACACGGTACAATAACATTTAGCCCTTCTTCAGAATACTTGGGTATCACAAAATCATTACTGGAGAACATATCTTCATCTGAGGAAAATAATTCATTTGCAGAGGCATACTCATCATCTGACAGTCTCATTCAAGCAATCTTCAATCACATCAATCCCATTGTAATCATCTCTATGGGATGAAACTTTGAGGGTACCATTATCCAATAACAACTAAATACCCTTTCTCACGATAGAACAACCACGAGAATCTCTGCAACAGATCTGGAAAGACCCATAATAGTGTTCTACTTGACCATCCATGTGAGAGAAGGTAGCATGCAACTACACCAAATCATCATTCATATGATTCACGTCAAAAATCCAGAATTCACCGAGATATCCATAGACCATATTCACATCTTCTTCGTACTCTGCCCTAGGCCTGATTATATGAATGAGGCCTTCATCCATCATTTCCTGAAGATCAGCTTTTATCTTATCACACCCTTGTATATCCGTACTACAAATAACACAACAAGCATTGTCATGCGTATAGTAACTAAACTCACAGAGGTCATCATGCATCTTTACCAAATCTCCTCTAACCAGGTTGATATCAAAAATCTGGAAGTACCCTGGAGAACCAGCAACCATGTTTACCGTATTTTCTCCTCAATATTTTGGCAAAGGATCATCTTTCACGTTAGGGCCAACATCTTTAAAGGATAATAGGCCAGATCTCACCATCTTTTGTACTTCAGATTTCAAAGGGTAACAGTTCTCAATATTGTGCCCTGGTTCTCCCTGATGAAAAGCACACGTCTGGTCTGCCTTATAATACCAAGGCAAAGGTGATGGTATAGCAGGGGGTAGCCTGGTCCGAACCAATTTTTTTGAATCAACACTGGGAGTAATTCTGCATAACTCATGGGGATAGAGTCAAAAGGCTCTCTCTTCTGATTCTGCCCTTAATTTCCCTGAGGGGATGATCTCTGATAAGAAACTTTGGTCGAGGCCATATTGACAACTGGAGTTACTGAAGCAACATGTTGGTGGCGCTGATGATTTCTTCTAGGAGGATTAATCCTTCTTTCTTGAATGACATCATTTGTATCTCCTTCTTTCTTCTTAGCAAACTCGTATGATGTTTTCTTCGTACTACTAGAATTTTCATCTCTTGTCAAATGACCCTCTCTCACAGCATCTTCCAAACGAACACCCGTGCTCACCATTTAAATAAAAGATCATCTTCATTGGAAAAATTGAGCAAGTTATGGCTTGCACAAGTTGGGGAATTTTGAGAAATTTCAAGAAATGTACATTGGGCAAACTTGAAATTTTAGGTCAATGACCTAACTTTTTGGACTTCAGACATCTTCATGACCTTATGAGGGACCTCTAAATTCATTCTTACCTTGCCTTGCCATCTCTATCTATTTTATCCATATTTATTTTGTTTTTATTCAAATAAATACAAAACAAATAGCATAAAATATTAAATAATGGTTATGGCAATATGGATTGATGAAATGGGTTGGTCTTGGGCCCAAGAACTCGTGCAAAACATGACCAGGTGCATGCTGTCCAAGAATGGCATGAAATATTCAAATTTTGGCAAGTTTTCAAAAAGAGATCATGGGGGTTAAAACACTGTTATGGATTTGATTCTTTCCATTATTGGACACCATCTCTTTTTCTCATATATATACCAAGCCAAACACTCAAGAAAGACACATGCAAATTGCCCTGAAACCACCATATCGGAATTCTCAAAATTTCCATAAGTTGTCAAATTTCAAACACCACTTTGCAAGCTTCCTCCATCCAAACAAACATCAGAACCTTGTTCCTGGGATTCACACAAGCGCATACCAACCTTCATTCAAGCAATTCCACATCCTATACAACAGATCCATGCCTCACCGGTTGGTAAGGAATTTCAAAATTTAAACTATATATCCATGCCGTGTGGATGCTTTTAACTATTTTCTTCATGTTCAGGGCTATCATTAGTGCAGGTTTAACGTGCTACATGTAGGTAGAAGCGCAAGGATGAGATCATGCCATTGCTAGGGAACAATCTGAGATTTCCTTCAAAACTCATAATCTAGGTTGTTTCAGGCCAAATGGACCTCGGATTTGGGATCGGGGGGCTCGAATTAGGGGGATAGGTTAGTTTTTGACCTTTGTTTTTGGCTATTTTGTAGGTTCAATGTTGGAGCCCACTGGAGAAGACAACCGGAGAGTTGACTCTGGTGGGCTGACTCTAGCACTCTAAATGTCTCTCTCTCATTGGCTCTTTTAGTCAGCGCGCGCGTTTTCTTTTTTTTAAAATATATCTGACTTATTTTTCTAATATAATGTTATTGTTTCATATGTATCAACGAACGACAAGCTGGCTCAATTGGTGAAGTAGACGCGTTGCAATGAGAATGACCTGGGTTCGATACATAGGCCTTGCAATTTTGTTTTTCTAACATAATATTTGCAGATCCAGTGGCACGCAGGTCCATCCCAACCCTACGCCTCATGCTTGGGCCATCAGATGTCAACTCAAGAAGATCTGGCCATCCTAGGGTGCGTTTCCACCCTATAGCCTCAAGGATGATCCTCACCAGATTATTGTTTGAAATGTTGGGTTCAGTTTGATTGGGCCTAAGCAAAAATCTCAAGTATACCCCCCTGTTTGCTAGTGAACACCAGGCCCAATCCATTTCTTTTTTTTTTATATTAGTTTTTACTTATTTAATTATTTTATGCTTTTTTTTAAAATCATTTTATTTAATCATAAAATCAGAGAAAAAACATAAAAATTTAGATTTAGTTTTATTTTATTTTATTTTATTTAATTTTCATAATTTAATTTAGTTAATTACATTAACTTATTTCCTTAATTTAAAATCAACAGACTTAAGATTTAATTAATTTCAATTTTTTTCATAAATAAAAAATGCCAAAAATGTTAAATTTATTTTATAATTATTTTTAATTAATAGTTTTCTATTTTTAATTAATTATATTTAATGTAATTAAACATTTTCTCAAAATAAAACAAAATGACAAAAAGGTTTCCTTTCACTTAGGGTTTAGACATTCTTTTCCATTTCGCGTGCGTTTAATATTTCCCTTCTATTTTCATATTATTGTACTTGTTTATGGGATGTAATAGACAATAATTAGGACTTTACATTTACTACTTTATCCCCATCATTTTTGGACTTGTAATTAATTCCCCTCCCTGAAGCCTTGTAATAGCTAGGTTTTTACATTTCCGCACTTTAAATTCCCGCACACTATTAACTGTCTAGATGCATGACTAATAGGATTGTATGACGAGAACATAATAATCAAACGCTAGCAAACCTAACACAAGATAAAAATAACATAATACAACACACTCTCACATATACACCTCTAGGGTATCCCTACTTTGGTTTCCTTTGGAAAACAGTCACAACTCTCGAAACGTGAGAGATTTTAGTGGCTACCCTCCGGTTTAAAGATCACAAAAATGACCCTCTCGACATTGCCTCGGTATGATCTTAAAGCCCTAGGATGGTTACTAAAGTATCTTGCTCAGTTGCCTTTGTGACTGTAACGACGACCCTTCGAATGTCCCTAAAACATCCAACGATAGAGTTACCTACTCACTAATAGTAGGATAACAATGTCCAAAGGAAAAAAATGAAAAGAACAACCCTTTAGAGTAAAGTAGATAGTTCTTAGATGCTTGCTCAAAAACAATTTTTCACATACACAAAACTCTTTCCAAAAATATTTTCAAAACACTTTGTATACATTCTCTACCAATCCGAGAAACATTACAAAGTTCACCGTACTAAGGCACCTTTCAAAATAATTTTCAAACACATAAAGAACAAAGTATTTTTCAAATGAGCTAAGCATCTAAGAGCCCGTAGATAACTACAGATGAAAAGGGTGTTGTTGTACCCCAAAATTTTCCCTCTCATTTTCTCAAGATTTCTCTCGCATGTGTGATCATAAAAACATGTTTAAAGAAATAAAGAAAATGTAAAATTTTGAAAATGTTAGCGTGCCTTTCGATTAGGTCCAAAAAAACAAGTTGGCTTCAATTTGGAAAAGCTTCGATTGGGCAATGTAGTCTCCCTTCAGTCACAAGCTTCAATTTGGCCATATAGCTTCCTTCGAAGTAACCCCCTTCGATCCACAAACTGGCCATATAGCTTCCTTCGAAGTAACTCCCTTCGATCCACAAACTGGCCATATAGCTTCCTTCGAAGTGACCCCTTCGATCCACAAACTAGCCATATAGCTTCCTTCGAAGTGACCCTCTTTGATCCACAAGTTGGGCATGTGATTTCCTTCAAGGTAGCCTCCTTTGATTCACAAGTTGGGAAACTAAACCCTTTGAAGCAACGTACTCAGATTACACCTCTAAACTCTTCAACACTGTGGATCATAGTTGGTGGATTCGAAGGACCTATAATGGGTCCGTTCGAAGAACACACATTGTTGGAGACGAACATTGTTGTATGATGATGAGTCTAGTTTGGTCGAAGTGATCAAAACGAAAGGGTGGAGTATTTAAGGTGTTTGTTGACCAAAGTCTTATATAATGCCAAACCCAAGCCAATTGTGCTGCTATGCAGCAGTCCTGCACCAACCTGCCACAACACTCCAAAATACTGCTGAGCCTGCATTGTCTCAGTCCCATACTTACATAAAAAAGGGTACATAAGAGCTGCATCGAAGAAAACAAGGGGATAATATATCCAACTAATTCAAATATTATTTGATTTCCTCCCAAAACCACATCAAATCTCCTCTGTAAATAAACATTTCTTCACAACATCAAAGGGGGATGGAGACGCTGGGAGGAGAGAAAAGAGAGTTGAAAAAAAAAACATAAACATTATTAATTTTTGCTTGCTCAAAAATCAACTCCACTTTCACATACAAACACAGAATCAAAATCCATTATCTTATCTTTTCAACTCTTATAAATCAACTATCCAGAAAACCCCACACATAGAAGTTTTGTTCAAACTCAAGGACAACCCTCTGTGACAACTCTTCGAACCAAAAGCAAACCCCCTGTGACAACTCTTCAAATTCCAAAACCGTCCAGGAAGCGGTTCAAGTTCGAAGCCCACACACCAGCTTTGAGGTAATTCGTTCTGACTTTAAGCTTTTCGTTTCAAAACATGTACATAACTTTTGTTCCCTTTTCGTTTCCACCTTTTCAGTTTGTTTTCATTGCTAAACTTTTGGTTTTGTTTCTTGGTTTATCAAACGTTTTTAAGAACTAACCTGGCCATGAGACAATACTAGCATGGCCTCAAGCTATGTTACTATTAAAACCCCAAACGAAAAAAAATAGGAGGAAGGCGTTTTGAATCGAAGCTTTAGGCTTCACCCTTGTCTGCTTCACAGTTGTAAGCAGAACAAAGAGTGTGGCCTTAGGCTGACTTCCAGGCCATTCGAAGGAGGCATAAAGGCAGAATTGAAAGGTGCCCACACTAACTTCTGCTGCCCAAATCAAAGGACATGACCTCACTGTCTCCATTCCAAATCGAAGGAATCCAGGAGAAGCAGAATCGAAGGACATGTCCTCACTGTCTCCAGGCCAAATCAAAGGAATCCGGGAAAAGCAGAATCGAAGGGTTCTGCTGCCCAAATCGAAAAGGCTTATTTTCCCTCCTTTATTTTGTTTTTGTCTTTACATTTTCTTGCTATTCAATATGGTTGTAATAGTGTAGGATATTTATTTTCTGCATTTTTATTTCCTTTTGTACAAATGTTAGTAATTAACATGTATGGCAAGATAAAACCAACAAGTAGACAATCCCTAATCAAAGACTAAATGCATGCAAATCAAACACACTATTCACACATGCACCCTTAGGGTAATCTCACTTGTTGCCTCGGAAAAATAGTCATGTCCCTCGAATATGGGCGTTTTAGCAAAGACCCTCGATAAAAGATCATAGTCCCTCGATGTCCCTCGATGTTGCCTTCGGTAAACGATCTATTCCCTAAACGACATTGTAAAACGTCTCATAGGTTGCTTTCTATGACTATACAAACGTCCCACGCCCGTCCCTTCACATCCATTGATGGGGCTTCTTACCAAAAGAATGGTAAGATAGCAACATCTAAAGGAGGAGGAAAAGAACATCTAAGACCTTTTAAGTAGGTAGATTGCTCCTAGTTGCTCGCTTGCTCACAACAAAAACATCTTATACACCAACACTTTCATCTTGAAACATTTTCAAAGGACAAACACTTTTTACGCATTCTTATAGAGACGAGAAATATTACAAAGAACACTTTTAAAAATCACTTTCAAAATAAACACTTCTTTGAACTATTTTCCAAAATAACACTTTGTACGCGTTCTTATAGAGACAAGAATCATTACAAAGGCACGTTTTCAAAATACTTTCAAAACCACACCATATGCACATTTTCAAAAAAAAAGCAAGTGATCTAGCAAGAAACTAAGAGCCGATAGATAACTACAGATGAAAAGGGTGCTAACACCTTCCCTTTTCATACCCTACCCCCCGAACTCAAGAAATAATCTCGAAAGGTCTTTCCTGTTCTTTTCAGCCTTTCCTTATTGGATAAAAGAAAAGTCAGTGGCGACTCTTGCTATCCGCAACAATTGCAATCAAATGCAAAACACCCAAGTCAGTTCTCCCACTGTGTTACAGGTGCTAACACCTTCCCTTTCCATAATCTACCCCCTTTACTCAGAAATAATCTCGAAAGGTCTTTTTCTGTTCTTTTCACCCTTTCCTTTGTTGGATAAAAGAAAAGTCGGTGGAGACTCTTGCTTACTGCAACATTTGTGAATATAAACACAAAACCAGTATAACAGTCGATTCTGCCACCGTATTACAGAACTGACGACTCTGCTGGGGACAATAAAAGTGGGGTTACCTTAGAGTTAGATCATTTTAAAATTGCTTTCCTTGTGTGTTTTGTATGCTTTATTTTTAAAGGGTTTGTTGGGGTTACTGTTAAAGATCCTATACCCAGATCTGGGGCACTTTTAGGTAAGCAGCAATAGATCGTGGAGACTTTACGGTGTAGACTGATATGGTTGAAGTGATGGTTGTGTTAGTGTGACATATTTGTTGACACCGGTGTCTCTTATGTTAAATCGAGGAGAATACGGGGCTGTTGTGTAGTGTCATAAAGCACTAGTTGACCTTAGAACCTTAGTTGAACAAACTTGGTCATTAGAAAGTAGTGAGATAGCCGACCTCTATATAAAGCTAAGGATTGGTTGATACTCGATATTACACTCATTGAGATCGGACTTTCGGGATATTTCGGCTGCGAGAAAAGATCGCTTGAGCTGAAACAATGCCTAATAAAGAAAGATCAGTGATATTGAGACTCCTTAGAACCCGATTACTTTTCTAAGACAAGTTGAACCAACTGAACTTCAAGAGGGTATTTACCTATAAACCCCATGCAAGGCTAAACCTAAGGTCTTGTGTGTTTTGCTTGTGTGTGATATATTGTTCAAACATAATATCATGCATCATAACATCCATTTTCATTTCACTAACCATTAAGGGCCAAGGGAATTTATCTTTATTATATTTTGTAGATCATGGCTTCCGTTCATAGATAACTATAGATGGAAAGTGTGCTAAGACATTTCCTTTCCATAATCTACCCCCTTACTCAGAAATAATCTCAAAAGGTCTTTTTATGTTCTTTTCACCCTTTCCTTTGTTTAATAAAAGAAAAGTCGGCGGCGACTCTTGCTTACTGCAACATTTGTGAATACAAACGTAAAACCAATATAATAGTCGGTTCTTCCACCGTATTACAAAACTGGCGACTCTGCTGCGGATGGTGTTTCTGAGACTTTCTCGTTCACCAAGAAATACGGTCGACTTCTCAACCTGGTTACCTCAAGCTTTGATGAGAAGATGATGGGTGTACTCTTTCAGTTCTTTAACCCTAAACACCATTGCTTCACGTTTCCCGATTATCAGTTGGTACCCTCCATGGAAGAGTTCTCTCAATTATTGGGTGTAACTATTCTTGATCAGGTGCCTTTCACCAGTTTAAAGGAAGCTCCAAAACCAGAGGTCATTGCAGCAGCCTTGCATCTGAAACGGTCTAACATTATATCGAACTAGGAAACAAGAAGCAGAGTCAAGGGTTTCCTAGTCAAGTTCCTACTAGAAAAGGCTCAATCATTTTGGGATGATTTGGATTTCCAAGATTTCGAAGAAGTACTGGATCTTCTAATCTATGGGTTAGTATTGTTCCCTAATCCGAACTTACTCATAGATGTGAATGCTGTCAAGATTTCCCTCTCTGGTAACCTTGTGCCTACTTTGCTCAGAGATATCTTGCATTCCATTCACACTCGTACCATGATGAGAAGAGGGGTTCTGATGTGTTGTGTATCGTTGTTGTCTAGGTGGCTTATTTCGCACCTTCCTCAATCAGTATTGAAGAACGAATAAGGTTTGGATTGGTCACAAAAGATAATGTCACTTTCTCACTTGGATACTCTTTGCTACTCCCAGTCTATGGGAGATCCTTCTATCATCGACCGCTATGGGGAATTCCCTAATGTCCCACTCATTGGCATTAGGGGAGGTATAACTTAAAATTCCTCTCTGGCTCTACGATAATTCGGTTATGCTCGAAGGGATGGTCCCTATGATATGCTTATCCAAGGCATTATGTTCAACTACAAGGATGATGTTCAAGGGTATCGTCAAAGGTTCATACGAGCTTGGGGCATGGTAAACAGGTTTGATAGCAAGAATTTGGGGCATAAGACTTCCATTCCTATGGAGCCTTATCTCAAATGGGTACGAGCTCGCGCCTAAAACCTTATGATGCCATATATAACCGTCTTTCCAGTGATTGTGGAGCCTATCACCGAAGGAGATGTTCCTTACGCAGTTCTCCATCCGGACATGCCCACTTATGTTGAAGAGTTGCAGAGGTCCTGGATTCAGCTGAAAGAAGAACGTGATACCTTTAGAGATTAATTCTACACCAACGAGAAGAAAGTGATGGAGCTCACGAAGTGACTTCACGAGAAAAAAAGTCTCAATGTCTACCTCGACACGAAGAGGAAGCACCCATGGGAAACCTGATTTTTAGATTTTAAGAGTTTTTAATTTTCAATTGTAAGCCTAAAAGGCAGTTATAATTTGAATTATACTAATAAAATCTTTGTTTCATTATAGTTCACAAATTTAAATTTCCCAAAGTCCTTGAAAACATCGCATAAACATGTCATGCACATCATTACATAAATAGGTATTTCAAGATAGGTTTCTTATCTTTCCGCTGTTTATTTCAGCAAAAATAAATGGCTCTCGAACAAATAGTTAAGGATCTTTAAGCACAAAACGCTCAGTTCTAACAAATGTTCCTGGCTCTAGCTAAAGGACAAGAAGATCTAAAAGCTCTCATTGTCAAAGAGAAGACAAATAAGGCAAAGAAACCGGCTGGCGTCTTGAATATGGGAAAAAGATTTAGAGGACTAGCCAAGCAAGCTCTGGAATTTGCAACTCCATCAAATGAGGGGGATAATCAGGAAGAGGACAATAAGAATACAAAAGAAGAAGATAATAGCCCAGGGACTGATGAAGAGGAAGCAGACTATGCTGAAGAATAACATCCTTCTGCTAATGACAAGTATAAACAGCTGGAGGATCGTCTCAATGCTATGCAGATTCAGAGGGTACCTGGTCTAGATTTTGAAGAGTTAGGAATGGTCTCAGGGGTGGTCATCCCGCAGAAATTCAAAGTTCCTTCATTTGCAAAGTATGGCGGTGTTTCCTACCCCAAGATGCATTTAAGGTCTTATGTTAGGAAGATCCAACCCCACACAACTGACAGGAATTTATGGGTTCATTTCTTCTATGAGAGTTTGTCAGGGACGCAGTTAGATTGGTTCTATCAACTGGAAGGAACCAATATTCGCAATTGGGAAGATCCGGCCGTTGCTTTTTACAAGTAGTACCAATACAATGCTAACCTCACTCTAACCCGTACACAACTTCAAAGCATGTCTATGGGTTCCAGTGAGGGTTTCAAAGATTACGCCTAAAAGTGGAGAGATCTTGCAGGAAGAGTCTAGCCTCCTCTGTCTGATAGGGAGCTGGTAAATATGTTCTTGGGTACTTTGTCAGGCCCATTTTTCAACCATTTAATCGAAAGCTCTTTAGCCAGATTCACCGAGCTGATATTGACGGGAGAACGAGTAGAAGCTGGCATCAAAAGTGGCAAAATTCAAGGGGTTTCATCTTCAAGTGCTGTGAAGAAGCCTCTCAGTGGGAAGAAGGAAGTTAGTGCTGCCTATGGCCAGAGTAATAAGGGTAAAGATGAACGTCGTCCGACGGTAAGAGCTATAATGATCTCCAACCCTGCAACAACTCAACAACAAAACAATCAGCACAGGCATGATGCACCTAAAAGACAATTCACCAAGCTTAACATGCCCTTATCCCAGGTATTGCAATATCTAATGAAGGCTAGTTTGGTCACTCTGAGGGAGCCTCCTCAAAATCCAAACATTACATCTCCTCGTTACAATCCAAATGCTCGGTGTGCCTACCACTCCAACAGTCTAGGGCATGATACAAATGATTGTTGGGATCTGAAGAATAAAATTCAGGATCTTATTGAGGCAAAGGAGATTGAATTTGACCCTCCTGAAACCCCCAATGTGATAACTGCACCTGTGCCCAAGCACGACCAAGGTATCAATGTTGTTGATGGTGACCTGTTTGTTTCTTCTGTTGATGAACTAACTACTCCTCTTCCAGTGGTTAATGAGAATCTCTTGCAAGTCGGTTTATTTCCGGGTTGTGGTAAAGATTGTGACCATTGTGCGTCTCTTCCTAATGGTTATTTATTACTGAAAATAGGCGTTCATCATCTGATTAATGACCGAGAGATCCTCTTTGAAAAGATTCCCTCCACAAGAATTTTGTGTAAAGATGCATCAATTATTACCATTTCCGAAAATCCTCCCAGGGTCTCCTCTAAAAGATCTGTCAGGGTTACAACCACTCCTAAGGTTGATCCTTTAATTATCACCGCTCCGGGGCCAATACCATATTCCTCCGACAAAGCTGTTCCTTGGAATTATGGAGCTGATGTCTACTACCATGGTATCAAACAAGACCTATTGGTTGTTGTAATATGGTGGGAGAACTGGCCGTTATACTGGTTTTGCGTTTGTATTCACAAATGTTACGGTAAGCAAGAGTCGACATCGACTTTTCTTTTATCCAACCAAGGAAAGGGTGAAAAGAACAGAAAAAGACCTTTCAAGATTTTTCTGAGTAAGGGGGGTAGATTATGGAAAGGGAAGGTGTTAGAAACCTTTTCATCCGTAGTTATCTACGGGCTTTTATATTCTTAGCTCATTTTGAAATACCTTGTGTTTTGTGTGTTTTGAAAAGCATTTTTGAAAGCGCCTTAGTACGGCGAACTTTCTAATGTTTCTCAGAATAGTAGAGAACGTATACAAAGTATTTGAAAATGTTTCTGAAAGAAGTATTTGTGTGCAAGTGCAAAAATTTTTTGAGCAAGCATCTCACAACTATCTACTTTACTCGAAAGGTTGTTCTTTTCCTCTTTTCCTCTAGACAGTGTTATCCTACTATTAGTGAGTAGGTAGCCCTAGTCGTTGGATGTTTGAGGGACATTCTAAAGGACGTTTATACAATCACAAAGACAACTGGGCAAGAAAATTTAGTAACTACCCCAGGGTTTTAAGATCATTTTACTGAGGCAACGTCGAGAGGATCATCGAGGGACTTATGATCTTTAAACCGGATGGTAGCCACTAAAATCTCTCACGTTTCTAGAGTTGTGACTGTTTTATTTCCGAAGGCAACCGAAGTGGGGGTACCCTAGAGGTGCGCATGTGCAATTGTGTTATATTCAGTTTTTTACCTTTGCATTTAGGTTTGCTATAGCTTTTTTTTATTCTTGCCATACAATCCTAGTTAGCATACATATAAATAGTTAATAATTTACAGTAATTAAAAGTGCAGAAATGTAAATCTAACTATTACAAGGCATTGGGGAGGGGGATTATTACATGTCCAAACTTTGGGGAATAAAGAAAACAGTAAAGTAAAAGTCCTAATTAATTCTATTACATCCCAGTAGGCAGATACAAAAATGTGAAAATAAAATGCGAAAAGTAATAACGCACACGAATTGAAAGGAACGTCTAAAACCTTGACAACTATTAAGAAAAGAAAATCTTTTTTTGTTGTTTTTGTTTATTTGTGAAAATGGTTTGAATAAAAATTAGACTAATTAATTAATTAAAATAAAAAAGAAGAAATTATTAATAAATATTAATTCTAACAAAACCTAATATTTTTGGTATTTTAACATTAAAATTTTGACCTAATTCTAATTGTTTTTAATTTATGAAAAGAAACCAAAATAATTAATTAAATTTATGAAAATTAAAATTGAATAAAATAAAATCTAGATCTAAGTTTTTATATTTTCTGATTTTATGATTAAATAAAAAATGATTTGAAAAATAAAACAATTAAATAAAAATAAAATAGAGAAAAGAATTTGAATGGGCCTGGTATGTGAAGCTGAAAGAGGGGGTGCAGACTGGAATTCGCTGGGCCCAAAAACTCAGCAAGCCCAAGCTACGTTGGGATCTGGTGAGGAGGCGTCTGGAGGGTCCATGGTAAGCCTGCATGTTGAAGGCATTGGATCTCTATTTGTTGGCAATTGATGGCACAAATGTAAAAGCACATGGTAGGCGCTTGGTAACGCAGCGCATTTAATCTGCAAAATGTTAGATAAAACAAAATATGGAAATGCAAAAGGGTTGGATCAAACCCAACCCCTCTAGCCTTACAAACGCCTTAACACACACTCACCCAACTGTTGGTACGGCCTTACATTCGCTAATGTAAGTACAACAAAATGTATATAATTCAAAACAAGTGAAAATGCTGATTTAGCAAACACGCGCGCTCCAGTGGGTCCCAGATGTTTAACTGGACCAATCAATAAACGGCCTAAAGCCACACATGCCCTCGCCTGAGTCCAACCGAGTCAACGACTCCAGAGTCAAACTCCATTCATCTTCTCCGACCTATCAAAATTGAAAACCTGCGAAATCATTAGATTAAGGATAAACAAAAACCCTATCTCACTTGAAATTCCGCCCTGATCACGAATCTGGCATTAGATTGGCCAGAAAATTCATGTATCCTAAGTTACGAATCCAAAACCCTAGCACGACTTGAACATGGCAATATGCGATCTAAGGCTCTAGCTTCTCATGTAACACATTAGAATGCATGCAAACATCATCAATAACATGAATATATGCTTAGTATGGATTTAAATGGCATGTATTGGGAGTTTGAGATCAGGGAAAAATTACCAATCGGGGGAATGGTGTGAGAGAGTTCTTACGTGTGTGGGGCTTGCCTTAGGATTGAGAATGGTTCCTGGAACTTTCAGGAAGTGGATGGCACACTTGGTTTGGATGGAGAAGGTCTAGATAGCTTGATACGGATTTCACTTTCTCTTTGAAAATTTTGGAAATTTTTTAGGGTTTGTGGAGGCAGCTTCCTGTGTCCTTTAGGTCTGATTTTGCTGTATATATGTAGTGGGCAAGATTAGGTCAACAAATATGGTTCCAATCTTTGTACATTATGATGAAAATATATGATCTCAATCTTTCATAAAACTTTCAATATTTGATCCAATCTCATGCCAATCTATTTTGTGCTTTTTTTCCAGCTATCCACAAGCTCTTTGGGCCTCCAACATGATTAAATCTCCAGCCTTACACGCCTCATACATTAATCTTGCATTTATTTAATTTATTTTGATTTTATTTAGATCAAAATAAAAATAAATAAAATAAAAATAAAACTCATGCATGGGTAAGTTTATAGGTTCTTGGACATGTCATTAATATGTTTGTCTAAAAATTAGGCCCATTAACCTAAAAACACAAATTTGCTCAATGTGCATTTCTTGAAATTTCTCAAAATTTCCCAATTTGTGAAAACCATAACTTGTTAAATTTTTAACCTTTGAAGATAATCTTTGACTTTTTGGAAATCCCAAGATGTCCTCTTCAATCCCTCTTTTGGTCAATTTTTCATTTGAAGACTTTATTTTGATGTAAATGGTCTTGGCAAAAAGTGTCTTTTGTTGACCTTCTAAAAATGACCTGTAACGTATGAGCGTGTATCTCTCAAATGGTGCATTTCTTGGACTTGAGGGAAAATAGAAGTTGTAGGGAATTGGATTATCTTCAAAATTAGCTTTGGTTGGGGAAAATGGATGAAGTATGAGAAAGTTATGCTTGGTCAAAGTTCAGTTGACTTCTCTTATAGAAACCCTAATTTTGCAATTCTTGACTTTTGATGAATTAAGGGAATTACTTGAGGAATAATTATCAACCTTTGATCAAATGATGAATATCACATTAGGATGTTGATGTTGACCAAAAAATCTTGAAGTTTGACTGTATATGGGCCACAGTTGACTTCTGACCTAGTACAGTTGATTTTCAAACATTTGAGCAATTGACTGAGCAAACTTGTAGTGTAAGGCATGAAATTTGTCATGAACAATATTGAAGACATATTAGGACCATGGAAAACATTTGATACTTTTGGAGCTCCCACATCTTGGTGAAAAGTGAAACCCTAGTTAGAGGTTCATTGCTTAGGAGGAGAATTTGTCTGGTCAATTCTTGGTCAACCTTGAGCAATTTAAGACCTCAATGAGCATGTTTTGAGTAAAAATGGGAGGTAAAATCTTGGGGTACAACAGCTGCCCCTGTTCAATCTTCTTAAACCTGAGGATTTAGATTAACTTTATGCCTTTCGTAATCTGAAGGTGGAAGATGATTGAACACTAGAGTTCCCACAAATTTGCACTCGCTTGTATACGAAGTAACGTTGTTGGTTGATGATATCGGGAATGGGCTTACAGATGACATTTGGAGAAGATGACTGGGAATTTTCTTAGATGGGCTTAAAGATGCCATCCAAAGTAGATGTTGACATCATAAGAGATCTCTTTGTGGGGATTCCTGTTCCTGTTGTTTGAGGAGGACTCTGTTGGGGGATATTGGTTTCTGTTTGGGGAATAGAGTCTAGGAGCTTTTAGTTGTCCATTACTCTACTGGGGAATCATCTCTTGACTGAAGAGGTGAAAGTTAGCTATTATCTGGTCGAAATCCAGGCTTCACAATGACTTGCTGAAGATAATAAAGTTGGTGGTTATCTGGTCGTATTCCAGGTTTCGCAACGACTTACTGGGGAATATGAAATTAACTGTTATCTGGTCGATCTCCAGGCTTCGCAGTAATTTGCTAAAGATTAAAATATTATCGAGTCGATCCAGGCTTTAGTGACTTGAACTATTATCTGGTCGTACCCAGGCTTAAGTGATTTGAACTATTATCTGGTTGGGTCCAGGCTTCAGTGATTTGAAGAAATTGAGTTATTATCTGGTCGGGTCCAGGCTTCAGTGATTTGAAGAAATTAAGTTATTATCTAGTCAGATCCAGGCTTCAACTTGAATTTGAAGTATGTTGTCATCTGGTCAGGTCTAGGCTTCATAGAAATTGACAGAATAAACTGCTATCTGGTCGGACTCCAGGCTTCGCAACAATTTTTACAGAGTAAACTGTTATCTGGTCGTATTCCAGGCTTCGCAATAACTTATATTGTTATCTAGTCGGGTCCAGGTTTCACAATGTCTTGAATTGTAGATTAACTGTTATCCAGTCAGATTCTAGGCTTCATCAATGATGTTGACTGCTATTGTACCCCAAAATTTTCCCTCTCATTTTACTCAATACATGTCCATTGAGATCTTCAATTTGCTCAAGGTTGCCCAAGAGTGGACCAGATAAACTCTCTCCTAAGGCAATATACCTCAAATTAGGGTTTCATTCTTCATCAAGATGGGTGAACCACAAAGGTCCCAAATGCTTTCCAAGGTCCTAATATGTCCCCAAGATCATCCATGCCAAGTTTCATGCCTTGCACAAGAAGTTTGCTAAGTCAACTGCTCAGATGCTTGAGAATCGACTGTACTAGGTCAAAAGTCAATTGTGGCCCACATACAGTCAAACTTCAAAATTTTTGGTCAACATTATTATTTTGAAGTGATATACATCATTTGATCAAGGGTTGATCATGATTCCTCAAGGAATGCTGCAAATTCATCAAAACCCAAAAGTTGCTAAATTAGGGTTTTATAGGAAAAGTCAACCCAACTTTGACGAAGTATAACTTCTTCATACTTTATCAAAAATTTTCCATCCAATACTCATTTTGAAGAGGATGCAATTCCCTACAATTCATCTTCAGCGCTCAAGTTCAAAATATGCACTCATAAAAAGATATGAATTTTGACATTATAGGTCCTTTTGAAAAGTCAACAAAAACATCTTTGGGTCAAAGCTTCATAAATGAACATGGAATATCCAATTGACATGAAACCAAAAGGTTTGTTTAGAGGAAATCCTAAGCTTTCTAAAAAGTCCAAGAACACCATCCTAGAGTCAAAATTGAGATAGTTGTGCATTGTCAAAGTTGGCAATTTTTGGAAAATTATCAAAAGTCAACATTGATCAAATTTGCATTTTTCCAAAAGGGCCCATGTTTTCTTGTTTGAAACATGTTTCTAATAGGACCCACGACCCCTGAGCTTTTCCACCTATTATTTTCTTATTTTTATCATTTATTTTGATTTTTTATTCATTTAAACCAAAATAAATCAAATTAAATGGTAAAATAATAAAAGCAAATCAAATCTTGGGATTTTTGTGCACATTATGAGTTCATATACAGCTAGCATGGCATGTAATTCGTGCAAGGATGATTTAGATTGAAAAAGTCATGATTGGAGCTATTTTGGAAAGAAATCATACAAGGCCAAAATCAAATCAAATCTTCATAATTCCTCAAGATACCATGAGATTTCTTCCATTATTTTTGACCTAAATTCCTCCTTTATATAAACACAACACCCTCATACACTAGGGAGCACGAAATTGGCTGCCCAAGAACACTCTCTAAAAACCTCAAATTCTGTCAAAACTAGTGCAAAGTCAAAACCGAAGATCCAGCCACTTTCAGTCCAAGTCATCAATTACAAATTATTCCTGGGGTATCTAAGGATTCAGTACATCACCATTCCATGCGTCCATCATACGCTCACAAATCCTACCCTTTGGATCATCCCTTGGTCCAGATCCAGCGTCCAACCACAGCAGCCCTGATGCACTCTCTGAAGCTAATCCACATGGGATCACACGCAAGGGACATGGGCCAACCAATTTGGGCCTAATAATTTGGCAATGCACCCCCAGTCTGTATTCTACCACACAGGCCCAATCTTTTCTTTTTTATTTTATTTCAATTCTTTTTATTGTTTTAATTTATTTATTTCATTTATTTTCCAAAAATCATTTTTAATCAAAACATAAAAATCAGAAAATCACAAACAATATTAGGTTTAGTATTTTTTTCATAAAGTATTTAATTACATTAATTAGTTTAATTAGGTTAACTTAAATCTCTTTTTCATAATTAAAATCAAATAGAAATTAAGTTTAATTCCTAATTTTAATTCCTTCTCAAAATGAAAACACAAAAATAGTTTAATTGTTTTTTTCCATTAATTTAATGATTTTTTATAATTAAAAATTAATTAGAACTTAGGATTTTCTTTGCAATTTAATTATTCTTTATTTTCTTCAATAAAAAACGACCAAAAATGATTTTCTTTAATCAATTGCAATTAGGTTTAGTCAAGGGTCAAAACCCTGATTTCTCTCGCCTTTAATGTACCGCGCGTTTTTAATTTTCTTTCTTATTATTATTGTAACTATTCCATGGTTGTAATAGTTTTAATTAGAATTTTAAATTCCGCACTTTTATTTCCCGTCAAGGCAATTATGTAACTGTCAAAGCCATGTAATAGCTAGGTTTATTTTTCGCACTTTAAATTCTCGCAATCTTTAAACTGTCTAGATGCATGGCTAATAGGATTGTATGAAAAGAATGCTTGAAATTTAAAATGGTAGATCACCTAATGTGCAAAGACTAAATAACTGAAACGAATCATGTGCAGATATTCACTCCTAGGGTTTACCTCACTTCGGTTGCCTTCGGTAAACAATCATTAAGCATAGGAGATTTTAGTGGTTTCCCTCCTATCTAAAAGATCTAATGTCCCATTCGAATGTTGCCTCAGAAATGTTGCCTCGGAAATGTTGCCTCGAAAAGATATTAAGACTCTAGGGTTAATACTAAGATTTTCTAACTATTTCTTTAGTGATTGTATTGGTCCCTTTCGAACGTCCCTTACAACTCCAACGGCGGTGATACCTACTCCTTAATAGTAGGATAGTGCTGTCTAAAGGAAATAGAATGAACAATCCCTTTTTCGAGTAGGTAGAATCTTAAGTACTTGCTCAAAAACTGTTTCACACAAACACCTTTTCAAAACAAATTTTCAAAACAAACTTCATCACATCCTTGAGGACTGATACAAGGGCTATCACGAAGTAAAAAAAACATTTTCAAGACAAACACACACAAGAAATTTGAAAAATGAACAAGTACCTAAGAGCCCGTAGATAACTGCGAATAGAAAGGGTGCTAACACCTTACCTTTCTATAATTTATCCCCCCTACTCATAATATCTCGAAAAAAGGTTTTTTCTGTTCTTTTTTCCTTTTCCTGATTGGATAAAATAAAAGTCGGTGGCGACTCTTGGTTACCGCGACATTTTGCGAATAAAAAACGCAAAATGCAAACCAGTATTAACAGTCGGTTCTGCCACCATGTCACAGAACTGGCGACTCTGCTGGGGAATTCTATAAAGTGGGGTAAACCTTAGGATCTAGGTCATATTTAATTTCTTTCTCTTGATTGTCTTGCTTGATTTATATTTATGGGAACTGTTTGGGTTATTTGATCCTACACCTGGATCGGGGAACATCTTTTAGGTAAGTAGCAATAAACTGTGAGGGAACTATGCTGGGGTATATCGTCACGGTTGAAGTAGTAGCTATGTTGATGTGGCACTTTGGTTGGTATTGGTAACCTTGAGTCAATCAGAGAGAGTACGGGGCCGTCGCGTGGTGTCGTGAAGCATCAACTGACCTTAGAAACTTTAATTGCACAACTTGGCCAATAGGACGTAGCGAGGTGGCTGGCTTTGGTGTATTCCCAAGGTCGACAGATACTCGATGCTACACTCATTTAGTTTTCACTCTTGAGTTTTGTTTGGTTGCGAGTCAATCGCCTATTGAACGAAGCTGGGAGAAAGATCAGTGATATTGAGATCCCTTTTAGAACCCGATTACTATTTATAGGACATGTTGAACCAATCCAACTTCAAGAGGGTATGACCTTAAAACTCATGCAAGCCTTAAACCTAAGGACTTAGGGTGACTTGTTTGTTGTTTTCTATACCTGTGATTTTCTAACCTAATCATGACATCATAAGCATAACATATCATGACTAACCATTTCAAGGATTCCCTATGGCTCATTTTTGCTCTGTTTTATAGGACACGTCATCTGCCCATAGGAACACTATACATATCAACCTTGTGAAAGTGTCTCTCCAACTAAAGGATCTGGCATTAAGCATTCTTGAAGGTTCTGATTTTACTAGAAAGTATATCAGTTTCTCAATCTAGTCACTGCAAAACCTGATGAAGAGTTGTTAAAAGTGTTGTTTCAGTTCTTCGACCCGGTGCACCATTGTTTCACCTTCCCAGATTATCAGTTAGTACCTACTATGGAGGAATTTTCTCAGTTATTGGGAGTACCTATTCTTGACCATTTGCCTTTCAATGGTACGGAAGAACATCCAAAGCTTGAAGAAATTTCCAGAGCTCTGTCTTTACAACGGTATGACATAGTGGCAAATTGGGAGACTAGAGGGAGTCTCCAAGGAATTCCGGTTAAGTTTGTATTTGCTAAGGCCTATCATTTTTGGGATACCTTAGATTTACAAGCTTTCGAAGAGGTGCTGGCACTTCTCATTTATGGGACGGTACTTTTCCCTAATGTTGATCAAATCTTAGATGTGAGCACTATCAAGGTTTTCCTGACTCATAATCCAGTACCTACATTACTCGGGGATATTCTGCACTCTTTACAGGCTCGCACTCTAAAGAGAAGGGTAACCCTCATGTGTTGCACTCCTCTATTGGATAGGTGGTTTATTTCGCACCTACCCAGGGTTGTTTTGAAGAATGAACATGGTTTGAAATGGTCTTGTAGGCTGATGTCCCTCATGCATTCAGACATTCATTGGTTTTTGCGGTTCTCGGAAGATATTACCATCATTGATCGTTGTGGTGAATTCCCTAATGTCCCTCTCTTAGGAATTAGGGGAGGAATCACTTACAACCCTTGTTTGGACTTACGTCAGTTTGGTTATGCGAGAAGAGATGGTCCACATGACACGTTCATCCAAGGAATTGCCTTCAACTATGAGAATGATGCTCAGGAATACCGCAAAAGGTTCATAAAGGCTTAGGGCATGGTGCATAAAATCGATAGCAAGACGCTAGGACACAAGAATTCCATTCCTCTTGAGCCTTATCTCCGGTGGGTACGAGCTCACGCCCAAAGTCTTAGGATGCCTTACCCAACTGTCCTACCAATAATGTGGAGCCAGTACTGAAGGAGACACTACTTCACTTGGTCATCATCCCGACATGCCAACCGATCATGAAGAGTTACAGAAGTTATGGGTTCAACTCAAAGAGGAGCGGGACACATTTGAAGCTCAGTTCTATGCTAGCGAGAAGAAGGTCCTGGAGCACACTAGGCTACTTCATGAAGAAAGGAACATAAATGCCTACATCGCGCCAAAGAGGATGCGCTCCTGGGAGACCTAGTTTATTTATTTAAGTTTTGTTTTGTTTAATTGTAAGCCTAAAAGGCATTCTTTGTAACAATTTGAACTTATTAATGCAATTAACGTGTGTTTCTTTTGGTTAAACAAATCTGAGCCTTTAAGAATCCTTGAAATCATTGCATACACATCCCATCCATAACATTTCATAAACAGGTACCATTACAGCTTTCCCATCTTCTTCGCTGTTTATTTCAGCAGAAATGTCTTCCGGACAAAGCATCAAGGACCTTCAGGCACAGAACGCCCAGTTCCAACAAATGTTCATAAGTCTGGCAAATGGGAAGGAGGATTTGAAAGCCCTCATCCTGAAAGAGAACAAGAAAAAGAAGAAGGTTGTCGGTATTCTAAATATGGGCAGAAGGTTTAGAGGACCGTTGAAGCGATAAGTCGATCTGACCTCTTCATCTAAGGAAGGGGAGAATCAAGAAGAAGAGACAAGGGAGAAAGATCCCAGTCCTGAAGTTTCTGACAATGATACCAACTACAATGATGAGCAGTATCCTCCCACTGACGATAGATACAAGCAGTTGGAAGATCGCTTGAATGCTATGGAGGTCCAGAGGATACCTGGGTTGGATTTCGAAGAATTGGGATTGGTGTCGAGAGTGGTCATCCCGCAGAAGTTCAAATCTCCAATTTTTGCAAAGTATGATGGGGTGTCCTGCCCAAAATTCCATCTTCGTTCTTATGTTAGGAAGATTTAGCCTCACACCGCTGATAGGAACTTGTGGGTCCATTTCTTTCACGACAATCTGTCTGGGACTCAGCTTGAATGGTTCTATCAACTAGAGGGAACCAATGTCCGTAACTGGGAAGATCTGGCTACTGCTTTTTACAAGCAATATCAATATAACACTGACCTTGCCCCTACCCGTACTCAACTCCAGAGTATGTCTGTGGCCACAAGCGAAGGTTTCAAGGACTATACGCAGAAATGGAGAGATCTGGCAAGGAGAGTCCAACCCCCTTTTTCTGATAGGGAGTTGGTGGATATGTTCCTTGGTATGTTGTCTGGTCCTTTCTTAATTCACTTGATTGGTAGCTCGTCAGCGGGTTTCACCGAGCTGATTCTAACTGGAGAAAGAGTAGTAGTTGGGATCCGGAGTGGTACGATCCAGACAAATACCTCTTCGAGTACAGAGAATAAGTCATTTGGTGGAAAGAGGGAAGCCAATGCCGTGCACGGCCAGAAGGGGTGTTGAAAGGCAGACTACCACCAATCTGTGGAGGCAGTGTTGATCTCTAATTCAGCACGCACACAACGACCACAACAACGAAACAATCATCCAAGGGTGGAAAGACCTCAAAGGAAGTTCACCCGAATCAACATGCCATTGTCACAAACATTGCAACATATGTTGAAGATGAATCTGATTACGATGATAAACCCTCATCTGAACCCTAAGACTTCCTCTCCTAACTACAATCCGGAGGCAAGGTGTGCTTATCATTCTGACATCCCGGGGCACGATACTAACGATTGTTGGGCGCTGAAATACAAGATTTGGAATATGATTGATGCCAAGGAGATCGAATTCGACCCTCTTGAGACTCCCAACATGATCACTGCTGCCTTGCCAAAACATGGCTAGGATTGAAAGCATTTTTGTTCATTTAAATTCTGAAGTTGTATTTTCTTTGCTTATTCGAACAATTATTGTCATGACAAACTTTATTATTTCATCAATGCATTACACATGTTTGTATTGAATTAATTTGTTTTCATTATGCTTAAATTTCTTTATATTTCCTTTTCGTGTTATTCAACTCTCGACTAAAAAACTGTAAGCCTTTAGAGGGAGGATGACGAAAACAATACCACAATCTCTACAGTATACTTTTGAGCAGACCTTATTGACGATGTACAGGCGTTGTTTCAAATACTAAACAGTGGAGTTATAAGGAAGATAATCCCTAGTCAACCCCTTCGAGCCAAAGAAGTAGGAGTTTTTATTTTCACACATATTAAAACCCTTAATCATAACCCGGGGCAGGGTAGTTTTCCCAGTTAATTCAAAGGCACATTCAGTCACAATCTCCCGCTTCGTACATAATGAGTGGCATCAAAGACGTCCTTCTGAAACAAAAGATGGTGATGGTTCCCTATAATCATCAAGACAGGCAGTCATTATCTCTCGAAATAAAAGCCCATTAAGTCAAAACCTATGAAGGAGACTTAAGAAAAAACACTGGGGCATCCCGCTGACTGTAATCACAAAAAGAAATAGTTTAGGCAAAAGACAGGGATAATGAAATAAAAAAGAAAGAGGTCCTACAAACCCTCAACAAAATAGGAAATGACTTCCTATTCAAAATAATCTGTCAGTACCCGAACCATCACTGGAATATCAGAGCAAAGACTCAAACGGGATCTAAATGCATAATTAGCTGAGTTTAGGATCGAAGAACATCATGAAGAACGGGTGGGTACAAATAAAATTTGAGCCTTTATCTTTTGTTTCTTAAACTGTGAACCAGGCCACGTTATAACCCTTAAAAGTCCTAGCTGAAGCATGGGTTAGTTCGAAAGCATACTATTACAAAAGGTATCCTGACTCCTGAAGGTCCGTTACAAATCTTGAGTTGATATCACATCTTTGCAAAATTCTATTTTTTCTATAAAAAAAACTGCATTTTCAAAACTTCAAGACAGACGTAAGCTTTGCATTCTTAAAATAACATTGTTTGCATATGACTATTTGTTCAGCAGCAGAGAAATTCGCATGACGAATATCTAGTGAACAAAAACCTTCTCAATAAAAAGGATCACCTCAAGTGGAAAAACACTTCCAACCAAGGGGCACGACATGATCATTATCCATCATCTGGGACAGTCAAGTCAAGATTCAAGGAATCTCTCAAAGATGCCAAATAGCCAGGGGCAGATCTCCATCTGAATCACTTGGGGGCATTGGGCATGAATTCCAGCAACGAATCTTGTACGATCAAATAAACATCTTCTGGTAGTGTGGCAACACTTACTACTATGGACAGTGACAATTCTCTGTACCCGGTGAACATGGACATAGTCGAAAAATACTACGCATGAACAAAGACCCGCTAGGTTGACTGGCCTAGGAAAAAATAAGGGCATCCCGGCGAACCAAAAGGGTTCAAGCAAAAATTAGGGATAAAAACAAAAAAGATATGTACACCCGGCAAGTCGAAAACTTGAAAAGGCAGCTTGAGCAAAAAAGGGTATCCCGATGGACTGAAAACCCGAAAGGACGATCCAGGAAAAAGTTAGGGATTTGAAGAATACGACTATGTCCCGTCACCTTATTATTTGCTTATCAATAGAAGACTTATCATCCTGATCAGCATCCACAAATCCTCCATAGGTACTTTCTCCAGCAAGTACAGGGGTAGAAAAGTCCTGATGCGAAGTCATTGTCGTATCATCAGCATACGACCCTGTGACATCTACACTCCCCACAGAGTAGAGGCAACTAAAGCTTTGACATCGGCTTCCCCAAACAGGAGATACGTTCCCCAGCAAAGTTCCTTCAGAGAATCGACATCTATATTCCCCGACCGAATTTCATAATCGCAAGCCGTTTGTAAAGTTGTCTCCCAAGCAGAGTTTATTTCCCTGAATATAGAAGCTCAATCCCTAACGGAGTTTATTCCTCTGGCTACAGAAGTTCATCCCCCAGCGGAGTTTATCTCTCTGAATCGGCAAGATCTTCCAACAAAGCATCTCCTCTCTCAAATAAAGTTATTCCCCCGCAGAGTTGTTCTCAAGTAGAGTCTCTCCTCAGCAGAATATCCGTAAACAAGGGGCAAATCCCCAGCATAGTCATCTCCGGTTCGCCATCTCCAGCGGAAGTAGAAGAACCACTTTTTCTACTACGATCAGGAATGTAATTTCCAGTACTCTCCAACAGTAGTCATGGATTTATTTTCCCAAACTCGGACGTGCCACAATAGCATTTCATGTTTGTTGTACCCCAAAATTTTCCCTCCCATATTCTTCAAAGATTTGCCAAGTCAAAGCTCCAAAATTCCCCAAGGGTTGCACAGTGCAAGAGCCTCCTGAACAGTCAAAATTAGGGTTTGTGTTCTGATCAAGAAAATGAAGTTTCCAAAGGTCCAATCAAGTCTCACATGCCTACAAATATGGTCAAGCATCCTCATATCAAGTTTCAAGACTTTCAGCACAAAATTGCACAGTCAAAAACCCTAATTGCACTACAGTCAACTGTAGGGGCAAAATGGTCATTTGACAGTCAAAAGTTCAAATTTTTGGTCAAAATCTCATTTTGAAGTCACAAACATCATTTGATCAATGCTTGATCATGATTCTCAAAGCTTGGCTCAAAAATCATCAAAATGCAAAAGTTTCCTTATTTGGACAGCTGAAAAAGTCAACTGTAAATTGACCAGGGCATAACTTTCACATGGATTATCAGAAAAATTCCATCCAAAGCTCATTTTGAAGAGAAAGACATTTCCTACAACTCATCTTCATACTTCAAGTCCAATAAATGCTCTCACAAAAAGTTATCAATTTCAACATTATAGGTCATTTTCAAAAGTCAACAAAAAGGGACTTTAAGTCAAAGGCCATAACTTCAGATTGGTAAAACAAAATTACATGGGACCAAAGACATTGGTTAGAAGACTCAAAGACCTTTCCAAAATGTCCAAGAATATGAGCAAAGCTTAAAAATTGAGCAAGTTATGCCTTGTGGAAGTTGGGAAATTTTTGGATATTTTGAAAAGTCAACATTGATTCAAATAACCTAAAATTGCTAATGGGCCCATTTTTCTTCCATAATTCATCATCCATGGCATGTGCACGACCACTTGGCCCAAAGGGAAGTATTTCTTCATTTTTTATTTATTTATTTGAATTTTTATTTATAATAATTCATTTAAATCAAATTAAATACATGGAAAATATTTAACCTAACTTTTTCAATCTTCTTTTGCATAAAATCTACTCAATAATTCGTGCATGATTCAATATAGAAAGATTTGGATTGATTGGATCATGATTGGTACAAAATTGCATGGAAAATATTTGAAAAAAAGATCTTGAAAATCAAATTTCCAAAATCATGAATGCAAGAGATTTGGAGTGTTTTCTTTAACCTAATTCATTCAGTACATAAGCCTAAACGAAAATCTAATGCAAGAGACCATGGAAGCTGCGCAAGAACCCTATTATCAAACTCAAATTTTTTGCAAAAAAACTCAATTCTGAAAACAAGGTTAGAGGGCGATTCAAGCTGAGATTTTGATCTCATCATCTTCCTGAGGCCTTCAGCAACGTGCCTAAATAGATTTCCAAGTCCATAACCTCTTGAATCGTTGTACAGAAGCTAACCTTTCTCACTTTTTTTTCATTATCGTGTTTTACATTCTATGCACATTCATGACGTTTTGTTTATATATTCATGATCAGTGAAGTATTTGCAAGCTAACCATATGCTTTGATTGTATTTTTATGCGTTGTGTGCAAAGATACCATGTTCGTGTTTTAGGGTTTACAGGACCTTGAATTAGGGTTTTTCAAATAAGGAAAAATTGGCCTTTCAAACTTGGACCATTGAATCCATCAGGCTCAGACGACCACAGGGCTACCCTCGCGCCCAATTTATGAGCGTTCCATGCCTAGTCGCTATTTTCCCAAAACCGGCCTAAGAAAACGCTCAGAAAACCGTGGCCTATGTTTTTGTATTTCAGGGATGAAGAAGAAGACGATATCGTGGCGTTAGATGATTGGCCAGTTTAAATTTCGCGCGGAAAACGAAACACTAACGCATAATTATTTTATTATATTTGTTTGTTATATTGATTACAGAAAAGCAAATTGGCACGGTTGGCAAGCATAGTGGTTGGTAAAGTACATGACCTGGGTTCGAGCCCCAGGTCTTCCTCTTTCAATATTATTTTCCAATTCATGTTCACATGCAGTTCAAGCCTTGAGGATTACAATGCACCTTCTCCATCAAGCCATCCACGCGTCCAAGGGACTCAAATCAAAGGCTCAGAATTGAGGAACACCATAAACCCTGGTCAACGCTTCAGCACGCTACCTGGCAAAAGTCCAAAAAGGCCAAAGCTAATGGGCCAGATTGCTAAAGGCCATACATCCACATTGGGGACTGACACCCCCCTAGGTTTGCTTTGTTCAAATATTTTCTTTTACATTATTTCTATTTTTATTTTAATTCTTGTATTTAATTAATTTATTATTTTCATAAAATATCAAAAACACCTAAAAATCAAAAAAAATCAGAAAAGAGGAAAAATCTAATAAATATTTTGGTTTTAATATTTTCCATAAATAAATTGTATATAACTATTTAGCTTTAAATTAGGTTGTAATTTTAATTCTTTTGATAAAAATCTAAAAAACATAGAATTAGGGTTTTATTAATAATTTTTCATCCTTTTTATTTTTCTTTCATAAATAATTAAATAATTAAATATTTATTTTTATAATTAAATTTGTATATAAATAATTAGGTTAAATATTAGGTCAAAATTTAATCTTTTCTTAATAAACTAAAAATAATTAGGATTAGGGTTAGTATTAATTTCAATTAATTCTTTTTTCATATTAAATCCTAAAATATTAAAAAATGCCAAAAAAAACATTTCCTTTCTTTTTTTAATTAATTAACTCCCTCATTAATTTAATTTTGCAAAAAGGGTCCAACGCCCTCGTTTCGATTTAAATGTCAATTCGCATATTTATTTCTTCTTTCGTAAATATTTATGTATCTCTCCCAAAGCCGTGTGAATAATTGCCCGCACTTTTAATTCTTTATTTTCTTTTATTTCTTTATTTTTCCTGTCAAATCGGGTCCTGGTTTAATTTTGGCGATGTGGACCCGCGCCTTTTGTAATAGCTTTAGACTTTTACTTTTCCTGCAATATTTTAACTGTTAAGCAAAGCATGAAAGAATGTATGGACAAAATAAAAACAAGCTAGAACACCAATAAACATGACAAAAGACAAAATACTTGAAAACGACACACAAATTCACACACCACCCCTAGGGTACGCCTCACTGTTGCCTTGCCTCGAAAGGTGATCGTCGAGTAGAGGACGTCTTAGTAAGTCCTCATGATCCGGGAACCTGGCATGAGGGTAGCTTCTAAGGTATCTTCCCATTGCTCTGGTGATCACCATGTCCCGAACCTCGAATTGACCCGAACACCTCCAACGGTGGTGCTACCTACCTCTCAATGGTGGGATGGCACTGCTTTAAAGGACATTTACACAGACGAATTCCTTAGGGTAGGTAGACAACTCTAGATACTTGCTCTAATTTCAAAAACAAATCAAAAAATACTTTTCACACCAACACATTTTCAAAAAGCTTTCGAAAGCAATTTTTCAAACACTCTTGAGGACAGATACAAGAGTCGAACTGGAATTTTCAAAGAAACTTTTTTAAACCCACAGTTGAAAAGCAAACAAACCATTTTTGAAAACACAATGAGCAAGTATCTAAGAGCCCATGGATAACCATGGATAGAAAGGGTGCTAACACCTTCCCTTTCTATAACCTACCTCCCGAACCGAGAGCAATCTCTATAAGGAATTTTTCTGTGCTTTTGTCCTTTCCATTTGGAGAAAATAAAAGACGGTGGCGACTCTTGCATCCGCGACATTTCGCGAACCAGCGTTAAATAGTCAGTTCCAGATCCACCGATCACAGAACTGGCGACTCTGCTGGGGACCAAACTTAAAGTGAGGTGTACCTTAGGGCTAGTTCATAACTGTGTTTTCAATTGTTTTCCTTGTATGCTTTAAATTGTGGGTTGCTTGGGAGTTCTATAGATCCTAACCCGGATCTGGGGGATACCTTTCTTAGAAAGTAGCAACAAGGCTGTGAGGGAACTGTGCGGGGTATACCGACATGGTTGAAACAGTCTGCTACGTTGATGTGGCACTTTGGTGTGTACCGGTAACCCTTGAGTTCAGTCAAGGAGAGTACGGGGCCTCCGCGTGGTGTCGTGAAGCATCAACAGACCTTAGGAACCTTAATTGAACTATCTTGGCCTCTTTAGGGTAGTGAGATAACTGACTTTGGTGCAGTCCGAGGTTGGTTGATACTCGATACTACACTCAATTGAGGATTGCTTTCCTGGAATATTTCGGTCGCCAGTTCAGTGGCTAAATCGAAACGATGAACAATGAAAGCAACCCCGTGATATTGGGACCCTTAGAACCCGGTTACTTCTAATAGGACAGGTTAAACCCACAAACTTCAAGAGGGTAATACCCAGACCCCATGCTGGCCTAAACTCTAAGGGTTTCTCTTGTGTGACTTGTGTGCCTTCGTACTTGACTACTTGCATGCCTTATCTGACACATGAACTACTTGCAGGTTTTGTTTATAGTCCTTAATTGGGACTCATAACAGGGTGTACTAAGTTTCTTGCAGGTTTTGTTTATAGTCCTTAATTGGGACTCATAACAGGGTATACTAAGTTTCTTGCAGGTTTTGTTTTTAGTCCTTAATTAGGACTCACAACAAGGCTTACCGAGTTTCTTGCAGGTTTTGTTTTTTAGTCCTTAATTGGGACTCATGACAGGTTTTACTGAGTTTGCTTGCAGGTTTTGTTTATAGTCCTTAATTGGGACTCATAACAGGGTTACTCACATTACCCCCCATGCATAGCATAACATCATACCATTGCATACATCCTAACCCATTTCAAGGATCTCAAGGGCTTGTGATGCAGGTCATGGTGAATCAACTATCCCAGCAAGGGGCAAAGAGGATTTATTTTCCTCTAGCCAAGGTTGTCAGGGGCTATGACCCACTTGATATGGTGAGCTCCGACTCTTGAAGAAGGTTTCCTTAACCCAGGTTGTTTGGAAATCAAAACCAGACGTGATGACTAAAGTCAGGGGCTATGACCCACTGGATATGGTGAGCCTTTGACCCTTGAAGAAGGACTCTCAACAACATGAGGCCCCTTCACCCAAGCTACCGGATTCAAACTCTGACAAAAAATTTTTCTTGTTTACCCCGCGAGATCCTTGAAAACATTGCATGCATATCATACATATCATTGCATAACAAGTATCCTTGTTGCAGGTCACTTACCGTTCTCGCTGTTTATTTCAGCAATGGCTTGCCCACAAGATAACCAGGATTTCCTTGCTCAAGAGACTCAGTTTGGGGAAATCCTCCTGAATCTATCCAAGGGGCATGAGGAGCTAAGGACACTTCTCATGGAGATCTTTGTCAGGAACAGTGCTGAGGATGAAAGGCTGAAACACCTACAAGCTGAGGTGGATGCATTGAGGGTCCAGATGCTGGGGCAGGTGACTGCCATTCAAGGGTTAGCTCAAAGACAAGATGAGCTCTGGTTTCTCGTCAACCAACTGCTTCAGGGTAACCAACTGGGGAAAAAGTCTAAGGGTAAAAAGCCAATCATCGTTCAACCACCTTTGAGACAAGGAGGTAAGGGGAGAGCTCCTCAAATGGCTCCAGTGTCACAAATTCAACATCACAACCAACAAAAGAGCAAGAGAAGGCAGTTCACTCGGCTCAACATGACCTTATCCCAGATATTGCCACAGTTGCTGGAGACCAAGCTGGTAACTCTAAAAGAAGCTCCGAAGAACCAAAATACAACGTCACCGAAGTACAACCCCAACGCCCGCTGCGCTTATCACTCTGACAGCCCGGGGCATACTACAGATGATTGTTGGAGCTTGAAAAATAAGATCCAAGACATGATCGACGCTGTAGAGATTCAGTTTAAAGTACCCAAGACTCCCCACGTGATCACTGCTCCCTTGCCAAAACATGGCTAGGATTGAGAAAGTTTTGTTCACTCAAATGTTCAAGTTGCAATTTTCTTCTGTTCAAACATTTACGCATGTTAAACATTGTTATTTCTTTAATGCATCGCATATGTCTGTTTTGAAGCAATATATTCGTATTCACTATACGCAAATTATTTTCATATTTTTTCTGATGATCAACTCTTAATTAATAATTCTAAGCCTCTTGAGGGAGGATGACGAAAACGATACCACGATCCTTACAGTATGCTTTTGAACAGACCCCGCTGATGAGGTACAGGCATTGTTTCAATCCCTAAACACCGGAGTTATAAGGAAGATAATCCCTCGTCAACCCCTCTGAGCCAAAGAAGTAGGAGTTTTTCTTTTCGAAAATTAAAACCCTTAATCATAACCTGGGGCAGGGTAGTCTCTCAGTTGATCCAAGTGCATGACGAATGGCACCAAAGAGGTCCTTACAAAACAAAGGAAGACAGTGATGGTTCCGAATAATCAATAAAGACAGGCAGTCATTATCAAAAAAAAAAAAAAAAACTAAAGCCCAATAAGTCAAAACCTATGAAGGAGACTTACAAAACTGGGGCATCCCACTGACTGTAATTCCAAAAAAGGAAACAGTTCAGGCAAAAAAGAAAGGGATAACAAAAATCAAAAAAAGAAAGAGGTCCTACAAACCCTCAGCAAAAAAGGAGATGACTGCCTATTCAAATAAACGTTCAATATCCGAATCATCACCGGAAAATCAGAGCAAAGACTCAAACAAGGTCTAACGTATGATCAACTAAGTTTAGGTTTGGAGAACATCACGAAGAGTGGGTGGGTACAAACAATTTGAGCCTTTATCCTTTGTTTCTTAAACCGTGAACCAGACCACGTTATAACCCTTAAAAGTCCTAGCTGAAGCATGGGTTAGTTCGAAAGCATACTGTTACGAAAGGTATCCTGACTCCTTAAGGCTCACGTTAAAATACGGAGATGACATCACGTTTACAAACAATCACTTGTTTTATGAAAAAGAATGCATTTTCAAAATCTTCAAGACAGACATAAGCTTTGCATTTTTAACATAACTTTGTTTGCATATGACTTTTTGTTTGAACAGCAGGGAAATTCACACGATGAATACCTAATGAACAGAAGTACCTCCAATCAAGGGGCAGACATGATCAAGGTCTATTATCTGGGGCAGTCCAGTCAAGATTCGAAGAACCTCTCAAAGGCCAAATAGCCTGGGGCAAATCTCCGCCCGAGTCACTTGGGGCATTCCAACAACGAATCTTGCCTGATCAAATACCTTCTGGTGGCATGACAAAACACTTCTAACAGGGGCAACTCCCTACTTTCTGAGAACGGACATAGTCGAAAAAATACTACGCATAATCAAAGACCCGCTAGGTTGACACACCTAGGAAAAAATAAGGGCTTCCCGGCGAACCAAAAGGGTTCGGGCAAAATGAAGGGATGAAATGGAAAAATCTGTACACCCGGCAAGTCGAAAACCTGAAAAGGCGGCTTGGGCAAAAATTGGTATCCCGGTGGACTGAAAACCCAAAAGGGCGGTCCAGGCAAAAGTTAGGGATTAAAGCATACGACTATGTCCTGTCATCTTGTCACCTGCCTATCAGAAGAAGCTTGGTCTATCAACAACTATCAACCCCTCACAGGTCTTCCTCTCCCACCTCAGAAACAGGGGCAATGATGAGTTGTCCAAACAATCTAATCGCTCTGTCCACCAAGGTATCAAGGTGAGTTCAGCTAAAGAACATAACCAAATATCTTAATTCCCCAGAGAGTGAGCCAACAAGACAGTATACTCTCCTCAAGCAGTCATATAGTCAAACTTAAGGAAGTTGGGTGTCCTCCAGCAGATCTCAACATTCCCCAGCACATCACTCTTAAACAAGCATCCCCGGTAGTCTTGGTCTAAAGATTGTTCCCCGGCGGTATATCAAACATTTAGTGGAGTTACTTCCAATACATCTCAAAACTTCCCCCCAGAGGGTCCAATCCAGTTTCCCCAGGAAAAGTTGGAATCCATCTCCCCAAGCAGCAAGCTTATCCCCAGTAGATTCCGGAAGCTTATACTCGCAGAACACGAGCGCATCCCCCGGCTTTATTCAAAGAGTTATTTCCTTACCAGGATATAACTGGGTTATCCTCAGCCAAAAGCCACGGAAAGAGCGTCCTCGATGAAGTCTTCTTATCCCCAGCAAGTTATTATCAACACTCAGCAAAGTGTCTCTCTCCCCACAGAGTATTGCTTCCCAGCAAGATTGCTAGAGTACTTTGCTCCCCGCAGAGTAATCCATTCGCCAAGTTTATTCCCCAACGGAGTTATCTTCTCCCAACCGGTACCCTTGCAATTATCATCCCCAGCGGAAGCAAAATCCGTTCTTCAACATCAGCCCAGGAGTGACTTCCCGGCACCCGTCAAGGATTTACTTTCCTAGACGAAAAATACATTCATAAACATCTTCATACATTATAGCATGCATATACGCATCATGAACATACAATCTCACGTATTCAGAGAGCATCTCGCATGTCATACCACATGACATCACATACAACTAATGCTTGTCTTTTCAGGACAAAAGTACAAAAATGATTACCATCAATGGTCGCAACTAAAGATCCGATTCCTGAATCTTGCCAGGGTGTATCTGTTGATGACCAATTACCAGATCCGATTCCTGTATCTTGCCAGGGTGTGTCTGAAGATTTCGAGGATCCGATACCTGAATCTTGCCAGGGTGTATCCGTTGAAAACTAACATTACCAGATCCGATTCCTGTATCTTGCCAGGGTGTGTCTGAAGAGTTCGAGGATCCGATACCTGAATCTTGCCAGGGTGTATCCGTTGAAGACTAACATTACCAGATCCGATTCCTGTATCTTGCCAGGGTGTGTCTGAAGAGTTCGAGGATCCGATACCTGAATCTTGCCAGGGTGTATCCGTTGAAGACTAACATTACCAGATCCGATTCCTGTATCTTGCCAGGGTGTGTCTGAAGAGTTCGAGGATCCGATACCTGAATCTTGCCAGGGTGTATCCGTTGAAGACTAACATTACCAGATCCGATTCCTGTATCTTGCCAGGGTGTGTCTGAAGAGTTCGAGGATCCGATACCTGAATCTTGCCAGGGTGTATCCGTTGAAGACTAACATTACCAGATCCGATTCCTGTATCTTGCCAGGGTGTGTCTGAAGAGTTCGAGGATCCGATACCTGAATCTTGCCTGGGTGTATCCGTTGAAGACTAACATTACCAGACCCGATTCCTGTATCTTGCCAGGGTGTGTCTAAAGAGTTCGAGGATCCGATACCTGAATCTTGCCAGGGTGTATCCGTTGAAGACTAACATTACCAGATACGATTCCTGTATCTTGCCAGGGTGTGTCTGAAGAGTTCGAGGATCCGATACCTGAATCTTTCCAGGGTGTATCCGTTGAAAACTAGCATTATCAGATCTGATTCCTGTATCTTGCCAGGGTGTGTCTGAAGAGTTCGAGGATCCGATGCCTGAATCTTGCCAGGGTGTATCCGTTGAAGACTAACATTACCAGACTCGATTCCTGTATCTCGCCAGGGCACGTCTGAAGAATTCGAAGATCCGATTCCTGTAACCAGTCAGGACATATCTACACAAAAGCATCTGATAATCAGCTCCTGCAACGTGTCAGGTAATCATTTTCTATTTTGCAGGTATACAGGTTCTCGCTAAGGAATCTCTTACGCAATCAACATCCATATGGCATCTATAAGCCCATCATCCTATTCATCAACCTCTAAATGGCATCTGTAAGCCCATTTCCACCATCACTGCTACTATGTGAGCGCAAATTTCTGGGCACTCTAGTGTTCAATCATCTTCCACCTTCGGATTACGAAAGGCACGTCAGCCAATCTGCATCCTCAGGTCTAAGAAGATTGAACAGGGGCAACTGTTGTACCCCAAAATTTGCCCTCCCATATTCTTCAAAGATTTTCCAAGTCAAAGCTCCAAAATTCCCCAAGGGTTGCACAGTGCAAGAGCCTCCTGAACAGTCAAAATTAGGGTTTGTGTTTTGATCAAGAAAATGAAGTTTCCAAAGGTCCAATCAAGTCTCACATGCCTACAAATATGGTCAAGCATCCTCATATCAAGTTTCAAGACTTTCAGCACAAAATTGCACAGTCAAAAACCCTAATTGCACTACAGTCAACTGTAGGGGCAAAATGGTCATTTGACAGTCAAAAGTTCAAATTTTTGGTCAACATCTCATTTTGAAGTCACAAACATCAGTTTATCAATGCTTGATCATGATTCTCAAAGCTTGGCTCAAAAATCATCAAAATGCAAAAGTTTCCTTATTTGGACAGCTGAAAAAGTCAACTGTAAATTGACCAGGGCATAACTTTCACATGGATTATCAGAAAAATTCCATCCAAAGCTCATTTTGAAGAGAACGACATTTCCTACAACTCATCTTCATACTTAAAGTCCAAGAAATGCTCTCACAAAAAGTTATCAATTTCAACATTATAGGTCATTTTCAAAAGTCAACAAAAAGGGACTTTAAGTCAAAGGCCATAACTTGAGATTGGTAAATCACAATGACATGGGACCAAAGACATTGGTTAGAAGACTCAAAGACCTTTCGAAAATGTCCAAGAATATGAGCAAAGCTTAAAAATTGAGCAAGTTATGCCTTGTGGAAGTTGGGAAATGTTTGGATATTTTGAAAAGTCAACATTGATTCAAATGACCTAAAATTGCTAATGGGCCCATTTTTCTTCCATAATTCATCATCCATGGCATGTGAACGACCACTTGGCCCAAAGGGAAGTATTTCTTCATTTTTTATTTATTTATTTGAATTTTTATTTATAATAATTCATTTAAATCAAATTAAATACATGGAAAATATTTAACCTAACTTTTTCAATCTTCTTTTGCATAAAATCTACTCAATAATTCGTGCATGATTCAATATAGAAAGATTTGGATTGATTGGATCATGATTGGTACAAAATTGCATGGAAAATATTTGAAAAAAAGATCTTGAAAATCAAATTTCCAAAATCATGAATGCAAGAGATTTGGAGTGTTTTCTTTAACCTAATTCATTCAGTACATAAGCCTAAACGAAAACCTAATGCAAGAGACCATGGAAGCTGCGCAAGAACCCTATTATCAAACTCAAATTTTTTGCAAAAAAACTCAATTCTGAAAACAAGGTTAGAGGGCGATTCAAGCTGAGATTTTGATCTCATCATCTTCCTGAGGCCTTCAGCAACGTGCCTGAATAGATTTCCAAGTCCATAACCTCTTGAATCGTTGTACAGAAGCTAACCTTTCTCACTTTTTTTTCATTATCGTGTTTTACATTCTATGCACATTCATGACGTTTTGTATATATATTCATGATCAGTGAAGTATTTGCAAGCTAACCATATGCTTTGATTGTATTTTTATGCGTTGTGTGCAAAGATACCATGTTCGTGTTTTAGGGTTTACAGGACCTTGAATTAGGGTTTTTCAAATAAGGAAAAATTGGCCTTTCAAACTTGGACCATTGAATCCATCAGGCTCAGACGACCACAGGGCTACCCTCGCGCCCAATTTATGAGCGTTCCATGCCTAGTCGCTATTTTCCCAAAACTGGCCTAAGAAAACGCTCAGAAAACCGTGGCCTATGTTTTTGTATTTCAGGGATGAAGAAGAAGACGATATCATGGCGTTAGATGATTGGCCAGTTTAAATATCGCGCGGAAAACGAAACACTAACGCATAATTATTTTATTATATTTGTTTGTTATATTGATTACAGAAAAGCAAATTGGCACAGTTGGCAAGCATAGTGGTTGGTAAAGTACATGACCTGGGTTCGAGCCCCAGGTCTTCCTCTTTCAATATTATTTTCCAATTCATGTTCACATGCAGTTCAAGCCTTGAGGATTACAATGCACCTTCTCCATCAAGCCATCCACGCGTCCAAGGGACTCAAATCAAAGGCTCAGAATTGAGGAACACCATAAACCCTGGTCAACGCTTCAGCACGCTACCTGGCAAAAGTCCAAAAAGGCCAAAGCTAATGGGCCAGATTGCTAAAGGCCATACCTCCACATTGGGGACTGACACCCCCCTAGGTTTGCTTTGTTCAAATATTTTCTTTTACATTATTTCTATTTTTATTTTAATTCTTGTATTTAATTAATTTATTATTTTCATAAAATATCAAAAACACCTAAAAATCAAAAAAAATCAGAAAAGAGGAAAAATCTAATAAATATTTTGGTTTTAATATTTTCCATAAATAAATTGTATATAATTATTTAGCTTTAAATTAGGTTGTAATTTTAATTCTTTTGATAAAAATCTAAAAAACATAGAATTAGGGTTTTATTAATAATTTTTCATCCTTTTTATTTTTCTTTCATAAATAATTAAATAATTAAATATTTATTTTTATAATTAAATTTGTATATAAATAATTAGGTTAAATATTAGGTCAAAATTTAATCTTTTCTTAATAAACTAAAAATAATTAGGATTAGGGTTAGTATTAATTTCAATTAATTCTTTTTTCATATTAAATCCTAAAATACTAAAAAATGCCAAAAAAAACATTTTCTTTCTTTTTTTAATTAATTAACTCCCTCATTAATTTAATTTTGCAAAAAGGGTCCAACGCCCTCGTTTCAATTTAAATGTCAATTCGCATATGTATTTCTTCTTTCGTAAATATTTATGTATCTCTCCCAAAGCCGTGTGAATAATTGCCCGCACTTTTAATTCTTTATTTTCTTTTATTTCTTTATTTTTCCTGTCAAATCGGGTCCTGGTTTAATTTTGGCGATGTGGACCCGCGCCTTTTGTAATAGCTTTAGACTTTTACTTTTCCTGCAATATTTTAACTGTTAAGCAAAGCATGAAAGAATGTATGGACAAAATAAAAACAAGCTAGAACACCAATAAACATGACAAAAGACAAAATACTTGAAAACGACACACAAATTCACACACCACCCCTAGGGTACGCCTCACTGTTGCCTTGCCTCGAAAGGTGATCGTCGAGTAGAGGACGTCTTAGTAAGTCCTCATGATCCGGGAACCTGGCATGAGGGTAGCTTCTAAGGTATCTTCCCATTGCTCTGGTGATCACCATGTCCCGAACCTCGAATTGACCCGAACACCTCCAACGGTGGTGCTACCTACCTCTCAATGGTGGGATGGCACTGCTTTAAAGGACATTTACACAGACGAATTCCTTAGGGTAGGTAGACAACTCTAGATACTTGCTCTAATTTCAAAAACAAATCAAAAAATACTTTTCACACCAACACATTTTCAAAAAGCTTTCGAAAGCAATTTTTCAAACACTCTTGAGGACAGATACAAGAGTCGAACTGGAATTTTCAAAGAAACTTTTTTAAACCCACAGTTGAAAAGCAAACAAACCATTTTTGAAAACACAATGAGCAAGTATCTAAGAGCCCATGGATAACCATGGATAGAAAGGGTGCTAACACCTTCCCTTTCTATAACCTACCTCCCGAACCGAGAGCAATCTCTATAAGGAATTTTTCTGTGCTTTTGTCCTTTCCATTTGGAGAAAATAAAAGACGGTGGTGACTCTTGCTTCCGCGACATTTCGCGAACCAGCGTTAAACAGTCAGTTCCAGATCCACCGATCACAATGTTCATATATCATGACGTGATCATACATATTGCATACAGCATAATCTCATTTATTTTGAGAACGTCATCATACAATGCATTTCATGCATCATATATGATTAATCATGTACCTTTTCAGGAAAGATGGTTATCATCAACAACTTCCAGCAAGTTCAAGATTAGCTCCTGAAACTAGACAGAGTAATTATCTGCGTGATCAAATGCAGCTTTAAGCGGGTTCGTCACGAAGCAATCTTACACGGGTTTCTCCTAAACACAGCTTCACACGGGTTTATCCTGAAAAATCTTACACGGGTCCTTTCTCATACATTTCCAAATAAATTTTTACACGAACTTATCACAAAGTAACCTTACCCAGGTTCCTCCTGAAGTTTTACACGAACTAATCACAAAGTAACCTTACCCAGGTTCCTCTTGAAGTTTTACACGAACTTATCACAAAGTAACCTTACCCAGGTTCCTCCTGAAGTTTTACACGAACCTATCACAAAGTAACCTTACCCAGGTTCCTATTGAAGTTTTACACGAACTTATCCCAAAGTAACCTTACCTAGGTTCCTTTTGGAGTTTTACACGAACTTATCACAAAGTAACCTTACCCAGGTTCCTCTTGAAGTTTTACACAGACTTATCCCAAATTAACCTTACCCAGGTTCCTTCCGAAGTTTTACACAGACTTATCCTGAGGTAACCCTACCCAGGTTCCTCCTAAAGCCCTACACAGACTCATGACAAGTAACCTTACCCAGGTTCCTTCTGAAGTTTCACTCAGACTTATCCCAAAGCAACCTTACCCAGGTTCCTTCTCAGTTCAGATGCAGTTTTACCCAAACTCCTAACAAAGCAACCTTACCCAGGTTCCTTCTCAGTTCAGATGCAGTTTTACCCAAACTCCTCACAAAGCAACCTTACTCAGGTTCCTTCTCAATTCAGATGCAGTTTTACCCAAACTCCTCACAAAGAAACCTTACCCAGGTTCCTTCTTGGTTCAGATGCAGTTTTACCCAAACTCTTCATGAAACAACCTTACCCAGGTTCCTTCTCACGACCCTACTATCCAGGCTTTTCATATCGAAGTAACCCTACTATCCAGGTTCCTTCTCACAGCCCTACTATCCAGGCTTTGATTTTGAAACAACCTTACCCAGGTTCCTTCTCACAGCCCTATTATCCAGGCTTTTCATATCGAGGTAACCCTACTATCCAGGTTCCTTCTTACAGCCCTACTATCCAGGCTTTGATTTCGAAATAACCTTAACCAGGTTCCTTCTCACGGCCCTAGTATCCAGGCTTTTCACATCGAAGTAACCCTAATATCCAGGTTTCTTCTCACAGCCCTACTATCCAGGCTTTGATGTCAAAACAACCTTACCCAGGTTCCTTCTCACGGCCCTACTATCTAGGCTTTTCATATCCAAGTAACCCTGCTATCCAGGTTCCTTCTCACAGCCCTACTATCCATGCTTTTCATATCGAAGTAACCCTACTATCCAGGTTCCTTCTCATAACCTTACCATCCAGGTTTCTTTTCTCTTATATCCAGACAGTAGTCCACAACACTGTAAGACCTGGACCTGATTAAACCCGATTGGGTTCGCATTTCCCCAGTAAGTCGCGGTGCAGCCTATACACTGACCAGACATGCAGTTCACCTCCAGAGTTAATTCCCCAGTAGAGTAACGGACAACTGAAGCTCTTAAAATTCTATATCTCCCAAGACAGATACCAATATTCCTCATCAGATTCTTCCTTAACAACAGCAACAGGGACTCTCGTCAAAGGAATATCTCAGAAAATCTACATTCTCTAGATGGCATGTTTAAGCCCATCTCAGACAATTCTACGTCACATCCAGGATGGCATCTTTAAGCCCATATCTGAAAAATCTTCTATCATCAACCTCCAAATAGCATCTGTAAGCCCATTCCCGATGTCACAAGTCGAGTGCCACTTCATGCGAGTGCAAATTTTTGGGCACTTTAGTGTTCAATCATCTTCCACCTTCAAATTACGAAAGGCAGGCAAGCCAATCTACATCTGCAGGTTTAAGAAGATTGAACAGGGGCAGCTGTTGTACCCTAAAATTTTCCCTCTCATTTTACTCAATACATGTCCATTGAGATCTTCAATTTGCTCAAGGTTGCCTAAGAGTGGACTAGACAACTCTCTCCTAAGGCAGTATACCTCAAATTAGGGTTTCATTATTCATCAAGATGGGTGAACCACAAAGGTCCAAAATTCTTTCCAAGGTCCTAATATGTCCCCAAGATCATCCATGCCAAGTTTCATGCCTTGCACAAGAAGTTTTCTCAGTCAACTGCCCAAATGCTTGAGAATCGACTATACTAGGTCAAAAGTCGATTGTGGCCCACATACAGTCAAACTTCAAAAAATTTGGTCAACATTATCATTTTGAAGTGATATACATCATTTGATCAAGGGTTGATCATGATTCCTCAAGGAATGCTCCAAATTCATCAAAACCCAAAAGTTACTAAATTAGGATTTTGTAGGAAAAGTAAACCCAACTTTTACCAAGCATAACTTCTTCATACTTTATCAGAAATTTTCCATCCAAGGCTCATTTGAAGAGGATGCAGTTCCCTAAAATTCATATTCAGAGCTCAAGTTCAAAATATGCACTCATAAAAAGATATGAATTTTGACATTATAGGTCCTTTTGAAAAGTCAACAAAAACACCTTTTGGGTCAAAGCTTCATACATGAACATGGAAGATCCAGTTGACATGAAACCAAAAGGTTTGTTTAGAGGATATCATAAGATTTCTAAAAAGTCCAAGAACACCATCCTAGGGTCAAAATTGAGAGAGTTGTGCATTGTCAAAGTTGGCAATTTTTGGAAAATTGTCAAAAGTTAACATTGATCAAATTTGCATTTTTTCCAAAGGGGCCCATCTTTTCTTGTTAGAAACATGTTTCTAATAGGACCCATGACCCCTGAGCTTTTCCACCTATTATTTTCTTATTTTTATCATTTATTTTGATTTTTTATTCATTTAAACCAAAATAAATCAAATTAAATGGTAAAATAATAAAAGCAAATCAAATCTTGGGATTTTTGTGCACATTATGAGTTCATATACAGCTAGCATGGCATGTAATTCGTGCAAGGATGATTTAGATTGAAAAAGTCATGATTGGAGCTATTTTGGAAAGAAATCATACAAGGCCAAAATCAAATCAAATCTTCATAATTCCTCAAGATACCATGAGATTTCTTCCATTATTTTTGACCTAAATTCCTCCTCTATATAAACACAACACCCTCATACACTAGGGAGCACGAAATTGGCTTCCCAAGAACGCTCTCTAAAAACCTCAAATTCTATCAAAACTAGTGCAAAGTCAAAACCGAAGATCCAACCACTTTCAGTTCAAACCATCAATTACAAATCATTCCTGAGGTATCTAAGGATTCAGTACATCACCATTCCATGCATCCATCATACCCTCACAAATCCTACCCTTTGGATCATCCCTTGGTCCAGATCCAACGTCCAACCACAGCAGCCCATGGTGCACTCTCTGATGCTAATCCACATGGGATCACATGCAAGGAACATGGGCCAACCAATTTGGGCCTAATAATTTGGCAATGCACCCCCCAGTCTGCATTCTACCACACAGGCCCAATCTTTTCTTTTTTATTTTATTTTAATTCTTTTTATTATTTTAATTTATTTATTTAAATTATTTTCCAAAAATCATTTTTAATCAAAACATAAAAATCAGAAAATCACAAACAATATTAGGTTTAGTCTTTTTTTTCATAAAATATTTAATTGCATTAATTAGTTTAATTAGGTTAACTTAGATCCTTTTTTTTCGTAATTTTAATTCCTTCTCAAAATAAAAACACAAAAATAGGTTAATTGTTTTTTTCCCATTAATTTAATGATTTTTCATCATTAAAAATTAATTAGAACTTAGGATTTTCTTTTCAATTTAATTATTCTTTATTTTCTTCAATAAAAAACGACCAAAAATGATTTTTCTTTAATCAATTGCAATTAGGTTTAGTCAAGGGTCAAAACCCTGATTTCTCTCGCCTTTAATGTACCATACATTTTTTATTTTATTTCTTATTATTATTGTAACTGTTCCAAGGTTGTAATAGTTTTAATTAGAGTTTTAAATTCCACACTTTTATTTCCCGTCAAGGAAATTTTGTAACTGTCAAAGCCATGTAATAGCTAGGTTTATTTTTTGCACTTTAAATTCTCGCAATCTTTAAACTGTCTAGATGCATGGCTAATAGGATTGTATGAAAAGAATGCTTGAAATTTAAAACGGTAGATCACCTAATGTGCAAAGACTAAATAACTGAAACGAATCATGTGCACATATTCACTCCTAGGGTTTACCTCACTTAGGTTGCCTTCGGTAAATAATCATTAAGCATAGGAGATTTTAGTGGTTTCCCTCCTGTCTAAAAGATCTAATGTCCCATTCGAATGTTGCCTCGGAAATGTTGCCTCAGAAATTTTGCCTCGGAAACATTGCCTCGAAAAGATCTTAAGACTCTAGGGTTACTACTAAGATTTTCTAACTATTGCTTTAGTGATTGTATTGGTCCCTTTCGAACGTCCCTTAAAACTCTAACGATGGTGCTACCTACTCCTTAATAGTAGGATAGTGCTATCTAAAGGAAATAGAACGAACAATCCCTTTTTCGAGTAGGTAGAATCTTAAGTACTTGCTCAAAAACTGTTTCACACAAACACCTTTTCAAAACAAATCAAAACAAACTTCTCCACGTCCTTGAGGACTGATACAAGGGTTATCACGAAGTAAAAAAACATTTTCAAGACAAACACACACAAGCAATTTGAAAAATGAATAAGTGCCTAAGAGCCCGTAGATAACTACAGATAGAAAGGGTGCTAACACCTTCCCTTTCTATAATCTACCCCCCGTACTCAGAACATCTCGAAAAATGGTTTTTTCTGTTCTTTTTTCCTTTTCCTGATTGGATAAAATAAAAGTCGGTGGCGATTGATGAAATTTAATTGCTATCTGGTCAGACTCCAGGCTTCATAATAATTGTAAGCTGTTATCTGGTCGGATTCCAGACTTCACAATGGCTTACTGAGTTGTTACTTCAGATAGTTGCCCTGTCTTGTTTCAGGAATTAATCTGGAACTTTTGAAAACTGATGATGATATTTGTTTATCGATCTTTCCTGAAAAGTTAAAGAATTAGAGGTATGCAATGTCATGATGTATGTAATGCATTGCGTGATGATGCTCTCAAAATAAATGAGATCGTGCTACACGTATTTTGTATGCATATGCTATGACACTTGTAAAATAATGTAATGTGTGAACTGATCAACTGTTCTTTGTAACGTCGTTGAATTGAGGGAAAATAAATCCCTGATTGCTGATGGGGATGAAGAATGTGGTTCTTCGTTATTTGTTGAAGTTGAAATTGTTTGGAGATAGATTTTTGTAGCTAGAGAAATAAACTCTTTTGGGGAAATAAAACTCTGTAAACTGCTCGAGGATTTTTATGAAGCCCTGTTGGGGAACCCAAGAAAATCATGAACTATGCTGAGGAGTTCTTCAAGATGCTGGAGAGATCATTGGAAACTCTTACTCTATAAGGGATATCTAAACCTCTATCATCATTAAGCTTGTATGCTGAAGATATGGCAGTGACTTTGTAGGAGGACATCTCTGTCTCTGCATCTGTTGTAGGATGTATCTGCGGGGATTTGCATATGGCTTTTTAGACATTGTCCTATTTCTTAAAACCATTAGCAACTGTCTTTCTGTTTTTTATGCGTGTATTTGTAAATGGTAATCATATTCAAATGCATATGTTCAAAAATAATCACTGGACGTTTTCGCAAAACAAAACAGAAAAAATAAAAAACAAATAGTTTAGAACTTTCAAAAGATGATTTTGTATTGATTTGAAGAGGTCCGCCTATAACAGGTGTTTTTGTACAAAGAGACATACATCCTAGTAATAAAATGTTGTCGTAAGAATGAAAATTGTACAAAGTAGTATACAAAGAAAAATATCTATGTGAAATGATCCCATTGGGTTCCCTTTCTGCTATTGCCTTTATATCTTTGAGCGTCTAATCACTTTGCTGCTTGGCCGAAGTTATTGGATTGATTAGTACCATTTGAACTTACCACTTGTTACCGAAGTCTGTCTATGAGGTGATCCAACGGGACATATTTGTACGCTTTTAATCCCTAACTTTTTCCTGGACCGCCCTTTCAGGTTTTCAGTCCATCGGGATAACCTTTTTTGCCCAAGCCGCCTTTTCAGGTTTTCGACTTGTCGGGTGTATAGACTTTTTCATATATGTATCCCTAAATTTTTCCCGAACCTTTTTGTTTCGCCGAGATGCCCTTATTTTTGTCTAGTCCAGTCGACCTAGCGGGTCTTTGCTTATGCATGGTATCTTTTAATTATGTCTGTGTTTACAGGGTGCGGAAGGTCGTCACCTTCCATAGTGGTTAAGATCATGGATCCACCAGAAAATATGTTCTTGATCACAAATGGCCCTTCGTATGTGTGAGTCCATTTTCCCCTGGGATCACCTTATGGCAGGATAATGCGCTTGATTACTAGGTCACCAACCCGATATACTCGATGTCTGACCTTCTTGTTAAAAGATTTTGATCATATGTTTCTGGCACATCTGACCATGACAAACAGCCGTGAGCCTTTTCTCTTCAATCAGGTTTAATTGGTCAAATCGAGTTTGAACCCATTCGTCCTCGTTCAAACCTGCATCCTTCATGATTCTCAAGGAAGGGATATGGACTTCAATGGGTAGGACAGCTTCCATACCGCATACCAGAGAGAAAAGAGTTTCTCATGTTGATGTGTATGCTGAGGTACGGTAACCATGAAGAGCAAACGGTAACATCTCATTCCAGTCTTTGTATGTCACTGTCATCTTCTATATGATCTTTTTGTTGTTTTTATTGACAACCTCTACAACGCCATTTATCTTTGGTCGGTAAGGAGAAGAGTTATGATGCTAAATGTTGAATTATATGCAGAGCTCGGTGACCATAGTATTATTGAGATTGGTACTATTATTCGTAATGATTCTTTCTGGAACACCATACCGATAGATAAGTTTATGTCTGATGAACTGTGCCACAACGTTCTTGGTAACAGAAGCAAATGAGGCTGCCTCGAACCACTTTGTGAAGTAATCAATGGTGACAAGGATGAAGTAGTGCCCACTGGAAGCGGTATGTCTAATCTCTCCAATCATATCAATTCCCCACATTGCAAATGGCCAGGGAGCAGTCAAGATGTTCAAGGGAACCGGGGGCACATGTATTTTGTCAGCATAGATTATGCATTTGTGACAAGTTCGGGAAGGCTGATAACAGTTCGCTTCCATAGTGGAACATTAGTATCCTGCCCATAGGATCTTTTTAGCCATTGTATGCCCACTAGAATGGGTGCCAAAGGTACCTTCGTGTATGTCCTCCATGATCTTCTCTGCTTCACTCTTATCCACACACCGAAGCAAAGTAGAATCGTGGTTATGCTTGTAGAGGATTATGTTACTAAGGAAAAACTTGACAGAGAACCTTCTTAGGAACTTCTTATCCTTGACTGAAGCTCTCTCAGGATACTCTTGGGCTTCAAGGTATCTTTTCACTTCGTGGAACCAAGGTTTGTCCACTACTTTTTCAGTATCAACCTCACAATAGTATGCTGGTTTGTCCAATTTCTCAATAGTGATCTGAGGAGCTTTATTATCCCACCTGACCTTGAACATGGACGACATAGTAGCTAGCGCGTCCGCTAGCTGATTTTCCTCTCGTGGAAAATGCTCAAAGGTAACTTCTTCAAAGTGTGGAATCAGTGTCAACACATGCTCTCGGTAAGGGATGAGATTGGGATGCTTCGTGTCCCATTCTCCTTTGATTTTACTGATCACCAGGGCCGAGTCTCCAAATACACTCAAGAATTTGATTCTCAAGTTATTATCAGCTTTGAGGCCCATAATGCATGCTTCATATTCAGCCATATTGTTGGTACAATTGAAACATAACCGAGCGGTGAAGGGAGTATGACAGCCTTCGGGAGATATGATCACAACATCGATGCCATTGGCAAGTGCATTGGAAGCTCCGTCAAAAACCATAGTCCATTGGGATCCTTTTTCATGTCCTTCATTCGGTCCAGGTTCTCACAATCAGTCACTAACATGATGTTCTCGTCTGGGAACTCAAAATTCATGGATTGGTAGTCGTCTACAGCCTGATGAGCTAAATGATTAGCTAATACACTTCCTTTGATTTCTTTTTGAGTAGTGTACTGGATGTCATATTCGGTCAGGACCATTTGTCATCTTGCTATTCTTCTGGAGAGGGCGGGTTTCTCAAATATGTACTTTATAGGGTCCATTTTTTATATCAATAAAGTAGTGTGAGTCAACATATACAGTCTCAGTCGGCGAGAATCCCATGCCAAAGTGCAACAAGTTTTCTCGAGCAGTGAGTATCTTGTTTCACAGTCGGTAAACTTTTTTCTAAGATAGTATATTGCATTCTCTTTTCGACCAGACTCGTCATGTTACCCCAGCACACACCCCATTGAATTGTCCAATACTGTTAAGTACATGATCAAAGGTCTTCCTTCAACCGACGGCATCAAGATTGGAGGTTATTGAAGATATTCCTTGATTTTGTTAAAGGCTGTCCGACAGTCGTCATTCCACTTCACTACTTGATCTTTCTTTAGTAATTTGAAAATTGGCTTACAAGTAGTAGTTAGATGGGAAATGAATCTGGAAATGTAGTTTAGGTGTCCCAAGAATCCCCTAACCTCCTTCTCAGTGCGGGGAGTTGGCATTTCTTGTATAGCTTTAACTTTTTAATGGTCCACTTCAAATCCTTTGCCACTAACAACAAAGCCTAAGAGCTTACCGGATCTTACTCCAAAGGTGCATTTGTTCGGGTTCAGTCTCAGCTTGTACTTCTTCGGTCTTTCAAACAACTTTTACAGGTGGTCAAGGTGCTCCTCTTCAGTCTGAGACCTGGCCATCATATCATCGATGTAGACCTCTATCTCGTGATGGATCATATCGTGAAACAAAGCTACCATAGCATGGTAATAGGTTACCCTGGTGTTCTTCAACCCAAATGGCATAACCTTGTAGCAGAAAGTGCCCCACTGTGTGACGAAGGTTGTTTTCTCCATATCCTCAGGTGCCATTTTAATCTGATTATACCCGGAGAAACCATCCATGAAGGAGAATACTTTATGTTCTGTGGTGTTGTCAACCGGAACGTCAATATGGGGAAGCGAAAAGTCATCCTTGGGGCTTTCCCTATTCAAGTCTCTGTAATCCACACACATATGTACCTTACCGTCCTTCTTAGGTACCAGAACAACATTAGCAACCCATTGTGGATAGGAAGTAACAGCTAAGAACCCGGTGTTAAACTGTTTCATAACTTCAGCCTTGATCTTTTCTGACATCTCAGGATGAATACGATGAACCTTTTGCTTCACTAGAGGGCAGTCTTTCGTTGGCAGATGATGAACCACAATATCAGTGTCCAGCCCTGGCATGTTTTCGTATGACCAGGAAAAGATCTCAACATAGTCATGTAACATCTGAATTAACCGTTCTTTGACGCTATGCTCCAAGTTGGCACCTATCTTGACTTCCTTTTTATCCTCTTCAGTACCCAAGTTCACTGTCTCAACTGGATCTTCATGAGGCTGTATTGCTCTTTCCTCCTGTTGTAACAGTCTGGCAAGTTCTCCTAGTACTTCACAATCTTCCTCACCTTCGTCCTCGGCTTGGTAGATCGGATGTTCAAAGTCATAATTGGAAATAGAAGAACCGTTATCAATGGGATCCATAGTGGATGTGGATCTACTATTTGATATGTGTGTGTGTAAGAGAGCATAGCTATTTTGATAAAATAAAAGCAGAAAAGAAAGACAGAGATCATAAAATTTGTATGCAAAACGTCCAATAATTTATTAATGACATATGAAGATGAAGCAATAACCCTCAAAAATAGACCATTGTGCCTCGGGTAAGACACAAGGCTTTTATAGTTTATATTGTTTAAATATTACATATCCCAAAAACAAAAAGACATTTACTCCTGGATAAAAGTAATGGGAACAAAGTCCTTGGCCTTCCAATTGTTGCATCCACCGCTGATAGTTGGGAAGATCCAATTGTCTATGTCACAACCACTATCAATGTCCTCCAAAGCATTGATTCCATGGTTGCTAATGCGTAGTGGTGGTCCTCCAGCGCGAGCACGATGAACAACTCTTTGGGCTCCTAAAGTAAAACCCAAACCAAACTTGTCAGATTTATAAGGGATATCAGGGAGTTGGCCCCAAATGGTACACCCACCTTCTTCGACTACTACTTTGGCATCCTTTAGAAAAGCCATCTTCAATGGAGGTCTGGTAATATTTGGAACATCGGTAGCAGTCTCAATTGCAGCAATTGTCTGAGGAACCTCTTCAAAGTTCTGGAAGGGGGTTTTAATAAACTCGTCGTCCATCTCAACATACCTAAAAGAGTTGAAGTGTCTCACCATATATTCTTCTTCACCATGGACTGTAACAATCTTTCCATTAACTAGATACTTCAGCGTTTGATGCAGAGTAGAAGTAACAACACCGGCCACATGGATCCAAGGGCGACCCAAAAAACAAGAGTAAGATGGGAGGATGTCCATCACGTAAAAAGTGGAGTCAAAAGTCCAAGAACCAACTTTAATAGGGATGTCCACCTCCCCCATGTACCATTCTTTTAGAACCATCAAAAGCCCTCACCACAATATTGTTGGGCTTCAGTGTGAGTCTTTCTCATTCCAATATATCCAAAGCAATATTAGGTAAGACATTCAACGACGAACCTATATCTACCAGAACATGAGCTAGGGTAGTGCCTCTACACTCAATAGAGACGTATAGGGCATCATTATGCTTTCTTCCTTTGGACGTTAAATCAACATCAGAGAAACCAAGACCATTGTCAGTAGTCAGACTAGCAACACAGTTCTCGAATTGGTCGGCAGAAGTCTCTTGTGGAACATGAGCATACTTCAGGAACTTCACCAAATCCTTAGCATGGGCTTCAGAGCATAACAGTAAGGCCAACATGGAAATTTTTGAAGGTGTTTGCCCCAATTTTTCAACAACATTGTAATCACTCTTCCGTATGATCTTCAGAATTTCCTCCATTTCTCGTTTGGAGGCTTCAGGAATGGCTTCTTTAGGTGCCTCCGCCCGGGCAGGCTCAAAAAGTACTTCTTTGTCCCGAGTCTCAGCTGACTCAGTAGCAGGAATAACAACAACAATGACAGTAGGGGTAATAATAGGAGTAGTAACAGGAACACTAGTAGGAATAACCAAAGGAGTAGAAATAGTCTTTGGAGAGATCTCAGGAGAGAAGATCCTTCCGCTTCTGGTGATTTTACTGGTCCTACAATGTTGTCGATGTTAGGGTCAGTATCTTCAACCACTTCATCTTTACTAGTAAATAGGTCTTGCTTGACACCGTGGTAATAAACGTCATCTCCATAGTTCCAAGGAATAGCCTTATCAAAGGAATATGGTATCGTCCCGGGAAAAGTGATAATTAAAGGAGAAACCTTAGGAGTGGATGTAATCCTGGCGGCTCTTTTGGAGGAGATCCTGGGAGGCCTGTCGGAAATGGTAATAATTGATATATCTTCACACAGACTTCTTATAGAGGGAGTCTTCTCAAACAGAATTTCTTTGTTGTTCATCAGGCGCTGGACACCTATGTTCAACAACAAGCAACCATTGGGTAGAGATGCACACATGTGGCAACCTTCACCACAACCCGGAAATAAACTGGCTCGCAAAATATTCTTCTTGACAATCGAAAGAGGAGTAATTAGTTCATCAATGGAATAAACAAATAGGTCGTTATCAACAACATTATCACTCTGTCCATGCTTGAGCATTGGTGCTATTATCACATTAGGGGTTTCCGGAGGGTCAAATTCAATCTCCTTTGCCTCAATGAGATCTTGCACTTTGTTCTTCAGAGCCCAACAGTCGTTTGAATCGTGCCCCGGACTGTTGGAGTGGAAGGCACATCGAGCATTTGGGTTGTAGCAGAGAGATGCAGTATTTGGATTTTTAGGAGCCTCCCTCAGAGTGACCAGATTGGACTTTAACAAGTGTGGCAAAACCTGAGATAAAGACATGTTAAGTCGGGTAAACTTCCTTTTGGGCACATCCTGTTTACACTGATTATTTTCTTGTTGATTTGGCACAGGGTTGGAGATCATCACAGCTCCTAACGTTGGACGGCGTTAAACTTTGCTTTGATTTCTCTGACCGCGGGCAACACTTACTTCCTTCTACCCGGAGAATGGTTTCTTTACTGTACTTGAAGATGCATATCTCTAAATCTTACTTCTCTTGATACCAACTTCTACTCGTTCACCAGTCAATATCAACTCAGTAAACCTGGCTGAAGAGCTTCCAATCAAGTGATTGAAAAATGGACCAGACAAAGTACCCAAGAACATATCTAACAGCTCTCTATTAGACAGAGGAGGCTGGAATATTCCTTCCAGATCTCTCCATTTCTGGGCATAATCTTTGAAGCCTTTGCTAGAACCCATATACATGCTTTGAAGTTGTGTACGGGTTAGAGCGAGGTCAACATTGTATTGGTACTTCCTGTAGAAAGCAGCAGCCAGATCCTCCCAGTTGCGGATGTTGGTTCCCTCCAGCAGATAAAACCATTCCAACTGAGTCCCTGATAAGCTCTCTTGGAAAAAATGCACCCACAAATTCTTATCAGCAGTGTGAGGTTGGATCTTTCTGATATAAGACCTCAGATGCAACTTAGGACATGAAACTCCGTCATACTTAGCAAACACAGGAACCTTGAACTTCTGTGGAATGACCACTCTAGAGACCAACCCTAATTCTTCAAAATCCAGACCAGGTACCCTATGAATTTCCATTGCATTGAGACGATCCTCCAGCTATTTGTATTTGTTATAAGCAGGAGGATACTGCTCTTCAGTATAATCAGTCTCTTCTTTATTAGACTATGGGCTGTGATCTTCTTCTTTTGGCTTCTCCTCCTGATTGTCCCCCTTGTTTGACGGATTTGAGAATTCTTGAGCTCGCTTCGCTGGTCCTCTAAATCTCCTTCATATATTCAGGATACCCACTGGATTCTTTGTCTTCTTTTTCTCGTCTTTGAGAATCAAAGCCTTCAGTTCTTCTTGTCCCTTAGCCAGAGCCAGGAACATTTGCTGGAATTGAGCATTTTGGGCTTGAAGGTCCTTGATATTCCGTTCGAGAGTCATTTCTTTATTTTTTTGCTTAAATAAACAGCGAAAAGAAATAAGAAGCCTATTTTTTGGAGTACCTGCTTACGTAGTGATATGCATGATATGCTTATGCAATGTTTTCAAGGACTTTTAAGATTTAAGTTTGTTTAGACAAAGAGAAAACAAGAATTAATTACATTAATAAGTTTGAACGGTTTCAATGATTTCCCTTGGACTTACAATGGAAGAAACAAAGATAATACAAAATAAAAATCTTAAAACAAAAAGGCCTCAAGCTTCCCACGAGCGCTTCCTCTTTGGTGCAATGTAGGCATTCAAACTCTGCTCTTCATGAAGTTGTATTGTAAGCTCCAAAACCTTCTTCTCTCTTGCGTAGAACTGGGTTTCAAAGGTGTCTCATTCCTCTTTGAGTTGAATCCAGGATCTTTGCAACTCCTCGGGAATAGTCGACATGTCAGGATGGAGAATAATGTAAGGAACATCTTTCTCGGTGATAGGCTCCATGATGATAGGTAGGATGGCCTCATAAGGCATCATGAGATCTTGAGCACGTGCTCGTACCCACTTAAGATAAGGCTACAACGGAATGGAGTTCTTATGCCCCAATGTCTTGCTGTCAACTTTGTTCACCAAGCCCCAAGCTCGTATGAACCTCTGATGGTAACCTTGAATATCATTCTCATAGTCGAATGCAATTCCTTGTACAAGTGCATCATGAGGACCATCCCTCATAGCATACCCAAATTGTCGCAATGCCAAACATGGGTTATAGGTGATTCCTCCCCTAATGCCTAGGAGAGGGACATTAGGGAATTCCTTGCAGTGATCAATGATGGTAACATCCTCCAAAGATCGAGGACGCCAATGAATATCCGAATGCGTGAGGGAAATCAACATTTTAGACAATCTCATGCCTTGCTCATTCTTCAAAACAGATCGAGGTATGTGCGAAACAAACCACATAGCCAACAGAGGAGTGCAACACATAAGGTTCCCTCTTCTTTTCACGGTGCGGGTATGAAGGGAGTGCAAAATGTCTCCAAGTAAAGTAGGCACCGGATTACGAGACAGAAAAACTTTGATCGCATTCACATCTATGAGTTGGTCCGGATTAGGAAATAGTACCCTCCCATAGATGAGAAGGGCCAACACTTCTTCAAAGGCTTGTAAATCCCGAGTATCCCAAAAATAGTGAGCCTTCTCAAACAAAAACTTGGCTAAAAACCCTTTGACACCACTTCTTGTTTCCCAATTTGCCACAATGTCAGATCGTTGTAAATACATAGCTCAAGCAATCTCCTCAGGTTTTGGGTCTCTTTCCGTACCGTTGAAGGGTAATTGATTGAGAATGGGCACTTCTAATAACTGAGAAAACTCTTTCATGGTAGGCACTAATTGGTAATCGGGAAATGTAAAGCAATGGTGTAAAGGGTCAAAGAATTGAAAGAGCACTTTCATCATGTCTTCATCAAGGTTTAAAGTAACCAAATTAAGGAGTCGACCATGTCTCTTGGTGAATGGAGAATTCTCAAGAACCCTTGATTCCAACTCTTTGAGTTAAGGAAGCACTCTTACGAGGTTGACTTGGATAGTATTTCTGCAAGTGGAACCCATGTCCTACAAAACAACACACAAAGATAAGTCCTAAAAATCCTTGAAATGGTTAGTGTGACATGCCATGTTATGATGTCATGATGTTATGTACAAACAAATATATACAAGCACACAAATAAGTCCTTAGGTTTAGAATTACATGGGTTCCGTAGGTAAGCACCCTCTTGAAGTTTAGTTTGTTCAACCTGTCCTAGAAAGTAACCGAGTTTTAGGGAATCTCAATATCACTGATCTTTCTTCATCGGAAAATTTTTCAGCGCAAGCCTCTTTATTGGCGACCGAAATATCCCGAAAGTTTGATCTTAATGAGTGTAGTATTGAGTATTAACCAACTTCGGACTGCACCAAAGCCGTCTATCTCACTACTTCCTAATGGCCAAGTTGTTCAATTAACGGTTCTAAGTTTAGTTAGTGCTTCATGACACCACATAGCAGCCCCGTATTCTCCTTGACTAAACTCAAGGGCTATCGGTACCAACAAATGTGTCACACTAACGTAGCTATCACTTCAACCATGTCGATATACCCCGCACAGTCCCCACGATCTATTGTTACTTACCTAATAGGTTCACCAGATCCGGGTGTAGGATCTTTTAGTAACAACCCAAACAAGCCCTCAAAGATAAAGCATACAAAGCACACAATGTAAAGCAAATAAAGAATGAACTAAACTCTAAGGTAACCCTACTTTTTTAATGAATTCCCCAGCAGAGTCTCCAATTCTGTAATACAGTGGGAGAACTGACCGTTATACTAGTTTTGTGTTTGTATTCACAAATGTTACAGTAAGCAAGAGTCGCCACCGACTTTTCTTTTATCCAACCAAGGAAAGGGTGAAAAGAACAGAAAAATACATTTCAATTGTTTTCTGAGTAAGGGGGTGTGATCGGTGGATCTGGAACTGACTGTTTTAAAGCTGGTTTCGCGAAATGTCGCGGTAAGCAAGAGTCGCCACCGTCTTTTATTTTCTCCAACAAGGAAAGGACAAAAGCACAGAAAAATTCCTTATGAGATTTGTTTCTCGGTTCGGGAGGTAGATTTATAGAAAGGGAAGGTGTTAGCACCCTTTCTATCCATGGTTATCCATGGGCTCTTAGGTACTTGCTCTTATGTTTTCAAAATGTTTGTTTGCTTTCCAAAGTGTGAGTGGGTTTGAAAAAGTTTCGTTTAAAGTTTCAGATCGACTCTTGTATCAGTCCTCAAGAGTGTTTGGAAAGTTGTTTTGAAAGCTTTTTTGAAAAGTGTAAGGTGTGAAAAGTATTTTGTTTATTTTTGAGATGAGCAAGTATCTATGAGAATCTACCTACCCTAAGGAATAAAGCTGTGTAATTGTCCTTTAGGTAGTGCCATCCCACCATTGAGAGGTAGGTAGCACCACCGTTGGAGGTATTCGGGTCAATTCGAGTTTGTAGGGACATGGTGATCACCAGAGCAATGGGAAGACACCTTAGAAGCTACCCTCATGCCAGGTTCCCGGATCATGAGGACTTACTAAGACATCCTCTACTCGACGACCACCTTTCGAGGCAAGGCAACAGTGAGGCGTACCCTAGGGGTGGTGTGTGAATTGTGTGTTATTTTCAGTTTATTGTTTGTCTTGTCATGCATTGGTGATCTACGTTTCGATTTTATTATTGGGCATTCATTCTTTCATGTTATTGTTTAACAGTTAAAAGTGTGGAAATTTAAAGTGCGGAAAGGATAAAGGTCCTACGCTATTACAAGGGCGCGGGTCTACAACGCCAAATTAATCCAGACCCGATTTAAAATAAATTGCAAAAAATAAATGTCTAATAGCTATTACATGGCTTAGGTACAATTACATTATATTTACAACAGAAATAAATAAAACGCGCGAAAAAAGGAAAATATGATCGAATGTGAGGGCGTTGGACCCTTTAAGGAATTAAAATAAAATTAATAGAATAATTAAATTAAATAAAAAGAAAGAACTTGTTTTTTTTATGTTTTTTGTATTTATGACATTAAATTAATTAAAAGTCAAATGATTAATTCTAATTCTAATTGTTTTTAATTTATTAAAGAAAATGCATTAAAGTTAAAACCTAGAATTAAAACTAAATTAATTATAAATTTTATTTACAAAGTTAATGGTTAATGATACTTATAATAAAAATATTTAATTAATTAAAAAAAGGTAAAAAGTGTTAAAGATCTATTTTTTATTATTTTTGGTTTATTGTGAAATAGAATTAAATTATAACCTAAAATTAAATCTAAATTAATTAAGGGATTTATTTACAAAATTAATACTAAAATAAAATTATTATTTATTTTTTTGTCTTTTCTGATTTTTTTTGTGTTTTTGATTTTATGTTGATTAAAAAAAAGAAATAAAAATAGTCAAAATAAGTATAAGAAAAACGACGGAAACAGGCAGCAAATAAAAAAAGCATAATTCTGGAGGCCTGGGAAGCTTCGATCCAGAGAAGGTGTCTCCTTCGATCTGGGATGTTATACCTGCAAAAGTATGTTAGCAAAATAAACTCAGGGCCTGGTATCGAACCCCAGGCCCTTCGATCCTACGTGCGCTGAGTCTTTTCAGGATAAATCTGCAGCAAATGTTAGCAAACGAAGAACATGACCTGGGGCCAAACCCAGGCCCTTTGATCCTGTCTAGGATAGTAAATTGAAGGTAACAACAAGCACGAATGTGTAATGCAAATACAAGGTTGGACAGTTTACCCTCTCTTACCAGTAGATTGGACCTTCGATTTGGGCGCTTCCTGAATGTAGGCACCTTCGATCTGGGCTTCTGGGCTTGGCTACTTTTGCTGAAGGGTGGCTTTGCTTGGAAAATTCTGGCAACCTTTGATGGATTTTGTGGGCAGCCTCTCTCCAATGTTTCTTTCGTTCTCCTGTTGTATGTTTTTTCGTCCGTTGTAATGTGCCACTGGCCCTTGTATTTATAGGAGTGTGAGGGTCTTGTAACGGTAAGAGACAGCCATTTAACCAGGCCTTTAATGCCATGAGACAAGAATCAGACACATTAAAAGTTTTCCTTTTTTGAAATATGCATGTCTCTTGAATGAACCTGGACACTTTCACTTGTACATGTCTTATGCAATGTGTATGAATGAAAATTATGGCCAATAATGCCTTGCATTGATGTTTAGGATTTGGCATAAACCACCATTATCACACTTTCCACTTTTGATTCAAATTTGAATTTTTGCCTTGTTTAAGCCTTAGCACGAAAAATGGTAGGCACATAATGATGCTTCAAGGTTAATCAAAGCAAAATATCCCTTTAAATTAATTTTTTTGAATTTCTTTTGATTTTAAAAGATTTAAAATTAATTAAATCCAATAAAATCAATAAAAATGAAAACAATTAATTAAAAAATCTGAAATAAAAGATGGGACACGTGGGAAGCATGGCCAAGTCAATTAAAGTGGAAAAAGTGGGCCCCCTTTTGTCAAAAATGAGATTTCAAGGATAAATGATTTTGGCCATTTCACAAAAATTTCCCAACTTCTCCAATGCATAACTTGCTCAATTTTTAAGCTTTGCTCATGTTCTTGGACATTTTAGAAAGGTCTTTGAGTCCTCTAACCAATGCCTTTGGTCCCATGTAATTTTGATTTACCAATCTCAAGTTATGGCCTTTGACTTAAAGTCCCTTTTTGTTGACTTTTGAAAATGACCTATAATGTTGAAATTGATAACTTTTTGTGAGAGAATTTCTTGGACTTGAAGTATGAAGATGAGTTGTAGGAAATGTCTTTCTCTTCAAAATGAGCTTTGGATGGAATTTTTCTGATAATCCATGTGAAAGTTATGCCCTGGTCAATTTCAGTTGACTTTTTCAGCTGTCCAAATAAGGAAACTTTTGCATCTTGATGATTTCTGGGCCAAATTTTGAGAATCATGATCAAGCATTGATCAAATGATGTTTGTGGCTTCAAAATGATATGTTGACCAAAAATTTGAACTTTTGACTGCCAAATGACCATTTTGCCCCTACAGTTGACTGTAGTGCAATTTAGGGTTTTGACTGTGCAATTTTGAGCTGAATGCCTTGAAACTTGATATGAGGATGCTTGACCACATTTGTAGGCATGTGAGACTTGATTGGGCCTTTGAAAACTTCATTTTCTTGATCAGCCTCAAAACCCTAATCTTGACTGTATAGGAGATCTTTGACTGTGCAACCCTTGGGGAATTTTGCAGCTTGGCTTGGCAATTTCTTGAAGAATATGGGAGGGCAAATTTTGGGGTACAACAGTTGCCCCTGTTCAATCTTCTTAGACCTGAGGATGCAGATTGGCTGACGTGCCTTTCGTAATCCGAGGGTAGAAGATGATTGGACACTAGAGTGCCCAGAAATTTGCGCTCACATGGTAGCAGTGTGATGGGGGAATGGGCTTATAGATGCCATTTGGAGATTGCTGGATAGGATGACGGGCTTATAGATGCCATCTGGGTGTTGATCGCGTAGGAGATTCCTTAGCGAGAACCTGCATACCTGCAATAACAGCAAATGAGTACCTGACACGTTGCAGGAGCTGATTTTAAATGCTTGGTATAGATGTGTCCTGACTGGTTACAGGAGTTGAGTCTGGAGCTTCAAACGGCGATGAATGAACCAGGGATGGTTACTGCCTTAGCATGAATGATAAGAGAATCTTGGGCGACTTTAACTTCAACAACGCTCGTTGAGAAAAATCTTGGGTGTCTTCTACTGGGATAAGAATCAGGGAGATCTTAGGGTCGATCTGACTGAACCAGAGAAGGCCTTTGACTGGATAAGCATCAGGAAATTCTTAGGGTCGATTTAACTGAACCGGACAAGGTCTTGAAATATCTTCAACTGGATAAGCATCAGGGAGATCTTAGGGTCGATCTGACTGAACCAAGAGAAGGCCTTTGACTGGATAAGAATCAGGAAAATCTTAGGGTCGACTTAGCTGAATCGGTCTAGGTCTTGAAATATCTTCAACTGGATAAGCATCAGGGAGATCTTAGGGTCGATCTGACTGAACCAGAGAAGGCCTTTGACTGGATAAGCATCAGGAAAATCTTAGGGTCGATCTAACTGAACCGGTCTAGGTCTTGAAATATCTTCAACTGGATAAGCATCAGGGAGATCTTAGGGTCGATCTGACTGAACCAGAGAAGGCCTTTGACTGGATAAGCATCAGGAAAATCTTAGGGTCGATCTAACTGAACCGGTCTAGGTCTTGAAATATCTTCAACTGGATAAGCATCAGGGAGATCTTAGGGTCGATCTGACTGAACCAAGAGAAGGCCTTTGACTGGATAAGCATCAGGAAAATCTTAGGGTCGACTTAACTGAACCGGTCTAGGTCTTGAAATATCTTCAACTGGATAAGCATCAGGGAGATCTTAGGGTCGATCTGACTGAACCAAGAGAAGGCCTTTGACTGGATAAGCATCAGGAAAATCTTAGGGTCGACTTAGCTGAACCGGTCTAGGTCTTGAAATATCTTCAACTGGATAAGCATCAGGGAGATCTTAGGGTCGATCTGACTGAACCAGAGAAGGCCTTTGACTGGATAAGCATCAGGAAAATCTTAGGGTCGACTTAACTGAACCGGTCTAGGTCTTGAAATATCTTCAACTGGATAAGAATCAGGGAGATCTTAGGGTCGATCTGACTGAACCAGAGAAGGCCTTTGACTGGATAAGCATCAGGAAAATCTTAGGGTCGACTTAACTGAACCGGTCTAGGTCTTGAAATATCTTCAACTGGATAAGCATCAGGGAGATCTTAGGGTCGATCTGACTGAACGAGAGAAGGCCTTTGACTGGATAAGCATCAGGAAAATCTTAGAGTCGACTTAACTGAACCGGTCTAGGTCTTGAAATATCTTCAACTGGATAAGCATCAGGGAGATCTTAGGGTCGATCTGACTGAACCAGAGAAGGCCTTTGACTGGATAAGCATCAGGAAAATCTTTGGGTCGATTTAACTGAACCGGTCTAGGTCTTGAAATGTAGCTTGAGAACTTTAACTGGATCTTTCCTGAAATGTAAAGGTCAGCCATATGCAATGCATGATATGGGTCAAGCAATGATGTTCTCAATATATATGAGATTCGTATGATATGATGCGTTTATGCATGCTATAATGATGTTTTATGTATGTTTTCGTCTTAGGAAAATAAATCCTAGACGGATGCCGGGAAGTCATATCCTGGGCTGATGTGAGTAGCAATCTTTGTTTCCACTGGGGAGTGATGGCTGCAAGAATGAACCGGTAGGAGAAGACGACTCCGTTGGGGAATAATCTTGTTGGAGAGATTACTTTGCGGGGAGAAAAGATACTCTAGCGACCATGCTGGGAAGCAATACTCTGTGGGAAGAGGGATGCCTTGCTGAGTGTTGATGATAACTTGCTGTGGATACCATCGTTGTTGGAAGTGTTGATGGACTTCGCTGGGGTAAGAAGACTTCGTCGAGGACGCTCTTTCCGTGGCTTTTGGCTGAGGATAACCCAGTTATATCCTGTTAAGGAAATAACTCTTTGAATAAAGCCGGGAGACGCGTTCGTGCTCTGCGAGGATAAGCTTCCAGAATCTACTGGGGATAAGCTTACTGCTTGAGGAGATGGATTCCAACTTTCCTGGGGAAACTAGATTGGATTCTCTTGGGGAAGTTTTGATATGCTGGGGAAGAAGTGATTCCTTTGAATGCTGATGCGCCGCCGGGGAACAATCTTTAGAGCGAGACTGCCGGGGATGCTTGTTAAGGATATATATGCTGCTGGAGGATGTTGGGATCTACTGGAGGATACCCAACTTCCTTAAGATTTGATAACTCTGCTTGGAGAAGAATGCACTGTTTTGCTGAATCACTCTCTGGGGAATTAATATGTACTGGTCATATTCTTTAGCTGAACCTACCTTGGAACCTTGGAGGATAGAACAATTAGATCGCTTGGACAGCTCCTCATTGCCCCTGTTTCTGAGGTGGGAGAGGAAGACCTGTGAGGTGCTGATAGCTTGTTGATGGACAAACTCTTCTTCTGATAGGCAGGTGACAAGATGACAGGACATAGTCGTACGCTTTGATCCCTAACTTTTGCCTGGACCGCCCTTTCGGGTTTTCAGTCCACCGGGATACCCATTTTTGCCCAAGCCGCCTTTTCAGGTTTTCGACTTGCCGGGTGTACGTATTTTTCATTTTCATCCCTTATTTTTGACTGAACCCTTTTGGTTCACCGGGAAGCCCTTACTTTTTCCTAGGTATGTCAACCTAGCGGGTCTTTGATTTTTTGCGTAGTATCTTTTCGACTATGTCCATGCTCTCAGAGTATAGGGAGTTGCCCCTGTTAGAAGTGTTTTGTCATGCCACCAGAAGATGTTTGATTAGGCAAGATTCGTTGTTGGAATGCCCCAAGTGACTCAGGCGGAGATTTGCCCCAGGCTGTTTGGCCTTTGAGAGATTCTCCGAATCTTGATTGGACTGCCCCAGATAATGGACCATGGTCATGTCGTGCCCCTTGATCGGAGATACTCTTGTTCATTAGACTTTCATTGTGCAAATTTCCCTGCTGTTCAAACAAAAAGTCATATGCAAACAAAGTTATGTTAAAAATGCAAAGCCTATGTCTGTCTTGAAGATTTTGAAAATGCATTTTTTCATAAAACAAGTGATTGTTTGTAAAACATGATGTCAACACCGTATTTACCGTAAGCCTTAAGGAGTCAGGATACCCTTCGTACAGTATGCTTTCGAACTAACCCATGCTTCAGCTAGGACTTTTAAGGGTTATAACGTGGCTTGGTTCACGGTTTAAGAAACAAAGGATAAAGGCTCAAATTATTTGTACCCACCCGCTCTTCGTGATGTTCTTCAAACCTAAGCTCAGTTGATCATACGCTAGACCTTGTTTGAGCCTTTGTTCTGATATACTAGTGATGATTCGGATATTGAACGTTTATTTGAGTAGGCAGTCATCTCCTTTTTTGCTGAGGGTTTGTAAGACCTCTTTCTTGATTTTTGTTATCCCTTTCTTTTTTTGCCTGAACTGTTTCCCTTTTTGGAATTACAGTCAGCGGGATGCCCCAGCTTTATAAGTCTTCTTCATGGGTTTTGACTTAATGGGCTTTTCATTTATGAATTTTTTTGATAATGACTGCCTGTCTTTACGATTGTTCGGAACCATCACTGTCTTTTTTTGGTAAGGATCTCTTTGGTGCCATTTGTTGCGCACTTGGATCAACCGAGAGAACTACCCTGCCCCAGGTTATGATAAAGGGTTTTAATTTTCGAAAAGAAAAACTCCTACTTCTTTGGCTCAGAGGGGTTGACGAGGGATTATCATCCTTATAACTCTAGTGTTTATGGATTGAAACAATGCCTGAACCTCATCAGCGGGGTCTGTTCAAAAGCATACTGTAAAGATCGTGGTATCGTTTTCGTCATCCTCCCTCAAGAGGCTTAGAATTGTTAATCGAGCGTTGATCATCAGAAAAAAAATATGAAGATAATTTGCATATAGTGAATACGAATATATTGTTTCAAAACAGACGTATGCGATGCATTAATGAAATAACAACGTTTAACAATGAACAAATGTTTGAATAATCAAAAGAGAATTACAACTTGAAAAATCCTAATGACCAAAAATTTCTAGTTTGAGATAGCCATCTCAGATGGAGAATTCTCAGCGGAAGATTTTCATCTCGCCATCCGGCATGAACTCTATCACCCCTTCGTCAATCAAATCCTGAATTTTGTTCTTCAAGGTCCAACAGTCGTCTGTAGCATGCCCCGGGCTGTCTGAATGATAAGCGCAGTGGGTGTCGGGGTTATACCTCGAAGCTGTCCTGTTGGGATTCTTGGGAGGGTCCTTTAGAGTGATCAGATTGACCTCCAGCAAGCGCTTCAGTATAAAGGATGAGGGTATATCAGTCTCCGAGAAATGTCTTCCGGGCGCATTTCGTTTACGTTGACTACCCCGTTGAGGCTGGGCTCGTGACCCTGAAGCAAGCTGAGGAGATTTTCCTTTGTCTTCTTGCCCCGCATGTGGTTGAATGATGGCTGGAGCTTCCACCTTGGCTGTTTGCCCTACTGGATTATTTTGAAGCAGCTTGGTGACGAGGACCCGGAGCTCTTCTTGTTTTTGAGCTAAGTCCTGAATGAGAGTCATTTGGCCCACCAACTGCCCCATCATTTGGATCTTCATGGTTGCCAACTCAATTTGTAGCCCTTCCAACTGATCGTTCCTGATGCCCCCTGCATTCCCTAAGGTCAAGTTCCTGGTGAGGAGAGTCTTTATTTCTTCTTGCCCCTGGGATAGGTTCAAGAACATTTCTCGCAGTTGGGCGTTCTGAGTACGGAGATCTTGGTTGTCTGGTTGGAAAGCCATTGCTGAAATAAACAGCGAAGATGGTGAGTGACCTGTCAAGAGGGTACCTGTAATGCAATGATATGTATGATATGTATGCAATGTTTTCAAGGATCTCGCAGGGTAAAAGATTGTTAGAATTTGAATTCGTAGCTTGATTGAAGGAACTGCATGTTGTTGAGAGTCCTTCTTCAAGGGTCAAAGGCTCACCATATCCAGTGGGTCATAGCCCCTGACAACCTTGGCTTAGAGGAAAATAAATCCCCTTTGCCCCTGGCTAGGCAGTTTGGTCCATCGTGACCTGCATCACAGACCCTTGAGATCCTTGAAATGGATTAGTCCTTATGTAGGATGCATGCAATGGCATGATGTCATGATGTTATGCTGTGCGTGGGGTAATGTAGGTAAACCCTGTTATGAGTCCCATTTAAGGACTATAAACAAAACCTGCAAGAAACTCAAATGTCAGATAACAAGCATGCAAGTAGTCAAGTTGGAAGGCACACAAGTCACACAAAAGAGCCCTTAGAGTTTAGGCCAGCATGAGGTCTGGGTATTACCCTCTTGAAGTTGGTGGGCTCAACCTGTCCTATTAAAGTAACCGGGTTCTAAGGATCTCAATATCATTGGATTGCTTTCATTGTTCATCGTTTCGATTTAGCCACTGACTGGCGATCAAAATATCCCAAGAAAACAACCCTCAATTGAGTGTAGTATCGAGTATCAACCGACTTCGGAGTACACCAAAGTAGTTATCTCACTACCCTAAAGAGGCCAAGATGGTTCAATTAAGGTTCCTAAGGTCTGTTGATGCTTCACGACACCACGTGGAGGCCCCGTACTCTCCTTGATTGACTCAAGGGTTACCGGTACACACCAAAGTGCCAAATCAACGTAGCAGACTGCTTCAACCATGTCGGTATACCCCGCACAGTTCCCTCACAGCCTTGTTGCTACTTTCTAAGAAGGTATCCCCAGATCCGGGTTAGGATCTATAGAACTCCCAAGACAGTCCCACAATTTAAAGCAAACAAGTCAAAGCAATTGAAAACACAGTGATCTTAGTCCTAAGGTACACCTCACTTTATAAGTGCTTCCCCAGCAGAGTCGCCAGTTCTGTGATCGGTGGATCTGGAACTGACTGTTTTAAAGCTGGTTTCGCGAAATGTCGCGGTAAGCAAGAGTCGCCACCGTCTTTTATTTTCTCCAACAAGGAAAGGACAAAAGCACAGAAAAATTCCTTATGAGATTTGTTTCTCGGTTCGGGAGGTAGATTTATAGAAAGGGAAGGTGTTAGCACCCTTTCTATCCATGGTTATCCATGGGCTCTTAGGTACTTGCTCTTATGTTTTCAAAATGTTTGTTTGCTTTCCAAAGTGTGAGTGGGTTTGAAAAAGTTTCGTTTAAAGTTTCAGATCGACTCTTGTATCAGTCCTCAAGAGTGTTTGAAAAGTTGTTTTGAAAGCTTTTTTGAAAAGTGTAAGGTGTGAAAAGTATTTTGTTTATTTTTGAGATGAGAAAGTATCTATGAGAATCTACCTACCCTAAGGAATAAAGCTGTGTAATTGTCCTTTAGGTAGTGCCATCCCACCATTGAGAGGTAGGTAGCACCACCGTTGGAGGTATTCGGGTCAATTCGAGTTTGTAGGGACATGGTGATCACCAGAGCAATGGGAAGACACCTTAGAAGCTACCCTCATGCCAGGTTCCCGGATCATGAGGACTTACTAAGACATCCTCTACTCGACGACCACCTTTCGAGGCAAGGCAACAATGAGGCGTACCCTAGGGGTGGTGTGTGAATTGTGTGTTATTTTCAGTTTATTGTTTGTCTTGTCATGCATTGGTGATCTACGTTTCGATTTTATTATTGGGCATTCATTCTTTCATGTTATTGTTTAACAGTTAAAAGTGTGGAAATTTAAAGTGCGGAAAGGATAAAGGTCCTACACTATTACAAGGGCGCGGGTCTACAACGCCAAATTAATCCAGACCCGATTTAAAATAAATTGCAAAAAATAAATGTCTAATAGCTATTACATGGCTTAGGTACAATTACATTATATTTACAACAGAAATAAATAAAACGCGCGAAAAAAGGAAAATATGATTGAATGTGAGGGCGTTGGACCCTTTAAGGAATTAAAATAAAATTAATAGAATAATTAAATTAAATAAAAAGAAAGAACTTGTTTTTTTATGTTTTTTTGTATTTATGACATTAAATTAATTAAAAGTCAAATGATTAATTCTAATTCTAATTGTTTTTAATTTATTAAAGAAAATGCATTAAAGTTAAAACCTAGAATTAAAACTAAATTAATTATAAATTTTATTTACAAAGTTAATGGTTAATGATACTTATAATAAAAATATTTAATTAATTAAAAAAAGGTAAAAAAGTGTTAAAGATCTATTTTTTATTATTTTTGGTTTATTGTGAAATAGAATTAAATTATAACCTAAAATTAAATCTAAATTAATTAAGGGATTTATTTACAAAATTAATACTAAAATAAAATTATTATTTATTTTTTTGTCTTTTCTGATTTTTTTTGTGTTTTTGATTTTATGTTGATTAAAAAAAAGAAATAAAAATAGTCAAAATAAGTATAAGAAAAACGACGGAAACAGGCAGCAAATAAAAAAAGCATAATTCTGGAGGCCTGGGAAGCTTCGATCCAGAGAAGGTGTCTCCTTCGATCTGGGATGCTATACCTGCAAAAGTATGTTAGCAAAATAAACTCAGGGCCTGGTATCGAACCCCAGGCCCTTCGATCCTACGTGCGCTGAGTCTTTTCAGGATAAATCTGCAGCAAATGTTAGCAAACGAAGAACATGACCTGGGGCCAAACCCAGGCCCTTTGATCCTGTCTAGGATAGTAAATTGAAGGTAACAACAAGCACGAATGTGTAATGCAAATACAAGGTTGGACAGTTTACCCTCTCTTACCAGTAGATTGGACCTTCGATTTGGGCGCTTCCTGAATGTAGGCACCTTCGATCTGGGCTTCTGGGCTTGGCTACTTTTGCTGAAGGGTGGCTTTGCTTGGAAAATTCTGGCAACCTTTGATGGATTTTGTGGGCAGCCTCTCTCCAATGTTTCTTTCGTTCTCCTGTTGTATGTTTTTTCGTCCGTTGTAATGTGCCACTGGCCCTTGTATTTATAGGAGTGTGAGGGTCTTGTAACGGTAAGATACAGCCATTTAACCAGGCCTTTAATGCCATGAGACAAGAATCAGACACATTAAAAGTTTTCCTTTTTTGAAATATGCATGTCTCTTGAATGAACCTGGACACTTTCACTTGTACATGTCTTATGCAATGTGTATGAATGAAAATTATGGCCAATAATGCCTTGCATTGATGTTTAGGATTTGGCATAAACCACCATTATCACACTTTCCACTTTTGATTCAAATTTGAATTTTTGCCTTGTTTAAGCCTTAGCACGAAAAATGGTAGGCACATAATGATGCTTCAAGGTTAATCAAAGCAAAATATCCCTTTAAATTAATTTTTTTGAATTTCTTTTGATTTTAAAAGATTTAAAATTAATTAAATCCAATAAAATCAATAAAAATGAAAAAAATTAATTAAAAAATCTGAAATAAAAGATGGGACACGTGGGAAGCATGGCCAAGTCAATTCAAGTGGAAAAAGTGGGCCCCCTTTTGTCAAAAATGAGATTTCAAGGATAAATGATTTTGGCCATTTCACAAAAATTTCCCAACTTCTCCAATGCATAACTTGCTCAATTTTTAAGCTTTGCTCATGTTCTTGGACATTTTAGAAAGGTATTTGAGTCCTCTAACCAATGCCTTTGGTCCCATGTCATTTTGATTTACCAATCTCAAGTTATGGCCTTTGAATTAAAGTCCCTTTTTGTTGACTTTTGAAAATGACCTATAATGTTGAAATTGATAACTTTTTGTGAGAGCATTTCTTGGACTTGAAGTATGAAGATGAGTTGTAGGAAATGTCTTTCTCTTCAAAATGAGCTTTGGATGGAATTTTTCTGATAATCCATGTGAAAGTTATGCCCTGGTCAATTTCAGTTGACTTTTTCAGCTGTCCAAATAAGGAAACTTTTGCATCTTGATGATTTCTGGGCCAAATTTTGAGAATCATGATCAAGCATTGATAAAATGATGTTTGTGGCTTCAAAATGATATGTTGACCAAAAATTTGAACTTTTGACTGCCAAATGACCATTTTGCCCCTACAGTTGACTGTAGTGCAATTTAGGGTTTTGACTGTGCAATTTTGAGCTGAATGCCTTGAAACTTGATATGAGGATGCTTGACCACATTTGTAGGCATGTGAGACTTGATTGGGCCTTTGAAAACTTCATTTTCTTGATCAGCCTCAAAACCCTAATCTTGACTGTATAGGAGATCTTTGACTGTGCAACCCTTGGGGAATTTTGCAGCTTGGCTTGGCAATTTCTTGAAGAATATGGGAGGGCAAATTTTGGGGTACAACAGGGGGGTATATTATGGAAAGGGAAGGTGTTAGCATCCTTTTCATCCTTATTTATCTACGGGCTCTTAGATGCTTAGCTCATTTTTAAATACCTTGTGCTTTGTGTGTTTTGAAAAGCGTTTTTGAAAGCGCCTTAGTACGACGAACTTTGTAATGTTTCTCGGAATAGTAGAGAGTGTATACAAAGTGTTTGAAAATGTTTTTGAAATAAGTTTTTGTGTGCAAGTGAAAAAATTGTTTGAGCAAGCATCTCACAGCTATCTACTTTACTCGAAAGGTTATTCTTTTCCTCTTTTCCTCTAGAAAGTGCTATCCTACTATTAGTGAGTAAGTAGCCCTAGTCGTTGGATGTTTGAGGGACATTTGAAAGGACGTTTATACAATCACAAAGGCAACTGGGCAAGAAACTTTAGTAACTACCCTAGGGTTTTAAGATCATTTTACCGAGGCAACGTCAAGAGGGTCATTGAGGGACTTATGATCTTTAAACCTGAGGGTAGCCACTAAAATCTCTCACGTTTCGAGAGTTGTGACTGTTTTATTTCTGAAGGCAACCGGAGTGGGGGTACCCTAGAGGTGCGCATGTGCAATTGTGTTATATTCAGTTATTTACCTTTGCATTTAGGTTTGCTAGCGCTTTGTTTTATTCTTGCCATACAATCCTAGTTAGCATACATCTAGACAATTAATAATTTACAGTAATTAAAAGTGCGGAAATGTAAATCTAACTATTACAAGGCTTTGAGGAGGGGGATTATTACATGTCCAAACTTTGGGGAATAAAGAAAGCAGTAAAGTAAATGTCCTAATTAATTCTATTACATCCCAGAAGGAAGATATAAAAATGTGAAAATAAAATGCGAAAAGTAATAACGCGCGCGAATTGAAAGGAACGTCTAAAACCTTGACAATTATTAAGTTAAAAGAATATCTTTTTTTGTTGTTTTTGTTTATTTGTGAAAATGGTTTGAATAAAAATTAGACTAATTAATTAATTAAAATAAAAAAGAAGAAATTATTAATTAAGATTAATTCTAACAAAACCTTATATTTTTGGTATTTTTATTTTTTAAGAAAACATTAAAATTTTGACTTAATTCTAATTGTTTTTAATTTATGAAAAGAAACCAAAATAATTAATTAAATTTATGAAAATTAAAATTGAATAAAATAAAATATAGATCTAAGTTTTTATATTTTCTGATTTTATGATTAAATAAAAAATTATTTTAAAATAAAACAATTATATAAAAATAAAATAGAGAAAAGAATTTGAATGGGCCTGGTATGTGAAGCTGAAAGAGGGGGTGCATACTGGAATTCGCTGGGCCCAAAAACTCAGCAAGCCCAAGCCATGTTGGGATATGGTGAGGAGGCGTCTGGAGGGTCCATGGTAAGCCTGCATGTTGAAGGCTTTGGATCTCTATCCGTTGGCAGTTGATGGCCCATATGTAAAGGCACGTGGTAGGTGCTTGTTAACGCAGCACATTGGATCTGCAAAATGTTAGAGAAAACAAAAAATGGAAATGCAAAAGGGCTGGATCGAACCCATCCCCTCTAGCCTTACAAACGCCTTAACACACACTCACCTAATCGTTGGGACGGCCTTACATCCATTAATGTAAGTACAACAAAATGTATATAATGCAAAACAAGTGCAAATCCTGATTTGGAAAACACGCGTGCTCTAGTGGGTCCCTGATGTTTAAATGGACCAATCAAGAAATTGCCTAAAGCCATGCATGCCCTCGCCTGAGTGCAACGGAGTCAACGACGCTAGAGTCAAACTCTGGTCATCTTCTCTGACCTATCAAAACTAGAAACCTGCGAAATCGTTAGATTAAGGATAAACAAAAGACCCTATCTCACTTGAAATTTCGCCCTGATCACGAATCTGGCCTTAGATTGGCCAGAAAATTCCTGCATCCTGAGTTACGAATCCAAAACCCTAGCACGGCTTGAACATGGAAATATGCGATCTAAGGCCCTAGGTTCTCATGTAACACGTTAGAATGCATGCAAACATCATCAATAACATGAATATATGCTTAGCATGGATTTAAATGGAATGTATTGAGAGTTTGAGATCAGGGAAAAATTACCAATCGGAGGAATGGTGTGAGAGAGTTCATGCATGTGTGGGGCTTGCCTTAGGATTGAGAATGGTTATTGGAACCTTCAGGAAGTGGATGGCACACTTGGTTTGGATGGAGAAGGCCTGGATTGCTGAATACGAATTTCACTTTCTCTTTGAAAATTTTGGAAATTTTTTAGGGTTTGTGGAGGCAGCTTCCTGTGTCCTTTAGGTCTGATATTCCTGTATATATGTAGTGAGCAAGATTAGGTCAATAAATATGGTTCCAATCTTTTTACATTATGATGAAAAGATATAATCTCAATCTTGCATAAAACTTTCCATATTTGATCCAATCTCATGCCAATCTATTTTGTGTGTTTTTTCCATCTACCCATGATCACTTTGAGCCTCCAACATGATCAAATCTCTAGCCTTACACGCCTCATACATTAATCTTGCAATTATTTAATTTATTTTGATTTTATTTAGATAAAAATCAAATATAAATAAAATAAAAATCAAACTCGTGCATGGGTGAGTTTATAGGTTCTTGGACATGTCATGAATATGTTTAAGTCTAAAAAATTAGGCCCATTAATCTAAAAACACAAATTTGCTCAATGTGCATTTCTTGAAATTTTTCAAAATTTCCCTATTTGTGCAAACCATAACTTGTTCAATTTTTAACATTTAAAGATGATCTTTGAGTTTTTGGAAATCCCAAGATGTACTATTCAATCCCTCTTTTGGTCAATTTTTCATTTTAATACTTTATCTTGATGTAAATGGTATTGGAAAAAAGTGTCTTTTGTTGGCCTTCTGAAAATGACATGTAACGTATGAGCTTGTATATTTCAAATGGTGCATTTCTTCGACTTGAGGGAAAAAGAGAAGTTGTATGGAATTAGATTCTATTCAAACTGAGCTTTGGTTGGGGAAAAATGGATGAATTATGAGAAAGTTATGCCTGGTCAAAATTCAGTTGACTTCTCCTATAGAAACCCTAATTTTGTAATTCTTGTCTTTTGATGAATTAAGGGCATTCTTTGAGGAATCATGATAAAACTTTGATCAAATGATGAAAATAACATCAAGATGTTGATTTTGACCAAAAATCTTGAAGTTTGACTGTACATGGGCTACAGTTGACTTTTGACCTAGTACAATTGATTTTCAAACATTTGAGCAATTGACTGAGCAAACTTGTAGTGTAAGGCATGAAATTTGTCATGGACAATCTTGAAGACATATTAGGACCACGGAAAACATTCGATACTTTTGGAGCTCCCACATCTTGGTGAAAAGTGAAACCCTAGTTAGAGGTTTATTGCTTAGGATTAGAATTTGTCTGGTCAATTCTTGGTCAACCATGGGAAATTTAAGACCCCAATGAGCATGTTTTGAGTAAAAATGGGAAGGCAAGTTTTGGGGTACAACAACTGTCAAAAAAGAAGTTGTTGAAGATACTGATCCTAACATTGACAACATTATTTGGACCAGTAAAATTACCCGAAGCACACGGATTTTCTCTCCTGAAATCTCTCTAAAGACTGTTGCCACTCCTTTTGTTATTCCTGCTAATACTCATGTTGCTACTCCCATTGTTACTCGTATTGTTATTCATGCTACTGAGTCAGCTGAAACTCGAGGCAAAGAAGTATTGGTTGAGCCTACCCAGACGGAGGCACCTAAAGAAGCCATTCCTGAAGCCTCCCAAAAAGAAATGGAGGAAATACTGAAGATTATACGTAAAAGCAACTATAATATTATGGAATAATTGGGGAAGACCCCCTCAAAGATTTCAATGTTGGCCTTGTTGTTATGTTTCGAAGCCCATGTTAAGGCTTTGGTGAAGTTCCTGAAGTCTGCTCATGTGCCTTAGGAGACTTCTGCGGACCAATTTGAGAACTGTGTTGCTAGTATGACTGCTGACAATGGACTTGGTTTCTACGATGCTGATTTGACGTCCATTGCTACTGTTTATGTTTAATTGTTGTAATTGATACTGAGATGTGGTTGCTGTCAATGAATTGGTTGGGGAAAATTTCTGTGTATAATTTTATGTTGTTGGGATATTATGTTGCGTTGTTGGATTTGAAGGCGTATTGGTTTCGTAGCAGACGGAAGAAAAACAAAACCAAGGAAAATGCAACGACCGGCAGGCAGGGGCATTGTGCCGAACGACACATGCTGGAAGAAGGAACCTGCCGACCGACAGGGATGATGAGGAGAAGGTGGGTTCCGGTTGGCACCACCTATATATATATATATATATATATATATATATATATATATATATATATATATATATATATATATATATATATATATATATATATATATAATTATTTATGGTTGTGATGATAGGCAGAGTGAAGGGTGCAGTACCTGATGTTACTTAAATTAATATTACATGATGTTACTTAATTAATATTACTTGATGATGGAATAATTTAGCAGTGGGATTAATTTAGTTAAGTTAGCAAATAATTGGACGCGAGTCGATTAAATCGGTATGTTAGTATGTTAATGTATTTTTGTGAATTAGCCAAATTAAGGGGTATAATTAGTTGTCCGGAATTAAGTAAAATTTTACAAGGTAACTATATAAAATAGTAGATAATTATAATTGAGTTATTTTATTGAAAAATGTTATTTTGCGGGTATAAATGAATCAAGCCGATTCGCCCGATTTATGCAATTATAATAAACGTGTGTGCTATATGATTAAAGTACAAAATTGGTTGTTCGGTGTTTTCTTATTGGTAAAGTGATTATGTGATTGAATATGTGAAGTGTTAGGCTTATTTCTAGTGATTCAGTGATATAGGCGAATGCCTCGTAATGAAGTTTGTGGTGAATGATATGTATGTGATGTTGTATGTTACATGAGTCTCATACATTTGCAATTGTGAATGCCTGTATTGGAGAATTTGTGAAGTAGGCTTTGAAGGGTGAGAAAACACTTATAAGGGGGGGGGGGGGGGGGGGGGGGTTAAATAAGTTTCTCTTTTTCTTTTTCTTAAAGGCTCAACAATAATGGAAAGACAAGGTTATTTTTATCCTGGTTCGTTTGAACTCAAACTACTCCAGTCCACCCGCCAAGGTGATTTCGCCTTTCTCAACAAGGACTTAATTCACTATAATCAACTGATTACAAACACACAACAACTGTTGTGACTAACAATGCACAAGTAATCTTACAAGTGACTCACACCACTAAGACTTAAACTAGTCCTAGTCTACTTGAGAAGTCTAACCAAACTTGGTCTCTCAAGGAACAATTACAAGAGTTAAATCTTTACATATAGTGAAACAAAGTTTTCTTCTAAGAAAGCTATATCACAACTGTGATTTTTCACTAAGAATAGTATTGCAGCCCAGAATATTTTCACGTTGTTCTTGCTTCTTTTGAAAATTAATGAGTTCTCTCTTAGTGGTTGGCTTGCAATAAATGTCCTTCTATATATAGTAAGAACAAAATGACCGTTGCTTCCTTCAAATGTGGAGAGCATTAAATGTTTGTGTGTTTCCTTACACTATTCCATTTTCCAATGAACTAGCGTAGACACTTGAGTGCATGTAGCCGTCTTTGCATTAAATGAGCAAATGGCACTTGTAAGAACATGTTTCCTGAAGCTTGACAATACTTGTTAGCTTTTTCATTCTTTCAGAACTTAGCTTCACGTCTTAATTTAGAATATGCTTGCATATCTTCTAAACAACGTTTGCTTGCTAAGTACTTCTGATCAGCACTTGCTTTCAAAGAACTTATGAACAACGCTTGCTTTCAAAGAACTTCTGAAACATAGCTTACACAGAAACTTGCTAAGCATTAGAAGATGTATTTAAATAATTATCTTACCAGAGTCAGCATCAGCATTTGCGCTTAAAACAAATATTTCTTTCATCAAAGAACTTCTTCATTTATTTTCAGCTCAGCACATCAAAATGCTTCTGCCAGAATATTATCTGAAACAATTAAATACGTTCATCAGAGTATCAATTATATAAAATATAATTTATTGTTATCATCAAAACTCTGAGATATGATCAGAACCAATCTTGTTCTAACAGGCTTATCCCTTGTACCTCTATTAATTGGCAATTAGTGAAGAGGGTTGAACCCTGTTGGTACCACATGCATATGCACAGTTGTGTCGCATTCGAATTGCATTTTGAATCGCTAATGATAGTTGTGAATGTTTTATTGTGATTAAAGTTGTTTGTAAGTTGTGAAGTGGTGATTTTATATGACCTGATTTAATATATTATTTATCATATGACTAATTATATAGTTTGATATCTCACCCCTTTATTTGTTTTGTCGTTGCCTTTATACTAGTAACGTGCAGGTAACGAGGAATAGAGACTTAGTAGCTTGTTGGTGTCGTCGCTCTGATACATAACACTCAGGGGGGATGAACGCTTATTTGATTTTATGATGTTTTCAGTTTAATCTAAGTTGTTATTTTAAGAAGTTGTTTTCTTTGGATTAAGTTATTTAAAAGATGTTATGTTTCTTTTGAAGTTTTAAAATTGTGAATCCGCTGCGTATTTATGGAATCAAGTTGAAATATTTTGGATGACTAATTAATTGTTATAAGTTCTTTAGATCAATATGTGTTATGTATCTATTATGATAGGTTTTTACGTGGTTGGTTTTTGAAATGAGAATGTAATGCCTCATGTTTGTCGAAATTTTGGCACTCTGATTTTAATATAACTGTGGGGTTGATTTGGAGTGTTACATCAGTGGTATCAGAGCAGGTCGATCCGTCCGACCAAGTTGTATAATGTTGTTTGTTCCTTAGTGAGCGACAAGTGTTTGAAACACTGTCGATACTTGTTTTCTTTAATTGCAGGAAGTTGGTTGAAGATAAGTGGGTAGAAGCTTTGCTTCTCGGGTATGTTCAATTGAAAGGTGTTGGTTCGGTGTGTTGTCGATGACGACAATGCAAGAATTGTTGGAGTCTTATTGTTCCCAAATTTGAAGGTGACTTGGATTCAAGGTCTTGTTGTTAGTCGAGTTAGAGCGCCTTGAGAGAAATTGATCAGACATTGTTGGTGCTTACTTCTCGAAGAATGAAGAGCGATGTAATATTTGTTGATTTACGAAGCAAGTGTAAAATGTCGATGTTTGAACAATGATGGGGTAATAAAGTTGATGTAACTTTTGTGTTTGGATCACATAAGTGATCGTCGGAAGTAGTTGACGTTGATAAGTAGTTGTGAATCGCGAGTCTGAGTCGAAACTTGAAGAAGTGAGTAATGTTGCGAAAAGAATTGTTGCCCTGGTATTTTTGAACCTGAACTTTGGTGAAGGAATGCATCTCTCAAGTAATAAGAAGTTTGGGAGCACGAGATATGTTAAGATTTGTTTGGAATATGTCTAAGTTGAAGACAAATGAGTTTCGGAGTGGAATTTCCGTAAGTGAATCGCAAGAAACTGCAGAATTATTGTGGGACTTCAAAAATTCATAACTAGAGTTTCGGGCATCCGATTTGAATTCTGTTTGAAGCGTTGGAAAGCTAACGAAATGAGATTCATTTTAAAAATGGTTCCAGTAGCTGTAATAGATTAATTTATCATGTGATGATATTGGAAGTAAGTGCAGTTTGTTGTTAAGCTTATCTTTGGGACTATGCTTGTTCTTCAGTGTTGTACGGGACGTCAGCGTCCGAGTTGAGTGAATTAAAAGAGCAATTAGAATATTTATTTAAATTAATTTGTGAAATCAAAGGTATCATTTGGAAATCTTTGGTGTTATTAATTAGAATGAAAGGCGATAATGTAAAGTTATGTGGAATTTACGGTGTCGAAAAGGAGGAGGATTTATGCTGAGTTGTCAGGATGTATGTTATAGTTTTGGGAGAAGAGTTCTCTTGAGTAATTTTATTCCAAGTGAAAGTGTATGTAGATCCATTCAAGGTGGATGAAGTTCTAAGTTGGAGAACGAAAAAGTCTGTTATAGAGGTTAGTAGCTTGTTGAGCTTAGATGATTACTATCGTAGTTGTTTGAGGTGTAGATATATATGAAATATTGTTAGATAAGATGATTATGTTGCAAGAGTATTGGAAGATTAACGTATGCTTATTGGATTTAAACATGTTGGGTTTCTGTTATATCGGAAAGGTAGTAGTCAAAGTGTTGTCAGGCGCAATTGAGAATCAGAGAGGTTGGAAACAAAGTTGAGGATGGTTGTGTCAGATAGATTTTCGAGGACGAAAATATCCTAAATGGGGGAGAGTTGTGACGCCCGAATTTAACTAATTATTTAATTAAATTAATTAAGGATTTGATTATTGGAAATTGTAGAAGTTTAGAAATATCAGTATTATTCTAAGAAGCATAATTGGATAATTATGTTGAGTTGAGCAGTAAGTTGATAGTCGGATAAATTAGTCGGTTTAATCAAAGAAATAATATTATTATGTTAGATTATTATTGAGTTGATTAAGTGGTAGAAGATAGTATCATAATAATGCTATTATCATTTCTTATGGGCTTAATTTAAAGTGTTGTTGGTAGTAAAAGGTGGGGTGTGAATATTAGGCCCAATAGAATTAATAATAGAATTTATATGTTAAAGTTGAATAAGAAGGAATTAGGTTTTTGTAAAGTAGAAGAGAGAATAAGAAGTGGCTGTAAAGAAAATAAGGGTTTTAGAGAGAAGAAGAAGAAGAAAGGTTTGGAGTTATGGTAGCAGCGATGTGTAATCGAAAATTATAGAGCGATCTCCAATCTGAGGTAAGGGTGGAATTCTTGTTTTATAATCAGGTATATGATAAATGATATGTGGGGTTGGTTATGTGAAAATTATCGTGTGTGATTTTGTGTAAAAGGTTGTTGTTTTATTGCTACTGTTTATATTTAATTGTTATAACTGATACTGAGATGTGGTTGTTGTCAATGAATTGGTTGGGGAAAATTTATCTGTGTTGACTGGGTATAATTTTATGTTGCTGAGATACTGTGTTGCTTTGTTGGATTTGAAGCCGTATTGGTTTCATAGCAGACAGAAGAAAAACAAAACCAAGGAAAACGTGACGACCGGCAGGCAGGAGCATTATGCCGAACGACACATGCTGGAAGAAGGACCCTGCCGACTGGCAGGGATGATGAGGAGAAGGTGGGTACCGATCGGCACTGTGATCGGTGGAAATAGAACTGACTGTTTTAGAATGCTGGTTCGCGTTTGCGTTTCACAAAATGTCGCGGTAAGCAAGAGTCGCCACCGTCTTTTATTTTCTCCAACAAGGAAAGGACAAAAGCACAACAAAATTCCTTTTCGAGATGTCTCTCGGGTTCGGGAGGTAGATTATAGAAAGGGAAGGTGTTAGCACCCTTTCTATCTGTGGTTATCCACGGGCTCTTAGGTACTTGCTCACTATGTTTTCAAAAATGTTTTGTTTTTCTTGTGTTTATGGGTTTTGAAAAAGTTTGTTTGAAAACTTAGATTTAACTCTTGTATCTGTCCTCAAGAGTGTATGAAGTGTTTGTTTGAAAACTTTTGTCAGAAAAGTGTAGGTGCGAAAAGTTGTTTTTGTCTTGAAAGAGCAAGTACCTGAGAACCTCTACCTACTCAAAAGAAATTAAGCTGGGTAAATGTCCTTTAGACAGTACTATCCCACTATTGAGAAGTAGGTAGCACCGTCGTTGGAGTTTTGGGTCAATTCGATTTTAGGGGCATGTGGTCACCAAAGCAATGGTAGGACGCTTAGCGGTAACCCTAATGTCCTAGATCATTTTTATCCGAGGCAACCGTTTCGAGGCAACTTTGATCTTTAGACAGGAGGGCGACCTCTAAAACACCTTATACTCAATGACCACGTCGAGGCAACCAAGTGAGGCGTACCCTAGGAGTGGCATGTGCGAGTGTGTCAGGATTCAGTTAAGTTATCTTTGCACATGTTATAGTGAGCTACGGGTTGATTTTAATTTTCAGAGATAAGTCTTGTCATGCATAGCCTAGTTAACATACATCTAACAGTTAAATGTTGCGGAAAATAAATCTACGCTATTACAAGGCGTCGGGTATTTACATCGCCAAAAACAACCCTTGAAAAGTAAATTGCGGAAAATAAATGAAAGCGATAAATAATCCTAATTAAGAGCTATTACATTCCGGGAAACAGATACAATAATATGATAAAATGGATCGCATGCGGGAAATTAAATCGGATGCGAGATTTTTTGGGTTTTGACCCTTTTTTATTAAAGAAAGGATTTTTGTTTATTTTTGAATTAAATGGAATTAAATTAAATGAACAATTAAATTAAATTAAATAATGAAAATATTTTTGGATTTTTGAGTTTTTAAAGAAATAAAATAAATTGAATTAATGCTAATAAAAACCTAATATTCTAAATTGATTTTAAATATTGCAAAAAATATTAAAAGTTAAATCTAATTAAAGCTAAATTGATTAAATTAATTTATTTACAAAAATAAAAGTGATGAAGTTAATTTTAATAAATAAAATATTTTTTGTGTTTTTGATTTTATTAGGAAAAAATGTTAATTGGTTAGTGATTAATAAAAAGAATAACGATTAATTAATTAAAGGAAAATAATAAAAATAGAGAGAGAGTTTAGGAGTATACAGGCCTGATTGGAGGGGTGAAACAGCTATAAACTGTTTTGTTTTGGCCATTTGTGTTTTGGCCTCAACGTTAATTAACCTTATCAGGATGTCTGCCTCGCCATGTATTGGTGTCATGTGTAAGCGGTTTTGTTTTGGCCATTTGGCTTTTGGCTTTTGGCCATTTGTGTTTTGGCCTCAACGTTCCTTAATGAACCTGCATGGGATCCTGTCTAAATCTGCAGTGTTGAATCTCATGAACACATTAAATAAATTACTATATATCATAAAATACAAATAAAGCCAATATATGAATAAATTTAATGTTTAGGTCAATATGGCATGTATGAATGATTATACCCTTTTGATCATGGAGATCAAATCAACCTTACCCTTACTGGAAAAGTAGTGACACAAATGCTTTTATGCCCTTTTGATCATGGAGATCAAGCCAGCCTTATCCTTACTGAAGAAGTAGTGAGATGTTGGTTTGTAACTGAGATGACTTGTTTGTAGTGAGATGTTGGTTTGTAACTAGGATGACTTGTTTGTAGTGAGAGAGGGATTTGTAATAAGGATTTCAAGGTTTTAGGGTTCTTGAAAGAATTTGATATTCTGATAGCGTTGTGGCAAGGTTTTTTTTCTCTCTTCTTGTTTGTGTGAAAAGAATGTGATTATATAATAGAAATTAGGGTAAAGAAAATGGGCTTTGAATGTGCAATTGGGCCTCCAATGTTCACTTGAGTTCGTCACTTTCCAGGCTAAATCGCAGGGACTTAAGTGCAATTTTTTAAGTTGAAATGTGAAAACAAAATGTATCCGACATCGATAACTAACTCCTGTCCGAAAATCGGCTCAATCGGATAAACGGTGAATTAGTTATGAATTTTTGAAGTTTCAGCTCAGACAAACTTATTTTGGGCTCCAGTGTCGACTCTGACACGTTCTTCAATAAAAAACTGGTATTGATCGGAGCATAATTCGGTCTCGACTTTTGAAGAAAAGTTGTAGATCTCTGAGTCAGTGACCTTGTGCAAAAATATAAGCCCAATCCGATAAAAATTTACCGAGTTATGAATTTTCGAAGTTTCGGCCCAGATGAAATAATATTCAGCATTCAGGATTTTCGGCGCGTCGCGCACTCTGAGCAAAAACCGAAGGCCTTTTGAATACCGTTTGAACTCAATACCTTCTGGGAAAATGTAGCCAACTCAATTTGTGAAATTTTGGCGCCGGAACCAGCTCGATACGATGAAAATCGACCAAGTTATGATTTTCTGAACATGACACCAATAAACTTCCGTCACAAATTTTCTGTACGAAAATACTTGATAAATCCACATTTTTGAAGATCTTCTGATCGAAATTGGCTTCCAGCCGTGAGAGATGAAAACATAGATGACGTCAAGACGGAATTTTGGCCACCGGAACGTGTTCAAAACGAGTCACGATCTTCAAGTTATGAATTTTTTAGTGCATAAAAACTGCACTTTCAGCACACTTTTTTCACCATATTTCTTCGAGAAAACTCACACAGTCGGATACCTTCTGAATTTGAGCATATGTTAGGACATTAAGGAGCACTTGAGATCATTTGGATGTAAGGACCTTGATACAACACAAAACCCTAATTTTGAATTGACAGCCTTAGGAGATGATTTGACTGTCCAACTCTTGAGCCATCTTGAACAACTTGGAGATGATTCTTGACATGTCTTGAGAAATATGGGAGGGCAAATTTTGGGGTACAACAGTTGCCCCTGTTCAATTCTCTTAAACGTGAGGATATAGATTGGTTTTCGATCCTTTCGTGATCCGAAGGTGGAAGATAATTGAACACTCGAGTGCCTAGAAATTTGCACTCGCATGATGTAGTATCAGGAATGGGCTTACAGATGCCATTTGGAGATTGTTGGTAGGAGGATGGGCTTATAGATGCCATCTAGAGATTGTTTGTTGAATTGTAATTTTGTAAGTTGAAAGAAGGAACCTGTGTATGGTTGCCTGATGATGAGTCCCTGTAAAACTGCATTTTGGAAGGAAGGAAATCTGTGTAGGGTTGACTGATGATGAGTCCGTGTGAAATTGCATCTTGGAAGGAAGGAAACCTGTATAGGGTTGACTGATGATGAGTCCGTGTGAAACTGCATCTTGGAAGGAAGGAACCTGTGTAGGGTTGACTGATGATGAGTCCGTGTGAAACTGCATCTTGGAAGGAAGGAACCTGTGTAGGGTTGCCTGATGATGGTCAAGTAGATAGTTGTCCTATCTGGTTTCAGGTATTAATCTCTGACCTGAGAAAGAAAGATGGTTTCCTGGCCTGTTACAGGTGTTGATCTTCAGTCTCTTCGTGTAGATAACTTTCCTGGCTAGTTATAGGTATAGATCTACAATTTAGTTCATATAGGTGGTTTTCCTGTCTGGTTTCAGGTGTTAACCTATAATCCGTCGTCCACAGATATTTCCTGGCTAGTTACAGGTGTTGATCTGGAATTTGGAAAAGGTTGGCCGATGAGATAGTTGTCCTGTCTGGTTTCAGGTATTAATCTCTTACCTGAGAAAGAAAGATAGTTTTCCTGGCTTGCTACAGGTATTAATCTTCAATCTCTTCATGTAGATAACTTTCCTGTCTGGTTTCAGGTATAGATCTACAATCAGTCGTCTACAGATATTTCCTGGCTAGTTACAGGTGTTGATTTGGAACTTAAGAAAGCTGGCCGATGAGATAGTTTTCTTGTCTGGTTTCAGGTATTAATCTTTGACCTGAGAAAGAAAGATAGTTTTCCTGGCTTTCTACAGGTATTAATCTTCAATCTCTTCATGTAGATAACTTTCCTGTCTGGTTTCAGGTATAGATCTACAATCAGTCGTCCACAGATATTTCCTGGCTAGTTACAGGTGTTGATCTGGAACTTAAGAAGGCTGGACGATGAGATAGTTTTCCTGTCTGGTTTCAGGTATTAATCTCTGACTTGAGAAAGAAAGATAGTCTTCCTGGCTAGTTACAGGTATTGATCTTCAATCTCTTCAATGTAGATAACTTTCCTGTCTGGTTTCAGGTATAGATCTACAATCAGTCATCCACGGATATTTCCTGGCTAGTTACAGGTGTTGATCTGGAACTTGAAAAAGGTTTTTTGATAATGATGTGATGAAGGAATCTGAGACGATTGCTACTCCAAATAGATGATGAAGGAATCTGGGACGATTACTACCTCAGCAGGATGATGAAGGAATCTGGATGACTTCTACCTCAACGGGATGATGAAGGAATCTTGGACGATTACTACCTCAGCAGGATGATGAAGGAATCTTGGATGACTTCTACCTCAACGGGATGATGAAGGAATCTTGGACGATTACTACCTCAGCAGGATGATGAAGGAATCTTGATGACTTCTACCTCAACGGGATGATGAAGGAATCTTGGACGATTACTACCTCAGCGGGATGATGAAGGAATCTTGGATGACTTCTACCTCAACGGGATGATGAAGGAATCTTGGACGATTACTACCTCAGCAGGATGATGAAGGAATCTTGGACAACTTCTACCTCAACGGGATGATGAAGGAATCTTGGACGATTACTACCTCAGCAGGATGATGAAGGAATCTTGGAGGACTTCTACCTCAACGGGATGATGAAGGAATCTTGGACGATTACTACCTCAGCAGGATGATGAAGGAATCTTGGTCGACTTCTACCTCAACGGGATGATGAAGGAATCTTGGACGATTACTACCTCAGCAGGATGATGAAGGAATCTTGGACGATTACTACCTCAGCGGGATGATGAAGGAATCTTGGACGATTACTACCTCAGCGGGATGATGAAGGAATCTTGGATGACTTCTACCTCAACGGGATGATAAAGGAATCTTGGATGATTACTACCTCAACAGGAATGGTGAAGGAATCTTGGACGATTACTACCTCAGCAGGAATGGTGAAGGAATCTTGGACGATTACTACCTCAGCGGGATGATGAAGGAATCTTTGACGACTGCTACTCCAAAAGGTAATGACTTTTATCTGTTGATCGATCTTTCCTGAAAAGAAAGAGTTAGTTGTATGCAATGTCATGATGTATGAGATGCATGATGTCATGATGTTCTCCAGAATAAATGAGGTCGTGTCGTATGCACTTTATCATGTATGTAAATAGGAGATGTGAAATGTGATATGTTTATGAATGTATTTTCGTCTGGGAAAATAAATCCTTGACAAAGGCCGGGGAGTTTGTTAAATCCTGGGCTAATATTGAAGAGTCTGGTTGAATTCTTCGTTTCCACTGGGGATGATGCACGAAGATGATTGCAGGAATAAACCTATAGGAGAAGATGACTCTGTTGGGGAATAAACCTGGTGAAGAGATTGCTCTGCGTGGAATTACTCTGTGGGAAGAGATGCTTCGCTGAGATTTTAACGATAAACTCCGCTGGGGATTCCGTTGATAAGCTTTATTGGGGGATTTTGATGACGAACTCCGCTGGAGATAGAAAGAACTTCGCTGGGGATGATCTTTCCGTTGCAAATTGCTGAGGATAACCCAGTTAGACTCTGGTGGGGATAACCTTCTGAATATGGATGGGGAGGTACATTTGTACTCTGCAGGGGACGAGCTTCCAGAATCTACTGGGTAAGATGATCCAACTCTGGCGGGGAAGCTTTTCAGACTGTGCTGGGAAATGGTTCCACTAAGGGTATCTTGTATTCCGCCGGGGAACAATCTTATATTTCTGTCGAGGAATATTAAGAGTGTCGGGGATGCTTGCTGAGGAATATCTGTATATTCCGCTGGAGAATATTAGGACCTACTGGGGATACCCGACTTTTTTAGGGCTGACAGTAGACTAACTCTACTTGGGGAGAGTATTGTTGATTCGTCCATGATTGCAGGTCTCAGTGGGGAGAGCTTCCATTACTGTCTTACTCTGCGGGGAGTGAAGGTATCTTGGTCATATTCTTCATCTGAATCTACCTTGTACCTGGTGGACAGAGCAGCCTGTATAGTTCGGACAATTCTTATTGCCCCTACTTCTATGGGAGAAGGTACCTGTGGAGGTGCTTGATAACTGCCGATTGACAAATCTTCTTCTGGTAGGCAAGTGACGAGATGACGGGACATAGTCGTACGTTTTGATCCCTAACTTTTGCCTGGACCGCCCTTTCGGGTTTTCAATCCATCGGGATACCCCTTTTTGCCCAAGCCTCCTTTTCAGGTTTTCGACTTGTCGGGTGTATAGATTTTTCATTTTCGTCCCTTATTTTTTCCCGAACCCTTTTGGTTCGCCGGGAAGCCCTTATTTTTGCCTAGGCCAGTCGACCTAGCGGGTCTTTGATTATGCGTAGTATTTTTTGACTATGTCCACGCTCTCAGAGTGTAGGGAGTTGTCACTGTCAGTAGTGTTGTGTTGCCATACTACCAAAAGATGTTTGATCGTGCAAGAATCGTTGCTGGAATTCATGTCCAATGCCCCAAGTGACTCAGGCGGAGATTTTCCCCTGGCTATTTGGCATTTTGAGAGATTCCTTGACTCTTGACTGGACTACCCCAGATGATGGACAATGATCATGCCGTGCCCCTTGATTGGAAGTGTTTTTCCATTTGAGATTTTTGTTCACTAGATATTCGTCGTGCGAATTTCTCTACTGCTTGAACAAATAGTCATATGCGAACAATATTATTTTAAGAATGCAAAGCTTATGTCTGTCTTGAAATTTTTGAAAATGCATTTTTCAGTAAAACAAGCAAATGTGATGTCAACTCATGATTTTACAGCAAGCCCTACAGGAGTCAGCATACCTTTTGTAACAGTATGCTTTCGAACTAACCCATGCTTCAGCTAGGACTTTTAAGGGTTATAACATGGCCAGGTTCACGGTTTAAGAAACAAAGGATAAAGGCTCAAAATTTATTTGTACCCACCCATTCTTCATGATGTTCTTCGATCCTAAACTCAGCTAATTATGCATTTAGATCCCGTTTAAATCTTTGCTCTGATATACCAGTGATGGTTCAGATACTGACAATTTATTTTGAACGGACAATCATTTCTTTTTTGTTGAGGGTTTGTAGGACCTCTTTCTTCTTGATTTCATTATCCCTGTTTTTTTGCCTGAACTGTTTCTTTTGTGATTACAGTCAGCGGGATGCCCCTATTTTGTAAGTCTCTTTCATAGGTTTTGACTTAATGGGCTTTTATTTCTGAGAGATAACGACTGCCTGTCTTTATGATTATTCGGAACCATCACTGTCTTTTGTTTTGGAAGGACTCCTTGATGCCATTCATTGTGCACCTGGATCAATTGAGAAAACTACCCTGCCCCAGGTTATAATTAAGGGTTTTAATTTTTATGAAAATAAAAACTCCAACTTCTTTGGCTCGAAGGGGTTGACTAGGGATTATCTTCCTTATAACTCCACTATTTAGGATTTGAAACAATGCATGTACCTCATCAGCGGGGTCTATTCAAAAGCATACTGTAAAGATCGTGGTATCGTTTTCGTCATCCTCCCTCAAAAAGTTTAGAATTTTTTAATCGAGAGTTGAACATCACAAAAATGAAAGCAATTTGAATATAGTGAAATACGAATGGATTGATTCAAAACAGACATATGCAATGCATTGATAAGGTAATAAAGTTTGACATGAGTAAATGTTCGAACAATCAAAAGAAAATTACAACTTGAAAATTTAGATGAACAAAAGACATTTTCAATGATTTGGTGAAGGATCAGTGATCAAACTTGATCTCCTTGGCATCAATCAAGTCTTGGATCTTGTTCTTCAGACTCCAACAGTCGTCAGTATCATGTCCAGGACTGTCAGAATGGTAGGCACATCTCGCACTCGGGTTATACTTGGAAGAGGAAGTATCAGGATTTTGAGGAGGATCCTTTAGTGTGATCAGTTTCACCTTCAGCAATTGTTGTAACGCTTGAGACAAAGGCATGTTGATGTCAGTATACTGCCTTTCTTGATATCTTACCCTACGCCTATTGCTCTTTCTTTTTTGATCAGGCGTGGGATCGGAGATCTGGGTTGCCCCTACATGTTGATCACGACAACTCTTTTTACCATACACAGCATTGGACTCTTTTTTTCCATTGTGGGGCTTTTTCTGAGCATCAGAAGGTGTAGCTTCTTGAATCTTCCCACTTTTGATGCCAACTTCAATTCTTTCACCAGTCAAGATAAGGTCTGTGAACCCGGCAGAAGAATTCCCAATCAGATGAATGAAGAATGGACCAGACAGGGTCCCCAAGAACATATCAACAAGCTCACGATCAGTTAAAGGTGGCTGCACCCTTCCAGCCAGGTCTCTCCACTTTTGAGCATACTCCTTAAATCCTTCACCCGTCTCTAGTGACATACCCTGGAGTTGGGTACGCGTAGGAGCGAGGTCGGAATTATACTGATACTGCTTATAGAACGCAGTAGCCAAATCCTCCCAGTTACGAATACTGGCTCCATCCAGCTGATAGAACCATTCGAGTTGAGTCCCTGAAAGACTATCCTGGAAGAAATGGATCCACAAATTCTTGTCAGCGGTATAAGGTTGGATCTTCCTTACATACGACCGGAGGTGCAGCTTAGGACAGGAAGCTCCATCGTATTTGGCAAAAGCAGGTGCCTTGAACTTATGGGGAATCACCACCCCAGAGGATAAGCCTAGGTCTCCAAAGTCCAACCCGGGCACATTCTGAATCTCCATAGCACTTAAGCGGTCCTCCAACTGTTTATACCTATCCTCAGCAGGAGGGTACTGTTCCTCATCATAATCTGTCTCGTTGTCGGAGACTACGGGGCTAGGAACCCTTCTCTCTTGTGGGTTGTCTTTCCCTACAGATGAGGTAGTCAACTCAGCCTCATTCTGCAGTCCATTGCCAGATCTGCGTCCGGTGTTGAACAAGACACCCCTATTCTTCTTCTTCTTCCTTTCCTTCAGAATCAGAGTCTTCAAATCCTGTTGACCCTGGGCTAGGCTCATAACCAACTCTTGGAATTGGGCATTCTGGGCCTGGAGGGCCTTGATAGCTTGTTCAGCGGAAGGTTCAGTAGACATGATGATTGCTGAAATAAACAGCAAAGAAGATAAGTGACCTGTAAAAGGGGTACCTGTAATGCAATGATATGTATGATATATGCATGCAATGTTTTCAAGGATCTCGCGGGGTAAACAGAGAAACTTTGTTAGAATTTGAATCTGGTAGCTTGATTTAAGGAACTTCATGTTGTGGAGAGTCCTTCTTCAAGGGTCAAGGCTCACCATATCGAGTGGGTCATAGCCCCTGACTCAAGTTATAATGTTTTGATCTCCAAACAACCTTGGCTAGAGGAAAATAAATCCCCTTTTGCCCCTTGCTAGACATTTGGTTCATCATGACCTGCATCACAAACCCTTGAGATCCTTGAAATAGGTTAGTCCTTATGCAGGATGTATGCAATGTTATGATGTTATGATGTTATGATGTCATGGTAAAGGCACACCACAAGTATTCACAAAAGTCAAACATGGTAAGGCACACAAGTCACACAAAAGAGCCCTTAGATTTCAGGCTGGCATGAAGTTTAGGTACTACCCTCTTTCAGTTTCAGTTGGTTAAGACCTGTCCTAAGAATAGTAACCGGGTTCTAAGGAGCTCAATATCATTGGATTGTTTTCTATGTTCATTGTTTTGATTTAGCCACTTAACTGGCGACCAAAATATTCCAAGAAAACAACCCTCAATGAGTGTAGTATCGAGTATCTACCAACTTCGGACTGCACCAAAGTCGGTCATCTCACTACCCCTAAAGAGGCCAGGATGGTCAAGTAAGGTTCTAAGGTCAGTTGGTGCTTCACGATACCACGCGGCGGCCCCGTACTCTCCTTGACTTGACTCAAGGGTTACCGGTACTCACCAAAGTGCCACATCAATGTAGCAACTTCTTCAACCATGTCGGTATACCCCGCACAGTTCCCTCACAGTTTGTTGCTACTTCTAAAGGGTATCCCCAGATCCGGGTTAGGATCTATAAAACTCCGATACAAGCCCACAATATTAAAGCATTCAAGGCATACAATTGAAAACATGGTGATCTAATCCTAAGGTACACCTCACTTATTAAAGATATCCCCAGCAGAGTCGCCAGTTCTGTGATCGGTGGAAATAGAACTGACTGTTTTGGAATGCTGGTTCGCGTTTGCGTTTCGCAAAATGTCGCGGTAAGCAAGAGTCACCACCGTCTTTTATTTTCTCCAACAAGGAAAGGACAAAAGCACAGCAAAATTCCTTTTCGAGATGTCTCTCGGGTTCGGGAGGTAGATTATAGAAAGGGAAGGTGTTAGCACCCTTTCTATCCGTGGTTATCCACGGGCTCTTAGGTACTTGCTCACTATGTTTTCAAAAATGTTTTGGTTTTCTTGTGTTTGTGGGTTTTGAAAAAAATTGTTTGAAAACTTAGATTTAACTCTTGTATCTGTCCTCAAGAGTGTATGAAGTGTTTGTTTGAAAACTTTTGTCAGAAAAGTGTAGGTGCGAAAAGTTGTTTTTGTCTTGAAAGAGCAAGTACCTGAGAACCTCTACCTACTCAAAATAAATTAAGCTGGGTAAATGTCCTTTAGACAGTAATATCCCACTATTGAGAAGTAGGTAGCACCGTCGTTGGAGTTTCGGGTCAATTCGATTTTAGGGGCATGTGGTCACCAAAGCAATGGTAAGACGCCTTAGCGGTAACCCTAATGTCCTAGATCATTTTTATCCGAGGCAACCGTTTCGAGGCAACTTTGATCTTTAGACAGGAGGGCGACCTCTAAAACACCTCATACTCAATGACCACGTCGAGGCAACCGAGTGAGGCGTACCCTAGGAGTGGCATGTGCGAGTGTGTCAGGATTCAGTTAAGTTATCTTTGCACATGTTATAGTGAGCTACGGGTTGATTTTAATTTTCAGAGATAAGTCTTGTCATGCATAGCCTAGTTAACATACATCTAACAGTTAAATGTTACGGAAAATAAATCTACGCTATTACAAGGCGTCGGGTATTTACATCGCCAAAAATAACCCTTGAAAAGTAAATTGCGGAAAATAAATGAAAGCGATAAATAATCCTAATTAAGAGCTATTACATTCCGGGAAACAGATACAATAATATGATAAAATGGATCGCGTGCGGGAAATTAAATCGGATGCGAGTTTTTTTGGGTTTTGACCCTTTTTTATTAAAGAAAGGATTTTTGTTTATTTTTGAATTAAATGGAATTAAATTAAATGAACAATTAAATTAAATTAAATAATGAAAATATTTTTGGATTTTTGAGTTTTTAAAGAAATAAAATAAATTGAATTAATGCTAATAAAAACCTAATATTCTAAATTGATTTTAAATATTGCAAAAAATATTAAAAGTTAAATCTAATTAAAGCTAAATTGATTAAATTAATTTATTTACAAAAATAAAAGTGATGAAGTTAATTTTAATAAATAAAATATTTTTTGTGTTTTTGATTTTATTAGGAAAAAATGTTAATTGGTTAGTGATTAATAAAAAGAATAACGATTAATTAATTAAAGGAAAATAATAAAAATAGAGAGAGAGTTTAGGAGTATATGGGCCTGATTGGAGGGGTGAAACAGCTATAAACTGTTTTGTTTTGGCTATTTGTGTTTTGGCCTCAACGTTAATTAACCTTCTCAGGATGTCTGCCTCGCCATGTATTGGTGTCATGTGTAAGCGATTTTGTTTTGGCCATTTGGCTTTTGGCTTTTGGCCATTTGTGTTTTGGCCTCAACGTTCCTTAATGAACCTGCATGGGATCCTGTCTAAATCTGCAGTGTTGAATCTCATAAACACATTAAATAAATTACTATATATCATAAAATACAAATAAAGTCAATATTTGAAGAAATTTAATGTTTAGGTCAATATGGCATGTATGAATGATTATACCCTTTTGATCATGGAGATCAAATCAACCTTACCCTTACTGGAAAAGTAGTGACACGAATGCTTTTATGCCCTTTTGATCATGGAGATCAAGCCAACCTTATCCTTACTGAAGAAGTAGTGAGATGTTGGTTTGTAACTGAGATGGCTTGTTTGTAGTGAGATGTTGGTTTGTAACTAGGATGACTTGTTTGTAGTGAGAGAGAGATTTGTAATAAGGATTTCAAGGTTTTAGGGTTCTTGAAAGAATTTGATATTCTGATAGCATTGTGGCAAGGTTTTTTTTCTCTCTTCTTGTTTGTGTGAAAAAAATGTGATTATATAATGGAAATTAGGATAAAGAAAATGGGCTTTGAATGTGCAATTGGCCCTCCAATGTTCACTTGAGTTCGTCACTTTCCAGGCTAAGTCGCAGGCACTTAAGTGCAATTTTTGAAGTTGAAATGTGAAAACAAAATGTAGCTGACATCGATAACTAACTCCTGTCCGAAAATTGGCTCAATCGGATAAACAGTGAATTAGTTATGAATTTTTGAAGTTTCAGCTCAGACAAACTTATTTTGGGCTCCAGTGTCGACTCTGACACGTTCTTCAATAAAAAACTGGTATTGATCGGAGCATAATTCGGTCTCGACTTTTGAAGAAAAGTTGTAGATCTCTGAGTCAGTGACCTTGTGCAAAAATATAAGCCCAATCCGATAAAAATTTACCGAGTTATGAATTTTCGAAGTTTCGGCCCAGATGAAATAATATTCAGCATTCAAGATTTTCGGCGCGTCGCCCATTCTGAGCAAAAAACGAAGGCCTTTTGAATACCGTTTAAACTCAATACCTTCTGTGAAAATGTAACCAACTCAATTTGTGAAATTTTGGCGCCGGAACCAGCTCGATACGATGAAAATCGACCAAGCTATGATTTTCTGAACATGACACCAATAAACTTCCGTCACAAATTTTCTGTACGAAAATACTTGATAAATCCACATTTTTGAAGATCTTCTGATCGAAATTGGCTTCCAGCCATGAGAGATGAAAACATAGATGACGTCAAGACGGAATTTTGGCCACTGGAACGGGTTCAAAACGAGTCACGATCTTCAAGTTATGAATTTTTTAGTGCGTAAAAACTGCACTTTCAGCACATTTTTTTCACCATATTTCTTCGAGAAAACTCACACAGTCGGATACCTTCTGAATTTGAGCATACGTTAGGACATTAAGGAGCACTTGAGGTCATTTGGATGTAAGGACCTTGATGCAACACAAAACCCTAATTTTGAATTGACTGCCTTAGGAGATGATTTGACTGTCCAACTCTTGAGCCATCTTGAACAACTTGGAGATGATTCTTGACATGTCTTGAGAAATATGGGAGGGCAAATTTTGGGGTACAACAGGCACCACCTATATATATATATATAATTGTTTGTGGTTATGATGATAGGAAGAGTGAAGTGTGCAGTACCTGATGTTACTTAAATTAATATTACATTATATTACTTAATTAATATTACTTGATGGTGGAATAATTAGCAGTGAGATTAATTTAATTAAGTTAGCAAATAATTGGACGCGAGTCGATTAATTAGGTATGTTGGTACGTTGATGTATTTTTTGCGAATAAGCCGAATTAAGAGGTATAATTAGTTGTCCGGAATTAAGTAGAATTTTATAAGGTAACTATATAAAATAGTAGATAATTATAATTGAGTTATTTTATTGAAAAACATTGTTTTGCGGGTAGAAATGAATCTAGCCGATTCGCCTGGTTTATAGAATTATAATAAACGTGTGTGCTATATGATTAAAGTACAAAATTGGTTGTTCTGTGTTTTCTTATTGGTAAAGTGATTATTTGATTGAATATGTGAAGTGTTAGGCTTATTGCCAGTGATGCAGGGATATAGGCGAATGCCTCGTAATGAAGTTTGTGGTGAATGATATGTATGTGATGTTGTATGTTACATTAGTCCCATACATTTGCATTTGTGAAGGCCTGTATTGGCGGATTTATGAAGTAGGCTTATGCCTTGTGCCTCTATTAATTGGAAATTAGTGAAGAGGGTTGAAGCCCTGTTGGTACCACATGCATATGCACCATTGTGTCGCATTTGAATTGCATTTTGAATCGCTAATGATAGTTGTGAATGTTTTATTGTGATTAAAGTTGTTTGTAAGTTGCGAAGTGGTGATTTTATATGACCTGATTTAATATATTATTTATCATATGACTAATTATATAGTTTCATATCTCACCCCTTTATTTGTTTCGCCGTTGCCTTTATACTGGTAACGTGCAAGTAACAAGGAGTAGAGACTTAGTAGCTTGTTGGTGTTATTACTCTGATACGTAGCACTCGGGGGAGATGAACGCTTATTTGATTTTATGATATTTTCAGTTTAATTCAAGTTGTTATTTTAAGAAGTTGTTTTCTTTGGATTAAGTTGTTTAAAAGATGTTATGTTTCTTTTGAAGTTTTAAAGTTGTGAATCCGTTGCGTATTTATGGAATCAAGTTGAAATATTTTGGAATACTAATTAATTGTTATAAGTTCTTTGGATTAATATGTGCTATGTATCTATTATGATAGGTTTTTATGTGGTTGGTTTTTGAAATGAGAATGTAATGCCTCATGTTTGCGGAAATTTTGACACTCTGATTTTAATATAATTGTGGGATAGATTTGGGGTGTTATATTAGTGGTATCAGAGCAGGTCGGTCCGTCCGACCAAGTTGTCTAATGTTGTTTGTTCCTTAGTGCGCGACAAGTGTGTGAAACACTGTCGGTACTTGTTTTCCTTAATTGCAGGAAGTTGGTTGAAGATAAGTGGAATAGAAGTTTTGCTTCTCGGATATGTTCAATTGAAAGGTGTTGGTTCGGTGTGCTCTCGACGAAGACAATGCAAGAATTGTTGGAGTCTTGTTGTTCCCGAATTTGAAGGTGACTTAGATTCAAGGTCTTGTTTATGTTGAGTTAGAGCGCCTTGAGAGAAATTGATCAGACATTGTTGGTACTTACTTCTCGAAGAATGTAGAACGATGTAATATTTGTTGATTTACGAAGCAAGTGTAAGATGTCGATGTTTGAACAATGATGGGGTAATAAAGTTGCTGTAACTTTTGTGTTGGGATCACATAAGTGATTGTCGGAAGTAGTTGACGTTGATAAGTAGTTGTGAATCGTGAGTCAGAGTCGAAACTTGAATAAGTGAGTAGTGTTGTGAAAAGAATTGTTGCCCTGGTATTTTTGAACCTGAACTTTGGTGAAGGAATGCATCTCTCGAGTTATAAGAAGTTTGGGAGCACGAGATATGTTAATATTTATTTGGAATATGTCTAAGTTGAAGACAAATGAGTTTCAGAGTGGAATTTCCATAAGCGAATCGCAGGAAACTGCAGAATTATTGTGGGACTTCAAAAATTCATAACTAGAGTTCCAGGCATCCAATTTGAGTTTCATTTGAAGAGATGGAAAGCTAACGAAATGAGATTCATTTTTAAAATGGTTTCAATAGCTGTAGAAGATTCATTTATCACGTGATGATATTGGAAGTAAGTGCAGTTTGTTGTTAAGCTTGTCTTTGGGACTAGGCTTGTTCTTCAGTGTTGTATGGGACGTTAGCATCCGAGTTGGGTGAATTAAAGGAGCAATTGGAAGATTTATTTAAAGTAATTTTTGAAATAAAAGGTATCATTTGGAAAGCTTTGGTGTTATTAATTAGAACGAAAGGCGATAGTGCGAAGTTGTATGGAATTTACAGTGTCGAAAAGGAGGAGGATCTATGATGAGTTGTCAGGATTTATGTTATAGTTTTGGGAGAAGAGTTCTCTTGAGTAATTTTATTTCCAAGTGAAAGTGTATGTAGATCCATTCAAGGTTGATGCAGTTCTAAGTTGGAGAACGACAAAGTTTGTTATAGAGGTTAGTAGCTTGTTAAGCTTAGATGATTACTATCATAGTTGTTTGAGGTGTAGATATATATGAAATATTGTTAGATAAGATGATTATGTTGCAAGAGTATTGGAAGATTAACGTATGCGTATTGGATTTAACCATGTTGAGTTGTTGTTATATCGGAAAGGTAGTAGTCAAAGTGTTGCCAAGCGCAATTGAGAAGCAGAGAGGTTGGAAATGAAGTTGAGGATGGTTGTGTCAGATAGATTTTCGAGGACGAAAATATCCTAAGTGGGGGAGAGTTGTGACGCCCGAATTTAATTAATTATTTAATTAAATTAATTAAGGATTTGATTATTGGAAATTGTCAAAGTTGAGAATTATCAATATTATTCTTAGAAGCATAATTGGATAGTTATGTTGAGTTGAGAAGTAAGTTGATAGTCGGGTAAATTAGTCGGTTTAATCGAAGAAATAATATTAGAAATAATATTATTATGTTGATTATTATTGAGTTGATTAAGTGGTTGAAGATAGTATCATAATAATGATATTATTATTTCTTATGGGCTTAATTGAAAGTGTTGTTGGTAGTAAAAGGTGGGGTGTGAATATTAGGCTCAATAGAATTAATAATAGAAATTATATGTTAAAGTTGAATAAGAAGGAATTAGGTTTTTGTAAAGTAGAAGAGAGAATAAGAAGTGGTTGTAAAGAAAATAAGGGTTTTAGAGAAAAGAAGAAGAAGAAAGGTTTGGAGTTATGGCAGCAGCGAGGTGTAATCGGAAATTATAGAGTGATCTCTAATCTGAGGTAAGGGTGGGATTCTTACTTTATAATCGGGTATATGATAAATGATATGTGGGGTTGGTTATGTGAAAACTATCGTGTGTGATTTTGTGTAAAAGGTTGTTTTGTATTGCTACTGTTTATGTTTAATTATTGTAATTGATACTAAGATGTGGTTGTTGTCAATGAATTGGTTGGGGAAAATTTTTGTGTTGACTGGGTATAATTTTATGTTGCTGGGATACTGTGTTGTGTTGTTGGATTTGAAGTCGTATTGGTTTCGTAGCAGATGGAAGAAAAACAAAACCAAGGAAAACGTGACGACTGGCAGGCAGGGGCATTGTGCCGAACGGCGCATGCTGGAAGTAGGACCCTGCCGACTGACAGGGATGATGAGGAGAAGGTGGGTGTCAATCGGCACCACATATATATATATAATTGTTTGTGGTTGTGACGATAGGAAGAGTGAAGGGTGTAGTACCTGATGTTACTTAAATTAATATTACATGATGTTACTTAATTAATATTACTTGATGGTGGAATAATTTATTTTTGGGATTAATTTAATTAAGTTAGCAAATAATTGGACGCGAGTCGATTAATTCGGTATGTTGGTATGTTGATGTATTTTTGCGAATTAGCCTAATTAAGCGGTATAATAAGTTGTCTGAAATTAAGTAGAATTTTACAAGGTAACTATATAAAATAGTAGATAATTTAATTGAGTTATTTTATTGAAAAACATTGTTTTGCGGGTAGAAACGAATCAAGCTGATTCGCCCGGTTTATGGAATTATAATTAACGTGTGTGCTATATGATTAAAGTACAAAATTGGTTGTTCGGTGTTTTCTTATTGGTAAAGTGATTATGTGATTGAATATGTGAAGTGTTAGGCTTATTTCCAGTGATGTAGGGATATAGGCGAATGCCTCGTAATGAAGTTTATGGTGAATGATATGTATGTGATGTTGTATGTTACATGAATCTCATACATTTGCATTTGTGAAGGCCTGTATTGGCGGATTTGTGAAGTAGGCTTATGCCTTGTGCCTCTATTAATAGGAAATTAGTGAAGAGGGTTGAAGCCCTGTTGGTACCACATTCATATGCACAGTTGTGTCGCATTCGAATTGCATTTTGAATCGCTAATGATAGTTGTGAATGTTTTATTGTGATTAAAGTTGTTTGTAAGTTGTGAAGTGGTGATTTTATATGACCTGATTTAATATATTATTTATCATATGATTAATTATATAGTTTGATATCTCACCCCTTTATTTGTTTCGTTGTTGCGTTTATACTGGTAACGTGCAGGTAATGAGGAGTAGAGACTTAGTAGCTTATTGGTGTTGTTACTCTGATACGTAGCACTCGGGGGGGATGAATGCTTATTTGATTTTTTGATGTTTTCAGTTTAATCCAAGTTGTTATTTTAAGAAGTTGTTTTCTTTGGATTAAGTTGTTTAAAAGATGCTATGTTTCTTTTGAAGTTTTAAAGTTGTGAATCCGCTGCGTATTTAGGGAATCAAGTTGAAATATTTTGGAAGACTAATTAATTGTTATAAGTTCTTTGGATTAATATGTGTTATGTATCTATTATGATAGGTTTTATGTGGTTGGTTTTTGAAATGAGAATGTAATGCCTCATGTTTGCGGAAATTTTGGCATTCTGATTTTAATATAATTGTGGGATAGATTTGGGGTGTTACAATGAACTACCAACGTTCACTGAAGGTAAAAAAAAGATAACACCCATGTTCACTAAACGTGAACTACCAACGTTCAATGAAGGTAGTAAGAGAATAACATCGACGTTCATTGACGATGAACTACCAACTTTCACTGAAGGTAGAGAGAAAATAACATTGCACTGACATTCACTAACGGTGAACTACCAACATTCACTGAAGGTAGAAAAAAGATAACACCCACGTTCACTGAGGGTGAACTACCAACATTCACTGAAGGTAGTAAGGGAATGACATCAATGTTCATTGACGATGAACTTCCAATGTTCACTGAAGGTAGAGAGAAAATAACATAGCACCGACTTTCACTGACGGTGAACTACCAACGTTCACTGAAGGTAGCAAAAAGATAACAAGTTTCCCCAAAATTCTGGCATTTCACCTAGAACAGGTCTCAACTTCTTCTTTAACCAAGGCACTCCGCAAGGAAAGGGTAATATATAAGCTGCCTCAAATAAAGAGACTACCACTTACAAAGATTTCACAATGAATTGTCTCTGTCGTATTGAAAAGACTTGCCATCCACTGGAGTAATTTGACAACGAACTGCAAACTATCCACTCATAAAGAAGATAGCAAAAAAGTAATGTCGACTTTTACATGGAAGTATAAGTTACTCAAATAAAGAGACCTGCTATTTGCTATTATGGGAAGGATTGTAAAAATGATTTCCTGGGGAAAACATCATGACTTCCTGGGGATGAAATATGGCTTCCAGGGGAATGAAATATGGCTTCCTGGGGACATGCCAACATATTCCTGTTGAGGAGATAAAAGTATTCTCGTGCCAAAATAAATGCACATTCTCAAACCAAGGCTCGAAGCTTGCAGAAATCCAAAGTAATAATATTGTTGGGAACCAAAGATTCAAACCAGAAATAAACTGGAATGAAACAGTCAACCAAAATACATCTTTTGAGAAATAAACTCAAGAGAGAAATCCAAATCATCCAGACAAAGAGTTGTACAGGAAAGATAAAGCAAAAATCTTTCGCGAGGGATAACTCAGTTGGGAAATTGAAAGAATACACACTTTCTGCTTATATTTGATACTCTATTGGAGAGAGGATAACACAACTCTGCAAAACAGGGTAATATGTCAACAACAAAAAATTAATAAATGTGAATGAGCAATGATTTTCTAAATTCAACTATGTATGATGTATGTATGAATGTATGAGTGTTATCATGTATATGTTGACAAAACAGACATATAACATTGGGGATAAACAGAAAAAACCAACTCAGGTACAGTCAATACTCAGCTAAATCACATCCAAGATGAAAATTCCATAAGAAAGTAAGCACCAACTGAGGAACAGATTCCTACTTCACGGCTTAAATTCACTGGGAAGGAACATAATCCGAAAATAATCAAATCACAACAACAAATCAGTACAGATACAGGGATATGACATCCTTCTTCAGGCTTCACCAGGGAATAACACACAGACTTCAATGGGGAAAAAATGTTTCACGATCCGTACTCCTACATGGGATTTCAATACTTATTTCAAATAAGGTAGATGGAAACCATATCGCCAAAACACCAACTGAGGATCTCATGCTGACTTCATTGGGGAAATATCATACAGACTTCACTAGGGGAAATAGTGCCTCATTATTGAGATAACAATGGGAGACCTTGTGTTAACTTCAATGGGGAGGACAACACCACATCGTCGAGGGAAAATCGAGATGCGTTCTTCAATATTGAGCATGAGTTTTGCACCAACTTCTTTGGGGAGAAAGTATGAAACCTCGTGGGGATAATAACTTGGGGAGTTAAGAAGTCAAACATTACAACAACAAATCAATCGTATGGGGATTTTAAATCAAACTCAGCACTTGGCGGGTGAAAACCCAAAAAGTTGACAAATGTCTCAACCCTTCTTAAATAAAACATTGCCCTTGCCTGACTATCGGGAAATCAAACAAAATGCAAGTACTGCCGAAAGGGAGATGCTTCGCAAACGAGTCCAACTCAGCATGCACGGGGAGAAAAGACTTTTATCAAATAAGCGAAGCCTTCACTGGGGAATCTTGGGTTGAGTATTCATATCATGCAAACCCATTCCAACAAAAATGCCCTGGGATAGCCTTCCCGGGGAATCAAGAAGTCAACATTATAGAAAGAGGTCAAACTCACGGGGATTTTAAATCAAACCCAGCACTTGGTGGGTGAAAACCCAACAAGTTGATAAATGCCTCAACACTTCTTAAAAAAAATATACTGCCCTGGTCTAGTTGCATGGGAAATAAATACCAACAATAATGCCAATACTGCAGAAAGAGCAACATTTTGCAAAAAGTTCCATCTCAGCACACCAAGGGAACAAGACCTTTCATCATTTGAGGGAAGACTTTGCTGGAGAATCTGGGATAGAGGCTTCAGACCCTGCAAACCCAAAATAAAAAATGAACCAAGACTTGACTAGGGACAATGGGATCACAAACCCAATACCACACCTTACGCCAATTGGTATCGTTTTCAATATACAAAAATCACGTGCATACCAGTGAAAACAACCTGAGAAAACCTTCCTGAGGGAAACAAAAATTCCCAAAATTACTGGAGGTCGTCCATTCCTGAGATCACGACTTTTGTTTTCCTCTTGAATCACAAAATCTAAAGTAAAAGTAAGTTGTAAATTATTTTTGAAAAATAATTTTGTTATTTAATCTTTTTGCTTTGAAAATTATTATCAATAATAAATGGAGTCTTTGTAAGCTGCTTAAAATAATAATTACAAAGAATTGGGTAAAAGCTCAAATTTTTTTGAAAGAATGGTAGTCTGCGAATGGCGAGACTCCACGGATGATTACAAAGTTTGGAAAATGGTAATATATAATGGAAAAGATACATTGAAATACAATGACCACTATTCCCTCTAACAACTTTGAAATTCTGAGCAGCAGCTTCTGTTGAAGTATGGTAAGGATCCAAGAAGATTATTGCTTCAATGATCGAGTCTTGTCTAATGCAGTTACTTGCCAAGAAAGTCCCTAACTTTTGCCTAAGCTGCCCTTGCGGGTTTTCAACTTAGCGGGAAAATTTATTCTGTTTATGTCTCTAATTTTTTCCTAGACCTCCCTTTCGGGTTTTCGGCCTACCGAGACGCTCCTTTTTGCCTAAGCTTCCCTTTTGGGTTTTCAACTTAGTGAGCTATTCTTTTATTTCTTTAGGAGAAGTATTTCTTGACTGCATCAGCATTCATGGGACGTGGGAACTCCTTGCCATCCATAGTTTCAAGAATTAATGCACCACCAGAGAAGTCTTTCTTTACAACATATGGGCCTTCAAAATTGGGAGTCCACTTGCCCCTAGAATCAGCGTTAAAGACATGATCTTCCTGAGCACGAGGTCGCCTTATCTGAATTCACGAGGTTTGACCTTCTTATCAAAAGCTCTCTTCATTCTCGTCTGATATAACTGCCCATGACACAAATCCATTATTCTCTTCTCTTCGATCAAATTCAATTGGTCAAACCTGTTATGGACCCATTCAGCCTCTGAGAACTTGGTTTCCATTATCACACGCAAAGTGGGAATATCAACCTCGATTGGGAGCACCACTTTCATTCCATACACACGGGAGAACGTGGTTGCTCCTGTTGAAGTGCGGACAGATGCCCATATCCATGTAAAGAAAAAGGGAGCATTACATGCCAATCTTTATAAGTAACAACCATCTTCTGATTGATCTTCTTGATATTCTTATTAGCAGCTTCAACAGCCCCATTTATCTTTAGCCTGTACGGAGATGAATTATGATGGACAATCTTGAATTCTTCACAAATTTCTGTCATCATCTGTTTGTTCAGATTCGAGCCATTATCGGTGATAATTCTACTCGGCACACCATGCCGACATATGAGATTATTCTTAATGAAGAGCACTACAACCTGCTTAGTAACATTAGCATATGAAGCAACTTCCACCCATTTGGTGAAGTAATCATTTGCTACCAAGATAAAACAATGTCCATTCGAAGCTTTGGGTTCTATCATTCCAATCATGTCAATACCCCACATAGAGAAAGGACACGGGGAAGAAATAATATTGAGAAGTGTCGGAGGCACATGAATTTTGTCCGCATAAATCTGGCATTTATGGCACTTCTTTGCAAATCTGTAACAGTTAGATTCCATTGTCAACCAATAGTAACCTTCCCTTAGCATCTTTTTAACCATCGAATGTCCATTGGTATGAGTGCCAAATGAACCTTCATGGATCTCATGCATCAACATGTCTGCTTCATGTCTATCCACGCATCTCAGCAAGACCATGTCATAATTTCTCTTGTACAACACATTTTCACTGAGGAAGAAACTGCCATCCAATCTTCTCAATGTCTTTCTATCTTTATTCGATGCACCAATCTGGTATTCCTGAATCTGGTGAAAATGCTTGATATCATAATACCAAGGTTTCTCATCTGCTACCTCTTCTGTTGTAAACACATGAGCGGGCCTATCCAGTCTCCGAACTATAATTTGAGGTATATCATTCCAAGTATTCACTTGATACATAGAAGCCAGAGTTGCCAGAGCATCTGCCATTTAATTTTCATCTCTGGGGATGTGATGGAGTTCAACTTTATTAAAGAAGGGTAACAATCTTATAGCATAATCTTTGTAAGGGATTAAGTCGGGGTTACGAGTATCCCACTCTCCTTTAATCTGATTTATTACCAAAGCTGAATCGCCATACACATCTAGAATTTTAATTGTGAGATCAATAGCTTCCTCGAGACCCGTGATGCAAGCCTCATATTCTGCCATATTATTAGTATAATCAAATGTCAAACTTGCAGTAAAAGGAATGTGTGATCTATGTGGAGTGACAATCACAACACCAATTCCTTTACCATAAGCATTCACAGCTCCATCAAATATCATGCTCCCGCGAGATTCATGATCAAAACCTTCATCAGGAAATGGTTCATCACAATCTTTTACTTTCAGAAACATCACATCCTCATCAGGGAAATCATACTTCACAGACCGATAATAATCAACTGGTTGGTGAGCAAGATAATCTGCCAACACGCTGCTTTTAATATCTTTTTGAGTGCGGTATTTGATGGCATATTCAGATAACAACATTTTCTAGCGGGAAATTCTCCCAGTAAGAGCAGGCTTTTCAAAAATGTACTTTATTGGATCCATTTTGGAGATCAACCAAGTAGTGTGATTCAACATAGACTGTCACAAACGTTTTGCTGCCCAAGCCAGAGCACAACATGTCTTTTCCAACATGGAATACCGCGATTCACAATCAGTAAACTTTTTACTGAGATAATAAATGGCATACCCTTTCTTCCCTGTTTCATCTTGTTGTCCCAGATACAGCCCATGGAATTATCTAACACTGTCAGATACATAATCAATGGTCTTCCTTCAACAGGAGGGAGCAAGATAGGAGGTTCAAGCAGATATTCTTTAATACTTTCAAATTCCCTTTGGAAATCATCTGTCCATACACAACCTTGATCTTTCTTTAACAACTTAAAGATCGGTTCACGCGTTGCATTCATGTGGGAAATGAATCTGGAAATATAATTTAAACGCCCGAGGAACCCTCTGACTTGCTTCTCAGTCTTTGGTGCAGGCATTTCTTGAATTACTTTGACTTTATCAGGGTCAACTTCAATCCCTCTTTGGCTGACAATGAAACCCAACAATTTCCCTGATCGAACACCGAAGGTACATTTATTTGGATTCAAGCAGAGACAATACTTCCTTAAGCACTGAAATAACTTCAACAAATCTTCTACATGCCCTTCTTCAGTCTGGGATTTAGCAATCATATCATCAATGTATACCTCAATTTCCTTGTGCATCAGATCATGGAATAGGGTTTTCATAGCCCTCTGGTACGTTGCACCAGCGTTCTTCAACCCGAAGGGCATCACTCTGTAACAGAATGTTCCCTAGGGTGTGATAAACGTTGTCTTTTCCATGTCTTCAGGAGCCATCCTTATTTGATTATACATGGAAAATCCGTCCATGAACGAGAAAACTTTTAATTTTGTTGTGCTATCCACTAACATATCAATGTGTGGCAATGGAAAATCATCTTTTAGACTAGATTTATTTAGATCTCTGTAATCTACACACATGCGAACTTTTCTGTCTTTCTTCGGTATTGGGACAATATTGGTAATCCACTAAGGGTACACTGATGTCACAAGAAAACCGGCATTAATCTGCTTTAGAACTTCTTCTTTGATTTTTACTGCCATATCTGGGTGAGTTTTTTGCAACTTCTGTTTGATTGGCGGGCACTCTGGCTTCAGCGGAAAATGGTGCTCTACAATATCTGTATCTAGACCAGGCATATCTTGGTAAGACCAAGAAAAAATATCCACATACACTTTCAACATCTCAATCAACCTGCTCTTCACATCATGATGCAGTAATGCTCCAATCTTGACTTCCTTTGGATCTTCTTCTGAACCCAAATTGATTACTTTCAATGGATCTTTATATGGCTGAATGGCATTCTCCTCGTGCTCAAGAAATTGTGAGACCTCTTCCGAAATCTCATCATAGTCTTCTTCTTTGGCCCCAAACACAGAACATTCAAAGTTGGGAGAGGGTGCAGGGTCATTGTATTCAATAGGTTTTTTAATTAATCTGCACATATGATTTATGATTGCTTTTAGAAACTGACACATATAACAAGTGATCATGCAGATTGAATTTCAGTTATTATTTATTTTGAAAGTTTTTTTTTCTGATTGCCATTTTCCAAGAAAAAAGCAAAAAATAAAAACACAATTTGGGAAACAAAGACAACTTTTATTATTGATTTTAAAAATCAAAGCAAATAGATAAGCCCATACAATACTTTCACCTTGGGCAGAGTGAAAGAATTTAAAAAGATTAACAAAAAGAAATTACTTAGAAACATTTATGAAAGAGGGAACATCAATGGTGATCCAGTTATGAACTCTAACTCCGTACGTCACATAATTTGGAATTTCTGGTTCTGCTTCATCTTACACAATGGCAATAATTCTGGAAATAGTTGGATGAAGATAACCCCCACTATGAAAGATGTCTTGATACTTGCCTGCAGCTGACTTCGGCTTCATGCTCTTACCTTTATCATTCTTCACAAAGAATCCCAAGCCAACTCTATTCTTGTTTATAGGTGGATCAACAATCTGTCCCCATACTTCATTATGGCTATTACGCACAACCTGTTGAGCATCCTTAAACGAAGACATAGAATTCTCATTTCCTCTTATATTATCAATGGATAAAGCTTGGATCTGGGTTCCAACAGCAGCTTCATCCCCTCCACAATGCTGAAAGAGGACAAATGAGATATCAATAATGCATGTTATCCATTTATAATTACCACTTTTCCTTCACGCAAAAACTTTAACTTCTGGTGTAAAGTCGAAGTGACAGCCACTGCCTCATGTATCCACGACCGTCCCAGCAAGAAGCTATAAGCGGGTACAATATTCATGACCTGGTGTGATCGGTGGATCTGGAACTGACTGTTTAACGCTGGTTTCGCGAAATTTCGCGGAAGCAAGAGTCGCCACCGTCTTTTATTTTCTCCAATATGGAAAGGACAAAAGCACAGAAAAATTCCTTATGAGATTAGCTCTCGGTTCGGGAGGTAGATTTATAGAAAGGGAAGGTGTTAGCACCCTTTCTATCCATGGTTATCCATGGGCTCTTAGATACTTGCTCATTGTGTTTTCAAAAGTGTTTGTTTGCTTTTCAAAAGTGCGTGGGTTTGAAAAAGTTTCTTTGAAAGTTTCAGATCGACTCTTGTATCAGTCCTCAAGAGTGTTTGAAAAATTGTTTTTGAAAGCTTTTTGCAAAGTGTCGGTGTGAAAAGGAGCTTTTGATTTGTTTTGAATTAGAGCAAGTATCTACGAGTCGTCTACCTACCCTAAGGAATTATGCTGTGTAAATGTCCTTAAGGTAGTGCCATCCCACCATTGAGAGGTAGGTAGCACCACCGTTGGAGGTGTTCGGGTCAATTCGAGTTTAGGGACAGTGTGGCCACCGAGCAACAGTAAGACACCTTAGAAGCTATCCCCATGCCATGTTCATGGACTTGAGGACTTACTAAAACGTCCTATACTCGACGACCACGTTTCGAGGGGTAAGGCAACAATGAGGCGTACCCTAAGAGTGGTGTGTGAATTGTGTGTCATTTTCAGTTATTATTTGTCTTGTCATGCATTTGGTGAGCTACGCATTGTTTTTATTTGGACATACATTCTTTCATGTGATTAGCAGTTAAGGGTGCGGAAATTAAAGTGCGGAAAATAAAGGTCCTACGCTATTACAAGGCGCGGGTCTATACATCGCCAAATTAACAAAGACCCGATTTTGAATAAAAGTGCGGAAAGTAAATGTCCTAATTATCTATTACAAGGCTTTGGGGCAAATACATCATATTTAAAAAGGAAATAAAAGTAAACGTGCGAAAAGAAATAAGAATCGAGAGTGCGAGGGCGTTGGACCCTTTAAGGAAATTGAATTGAAATTACAAATTAATTAATGATTAAATAAAGAAAAGAAATTATTTTTTATGTTTTTTAGTATTTAATGGAGATAAAGAAAATTAATTAAAATTAAAAGTTAAATAAGACCCTAATTCTAAATTTGTTTTTAATTATTAAAGAAAATTGTTTAAGTTTAACCTAATTTAACCTTAATTAATTAATCACAAGTTTATTTACAAAATTAATTAATGGTTAATAATAAGAAGAAGAAAAATTTAATTATTGAGAAAAAGAGTAAAATGCTAAAAACCCTAATTTTTATGTATTTTAGTTATTTAAGAAAAACATTAAAGTTAAACCTAAAATTAAACTAAATTGATTATTGGAATTTATTTACAAAAAAAAACTATTAAGGAATTTAAAAGATTAAATAAAACATATTTTATTTTTGGCTTTTTCTGGATTTTATATTTATGAAAATTATTTTGGGAATTAAATAGAACAATAAAAAAGAATAATTAAAATAAAAAGGAGAGTTAAAATAAAAATCTAAATATGCAAACCATGGGGGGTTTCTGCCCAATTTGGAGGTGTTACTGAAGTAGTTTGGCCCACTAGAATCAGGCCTTTTTTGACTTTTCTGGCGCGTGTAAGGAGTGGTTGACTGGTGTCCATGGTGGACTGTCCGTCCTGGCCATTAGATTGAAGTTGATGGACATGTGGCAGGCACAAGCGTTGGATGTATGATGGACCACAGGAGGGAAACACCATCTGAATATGTTAGAAACAAAATTATGAGGAAATATGGGGGACCTGGGAATCGAACCCAGGTCCCAATGCTTGCATGACAACACACCTTCCACCAAGCCAAACGCGTTTATCTGATGTTAATATGGAACACAATTATTATGAAAGAGAATAAGAGCTAATGATATAAAACAATAAAAACGCACCAGATTCAAATACTCCAGTCACATGGTGACACGCCGGCTTCGTCTTCTTCTTTCTGCGAAAATATCAAACAAGTAGCGGGGGTTTTAAACCCCCACTAAATAGTACAGTGAATAATAGCGATTATCTCCTGGGCATATATAAAAAAGGCGCGAGGTGATGATTGTGTTCGTATGAAGGTCACGAGTCCATTGGCATAGGTTTTATGGTCTGATTTTTCCATATGCGTAAACCCCCAAATTTGGAGCTCTGAAACCCTAAAAAGCTCTCATGGTAATTTTGCATACAGGCGCCTATAATTCAATTGGATGGTACCAATAGCTTCAGAGAGATCATATTAGTGTAAATCAACATTAAAAGCAAATAGAAAATGCATGTAAATTGAAATACGAATATGGAAAATTCTATGAACAGGGAGGCTTCATTCTACCAATTCTTTGTGCGTGGAGAGTGGAAAAGGATTGAGACACGTTCAAGAAAGTCCCATCAAGCCTTTGGAATGGATTTTAGGCTTTGAATCACACTGGAACTACGTTTTCAGTTTCAACTTTTTTTGTGAAAAATGCAAGTTTTGTTCTTGATCTTGGGCGCAGCCTTCTTCGTCCTTGGAATTAGGGTTATGTTATGCTTATGTAAGTGAATGATTTAGGTTAGAAAAATCAAGCCCAAAGCCTTGTATTCAATGATTTTCAATATTTGATTTTCATGATCTTTTTCAATCTTTTCTTGCCATGGAACTTGCCTATTTTGGAAGATCTTGCCTCTTGATGTGGTACACGAAATATCTAGGTCATGATGAGTGAATATGCTGCACAAAAAGATTTGGAAAACATGTTTTAGTATTTTTCTTATATTTAATTTTAATTAAATGAATTAATAGGATTAAAAACTCAATTAATTAATTAAAAATAAGAAAATAACTCCCCTTTGGGTCAATGGGTCGTGCATAGCCTTTGGGTGATGATTCATGCAAGAAATTGAGGCCCATTAGCAATTTTGAGGCATTTGAAGCAAGGTTGACTTTTCAAAATTCCCAAAACTTTCCCAACTTCCACAAGGCATATCTTGCTCAATGTTTAAGCTTTGATCATGTTCTTGGACATTTTGGAAAGTTCTTGAAGTCCTCTAACCAATGCTTTTGGTCCCATGTCATTTTGATTTACCAATCTCAAGTTATGGTCTTTGACTTAAAGTCCCTTTTTGTTGACTTTTGAAAATGACCTATAATGTTGAGATTGATAACTTTTTGTGAGAGCATTTCTTGGACTTGAAGTGTGAAGATGAGTTGTAGGAAATTTCATTCTCTTCAAAATGAGCTTTGGATGGAATTTTTCTGATAAACCATGTGGAAGTTATGCCTTGGTCAATTTGTAGTTGACTTTTTCAACTGTCCAAATATAGAAACTTTTGCATCTTGAGACTTTTTGAGCCATGCTTTGAGAATCATGATCAAGAATTGATCAAATGATGTTTGTGGCTTCAAAATAAGATGTTGACCAAAATTTCTGACTTTTGACTGTCAAATGACCATTTTGCCCCTGCAGTTGACTGTTGAACAATTAGGGTTTTTGACTGTGCAATCTGGTGTTGTGAGTCTTGAAACTTAGCATATGGATGCTTGACCATGTTTGTAGGCACGTGGGACTTTTTTGGACCCTTGGAAACTTCAACTTCTTTGCCAGAACCAAAACCCTAATTTTTGACTGTTAGGAGGCCATTGAACTGTGCAACCTTTGGGAGATTTTGAAGCATGCTCTTAGCAAATCTTGAAGAATGTGGGAGGGCAAATTTTGGGGTACAACAGTTGCCCCTGTTCAATCTTCTTAAACCTGAGGATGTAGATTGGCTGGCGTGCCTTTCGTAATCCGAAGGTGGAAGATTATTGAACACTAGAGTGCCCAGAAATTTGCGCTCACATAGTAGTGTGGTGGTGGGAATGGGCTTACAGATGCCATTTGGAGATTAGTGGAGAGGAGGATGGGCTTATAGATGCCATGTTGAGAGGTGATGGATAGGTGGATGGGCTTATAGATGCCATCTGGGTGTCGGTCGCGTAAGAGATTCCTTAGCGAGGACTTGCTTACCTGAAAAAAGAAAGATAATTACCTGGCCTATTACAGGGATTGATCTTCAAACTCTTTAGGTAGATGCGCCCTGGCTGGATACGGGAATCGGGTCTTGAAACTCTTCAGACGCACCCTCAGCAGGATGAGGAATGGATCAGGGACGATTACTACCTCAACAGTAACGATGAGAGAACCTGGGGCGGTTACTACCTCAACAGTAACGATGAGAGAACCTGGGGCGATTACTACCTTAACAGTAACGATGAGAGAATCTGGGGCGATTACTACCTCAACAGTAACGGTGAGAGAACCTGGGGCGATTACTACCTCAACAGTAACGGTGAGAGAATCTGGGGCGATTACTACCTCAACAGTAACTGTAAGAGAATCTGGGGCGATTACTACCTCAACAGTAACGATGAGAGAACCTGGGGCGATTACTACCTCAACAGTAACGATGAGAGAACCTTGGATGTCTTCTACTGAGTCTTCATCAGGAAAATCTTTAGGAATCGATTTAACTAGACCAGAGAACGCCTTTGACTGGATCGGCATCAGAAAAATCTTTAGGAGTCGATTTAACTGAACTAGGCAAGGTCTTGGAATCTTCAACTGGAATAAGAATCAGGGAGATCTTAGCGTCGATCTGACTAAATCCAGAGAAGGTCTTGGATTAACTTTGACTGGATAAGAATCAGAAAAATAGAATCGATTTAACTGAACCAGACAAGGTCTTGGATTAACTTTGACTGGATAAGAATCAGAAAAATCTTAGAGTCGATTTAACTGAACCAGACAAGGTCTTGGACATAGCTGAGAACTTGACTGGATCTTTCCTGAAAGGTAAAGGTCAGTCATATGCAATGCATGATATGGATCAAGCAATGATGTTCTCAACATAAATGAGATTGTGTGATGCGTTTATGCATGTATCATGATGTATGTGATATTTATGAATGTATGTTTTCGTCTTTAGGAAAATAAATCCTTGACGGGTGCCGGGAAGTTAAATCATGGGCTGATGGTTGAAGAGAGCTCTTTGTTTCCGCTGGGGATGAAGATTGCAAGAATGAACCGGTAGGAGAAGATAACTCCGTTGGGGGATAAACTTGACGAATAGATTACTCTGCAGGGAGAAAATTATTCTAGCGATCTTGCTGGGGAACAATACTCTGTGGGAAGAGAGGTACATTGTTGAGATGTTGATGGTAACTTCACTGGGGATACCGTTGTTATGTTGGAAGTGTTAATAGACTCCGCTGGGGATAAGAAGACTTTGCCGAGGACGGTCTTTCCGTGGCTTTTGGCTGAGGATAACCCAGTTATATCCCGGTAGGGACATAACCTTTGAATAAAGTCGGGGGACGCGTTCGTGCTCTGTAGGGGATAAGCTTCCAGAATCTACTGGGGATAAGCTTCCTGCTGGGGAGATGGATTCAAACTTTCCTGGGGAAATCTTGAACTATACTGGACTCTCCTGGGGAAATTTTGAGATGTACTAGAAGTGACTCCACTGAATATCTGGTGGACCACCGGGGAACAATCTTAGATTAAGATTGTCGGGGATGCTTGTTAGGAATGTTTGTATACTGCGCTGAGGAGTGTTGAGATCTGCTGGAGGATACCCAACTTCCTTGAGGTTAACAGTATATCTTTGCTTAGGGAGAGTGTCTTGACTTGTCGACTCACTCTCTGGGGAATTAAGGTGTATTGGTTGTGTTCTTCAGCTGAACTTACCTTGGTACCTTGATGGACAGAGCAATTAAATCGCTTAGACCACTCATTATTGCCCCTGTTTCTGATGTTACCTGTAATTAATCCTTTGTTTCGCATGTAATCATTTATGAGTTAGCAATTAGTGTCAAATGCATATATCACAAATTGAACCTTGGACGTTCTTCGCAAAACAAAACAGAAAAGAGAAAAACAATTGGCAATTTGTCTGAAAAGTGAATTTATATTGGTTTTTTGAATTTGCCTGTAAATAGGCATTTATGTACAAGAGGCTGACGTCCTAGTAAGAGAACGCCGCCGAACAAAAGAGTTTATACAAATTTGTACAAAGGGAAAACAAAACAGCTATGTGAAAAGAATAATCCCACTAGGTTCCAACTCTGCTATCGCCTTTATATCTTCGAGCGTCTCATCACTTGATAACCTAGCTGAAGATGAAGCTGATTGATGCCGTCTGAACTTGATGTTGATACCGGATTCTGGATGCAAGGTGATCCAATGAGACATAGTATTACGCTTCAATCCCTAACTTTTGCCTGGACCGCCCTTTCGGGTTTTCAGTCCACCGGGATACCCATTTCTGCCCAAGCCGCCTTTTCAGGTTTTCGACTTGCCGGGTGTACAGATTTTTTCATTTCATCCCTTCATTTTGCCCGAACCCTTTTGGTTCGCCGGGAAGCCCTAATTTTTGCCTAGGTATGTCAACCTAGCGGGTCTTTTTTCATGCGTAGTATCTTTTTACTATGTCTGCATTGGCGGGGTGAGGAAGGTCGTCACCATCCATGGTGGTCAGGATCATGGCTCCTCCCGAGAACACATGTTTAACCACAAATGGCCCTTCATACGTAGGGGTCCATTTGCCCCTTGGATCACTCTGAGGAAGGATGATGCGTTTGATTACCATATCACCAACTTGATACTCTTGCGGTCTGACCTTTTTGTTAAATGCCCTGATCATCCGTTTTTGGTACGTCTGACCATGACAAATAGCAGCAAGTCTCTTTTCGTCAATTAGATTTAGCTGATCAAGTCGTGTCTGGATCCAATCATCTTCGCTCAGATCTGCATCCTTCATTATCCGGAGAGAGGGTATCTGTACTTCGATCGGTAAGACTGCATCCATGCCGTAAACCAAGGAAAAAGGAGTTGCCCCGGTTGACGTCCTTGCTGAGGTACGGTACCCTGCAGAGCAAACGGTAACATCTCGTGCCAATCTTTATAGGTCACTGTCATCTTCTGCACAATTTTCTTGATATTCTTGTTCGCTGCTTCTACAGCCCCATTCATCTTCGGTCGGTAAGGAGAAGAATTGTGGTGCTGTATCTTAAATTGCTCGCAGAGCTCAGTGATCATTTTGTTATTAAGATTGGTACCGTTGTCTGTAATGATCCTTTCTAGGACGCCGTATCGACAGATCAGGTTGTGCCGAATGAACCGTGCCACAACATTCTTGGTTACAGTGGCATAAGAAGCTGCTTCAACCCACTTTGTAAAGTAATCGATTGCTACCAGGATGAAGCGATGCCCGTTGGATGCTGTAGGTTTAATCTCACCGATCATATCTATGCCCCACATTGCAAAAGGCCAAGGTGCAGTCAGGACGTTCAGAGGGACCGGAGGAACATGCACCTTATCTGCATAAATCTGGCATTTATGACATGTCCGAGAATGTTGGTAACAGTCGGCTTCCATTGTGGACCAGAAATACCCTGCCCGAATGATTTTCTTTGCCATAGTATGTCCACTAGAATGTGTTCCAAAGGTACCTTCATGCAGCTCCGCCATGATCCTTTCTGCTTCAGTCTTATCCACACAACGCAGTAAGGTTGAATCATGGTTTCGCTTATACAGGATGCCATTGCTAAGGAAGAACTTTGCAGTGAACCTTCTCAGAAACTTTTTATCGTTGACAGATGCACCTTCAGGGTATTCTTGAGCTTCCAAGTATCTCTTTACCTCATGGTACCAAGGTTTCTCAGTCACTACCTCAGCCTCAAGATCACAACAGTATGCCGGTTCGTCCAGTTTCCAGATGATGATTCGGGGAGCCTCATTGTCCCATTTGACTTTGAACATGGAAGACATCGTAGCTAACGCGTCCGCCAACTGATTCTCCTCTCTTGGGAAATGTTCAAAAGTTATCTCTGTGAAATGGGGGATCAATGTCAACACACATTCTCTGTAAGGAATAAGATTCGGATGTTTCGTATCCCACTCGCCTTTGATCTGATTGATCACGAGAGCGGAATCTCCGAAGACACTCAGAAACTTGATCCTTAAGTCAATTGCAGCTTGGAGTCCCATGATGCACGCCTCATACTCCGCCATGTTGTTGGTGCAGTTGAAACATAGTCGGGCAGTAAGTGGGGTATGAGTGCCTTGAGGAGATATGATTACAGCACCGATACCATTACCCAAAGCATTGGAGGCTCCGTCAAAGTGCATAGACCATCGAGATCCTTCCTCAGGTCCTTCATCCGGTCCAGGTACTTCACAATCAGTCACTATCATGATGCTCTCGTCAGGAAACTCAAAGTTCATTGACTGATAGTCGTCTACTGCCTGATGTGCCAAGTGGTCTGCCAATACACTTCCTTTGATGGCCTTCTGAGTCGTGTACTGGATGTCGTATTCTGTCAAGATCATTTGCCATCTTGCTATTCTCCCAGACAGAGCAGGCTTTTCAAATATGTACTTTATCGGATCCATCTTTGAGATCAACAGGGTAGTATGAGTCAGCATATACTGTCTCAACCGGCGAGCAGCCCATACCAAAGCGCAGCAAGTTTTCTCGAGCAGTGAGTATCGGGTCTCACAGTCGGTAAACTTTTTGCTAAGGTAATAAGTGGCATGCTCTTTTCGGCCAGACTCGTCATGCTGCCCCAGCACACACCCCATTGAGTTGTCAAGTACTGTCAGGTATAATATTAGAGGTCTCCCTTCAACCGGTGGCATAAGAATGGGTGGTTCTTGGAGATACTCTTTGATCCTGTCAAAGGCGGTCTGACATTCATCATTCTAACGTACTACCTGGTCTTTCTTCAGCAGCTTGAAGATTGGTTCACAGGTAGCAGTTAGGTGCGAGATGAATCGGGCAATGTAATTCAGGCGTCCTAGAAAGCCTCTGACCTCTTTCTCTGTCTTAGGAACTGGCATCTCTTGAATGGCTTTAACCTTGGCAGGGTCCACTTGAATACCCTTGTCACTTACAACGAAGCCTAGCAACTTTCCAGATCTTACCCCGAAGGTGCACTTGTTCGGGTTCAACCTCAGCTTGTACAATTTCAAACGGTCAAACAATTTCTGCAGATGGTCAAGGTGTTCCTCCTCAGTTTGGGACCTTGCAATCATGTCGTCGACATATACCTCAATCTCATGATGGATCATGTCATGAAATAAAGCAACCATAGTACGTTGGTAGGTTGCCCCAGCATTTTTCAATCCAAATGGCATGACCTTGTAGCAGAAGGTGCCCCACTGAGTAACAAAGGTAATTTTCTCCATGTCTTCAGGAGCCATCTTGATCTGATTATACCCTAAAAAACCATCCATGAAAGAGAACACCTTGTGCTGAGCAGTATTGTCAACCAGAACGTCAATGTGAGGTAGGGGAAAGTCATCCTTGGGGCTGGCCCTGTTCAGATCCCTGTAGTCAACACACATTCTAACCTTACCATCCTTCTTTGGTACCGGCACCACATTAGCAACCCACTGAGGGTAAGAAGTCACTTCAAGAAACCCAGCATCAAACTGCTTCATAACCTCAGCTTTGATCTTTTCGGACATCTCTGGACGCATACGGCGGACCTTTTGCTTAACCGGAGGGCAGTCTTCCTTGGTAGGCAAATGATGGACCACAATGTCGGTATCCAACCCAGGCATGTCTTCGTAGGACCAGGCAAAGATCTCCACATAATCATGTAACATCTGAGTCAACCGTTGCTTCACGCTGAGTTCTAGGTTGGCACCAATTTTAACTTCCTTTCTGTCTGCCTCAGTACCCAGATTTATCGTTTCCACTGGCTCTTCATGTGGCTGAATTTCCCTCTCTTCCTGGAGTAACAGTCTTGCAAGCTCTCCAGGCACTTCGCAATCGTCTTCACCTTCGTCTTCGGCTAAGTTGATCGGATTTTCGAAGTCATAACTGGCAGTAGCAGAGTCGTTACCAGTGAGATCCGGAGTGGATTGAAACCTGTATGGGTGAGTGTGTGTAAATACAGCTGTTTTGCAATATATAAAGAAAGAAAGAAAGAAAGAAAGGGAGCACAAGATTTGAAATGCGAAAAAAACGTCCAAGATCTTTATTCATGATATATGGAAATGACAGTTATAAGCCCTCATAAATGAAGCCGACGGTGCCCCGGGTAAGACACCGGGCCATAGAGTTTCAATTCATTGTTTATTACAAATAACAAAAACAAAGGAATTCATTACTGCGTAACAAAAGTAACAGGTAGGTTGTCCTTTGCAGTCCAATTGCTAGGTCCACTATCGGTCGTCGGATAAATCCAGCTGTCAAACTCAGATTCTTCCACCTCGTCATCATCCCTGATAGCATTCACTCCATGAGCAGGCAGGGGAGCTGTCACTACATTGGGCTTCTCAGGTGCCTCAAACTGTACCTCCTTTGTATCAATAAGGTCTTGCACCTTGTTCCTCAGGGCCCAGCAGTCATCAGTGGAATGCCCCGGGCTATCAGAGTGATACGCACAGCGGGCATTTGGATTATACTTGGGAGAGGCAGTATTCACGACCTTCGGGGCCTCTCTAACAGTCACCAAGTTGGTTGACAGCAGTTGCGGCAAGATTTGTGATAGGGTCATACTCAGCCGGGTAAATTCTCTTCTGGGTCTCTCAGCCCTTTGTTGATTAGTTTGCCGAGGAGCGGCAGCAGGCTTAGCAATCACCACCGTGTTGACAGATTGGCGGCGCTCTGGTTTATCTTGCCTTCTAGGCCCATACACAACATTGGCCTCCTTTTTAAAAGGCTTCTTCTCAGCACTTGAAGACGCACCTTTCTGAATTTTACCGGACTTCATGCCAGCCTCTATCCTTTCCCCAGTCAGAATGAGGTCAGTGAATCCCGCAGATGAATTACCGATAAGATGATTGAAAAATGGCCCGGAGAGGGTCCCCAAGAACATATCCACTAGCTCACGGTCTGTTAACGGAGGCTGCACCCTGCCAGCCAGATCCCTCCACTTCTGCGCATACTCTTTAAAACCTTCGCCTGATCCTAGCGACATACCCTGGAGTTGGGTACGTGTAGGAGCAAGGTCGGCATTATATTGATACTGCTTGTAAAAAGCAGTAGCCAACTCCTCCCAGTTACGAACCTTGGTTCCATCCAGCTGATAGAACCATTCGAGATGAGTCCCTGAAAGACTCTCCTGGAAGAAGTGGATCCACAATTTCTTGTCCACTGTATACGGCTGAATCTTCCGCACATAGGATCTGAGGTGTAGCTTAGGGCAAGACGCCCTGTCATACTTGGTGAAAGATGGTGCTTTAAACTTGTGAGGGATGATCACACCAGTAGATAAACCCAAGTCTCCGAAATCCAAACCAGGCACCTGCTGGATCTCCATGGCGTTCAGACGATCTTCCAATTGCTTGTATCTGTCTTCAGCTGGAGGATACTGTTCCTCATTAAAATCAGTCTCGTTGTCTGAGACCACCGGACTTGGAGCCCTTCCCCCCTGGGGACTGTCTTTTCCTACAGAAGAACCAGCTTCCTCATTCTGCAGAGTGTTACCAAACCTCCGGCCTGAGTTGAATAGAACAGTTCTCTTCTTCTTCTTCTTCTCCTTCTTCAGGAGCAAAGCCTTCAGCTCTTCTTGGCCTTGAGCCAAACCCATGATCAACTCCTAAAATTGTGCGTTCTGCGCCTGAAGGGCTTTGATAGACAACTCGGTAGATGATTCAGGGTTCATGATGCTAAAATAAACAGCGAAGAACGGTAAGCAACCTGAAAAGAAGAGTACCTGCTATGCACATGATGAATGATATGTGTTTATGCAATGCATTCAAGGGTTCGAAAATTCAAATTTGTTGTAGACAAAAAGGAACACACGTTATCATTAAGGAAATAATTGTTTGGTACATCAAAGCCTCATGGGCAAACATTACAAAGCAGATCAATCCCAAAAGACACTACGCATCCTCTTTGGAGCTATGTAGGTGTTGAGATTCCTCTCCTCGTGCAGCAGGCGAGTGAGTTCCAAGACCTTCTTTTCACTAGCATGTAGACTGGTCTCAAGAGAATTTCGTTCTTCCTTAAGCTGGATCCAGCTCTTCTGCATCTCTTCCTAGGATGTGGGCATGTCGGGATGTTGAATGGTGTAGGACACCTCTCCTTCCAATACTGGCTCTTTGATCACAGGGAAAACATGAGGGTATGGCATCACTAACTTCTGGGAGCGGGCTCGTACCCACTTGAGATAAGGCTCCAACGGGATGGAATTCATGTGCCCCAGGGTCTTGCTGTCTATCCTACTTGGCATCCTCCAAGCTCTGATAAATCTCTGGCGAAGTCCTTGTGCATCGTTGTCGAAGTCAAAAACTATGTCAGGAATTAACATGTCATGAGGGCCGTCCCTCCGAGCATAACCAAACTGTCTCCAGGCCAAGTATGGGTTGTAAGTAATACCTCCTCTGATTCCAAGTAAAGGAACATTAGGGTACTCCCCACAACGATCAATGATAGTGACATCCTCTCTGGACCGAGAGCACCAATGTATATCAGCATGTGTAAGAGTCATCAATCGTTGTGACCATCTCAAACCCCGCTCATTCTTCAAAACTGATTGTGGAAGGTGCGAAATAAACCACCTTCCCAGGAGAGGAGTGCAGCACATAAGGACACCTCTTTTTCTCATAGTTCGAGTGTAACATGAGTGAAGGATGTCCCCCAGCAACGTAGGTATAGGATTCCTGGACATGAAGATCTGGACAACACTGATATCTATAAGCTGATCTGGGTTAGGGAACAACACCAAACCATAGACAAGGAGGGCCACAACTTCTTCAAAAGCCTGTAGGTCAAGGGAGTTCTAACATTCTTGGGCCTTTTCAAACAGAAACCTGGCTAAGAACCCTTTGATACCACTTCTAACTTCCCAATGTCCCTTGAGGTCAGATGGTTGTAGGTGTAAGGCTTTAGCAATCTCTTCAAGCTTGGGTTCCTTTTCCGTACCGTTGTAGGGTAGTTGATCAAGGATAGGGATCTTCAGAATCCGGGAGAACTCCTCTAATGTAGGCACCAGTTGATAATCCAGGAAAGTGAAACAGTGATGCAGAGGGTCAAAGAACTGGAACAGGACCTTTATCATATCCTCCTCAATGTTGGTGTTGACCAAGCTGATGAGTCTTCCATGTCTTTCACTGAATGAAGAGCTCTCGGGAATCCTGGATATAAGCTCCTTAAGCTGAAGAGGGATCCTTACAAGGCTGATCTGAATTGTCTTTCTGCGACCAGTTTCCATGTCCTACAAAACAAGAACAAAGATGAAGATTCGAACCCCTGAAATGGTTAGCCAATGCATATGATGCTGTATGATGTCATGATGCTATGATTAACACACCACAAATATTTACAAAGGCAAACATGATAAGGCATACAAGTCACACCACAGCCCTTAGAGTTTAGGCCAGCATGGGGTCTGGGTATTACCCTCTTGAAGTTGGTGGGCTCAACCTGTCCTATTAGAAGTAACCGGGTTCTAAGGGTCCCAATATCACTGGATTGCTTTCATTGTTCATCGTTTCGATTTAGCCACTGAACTGGAGACCGAAATATTCCAGGAAAGCAACCCTCAATTGAGTGTAGTATCGAGTATCAACCAACCTCCGACTGCACCAAAGTCAGTTATCTCACTACCCTAAAGAGGCCAAGATAGTTCAATTAAGGTTCCTAAGGTCAGTTGATGCTTCACGACACCATGCGGAGGCCCCGTGCTCTCCTTGACTGAACTCAAGGGTTACCGATACACACCAAAGTGCCACATCAACGTAGCAGACTGTTTCAACCATGTCGGTATACCCCGCACAGTTCCCTCACAGTCTTGTTGCTACTTTCTAAGAAGGTATCCCCAGATCCGGGTTAGGATCTATAGAACTCCCAAGACAGTCCCACAATTTAAAGCAAACAAGTTAAAGCAATTGAAAACACAGTTATGAACTATCCTAAGGTACCCCTCACTTTTAAGTTTCCCCAGCAGAGTCGCCAGTTCTGTGATCGGTGGATCTGGAACTGACTGTTTAACGCTGGTTTCGCAAAATGTCACGGAAGCAAGAGTCGCCACCGTCTTTTATTTTCTCCAATATGGAAAGGACAAAAGCACAGAAAAATTCCTTATGAGATTAGCTCTCGGTTCGGGAGGTAGATTTATAGAAAGGGAAGGTGTTAGCACCCTTTCTATCCATGGTTATCCATGGGCTCTTAGATACTTGCTCATTGTGTTTTCAAAAGTGTTTGTTTGCTTTTCAAAAGTGCGTGGGTTTGAAAAAGTTTCTTTGAAAGTTTCAGATCGACTCTTGTATCAGTCCTCAAGAGTGTTTGAAAAATTGTTTTTGAAAGCTTTTTGCAAAGTGTCGGTGTGAAAAGGAGCTTTTGATTTGTTTTGAATTAGAGCAAGTATCTACGAGTCGTCTACCTACCCTAAGGAATTATGCTGTGTAAATGTCCTTAAGGTAGTGCCATCCCACCATTGAGAGGTAGGTAGCACCACCGTTGGAGGTGTTCGGGTCAATTCGAGTTTAGGGACAGTGTGGCCACCGAGCAACAGTAAGACACCTTAGAAGCTATCCCCATGCCATGTTCATGGACTTGAGGACTTACTAAAACGTCCTATACTCGACGACCACGTTTCGAGGGGTAAGGCAACAATGAGGCGTACCCTAAGAGTGGTGTGTGAATTGTGTGTCATTTTCAGTTATTATTTGTCTTGTCATGCATTTGGTGAGCTACGCATTGTTTTTATTTGGACATACATTCTTTCATGTGATTAGCAGTTAAGGGTGCGGAAATTAAAGTGCGGAAAATAAAGGTCCTACGCTATTACAAGGCGCGGGTCTATACATCGCCAAATTAACAAAGACCCGATTTTGAATAAAAGTGCGGAAAGTAAATGTCCTAATTATCTATTACAAGGCTTTGGGGCAAATACATCATATTTAAAAAGGAAATAAAAGTAAACGTGCGAAAAGAAATAAGAATCGAGAGTGCGAGGGCGTTGGACCCTTTAAGGAAATTGAATTGAAATTACAAATTAATTAATGATTAAATAAAGAAAAGAAATTATTTTTTATGTTTTTTAGTATTTAATGGAGATAAAGAAAATTAATTAAAATTAAAAGTTAAATAAGACCCTAATTCTAAATTTGTTTTTAATTATTAAAGAAAATTGTTTAAGTTTAACCTAATTTAACCTTAATTAATTAATCACAAGTTTATTTACAAAATTAATTAATGGTTAATAATAAGAAGAAGAAAAATTTAATTATTGAGAAAAAGAGTAAAATGCTAAAAACCCTAATTTTTATGTATTTTAGTTATTTAAGAAAAACATTAAAGTTAAACCTAAAATTAAACTAAATTGATTATTGGAATTTATTTACAAAAAAAAACTATTAAGGAATTTAAAAGATTAAATAAAACATATTTTATTTTTGGCTTTTTCTGGATTTTATATTTATGAAAATTATTTTGGGAATTAAATAGAACAATAAAAAAGAATAATTAAAATAAAAAGGAGAGTTAAAATAAAAATCTAAATATGCAAACCATGGGGGGTTTCTGCCCAATTTGGAGGTGTTACTGAAGTAGTTTGGCCCACTAGAATCAGGCCTTTTTTGACTTTTCTGGCGCGTGTAAGGAGTGGTTGACTGGTGTCCATGGTGGACTGTCCGTCCTGGCCATTAGATTGAAGTTGATGGACATGTGGCAGGCACAAGCGTTGGATGTATGATGGACCACAGGAGGGAAACACCATCTGAATATGTTAGAAACAAAATTATGAGGAAATATGGGGGACCTGGGAATCGAACCCAGGTCCCAATGCTTGCATGACAACACACCTTCCACCAAGCCAAACGCGTTTATCTGATGTTAATATGGAACACAATTATTATGAAAGAGAATAAGAGCTAATGATATAAAACAATAAAAACGCACCAGATTCAAATACTCCAGTCACATGGTGACACGCCGGCTTCGTCTTCTTCTTTCTGCGAAAATATCAAACAAGTAGCGGGGGTTTTAAACCCCCACTAAATAGTACAGTGAATAATAGCGATTATCTCCTGGGCATATATAAAAAAGGCGCGAGGTGATGATTGTGTTCGTATGAAGGTCACGAGTCCATTGGCATAGGTTTTATAGTCTGATTTTTCCATATGCGTAAACCCCCAAATTTGGAGCTCTGAAACCCTAAAAAGCTCTCATGGTAATTTTGCATACAGGCGCCTATAATTCAATTGGATGGTACCAATAGCTTCAGAGAGATCATATTAGTGTAAATCAACATTAAAAGCAAATAGAAAATGCATGTAAATTGAAATACGAATATGGAAAATTCTATGAACAGGGAGGCTTCATTCTACCAATTCTTTGTGCGTGGAGAGTGGAAAAGGATTGAGACACGTTCAAGAAAGTCCCATCAAGCCTTTGGAATGGATTTTAGGCTTTGAATCACACTGGAACTACGTTTTCAGTTTCAACTTTTTTTGTGAAAAATGCAAGTTTTGTTCTTGATCTTGGGCGCAGCCTTCTTCGTCCTTGGCATTAGGGTTATGTTATGCTTATGTAAGTGAATGATTTAGGTTAGAAAAATCAAGCCCAAAGCCTTGTATTCAATGATTTTCAATATTTGATTTTCATGATCTTTTTCAATCTTTTCTTGCCATGGAACTTGCCTATTTTGGAAGATCTTGCCTCTTGATATGGTACACGAAATATCTAGGTCATGATGAGTGAATATGCTGCACAAAAAGATTTGGAAAACATGTTTTAGTATTTTTCTTATATTTAATTTTAATTAAATGAATTAATAGGATTAAAAACTCAATTAATTAATTAAAAATAAGAAAATAACTCCCCTTTGGGTCAATGGGTCGTGCATAGCCTTTGGGTGATGATTCATGGAAGAAATTGAGGCCCATTAGCAATTTTGAGGCATTTGAAGCAAGGTTGACTTTTCAAAATTCCCAAAAATTTCCCAACTTCCACAAGGCATATATTGCTCAATGTTTAAGCTTTGATCATGTTCTTGGACATTTTGGAAAGGTCTTGAAGTCCTCTAACCAATTCCTTTGGTCCCATGTCATTTTGATTTACCAATCTCAAGTTATGGTCTTTGACTTAAAGTCCCTTTTTGTTGACTTTTGAAAATGACCTATAATGTTGAGATTGATAACTTTTTGTGAGAGCATTTCTTGGACTTTAAGTGTGAAGATGAGTTGTAGGAAATGTCATTCTCTTCAAAATGAGCTTTGGATGGAATTTTTCTGATAAACCATGTGGAAGTTATGCCTTGGTTAATTTGCAGTTGACTTTTTCAACTGTCCAAATATAGAAACTTTTGCATCTTGAGACTTTTTGAGCCATGCTTTGAGAATCATGATCAAGAATTGATCAAATGATGTTTGTGGCTTCAAAATAAGATGTTGACCAAAAATTTTGACTTTTGACTGTCAAATGGCCATTTTGCCCCTGCAGTTGACTGTTGAGCAATTAGGGTTTTTGATTGTGCAATCTGGTGCTGTGAGTCTTGAAACTTAGCATATGGATGCTTGACCATGTTTTTAGGCATGTGGGACTTGTTTGGACCCTTGGAAACTTCAACTTCTTTTCCAGAACCAAAACCCTAATTTTTGACTGTTAGGAGGCCATTGAACTGTGCAACCTTTGGGAGATTTTGAAGCATGCTCTTAGCAAATCTTGAAGAATGTGGGAGGGCAATTTTTGGGGTACAACACCTGGAAAGTAATCTGAAACAAATGTGGGCCTATATGAATATGCAAGTACACTTCACCAATAACAGGTTTCCTTGATCCATCAAACGCTTTCATAATTATGCCACTCGAGCGCATGGGCGTTCCTTGATATTTTAACTTCATGAGCGTTGTGATACGGTGGGAGAAATGACTTGGGTGTTTTGCGTTTGTGTTCGTAAATGTTGCGGTTTAGCAAGAGTCGCCACCGACTTTTCTTTTATCCAAAAGGAAAAGTGAAAAAGCACAGGAAAGACCTTTAGAGATGTTTTCTTAAGTTCAGGGGGTATATTATGAAAAGGGAAGGTGTTAGCAGCCTTTTCATCCATGCTTTTCCATGGACTCTTAATTACTCGCTAGATCACTTGCTTTTGTTTGAAATTATGCTTTATGGTGTGGGTTTTGAAAGTATTTTGAAAATGTAACTTTGTAATGATTCTTGTTTTTATAAGAACGCATACAAAGTGTTTGTTTCGAAAATAGTTCCAAGAGGTGTTTGTGAGTGTGTGATACGCTGGCAGAACCGAATATTTGAATGATGGTTTGTGTGATCGGTGGGAATAGAACTGACTGTTTTTTAAGCTGGTTTCGCGAAATGTCGCGGTAAGCAAGAGTCGCCACCGTCTTTTATGTTCTCCAACATGGAAAGGACAAAAGCACAGCAAAATTCCTTCTTTGAGAATGTTTCTCGGTTCGGGAGGTAGATTATAGAAAGGGAAGGTGTTAGCACCCTTTCTATCTGTGGTTATCCACGGGCTCTTAGGTACTTGCTCTTATGTTTTCAAAATATGTTTGCTTTTCAAGTGTGAGTGGGTTTTGAAAAAAAGTTTCGTTTGAAAAATTTCTAAGTAACTCTTGTATCTGTCCTCAAGAGTGTATGAAAAATTTGTTTGAAAACTTTTAGAAAGTGTAGGTGTGAAAAGTTGTTTTGTTTGTTTGAAAAGAGCGAGTACCCATGAGAATCTACCTACTCTAAGGAATTAAGTTGTGTAAGAGTCCTTTAGATAGTGCTATCCCACCATTGAGAGGTAGGTAGCACCGTCGTTGGAGGTGTTCGGGTCAATTCGATTATAGGGACAGTGTGGTCACCGAAGCAATAGTAGGACATCTTAGAAGTAACCCTAATGTCCTAGATCCTTTTTTATCTGAGGCAACCGTTTCGAGGCAACTGGATCTTTTGGACAGAAGGGGGACCTCTAAGGCACCCTATACTTGATGACCACGTTCGAGGCAACCAGTGAAGCGTACCCTAGGAGTGGCATGTGCTTTGTGTTTTGTTTTTTCAGTTAATTGTCTTTGTACATGTTATTTGTGAGCTACGGATTAATTTTATTTACATACATTCTTTCATGCATTTAACAGTTAGGGGTGCAAAAAATTAAAGTGCGGGAATGTAAAGCTACGCTATTACAAGGCGCGGGTCTATACATCGCCAAAAATACAAAGACTCGTTTTGATAAAGTACGGAAAATAAAGAAAGCAATAAACCTAATTACTATTACATTCTTGAAGCAGTTACATAATAATCAAAATAAAATAAATGCGCGCGAATAAAAATTAATCGGGAATGTCTTAAGGGTTTTGACCCTTTTAAGAAAAGAAATGAATTTTTTTGTCTTTTTTGTGATCAAATGAGATTAAAACTAATTGTTAAACTAATTAATTAATTAATTAAAAAATAAAAGTTTTTTTGTTTTTTATGTTTTTAATGAAATAAAATAAAAGGAAATAAAATTAAAAGTTAATTTTACCTAATTCTAAATCTATTTTAATTATTAAGAAAAAAAGTTAAAGTTGCCTAGTTAAAAAAAAACTAATTCAATTTATCAATATTTATTTACAAAATAATTACTTAAATGAAATTAATAAAGTAATAATATTAGTTCTTTTTGGTTTTTTTATAAAAAATAATAATTGGTTAATTGTTAATAAAAAAAAGAATAAGAAATCAAATAAAGCAAATAAAAAAAATGAAATGACAAAATAATAAAAAAAGAAGAGCAAGCCCAAGGGGGGTTTGGGCCAGAAATGAGGGTGTGTATAGAATTATGAGGCCCATTCAGAAGCCAGCTTGGTTTGACTTTCTGGATTGAGTGCGCGTGTGTTGACTCCTGAGCACCATGGTCCTCATGCTTTGGCCACTGGATTGGTGTTTGAGACACTTGGCATGCTGATCTGTGAGGGTTTATGGTGGAAGCTATTTGAGGGCCTGCACGTGATTACCTGGGAAAAAAAAGAAACAAGGAAATTGGGGGACCTGGGAATCGAACCCAGGTCCCAGCGCTCAAATCTCTCTCGCTCTGCCACTACACCAAACGCCTCAATTGTAATAATAATAAGAAAGTAACGTTATATTGAATAAACGCGTCACATGCTGGAAAATAAAAAAGGGAGCGCGCGTGATTTGAATAAACCAACCACGCATGGACACCTCATCATCGTCTTCATTCCTGAAACAAAAACACAGACAAATAACAGGGGTTTTAAACCCCCACAAAACAAAACTGCAGAAAATAGCGACTAGGCGCTCAGTGCATATAAAAAGGGCGCGAGGTGTGTTTTAGATTCGCCTTGTCATGCTGATTTCAACTATGTATGTTTGGAGGCTTAATTTTACAGTATGGGAAAACCCCCAAATCACAAGCTTTGAAAACCTAGAACTTAACAATGGCAACTTTCATGTTAGAGCATCATAATCAAATTAAATTATATAGAAAGCTTCGTATGAATGTCAACAATGCAAAACAGTGATCAAAATGTATTAATGATGTGTAAAAATGGAGTTTCGATTATGGAAGAGTTTGCTCAAACCGTGGTTCTGTTTGACCGTTTCCTTGAGTGTTGGGATTGGTTTATGACTGCAAATCGTTCCTGGGAGTGTTGGGAGCGTGTTTGGATCAAAAGGATGGTTTGAATTATGCTGCAAGTGAGGTTTCAGTTTCACACTTTTCTTTGGAATTTTTGAATTTGGTTTTGCTGCCTCAGAGGTTTCTAGGTCGTGAATGATGTATGGGAGGCTTGCATATATGGTTCTGAATGAGAATCAATCAATATCATGAGCCTTAAACCAATGCAATGATGTTTGAGATTTTTCCATAATCACCATTGAAGCACTTGCCATTTTTGTTCAATTTTGAATTTCATGCTTGAAATGGACCTTTACACGAATTTGGTATGTTCCTTATGATGCATCAAAGCCATTCAAGCCACAAGATATCCCTGAATTAAATTTTTTGATTTTTATTTGAATTTTAAAGATTTAAAATAAATTAAATCAAATAAAATTAAATAAAAATAGAAAAATTAATTTTTAATCTTGAAATAAATCATGGGACACGTGGGTGGCATGACAAAGCTGAATCAAGTGGAAAAAGTGGGCCCTTTTGTAAAAAATTGAAGTTTCAAGGACAATTGACTTTGGCCATTTCACAAAAATTTCCCAACTTCTCCAATGCATATCTTGCTCAATTTTGATCATATGAACATGTTCTTAGACATTTTGGAAAGGTCTTGAAGTTCTCTAACCAATGCCTTTGGTCCCATGTCATTTTGATTTACCAATCTCAAGTTATGGTCTTTGACTTAAAGTGCCTTTTTGTTGACTTTTGAAAATGACCTATAATGTTGAAATTGATAACTTTTTGTGAGAGTATTTCTTGGATTTGGAATGTGAAGATGAGTTGTAGGAAATGTCCTCCCCTTCAAAATGAGCATTGGATGGGATTTTTATTATGAACCATGAAAAAGTTATGCCTTGGTCAAGTTACAGTTGACTTTTCAACTGTCCAAAAATAGAAATTTTTGCATCTTGATGATTTTTGAGCCATGCTTGTGAAATCATGGTCAAGATTTGACCAAATGATGGTTGTGGCTTCAAAATAAGATGTTGACCAAAAATTTTGACTTTTGACTGCCAAATGACCATTTTGCCCCTACAGTTGATTGTGGAGCAATTAGGGTTTTTGACTGTGCAACTTGACCTTGTGAGCCTTGAAACTTGACATGTAGATGCTTGACAATGTATATGGGAACATGTGACTTGATTGAGCCCTTGAAAACCTCAACTTCCTTGCAAGAACCAAAACCCTAATTTGACTGGCATAGGAGGATGGTTGATTGTGTAGCCCTTGAGTAGACTTTGAACCCTTTGAGGTGATGCTTGTCAAAACTTTGAAGAATATGGGAGGGAAAATTTTGGGGTACAACAGTTTGCGTTTTGCATTTTTTGTTCGCAAAATGTCGCGGTAAGCAAGAGTCGCCACCGAGTTTTATTTCATCCAACCGGAAAGGAAAAAAGTACAGAAAAAATCATTTTTCGAGATACTCTGAGTACGGGGGGTAGATTATAGAAAGGGAAGGTGTTAGCACCATTTCTATCCATGGTTTTCCATGGGCTCTTAGGTACTTGCTCATCTTTTATAATTTCTTGTGTATGTTCTTTGTTTTGAAAAAGTTTGACTTCGTGATAACCCTTGTATCAGTCCTCAAAGGTGTGGCGGAGTTGTTTTGAAAATTGTTTTGAAAATGTGTAAGTGTGAAGAGTTTTGATTTGAGCAAGTACCTACTAGTATCTACCTACTCGAAAAAAGGATCGTTTCTATTCTTGTTTCCTTTAGACAGCGCTATCCTACTATTGAGAAATAGGTAGCACCGTCGTTGGAGTTCGTAAGGGTCAATTCGAAAGGGACGTACGACCACTAAAGCAATGTTAGGACGTCTTAGTAACAACCCTAGAGTCTTAAGATCATATTTGAGGCAACATTTCCGAGACAACATTTCTGAGGCAACGTTCGAACGGGACACTTGATATTTTTAGACAGGAGGGCAACCACTGAGATACCCTATACTTAATGATCGTTTACCGAAGGAAACCGAAGTGTGAGTATACCCTAAGAGTGATATGTGCGAGTGATATGTTTTCAGTTATTTGTATTTGCACATTAGGGTTTTCTAACTGTATTAAATTTGTCATGCATTCTTGTCATACAATCCTATTAGCATTCATTTAAACAGTTAAATATTTGCGGGAATTAAAAATGCAAGAAAGTAAATCTACGCTATTACAAGGCTTCGGGGAAAGGGATTAATTACATAGCCAAAAACCCGAGTAAAAGCGATAAGTAAAAAAACCTAGATTAAACTATTACAAACCATGAACAGTTACAAAAATATTGGCAAAAATAAATAACGCGCGCGCGATGAATTGACTATGAGAGAACTAGGGTTTTGACCCTCGCTTAAACCTAATTGCGATTGATTAAAAAATGTTTTGTTTTGTTTTATTTTAAGAAAATAAAGAAACAACTAAACTAAAGAGAAAATCCTAATTCTAATTAATTTTGAACTAATAAAAAATAAACTAATTTATTCTAAAACCTATTTTTTGTATTTTTATTTATTTGAGAAAAAGAGCACAACAAAATTAAATTAAAAGTTTTCATCTAATTTCTATTTTGATTTTATTTATGAAAACAAATTACAATTTCCTAAGTTAAACTAAATTAAATTAATTTTGATAAAAAAATATAAATAAAAATAAATAAATAAAATAAAAATAAAACTAATTCTAATTTTGTGAATTATTGATTTTATGACTTTTATGAAAAAATAATTAGTTTGTGATTAAAATAAATAAAGAAAATTAAAAGAATAAAAAATGAAATAAAGAAAAGAAATAAAAAAGTAGTAAATGGGCCTGGTGTTGTTTAGCAATTGGGAGGGTGTGCTAAGGGAATTTTGGGCCCAAGGTTGATAGCCTGTTTGACTTGCTTGATCCAGTGTGCACGTTGACTGAGGGCACATGGTAGTCCTCCAAGGGAAAGGCATTGGATCTGGAACACTGGTGAATTGGATGGCCAGATCTTGATGGCACACGGTGAACCTCCTGATGTGTAGCGTGCTGGATTGCCTGTTGAAGAAAAATATGAACAAAGGTTGGCACCTGGGGATCGAACCCAGGTCCTCATGAACTTTTCCAACGCACACTTGCCATATGTGCTGCCATTGTTATTTGTATATACAATAAAAACCAATTATAATATAATGAAAACAAAAATGCTGAAACCCAAACGCGTGAAATTCAAATCACCCAACCAGGGAGTGCCACGCATCCATCTTCTTCCTCCCAACCGTCGTTTTAGGTAACAACATTTTTACCTACGGTTGCCTCACTGTAGCTACAAGCCTGTTCATCACAAAAATTCTCTACAAGCAATATAAATGAAATTCAAAGGTGCCAATCAACTCATCTCATCCTCACGAGTATCATGGCACCAAAATCCAGACCTAATTTAGCCTATCCTGCAAAGCCCTAAACAAGAACGCAAAACCCTAGCTATGGAAAATTCACAAATAGTCATAAAAAATGCAATTGAATATAGTGATTAGCTTGAAAACTCAATAAGGAACAAGAATATGCAATCAAAACTTGCAAATGATGTATAAATCAATGAAAATGAAAATGAAAACGAAATTTTTGGCTAACTATGTGACTGCTACAACGCATTTCAGGATGTGGGAAGGCTTGCTAATGATTGGAACACGATCCTGATTGCTTCAATTCAATCTTTTTTCACCCAAATTATCCTTGCACGAATTGATTCTCAATTGACAGCACGTAAGATCTTCCTTCAATGCAAAAATCATCCCTAAAACACATTATATGATTTATTTAGATTTATTTGATTTTATTTGGATTTTAAGTGAATAAAAATCAAAATAAATTAAATAAATAAATAAATAAATAAAGCATAGAGGGTCACATAGGTCTCTAAGCATCCCTCTTTGTCTCATCTCAATTGAGTCTTCCATGTTCATGTATGAAGCTTTGACCCAAAAGGTGTTTTTGTTGACTTTTCAAAATGACCTATAATGTCAAAATTCATATCTTTTTGTGAGTGCATATTCTGAATTTGGGAGCTGAAGATGAATTGTAGGGAATTGTGTGATACGGTGGGAGAACTGACTTGAGGTTTTGCGTTTGTATTCGCACTTGTTCGGTTTAGCAAGAGTCGCCACCGACTTTTTATTTTATCCTAAGGAAAGGTTAAAAAGCACAGGAAAAACCTTTGAGATGTTTTCTTGGGTTCGGGGAGTAGATTATAGAAAGGGAAGGTATTAGCACCCTTTCTATCCATGGTTATCCATGGGCTCTTAGTTACTTGCTTAGATCACTTGCCTTGCATTTTCAATTGTTTGAAATGGTGCTTTCAATTGTTTGAAATGGTGCTTTGTATGTGTGGTTTTTGAAAAGGTTTTGAAAAAGATGCCTTGTCTAGGCAACCCTTGTAACAATTCTTTACTCGAATGTTTTACAAAATGTGTTTGTCTTTTTGAAAAGATGTTTCAAGGTTTTTGAAGATTGTTTTGAAAGTGTATTGTGATGTGTGTTTTAAAAAATGGCAAGGATTTATTTTGCAAGATGGTCAAGTAACTAAGAGTTATCTACCCCTAAATTTCTCAAAGATCTTTCCTATGTTTTAACCCTTTTAACAGTATTGTTCCACCATTGTATTTGGTGGACAATCTTGTGTTAGGATGTTAACGGGACGGGCGCGGGTCATCGTTTAGACCATGAATGCAATAGTGCCAAGTGTCTTTGGCAATTTTCCTTTAAGGGACTATGATCATTTTGTTTAGGCAACTTCGAAAGCGTCATCGAGGGACTATGATCATTTGAATTGTTCTTGTTTTGCCAAAGATACTCAACATGCAACATGGCCCATTTTGAAGGCAACAAGTGGAGTAACCCTAAGGGTGCAAGTGTGCATTGTGTTGTCCATTTTCATGCTTGTTTATCTTTGAATTAGGTCAAGCTATTTGTTATTTGATTTGCATACAAACCCTAGGTCTATCATGGCATAATTTGAAAGCTTTTAAATGCGGAAATTTAAAGTCCTAAATTATTACAACATAATTATGGGGATGGGGGTACAAATGTTTGAATGGGGGGATTTTTAGCAAGAAATTAAATCTAAAACTATTACATCCATATTGAATATACAAATATCAAATTGTACAATATTTAGACAAATATAATAAATATGCAAAATGTATTATGCACAAAAATGATTTTTTTATGTATGTGAAAGTATTTTTCATGTGAAATATAAACAAAATAAAAAAAAGTCAATTTTTGGATATTTTTTATGGTTTAGGGCAAAACCCTAATTTTTGAATAAATAGCAATTCTTTATTAATTATATACAATATTTATATATTAATTTATACAAAAATAAAAAAAAAGGAAGTATATTGTAAAAAAAGTATTTTTTTAGTGTCATATATTAATAAAAATAAAAATGTATTATTTTCATATTTTATCCTAAGTATTTTAATAAATATATACAAGTATTTATATTATATATTAAATATACTAAATATATACTAAAATAAAATATTAATTATTTACAAAAAAAAAAAGTATATTTTTAGAAAATGTTTTCAAAAGGTAAATAAAAATAATGGCTGAAAATATATTTTTGTGTTATCTTTAATGTTTTAACTAAAAAGGTATTTATATTTATTTTACATGTATAAGTTCAAATAAAACAAATAAATTCCAAATAAAATGCAAAAATGGGTGGAAAAATATTTTTAATATTTTTTTATATTTGAGCAAAAAAAAAGTCAGAATCAAAAAGAAAAAATCAAAAATGAATAAAATATCACACAATGGGCCAGGGGGTGTAAATGGAAAAAGAGGGTGCAAGCAGCAAGAACAACTCAGGCCCAGCCCAAGTCCACCTTCTTCAACCTCCAGCCATTCAGTCTCAAAAATGCACGCCCTCTATGCTTCATTCAAATTCCTGATTCTTTGACTTTTAACAAAAACTCATAACATAAACAATGTAGAGCATGAAGAGACGAATTCATACATATAAAAATCTTGACCTAACTCTCAGAAACGAGGGAGAATTTCTTCATCCCCAATTTCTGACCTAATTTTTCTTCCATGTTTAGGGCCAAAATTCTCACAGCACGCATAATATAAATGAAAAGTAAATACATGGATGGCTTCAGGGCTATGAGTAGAACATGTTTTCTTCACAAACCTAAGCCTAATCATGCCTGGATAGAGAGATGGAAGTTCATGTTTTACCTGTTTCAGCTTGACTTGAACAGAACAATGTGGCAACTTCCAATGGCTTTTGAGCTTTTGTACAGCTTGCCTGAAGTCCAGGGATGCTTCTCCTATGCTTGGTTTGCTCTGAAACTGCTTGTATCGTGCTATGGAAGTCCACCTGCACAGCTTGAAAGCAAAAATGGCAAACGATGTTAAGGATGTTACAACTTTTGTTTAATGCTTGGGATAGTTTGTGTGGATAATATAGAATGTATTTGAACTGGTTTTGGTCAAAATGCACGAGTGGAATGGATGGTGGAAGTCAATCTGCAGCAGGCACTCTGTTTTGCAGAAAAACTATGATTTTCTGTATGAGGAGGGATGAAGGGTGGTTTGGTCGTGCTTTAGGTCAGTTAGGGAGTGTGAAAGATGTTTGCAAAGTTTTCTTAGGTTGGTGTTTACAGGTATGAGAGATATTGAGTTTTGGCAAGTTTTCTCCTAATGTAAGCAAAGAGATGTCAACTTGTGATATAGGCCTGTACCAAGTTCTCAAGCGTGCTGCATACTTTGTTCTTGATCAGTGGGATTTGTGTACCAATGCTATCCCTAAAGATCTGGCCCATGCCTCTTGGATTTTGAAATTGACATAAAGCACCACTTTACAAAAATGGCAAAGTTGCTTTTTCTAATTATGGATTAATCTTGCATGTAATGACCAAATGAAAAAAATAATGCTTGAATACAATGGTTTGGAATTTAATTATTGAGTGTGAAGAGGATTATAGGCCTGTAAGATAGCATAAACCATGCTGAGTTTAAAATGCAAAGTGTTATGAACAAGCCTTGGCCAAGAACAAAAGTGGATTTTGCCCAACTTTGCAAATTCGATTCTTCCTAACCACAAGGGTGTTTGAGAAGTTCTTGGACAATTTAGAAAGCTTGGAATGTGTACTACAATCCATATTTGTAATGCAAATTGAAACTCCAAGTGGAACCATATGAAAAGTGGCCATGAAGTTGGACAAAAATCCTGCCTAGAATAGGTCAAAAATTTTCTAAGTTAAGAATGTTTTGCACCCTTATTCCAAAAATCATAACTTGAGCTAAAAGCTTCCTTTGAGAAAACTTTGTGAATCAAAGTTGTATATTTTGCAATGGACTACAACTTTCATGTTTTGAGTTTTGTTTGAATCCATTTGAAACTTGGTGAAAAAATGGGACAAAGTTAGGAAAAAATAAGGAAATTTTATAACTTAGAAAATTTCTAAGTTATGAAATTTCTTCATTTTAAACCCTAATTGGCAATTTTGGATTTCTTGATGAACAAGTTTCATAATTTGACATGTCTTGATGAAAAATGAATCTTGACACTTGATTTTGACCAAAAAGTCAAAGTTTGACTTTTCAGTACACAGTCAAATTTTGATCAGTTGACTGGAAAATTCATCTGTCAATCTTGTGCATTTGAGATCTTTTGAACTTGTTGAATGTGTCAAGACAATGCCATTGAGTCCTTGAGTCCATATGTGAGCTTGGTTTGCCATTGGTTAGGTCAAACAGTCAAAAATTGCCTTTGTGCAGTCAAAACCCTAAAAATGACCATTTTGCCCTTTTGGTGATCTGATCAAATTTCTTGTGGAATTATGATCCAAACTTGACCAAATGGTTCATATGAGTTCATTATGTTGATGTGGGTCAAATTTCATGAGGTTTGACTGTTAATTGGTCACATTTGACTTTTTTCCTAATACAGCTGATTTCTAGGTCAACTGTCCAATTGATTGGGCAAAGATTGGAATCAAGGCTTGAAACTTGGTATGGATAAACTTGTGAGTCCAACATGAAGCATGAAAGTCACTTTGGGCATTTTAGGTCAAAACATCTTTGTGCAAACTCAAACCCTAATCTGGGTCAACAGTGCAAAGAGGAGTCTTGAGCAGAGCAAACCCTAACTTGATCCTGAGCTCCAAGGGTCTTGTGGTGAGAAAATATTGATGAAATGAGAGGGAAAATTTTGGGGTACAAAAAATTGCATCCTCTTCAAAATTAGATTTGGATAGGTCATTTTTTATAAAGTATGAGAAAGTTATGCTTGGTCAAAGTTGAGTTGACTTTTCCTGCAAAACCCTAATTTAGCAACTTTTGGGTTTTGATGAATTGTGAGCAATCCTTGATGAATCATGATAAACCCTTGATCAAATGAGGATGTTGACCAAAAATCTTGAGGTTTTACTGTATGTGGGCCATAGTTGACTTTTGACCTAGCACAATTGATTTTCAGGCCTTTGAGCAATTGACTGAGCAAACTTCTTCTGCAAGGCTTGAAACTTGACATGGATGATCTTGAGAACATATTAGGACAATGGTGAGCATTTGGGATCCTTTGGAATCAAGCATATTGATGCAAAATGAAACCCTAATTTGAGGTAGACTGCCTTAGGAGAGAGTTTGTCTGGTCAACTCTTGGACTTCCTTGAGAAATTTGAGGACCTCACTTGCCATGTGATGAGAAATGTGGGAGGGAAAATTTTGGGGTAAAACATCTGCCCCTGTTCAATCTTCTTAAACCTGAGGATGTAGATTGGCTCGTTTGCCTTTCGTGATCTGAAGGTGGAAGATGATTGAACACTAGAGTGCCCAGAAATTTCCACTCGCATGAAGTGATACTTGATTTATGATATCGGGAATGGGCTTATAGATGCCATTTGGAAGTTGCTAGAGAATTGTCGGAGATGGGCTTAAAAGATGCCATCCGAGGAAGCGTCGATCGCATAAGAGATTCCTTTGCGAGAACCCGTATACTTGTTATTGAGGAGGACTTCACTGGGGAATGTTGGTCTCTGTCTTGAGAGAAATAGAGTTGTTAGGAGCTTCAGTTGTCAATTACTCTACTGGGGAATAATTCTGGTTTTGGGAAGCGGAAATGAACTGTGTGTTTGGTCGGGGTATATGCTACACCGCGACTTTTTATGGAAATGTGAAATCAATTGTGTTTGATTGGGTCCCAGTCTTATAGTGTTGTGGACTGCTGTCTGGGGATAAGAAAGGAAGAATCCAGATAGTAAGGTTATGAGAAGGAACCTGGATAGTAGGGTTATTTCAATATGAAAGCTTGGATAGTAGGGCTGTGAGAAGGAACCTGGATAGTAGGTTACTTCAATATGAAAGCCTGGATAGTAGGGTTGTGAGAAGGAACCTGGATAGTAGGGTTACTTAGATATGAAAGCCTGGATAGTAGGGCTGTGAGAAGGAACCTGGGTAGTAGGGTTACTTTGATATGAAAGCCTGAATAGTAGGGTTGTGAGAAGGAACCTGGTTAGTAGGGTTACTTCGATATGAAAGCCTCGATAGTAGGGCTATAAGAAGGAACCTAGATAATAGGGTTACCTTGATATAAAAGCCTGGATAGTAGGGTTGTGAGAAGGAACCTGGATAGTAGGGTTACTTCAATATGAAAGCCTGGATAGTAGGGCTGTGAGAAGGAACCTGGATAGTAGGGTTACCTTGATATGGAAGCCTGGATAGTATGGCTGTGAGAAGGAACCTGGATGGTAGGATTACCTTGATATGAATTTGGGTAAAACTGCAGAGGGAACCTGGGTAAGGTTGCTTTTGTTGCACCGATGATTACTCTGTTTAGCCTCGAGTGTTGATCATGGACTTGCTGGAAATTGTTGATAATAATGTCTTTCCTGAAAGAGATACAGGGTTAGTTATGTGTGATGCATGAGATGCATTGTATAATAACATTCTCATAATAAATGAGACTATGTTATATATAATGTATGCATATGTCATGATGTATGAACATGAAATACTGACGTAATAATCTGAATCTGGGAAAATAAATCCCTGATAGCAATAAAAACCATAGTTCCTCTACTTCTGTTGGGGATGGTGAACAAAGATGACTGTGCCGGGGATTTGCCCCTTGGATGGTAAATATTCTATCAGACGAGACTCTATCTGAGGATAACTCTGCGGGGAATAACTCTGTTGGAGAGGAGATACCATGTTGATAGATCTGCTGATTTGGAGAAATAAACTCGGCTTGGGGAAAAATTTACTGACTCGCTTGCGATTGTCAACCTCAGCTGGGGAGAGTTATATCCTGTTCGGGAAAGCTGATGTCGTTGTCTTTGGATACTTTTTACTCTGTAGGGAGTGTATGCACCACCACTTATGTTCTCAAGCTGGCTCTACCCCTGTACCTGATGGGTAGAGTAATTGTAGGGTTTGGGCACTTCTTGTTTGTCCCTGTTCTTGGAATTACGAGAAATTGTATTTGTTTCTCATGTAAATATTTATGAGCAACAATTATTTTCAAATGCATATATCAAAAATGAATCATTGGACGTTCTTTCAAAATAAAAAATAAAAAGAAAACAATTTTAAATTTCTTGTGAAAGTGAATTGTATTGATTTTTGAAGTTGTCCAGTGATAGGAATTTTTGTACAAAGAGGCCGACGTCCTAGTAAGAGAACGCCGCCGAAAGATAGAAATTACAATTTCTGTTAAAGAAATAAAACAACTATATGAAACAACCCCATTGAGTTCCAACTCTGCTATTGCCTTTATATCTTCAAGCGTCTCATCACTTTGCTGCTTGGTCGAAGGTGGATCAGATTGATCGGCGCCGTCTGAGCTTGATAGTCGATACCAAAGTTTGGTTATAAGATGATCCAATGAGACATAGTGTTACGCTTCAATCCCTAATTTTTTCCTGGACCGCCCTTTTGGGTTTTCAGTCCACTGGGATACCCTTTTTTTCCGAAGTCGCCTTTTCAGGTTTTCGACTTGTCGGGTGTTCAGTTTTTTTCATTTTCATCCCTTACTTTTTCCCGAACCCTTTTGGTTCGCTGGGAAACCCTTATTTTTTTCCTAGGCCAGTCAACCTAGCGGGTCTTTGATTATGCGTAGTATCTTTTCACTATGTCTGCATTGACGGGGGGAGGAAGGTCGTCACCATCCATGGTGGTTAGAATCATAGCTCCTCCCGAGAAAATGTTCTTAACCACAAATGGCCCTTCGTATGTGGGGGTCCATTTTCCCCTAGGATCACCTTGCGGTAGTATGATGCGTTTGATCACTAGATCCCCAACTTGATATTCTTGACGTCTAACTTTCTTATTAAAAGCCTTGATCATTCTCTTTTGATACGTCTGACCATGACAGATGGCAGTAAGTCTCTTCTTGTCGATTAGGTTCAATTGATCAAGTCGGGTTTGGATCCAGTCGTCTTCGTTCAAACCTTCATCCTTCATAATTCTGAGAGAGGGTATCTGGACTTCGATAGGTAGGACTGCCTCCATGCCATACACCAAAGAGTAGGGTGTTTCCCCTGTCGACGTCCGTGCTGAGGTACGATACCCATGAAAAGAGAATGGTAGCATCTCGTGCCAGTCTTTGTATGTCACCGTCATCTTTTGTACAATCTTTTTGATGTTCTTGTTAACTTCTTCAACGGTCCCATTCATCTTCGGCCGGTAGGGAGAAGAGTTGTGATGCTGAATCTTGAATTGTTTGTAGAGCTCGATGATCATCATGTTGTTGAGATTTGTACCATTGTCCGTAATGATCCTTTCTGGGACACCATATCGGCAGATCAAATTGTGTCATATAAACCGCGCCACGACGTTCTTGGTTACTGTAGCAAAGGAATTTGCCTCAACCCACTTTGTAAATAATCAATTGCTACCAGAATGAAACATTGCTCATTAGACACAGTAGGTCTGGTCTCGCCGATCATGTCGATACCCCACATTGCAAAGGGCCAAGGAGCTCTCAAGACATTCAGGGGAACCGGAGGTACGTGCACCTTATCAGCATAGACTTGGCACTTATGACAGGTTCGAGAGTGCTGGTAACACTCGGCTTCTATAGTGGACCATTAATATCCTGCCCGTAGGATTTTTTTCGCCATGGTATGTCCACTGGAATGAGTTCTGAAGGTACCTTCATGTAACTATGCCATGATCCTTTCTTCCTCGCTCTTGTCTACACACCGCAGTAAGGTTGAATCATGGTTACGCTTATAGAGAATTCCATTACTGATGAAGAACTTCGCAGCGAACCTTCTCAGAAACTTCTTATCATTAACAGATTCCCCCTCGGGGTATTCTTTAGCCTCAAGATACCTCTTTACCTCGTGAAACCAGGGTTTATCTGCTACCTCTTCAGTCTCAATATCACAGCAATGCGCGGGTTCATCCAATCTCTCAATGGTAATTTGGGGAGCTTCATTGTCCCACCTAACTTTGAACATAGAAGACATGGTAGCTAGCGCGTCCGCTAACTGATTCTCCTCTCTTGGGAAATGTTCAAAGGTTATCTCCTCAAAGTGTGGGAGCAATGTCAATACATACTCTTTGTAAGGAATAAGATTCGGGTGTTTCGTATCCCACTCGCCTTTGATCTGACTTATCACTAGAGCGGAATCTCCCAATACACTCAAGAAATTAATCCTCAGGTCAATAGCAGCTCGAAGACCCATGATACATGCTTCATACTCCGCCATGTTGTTGGTGCAGTTAAAACATAATCGGGCGGTGAATGGAGTATGACAGTCCTCAGGAGATATGATTACAGCGCCAATGTCGTTACCCAATGCGTTCGAGGCTCCATCAAAATACATAGACCATCGGGATCCCTCCTTGGGTCCTTCATTCGGTCCAGGTTCTTCGCAGTCAGTCACTAACATGATATTCTCATCCGGGAACTCGAAATTCATGGACTGGTAGTCATCCACGACCTGATGCGCCAAATGATCTGCCAATTCACTCCTCTTGATTGCTTTTTGGGTTGTGTATTGGATGTCTTACTCAGTTAAGATCATTTGCCATCTTGTTATCCTTCCGGAGAGAGCGGGCTTCTCGAAAATATACTTGATCAGATCCATCTTTGATATCAACAAGGTGGTGTGAGTCAGCATATACTGTCTCAGCCGGCGAGCAGCCCATGCCAAAGTGCAGCAAGTTTTCTCGAGCAATGAGTATCGGGTCTCACAGTTGGTAAACTTTTTGCTAAGGTAGTAAATGGCGTGCTCTTTTCGGCCAGACTCGTCATGTTGCCCCAACACACACCCCATTGAATTGTCTAGCACTGTCAAGTATAATATCAAAGGTCTTCCTTCAACTGGAGGTATCAAAATTGGTGGTTCTTGAAGGTATTCCTTGATTCTTTCGAAAGTGGTCTGGCATTCATCATTCCACTTCACCACTTGATCTTTCTTCAGCAGCTTGAAGATTGGCTCCCAAGTAGCAGTCAGATGTGAAATGAACCTGGCGATGTAATTCATACGTCCTAAGAAACCTCTGACTTCTTTCTCTGTGTTGGGAGTCGGCATCTCTTGTATAGCTTTTACCTTTGCAGGTTCTACCTGAATACCTTTGTCACTGACAACAAAACCTAGAAGCTTACCAGACCTTACCCCGAAGGTACACTTGTTCGGATTCAACCTCAGCTTGTATGTCTTCAACCTGTCAAACAGTTTTTGGAGATGATCAAGGTGCTCTTCCTCAGTCTGGGACCTGGCTATCATGTCATCAACATAAACCTCAATCTCGTGATGAATCATATCATGGAACAAAGTGACCATGGCGCGCTGATAAGTTGCCTCAGCATTCTTCAACCCAAAAGGCATTACCTTGTAACAGAAGGTGCCCCACTGTGTAACGAAGGTTGTCTTCTCCATATCCTCATAAGCCATCTTGATCTGGTTGTAGCTAGAAAAACCATCCATGAAGGAGAAGATCTTGTGTTGCGCGGTGTTGTCGACTAGAACATCAATGTGAGGAAGTGGGAAGTCATCCTTGGGGCTTGCCCTGCTCATATCTCTATAGTACACACACATTTGTACCTTACCGTCCTTTTTAGGTACCAGAACGACGTTGGAAACCCACTGCGGATAAGAAGTGACAGCTAAGAACCCTGTGTCGAACTATTTCATGACTTCTTCCTTGATTTTCTCTGACATTTTGGGGCGCATACGGTGAACCTCCTGCTTTATCAGAGGGCAGTCTTCTTTAGTTGACAAGCGACGAACCACAATATCAGTGTCCAAACCAGGCATATCTTCATAGGACCAGGCGAAGATCTCAACATAGTCGCATAGCATCTGTATTAACCGTTGTTTGACACTAGGCTCCAGATTCGCACCTATCTTAACCTCTTTCATGTCTTTCTCTGTACCCAAATTCACTGACTCAACTGGCTCTTCATGAGGTTGTATGGCCCTTTCTTCCTGCTGTAATAGTCTAGCAAGTTCTCCAGGAACCTCACAATCGTCTTCACCTTCGTCCTCAGCTTGGTTGATCGGATTTTTGAAGTCATAACTGGCAGTAGCAGATTCGTTATCAATGGGATCCATAGTGGAGATGGATCTGCAGTGTGATACGTGAGTGTGTGTAAGTGAATAGTTGTTTTGATAAGTGAGGAACAGAAAAGAAAAACAAGTAGCGCAAAATTTGTAATGCAAGAAACGTCTGATGCTTTATTAGTGATATATGAAATGACAAATAATAGCCCTCACAAACAAAGCCAAGGTGCCTCGGGCAAAGCACCAAGCTGTAAAGTTTCAGACTGTTTATTACAAATCTTAAAACAAAAGTCAATTACTGCGGAATAAAGGAAAAAGGTATGAAGTCCTTCTCCATCCAGTTATTCGGTCCACCGTTGGTCATTGGGTAGATCCAGCTGTCGATGTATGAATCTTCTTCACTGTACTCAATTGCATTAACTCCCTGATTGTTGATGTGTTGAGGAGGTCTTCCAATCCATGCGCGCCTAACAGCCCTTTGAGCCCCTGTAGTAAAGCCCAAACCAAATTTTTCAGTTTTGTGAGTGAAATCAGGGAGCTGACCCCAATTGGTACACCTACCTTCTTCAACCACAGCCCTGGCGTCCTTGAGAGAAGCCATCTTCAATGGAGGTTTGCCGATAGTAACTTCAGTTGATGCCAAGACCTGAGGGACCTCCTCGAAACTCTGACAAGGAGTTTCTATGAATTCCCCGTTCATCTCCACGTAGCGGAAGGAATTGAGATGACTCACCTACTCTTCTTCACCTCGCACCGTGTCAATCTTCCCCTTTACCGGATATTTCAGAATTTGATGGAGTGTAGAAGTAACTGCCCTAACCTTATGAATCCAAGGACGACCCAACAAACATGAATACAATGGTCTGATATCCATTACGTAGAAGGTGGACGCAAAAGTCTGAGAACCCACTTTGACAGGGATGTCCACCTCCCCGTGCACCATTATTTTTTATCCATCAAAAGCCCTTACCACAATGTTACTAGGCTTTAGAGTCAAACCTTCACAATCTAAACGGTCCAATGCTTTCTTTGGCAGAACATTCAGTGAGGACCCGGTATCCACCAGCACATGGGCCAAAGTGGTGCCCCTACACTCGATCGAGACATGCAGAGCATCATTATGATTTCTTCCTTTCGGTGTCAGATCCGTATCTGAAAACCCCAACCCATTGTCAACAGTCAGGCTGGCCATGCAATCTTTGAACTGATCGGCTGAAGTTTCCTGCGGCACATGCGCAGTCTTGAGAAATGTAATCAAAGCCTTTGCATGGGCTTCAGAACACAACAATAGGGACAACATGGAGATCTTTGACGGGGTCTTCCCCAGCTATTCGACCACATTGTAGTCGCTTTTCTTGATAAGTTTTAGTATTTCCTCTATTTCTTGTTTAGAGGCTTCCACAACAATTTTTCTAAGCGCCTCCGTCTGGGCAGGCTCACCTATGATTTCTTTTCCCCGAGTCCCAGATGGCTCGGCGACAGGAGTGATAACTGGAGTGAGGATTGGAACAGTAGTTGATGTACTAGCAGACAGAATGACAACAGGTTTATGGACAGTCAGAGGGGAAATCTCAGGAGAAAAGAGTCTTCCACTTCTAGTGACCTTGCTAGCCCCGACAATATTACTGACATCAATATCAGCTTCTTCATTCTTCAAGTCTTGTTTAATACCATGGTAATACACATCAGCACCATAGTGCCAAGGGACAGCCTTATCCGAAGTGTATGAGATGGGACCAGGAATAGTGATTATTAACGGAGCAATTCTTGGAACAGGTGTAACCCTAACAGGTTTTCTCGAGGAAACCTTGGAAGGATTGGAGGAAATAGTGATAATGGCAAAGTCTTCATTTGGAATAAACAGAAACATAGTCATCTCAAACAAAATCTCTTTATTATCCATCAGGCGCTGAACACCTAACTTCAACAAACAACAACCGGAAGGCAGAATTGAACACATGTGGCCACCTTCACCACAACCCGGAAATAAACCGGCTAACAGAAAATTCCTCTTAACCGTCATCAGAGAAGTAGAAACTTCGTCAACAGAGGTCACACACAAATCGGTGTCAACAACATTAACTTCACGACCATGTTTGGGCATGGGAGCAGTTATAATGTTCGGCTTTTCAGAAGCATTAAACTCAATCTCTTTGGCTTCGAGCAAATCTTGCACTTTATTTCTCAGAGCCAAGCAATTGTTTGTATCGTGGCCTAGACTCTCAGAATGGTAGGCGTACCGCGCGTTGGGATTGTATCTGGGAGAAGTAGTGTTTGGATTCTTGGGAGCCTCTCTCAAGGTTGCCAAGTTGGATTTCAGTAGATGAGGTAGAACTTCAGCCAAAGTCATATTGATGCGGGTAAATTTTCGTTGCGGTCTTTTCCCCCTTTGTTGATGGTTGTGTTGTGGAGCAACTGCGGCATTTACCGTTTGACGGCATTTACCGTTTGACGGTGTTCGGATCTGTTCTGGCCCCTTGGGCTATAGATTGCACTAGCTTCCTTCTTACCACTGAAAGGCTTCTTTACCGAACTCGAAGAGGCATCCTTCTGTATTTTACCACTTCGAATGCCAGCTTCTACTATTTCTCTAGTCAAAATCAACTCAGTAAAACCAGATGACGAGCTGTCGATCAAGTGATTGAAAAATGGACCAGATAGTGTCCCTAGAAACATGTCGACCAACTCCCTATCAGATAAAGGGGGTTGGACTCTTCCACCCAAGTCTCTCTACTTTTGAGTATAGTCCTTAAAACTTTCACCTGCACCCATGGACATACCCTGGAGCTGAGTACGAGTGAGAGCAAGGTCGGCGTTATACTGATACTGCTTGTAAAAAGCAGCAGCAAGGTCTTCCCAGTTTCGGACACTGTCCCCCTCCAACTGATAGAATCATTCAAGCTGAGTCCCTGACAGACTATCTTGAAAGAAATGCACCCACAAATTTCTATCAGCAGTGTGGGGTTGTATTTTCCTGACATACGAGCGGAGATGGAGTTTTGGATAGGATACTCCATCGTACTTGGCAAAAACCGGAGCTTTGAACTTATGAGGGATGACCACTACTGATACCAGTCCCAATTCTCCGAAGTCCAAACTAGGTATTTTCTGAATCTCCATAGCACTTAGACGGTCTTCTAGCTGCTTGTACCTATCCTTAACAAGAGGATATTGCTCATCATCATAATCTGCATCGTTATCAGAAACTGCAGGACTATGGTCCTTTTCCCTTTCTTAGTTCTCCCCGTCCTTAGATAAGGAGATCAAATCAGCTAGTTGTCTCAACCTTTCTCTGATCTTCTACCCATGTTCAGAATTCCGACCTTCTTCTTCTTCTTCTCTTTCAGAATAAGGGTCTTCAGATCCTTTTGCCCTTTAGCCAGACTCATGAACATCTATTGGAATTGGGCGTTATGTGCCTGAAGATCTTTGATGGCTTGATCGGAAGACATTTCTGCTGAAATAAACAGCAAAGAAGATGAGAAACCTGTAATGGTACCTATAATGATGTGCATGATAATGGGATGCGCATGTAATGATTTCAAATACTTTGGGAGATTTAAATTTGTAAACCAAAAAATAAACAAAACTTTATTAGCTTAAACTTTAAAAGGTTTAATAATGCCTTTAAGGCTTTACAAAGAAGTAAATAAAATGAAATCTAAAACTAGAAAAAGAAAAATCAAAAGTCCCATGGTCGCTTCCTCTTTGTGCTGATGTAGTCATTGATCATTATTTCTTCCTTGAGCTGCCTGGTGAGCTTCAAAATCTTCCTTTCTTGCTCATGGTACTGTTCTCGGTACGTATCCTGTTCATTCTTCAGCTGAATTCAAGACCTCTACAACTCCCCAGGATCAATGGGCATGTAAGGATGGAGAACCGTGTAGGGAATTCCTTCTTCATTAGTGGGCTCCATAATCAATGGTAATACGGCATCATCGGGCACCCCAAGCTTCTGGGCATGAGCTCGGACCCATTGGAGGTAAGGCTGCATAGGAAGGGAAGTCTTTGGTCCCAACTCTTGGGGGTCATATCTATTCACCATGCCCCAAGCTCGTATAAACCTCCGGCGATACTCCTTAACCTCATCCTTATAGTCAAATACAATGTCCTCAAGAAGCAGCTCATGAGGACCATCTCTTCAAGCACGACCAAATTGTCGCAAAGCTAGACAAGGATTGTAAGTTATACCCCCTCTAATTCCAAGCAATGGGACATTGGGGCATCCCCCATAACGGTCAATAACAACAGTGTCTTCCATAGCCCGGGAGCACCAAAGAATATATGTATGAGCAAGTGACATTATTCTGTAGGACCAACCCAAACCTTCTTCGTTCTTCAACACAGACTTAGGGAGGTGAGAAATAAACCACCTTGATAACAACGGCATGCAACACATAAGAGTTCCTCTTCTCCTCATAGTACGGGTGTGCAGAGCATGCAAGATATCTCCCAGCAAGGTAGGCAAAGGGTTGCGAGAAAGGAAAATCTTGACAGTATTCACATCTACAAAGGAATCCAGATTCGGGAAGAGAACTAAATAATAGATAAAGAGAGCCAAGACATCTTCAAAAGCTTGAAAATCCAAATTGTGATCGGTGGATCTGGAACTGACTGTTTAACGCTGGTTCGCGAAATGTCGCGGAAGCAAGAGTCGCCACCGTCTTTTATTTTCTCCAAATGGAAAGGACAAAAGCACAGAAAAATTCCTTATAGAGATTGCTCTCGGTTCGGGAGGTAGATTATAGAAAGGGAAGGTGTTAGCACCCTTTCTATCCATGGTTATCCATGGGCTCTTAGATACTTGCTCATTGTGTTTTCAAAAGGTTTGTTTGCTTTTCAATTGTGGGTTTTAAAAAGTTTCTTTGAAAATTTTAGTTCGACTCTTGTATCGGTCCTCAAGAGTGTTTGAAAAGTTGCTTTCGAAAGCTTTTTGAAAAGGTGTCGGTGTGAAAAGTATTTTTTTTATTTGTTTTGAAATTAGAGCAAGTATCTAGAGTCGTCTACCTACCCTAAGGAATTCGTCTGTGTAAATGTCCTTAAAGTAGTGCCATCCCACCATTGAGAGGTAGGTAGCACCACCGTTGGAGGTGTTCGGGTCAATTCGAAGGTTCGGGACATGGTGATCACCGGAGCAATAGGAAGACACCTTAGAAGCTACCCTCATGCCATGTTCATGGACATGAGGACTTACTAAAACATCCTCTACTCGACGATCACCTTTCGAGGGGCAAGGCAACAATGAGGCGTACCCTAGGGGTGGTGTGTGATTGGTGTGTCGTTTTCAGATATTTTTGTCTTGTCATGTATCGGTGATCTACGCATTGCTTTTATTTTGAGCATTCATTCTTTCATGCAATAGTTAATAGTTAAAAAGATGCGAGAATTAAAAGTCCTACGCTATTACAAAGGCGCGGGTCCACATCGCCAAATTTAATCCAGGACCCGATTTGAAATAAAATAAGGTGCGAGAAAAATAAATGTCTAATTAGTCTATTACATGGCTTTAGGAGAATTACATAAAAAGAGGAAATAAAATAAGCGCGCGAATTGGAATTACGATCGAATGCGAGGGCGTTGGACCCTTTTTAGGAAATTAAATTACGATTAACAAATTAATTAAGTTAAAATAAAAGGAAAAGATTTTTTTGAGTTTTTTTGTATTTATGGACTTTTAGTAAGAATTAATGGAATTTAAACCTAATTCTAATTATTTTAATATTATTAAGAAAAATATGTTAAAATTGAATCTAAAATTAACCTAATTAATTAATACAATTTTATTTACAAAAATAATAATTAATGATTAATATGGTGAAAAAAGAAAAAAAAAGGAATAAAAGTATAAACCCTAATTCTACATCTTTTTAATTTATAAAAAAAAAAATTAAAGTTTAAACCTAGAATTAAGACTAATTAATTAATAAAGTTTATTTACAAAAAATATTAAATAAAATATACTTTTGATTTTGTCTTTTCTGATTTTTATTATTTTTATGTTTTATGAAAATATTAATTTATGCATTAAAAAGAAATAATCAAATTAAAACAAATAAAAATAAAATAGGGAAAAAAGAAAGGAAATGCAAACCCTTGGGGGTGTTGACCCCAGTTTGGAGGTGTTGTCCCAGCAATTAGGCCCAATAGACCCTTGGCCTTGTTGACTTTTCATGCTGGCGTGTGGCCTGGTTGACTTATGCACATGGTACTCCTCAGATCAGGGCCCTTCGTTGGATCTTAGTGGGCGCGTGGCACGTCAGATTATGGGGACACATGATGGTCATTAGGAGGCACGCTGCATAGAATCACATGGAAACAAAATATATCAAGAAAGTGAGGGGACCTGGGAATCGAACCCAGGTCTCGTTGCTTACCAATACAATGCCTCCACCAATTGTGCCATCTGCTTTCTTTGTAACATTAATAGGATGCAATTATTATAAGAAAAAAAAGAGTTAGTGGCCTGAATCAAAACAAATTACGCGCCAACTTTGAATAGACCACTCAGAAGCTTCCACGCATCATCTTCTTCATGTTGAACCTGCAAAATAAAAGAGATAGCGGGGGTTTTAAACCCCCACTAAATGGCAAGCATAAAAATAGCGATTAGCACCCTGTTGATCATAAATTGATCGCGAGCTATGGGAACGATTCACGTGAAGCTTCTGAATCCAATAGCCTTGGTCTCGTGGTCTAATTTTTCTGGACAAGGAAACCCCTAATTTTGCAACTCTGAAACCCTAGAAAGCTTCCATGGTAATTTGGCATATAGGCAATAAAAACTCAATTAAACAGTATGATTAGCTTTAGAAGGATCATATTAGCATAAAACAACAATTAAAATGTATGAAAGATGCCCAGAAACTTAAACACGATTATGCATATTTTCATGAAAAGTGTGACATGGTTCTACCGTTTCTTGATGTTAGAAGTTATGCTTTTGATTCAGGAAGATTCCTGGAGGCGTCAGGAGTGCAATGGAATTATTGTTTTGCCTTGAAACCTGCTGAAAATAGGAAAACAGTTTTGAAAAATTTCTCCAAAAATTCAAAGTTTGTTTATGGCTTGAGCGCAGCTTTCAGGGTCTTGAGCTTTAGGGTTTGCATCAGTATATGTATGGGAACGGATTAGGGTTGAAATTTGGATCCAAAACCTTTTGCATTGATGTATGGAATATTTGATTTTCATGCATATTTTTTTCAAATCTTTTCATGTGATTTTGATGTCAATCATGGCCAAACCTTCCAATTTTGGGTATGCACGAATCTTGAGCCTTTAAGGAGAGTTTATTCTGCACAAAAAGATTTGAAAACCTTATTTTAGTATTTTTGTCATATTTTATTTTATTAAATGAATTAATAGTAATTAAAAATTCAAATAAATAAATAAAAATGATGAAATAAATCCCCTTTGGGCCAAATGGTCGTGCATAGTCTTTGGATGATGAATCTTGGAAGAACATGTGGCCCATTAGCAATTTTAAGGCATTTGAAGCAAAGTTGACTTTTCAAAATTCCCAAAAATTTCCCAACTTCCACAAGGCATATCTTGCTCAATTTTTAAGCTTTGATCATGTTATTGGACATTTTGGAAAGGTCTTGAAGTCCTCTAACCAATGCCTTTGGTCCCATGTAATTTTGATTTACCAATCCCAAGTTATGGCCTTTGACTTAAAGTCCCTTTTTGTTGACTTTTGAAAATGACCTATAATGTTGAGATTGATAACTCTTTGTGAGAGCATTTCTTGGACTTGAAGTGTGAAGAGGAGTTGTAGGAAATGTGATTCTCTTCAAAATGAGCTTTGGATGGAATTTTTCTGATAAACCATGTGGAAGTTATGCCTTGGTCAAGTTACAGTTGACTTTTTCAACTGTCCAAATATGGAAACTTTTGCATCTTGAGACTTTTTGAGCCATACCTTGAAAATCATGATCAAGATTTGATCAAATGATGTTTGTGGCTTCAAAATAAGATTTTGACCAAAATTTTGAACTTTTGACTGTCAAATGACCATTTTGCCCCTGCAGTTGACTGTAGGGCAATTAGGGTTTTTGACTGTGCAACTTTGTGCTGTAAGCCTTGAAACTTGACATATGGATGCTTAACCATGTTTATAGGCAAATGGGATTTGATTAGACCCTTGGAAACCTTAACTTCTTTGCCAGAACCAAAACCCTAGTTTTTGACTATTAGGAGGCCCTTGAACTGTGCAACCCTTGGGGAGATTTTGAAGCATGCTCTTTGCAAATCTTGAAGAATATGGGAGGGCAAATTTTGGGGTACAACAGTTGCCCCTGTTCAATCTTCTTAGACCTGAGGATGCAGATTGGCTGACGTGCCTTTCGTAATCCGAAGGTGGAAGATGATTGAACACTAGAGTGCCCAGAAATTTGCGCTCACATAGTAGTGTGATGTGGGGAATGGGCTTACAGATGCCATTTGGAGATTGATGAATAGGATGATGGGCTTATAGATGCCATGCTAAGAGATGATGGGTAGGCTGATGGGCTTATAGATGCCATCTGGATGTCGATCGCGTAAGAGATTCCTTAGCGAGAAGTTGCGTACCTGAAAAAGAAAAAGATTACCTGGCCTGTTGCAGGTACTGGTCTTCAAACTCTTTGTATAGATGCGTCCTGACTGGTTATAGGAATCGAATCTAGAGCTTCAAACGGTGATGAATGAACCAGGGATGGTTACTACCTCAACGGGACGGTGAGAGAACCTTGGATGATTACTACCTCAACAGGAACACTGAGAGAATCTGGGGACGATTACTACCTCAACAGTAACGCTGAGAGAATCCTGGGCGACTTCAACCTCAACAGTAACGCTGAGAGAATCTTGGGCGACTTCAACCTCAACAGTAACGCTGAGAGAATCTTGGGTGTCTTCTACTGAGTCTTTATCAGGAAAATCTTTTAGGGGTCGATTTAACTGGACTAGTGAAGGCCTTTGACTGGATAAGAAACAGAAAAATCTTAGGGTCGACTTAACTGAACCGGACAAGGTCTTGAAATCTTCAACTGGATAAGAAACAGGGAGATCTTAGGGTCGATCTGACTGAACCAGAGAAGGCCTTTGACTGGATAAGAAACAGAAAAATCTTAGGGTCGATTTAACTGAACCGGACAAGGTCTTGAAATCTTCAACTGGATAAGAAACAGGGAGATCTTAGGGTCGATCTGACTGAACCAGAGAAGGCCTTTGACTGGATAAGAAACAGGGAGATCTTAGGGTCGATCTGACTGAACCAGTCTAGGTCTTGGAATCTTCAACTGGATAAGAAACAGGGAGATCTTAGGGTCGATCTGACTGAACCAGAGAAGGCCTTTGACTGGATAAGAAATAGGGAGATCTTAGGGTCGATCTAACTGAACCGGTCTAGGTTTTGGAATCTTCAACTGGATAAGAAACAGGGAGATCTTAGGGTCGATCTGACTGAACCAGAGAAGGCCTTTGACTGGATAAGAAACAGAAAAATCTTAGGGTCGATTTAACTGAACCAGTCTAGGTCTTGAAATCTTCAACTGGATAAGAAACAGGGAGATCTTAGGGTCGATCTGACTGAACCAGAGAAGGCCTTTGACTGGATAAGAAACAGAAAAATCTTAGGGTTGATTTAACTGAACCGGTCTAGGTCTTGAAATCTTCAACTGGATAAGAAACAGGGAGATCTTAGGGTTGATCTGACTGAACCAGAGAAGGCCTTTGACTGGATAAGAAACAGAAAAATCTTAGGGTCGATTTAACTGAACCGGTCTAGGTCTTGAAATATAGCTGAGAACTTAACTGGATCTTTCCTGAAAGGTAAAGGTCAGTCATATGTCATGCATGATATGAATCAAGCGATGATGTTCTCAACATAAATGAGATTTGTAAGGTATGATGTGTATATGCATGCTATAATGTATGAAAATGTGATGTTTATGAATGTATCTTTTCGTCTTAGGAAAATAAATCCTTGACGGGTGCCGGAAAGTCACTCCTGGGCTGATGTTGAAGAATAGATCTTTGCTTCCGCTGGGGATGATAGTTGCAAGAATACCGGTAGGAGAAGATAACTCCGTTGGGGAATAAACTTGGCGAATGGATTATTCTGCAGGGAGAAAAGTACTCTAGTGATCTTGCTGGGGAGCAATACACTGTGGGGAGAGAGTTACTTTGCTGGAATGTTGGTGGTAACTTCGCTGGGGATACCGTTGATATGTTGGAAGTGTTAATAGACTTCACCGGGGATAAGGAGACTGTGCCGAGAACGATCTTTCCGTGGCTTTTGGCTGAGGATAACCCAGTTATACCCTGGTAGGGAAATAACTCTTTGAATAAAGCCAGGAGACGCGTTCGTGTTCTGCGAGGATAAGCTTCCAGAATCTACTGGAGATAAGCTTACTGCTTGGGGAGATGGATTCCAACTTTCCTGGGGAAACTGGATTGGACTCTCCTGGGGAAGTTTTGAGATGCTGGGGAAGTAGCTCCATTGAATGTTTGATATACCGTCGGGGAACAATCTTTAGGCCAAGACTGCCGGGGATGCTTGCTAAGAATGTCTGTATATTGCTGGGGATTGTTGAGATCTGCTGGAGGATACCCAACTTCCTTAAGGTTGATAATATTGCTTGGGGAGAGCGTATTGACTTGCTGACTCACTCTCTGGGGGATTAAGATATACTGGTTGTGTTCTTCAGCTGAACCTACCTTGGTACCTTGGTGGACCGAACCATTAGATCGCTTAGACCACTCATTATTGCCCATGTTTCTGAGGTGGGAGAGGAAGACCTGTGAGGTGCTGATAGTTGTTGATGGGCAAACCTTCTTCTGGTAGGTAGGTGACAAGATACCGGGACATAGTCGTACGCTTCGATCCCTAACTTTTGCTTGGACCGCCCTTTCAGGTTTTCAGTCCACCGGGATACCCATTTTTGCCCAAGCCGCCTTTTCAGGTTTTCGACTTGCCGGGTGTACAGATTTTTTTATTTATTTCACCCCTTCATTTTTGCCCGAACCCTTTTGGTTCGCCGGGAAGCCCTTATTTTTGCCTAGGTGTGTCAACCTAGCGGGTCTTTGATTTTGCGTAGTATATTTTTCGACTATATCCATGCCCTCAGAATGTAGGGAATTGCCCCTGTTAGAAGTGTTTTGTCATGTTACCAGAAGATGTCTGATCGTGCAAGATTTGTTGCCGGCATTCCTGTCCAATGCCCCGAGTGTCTCAGAGGGAGAGTTTACCCCTGGCTATTTGGCATCTTGAGATATTCCTTGAATCTTGATTGGACTGCCCCAGATGGTAGCCCATGATCATGTCTGCCCCTTGATTGGAAGTGCTTTTGTTCACTAGGTATTCATCGTGCGAATTTCCCTACTGTTCAAACAAATAGTCATATGCAAACAATGTTATATCAAAAATGCAAAGCTTATGTTTGTCTTGAAGATTTTGAAAATGCATTCTTTTTCATAAAACAAGTGAATGTTTGTAAAACGTGATGTCAACTCCGTATTTTACCACGATCCTTAAGGAGTCAGGATACCTTTCGTAACAGTATGCTTTCAAACTAACCCATGCTTCAGCTAGGACTTTTAAGGGTTATAACGTGGCCTGGTTCACGGTTTACGAAACAAAGGATAAAGGCTCAAATTATTTGTACCCACCCGCTCTTCGTGATGTTCTCCAAACCTAAACTCAGTTGATCGTGCGTTAGACCTTGTTTGAGTCTTTGTCCTGGTGTTCCAATGATGGTTCAGATATTGATGATTTATTTTGAATAGGCAGTCATTTTTGTTTTTGTTGAGGGTTTGTATGACCTCTTTCTTTTTGATTTCGCTATCCCTGTTTTTTTTTGCCTGAACTGTTTCTTTTTGGAATTACAGTCAGCGGGATGCCCCAGTTTTGTAAGTCTCCTTCATAGGTTTTGACTTATTGGGTTTTTATTTTTGAGATAATGACTGCCCTTTTTTATTGATTATTTGGAACCATCACTGTCTTTTTTTTTTGTAAGGACCTCTTTGGTGCCATTTGTTATGCACTTGGATCAACTGAGAGAACTACCCTGCCCCAGGTTATGATAAAGGGTTTTAATTTTCGAAAAGAAAAACTCCTACTTCTTTGGCTCAGAGGGGTTGACGAGGGATTATCTTCCTTATAACTCCAGTGTTTAGGGATTGAAACAATGCCTGTACCTCATCAGCGGGGTCTGTTCAAAAGCATACTGTAAGGATCGTGGTATCGTTTTCATCATCCTCCCTCAAGAGGCTTAGAGTTTTTTGTTTTAATTGAGAGTTGATCATCACAGAAAAATGAAAGTAATTTGCAATATAGTGAATACGAAATAATTACTTCAAAACAGACATGTGCGATGCATTAATGAAATAACAACCTTTGATATGAATAAAATGTTTGAACAATCAAAAGAAAATTACAACTTGAAAGATCCTAATGAACAAAAAGTCTTCTCGTCTCAAGACTTGTTACTTCAAATGGTGAATCCTGTAGGGCTGGTAGAAGCCCTCAGTGAAATCCACTGCTCCTTCATTAATCAGGTCCTGGACCTTGTTCTTCAGAGCCCAGCAGTCGGCAATGTCATGTCCCGGACTATCAGAGTGGTAAGCACATCTTTTGTGGGGATGATAGTTAGGAGCAGAGATGTTGGGGTTCCGGGGAGGAGCCCTTAGTGTAATCAGATTCAACCTCAATAGGTGTTGCAAGGCTTGAAACAGCGGCATGTTAAGCTGGGTGAATTACCTCTTGGACCTGCTTGGCTTACTCTGATCAACCTGTTGCTCTGGGCGAGGTTGATGCTGGGCTTGTGACCCTGAAGCAAACTGAGGAGCTTTTCTCTTGTCTTCTTGCCCCACAGGTGGTTGAATGATGGCTTGCTCTTCAACCTTAGATGTTTTCCCCAGTTGGTTATCCCGAAGTAGTTGGTTGACGAGAACCCTGAGCTCTCCTTGTCTTTGAGCTAAGTCTTGAATGAGAGCCATTTGTCCAAGCATCTGGGTTCTCATTGTATCTACCTCAGCTTGCAGACGTTTCAGCCGTTCGTCCTTATCGTCTTTAGGACTGTTCTTGACCAAATTCCCCAGGAGGGGTGTTCTCAACTCTTCTTGCCCCTTGGATAGGCTTAAGAAGATCTCCCTGAACTGAGTCTCTTGAGCATGAAGACCCTGATTATCTTGTTGTGAAGCCATTGCTGAAATAAACAGCGATAAAGGATAAGTGACCTGCAACAAAGGGACCTGTAATGCAATGATGTATATGTATGCATGCAATGTTTTCAAGGATCTCGCGGGGTAGACAAGAAAATTTGTTAAAATTAGAATCTGGTATCTTGATTGAAGTAACTTCGTGTTGTAGAGAGTCCTTCTTCAAGGGTCAAAGGCTCACCATATCCAGTGGGTCATAGCCCCTGACAACCTTGGCTAGAGGAAAATAAATCCCCTTTGCCCCTTGCCAGACATGTTGGTTCATCATGACCTGCATCACAAGCCCTTGAGATCCTTGAAATGGGTTAGTCCTTATGCGGGATGCATGCAATGGTATGATGTTATGCTATGCATGGGGTAATGTAGGTAAACCCTGTTATGAGTCCCAATTAAGGACTATAAACAAAACCTGCAAGAAACTCAAGTGTCAGATAACAAGCATGCAAGTAGTCAAGTTTGAAAGCACACAAGTCACACAAAGAGCCCTTAGAGTTTAAGCTAGCATGGGGTCTAGGTATTACCCTCTTGAAGTTGGTGGGCTCAACCTGTCCTATTAGAAGTAACCGGGTTCTAAGGGTCTCAATATCACGGGATTGCTTTCATTGTTCATCGTTTCGATTTAGCCACTGAACTGGCGACCGAAATATTCCAGGAAAGCAACCCTCAATTGAGTGTAGTATCGAGTATCAACCAACCTCGGACTGCACCAAAGTCAGTTATCTCACTACCCTAAAGAGGCCAAGATAGTTCAATTAAGGTTCCTAAGGTCTGTTGATGCTTCACGACACCACGCGGAGGCCCCGTACTCTCCTTGACTGAACTCAAGGGTTACCGGTACACACCAAAGTGCCACATCAACGTAGCAGACTGTTTCAACCATGTCGGTATACCCCGCACAATTCCCTCACAGCCTTGTTGCTACTTTCTAAAAAGGTATCCCTCAGATCCGGGTTAGGATCTATAGAACTCCCAAGACAGTCCCACAATTTAAAGAAAGCAATTCAGACAATTGAAAACACAAGTGATCTTAGTCCTAAGGTACACCTCACTTTAAGAGTCCCCAGCAGAGTCGCCAGTTCTGTGATCGGTGGATCTGGAACTGACTGTTTAACGCTGGTTCGCGAAATGTCGCGGAAGCAAGAGTCGCCACCGTCTTTTATATTCTCCAAATGGAAAGGACAAAAGCACAGAAAAATTCCTTATAGAGATTGCTCTCGGTTCGGGAGGTAGATTATAGAAAGGGAAGGTGTTAGCACCCTTTCTATCCATGGTTATCCATGGGCTCTTAGATACTTGCTCATTGTGTTTTCAAAAGGTTTGTTTGCTTTTTAATTGTGGGTTTTAAAAAGTTTCTTTGAAAATTTCAGTTCGACTCTTGTATCGGTCCTCAAGAGTGTTTGAAAAGTTGCTTTCGAAAGCTTTTTGAAAAGGTGTCGGTGTGAAAAGTATTTTTTTTAATTTGTTTTGAAATTAGAGCAAGTATCTAGAGTCGTCTACCTACCCTAAGGAATTCGTCTGTGTAAATGTCCTTAAAGTAGTGCCATCCCACCATTGAGAGCTAGTTAGCACCACCGTTGGAGGTGTTCGGGTCAATTCGAAGGTTCGGGACATGGTGATCACCAGAGCAATAGGAAGACACCTTAGAAGCTACCCTCATGCCATGTTCATGGACATGAGGACTTACTAAAACATCCTCTACTCGACGATCACCTTTCGAGGGGCAAGGCAACAATGAGGCGTACCCTAGGGGTGGTGTGTGATTGGTGTGTCGTTTTCAGATATTTTTGTCTTGTCATGTATCGGTGATCTACGCATTGCTTTTATTTTGAGAATTCATTCTTTCATGCAGTAGTTAACAGTTAAAAAGATGCGAGAATTAAAAGTCCTACGCTATTACAAAGGCGCGGGTCCACATCGCCAAATTTAATCCAGGACCCGATTTGAAATAAAATAAGGTGCGAGAAAAATAAATGTCTAATTAGTCTATTACATGGCTTTAGGAGAATTACATAAAAAGAGGAAATAAAATAAGCGCGCGAATTGGAATTACGATCGAATGCGAGGGCGTTGGACCCTTTTTAGGAAATTAAATTACGATTAACAAATTAATTAAGTTAAAAAAGAAGGAAAAGATTTTTTTGAGTTTTTTTGTATTTATGGACTTTTAGTAAGAATTAATGGAATTTAAACCTAATTCTAATTATTTTAATATTATTAAGAAAAATATGTTAAAATTGAATCTAAAATTAACCTAATTAATTAATACAATTTTATTTACAAAAATAATAATTAATGATTAATATGGTGAAAAAAGAAAAAAAAGGAATAAAAGTATAAACCCTAATTCTACATCTTTTTAATTTATAAAAAAAAATATTAAAGTTTAAACCTAGAATTAAGACTAATTAATTTATAAAATTTATTTACAAAAAATATTAAATAAAATATACTTTTGTTTTTGTCTTTTCTGATTTTTATTATTTTTATGTTTTATGAAAATATTAATTTATGCATTAAAAAGAAATAATCAAATTAAAACAAATATAAATAAAATAGGGAAAAAAGAAAGGAAATGCAAACCCTTGGGGTGTTGACCCCAGTTTGGAGGTGTTGTCCCAGCAATTAGGCCCAATAGACCCTTGGCCTTGTTGACTTTTCATGCTGGCGTGTGGCCTGGTTGACTTATGCACATGGTACTCCTCAGATCAGGGCCCTTGGTTGGATCTTAGTGGGCGCGTGGCACGTCAGATTATGGGGACACATGATGGTCATTAGGAGGCACGCTGCATAGAATCACATGGAAACAAAATATATCAAGAAAGTGAGGGGACCTGGGAATCGAACCCAGGTCTCGTTGCTTACCAATACAATGCCTCCACCAATTGTGCCATCTGCTTTCTTTGTAACATTAATAGGATGTAATTATTATAAGAAAAAAAAAGAGTTAGTGGCCTGAATCAAAACAAATTACGCGCCAACTTTGAATAGACCACTCAGAAACTTCCACGCATCATCTTCTTCATGTTGAACCTGCAAAATAAAAGAGATAGCGGGGGTTTTAAACCCCCACTAAATGGCAAGCATAAAAATAGCGATTAGCACCCTGTTGATCATAAATTGATCACGAGCTATGGGAACGATTCACGTGAAGCTTCTGAATCCAATAGCCTTGGTCTCGTGGTCTAATTTTTCTGGACAAGGAAACCCCTAATTTTGCAACTCTGAAACCCTAGAAAGCTTCCATGGTAATTTGGCATATAGGCAATAAAAACTCAATTAAACAGTATGATTAGCTTTAGAAGGATCATATTAGCATAAAACAACAATTAAAATGTATGAAAGATGCCCAGAAACTTAAACACGATTATGCATATTTTCATGAAAAGTGTGACATGGTTCTACCGTTTCTTGATGTTAGAAGTTATGCTTTTGATTCAGGAAGATTCCTGGAGGCGTCAGGAGTGCAATGGAATTATTGTTTTGCCTTGAAACCTGCTGAAAATAGGAAAACAGTTTTGAAAAATTTTCTCCAAAAATTCAAAGTTTGTTTATGGCTTGAGCGCAGCTTTCAGGGTCTTGAGCTTTAGGGTTTGCATCAGTATATGTATGGGAACGGATTAGGGTTGAAATTTGGATCCAAAACCTTTTGCATTGATGTATGGAATATTTGATTTTCATGCATATTTTTTTCAAATCTTTTCATGTGATTTTGATGTCAATCATGGCCAAACCTTCCAATTTTGGGTATGCACAAATCTTGAGCCTTTAAGGAGAGTTTATTCTGCACAAAAAGATTTGAAAACCTTATTTTAGTATTTTTGTCATATTTTATTTTATTAAATGAATTAATAGTAATTAAAAATTCAAATAAATAAATAAAAATGATGAAATAAATCCCCTTTGGGCCAAATGGTCGTGCATAGTCTTTGGATGATGAATCTTGGAAGAACATGTGGCCCATTAGCAATTTTAAGGCATTTGAAGCAAAGTTGACTTTTCAAAATTCCCAAAAATTTCCCAACTTCCACAAGGCATATCTTGCTCAATTTTTAAGATTTGATCATGTTCTTGGACATTTTGGAAAGGTCTTGAAGTCCTCTAACCAATGCCTTTGGTCCCATGTAATTTTGATTTACCAATATCAAGTTATGGCCTTTGACTTAAAGTCCCTTTTTGTTGACTTTTGAAAATGATCTATAATGTTGAGATTGATAACTTTTTGTGAGAGCATTTCTTGGACTTGAAGTGTGAAGATGAGTTGTAGGAAATGTGATTCTATTCAAAATGAGCTTTGGATGGAATTTTTCTGATAAACCATGTGGAAGTTATGCCTTGGTCAAGTTACAGTTGACTTTTTCCACTGTCCAAATATGGAAACTTTTGCATCTTGAGACTTTTTGAGCCATACCTTGAAAATCATGATCAAGATTTGATCAAATGATGTTTGTGGCTTCAAAATAAGATGTTGACCAAAAATTTGAACTTTTGACTGTCAAATGACCATTTTGCCCCTGCAGTTGACTGTAGGGCAATTAGGGTTTTTGACTGTGCAACTTTGTGTTGTAAGCCTTGAAACTTGACATATGGATGCTTAACCATGTTTATAGGCAAATGGGATTTGATTGGACCCTTGGAAACCTTAACTTCTTTGCCATAACCAAAACCCTAGTTTTTGACTGTTAGGAGGCCCTTGAACTGTGCAACCCTTGGGGAGATTTTGAAGCATGCTCTTTGCAAATCTTGAAGAATATGGGAGGGAAAATTTTGGGGTACAACACAAATCATCCCAGAATAGCTGAGCCTGGTCTATCATAAATTTGGCTAGAAAACCTTCGACCCCGCTTCGTGTTTCCCAATTGGATACTACACCAGCCCGTTTCAAATGCAGAGCTTAGGCAATGTCTTCTGGTCTAGGAACTTCTTCCATACCTGTGAAGGGTATCTGTTCAAGGATGGATATGCCCAATAGATGAGAGAAATCTTCCAAGGTGGGTACCAGCTGGTAATCTGGAAAGGTGAAGCAATGATGCACGAGATCAAAGAACTGAAATAGTACGCTCATCATCTGTTCATCAAGGTTTGAAGTAACCGGACTGAGAAGCTGACCGTGTCTCTTAATGAACATAGAATTCTCGGAAACTCTTGAGGCTAGCTCTTTAAGTCGGGCAGGTATTTGCACAAATTTAAATCGGATGGTATTTCTGCGCACGGAAGCCATAATCTGCAAAACAGAACAAAGATAAATTCCCTTGGTCTTTGAAATGGTTAGCATAATGAAACATGAATGCCATGTTATGATGCATGATGTCATGGTAAACCACGGGTATAGCAAACACAGGTATTGCAAACACAGTCAAATCACACAAAGCCCTTAGGTTTAAGGCTTGCATGAGGTCAAAGGTAGTACCCACTTGAAGTTAAGTTGGTTTCAACCTGTCCTAGAAAAAAGTAACCGGGTTTTAGAGGATCTCAATATCACTTACCATCCTCCATCGGTCATGGTTTCAGCTTGCGCAATCTTTTCTTGTGGCCGGAACTATCTCGAGAGTATGGTCTCAATGAGTGTAGCATCGAGTATCAACTAGTTCTTAGCTTTACACCGAGGCTGGCTATCTCACTACTTTCTAATGGCCAAGTTGGGTGATTAAAGGTTCTAAGTGCAGTTGATGCTTAACGACACCACGCAGCGGCCCCGTATTCTCCTCGTTTCTCCACGAGGGATACCGGTACCAACCAATGTTCCACATCAACATAGCTACTGCTTCAAGCGTATCGGTCTACGCCGTACAGTTCCCTCACAGTCTATTGCTACTTACCTAAAAGGTACCCCCAGATCCGGGTTAGGATCTATAGTAACCCCAAACAAAACCCTTAAAATTAAAGCAAACAAAGCAATCAAGAGAAGCAATCATGATGAACTATATCCTAAGGTATACCCCACTTATTTTGCATCCCCAGCAGAGTCGTCAATCCTGTGATACGGTGGCAGAACTGACTGTTTGAATGCTGGTTTGTGTTTTGCGTTTTTTGTTCGGAAAATGTCGCGGTAAGTAAGAGTCACCACCGAATTTTATTTCATCCAACCGGAAAGGAAAAAAGTACAGAAAAAAAATCCTTTTTCGAGATACTCTGAGTACGGGGGTAGATTATAGAAAGGGAAGGTGTTAGCACCCTTTCTATCCATGGTTTTCCATGGGCTCTTAGGTACCTTCTCATCTTTTAAAATTGCTTGTGTATGTGCTTTGTTTTGAAAATGTTTGACTTCGTGATAACCCTTGTATCAGTCCTCAAAGGTGTGACGAAGTTGTTTTGAAAATTGTTTTGAAAATGTGTAAGTGTGAAGAGTTTTGATTTGAGCAAGTACCTAATAGTATCTACCTACTCGAAAAAAGGATCGTTTCTATTCTCGTTTCCTTTAGACAGCGCTATCCTACTATTGAGAAATAGGTAGCACCGTCGTTGGAGTTCATAAGGGTCAATTTGAAAGGGACGTACGACCACTAAAGAAATGTTAGGACGTCTTAGTAACAACCCTAGAGTCTTAAGATCATATTTGAGGCAACATTTCCAAGGCAACATTCGAACGGGACACTTGATCTTTTTAGACAGGAGGGAAACTACTAAGACACCCTATACTTAATGATCGTTTACCGAAGGCAACCGAAGTGTGAGTATACCCTAAGAGTGATATGTGCGAGTGATCTGTTTTCAGTTATTTGTCTTTTCACATTAGGGTTTTCTAACTGTATTAAATTTGTCATGCATTCTTGTCATACAATCCTATTAGCATTCATCTAAACAGTTAAATATTTGCGGGAATTAAAAATTCGAGAAAATAAATCTACGCTATTACAAGGCTTCGGGGAAGGGGATTAATTACATAGCCAAAAACCCGGGAAAAAGCGATAAGTAAAAAAACCTAGATTAAACTATTACAAACCATGAACAATTACAAAAATATTGGAAAAAATAAATAACGCGCGCGAGATGAATTGACTATGAAACAACTAGGGTTTTGACCCTCGCTTAAACCTAATTGCGATTGATTAAAAAATGTTTTGTTTTGTTTTATTTTAAAAAAATAAAGAAACAACTAAACTAAAGAGAAAATCTTAATTCTAATTAATTTTGAATTAAGAAAAAATAAACTAATTTATTCTAAAACCTATTTTTTGTATTTTTATATATTTGAGAAAAAGAGCACAACAAAATTAAATTAAAATTTTTAATCTAATTTCTATTTTGATTTTATTTATGAAAACAAATTACAATTTCCTAAGTTAAACTAAATTAAATTAATTTTGATAATAAAATAAAAATAAAAAATAAAAATAAAAAATAAAAAATAAATAAATGACTAATCCTAATTTTGTGTATTATTGATTTTATGACTTTTATGAAAAAATAATTAGTTTGTGAATTAAAATAAATAAATAAAATTAAAAGAATAAAAAATGAAATAAAGAAAAGAAATAAAAAAGTAGTAAATGGGTCTGGTGTTGTTTAGCAATTGGGAGGGTGTGCTAAGGGGATTCTGGGCCCAAGGTTGATAGCCCGTTTGACTTGCTTGATCCAGTGTGCATGTTGACTGGGGGCACATGGTAGTCCTCCAAGGGAAAGGCACTGGATATGGAGCGCTGATGAATTAGATGGCCAAATTTTGATGGCACACGGTGAACCTCCTGATGTGTAGCGTGCTGTATTGTTTGTTGAAGAAAAATATGAATAAAGGTTGAGACCTGGGGATCGAACCCAGGTCCTCATGCACTTTTCCAACACACACTTGCCATCTGTGTTGCCATTGTTATTTGTATATACAATAAAAACCAATTATAATATAATGAAAACAAAAATGCTGAAACCCAAACGCGCGAAATTCAAATCACCCAACCAGGGAGTGCCACGCATCCATCTTTTTCCTCCCAATCGTCGTTTTAGGTAACAACATTTTTACCTACGATTGCCTCACTGTAGCTACAAGCCTGTTCATCACAAAAATTCTCTACAAGCAATATAAATGAAATTCAAAGGTGCCAATCAACTTGTCTCATCCTCACGAGTATCATGGCACCAAAATCCATACCCAATTTAGCCTATTCTGCAAAGCCCTAAACAAGAACGCAAAACCCTAGGTATGGCAAATTCACATATAGTCATAAAAAATGCAATTGAATATAGTGATTAGCTTGCAAACTCAATAAGGAACAAGAATATGCAATCAAAACTTGCAAATGATGTATAAATCAATGAAAACGAAAACTAAATTTTTGGCTAACTGTGTGACTGCTACAACGCGTTTCAGGACGTGGGAAGGCTTGTTAACGATTGGAACACGATCCTGAGACGTCCAGCAATCGATTGGTAAGGTGAAGATGGCTTGGGATGGCCTGTCACTTGGAATTGGATCACCACTTTTTCTTGAGATTTTTCAATTTTGTTCTTGCTTTGCACGACTCTTCAACCTCTTTTCTTGCCTTGGACTGCTTCTGTATATGTAATGTAACATGTTAGGTTAACAAAAACGAAATCAATCTTGCCCATTATGAAGATTTGATTAGGTTTTTCATGGCATATGATATCTTGCCAAACTTGCTTCAATTCAATCTTTTTCACCCAAATTAGCCTTGCACGAATTGATTCTCAATTGACAGCACATAAGATCTTCCTTCAATGCAAAAATCATCTCTAAAACACATTATATGATTTATTTAGATTTATTTGATTTTATTTGGATTTTAAGTGAATCAAAATCAAAATAAATTAAATAAATAAATAAATAAATCATGGAGGGTCCCATAGGTCGTGGACTATGCTAGGAATGAGATGCAATCTTAAAAAGATGAGCCCATGTGGAAAAAATGCAATTTTAACCAATGTTGACATTTGGCAATTTTGCAAAAAAGGTCAACTTGGCCAATGCATAAATCTCTCAATTTTGACCCTAGAGAGGTGTTATTTGACTTTTTAGAAAGCTTAGGATGTCCTCTAAGCAACCATTTTGGTATCATCTCAATTTAGTCTTCCATGTTCATGTATGAAGCTTTGACCCAAAAGGTGTTTTTGTTGACTTTTCAAAATGACCTATAATGTCAAAATTCATATCTTTTTGTGAGTGTATATTCTGAATTTGGGAGCCGAAGATGAATTGTAGGGAATTGCATTCTCTTCAAAATGATCTTTGGATGGGTCATTTTTGATAAAGTATGAGAAAGTTATGCTTGGTCAAAGTTGAGTTGACTTTTCCTACAAAACCCTAATTTAGCAACTTTTGGATTTTGATGAATTGTGAGCAATCCTTGATGAATCATGATCAACCCTTAATCAAATGAGGATGTTGACCAAAAATCTTGAGGTTTGAGTGTATGTGGGCCACAGTTTACTTTTGACCTAGCACAGTTGATTTTCAGGCCTTTGAGCAATTGACTGAGCAAACTTCTTCTGCAAGGCTTGAAGCTTGACATGGATGATCTTCAGGACATATTAGGACAATGGTGAGAATTTGGGATCCTTTGGACTCAAGCATCTTGATGCAAAATGAAACCCTAATTTAAGTTAGACTGTCTTAGGAGAGAGTTTGTCTGGTCAACTCTTGGACTTCCTTGAGCAATTTGAGGACCTAACTTGCCATGTGTTGAGACATATGGGAGGGCAAATTTTAGGGTATAACAGTGTCCCTGTTCAATCTTCTTAAACCTGAGGATGTAGATTGGCTCGTTTGCCTTTCGTGATCTGAAGGTGGAAGATGATTGAACACTAGAGTACCCAGAAATTTCCACTCGCGTGAAGTGATACTTGATTTATGATATCGGGAATGGGCTTATAGATGCAATTTGGAAGTTGCTAGAGAATTGTCGGAGATGGGCTTAAAAGATGCCATCCGAGGAAGCGTCGATCGCATAAAAGATTCCTTTGCGAGAACCCGTATACCTGTTGTTGAGGAGGACTTTGCTGGGGAGTACTGCTCTCTGTCTTGAGAGAAATAGATTTTTTTAGGAGCTTCAGTTGTCCGTTACTCTACTGGGGAATAATTCTAGTTTTGGGAAGCGGAAATGAACTGTGTGTTTGGTCAGGGTATATGCTGCATCGTGACTTTCTGGGGAAATGTGAAATCAATTGTGTTTGATTGGGTCCAAGTCTTACAGTGCTGTGGAGTGTTATCTGGGGATAAGAAAGGAAGAATCCGGATAGTAAGGTTATGAGAAGGAACCTGGATAGTAGGGTTACTTCGATATGAAATCCTGGATAGTAGGGTTGTGAGAAGGAACCTGGATAGTAGGGTTACTTCGGTATGAAAGCCTGGGTAGTAGGGCTGTGAGAAGAAACCTGGATAGTAGGGTTACTTCGATATGAAATCCTGGATAGTAGGGTTATGAGAAGGAACATAGATAGTAGAGTTACTTTGATATCAAAGCCTGGATAGTAGGGCTGTGAGAAGGAACCTGAGTAGTAGGGTTACTTCGATATGAAAGCCTGGATAGTAGGGATGTGAGAAGGAACCTGGATAGTAGGGTTACTTTGATATGAAAGCCTGGATAGTATGGCTGTAAGAAGGAACATGGATAGTAGAGTTACTTCGATATGAAAGCCTGGATAGTAGGGCTGTGAGAAGGAACCTGGATAGTAGGGTTACCTTGATATGAAAGCATGGATAGTAGGGTTGTAAGAAGGAACCTGGATGGTAGGATTAGCTTGATGGTAGGATTACCTTGATATGAATTTGGGTAAAACTGCAGAGCAAACCTGGGTAATGTTGCTTTTGTCGCACTGATGATTACTCTGTTTAGCCTCGAGTGTTGATCATGGACTTACTAGAAATTATTGATAATAATGTCTTTCCTGAAAGAGATACAAGGTTAGTTATGTGCGATGCATGAGATACATTGTGTGATACGGTGGGAGAACTGACTTGAGGGTTTGCGTTTTATCACAAATTTCATGGTTAGCAAGAGTCGCCACCGAATTTTCTTTTATCCAAAAGGAAAGGTTAAAAAGCACAGGAAAGACCTTTGAGATGTTTTCTTGAGTTCGGGGGGTAGATTGTTAAAAGGGAAGGTATTAGCACCCTTTTCATCCATGGTTTTCCATGGGCTCTTAGTTACTTGCTTAGATCACTTGCTTTTGTTGTTTGAAAATATGTTTGGTGTGGTTTTGAAAGTATTTTGTAAAAGAGGCCACTCGTTTAGACAATCTTTGTAATGATTCTCGTTTGTAAGAATGTATACAAAGATGTTTGTCTTTTTGAAAATGTTTTTCAATGTTTGGAAGATGTTTTGAAATGTGCGTATTTATTTTGAAAATAGCAAGGATGGTTGTTTGAAATTAGAGCAAGTAACTAGAAGTAATCTACCTACTGAAATGTCTTTCTTGTTCATTTTCTATTCCTTTGACATTGTTGTCTTACCACTAATTTGGTAAGCAACCCTATCTTTGGATGTAAACGGGACGGGCGTGGGTCATCGTATAACCATGATTAGCGATGTTACAAAGTATCTTAGCATTTTGAGGGATCAAGATCATTTTTGTAAGGCAACTTTGAATAGCGTCATCGTGGGACTATGATCTTATACTTGTTTGTTTTGCCAAGATACTTCGCATGCGTAATATGGCTTTTTTTGTTTTAGGCAACCAAGTGGAGAAACCCTAAGGATGCTTGTGTGCAAGTGTATCATTTTCATGCTTTGGTTTTATCTTGTATTTAGGGTTTTCTATTTTGCTTTGTTTCGATCTTGTCATACAAACCCTAATTACTAATCATGGCATGTAAAGCGGTAAATTGCGTAATGTAAATATTACTAAGCTATTACAACAATTTTATGGGAGGGGGGAATACAAATTTGAATGGGGAATTTGCAAGAATGTAAACCTAAATAAATTATTACAACCAAATCGAATTTGTACGAATTAGAATAAATAAAATACAATATTTAAAGATGTAATATAATGTACATGTAAGAAAAGATTTTTGTCTTGTTTTTATGTAAAAGAAATTTTAATCTAAACCTAAAATTATAAGGAAGAGAAATTAATTTTTTAGAAGGGGAGATTTTAACCCTAATTTCTATTTTAAAATAAAATGAAGTTCATATGTATTATTTTTTATGGATTTTTTCTATTAAAATAATAAATAATATTATATAAAAAAAAGATAAAGTTTTTATATATGCAAAAATGAATATTTATAAGTATGGGATAAATAAATTAAGCTAAATATATTTTAATTATATTTTACAAGTTTATTAAGAAAATATATGATATCTATTAAAATGAAATATATTTTTATGTGCAAAATAAACTAAAACAAAATAAAAATGCAATAATATTAATTTCATATTTTTTAGGATTTTTTATGCATAAAAGAAAATATTAATGAAAACAAAAATAAATTAAATAAATAAATATAAAAATAGTTGGCAAAAGGGGGGGTGCTATAGAAAACTGACAGCAATGTTAGTAAAAAAACCATAGCCCAAATATGGAGGCCCAACCTGCAAAAGATCACAAAAACTGAAAAAATGGAAAAATATGGAACAAAAAAGTAGCGCCCAGGCTCGAACCCAGGACATGAGTCTCACCAGCGCGCTACTTTGCCACTGGGGTGGCTATACATCCATTATCTTAAGTGAAATGAAAATATTATAACATGAAACAAGTCCTTGCCCTGTACTTCATCTTCTTCCTCAAGCTTGGCCAGATGTCCTGTAACTCTCTCATTCTTCCATAAAAATGAAATCTCATAACATGAAAGTTGTAGTGTTTGATCTCACGATTCTAACCATATAAGTTATGTAAGCTATCAATCAAAGATCATAGAGAAGTTTAAAAGCCCCAAATTTAAACCTAAATTTTTCAGAAACTTCAAGTTCTAAATTCTCTCAACTCAAGTCAAATAAATGCAAGATAAAGATATGTACAGTTTCGTTGCAATGAGGACTACATTATTTATTCACAAATCGTGGCCAATGGTTGCCTGTATAAAGAGATAGAAGTTGATATTTTACCTCCTTCAGTTGGAATCATGGATGGAACTGGAGTGAGTTTGATGGAGGCCTGATGCTTGCTTGAGCTTCCTTGAACTTCCTTAAATGTATTCCCACCCTTGCCTTGCTCTGAAAGTGCCTGAAACTCCTTGGCCAAGTCAACCTGCAAGCTTTGAAAACAAAAATGGCAGATGATGGAGAAGTGGTTACAGAACAGGGATGAAGGTCTGGTTTGGTTTGATATCAAGTAGGTAAGATGTTTTGATGATCAAGAATGGAAACGCACGAGCCAAATGAGAGATTGGTATGCTTTTGCCAAAAACTGCAAGTTTGACAGTTTTCTGATGTTTTTAAGCTTGGGAGTGTTTCAGGCCTTTTCCAATCGTGTCTTGTGTTGTATTATGTTTGTATATTAGTATGGAATCAGTTTCATGTTAACCCTCTAACAGATGTGCCAGCTCTAGCCTTTTTGCAACCTTTCTTGTTTTTGAAGTAAAGTGAGTGGACAAGGCTTACCATGCTTGTACTTGCTTTCTTAGGGTTGGTATAAACTTATACAAATTGCTTTAGGCTTGTAAGACTTGTATGTGCAATGGAGACAGGTTCAATGCTCAAGAATTGGAAAGTGGCAAAAGTTGAGCTTTTTCAAAATGGCAGTGGTCACTTTATGCCATTTATGGAATTACAACTTAGGTAATGGCTCTAGGGCATGGATCAAAGCTTTATCAACTGAGTAAGCATTAAATTAAGGAGTGAGGAAAAAGTTTGAGACCTGTAAAGCATGGATTATGCAGCATAGGTACTGATTGGAACTTTGTTCTCCATGAAATGGCTTGGACAAAAAGTGAGAAATTGACAACTTCATCTCTTCGATTCTATCTAATCAAAAATGATCTTGAGGAGTTCTTGGACATTTTGAAAATCTTGAAATGTGATTTATAACTCATATTTGAAATGCATTTTGAGATACCTCTTGGAACTAGGTGAAAAAATGCCATGAAGTTGGGTCCAAAACCTTCCTAAATTAGGGCAAATTTTCACTAAGTTATTTAATTCATGACCATGTATTCATAAATTTAGATCTTGAGATCCAAGCATCTTTAGGGAAAAGTGTGTGAATAAAAGTTATAGATTTCATGGAGGTCTACAACTTTCATGTTGGGAACTTTCTTTGAGTCATTATGTATCATGGTGAACAAATGGCCTAAAGTTGAGAAAAAAAAAGAAATTTTCTATACTTTGAAAATTTTCTAAGTTAAGAAAATTTTCAAATTTAAACCCTAATCTTCAAACTTGGATTTCTTGATGAACAAGTTTCACATTTTGGCATTTTTTGATGAATTGTGACCCTTGGCACTTGATTTTGACCAAAAAGTCAAAGTTTGACTTTTCAGTGTACAATTGACTTTTGATCAGTTGACTGCAAATTTCATCTGTCAATCTAATGAAATTGCAATGTTTTGAGTCATGTAATTAGGTCAAGATGGTGTAATTGAATCCTTTAAATCATGCTTTAACTTAATTGATCATTTTCTAGGTTAAAAATCAGAAATTGCCCTTCCTTAGTCAAAACCCTAATTTTTGACCATTTTGCCCTTTTGGTGATTTGATCAAATTTCTTGAGGAATTATGATCCAAACTTGACCAAATGATATATATGAGTCTAAAATGTTGATGTGGATCAAAAATTATTAAGTTTGACTGTAAATTAGCCATGGTTGACTTTTTCCCCAATACAGCTAATTTTTAGGTCAACTGTCCAATTGACTGATCAAAAATGTGGTTCAAGCCCTGAAACTTGTCATGAGTAATATTGGGGGTCCATAATGATTTTTGAAAGTCACATGAAGCATTTATGGTCCAAAAATCCTTGTGCAACCTCAAACCCTAATTTGGGGTCATCAGTGCATGATGAGATGCCTTGAGCTGACCAAACCCTAATCCAGTCTTGAGTCAAAGAAATCTTGTGAGAAAAGTCTTGATAAATGAGAGGGAAAATTTTGGGGTACAACACATTGTATAATAATGTTCTCAAAATAAATGAGATTATGTTATATGTGATGTATGCATATGTCATGATGTATGAACATGAAATGTTGACGTAATAATTTGAATCTGGGAAAATAAATCCCTGATCGCTATAAAAACCATAGTTCCTCTACTTCTGTTGGGGATGGTGAATAAAGATGACTGTGCTGGGGATTTGCCCCTTGGATGGTAAATATTCTGTCGGACGAGACTCTGTCTGAGGATAACTTTGTGGGGAATAACTCTGTTGGAGAGGAGATACCCTGTTGATAGATCTGCTGATTTGGAGAAATAAACTCAGCTTGGGTAAAAATTTAATGACTCGCTTGCGATTGTGAACCTCAGCTGGGGAGAGTTATATCCTGTTCGAGAAAGCTGATGTCGCTGTCTTTGGATACTTTTTACTCTGTGGGGAGTGTATGCACCACCACTTATGTTCTCAAGCTGGCTCTATCCCTATACCTGATGGGTAGAGTAACTGTGGGGTTTGGGCACTTCTTGTTTGTCCACGTTCCTGGAATTACGAGTAATTGTATTTGTTTCTCATGTAAATGTTTATGAGCAACAATTATTTTCAAAAGCATATATAAAAAATGAATCATTGGACGTTCTTGCAAAACAAAACGAAAAAAGAAAACAATTTGAAATTTCTTGTGAAAGTGAATTGTATTGATTTTTGAAGTTGGCCCGTGATAGGCATTTTTGTACAAAGAGGTTGACGTCCTAGTAAGAGAACGCCGCCGAAAGATAGAAATTACAAATTTTGTTAAAGAAATAAAACAACTATGTGAAACAACCCCATTGAGTTCCAACTCTGCTATTGCCTTTATATCTTCAAGCGTCTCCTCACTTTGCTGCTTGGTCGAAGGTGGATCAGATTGATCGGCGTCGTCTTAGCTTGATAGTCGATACCGAAGTTTGGTTACAAGATGATCCAATGAGACATAGTGTTACGCTTCAATCCCTAATTTTTTTCCTGGACCTCCCTTTCGGGTTTTCAGTCCCCCGGGATACCCTTTTTTGCCCAAGTCGCCTTTTCAGGTTTTCGACTTGCCGAGTGTACAGTTTTTTTTATTTTCATCCCTTACTTTTGCCCGAACCCTTTTGGTTCACCAAGAAGCCCTTATTTTTTCCTAGGCCAGTCAACCTAGCGGGTCTTTGATTATGCGTAGTATCTTTTCACTATGTCTGCATTAACGGGGTGAGGAAGGTCGTCACCATCCATGGTGGTTAGAATCATAGATCCTCCCGAGAAAATGTTCTTAACCACAAATGGCCCTTCGTATGTGGGGGTCCATTTGCCCCTGGGATGACCTTGCGGTAGTATGATGCGTTTTATCACTACATCCTCGACTTGATATTCTTGACGTCTAACTTTCTTGTTAAAAGCCTTGATCATTCGATTTTGATACGTCTGACCATGACAGATGGCAGTAAGTCTCTTCTCGTCGATTAGGTTCAGCTGATCAAGTCGGGTTTGGATCCAATAGTCTTTGTTCAAACCTGCATCCTTCATAATTCTGAGAGAGGGTATCTGGACTTCGATGGGTAGGACTGCCTCCATGCCATACACCAAAGAGTAGGGTGTTTCCCCTGTCGACGTCCGTGCTGAGGTACGATACCCATGAAGAGTGAATGGTAGCATCTCATGCCAGTCTTTGTATGTCACTGTCATCTTCTGTACAATCTTTTTGATGTTCTTGTTAGCTGCTTCAACGGCCCCATTCATCTTCGTCCGGTGGGGAGAAGAGTTGTGATGCTAAATCTTGAATTGTTTGCAGAGCTCGATGATCATCATGTTGTTGAGATTTGTACCATTGTCCGTAATGATCCTTTCTGGGACACCATATCGACATATCATATTGTGTCGGATAAACTGCGCCACGACGTTCTTGGGTACTGTAGCAAAGGAAGCTGCCTCAACCCACTTTGTAAAATAATCAATTGCTACCAGAATGAAACGATGCCCGTTAGACGCAGTAGGTTTGATCTCTCTGGTCATGTCGATACCCCACATTGCAAAGGGCCAAGGAGCTATCAAGACATTCAGGGGAACCGGAGGTACGTGCACCTTATCAGCATAGACTTGGCACTTATGACAGGTTTGAGAGTGCTGGTAACAATCGGCTTCCATAGTGGACCAGTAATATTCTGCCCGTAGGATTTTCTTCGCCATGGTATGTCCACTGGAATGAGTTCTGAAGGTACCTTCATGTAACTTTGCCATGATCCTTTCTGCCTCGCTCTTGTCTACACATCGCAGTAAGGTTGAATCATGGTTACGCTTATAGAGAATTCCATTACTGATGAAGAACTTCGCAGCGAACCTTCTCAGAAACTTCTTATCATTAACAGATGCCCCCTCGGGGTATTCTTGAGCCTCAAGATACGTCTTTACCTCTTGAAACCAGGGTTTATCAGCTACCTATTCAGTCTCAATATCGCAACAATGCGCGGGTTCATCCAATCTCTCAATGGTAATCTGGGAAGCTTCATTGTCCCACCTGACTTTGAACATAGAAGACATGGTAGCTAGAGCGTCCGCTAACTGATTCTCCTCTCTTGGGAAATGTTCAAAGGTTATCTCCTCAAAGTGTGGGAGCAATGTCATAAGGAATAAGGTTTGGGTGTTTTGTATCCCACTCGCCTTTGATCTGACTTATCACTAGAGCGGAATCTCCGAATACACTCGAGAACTTAATCCTCAGGTCAATAGCAGCTCGAAGACCCATGATACATGCTTCATACTCAGCTATGTTGTTGGTGCAGTTAAAACATAATTGGGCGGTGAACGGAGTATGATAGCCCTCAGGAGATATGATTACAGCGCCAATTTCGTTACCCAATTCGTTCGAGGCTCCATCAAAATACATAGACCATCGAGATCCCTCCTCGGGTCCTTCATCCGGTCCAGGTTCTTCGCAGTCAGTCACTAACATGATATTATCATCCGGGAACTCGAAATTCATGGACTGGTAGTCATCCATGGCCTGATGCGCCAAATGATCCGCCAATACACTCCCCTTGATTGCTTTTTGGGTTGTGTATTGGATGTCGTACTCAGTTAAGATCATTTTCCATCTTGTTATCCTTCCGGAGAGAGCGGGCTTCTGGAAAATATACTTGATCGGATCCATATTTGATATCAATAAGGTGGTGTGAGTCAGCATATACTGTCTCAGCCGGCGAGCAGCCCATGCCAAAGCGCAACAAGTTTTCTCGAGCAATGAGTATCGGGTCTCACAGTCGGTAAACTTTTTGCTAAGGTAGTAAATGGCATGCTCTTTTCGTCCAGATTCGTCATACTGCCCCAGCACACACCCCATTGAATTATCTAGCACTGTCAAGTATAATATCAAAGGTCTTCCTTCAACTGGAGGTATCAAAATTGGTGGTTCTTGAAGGTATTCCTTGATTCTTTCGAAAGCGGTATGGCATTCATCATTCCACTTCACCACTTGATCTTTCTTCAGCAGCTTGAAGATTGGCTCACAAGTAGCAGTCAGATGTAAAATGAACCTGGCGATGTAATTCAGACGTCCTAAGAAACCTCTGACTTCTTTCTCTGTGCGGGGAGTTGGCATATCTTGTATAGCTTTTACCTTTGCAGGGTCTACCTGAATACCTTTGTCACTGACAACAAAACCCAGAAGCTTACCAGACCTTACCCCGAAGGTACACTTGTTCGGATTCAACCTCAGCTTGTATGTCTTCAACCTGTCAAACAATTTCTGGAGATGATCAAGGTTTTCTTCCTCAGTCTGGGACCTGGCTATCATGTCATCAACATAAACCTCGATCTCGTGATGAATCATATCGTGGAACAAAGCGACCATGACACGCTGATAAGTTGCCCCAGTATTCTTCAACCCAAAAGGAATTACCTTGTAACAGAAGGTGCCCAACTGTGTAATGAAGGTTGTCTTCTCCATATCCTCAGGAGCCATCTTGATCTGGTTGTAGCCAGAAAAACCATCCATGAAGGAGAAGATCTTGTGCTGCGCAGTGTTGTCGACTAGAACATCAATGTGAGGAAGTGGGAAGTCATCCTTGGGGCTTGCCCTGTTCAGATCTCTATAGTCCATACACATCCGTACCTTACCATCCTTCTTAGGTAACGGAACGACGTTGGCAACCCACTGCGGATAAGAAGTGACAGCTAAGAACCCTGCGTCAAATTGTTTCATGGCTTCTTCCTTAATTTTCTCTGACATTTCGGGGCACATATGGCGAACCTTCTGCTTTACCGGAGGGCGGTCTTCTTTAGTCGGCAAGCGATGAACCGTAATATCAGTGTCCAAACCAGGCATATCTTCATAGGACCAGGCGAAGATCTCAACATAGTTGTGTAGCATCTGTATTAACCGTTGTTTGACACTAGGCTCCATATTCATACATATCTTAACCTCTTTCCTGTCTTCCTATGTACCCAAATTCCCTGACTCAACTGGCTCTTCATGAGGCTGTATGGACCTTTCTTCCTGCTGTAATAGTCTAGCAAGTTCTCTAGGCACCTTACAATCGTCTTCACCTTCGTCCTCGGCTTGGTTGATCGAATTTTTGAAGTCATAACTGGCAGTAGCAGAGTCATTATCAATGCGGTCCATAGTGGATATAGATCTGTAGTATGATACGTGAGTGTGTGTAAGTGAATATCTATTTTGATAAGTGAGGAACAGAAAAGAAAAACAAGGAGCGTAAAAATTGTAATGCATGAAACATCCAACGCTTTATTAATGATATATGAAATGACAAATAATATCCCTCACAAACAAAGCCAAGGTGCCTCAGGAAAAGCACCGAGCCGTAAAGTTTCAGACTGTTTATTACAAATCTTAAAACAAAAGTCAATTACTGTGGAATAAAAGAAACAGGTATGAAGTCCTTCGCCGTCCAGTTATTCGGTCCACCGTTGGTCATTGGGTAGATCCAGCTGTTGATTTTTGAATCTTCTTCACTGTCCTCAATTGCATTAACTCCCTGATTGCTGATGTGTAGAGGAGGTCTTCCAATCCGTGCGTGCCTAACAGCCCTTTGAGCCCCTGTAGTAAAGCCCAAACCAAATTTGTCATTTTTGTGAGTGAAATCAGGGAGCTGACCCCAATTGGTACACCCACCTTCTTCAACCACAGCCCTGGCGTCCTTGAGAGAAGCCATCTTCAATGGAGGTTTGTCGGAAGTAACTTTAGTTGATGCCAAGACCTGAGGGACCTCCTCGAAATTCTGACAAGGAGTTTCTATGAATTCCCCGTTCATCTCCATGTAGCGGAAGGAGTTGAGATGAATCACCATATACTCTTCTTCACCTCGCATCGTGACAATCTTACCCTTTACCGGATATTTCAGCAGTTGATGGAGTGTGGAAGTAATTGCCCCAGCCTTATGAATCCAAGGACGACCCAACAAGCACGAATACAATAGTCTGATATCCATTACGTAGAAGGTGGACGCAAAAGTCTGAGAACCCACTTTGACAGGGATATTTACCTCCCCGTGCACCATTCTTTTTTATCCATCAAAAGCCCATACCACAATGTTACTAGGCTTTAGAGTCAAACCTTCACAATCCAAACAGTCCAATGCTTTCTTTGGCAGAACATTCAGTGAGGACCCGGTATCCACCAGCACATGGGCCAAAGTGGTGCCCCTACACTCGATCGAGACATGCAGAGCATCATTATGATTTCTTCCTTTTGGTGTCAGATCCGTATCTGAAAAACCCAGCCCATTGTCAGCAGTCAGGCTGGCCATGCAATCTTTGAACTGATCGGCTGAAGTTTCTTGCGGCACATGCGTAGTCTAAAAAAATTCAATCAAAGCCTTCGCATGGGCTTCAGAACACAACAGTAGGGACGGGGTCTTCCCCAACTGTTCGACCATATTGTAGTCGCTTTTCTTGATAATTTTTATTATTTCCTCTATTTCTTATTTAGAGACTTCCACAACAATTTTTCTAGGCGCCTCCGTCTGGGCAGGCTCACCTATGATTTCTTTGCCCCGAGTCCCAAATGGCTCGGCGACAGGAGTGATAACTGGAGTGAGAATTGGAACAGTAGTTGATGTACTAGCAGACGGAATGACAATAGGTTTGTGGACAGTCGGAGGGGAAATCTCGGGAGAAAAGAGTCTTCCACTTCTGGTGACCTTGCTAGTCCCGACAATATTACTGACATCAATATTAGCTTCTTCATTCTTCAAGTCTTGTTTAATACCATGGTAATACACATCAGCACCATAGTGCCAAGGGACAGCCTTATCCAAAGTGTATGGGATGGGACCAGGAACAGTGATTATTAACAGAGCAATTCTTGGAACAGGTGTAACCCTAACAGGTTTTCTCGAGGAAACCTTGGAAGGATTGGCGGAAATGGTGATAATGGCAACGTCTTCATTTGGAACAAACGGAAACATAGTCTTCTCAAACAAAATCTCTTTATTATCCATCAGGCGCTGAACACCTGACTTCAACAAACAACAACCGGAAGGCAGAATTGAACACATGTGGCAACCTTCACCACATCCCAGAAATAAACTGGCTAACAGCAAATTCCTCTTAACCATCATCAGAGGAGTAGAAACTTCGTCAACAGAGGTCACAAACAAATTGGTGTTAACTGCATTAACTCCACGACCATGTTTGGGCATGGGAGCAGTTATAACGTTTGGCTTTTCCGGAGCATAAAACTCAATCTCTTTGGCTTCGAGCAAACCTTGCACTTTGTTTCTCAGAGCCCAGCAATCGTTTGTATCATGGCCTGGACTCTCAGAATGGTAGGCACACCGCGGGTTGGGATTGTATCTGGGAGAAGTAGTGTTTGGATTCTTTGGAGCCTCTCTCAAGGTTGCCAAGTTGGATTTCAGTAGATGAGGTCGAACTTCAGCCAAAGTCATATTGATGCGGGTAAACTGTCGTTGCGGTCTTTCCCCCCTTTGTTGATGGTTGCGTTGTGGAGAAACTGCAGGTCTTGGTATTACTACAACATTTATCGTTTGACGGTGTTCGGATCTGTTTTGGCCCCTCGGGCTATAGACTGCACTAGCTTCCTTCTTACCAGTGAAATGCTTCTTTACCGAACTCAAATAGGCATCCTTCTGTATTTTACCACTTCGAATGCCAGCTGTGATACGGTGGGAGAACTGACTAGGGTTTTGCGTTTGTTTTCGCAAATGTTTCGGTTGAGCAAGAGTCGCCACCGACTTTTTATTTTATCCTAAGGAAAGGTTTAAAAAGCACAGCAAAAACCTTTGAGATTTTTCTTGGGTTCGGGGAGTAGATTATAGAAAGGGAAGGTATTAGCACCCTTTCTATCCATGGTTATCCATGGGCTCTTAGGTACTTGCTTAGATCAACTTGCCTTGATTTTCAATTGTTTGAAATGGTGCTTTGTGTGTGGTTTTGAAAATGTTTTGAAAAAGATGCCTTGTCTAGGCTACCCTTGTAACAATTCTTTACTCGAATGTTTTACAAAAGGTGTTTGTCTTTTTGAAAAGATGTTTCAAGGTTTTTTGAAAGTTGTTTTGAAAGTGTTTATGAAGTGTGGTTTGAAAAATAGGCAAGTGTTTTTGTTTTGCAAGTTGACAAGTACTTAAGAGCTATCTACCCTAAAGTTCTCAAAGATTTTTTTTATGTTTTAACCCTTTTAACAATTTTTGTTCCACCATTGCATTTGGTGGACAATCTTGTGTTAGGATGTGAAAGGGACGGGTGCGGGTCGTCGTTTAGACCATAATTACAATAGTGTTGGGTATCTTTGGGCAATTTCTCTTTGAAAGGGACTTGATCATTTTAGGCAACTTTTCGAAAGCGTCATCGAGGGACTATGATCATTTGATTGTTTGTTTTTACCCAAAGAAAACCTAACATGCAATATGGCCCAATTATTTGAAGGCAACAAGTGGAATACCCTAGAGATGCAAATGTGAGATGTGTTGTCCATATTTCATGCTCATTTATCTTGAAATTAGGTCAAGCTATTTTGTTTTTTTTATTTTCATACAAACCCTAACTCTAGCATGGTATATTTAGAAAGCGATAAAGTGCGAAAATTAAAATTCCTACACTATTACAACACCATATGGGAAGGGGGGTACAAATGTTCAAATGGGGGGATATTTAGACAAAGAAATTAAACCTAGCTATTACATCATTTTTGGCATATTTACAAGTAATTAATTGTATAAATAAAAGGGAAAATAAAATAAAGATGCAAAAATGCAAAAAAAAAAAGGGTTTTTATATATATATGAAAAAAAGTATTATTTATGTCAAATAAAAAAAAGTATTATTTTTTTGGAGTTTTTGTATTTTAAGGGTAAAACCCTAATTTTTATTAAATAAATATATTAACTATTTAATATGTATAATATTTAATAATTATATACAAAAATAAAATAAAATGGAGTATATTCATAAAAAAAAGTATTTTCCATATCAAATATTAATTAAATATTATTATTTTTATATATATAGTATTTATTTAATAAATAATAAAGATATATATATATATATATATATATATATATATATATATATATATATATATATATATATATATATATATATATATATATATATATATATATATTTATATACAAATAACTTAAACTAAACAAATAAATGCCTATAAATTCAAAAATGGTGTAAAAAATTATTTTTATATTTTTAATATTGTTAGAAAAAATAAATGAGTCAAAATGAAAAAAGAAAAGTCAAAAAAACATTGAAATAAATCAAATGGGCTCAGGGGGTGTTAAAGTGAAAAGAGTGTGTGAAAAGAAAATGCAAAAACAAGCCCAGCTCAGATCACTTCTTCTTCAACCTCTGAACAAAAACGTGCGCCTGTTCTTCCAATTCAAACACCTGGATTCTTTGATCTTTTGCACAAACTTCCAACATAAGAAATGTTAAGCATTGAATCACGATTCTAAATATATAAAAAACTCATCCTAACTCTCAGAAATGAGAGAGAATTTTGACATTCCCAAATCCTGACCTAAGTTTTCTACCATGTTCAGACTCAAAATTCTTGTAGCTCACATAACATAAATGAAATCTAATTACATGGGCATGTTCAGGGCTATGAATGTGACATATTCTCTTCACAAACCTAAAGCTAACAATGCTTAATAAGAGAGATACGAGTTCATGAACTTACATGTTCAGTTGAAGTTCTATCTGGCAATGGAGAAGCTTTCAGTGCAAGGTGATGATTGATATAGCTTCCTTGATGTCCAGGGATGCTATTCCAAGCTTTACTTTGTCTTGAAACACCTTGAATCGAACTATGGACCTTCAACTGCAAAATAAGAAATTGAAAATGGTGGAACTTGTTAGAGGAATTACAGGTCATGTTTTAGGTTTTGGTTAGCTTGCATTGATGCTAGGGAATGTGTTTGATGAGCTTTGGTCAAGAAAACATGCAAGGAATGAGAGATGGTGTTCAATCTGCAGGCCTTGCCCTGTTTTTGCAGTTTGAGAGTGATTCTGGGAATGGGAGTGTTTGGGAGGTATTGGGGTCGTGCTTCAGCTTGGTTAGGATCTTTGGAATGTGTCTACAATATTTGCTTAAGGTTACTAATGCTGAGAGAGAAGTTAGTGTATGTTATGGGATGTTTCTTAACACTTAAGCCAACAAAAGCCAAGTTGTGTTCTAGGCAGGTAGAGGGCCCCTAATCCTGCTGCAAAACTCCTCCTTGATCAGTGTGTTATGCTCATAATCTTGTACCAATTAGATCTCATCTGTACTTGTTGGATTTTCAATTGGACATAAAGCTTGCTTTTGCAAAAATGGCCATTTTGCTTTTTCCATAAATGGCTTTATTCAACATGTAATGCATAAGCTCATGAAACAAGGCCTTAGCACAATGAAAATGCATTAAATTATTGAGTATGGAATGGTTTAAGGACCTGTAATGTAGCACAAACTAAGCTTACTTGAAAATGGCATAAGTTATGAACATGTACATGCCCAATTCAAAAGTGAGTTTTTGCCATATTGTGAAATTCGATTCTCTCAAGTTATGAGGTTGTTTGATGAGTTCTTGGATATTTTGGAAAGCTTGGAATGTGTACTACAATCCATCTTTGAAATTCAAATTGAAATTCCAAGTGGAAGTGTATGGAAAATGGACTTGAAGTTAGGTAGAAAACCTTGCCAAAATAGGTTAAAATTTCACTAAGTTAAGAATGGTTTAGTACCCTTATTCCAAAAATTGTAACTTGAGATACAAGCTTCATTTGGGAAAACTTTGTGAATCAAAGTTGTAGATTATGCAACAAGCTACAACTTTCATGTTTTGACTTTTGTTTGAATCCAAATGAATCTTGGTGAGAAAGTGGGGCAAAGTTGGGAAAAAATTAGGGTTTTTCATAACTTAGAAAAATTCTAAGTTATGAAAAATTCTCATTTCTAACCCTAATTTGCATTTTTTGATTTCTTGGTGAACAAGTTTCATGATTTGGCATGTTTTGATGAAAAAGGGATCTTGACTCTTGATTTTGACCAAAAAGTCAAAGTTTGACTTTTCAGTATACAGTCAAAATTGATCAATTGACTGGGAAATTCAACTGTCAATCTTGTGCATTTGGGATCTTTTGAATTTGTTGAGCATGTCAAGAAATAATTCCATGGGGTCCTTGAGCCCATATGTGAGCTTGGTTTGCCTTTGGTTGGATCAAACAGTCAAAAATTGCCTTTGTGCAGTCAAAAACCTAAAAATGACCATTTTGCCCTTTTGGTGATCTGATCAAATTTCTTGTGGAATTGTGATCCAAATTTGATCAAATGGTCCATATGAGTTCATAATTTTGATGTGGGTCAATTTTCATGAGGTTTGACTGTCAATTGGCCACAGTTGACCTTTTCCCCAATACAGCTGATTTCTAGGTCAACTGTCCAATTGACTGGGCAAAACTTGGAATCAAGACTTGAAACTTGATATGGATAAACTTGGGAGTCCAATATGAAGCATGAAAGTCATCTTAGGCATTTTAGGTCAAAACACCCCTGTGCAAACACAAACCCTAATTTGGGTCAACAGTGCAAGGAGAAGTCTTGAGCAGATGAAATCCTAACTGGATCTTGATCTTCAAGGGCTTTGTGATGAGAAATCAATGAGAAATGGGAGGGCAAATTTTGGGGTACAACACCAGCTTCTACTCTTTCTCCAGTCAAAATCAACTCAGTAAAACCAGATGACGAGCTTCCGATCAAGTGATTGAAAAATGGACCAGATAGCGTCCCTAGAAACATGTCGACCAACTCCCTATCAGACAAATGGAGTTGGACTCTTCCAGCCAAATCTCTCCACTTTTGAGCATAGTCCTTAAAACATTCACCTGCACCCATGGATATACCCTGGAGCTGATACGAGTGGGAGCAAGGTCGGCGTTATACTGATACTTCTTGTAAAAAGCAGTAGCAAGGTCTTCCTAGTTTCGGATACTGGCCCCCTCCAACTGATAGAACCATTCAAACTCAGTCCCTGACAGACTATCTTGAAAGAAATGCACCCACAAATTTCTATCAGCAGTGTGGGGTTGGATTTTCCTGACATACGAGCAGAGATGGAGTTTTGGACAAGATACTCCATCGTAATTGGCAAAAACTAGAGCTTTGAACTTATGATGGATGACCACTCCCGATACCAGTCCCAATTCTTCGAAGTCCAAACCAAGTATTTTCTGAATCTCCATAGCACTTAGACGGTCTTCTAGCTTCTTATACCTATCCTCAGCAGGAGGATATTGCTCATCGTCGTAATCCGCATCATTATAAGAAACGGCTGGACTAGGGTCCTTTGCCCTTTCTTGGTTCTCCCCGTCCTTGGATGAGGAGGTCAGATCAGCTGGTTGTCTCAACCTTTCTCCGAATCTTCTACCCATGTTCAGAATTCCGACCTTCTTCTTCTTCTTCTCTTACAGAAAAAATCATTTTTCGAGATACTATGAGTATAGGGGGTAGATTATAGAAAGGGAAGGTGTTAGCACCCTTTCTATCCATGGTTTTCCATGGGATCTTAGGTACTTGATCATCTTTTAAAATTGCTTGTGTATGTGCTTTGTTTTGAAAAAGTTTGACTTCGTGATAACCCTTGTATCAGTCCTCAAAGGTGTGACAGAGTTGTTTTGAAAATTGTTTTGAAAATGTGTAAGTGTGAAGAGTTTTGATTTGAGCAAGTACCTACTAGTATCTACCTACTCGAAAAAACGATCGTTTCTATACTTGTTTCCTTTAGACTGCGCTATCCTACTATTGAGAAATAGATAGCACCGTCGTTGGAGTTCGTAAGGGTCAATTCGAAAGGGACGTACAACCACTAAAGCAATGTTAGGACGTCTTAGTAACAACCCTAGAGTCTTAAGATCATATTTGAGGCAACATTTCCGAGGCAACATTTCGGAGGCAACATTTCCGAGGCAACATTTCCGAGGCAACATTTGAACGAGACACTTGATCTTTTTAGACAGCAGAGTAACCACTAAGACACCCTATACTTAATGGTCATTTACCGAAGGCAACCGAAGTGTGAGTATACCCTAAGAGTGATATGTGTGAGTGATCTGTTTTCAGTTATTTGTCTTTGCACATTAGGGTTTTCTAACTGTATTAAATTTGTCATGCATTCTTGTCATACAATCCTATTAGCATTCATCTAAACAGTTAAATATTTGCGGGAATTAAAAATGCGAGAAAGTAAATCTACGCTATTACAAGGCTTCGGGGAAGGGGATTAATTACATAGCCAAAAACCCGAGAAAAAGCGGTAAGTAAAAAAACCTAGATTAAACTATTACAAACCATGAACAGTTACAAAAATATTAGCAAAAACAAATAACGCGCGCGCGCGATGAATTGACTATGAAACAACTAGGGTTTTTACCCTTGCTTAAACCTACTTGCGATTGATTAAAAAATGTTTTGTTTTGTTTTATTTTAAGAAAATAAAGAAACAACTAAACTAAACAGAAAATCCTAATTCTAATTAATTTTGAATTAAGAAAAAATAAACTAATTTATTCTAAAACCTATTTTTTGTATTTTTATTTATTTGAGAAAAAGAGCACAACAAAATTAAATTAAAAGTTTTAATCTAATTTCTATTTTGATTTTATTTATGAAAACAAATTACAATTTCCTAAGTTAAACTAAATTAAATTAATTTTGATAATAAAATAAAAATAAAAAATAAAAATAAAATAATAAATAAATAAATAAGTAATCCTAATTTTGTGAATTATTGATTTTATGACTTTTATGAAAAAATAATTAGTTTGTGAATTAAAATAAATAAAGAAAATTAAAAGAATAAAAATTGAAATAAAGAAAAGAAATAAAAAAAGTAGTAAATGGGCCTGGTGTTGTTTAGCAATTGGGAGGGTGTGCTAAGGGGATTCTGGGCCCAAGGTTGATAGCCCGTTTGACTTGCTTGATCCAGTGTGCACGTTGACTGGGGTTACATGGTAGTCCTCCAAGGGAAAGGCAGTGGATCTGGAGCGCTGATGAATTGGATGGCCAAATCTTGATGGCACACGGTGAACCTCCTGATGTGTAGCCTGCTGGATTTCCTGTTGAAGAAAAATATGAACAAAGGTTGGGACCTGGGGATCGAACCCAGGTCCTCATTCACTTTTCCAACGCACGCTTGCCATCCGTGCTGCCATTGTTATTTGTATATACAATAAAAACCAATTATAATATAATGAAAACAAAAATGCTGAAACCCAAACGCGCGAAATTCAAATCACCCAACCAGGGAGTGCCACGCATCCATCTTCTTCCTCCCAACCGTCGTTTTAGGTAACAACATTTTTACCTACGGTTGCCTCACTGTAGCTACAAGCCTGTTCATCACAAAAATTCTCTACAAGCAATATAAATGAAATTCAAAGGTGCCAATCAACTCGTCTCATCCTCACGAGTATCATGGCACCAAAATCCAGACCCAATTTAGCCTATCTTGCAAAGCCCTAAACAAGAACGCAAAACCCTAGCTATGGCAAATTCACATATAGTCATAAAAAATGCAATTGAATATAGTGATTAGCTTGCAAACTCAATAAGGAACAAGAATATGCAATCAAAACTTGCAAATGATGTATAAATCAATGAAAACGAAAACTAATTTTTTGGCTAACCGTGTGACTGCTACAACGCGTTTCAGGACGTGGGAAGGCTTGCTAACGACTGGAACACGATCCTGAGACGTCCAGCAATCGATTGGTAAGGTGAAGATGGCTTGGGATGGCCTGTCACTTGGAATTGGATCACCACTTTTTCTTGAGATTTTCCAATTTTGTTCTTGCTCTGCACGACTCTTCAACCTCTTTTCTTGCCTTGGACTGCTTCTGTATATGTCATGTAACATGTTAGGTTAACAAAAACGAAATCAATATTGCCCATTATGAAGATTTGATTTGGTTTTTCATGGCATATGATATCTTTCCAAACTTGCTTCAATTCAATCTTTTTCACCCAAATTAGCCTTGCACGAATTGATTCTCAATTGACAGCACATAAGATCTTCCTTCAATGCAAAAATCATCCCTAAAACACATTATATGATTTATTTAGATTTATTTGATTTTATTTGGATTTTAAGTGAATCAAAATCAAAATAAATTAAATAAATAAATCATGGAGGGTCCCATAGGTCGTGGACTATGCTAGGAATGAGATGCAATCTTAAAAAGATGAGCCCATGTGGAAAAAATGCAATTTTAACCAATGTTGACATTTGGCAATTTTGCAAAAAAGGTCAACTTGGCCAATGCATAAATCTCTCAATTTTGACCCTAGAGAGGTGTTATTGGACTTTTTAGAAAGCTTAGGATGTCCTCTAAGCAACCACTTTGGTATCATCTCAATTGAGTCTTCCATGTTCATGTATGAAGCTTTGACCCAAAAGGTGTTTTTGTTGACTTTTCAAAATGACCTATAATGTCAAAATTCATATCTTTTTGTGAGTGCATATTCTGAATTTGGGAGCTGAAGATGAATTGTAGGGAATTGCATCCTCTTCAAAATGAGCTTTGGATGGGTCATTTTTGATAAAGTATGAGAAAGTTATGCTTGGTCAAAGTTGAGTTGACTTTTCCTACAAAACCCTAATTTAGCAACTTTTGGGTTTTGATGAATTGTGAGCAATCCTTGATGAATCATGATCAACCCTTGATAAAATGAGGATGTTGACCAAAAATCTTGAGGTTTGACTGTATGTGGTCCACAGTTGACTTTTGACCTAGCATAGTTGATTTTCAGGCCTTTGAGCAATTGACTGAACAAACTTCTTTTGCAAGGCTTGAAACTTGACATGTATGATCTTGAGAACATATTAGGACAATGGTGAGAATTTGGGATCCTTTGGACTCAAGCATCTTGATGCAAAATGAAACCATAATTCGAGGTAGACTACCTTAGGAGAGAGTTTGTCTGGTCAACTCTTGGACTTCCTTGAGCAATTTGAGGACCTCACTTGCCATGTGTTGAGAAATATGGGAGGGAAAATATTGGGGTACAACAGAGTGTATAAAATGTTTTTGTTGTGATCAAGCGAGTAACTGAGAGTGAACCTACCTACTCAAAAGGTCTTAGATATGCTTTTCCTCCTCCTTTAGATGTTGTTATCTTACCATTGATTTGATAAGAAGCCCCATCGTTGGATGTGAAGGGACGGGAATTGGGACGTTTGTATAGCCATAGAAAGAAACCCATGGAACGTTTTAGCAATATCGTTTTAGGGACTAGATCGTTTAGCGAAGGCAACATTGAGGGCCATCGAGGGACTACGATCTTTTGTCGAGGGTCTTTGTTAAAACGTCCCATATTCGAGGGACATAACTATTTTTCGAAAGGCAACAAGTGAGATTACCCTAGGGGTGCATGTGTGCAAGTGTGTTTGATTGCATGCATTTTAGTCTTTGATTAGGGTTATCTAGCGATTGATTTTTGAATCTTGCCATGCACGCCTAATTACTATACAGTACATTTGAAAGCGATAAATTGCAGAAATGTAAAGTCCTACGCTATTACAATATTGTAGGGATGGGAGTACATATTTATGAATGGGGATAGCAAATAATTTAAGTCATAATTATCTATTACAGTCATATTGAAATGTACAATATAAAAAAGAGAAAAAAAGACTTGTTTAGAAAATGTTTTTTTTGTCTTAAAAAAAGAAATAAATTATTTAATAAAAGAAAATATTTTTATGTCTTTTTATGTTAATATTAAAAATGATGAAAAGGGAAATAAGTGAAAGACAGAAAAAGCATGCTACTGTAAGGAAAACAAACAAGGATCAGAAGTTCTGAAGCCAGGCGCGTGACTCAGAAAGGATCGTCTGTGGAATCAGAAGTTCTGGATTGATAAGCTCTAAGGCCCTGCAAGAAACATAAGAGGGAAAGGGAACAGGGTTTCTGGATTGGTACATTCTGAAGTCCTGCAAAAAATGTTAGAGGGAAAATACAGAAGTTTTGGATTGCTATGTGCTGAACTTATGAATGTTAGAACAATGAGAAAATCTTAGAAGTTTTGTATATTAAAACAGTGAGGAGAACTCAGAAGTTTTGTGTTATGCTAAGACTGTGAGTGAACATCAGAAGTTCTGTATTGTGCTAAGCCAGTGAGTGAACATCAGCAGTTCAGTGCGTTATCATCATGTAAGAATCAGAAGTTCAGTGTGTGTTAACAGTGAGAAAAATCATAGAAGTTCTGTGTGTTAAACAATAAAGAGAACTCAGAAGTTTTGTGTGTGTCTAACAGTGAGAAAAATCATAAAAGTTCTGTATGTTAAAACTATGAATGAACATCAGAAGTTTTAATTCCATATTTCAACACTCAATCAGCACATCAGTAATCTATTCAATTTTCAACAATCAGCAAGTCAGAAGGATAAAAGCACAACAGTTCTCAGAAGTTCTAATCTTGATCCTGAGTCTAGCCTTAATCAAGAAGTTCTGATCCACAGTTTTTCTACTTATGCAATGATATGGACAACATTAATACTATGATATTTACATATTAATAATGTTCTGAATGAAAAAATGCAAATTCAGAAAGACTTACCTTGAATCTGGAGTGTGGGCTTGGAGCTTTGAGTGGCTACCTTTGGATGTTCTGGAATCAGCAAGAGTAACGGAAGAGAAAATGCCAAGTTCTTTGGTTCAAAAGGAAGAACAAAGGTTTGTTTTTTTGTATGAGAAATCTGGATTTTTTATGAAGGTTTCACAACTTCCTTTTCTCTTTTGATCATTCTCTCTTTCCAAAAGCCAGCCCCTTGCAAGTGTGATGGGGCCACTTATTTATAGATGAATTTGTTGTGGTTTTGGGGGGGAAAACAAATGGAATTTGAACCTTGTTTGGCATCCTGTTCCCTTGCTTTTTCATCACTGTTTTCGTATGCTAGTTTGGTGAAATCATGGGATGCAGGCGTAGGTTGACCTGGCTGTTGGTTATAGGTCTGCAACAGGTTGTATAAACAAGGTTTTAGGATTTGGTCAAGTTCTGACTAAAGCGTTGAATATAACCCTCATATGCTAAAGTGTTGCCTTGTTCTTGAAGCAAGCATGGTGGTTGTCAGCAGGAATTAAGGAAAAGCAAAAAGCAAAGCACGAGCTTAGTATCAAAGTTGCTATCCCAAGACAGTAGAGGTACACGTAGTGAAAATCCTTTGGATAAAGACTCAAAAAGTGGTTGTGAGCATTAAATGATGATGAGACTTATCACAACCAGAAATCCTGCAACGTAAGATTCTACACCATGGCTTAGTTATGGATCAGAAGTTCTTCTTCAGCGTAGCATCCAACCTCTGATCTTTGTATCTTCTGGCTCTAGCATGTTCTGAAGGAGAACATTGCTTCCACATGTTCTGATTAAAGCGTCATGTTCTGAACCGGAGAACATTGCTTCCATATATTCTGATTGAAGCATCATGTTCTGAACCAATGTTTGCAACCTCTGACTGAAGCTTTTTGTGAAAACTTGCCTAAAAGTTCTGACCAAACTCTGCCTTGAGAGTGTCTAGAATTTGTTGAGCGTTATGGTGATAACCTGGTCAGAAGTTTTGAGTTTTGTCATGCTTCTTAAACACTTAGAAAAGTTCTAAGTATTTAAAATTTGACTTTTCCAAAGTAAAATTTGACTTTTGAATTTTTAGATGAAACAAACTTCATATTCTAACATGTCTTGATGAAATATGATTTTTTGAGATTTAAGTTTGATCCAAAAGTCAAAGTTAGACTTCTCAGTGTGCAAATGACCATTTTGCCCTTGCGGATGACTTTTCTTGAAAAATTGCAGTTCAAGGCTTGGAATTGGATGGAAGCAAACTTGAGGATCTAGGGTGATTCCTTGAGAAATGAGAGGGAAAATTTTTGGGTACAACAAGCGTGCTCCTCAGTATGAAGTTCAATGTGGATCCATTGTTAATCAACATATTGGATAATGAATCATTCTTGCAGTTCATAGAGATGTGGAGAGCCAGGTTGTGATTCCTTCCTTCATCGGGCAGTTTGTCGTTGCAGAAACTCAGGTTATTACATGATGTAATGTTCCCTACCACAATGCTGAATTGGTCTACTGGAATATCACTTTCCATGAAAGCTTGGTCCAATACCCTCATGAAAGATTCTTTATGAGTAGCAGAGTTCATCAATAAAGCCAAGATAGATATTTTTGAAGGAGTCTGCAGTAGCTGATCTACAATTCTGTAGTCACTCATCTTGATTATCTTCAAAATATCATCCACCTCTTTTTTTAGCGTAGCTCCACTAGATTCACCTACAGCCTTCTTGGGTTCAACATCTTCAACAATTTTCTTTCCAGCATTATCATTTCCACGAACAATTGGTGCAAATACACGACCGTTGCGGGTCATTCTGCTAGTCTCAGCAATATTTCTAACATTAGGCATTATCTGGATGGGAAATTCCACATCATCCTCTAAAATTGTAGCATTATATTTGTAGGGTATAACCTTGTCTGACTTGTAGGGGACAGGACCTGGTAAGCTAATCACCAATGGAGTAATAGATGGCTTGCCATGATATTTAACTTCAAAAGGGGTGGGTGCACCAAAACAAGGCACAATAACATTTACTCCCTCTTTAACACATTCAATCATTACAGAGTCATCTCTGGAAAACATATCTTCATCTGAGGAGAAGAACTCATCCGCAGAGGCATACTCATCATCTAACTCTTCTTCAGCCAAATAAACCTCAATCTCATTAACCTCATGGTAATCATCCTTTTGGCCTGTAACCTTAATAGTTCCATTATCCAATAACAATTGAATATCTTTCCTTACAATTGAACATCCTCGGGGGTCCCGGCAGCAAATTTGGCAAGATCCATATTGATGTTCTACCTGACCAGCCATGTGGCAGAAAGTAGCGTGTAATTGTATGAGATCCTCATTCATATGTTCCACATCAAAGATTATGAACTCTCCAGGACACCCAGAAACCATGTTTACTTCCTCTTCATACTCTTCCCTAGGCCTGATTATATGGATGAGGCCCTCATCCATCATCTCCTGTAAATCAGCCTTTATCTTGTCACAACCCTGTATATTTGTACTGCAAATAGCACAACCAGCATGGTCATGTGTATAGTAGCTAAATTCAGAGGTCTGCATGCATTTTTACCAAATCTCCTCTAACCATATTATTATCGAAAATCTGAAATTCGCCTAGACAACCAGCCACCATGTTTACAACATTTGCTCCTCCATGCTTTGACAAAGGATTATCTTTCACATTAGGGCCAACATCTTTGAAGGATAAGATAGCAGACCTCACTAACTTTTGTACTTCAGTTTTCAAAGGATAGCAATTCTCAACATTGTGCCCTGGTGCTCCCTAATGAAAAGCACATGTTTCGTTTGCCTTGTAATACCAAGGCAACGGTGATTGTATAGCGGGAGGTAATCTGGTCTGAACTAACTTCTTTTGAATTAGCGCCGAAAGTAATTTTGTATAGCTTATAGGAATAGGGTCATAACTCTCCCTTATCTGATTATTCCCTTGATTCCCCTGATGGGATGGTCTTTGATAAGCAACGGTGGTTGGAGCTAAACCAATAACTGGAGTCACTGAGGTAACCTGTTGATGATGCTGATTATTTCTTCTAGAAGGATTAACCCTCCTCTCTTGCATAACAACACTTATTTCTCCTTCCTTATTTTTGGAAAACCCATGGGATGGCTTCTTCGTACTTCCGTAACTTTCACTTTTTGTTAAACGGTCCTCTCTTACAGCCTCTTCCAAATGGATACCCATGCCCACCATTTTAGTAAAGTCACTTGGCGCACTCTCTACCATCCTGTCATAGTAGAAAGCACCCAGAGTCTTCAGGAAAATCTTAGTCATCTCCTTTTCTTCCATGGGAGGAATCACTTGGGCGGCCACCTCACGCCATCTCTGTGCATATTCTTTGAATGATTCCTTGTCTTTCTAGACCATGGCCCTGAGTTGATCACGGTCAAGCGCCATGTCCACGTTGTACTTGTATTGTCTGATAAATGCTTCTCCCAAGTCGTTGAAAGTATGGATATTGACGTTGTCCAAACTCATATACCACTTCAACGCAGCACCAGTCAAACTATCCTGAATAAAGTTAATCAGCAAACGTTGATCATCAGTGTGGGTGGACATTCTTCTTACATACATCACAAGATGAGCACGAGGAAAAGTGTTGCCCTTGTACTTATCGAATTCCGGAACTTTAAACTTCGCATGTATCTTGACATTCGGGACCAAGCATAACTCATTCACATTCTACCCGAACAATTCCTTTCCCCTGAGGGCCTTCATCTCCCTCTGCATCTTGTCAAACTGATCTTGAAAATCATCATTCAATCATAGAGACCCAAGCCTTCACTTGGTGGAGGAAAAGGACGATATATATCATCATTAGAAAATGGGACCACATTCACCGAAGGAGGTGCAACAGGAGTAACATGCATCATAGGAGGTGCAGGAGTAATAGTAGTCTGAACACCTGGAGTAACTTGAGGACCAAGATTGAAACCTTCAGGCACAAAGTTTTATGGCATTCCCCATGGATAACCTTGAGGCATGTGATTCTGAACAACAACTGGAGTAACAAACACAGGAACAATCGGAGCTTCAATAGTAACTTTTTTCTGTTGAGGTTGAACACTCGGTGGCTGATTCTGAGCAGCCACCAAAGATTCCATCAGAGCAATGAGATTGTCCATGCCGGCCTTCAGAGCAAAAACTTCCTCGCGCAACTCGCGATTCTCTTGTTCTAAGTTGTCCATCTTCCTTCTGAAATTAGCTCGAGTATTGTAGTGGTGAGACAGCTTGCTGAACGAAGTAAAGAAGCTTGGTAAGACACCTGGATATGCATAACAAATGCAATAAATATGTGAAATATGATGCATGATATGCAATGCACGTGATTTATTTTATTATTAATATTTCAAGGGACTCAAAGATTTATAGACACATTGCAAATATCAAAGTGGATTACAAGTTTCAATAATCCCAATCACAAGATGAAAATAAAGTCTAAAACCCTAAGAAGTAAAGTTGATGGAGATCACTCTACACGCTGACGCTTCCCTGTAAGTCTGGCAATCTGAGCCTTTAACTTCTGGTTTTCTTCCGCATATCTGGTGGAAACCTCTTTCCAATCACCTGAATCAGGAAGTGAGCAACTAGCATCTGACTGAGGCTTAGAGGAAAATAAATTTGCTTGCCTCTCCATTGTCTCTACAGCCCGACTCTCAAGAATCTCAATCAAGTCGTCTTTCTCCTTCAAGTCTACTCTATAGGAAATCACTAAAGTTTGGCGCTTATTCTTCCAAGCTTCCTTTTCTTGCTGCATCCTGACTAAATCAAGTTGTAGCTCTTCCATATCATCCAATAAGGGAGGAGTGGTCTGCACAAACAAATCAGACATAGGTTCTTCCTGAGAATACGTCATCTTCAACTGAATAGCTCTCACTTGTACCCACTGAAGATGAGGCTCCAAAGAAAAATCCCCTCTAGGTCCCAAGTCCTTCCTACTCTTCCTGTGAATGTGACGCCAGGCCTTCGCAGTCTTCTCCCTAGCTTCCTTATGGTCTTCCCCCTCTTTCAGGAATAAACTACTCAAATGAATACTATTTGGTTTATCCCTCTTCGGATAACCAAGTTGTCGTCGTGCAAGAACAGGGTTGTAGTTAATTCCTCACTTTGTACCAAGAAGAGGTACGTTGGGGAAACTACCACAACTGTCGACAATCTCTACATAATGGTAAGCCCGATGATACCAAACAATATCTGAGTGAGTAAGTGCCATGATCTTAGGAGCCCAACGGGGTTCCTTCCTGTAATCCCAGAAAGCATCAGACTGAGGTAAATGAGAAGTAAACCACCAGTACAACAGAGGCGTGCAACAGATAATCATCCCCCTATGATAAGAATTCCGAAGATGAATAGAGTAATAAGCATCACCCAACAATGTAGGAACCTGGTTTCCAATCATGAAGATCCTGACGGCATTAATGTCAACAAACTTGTCTACATTAGGAAATAAGAAAAACCCATAAGCAAGTAAAGCAAAGATGGCCTTTAATCCCTCCTTTGGTAGTCATATGGGCTTCAACCTCAGACTTCCCCAGATGGATTAAAGCAGCAATCTCGTGTGATTTTGGCTCACCCTCCAAACCAGTAAAAGGAACATGATCAGTAATAGATAAATCCAACAGATAAGAATAATCCTCTAGTGTAGGCATCAACTGATAGTCAGGGAAAGTAAAGCATCGATACAATGGATCATAGAACTGGACCAAGGTCGAGAAAATAGCTTCCTTCATCCTAAGCTTCATGAGAGAAATGATGGACCCATACTTCTTCTGAAAATCTACAGAACACTCAATCTCGAGAATTAGACTGATCAACTCATCTATCTTGGGATCTTTGAAACTGTATTTTCCGGTCTTCCTTTTTCCAGAATCCATGGTCAAAAGGTACCTGAGATGTTCACAAATGGTCAACTTTCAAGTCCCTTGAAATAAACTTTCTTCAAAAGATGCTTATGAGTGCATGGATGCATGATGCAACAATCACACACAAGATCACAAACATAGGGTTCATAGGTTCAACATCACGAGCATGAGGTCGACGGTACTACCCATAAGGTATGGTCTAAAATTTATCACCTGCCGAACAAGGTTCTAGAGGTTTCTAGAGTCTACATCCTTCCTTCAGATATTACCAACTTCTCGATTAACTCGGTAATTAGTCATATTCTCAAGAAAAACTCGTCCGAGCGTAGTATCGTGTGATAACTATTTCGAATTACTCAGTCATAGCTTCCGCACTACACCTAAAAGGCCAAGATGGGTTAGGTAATCTACGGTCCTCAGCTTCAGCAGGCTCCCAGGCCGAAAGTAGTATGTCTTCCCGATTACTCGGTAAACGAAACAATATTCAAAGGGGGCTCCACTGAGTGGGGGATCTCATTCCTCCTTTTTGGGATTACTCCCTCAAAGTTAACATGACTATACATCCCGTCCTATCTTAAAGTTTGCCCAAGTCCGGGTATAGGAATTATGAGAAATCACCAAGCACCCTGAAAACCAGGAAAATCCAGACAAACAGATATACAACATATAATATATAACAAACAATAGCACCTATACAAATATAAACAAAGATAGGTTTAACCCACTTAGGGATGGACCAGCAAGAGGTCAATCTTTCCCCAGTGAAGTAACCATTTTTTTCTGAAGCGTTAAAAATGTTTAAGACTAAGCCATTGGATTGACTAGACTTACACAGATCAAAATAAAAATCGCCACCGCGCTTTATTGTTTCCAAAGGAATGGGAAAAGAGCGAGTAACCCAAAAAGAGGGGGAAAGTATCTAGGTAAGGGGGTTGATTATGCAAAGGGAAGGTATTAGAACCCAAAACATCTACGGTACTCCGCAAGAACCTCTTTGAAAAATCTGTATATTTTGGCTATAAAATGTTGTATAAAAAATAGATGGTGGAGATGAGAAAAGAAGTATTTTTTATGATTTTTTTCACCTGCCGCGGTTGTAAACCTTTAGTGCCTACGTACCACCTTTCGTGCAATAGGGGATCAGGGTACACGTATTTCACCTTTAAAAAATTTAAAAACAAGTGTGTTGGTTAATTTTATGAGATAAGACATCATCGTCATTGTCCGTGTGGAAAACATACTTACTACCCACAATCATGAGAAAGGATAATTTGCATCATCTCAAAGTGGAGGATATGGCTTGGATTTTAAAAATCAACAAAACCTCACTCAACACCCAAGTGGAAAATATCTCTCTTCACTACATATTATATAAGTATAGTTCTTTGCACCACTACAAGGATTGACAAGAGTCTAATCTTTTGAGAAAGGTTTTAACATAAAAAGCCAAAGTGGCAAAATGGTTTGAAATGAGATTGGTTGACTTTTAGTCTTCTCACAAAAAATGTCAAGGTATTATTAAATTGGTTGGAGTTTATTCATGAAAAATGTTTTGAAAATGCATGGACATAAGTCCAAGTTTATTATGAAAGTGGTCCAAATATAAAAACAAGAAGAGTTTTCAAAAGGAGGAAGAATATTTTCGAAATTAAAGAAGATGGGAGGAGATGAAGGGACTATCCTAAAGCATAAGGTAAAAGCTAAGGAGAAGAATCATCTAACCAACAAGAAGCCAAAACTTGACATTATGAGTCAAGATAGAATTCCCATTGTTTTGATTGAAACCAAGCAAGCAAAGATACTAGACCTCTTGAGAGAACCAAACTTCAAGTGTATTAAGTCTTCACAAAAAATTGGGCAGAGTAACGGTTGTATACGGGTGAATTCCAGATTGCAAACAAAGTATGTAATCACAATAACCTGCACACAAAACAAACAAACAACCCAATGTCTTGAGGTAAACCTCAAGAACTCCAGACAAAATATTAATTAAGATCACAAGGTCTCCAACATAGGCCAAGGTCTCTAATCCTAAGTCCAAGAAGTCCAATACTCCATAATTCCAAGGATAGTAACCAAATAGTCCAAGTATCATTAAAGTTTTTTATGGTTTATGTTGATTATTAAGTGTCTTTAAAAGGAAAAGAAAAGCTCAAGTGAGCAAAATAAAAATGACATAAAAGTAAATGCTCAAGTGAGCAAAGATGAAAATAACATAAAAGTAAATGCTCAAGTGAGAAAAATAAAAATGGCATCAAAATGTAAATGCTTAAAGTAAATGGTACATAAAGTAAAGAGCACAAAATAAAGGCATAAAATAAAGTCAATTGTTAGAAATTAGTGGTTAGTTGGATGACCATCTTGAAACTTGCATTTGGAACTCATTAGAGGATTGGTAGAACCAAATCTTCCACAGAAAAAGTTACATTTGCTTTTTGTCAAGTATATCATCCATTTTAGAATTCTCAAGACAACATTTAATGATCAACGATGTTTAAGTGATCCGCGTTGACCAAAATTGATGAAGATCCATTAGAGAATTGGTAGAACCAAAGCCTCCACACAATGAATCTCAAGGTTATTGGATCAAAGAGATCAAATTAACATACTTGGGCTTGCAAACATAGGTTTGGGCCACGAATAATCATTTATTCGAATCGAGACAAAATTTAGCCTATGTTAAGCAATCGTAAGTGGACTTATGTAGAAGTCGCGCCTATTTTGAGGCGGGTCAATAGCAATCTATGTACTTCATGTTTTGATAAATGATATAGAGATCATCACCCCTTAACATGTAGCACATTTTAAAAAAAGAAAAGGATAAGATGAAGAGGGAGGGAAATGATAAGCTAATTTGGATCACCACCTCAAAATTCTTTCATCTTTAAATTCAATCACTCATCTAGATGGATTAAATCACTATACATATCAATAATCCAAAGCACCAAAAGTGAATTAAAAAATTCACTCTTTGGTAGATTTGAATTGATAAACATTTATCCAACTTCATCTACACCACAAAGTCCATTGAATTTAAAGAGAAATTGGACATTTGAAATTGTAAACCAAACCAACAATCAAAAGGAGTGAGTAAAAAACATTTATGGATCAAAACAGCCCCAAAACAAGGCAAAAAATGCATTTTGATTATGTGCAAATCAATTGCACTACGGTGCAAATCGATTTGCATAATGCTTTTTTTCAAAATTTTGCGTGAAATGCTTCTGTGCAATCAATTGCACCAGGACAGCAATCGATTGCACACTGTTACAATAGGAAAAACAGCATTTCAAAAGGCAGAATTCTTGTTCAAACTTTCCATTAAATACCTTATGATCATGGATCTAATTGAGCACGAAAATTCCATCAAATTATGAGAAAATAGCACCATTGAAATCACAAAATAATGCTCAATGAATCAAACCCAAAGATCACATTGTGAAAGATGAATAATCCAACTTACCAAAGGTAGATCTAGAGAATTATCAAAACAACTTCAAGAATTTGCTTCAATTCAACCACAAGAATCAATTTCCCAAGCTTGGATGTAGAGAATTGATGAATAAAAAGTGTTTGGGTGAAGGTTTAGCTCAAATATTAGTAAGATTCAATGCGAAGTGTTGTACCCCAAAATTTTCCCTCCCATTTTCACACAAGATATACTCCTAGAGGTTCTCAAATGCTCAAGGTTGACCAAGGATTGACCAGACAATTCTCCTCCTAAGGCAATGGACCCCCAACTAGGGTTTCCATTTTAATCAAGATGGTTGAGCTCCAAGGATCCCAAATGTTCTCATTTTTCCTAATATGTCCTCAAGATCATCCATGCCAAATTTCATGCCTTACACAATAAGTTTGCTCAGTCAATTGTTCAAGTATTGGAAAATCAACTGTGTTAGGTCAAAAGTCAACTGTGGCCCATGTACAATCAAACTTCAAGATTTTTGGTCAACATAAACATTTTGAAGTGATGTCCATCATTTGATCAAGGTTTTATCATGATTCCTCAAGAAATGCTCTTAACCCATCAAAACTCAAAAATGGCAAATTAGGGTTTTTATAGGAAAAGTCAACCAAACTTTGACCAAGCATAACTTTCTCATAGTTTTCATAAATTTTCCAACCAAAACTCATTTTGAAGAGAATTCCCTACAACTTCTCTTCAGCCCTCAAGTTCAAGAAATGCACCATTTGAAAGATACAAGTTCATACATTACAGGTCATTTTTAGAAAGTCAATAAAAGCCACTTTTTTCCAAGACCTTTAACATCAAGATATCTTCTTCAAATGCAAAATTGATCAAAAAATGGATTGAAGTAGACATCTTAGGCTTTCCAAAAAGTCAAAGTGCATCATCATGAGATGCAAATTGAGCAAGTTATGGCTTACCCAAGTTGGGAAAATTTAGGAAATTTCAAGAAATATGCATTGAGCAAATTTGAGTTTTTAAGGCAATGGCTCAAATTCTTGAACTTGAAACATCTTCCTAAGATCATAGAGGACCCCTAAAACCATTTTTTGAATAGTCTTGATTTTATTTGAATTTTATATTAATTTTATTTAATTAAAATTCAAATAAATCAAGATTATTGCAAAATATATGGGCCATTATCATTTGGGCTTGGTTTGATGCATGGACAGGCCCCATATTTCGTGTGCAAGAAGGCCAACTTTGTCTAGGTATATTCAAATTTGAAAATGGACAAAATCCCTTAACTTTGGCCAAGGTTACAAATGGACATTCATGGCATTCAAATGCTTGTCTATGGTTGTTACAAGCATTACATTTCGTGTCTCCCATCATTCTCTATATAAACAATCTATTGGCAAGCATCAAACAGAGATATATAGCCTGGGGGACCCCTGAAATTTTTGGAAAAAAAAAACACTAAAATTGTCAAATTCGAATTTCCATATCCAGCCTATTTTAGTCCCAAACAAAGATCAAAACACATTCCTGGAGGTCCCCTGAAGCATTTGCAACCATTACTAAGCTCTGAAACATTGCCAAACGCATCAACCAACTCGCACGGTTTGTATTTTTTTTTCAAATTCATTCTGCTTGATTCATGTAACATAAATACGTTTTGATCATACATTACTAATTGTTGAAGTGTTTGCAAGCTTTTTACATAGTTGGATTGAAGTTTGAGTGCAAGTATAACAGTTTGCCATAGCTAGGGTTTGAACCTCCAATTTGGGGTTTTCTGTTGTGATACGGTGGGAAGAACTGACTGTTTTTCGAAATGTTGGTTTGTGTTTTGTGTTTATTTTCGCAAAATGTCGCGGTAAGCAAGAGTCGCCACCGACTTTTATTTTATCCAATAGGGAAAGGAAAAAAGCATAGAAAAATTCCTTTTTTCGAGATATTTCTCGGGTTCGGGGGGTATATTATAGAAAGGGAAGGTGTTAGCACCCTTTCTATCTGTGGTTATCCATGGGCTCTTAGATACTTGCTCAAATGTTTTCAAAAATTACTTTCTTTGTGCTTGTGGATTTGAAAGGAAAAAAATTATTCGAAACTTCGATTTAACTCTTGCTTATGTCCTCAAGAGCGTATGAAGTGTTTTTGAAAACTTTGTTCGAAAAGGAGTGTAAGTGTAAAAAAGATTTTGTTTTTGAAAGAGCAAGTATCTAAGAACCATCTACCTACTCGAAAAAGGAATTGTTCTATGCTAATGTCCTTTTGACAATGCTATCCCACTATTGATGAGTAGGTAGAACCGTCGTTGGAATTTGAGAGTCAATTCGAATGCGGGACTTACGGTCACTAAAGCAATGTTAGGACGCCTTAGCGGTAACCCTAATGTCTTAGATCATTTGTTTGAGGCAACAATATTTGATGCAACCGTTTCGAGGCGACTATGATCTTTTTAGACAAGAGGGCGACCTCTAAAATGACCTATGCTTAATGACTGTGTACGAAGGCAACCAAGTGGGGTGTACCCTAAGAGTGCGCATGTGAGAGTGTGTTGATTTCAGTTATTTTTATCTTTGTACATGTTAAGGGTGATCTAAGTTGATTTTAGGTTAAAACATTCAGTCTTGTCGTGCCATCCTATTATCAAACATCTAACAGTTATAATTTGCGGAAATAAAATGCGGAATTTAAATTACAAGGCGTCGGCCCTTTAAAAATAAATAAAACGATAAAAATAAATAAAAGTCTTATTTAACTATTACAATCCGGGAGTAAGTACATTATTGGATAAAAGAAAGTAAATCGCGTGCGGGAATTTAAGTCGAGCGCATGATTAGGGTTTTGACCCTTTTGGTTAAGGAAAATATCTTTTTTTGTTCATTTTTATTTTAAGAAAGAAATTAAACCTAAACTAACTACTAAATTAAATTAATTAATTAAATGAAAAATTAAATTATTACATATTTTTTTGATTTTGCTATTTTAAGAAAGAAAAATGAAATTATTGAATTAATGGTTAGTACCTAGTTAAATCTAATTAATTATTAATTTACAAAATAAGTCAAAATTATTCTAGAATTAAAACCTAAATTAATTAATTAGTATTTATTTAAAAAAAATGAAAGTTAAAATTTGATTGAATAAAAATATTTTTTGTGATTTTATTTTATGAGAAAATGAATTTTGATTGGTTAGAAATTAAATAAAATAATTAAATAATTAATAAAGACAAAATAAATAAAATAGAAAAGAGAAGGGTATTGGGCCTGAAATGGGAGTATGAATAGCAATCTGAAGCCCAATTGCAGCTGGCCTTTGTTGACTTTTTGGGATCCAATGTGCACGCTTGGACTGGGACTATGGTGGACATCCACTCCTGGACCACCAGATCTAACCTTTGGCCATCTGGCTATTGCATGGATGATGGCACACGGTAGGCTGCAGGCTCATGCGTGCATAGGAATATCTGAAAAGGAAAAACATTGAGAAAGTGGGGGACCTGGGATTCGAACCCAGGTCCTGAAAGTGATTGCTTCGCTTGCTTGCCACCACGCCAAATTGATCCATTTGTTATATGAATACAAAACAATAATAACAAAACAAAACAACAATTATTGGTCAGAAAACAAAATATGTGCGCCATATTTGAACAGGCGAATGAGTGGATGACAACTCATCACCCCTGTCCTCTATCTATTGCTAAAAACCAAAGGAACTATACCTACCGACGACGGTCCGTCGCTACAAGCCTGTCATACCCCAAAATCCTCCATGGGCCATAGAAATGCCTTCTGATGCCATGGTTAGACTCACCTTCCTCTCCCGGTCACGCCTATAGCCATTACTAAGGCTGATTTCACCTAAAACAAAAACCCTTAAATTAAGAAGCAAAACCCTAACAATGGTGGTTTGCGCCACAGAGCATATAAATGAAATTAAATGATGCAAAAGGCTTGGAAATGTTCTGAGGATTACATATATGTAGCTAGTTTGTTCAAATAATGCCAGAATAATGAGTTACAATTTCAAGAACAGGAGTGGTTATCGTGACACTTACAGCGTGTTTGGGTGTCTGAACAAGCTTGTTTTGGATTGGTTTGGCTTGAGTGAATACCCAGGAAGCGATTGAGATGTGTCTTGGCTTCTGAAAATGCCTCTAAACACGATTTCGATCTCAAGCTTTATGTGACTTTTTTCCAATCTTGTTCTGCCTCTCTCTGCAATTGCCAACCCTGATCTCGTGTGTCTTGGCTTGCTTATGTACTATGTAGTGTATTAGGGTAAGAATTATGGATTAAATCTTCCAATATCAATGCATATGGATTTGATTTGATCTCCTCTTTAAAACCTTCCAAATTTGTCCAATTTCAATCTTTTTGCACATGATTTGGTGTGATTCAAATTTGATGATGTTAATGATGGTAATCCAAGCCTGAAATAGCCAAAAGATCTCAAGTTATCAAAGTATTGGATTTTGTATGATTTTATTTGGTTTAAAATGAATAAATTTAATTAAAAATCAAATTAAATAATAAAAATAAAATATGGGCTCATGGATGAATCTATGAAACGTGGGCAATGATGCAAACTCAAATCAAGTGGGAAAGAATGGGCCCATTTGACAAAATTTGAAGTTTTGGGGATAGTTGACTTTTGGCAATTTTGCAAAAAAGTCCAACTTCAACAATGCATAACTTCTTCAATTTTAAACTTTTGGAAGTGTTCTTGGACTTTTTAGAAATATTGAGATGTCCTATAACCAAACCTTTTGGTCTCATTTCATTTTGATATTCCATTCACAAGTTATAAGCTTTGGCAAAAAAGGTGTTTTTGTTGACTTTCAAAAATGACCTATAATGTCCAAATTCATAACTTCTTGTGAGTGCATTTTTTGAACTTGGGGTATGAATATGGATTGTAGGTAATTGCAGCCTCTTCAAAATTAGATTTGTATGGATCATTTCTCATAAAGTATGAGAAAGTTATGCTTGGTCAAATTTGAGTTGACTTTTCCTGCAAAACCCTAATTTAGCAACTTTTGAGTCTTGATGAATTTTGAGCAATCATTGATGAATCATGATCAACCCTTGATAAAATGATGAAATATCCTTCAAAATTATAATTTTGACAAAAAATCTTGAAGTTTGACTGTATTTGGGTCACAGTTGACTTTTGCCCTAGCACAGTCGATGTTTGGGCCTTTTGAGCAATTGACTGAGCAAACTTCCTCTGCAAGGCTTGAAATTTGGCATGGATGACCTTGAGAATATATTAGGACATTGGGGAGCACTTGAGTTAATTTGTACCCAAGGATCTTGATGCAACACAAAACCCTAATTTGGGGTTGACTGCCTTAGGACATAGCTTGTCTGTCCAACCCTTGAGCAACCTTGAGCCACTTGGAGATTTTTCTTGCAATGTTTTGAGAAATATGAGAGGGAAAATTTTGGGGTACAACAGCTTACCCTATTCAATCTTCTTAAACATGAGGATGTAGATTGGCTTTCGTTCCTTTCGTGATCCGAAGGTGGAAGATGATTGAACACTAGAGTGCCTAGAAATTTGCACTCGCATGAAGTGGTATCAGCCTTGTGATGTCAGGAATGGGCTTACAGATTCCATTTGGAGATTGATGGCAGGAGGATGGGCTTAAAGATGCCATCTGGAGGAGTGTCGATCGCATAAGAGATTCCTTAGCGAGAGCTTGTATACCTGTTGCTGTAGAAGATTCCGCTGGGGAAGCGTGATCTTTGTTGAGATTTAGGAACTTGCATGTACTTCAACTGAGAGAAAATCTCAGTTGAGTTTTAAGAACTTGTCCGTAATTCAACTGGGGGGAGATCTGTCGAGATTTAGAACCTTATATGTAATTCAACCGAGGATAATTCAGCTGAGATTTAAGAATCGGTCAGTACTTCGACTGAGGAGAATTGCCGAGATTTAGAACCTTATCTGTAATTCAACCGAGACTAATTCAATTGAGATTTAAGAACCGGTCAGTACTTCGACTGAGGGAAACATCTTCATCAAGATCTAGGAACTGTCTGTACTTCAACGTAGAATAATTCTGTTGAGATTTAAGAACTCGTCCACACTTTGACGGAGGAATATTGTCGAGATTTAGAACCTTATCTGTAATTCAACCGAGACTAATTCAGTTGAGATTTAAGAACCGGTCAGTACTTCGACTGAGGGAAACATCTTCATCGAGATCTAGGAACTGTTTGTACTTCAATGGAGAATAATTTTGTTAAGATTTAAGAACTCGTCCACACTTCGACGGAGGAAAATTGTCGAGATTTAGAACCTTATCTGTAATTCAACCGAGACTAATTCAGTTGAGATTTAAGAACCGGTCAGTACTTCGACTGAGGGAAACATCTTCATCGAGATCTAAGAACTGTCTGTACTTCAGCGGAGGATAATTCTGCTGAGATTTAAGAACTCGTCCACACTTCGACGGAGGAAAATTGTCGAGATTTAGAACCTTATCTGTAATTCAACCGAGACTAATTCAGTTGAGATTTAAGAATTGGTCAGTACTTTGACTGAGGGAAACATCTTCATAGAGATCTAGGACTGTTTGTACTTCAACGGAGATAATTCTGTTGAGATTTAAGAACTTGTCCACACTTCGACGGAGGAAAATAGTCGAGATTTAGAACCTTATCTGTAATTCAAACGAGAATAATTCAGTTAAGATTTAAGAACCGATCAGTACTTCGACTGAGGGAAACATCTTCATCGAGATCTAGGATGTATGTACTTCAACAGAGAATAATTCTGTTGAGATTTAAGAACTCGTCCACACTTCGATAGAGGAAAATTGTCGAGATTTAGAACCTTATCTGTAATTCAACCGAGAATAATTCAGTTGAGATTTAAGAACCGGTCAGTACTTCGACTGAGATAAAAGCTTCATAGCTTTGAATGAGATTTTGGCCGCATCTTTCCTGAAAGGTAAAGGTTGGCTGTATGTAATGCATGATATGTATCAAGCAATGATGTTCTCAAAATAAATGAGATTGTGTTGGATGATGTGTATATGCACATGTCATGATGTATAAAAATGTGATGTTTTTAGCTGGGGAAAGTAAATCCCGTATAGCTACTGGAGAGAAGAATTGAATTCTTCGTTTCCGTTGAGGATGGCGAACGAAGATGATTGCGATAATAAACCTGCATGAGAGGATAACTTCGTTGGGGAATAAACTGATGAGGAGATTACTATGTGGGGAAGAGATGCTCTACTGAGGATCCCACCGATAAATTCCGCTGGGGATGAATTACCGTTGCTGGTGATACCGAATCCTGTTGGGGATTGAATTTCTGTTTGTGAAAGGAAAGAACTCCGCTGGGGATGATCTTCAGTTGCGACTTCACTGGGGATAACCGTTTAGACTCTTATGGGGATAATCCTTTGAGCTTTACTAGGGACAATCTTCTAAAGTCTACATGGGGATGACTCTCTGAATTCCACTGGGGAAGTTTTCTCAGACTGCGCTGGGAAAATTTTCAAACTCCACTGGGGATGTTTTGTATTCTGCCGGGGAATATTCTTATACTCCACTGAGGAATATTAATACTTTTCATCGCTGATGGTAGATAAACTCTGTTTGGGGAGAATAATACCGATTCATTTACAGTTGCAAGTCTCAGCTGGGGAGAGTTAACCTTACTGTCTTACTCTGCGGGGAGTGAATGCATCTCAATCATATTCTTCAGTTGAATTTACCTTGTACTTGGTGGACAGAGCAACTATGCAGCTTGGACAATTCTTATTGCCCCTGTTTCTGATATTACCAGTAATCGTCTTTTGTTTCGCATGTAAATTTTTTATGAGCAGCAATTAATGTCAAGTGCATATATCAAAAATGAACATTGGACGTTTTTTGCAAAACAAAACAGATAAAGGAAAAACAGTTTGAAATTTCTTTGAAAATGAATTGTATTGATTTTGAAGTTTGGCCTGTAAATAGGCATTTTTGTTCAAGAGGTTGATGTCCTAGTAAGAGAACGCCGCCGAATAATAGAATTTACACAATTTGTGAAAAACTAAACAAAACAGCTATGTGAATAATCCCACTGGGTTCCAACTCTGCTATTGCCTTTATGTCCTTCGCCATGTTGTTGGTGCAGTTGAAACATAGTCGGGCGGTGAACGGAGTATGAGAGCCTTTAGGAGATATGATCACGGCGCCAATGCCATTACCCAAAGCGTTCGAAGCTCCATCAAAGTATATAGACCATCGGGATCCCTCCTCAGGTCCTTCATCCGGTCCAGGTTCTTCACAATCAATCACTATCATGATATTCTCATCCGGGAATTCAAAGTTCATAGACTGGTAATCATCCACTGCCTGATGTGCCAAATGATCTGCCAACACACTTCCCTTGATTGCCTTTTGAGTCGTGTATTGAATGTCATACTCAGTCAAAATCATCTGCCATCTTGCTATTCTTCTGGACAAGGCAGGCTTCTCGAAGATATACTTGATTGGATCCATCTTTGATATCAATAGAGTAGTGTGAGTCAGCATATACTGTCTCAGCCGGCGAGCAGCCCATGCCAAAGCGCAGCAAGTTTTCTCAAGCAACGAGTATCGGGTCTCGCAGACGGTAAACTTTTTGCTAAGGTAATAAATAGCATGCTCTTTTCGGCCAGACTCGTCATGCTGCCCCAGCACACACCCCATTGAATTGTCAAGTACTGTCAAGTATAGGATCAGAGGTCTCCCTTCAACTGGAGGCATCAGAATGGGTGGCTCTTGGAGATATTCCTTGATCCTTTCGAAAGTGGCCTGATGTGATCGGTGGATTTAGAACTGACTGTTTAACGCTGGTTCGCGAAATGTCGCGGAAGCAAGAGTCGCCACCGTCTTTTATGTTCTCCAACAAGGAAAGGACAAAAGCACAGCAAAATTCCTTATGAGATAGTTTCTCGGTTCGGGAGGTAGATTTATAGAAAGGGAAGGTGTTAGCACCCTTTCTATCCATGGTTATCCATGGGCTCTTAGATACTTTCTCTTATGTTTTCAAAGTGTTTGCTTTTCAAAATGTGAGTGGGTTTGAAAAAGTTTTGTTTAAAGATTTCTGAATAACTCTTGTATCTGTCCTCAAGAGTGTTTGAAAAATTGTTTTAAAAGCTTTTTGAAAGTGTCTGTGTGAAAAGAGTTTTGATTTGTTTTTGAAGAGAGCAAGTATCTATGAGTCACCTACCTACCCTAAGGAATTAGGTTGTGTAAATGTCTTTAAGGTAGTGCCATCCTACCATTGAGAGGTAGGTAGCACCACCGTCGGAGGTGTTCGGGTCAATTCGAGTGTAGGGACAGTGTGGTCACCGAAGCAACAGTTAGGACACCTTAGAAGCTACCCTTATGTCCTTGATCCTTTTTTAATCCGAGGAAACCGTTTCGAGGCAACTGGATCATGGACATAAGGACTTACTAAAACGTCTTATACTTGACGACCACGTTTCGAAGGCAACAGGTGAGGCGTACCCTAGAAGTGGTGTGTGTATTTGTGTGTTGTTTTCAGTTTAACAGTTATCTTTGATCATGGCATTGTGAGCTACGCTTGTTTTTAATTAGCATACATTCTTTCATACAAATTTAGAATTTAAGAGTGCGGGAAATTTAAAATGCGGAAAGATAAAAGCTACGCCATTACAAGGCGCGGGTCTATACATCGCCAAAGTACAAAGACCCGTTTGATAAAAGATGTGGAAAGTAAATAAATGTGGTAAACCTAATTACTATTACATCCGGAAAGCAGTTACATAATATTCAAAAAGAAAATAATGCGCAAAATAGAAATTAAAATTGAACGTCCGAGGGTTTTGACCCTTTGCTTGAAATTAAATGAAATTAAAGTCTAATTATTATTTAATTAAAGAAAGGTGTTTTTTGTGTTTTTTGTATTTATGATAATAAAGAAAATTAAAATCAAGATGAAACCCTAATTCTATATATTTTAATTATTAATGAAAAAATATTAAAGTTACCCTAATTTAAGCTAATTAATTTACATGCTTATTTACAAAAATAATAGTTAATAATGATAATAAATAATGAGGAAAATAATTTAATTAAGAAAAAGATGAAAATGTCAAAAAAACCTAATTCTACATATTTTATTTAAGAAAAGATTAAAGTTTAAAACCTAAATTAAATTAAATTGATTGTTAGAGTTTATTTACAAAAATATTTTAATGGTGAAATTAAATATTAATTAAAAAAACATTTTTTGAGTTTCTGATTTTTCTATGGAAAATTAATTTTGGTGAGTTAATAAAAACAATTAAAAAACAATTGAAAGAATTAAAAAGAAAAGAAAATGAAATTAAATATACAAACAAGGGGGGTGTCTGGCCCATGTGGAGGTAACACTGCAGCAATTCAGGCCCATTGACAAAGCCTTTGTTTGACTTTCCAGGATTGTGTGCACGCTTGTTTGACTGGACCACCATGGATCTCATTCAGTGGCCCTTGGATTGATCATCAGGAGCGCGTGGCAAGCCTGAGCGTGAGTGTGTATGGTGAGCCCTTGAGTGAGCGCTGCATAGGAAAGCATTATAACAAAAATCATGAATTAAGTGGGGGGACCTGGGAATCGAACCCAGGTCCCAGCAATTACCAAGCGTGTCCCTTGCCAATTGAGCTGCCAAACGCTTTTGTATATATAATGGAAAACAAATATTATAATAAAAAACAAAAGTTAATGATATAAAACAAAAAAAAACGCGCTGAAATTCAAATGTTCCAGTTACAATATGCCACGCGTGCTTCTTCTTCGTTTGCCTGCAATTATATGAAACAAGTAGCGGGGGTTTTAAACCCCCACTAAATGGAAGTCCTGAAAATAGCGATTAGAAGAGGAGGAAATATAAAAAGGGCGCGAGGGTATCATTGAATCAGGCTTGCTGCAACGAGTTCACCCATGTAGGTTTGGTGATCCAATTTTACAGTATGTGGAAACCCCTAATATTGAAACTCTGAAACCCTAATGTCCTTCAATGGTGAATTCCGTTTCAAGCATCTTTAGAACAATTAAACTATACCAAACGCTTCAGGAAGGTGTTAATAGCATAAATCAATAATCAAAACACATGAATGATGCGTGGAAATTAAAAATCGATTATGGAAATGTTTGTGACAAACGTGACTCAGTTCTACCGTTTCTTGGAGTATGGAAGCTTGTTCTTGATGCCAATAGTTTCCTAGCAATGTCAGTAATGCAATGGAAAAGGTTTCAAGCCTTGAATCGCCCTACAAATATGAAATCAGATTCCAAGTTTTTGTTGAAAAATTGCAAATTGAATCTCAGATTCCAAGCCTTGAATCTTTGATTTTCATCATATATTTTTCAATCTTTTTTTCATTGAAATCTTTGCCAATCATGGATGATTTTCCTTTTTTGGATGTGAAACGACTTGGCCAGCTTGCCCTAGTTTGATTTGCTGCACAAAAAGATTTGAAAAAGCATTATTTGATATTTTCTCATAATTAAATCTAATTAAATGAATTAATAAGAATAAAAATTCAATTAATTAATTAAAAATAAGAAAATAAATCCCTTTGAGCTCAATGGGTCGTGCATAGGCTTTGGGTAATTATTCAAGGAAGAATTTGAGGCCCATTAGCAAATTTGAAGTGTTTTAGGCAAAGTTGACTTTTCAAAATTCCCAAAAATTTCCCAACTTCTCCAATGCATATCTTGCTCAATTTTGAAGCTATGATCATGTTCTTGGACATTTTGGGAAGGACTTGAAGTCCTCTAACCAATTCCTTTGGTCCCATGTCATTTTGATTTACCAATCTCAAGCTATGGTCTTTGACTTAAAGTGCCTTTTTGTTGACTTTTGAAAATGACCTATAATGTTGAAATTGATAACTTTTTGTGAGAGCATTTCTTGGACTTGGAGTGTGAAGATGAGTTTTAGGAAATTTCATCCCCTTCAAGATGAGATTTGGATGGGATTTTTCTGATAAACCATGAGGAAGTTATGCCCTGGTCAATTTGCAGTTGACTTTTCAACTGTCCAAAAATAGAAACTTTTGCATCTTGAGACTTTTTGAGCCATGCTTTGAGAATCATGATCAAGAATTGATCAAATGATGATTGTGGCTTCAAAATGAGATGTTGACCAAACATTTTGACTTTTAATTGTCAAATGACCATTTTGCCCCTGTAGTTGACTGTAGAGCAATTAGGGTTTTTGACTGTGCAATTTGATGCTGTGAGTCTTGAAACTTGACATATGAATGCTTGACAATGTATATAGGAATATGGGGCTTGATTGGACCCTTGGAAACCTCAATTTCTTTGCCAGAACCAAAATCCTAATTTTGACTGTGTTATGAGGCAATTGGACTGTGTAATCCTTGAGGGATTTTGAAGCTTGATCTGGAGATTGATCTTGAGGAATTTGGGAGGGAAAATTTTGGGGTACAACAGTTGCCCCTGTTCAATCTTCTTAGACCTGAGGATGTAGATTGGCTGGCGTGCCTTTCGTAATCCGAAGGTGGAAGATGATTGAACACTAGAGTGCCCAGAAATTTGCACTCACATAGTAGAGTATCAGCAGTGTGATGGCGGGAATGGGCTTATAGATGCCATTTGGAGAGATGATGGATAGGAGGATGGGCTTATAGATGCCATGTGACAGAACTTTGTCGGGAATGGGCTCATAGACGCCATTTGGAGACTGTCGGTATGTGGATGGGCTTACAGATGCCATCTAGGTGTCAATCGCGTAAGAGATTCCTTAGAGAGAACTTGCGTACCTGAGAAAGAAAATAATTACCTGGCCTGTTGCAGGGGTTGATCTTCAAACTCTTTATGTAGATGTGCCCTGGCTGGATACAGGAATCGAATCTTTAAACTCTTCAGACGTGCCCTGGCAGGATACAGGAATCGAGTCTGGAATTAGTCGTCAACAGATACACCCTGGCAAGATACAGGAATCGGATCTTCGAACTCTTCAGACGTGCCCTGGAAGGATACAGGAATCGAGTCTGGAACTAGTCATCAACAGATACACCTTGGCAAGATACAGGAATCGGATCTTCAAACTCTTCAGACGTGCCCTGGCAGGATACAGGAATCGAGTCTGGAATTAGTCGTCAACAGATACACCCTGGCAAGATACAGGAATCGGATCTTCGAACTCTTCAGACGTGCCCTGGCAGGATATAGGAATCGAGTCTGGAATTATTCGTCAACAGATACACCCTGGTAAGATACAGGAATCAGATCTTCGAACTCTTCAGACATGCCCTGGCAGGATACACGAATCAAGTCTGGAATTAGTCGTCAACAGATACACCCTGGCAAGATACAGGAATCGGATCTTCGAACTCTTCAGACGTGCCCTGGCAGGATACAGGAATCGAGTCTTGAATTAGTCGTCAACAGATACACCCTGGCAAGATACAGGAATCGGATCTTCAAACTCTTCGGACGTGCCCTGGCAAGATACAGGAATCGAGTCTGGAATAAAGTCGTCAACAGATACACCCTGGCAAGATACAGGAATCGGATCTTCAAACTCTTCAGACGTGCCCTGGCAAGATACAAGAATCGAGTCTGGAATATAGTCGTCAACAGATACACCCTGGCAAGATACAGGAATCGGATCTTCAAACTCTTCAGACGTGCCCTGGCGAGATACAGGAATTGAGTCTAGAATTAGTCGTCAACAGATACACCCTGGCAAGATACAGGAATCGGATCTTCGAACTCTTCAGACGTGCCCTGGCAAGATACAGGAATCGAGTCTGGAATTAGTCGTCAACAGATACACCCTGGCAAGATACAGGAATCGGATCTTTGAACTCTTCAGACGTGCCCTGGCAAGATACAGGAATCGAGTCTAGAATTAGTCGTCAACAGATACACCCTGGCAAGATACAGGAATCGGTTCTTCGAACTCTTCAGACGTGCCCTGGAAAGATACAGGAATCGAGTCTGGAATTAGTCGTCAACAGATACACCCTGGAAAGATACAGGAATCGGATCTTCAAACTCTTCAGACGTGCCCTGGAAAGATACAGGAATCGAGTCTGGAATTAGTCGTCAACAGATACACCCTGGCAAGATACAGGAATCGGATCTTCGAACTCTTTAGACGTGCCCTGGCAAGATACATGAATCGAGTCTGGAATTAGTCGTCAACAGATACACCCTGGCAAGATACAGGAATCGGATCTTCAAACTCTTCAGACGTACCCTGGCAAGATACAGGAATCGAGTCTGGAAAATAGCCGTCAATAGATACACCCTGGCAGGATACAGGAATCGGATCTTCGAACTCTTCAGACGTGCCCTGGCAAGATACAGGAATCGAGTCTGGAATTAGTCGTCAACAGATACACCCTGGCAAGATACAGGAATCGGATCTTCAAACTCTTCAGACGTGCCCTGGAAAGATACAGGAATCGAGTCTGGAATTAGTCATCAACAGATACACCCTGGCAAGATACAGGAATCGGATCTTCGAACTCTTCAGACGTGCCCTGGCAAGATACATGAATCGAGTCTGGAATTAGTCGTCAACAGATACACCCTGGCAAGATACAGGAATCGGATCTTCGAACTCTTCAGACATGCCCTGGCAAGATACAGGAATCGAGTCTGGAATTAGTCGTCAACAGATACACCCTGGTAGGATACAGGAATCGGATCTTCGAACTCTTCAGACGTGCCCTAGCAAGATACAGGAATCGAGTCTGGAATTAGTCGTCAACAGATACACCCTGGCAGGATACAGGAATCAGATCTTCAAACTCTTCAGACGTGCCCTGGCAAGATACAGGAATCGAGTCTGGAATTAGTCGTCAACAGATACACCCTGGCAAGATACAGGAATCAGATCTTCGAACTCTTCAGACGTGCCCTAGCAAGATACAGGAATCGAGTCTGGAATTAGTCGTCAACAGATACACCCTGGCAAGATACAGGAATCGGATCTTCGAACTCTTCAGACGTGCCCTGGCAGGATACAAGAATCGAGTCTGGAACATAGTCGTCAACAGATACACCCTGGCAAGATACAGGAATCGGATCTTCGAACTCTTCAGACGTGCCCTGGCAGGATACAGGAATCGAGTCTGGAACATAGTCGTCAACAGATACACCCTGGCAAGATACAGGAATCGGATCTTCGAACTCTTCAGACGTGCCCTGGCAGGATACAGGAATCGAGTCTGGAACATAGTCGTCAACAGATACACCCTGGCAAGATACAGGAATCGGATCTTCGAATCTCTTCAGACGTTCCCTGGCAGGATACAGGAATCGAGTCTGGAATTAGTCGTCAACAGATACACCCTGGCAAGATACAGGAATCGGATCTTCAAACTCTTCAGACGTGCCCTGGCAAGATACAGGAATCGAGTCTGGAACTAGTCGTCAACAGATACACCCTGGAAAGATACAGGAATCGGATCTGGAATCACGACAGTTGATAGTAATCATCTTTGTACTGACCTTTGTCCTGAAAAGACAAAACGCTAGTTGTATGCGATGTCATGATGTATGACATGCGTGATGTTCTCAGAATAAATGTGATTGTATGTCCATGATGCATATGTGCATGCTATAATGTATGAAGATGTGATGTTCATGAATGTATTTTCGTCTAGGAAAATAAATCCTTGACGGGTGCCGGGAAGTTTAATCCTGGGCTGATGCGGAAGAGTAGAGCTTCGTTTCCGCTGGGGATGATGGTTGCAAGAATACCGGTAGGAGAAGATGACTCCGTTAGGGAATAAACTTGGCGGATAGATTACTCTGCGGGGAGTGATTTCTGTGGGGAAGAGATGTACTTTGCTGAGATGATTATAACTCCGCTGGGGATACCATTGTTGAGCTTTGTTGAGGGAATTGATGAACTCCGCTGGGGAATAGGAAGAACTTCGCTGGGGACGATCTTTCCGTGGCAATTGGCAGAGGATAACCCAGTTATATCCTGGTGGGGAAATAACCTTTGAATAAAGTCGGCGGGAGCGTTCGTACTCTGCAGGGGATAAGCTTCCAGAATCTACTGGGGATAAGCTTCAAGGCCTGCTGGGGAGATTGATTGGACTCTCCTGGGGAAATTTTCAGATTGGACTGGGGAATGGCTCCACTGGATGTCCGGATTCCGCCGGGGAACAATCTTAGATCAAGATTGTCGGGGATGCTCGTTAGGAATGTTTGTATATTTCGTTGGGGAATGTTGAGATCTTCTGGGACTAATCCAACTTCCATAAGGCTGACTGTAGGCTAACTCTGCTTGGGGAGAGTGTTGCTGACTTGCTGGAGGTATTGTGCCTTCTCTGCTCGGGGGGAGTATGGCTGAACCTTGGCTCATTCTCTGGGGAATTAAGGCATTTTGGTTACATTCTTCAGCCGAACATACCTTGGTACCTTGGTGGGCAGAGCGGCTGTATTGCTTAGACAATTCATTGCCCCAGTTTCTGCGGGAGAAAAAGGCCTATGAGATGCTTGATGACTGCCGGTTGACAAATCTTCTTCTGGTAGGCAAGTGACGAGATGCCGGGACATAGTCGTACGCTGTGATCCCTAACTTTTGCCTGGACCGCCCTTTCGGGTTTTCACTCCACCGGGATACCCATTTTTGCCCAAGCCGCCTTTTCAGGTTTTCGACTTGTCGGGTGTACAGATTTTTTCATTTCATCCCTCATTTTGCCCGAACCCTTTTGGTTCGCCGGGAAGCCCTTATTTTTTCCTAGGTGTGTCAACCTAGCAGGTCTTTGATTGTGCGTAGTATTTTTTTCCGACTATGTCCACGCTCTCAGGATGTAGGGAGGTGCCCCTGTTGTTGTGTTGCCATGCGACCAGAAGATCTTTGTTTGATCAGGCAAGATTCACGGCTGGAATTCATGTCTGATGCCCCAAGTGACTCAGGCGGAGATTTGCCCCTGGCTATTTGGAATTTGAGAGATTCCTTGAATCTTGACTGGACTGCCCCAGATGACGGACCATGATCATGTCTTGCCCCTTGATTGGAGGTGCTTTTGTTCATCAGATATTCTTCGTGCGAACTTCTATGCTGTTCAAACAAATGGTTATATGCAAGCAATGTTACATTAAAAATGCAAAGCTTATATCTGTCTTGAAGTTTTTTGAAAATGCAGTTTTTTCATAAAACAAGTGAATTTTTTTTTGTAAACTGTGATGTCAACTCGTTATTTTACCGCAAGCCTTAAGGAGTCAGGATACCTTTATAACAGTATTCTTTCGAACTAACCCGTGCTTCAGCTAAGACTTTTTGAGGGTTATCACGTGGCCTGGTTCACGGTTTAAGAAACAAAGGATAAAGGCTCAAATTATATTTGTACCCACCCGCTCTTCGTGATGTTCTTCAAACCTAAACTCAGTTGATCGTGCGTTAGACCTTGTTTGAGTCGTTGCTCTGATATTCCAGTGATGGTTCGGATACTGAAAGTTTATTTTGAATAGGCAGTCATTTCTTTTTTGTTGAGGGTTTGTAGGACCTCTTTTCTTTTTGATTTCGTTATCCCTATTTTTTTGCCTGAACTGTTTCTTTTATAGTCAGCGGGATGCCCCAGTTTGTAAGTCTCCTTCATAGGTTTTGACTTATTGGGCTTTTATTTTGAGAAATGATGACTGCCTATCTTTATGATTATTCGGAACCATCACTGTCTTTTGTTTTGTAAGGACTTTTTGGTGCCATTCGTTGGGCACTCGGATCAACTGAGAGAACTACCCTACCCCAGGTTATGATTAAGGGTTTTAATTTTCGAAAAGAAAAACTCCTACTTCTTTGGCTCGAAGGGGTTGACGAGGGATTATCTTCCTTATAACTCCAGTGTTTAGGAATTGAAACAATGCCTGTACCTCATCAGTGGGGTCTGTTCAAAAGCATACTGTAAAGATCGTGGTATCATTTTCGTCATCCTCCCTCAAGAGGCTTAGAATTATTAATTGAGAGTTGACATCAAAAAATGAAAGCAATTTGAATATAGCGAATGCGAATATATTGATTCAAAACAGACATATGCGAGGCATTAATGAAATAACAACGTTTGACATGATAATTGTTTGAACAATCAAAAGAAAATTACAACTTGAACATTCGAATGAACAAAAGTCTTCTAGTCTCAGGGCTTGTCACTTCAAATGGTGAACCTCGTAGGGATAGTAGAAGAACTCGACCTGACCATCTGGGGTGAATTTCATAGCTCCTTCATCAATCAGGCTTTGGATTTTGTACCTCAACTTCCAACAGTCATCAGTATCATGCCCCGGGCTGTTAGAATGGTATGCGCACCTGGCCCCAGGATTATAGTTGGGTGAAGAAGTCTTAGGATTAGGGTGAGGTCCTATCAATGTCACCAGATTCAACTTCAACAGGTGTTGCAAAGCTTGGGACAGCGACGTGTTGAGCTGGGTGAATTGCCTCCTGGACCTGCTTGGCTTACTCTGATCAACCTGTTGCTCTGGGCGGGGTTGTGGTTGGACCTGTGAAGTGGTAGCAATTTGGAGAGATCTATTCTTCTCCATACCAGACTCTTGTCCTCTTGGAAGCTGATCAATGACCTGGTTCCTGACTTGGACTGGTTGCTTCATGTTGTGTCTCTCTTGGTGGAGTTGGTTGACCATGGTCCTCAACTCTTCTTGCTCCCGAGCTAAGCCTTGGATGAGAGCCATTTGCCCCAGCATCTGGGTTCTCATTGTATCTACCGCAGCTTGCAGACGTTTCAGCCGTTCGTCTTTATCATCTTCGGGACTTTTCATGGCCAAATTCCCCATGAGGAGTGTCCTCAACTCTTCCTGCCCCTTGGATAGGCTTAGGAAGATCTCCCTGAACTAAGTCTCTTGAGCATGAAGACCCTGGTTATCTTGTTGGGAAGCCATTGCTGAAATAAATAGCGGAGAAGGTAAGTGACCTGTAACAAGGGTACCTGTAATGCAATGATGTGTATGTATGCATGCAATGTTTTCAAGGATCTCGCGGGGTAAACAAGAAAATCGTTAGAATCTGGTGGCTTGATTGAAGGAATTTCAGGTTGTCGAGAATCCTTCTTCAAGGGTCAAGGCTCACCATACCGAGTGGGTCATAGCCCCTGACAACCTTGGATAGAGGAAAATAAATCCCCTTTTCCCCTTGCTGGACAGTTGGTTCATCATGACCTGCATCACAAGCTCTTGAGATCCTTGAAACGGGTTAGTCTTTATGCAGGATGCATGCAATGGTATGATGTTATGCTACGCATGGGGTAATGTAGGTAAACCCTGTTATGAGTCCCAATTAAGGACTGTAAACAAAACCTGCAAGAAACTCAAGTGTCAGATAACAAGCATGCAAATAGTCAAGTTGGAAGGCACACAAGTCACATAAGAGAGCCCTTAGAGTTTAGGCCAGCATGGGGTCTAGGTATTACCCTCTTGAAGTTGGTGGGCTCAAAACCTGTCTTATCAGAAGTAACCGGGTTCTAAGGAGCTCAATATCATTGGATTGTTTTTTGTGTTCATCGTTTCGATTTAGCCACTGAACTGGCGATCGAAATATTCCAAGAAAACAACCCTCAACTGAGTGTAGTATCGAGTATCAACCAACCTCGGACTGCACCAAAGTCAGTTATCTCACTACCCTAAAGAGGCCAAGATGGTTCAATTAAGGTTCCTAAGGTCAGTTGATGCTTCACGACACCACGCGGCGGCCCCGTACCCTCCTTGACTTGACTCAAGGGTTACCGGTACTCACCAAAGTGCCACATCAACGTAGCAGACTGCTTCAACCGTGTCGGTATACCCCGCACAGTTCCCTCACAGTCTTGTTGCTACTTTCTAAGAAGGTATCCCCCAGATCCGGGTTAGGATCTATAGAACTCCCAAGACAGTACCCACAATAATAAAGCAAATAATTCAGACAATTGATAACACAAGTGATCTTAGTCCTAAGGTACACCTCACTTCAATTCTCTCCCCAACAGAGTCGCCAGTTCTGTGATCGGTGGATTTAGAACTGACTGTTTAACGCTGGTTCGCGAAATGTCGCGGAAGCAAGAGTCACCACTGTCTTTTATGTTCTCCAACAAGGAAAGGACAAAAGCACAGCAAAATTCCTTATGAGATAGTTTCTCGGTTCGGGAGGTAAATTTATAGAAAGGGAAGGTGTTAGCACCCTTTCTATCCATGGTTATCCATGGGCTCTTAGATACTTGCTCTTATGTTTTAAAAGTGTTTGCTTTTCAAAATGTGAGTGGGTTTGAAAAAGTTTCGTTTAAAGATTTCTGAATAACTCTTGTATCTGTCCTCAAGAGTGTTTGAAAAATTGTTTTGAAAGCTTTTTGAAAGTGTCTGTGTGAAAAGAGTTTTGATTTGTTTTTGAAGAGAGCAAGTATCTATGATTCACCTATCTACCCTAAGGAATTAGGCTGTGTAAATGTCTTTAAGGTAGTGCCATCCCACGATTGAGAGGTAGGTAGCACCACCGTCGGAGGTGTTCGGGTCAATTCGAGTGTAGGGACAGTGTGGTCACCGAAGCAACAGTTAGGACACCTTAGAAGCTACCCTTATGTCCTTGATCCTTTTTTAATCCGAGGAAACCGTTTCGAGGAAACTATTCCGAGGCAACTGTTTCGAGGCAAGTGGATCATGGACATAAGGACTTACTAAAACGTCCTATACTTGACGACCACGTTTTGAAGGCAACAGGTGAGGCGTACCCTAGAAGTGGTGTGTGTATTTGTGTGTTGTTTTCAGTTTAACAGTTATCTTTGATCATGGCATTGTGAGCTACGCTTGTTTTTAATTAGCATACATTCTTTCATACAAATTTAGAATTTAAGAGTGCGGGAAATTTAAAATGCCGAAAGATAAAAGCTACGTTATTACAAGGCGCGGGTCTATACATCGCCAAAGTACAAAGACCCGTTTGATAAAAGATGCGGAAAGTAAATAAATGCGGTAAACCTAATTACTATTACATCCGGAAAGCAGTTACATAATATTCAAAAAGAAAATAATGCGCGAAATAGAAATTAAAATTGAACGTCCGAGGGTTTTGACCCTTTGCTTGAAATTAAATGAAATTAAAGTCTAATTATTATTTAATTAAAGAAAGGTGTTTTTTGTGTTTTTTGTATTTATGATAATAAAGAAAATTAAAATCAAGATGAAACCCTAATTCTATATATTTTAATTATTAATGAAAAAATATTAAAGTTACCCTAATTTAAGCTAATTAATTTACATGCTTATTTACAAAAATAATAGTTAATAATGATAATAAATAATGAGGAAAATAATTTAATTAAGAAAAAGATGAAAATGTCAAAAAAACCTAATTCTACATATTTTATTTAAGAAAAGATTAAAGTTTAAAACCTAAATTAAATTAAATTGATTGTTAGAGTTTATTTACAAAAATATTTTAATGGTAAAATTAAATATTAATTAAAAAAACATTTTTTGAGTTTCTGATTTTTCTATGGAAAATTAATTTTGGTGAGTTAATAAAAACAATTAAAAAACAATTGAAAGAATTAAAAAGAAAAGAAAATGAAATTAAATATACAAACAAGGGGGGTGTCTGGCCCATGTGGAGGTAACACTGCAGCAATTCAGGCCCATTGACAAAGCCTTTGTTTGACTTTCCAGGATTGTGTGCACGCTTGTTTGACTGGACCACCATGGATCTCATTCAGTGGCCCTTGGATTGATCATCAGGAGCACGTGGCAAGCCTGAGCGTGAGTGTGTATGGTGAGCCCTTGAGTGAGCGCTGCATAGGAAAGCATTATAACAAAAATCATGAATTAAGTGGGGGGACCTGGGAATCGAACCCAGGTCTCAGCAATTACCAAGCGTGTCCCTTGCCAATTGAGCTGCCAAACGCTTTTGTATATATAATGGAAAACAAATATTATAATAAAAAACAAAAGTTAATGATATAAAACAAAAAAACGCGCTGAAATTCAAATGTTCCAGTTACAATATGCCACGCGTGCTTCGTCTTCGTTTGCCTGCAATTATATGAAACAAGTAGCGAGGGTTTTAAACCCCCACTAAATGGAAGTCCTGAAAATAGCGATTAGAAGAGGAGGAAATATAAAAAGGGCGCGAGGGTATCATTGAATCAGGCTTGCTGCAACGAGTTCACCCATGTAGGTTTGGTGATCCAATTTTACAGTATGTGGAAACCCCTAATATTGAAACTCTGAAACCCTAATGTCCTTCAATGGTGAATTCCGTTTCAAGCATCTTTAGAACAATTAAACTATACCAAACGCTTCAGGAAGGTGTTAATAGCATAAATCAATAATCAAAACACATGAATGATGCGTGGAAATTAAAAATCGATTATGGAAATGTTTGTGACAAACGTGACTCAGTTCTACTGTTTCTTGGAGTATGGAAGCTTGTTCTTGATGCCAATAGTTTCCTAGCAATGTCAGTAATGCAATGGAAAAGGTTTCAAGCCTTGAATCGCCCTGCAAATATGAAATCAGATTCCAAGTTTTTGTTGAAAAATTGCAAATTGGTTATGGAGCATGAGAAGCTTTTTCGTGTCTCTTTGAGTAGGGTTTCACTCAGCCTTTGTATGTGAACGAAATTAGGTCAAGAAACAAGCCCATAAGTCCATGAATTAATGTTTTGAATATTTGATTTTCATCATATATTTTTCAATCTTTTTTTCATTGAAATCTTTGCCAATCATGGATGATTTTCCTTTTTTGGATGTGAAACGACTTGGCCAGCTTGCCCTAGTTTGATTTGCTGCACAAAAAGATTTGAAAAAGCATTATTTGATATTTTCTCATAATTAAATCTAATTAAATGAATTAATAAGAATAAAAATTCAATTATTTAATTAAAAATAAGAAAATAAATCCCTTTGAGCTCAATGGGTCGTGCATAGGCTTTGGGTAATGATTCAAGGAAGAATTTGAGGCTCATTAGCAAATTTGAAGTGTTTTAGGCAAAGTTGACTTTTCAAAATTCCCAAAAATTTCCCAACTTCTCCAATGCATATCTTGCTCAATTTTGAAGCTATGATCATGTTCTTGGACATTTTGGAAAGGTCTTGAAGTCCTCTAACCAATTCCTTTGGTCCCATGTCATTTTGATTTACCAATCTCAAGTTATGGTCTTTGACTTAAAGTGCCTTTTTGTTGACTTTTGAAAATGACCTATAATGTTGAAATTGATAACTTTTTGTGAGAGCATTTCTTGGACTTGGAGTGTGAAGATGAGTTGTAGGAAATGCATCCCCTTCAAAATGAGCTTTGGATGGGATTTTTCTGATAAACCGTGAGGAAGTTATGCCCTGGTCAATTTGCAGTTGACTTTTCAATTGTCCAAAAATAGAAACTTTTGCATCTTGAGACTTTTTGAGCCATGCTTTGAGAATCATGATCAAGAATTGATCAAATGATGATTGTGGCTTCAAAATGAGATGTTGACCAAAAATTTTGACTTTTGACTGTCAAATGACCATTTTGCCCCTGCAGTTGACTGTAGAGCAATTAGGGTTTTTGACTGTGCAATTTGATGATGTGAGTCTTGAAACTTGACATATGAATGCTTGACAATGTATATAGGCATATGGGGCTTGATTGGACCCTTGGAAACCTCAATTTCTTTGCCAGAACCAAAACCCTAATTTTGACTGTGTTAGGAGGCAATTGGACTGTGTAATCCTTGAGGGATTTTGAAGCTTGATCTGGAGATTGATCTTGAGGAATATGGGAGGGCAAATTTTGGGGTACAAAACCTGACATTCATCGTTCCATTTTACCACTTGATCTTTCTTCAGTAGCTTGAAGATTGGCTCACAAGTAGTAGTCAGGTGTGAGATGAATCGGGCAATATAGTTCAGACGTCCCAGAAAGCCTCTGACTTCTTTTTCTGTTCGGGGAGCTGGAATTTCCTGTATAGGCTTCACCTTTGCAGGATCCACTTGAATACCTTTGTCACTTACAACGAAACCTAGCAGCTTACCAGATCTCACCCCGAAGGTGCACTTGTTCGGGTTTAACCTCAGCTTGTACAACTTCAACCTGTCAAATAGCTTCTGAAGATGGTCCAGGTGTTCTTCCTCATTCTGGGATCTTGCAATCATGTCGTCTACATATACCTCAATCTCATGATGGATCATGTCGTGGAACAAGGCGACCATGGCGCGCTGATATATTTCCCCAGCATTCTTTAATCCGAAAGGCATGACCTTATAGCAAAAGGTACCCCCATTGAGTAACAAAGGTTGTCTTCTCCATGTCTTCGGGAGCCATTTTAATCTGATTATAACCGTAGAAACCATCCATAAAGGAGAAAACCTTATGCTGAGCAGTGTTGTCAACCAGAACGTCGATATGAGGCAGGGTAAAATCATCCTTGGGACTCGCCCTGTTCAGATCCCTATAGTCAACACACATTCGAACTTTACCATCCTTCTTCGGCACAGGAACCACGTTGGCCACCCACTGAGGGTAAGAAGTAACTGCTAGAAAAACAGCGTCAAACTGCTTCATCACTTCAGCCTTGATTTTCTCAGACATCTCCAGGCACATTCGACGGACTTTCTGTTTCAATGGAGGACAGTCTTCCTTGGTAGGCAAGCGGTGAACCACAATATCAGTATCCAAACCGGGCATATCTTCATAAGACCAGGCAAAGATCTCAACATAGTCTCGCAGCATCTAAATCAACCGTTGTTTAACACTAGACTCCAGATTTGCACCGATCTTGACCTCTTTCTTGTCTACCTTTGTACCCAGATTAAATGTTTCCACTGGCTCTTCATGCGGCTGAATAACCCTCTCTTCCTGAAGTAACAGTCTAGCAAGCTCACCAGGCACTTCGCAATCATCTTCACCTTCGTCTTCGGCTAAGTTGATCGGACTTTCGAAGTCATAATTGGCAGTAGCAGAGTCGTTACCAGTAGGATCCAGAGTGGATGTAGACCTGTATTTGTGAGTGTGTGTAAAATAGTTCTTTTGCAATATATAATAAAAGAGAGACAAGGAGCGCAAAATTTGAAATGCAAGAAATGTCCAATGCTTTTATTAATGATATATGTAGATGACACACATAAAGCCCTCACAAATGAAGCCACGGTGCCCCGGGTAAGACACCCGGCCGCAAAGTTTAAAACATTGTCTGTTACAAATTCAAAACAAAAGTCTCATTACAAGGTAATAAAAGAAATTGGGATGAAGTCCTTCGCTGTCCAGTTGCTTAGTCCACCATCAGTAGTAGGATAGATCCAACTGTCAAACTCAGACTCCTCAACATCGTCTTCAATGGCATTTACTCCTGAATTGCTGATAAACAGGGGAGGTCTTCCGATCCGTGCACTCCGAACAGCCCTTTACGCTTCTGTAGTGAAACCCAAACCAAACTTGTTAGTCTTATGTGAAAAATCAAGAAGTTGGCCCCACTTTTCACACCCACCTTTCTCAACAACAGCCCGGGCATCCTTGAAGGAAGCCATCTTCATGGGAGGGTCTTCAGTAACAGTTTCAGCTGACGCCAATGTCTGGGGAACTTCTTCAAAATGTTGAAACGGGGTTTCAATGAACTCCCCATCCATCTCTACATATCGGAAAGAGTTGAGGTGGCTCACCATGTACTCTTCTTCTCCTAGCATCATAACAATTTTCCCTTTGACTGGGTATTTCAGCATCTGGTGAAGCGTAGAAGTCACTGCCCCGGCTTTGTGGATCCATGGGAGACCCAGCAAACAAGAATAGGATGGCCGAATGTCCATCACATAAAAAGTAGACGCAAAGTTCTGAGAACCAACCTTCACAGGAATATCAACTTCTCCATGTACCATTCTCTTTGACCCATCAAAGGCCCTAACAACAATGTTACTTGGCTTCAATTCTAAACCTTCACAGTCCAACCGGTCTAGAGCTTTCTTAGGTAAAATGTTCAATGAGGAACCAGTATCCACCAATACATGGGCTAGAGTGGTGCCCCTGCATTCAATAGAGACATGCAGGGCATCATTGTGATTCTTCCCCTTAGCAGGCAAGTCTACGTCAGAGAAACCTAACCCATTATCCGCTGTCAGACTAGCCACACAATCTTTAAACTGATCAGCTGACGTCTCCTGCGGCACGTGCGCAGTCTTTAGGAAAGCAATCAGAGCCTTGGCATGGGCTTCTGAGCATAGCAACAGAGACAACATAGAGATTTTGGACGGGGTTTGCCCCAGCTGCTCGACCACATTGTAGTCGCTCTTTTTGATAATCTTCAGAATTTCCTCCATCTCTTGTCTAGAGGCTTCCACAACAATTGTCTTCGGTGCCTCCGTCCGGGCAGGCTCGTTAGTGGTCCCTTTGCCCCGAGTGTCAGATGACTCGGCAACAGGGGTAAGAATGGGAACTTGAGCAGGATTAGTAGCAGGTACACTGGCAGGTGTGATAACAACAGGTGTCCGAACAACTGGCGGAGAGATCTCAGGGGAGAAAAGTCTTCCGCTGCGGGTAACTTTGGCAGGTCCAACAATATTGCTGACGTCAGTATCAGCCTCTTCAGCATTCAAATCTTGCTTAACTCCGTGATAATATACGTCAGCCCCATAGTGCCACGGGAACGCTTTATCGGATGTATAGGGGATAGGCCCAAGAACAGTGATGATCAAAGGAGCGATTCTTGGAACAGATGTAATTCTAACCGGCTTTCTCGAGGAAGCCTTGGAAGAATTGTCGAAAATGGTGATTATAGCAACTTCTTCAGTGGGGACCAAAGGAACAACAGTCTTCTCAAAGAGAATTTCTTTATTATCCATCAGGCGTTGGACACCTGACTTTAAAAGATGGCAACCGGTAGGAAGGACGAAACACATATGGCAACCTTCGTCACAGCCCAGAAATAAACCGGCTAATAGAAGGTTCTTCTTTACAGTCAATAAGGGAGTAACGGTGTCTTTCACAGAAACCACAAACGAGTCTTCATCTATAGCATTCACTCCATGCTTGGGCATAGGAGCAGTCACAACATTAGGTCTTTCAGGTGCTTAGAATTCAATCTCCTTTGAATCAATCAAGTCCTGTACCTTGTTCTTCAAGACTCAGCAGTTATCCGTTTTATGCCCCGGGCTATTAGAGTGAAAAGCACAGCGGGCATTCGGTTCGTACATCGATGATGTTGTGTTGGGGGTCTTCGGGGCCTCCTTCAGAATCACCAAGTTGGTTTTCAATAACTGTGGCAGAATTTGGGATAAAGTCATGTTGAGCTGAGTGAGTTGTCTTCGCGGTCTCTCGGCCCTTGGCTGATTGTTGTGCTGAGGAGCAGCAGCAGGTCTTGAAATAGCAACCACATTAACAGCTTGACGGTGTTCAGGTCTATTATGGCTTTTTGTGCTGTAAACAACACTCAACTCCTTCTTAAAGGGCTTTTTCTCGGTGCTTGACGAAGCACCCTTCTGTATCTTACCGCTCTTGATACCAGCCTCAATTCTTTCCCCGGTCATAATCAGCTCTGTAAACCCGGACGATGAACTTCCAAACAGATGGTTGAAATACGGACCAGACAGGGTTCCCAGAAACATATCCACTAGTTCCCTATCAGCCAAGGGAGGTTGAACTCTTCTAGCAAGGTCCCTCCACTTCTGACCGTAATCTTTGAATCTTTCGCCCGCACTCATAGACATACCCTGGAGTTAGGTACGCGTGGGAGTGAGGTTGGCATTGTATTGGTACTGCTTATAGAACGCAGCAGCCAAGTCTTCCCAATTACGGATACTAGCTCCTTCTAGCTAGTAAAACCATTCAAGGTGAGTCCCTGAGAGACTGTCTTGAAATAAGTGGATCCAGAGGTTCTTGTCAGTGGTGTATGGCTGAATTTTCCTAACATACGAACGGAGGTGCAGCTTTGGGCAAGAAACCCCGTCATATCTAGAAAAGGCTAGTGCTTTGAACTTGTGGGAAATCACCACCCCGGATGACAAACCTAGATCACCAAATTCCAACCCAGGGACCTTCTGAATTTCCATGGCACTTAACCGGTCTTTAAGCTGTTTATATCTATCCTCGGTAGGAGGATACTGGTCTTCGTCAAAGTCAGTCTCATGATCAGATACCATAGGGTTAGGGACCCTCCTTTCTTCTTGGTTTTCTCCCCCTCCAGATGAGTGGGATAGATTGACTTCATTTCACAGCCTGTTTCCAAACCTGTGCCCCATGTTCAAGAGGACCGGCTTCTTCTTCTTCTTCTTATCTTTCAAAATAAGGGTCTTCAGATCTTGCTGACCCTTGGCTAAACTCATGAACAATTCCTGAAACTGGGCGTTTTGAACCTGTAGAGCTTTGATAGCTTGATCAGTTGATGTTTCGGAAGACATGATGCTGAAATAAACAGCGAAGAAGATGAGAAAAACCTGTAAGGGTACCTGTTATGAGGTGCATGGAATGAAATGCGTATGATATGATTTCAAAGACTTTAGAGATTCAAGTTTGTAAACCAAAAAAGAAACACACTTTTATTAGATAAGCTTTGAATTCAATTGTTCAACAAATTCCTTTAAGGCGTTACAAAAAGTAAATACTGAAAAATAAATCAAAACTAGAAATGATCAAAAGACATCAGCGCTCCCATGGTCGTTTGCCTTTGGTGCTGACATAGTCGTTGAGGATCTGCTCATTCTCCAACTGCCTTGTCAACTTCTGGATCTTTTGCTCTTGCTCGTGATACTTTTCTCTATAAGTATCCCGCTCTTCCCTTAGCTGCATCCAGGACCTCTTCAATTCCCCAATGTCAGTAGGCATGTAAGGGTGTAGGATGGTAGGAGTAATCCCCTCTTCATCAGCAACTTCAACAATTATAGGCAAGACAGCTTCGTAGGGCATTCCCAGCTTTTGGGCACGGATTCGAACCCATCGGAGATATGGTTCCATTGGTAGAGAAGTCTTCGCACCCAGCTCGTGTGGATCAGACATGTGTACCCTATCCCAAGCTCTTATGAATTTGCAGCGTTGCTCGTCATTATCCCCTTGGAAATCAAAGACAATACTTGGCATTAGTAACTCATGAGGTCCTTCCCTCCTAGCTCGCCCAAACTGACGTAAGTCCAAACACGGATTGTAAGTGATTCCTCCATTGGTTCCTATCAGTGGAACATTGGGGTACTTCCCACAGTGATCAATAATAGCCACATCCTCCATACCCTTAATAGTCCAAATAATGTCATTATGAGAGAGAGACATAATCCTGTAGGCCCAGTCCATGCCTTCCTTGTTCTTCAAAACTGGTTTGGGGAGGTGAGAAATAAACCACCTCTCCAGCAATGGAGCACAACTCATAAGGGTTCCCCGTTTCCGAGTGGTACGGGCATAAAGAGAGTGTAAATGTCACCCAAGAGAGTGGGTACCAGATTACGGGAAATGAAGATCTTCACCGCATTCACGTCAACAAAAGCATCTGAGTTTGGAAACAGAACCAGACCATAAATAAGAAGAGCCATGATATCCTCGAACGCCTGAAAGTCTAAACTGTCCCAGAACTGATTAGCCTTACCAACCAAAAACTTAGTCAAGAAGCCTTTTGTCCCACTTCTAGTCTCCCAATTAGACATTACCTCAGCCTTTGTCAGATGGAGGGCTGAAGCAATCTCTTCCAGCATAAGGACTTTCTCCCAACCTGTGAACGGGGTCTGCTCCAAAATGGAGATACCAAGCAGATCAGAGAACTCTTCCAAGGTAGGGACCAACTGGCAGTCCGGAAAAGTAAAGCAATGGTACAGTGGATCAAAGAACTGGACTAAGACACTCATCATCTGTTCATCCATCTTGGAGGTGACTAAACCAAGGAGGTGACCATGTCTTCTGATAAAGGAAGAAGTATCTGGCATCTTTGCAACCAATTCCTTAAGCTGAGTGGGAACCTGGACAAAGTTGATCTGAATAGTGTTTCTACGCATGGGTGCCATGACCTACAAAACAGAACAAAAATGAATCCCTCATGTCTTTGAAATGGGTTAGCCCAATGCAAGATGCATGCAATGTCATGATGTCATGATGTCATGATAAAAAACACACCACAAGTATCCACAAATAGCAAACATGGTAAGGGCAAGCAAGTCACACAGATAGCCCTTAGATTTCAGGCTAGCAAGGAGCTTAGGTACTACCCTCTTTCAGTTTAGTTGGTTCAAACCTGTCCTAGAAATAGTAACCGGGTTCTAGAGGATCTCAATATCACTGACCACCCTCGATCAGTCATAATTCCATTTTAGCAACCTTTTCTTGCGGCCAGAATCATCGCGAGAGTTTAGTCTCAATGAGTGTAGCATACTGCTACTGTTCTATGGCCAAGTTGGTCAATTTAAAGGTTCTAAGGTCAGTTGGTGCTTAATGACCCCTTAGCTGACCCATATTCTCCTCGTTGCACCACAAGGGATATCGGTACATACTAAAGTGCCACACCAACGTAGCTACTACTTCAACCGTATCGGTCTACGTTGTACAGTTCCCTCACAGTTTATTGCTACTTACCTAAAGGGTATCCCCCAGATCCAGGTTAGGATCTATAGTAACTCTGATACAAGCCCACAAATATAAAGCATACAAGTCAAGCAATTGAAAAAAATATGAATTATTCCTAAGGTACACCCCACTTATATATATCCTCAGTTCTGTGATACGGTGGGAAGAACTGACTGTTTTTCGAAATGTTGGTTTGTGTTTTGCGTTTGTTTTCTCAAAATGTCGTTGTAAGCAAGAGTCGCCACCTACTTTTATTTTATCCAACAGGGAAAGGAAAAAAGCACAGAAAAATTCCTTTTTTCGAGATATTTCTCGGGTTCGGGGGGTAGATTATAGAAAGGGAAGGTGTTAGCACCCTTTCTATCCGTGGTTATCCACGGGCTCTTAGATACTTGCTCAAATGATTTCAAATTTCTTTCTTTGTGCTTGTGGATTTGAAAAAAAGTTTTTATTCGAAACTTCGATTTAACTCTTGCTTCTGTCCTCAAGAGCGTATCAAGTGTTTTTGAAAACTTTGTTTGAAAAGGAGTGTAAGTGTAAAAAAGATTTTGTTTTTGAAAGAGCAAGTATTTAAGAACCATCTACCTACTCGAAAAAGGAATCATTCTATGCTAATATCCTTTTGACAATGCTATCCCACTATTGATGAGTAGGTAGCACCGTCGTTGGAATTTGAGGGTCAATTCGAATGCGGGACTTACGGTCACTAAAGCAATGTTAGGATGCCTTAGTGGTAACCCTAATGTCTTAGATCATTTGTTTGAGGCAACAATATCCGAGGCAACCGTTTCAAGGTGACTATGATCTTTTTAGACAAGAGGGCGACCTCTAAAATGACCTATGCTTAATGACCGTGTACGAAGGCAACCAAGTGGGGTATACCCTAAGAGTGCGCATGTGCGAGTGTGTTGATTTCCGTTATTTTTATCTTTGTACATGTTAAGGGTGATCTAAGTTGATTTTAGGTTAAAACATTCAGTCTTGTCGTGCCATCCTATTATCAAACATCTAACAGTTATAATTTGCGGAAATAAAATGCGGAATTTAAATTACAAGGCGTCGGGTATTTACATCGCCAAAGACAAACCCTTTAAAAAAAATAAAACGATAAAAATAAATAAAAGTCCTATTTAACTATTACAATCCGGGAGCAAGTACATTATTGGATAAAATAAAGTAAATCGCGTGCGGGAAATTAAGTCGAGCGCATGATTAGGGTTTTGACCCTTTTGGTTAAGGAAAATATCTTTTTTTGTTGTTTTTTATTTTAAGAAAGAAATTAAACCTAAACTAATTACTAAATTAAATTAATTAATTAAATGAAAAATTAAATTATTACATATTTTTTTGATTTTTCTATTTTAAGAAAGAAAAATGAAATTATTTGAATTAATGGTTAGTACCTAATTAAATCTAATTAATTATTTATTTACAAAATAAGTCAAAATTATTCTAGAATTAAAACCTAAATTAATTAATTAGTATTTATTAAAAAAAATGAAAGTTAAAATTTGATTGAATAAAAATATTTTTTGTGATTTTATTTTATGAGAAAATGAATTTTGATTGGTTAGAAATTAAATAAAACAATTAAATAATTAATAAAGACAAAATAAATAAAATAGAAAAGAGAAGGGTATTGGGCCTGAAATGGGAGTATGAATTGCAATCTGAAGCCCAATTGCAGCTGGCCTTTGTTGACTTTTTGGGATCCAATGTGCACGCTTAGACTGGGACTATGGTGGACATCCACTCCTGGACCACCAGATCTGGCCTTTGGCCATCTGGCTATTGCATGGATGATGGCACACGGTAGGCTGCAGGCTCATGCGCGCATAGGAATATCTGAAAAGGAAAAACATTGAGAAAGTGGGGGACCTGGGATTCGAATCGAGGTCCTGAAAGTGATTGCTTCGCTTGCTTGCCACCACGCCAAATTGATCCATTTGTTATATGAATACAAAACAATAATAATAAAACAAAACAACAATTATTGGTCAGAAAACAAAATATGCGCGCCATATTTGAACAGGCAAATGAGTGGATGACAACTCATCACCCCTGTCCTCCATCCGTTGCTAAAAACCAAAGGAACTATACCTACGGACGATGGTTCGTCACTACAAGCCTGTCATACTCCAAAATCCTCCATGGGCCATAGAAATGCCTTTTGATGCCATGGTTAAACTCGCCTTCCTCTCCCGGTCACGCCTATAGCCATTACTAAGGCTGATTTCACCTAAAACAAAAACCCCTAAACCAAGAAGCAAAACCCTAACAATGGTGGTTTGCGCCACAGAGCATATAAATGAAATTAAATAGTGCAAAAGGCTTGGAAATATTCTGAGGATTACAGACATGCAGCTAGTTTGTTCAAATGATGTCAGAATAATGAGTTACGATTTCAAGAGCAGGAGTGGTTATCGTGACACTTACAGCGCGTTTGGGTTTCTGAACAAGCTTGCTTTGGATTGGTTTGGCTTGAGTGAATGCCCAGGAAGCGATTGAGATGTGTCTTGGCTTCTGAAAATGCCTCTAAACATGATTTCGATCTCAAGCTTTTTGTGACTTTTTTCCAATCTTGTTCTGCCTCTCTCTGCAATTGCCAAACCTAATCTCGTGTGTCTTGGCTTGCTTATGTACTATGTAGTTTATTAGGGTAAGAATTAAGGATTAAATCATCCAATATCAATGCATATGAATTTGATTTGATCTCCTCTTTAAAACCTTCCAAATTTGTCCAATTTCAATCTTTTTACACATGATTTTGTGTGATTCGAATTTGATGATGTTAATGATGGTAATCCAAGCCTGAAATAGCCAAAAGATCTCATGTTATCAAAGTATTGGATTTCGTATGATTTTATTTGATTTAAAATGAATAAATTCAATTAAAAATCAAATTAAATAATAAAAATATAATATGGGCTCATGGATGAATCTAGGACACGTGGGAAATGATGCAAACTCAAATCAAGTGGAAAATAATAGGCCCATTTGACAAATTTTGAAGTTTTGGGGATAGTTGACTTTTGGCAATTTTGCAAAAAAGTCTAACTTCAACAATGCATAACTTCTTCAATTTTGAACTTTTGGAAGTGTTCTTGGACTTTTTAGAAATATTGATATGTCCTCTAACCAACCCCTTTTGTCTCATCTAATTTTTATATTCCATTCTCAAGTTATAAGCTTTGGAAAAAAAGGTGTTTTTGTTGACTTTCAAAAATGACCTATAATGTCCAAATTCATAACTTCTTGTGAGTGCATTTTTTGAAATTGGGGTATGAAGATGGATTGTATGGAATTTCATCCTATTAAAAATGAGCTTTGGATGTGTCATTTATCATAAAGTATGAGAAAGTTATGCTTGGTCAAAGTTGATTTGACTTTTCCTAAAAAACCCTAATTTAGCAACTTTTGAGTCTTGATGAATTTTGAGCAATCCTTGATGAATCATGATCAACCCTTGATAAAATGATGAAATATCCTTTAAAATGATAATGTTGACAAAAAATATTGAAGTTTGACTGTATTTGGGTCACAGTTGACTTTTGCCCTAGCACAGTCGATTTTTGGGCCTTTTGAGCAATTGACTGAGCAAACTTCCTCTGCAAGGCTTGAAATTTGGCATGGATGACCTTGAGAACATATAAGGACATTTGGGAGAACTTGAGGTCATTTGGACCCAAGAATATTGATGCAACACAAAACCCTAATTTGGGGTTGACTGCCTTAGGAGATAGCTTGTCTGTCCAACCCTTGAGCAACCTTGAGCCACTTGGAGATTTTTCTTGCAATGTTTTGAGAAATATGAGAGGGAAAATTTTGGGGTACAACAGCTGTATTGGCCAAAATTAAGGATACCATCTTACTCAAGAGGTTGAGAGCAATCAACCCATGGCCTCAAAGTGAATTTATTTTGCGTTTTGTGCTTGTTTCACATGCGGGTTTTATAGTGAGAGACAAAAATCTACCACTATAGGTATTTCTACCTAAGACGACTGAGGGAGGTAGGAGATGAAGTGTGCCAGCCTCTGATTGGCTCATTCAAATATAGGTGCGCGTTTTTTTTATTTCCTGGATAATGATTTCTTTTTTAGTATAATATTATAGTTTCATTATAATAAACGAATGGCATGTTAGTTCAGTTGGCAGGGAAGCACGTTGGTAAAGGAAAGGACCTGGGTTAGAGTCCCAAGTCTAACATATTATTTTTCTAACAATTTTCACACGCAAATTGGATGCATGTGTTAGCCAGGGGTTCACCATACACCCTACCATCAACACCACCAGATCATACTCAACTTGGATCCAGTACTTCTAAGAAGTAGTCCCCATCATGGACTCTCCAAGCGTGCCCACACAGGATCCAAAGCCAATATGGGCTTTAACTTTTGGGCCAAACATTTTTTGGCAACCACACCCCCCCCCCCCCCCATTTTTGTTTTGATGTCAGGCCCATTTGCTTTATTTGTTTTCTAATTTCATTTTATTTTTGTTTATTTATTTTCAAAAGTTATTTTTTTTAATAAATCAAAAAATAAATGAATAGATTTAGTTTTTTTTCTAAAAATATTTTAATTAACTAGTTAATTATTTTAATTTTATTTTATTAACTTTAAAATCAATTAGACTTAGGTTATTACATTCAAATATTTTCTTAAATAAAAAATACCAAAAAATGTTAGGTTTTTGTTTAGAATTTAATTTTGATCAATAACTTTCTTTTGTTTTAATTAATTAATTTTAAGTTTAATTTAATTTAGTATTTTCCTAAATAAATAAAAAACAACCAAAAGGATTTTTCCTCTAGGTTTTTAGAACGTGTTTTTAATTATCGCGCGTTTATTTCCCTTTGCATTTTATATTCATGTAATTATGCTACGGGATGTAATAGATAATAGGAATGTATTTTATTGCTTTATTTTCTTTTCCCTATTTGGTTTGGAATGTAAATCCCTCTCCCCGAAGCCATGTAATAGTCTAGATTTTTACTTTCCGCATTTTATTTTTCTGTATATATAACTGCTAGTAACCTAGGCGTGCGTGACAAGATAAAGTCAATTAACCATTAGATCACTAATCTCAAGATAATATAACTGAAAAAACACACTTCTCACACTTGCATCCTTAGGATATTCCTCACTTGGTTGCCTTCGAAAATGGTCACGCCCCTCGAACGTAGGGATATCTTAGCAAAGACCAGTGATTCTAAATTCATCATAAAAATCATGGTCCCTTAACGTCCCTCGAGTTGCCTACGAGAAAAATGATCTTGTCCCTCGATGTTGCCTATATGATAACAGTCCCTTCGAAATGCTAAGATATCTTTACATGTTGCCTTCAATGACCATAACGTTCCTTCCGATAGTCCCTCAACATCCGACGATAGGGCTACCTACTCATTAATAGTAGGATAGCTCTATCTAAAGAAAGGGGGAAAAGAACATCCTTTTTCTAGTAGGTAGACTGTTCTTAAGTACTTGCTCAAACCTAAACTTTTTCACACTTACACACTTTTCAAAAACTATTTTCAAAAAAAAAAGCTTTATCACACTCTTGAGGATTGATACAAGAGTTACCATAAAGAAAACAAAAACTTTAAGAACACACAAACACAAATGATTTTCAAAAATGAGCAAGTACCTAAGAGCCCGTGGAAAACCACGGATGAAAAGGGTGTTAATACCTTCCCTTTCCATAATCTACCCCCCATACTCAAAATCTCGAAAAAAGTCTTTTTCTGTTCTTTTCACCCTTTCCTTAATTTGGATAAAAGAAAATTCGATGGCGACTCTTTCTTACCGCAACATTTGCAAACAAAAAACACAAACCAGTATATTAATAGTCGGTTCTGCCACTGTATCACAGAACTGGCGACTCTGCTGGGGAGTATTATAAAGTGGGGTTTACCTTAGGGTCTAGATCATTTCTAAATTGTTTGCTTGTTTGTTTGCTTTACTTTTAAGGGATTGTTTGGGTTACTATAGATTCTACACCAGGATCTGGGGAAACCTATTAGGTAAGTAGTAATAGATCATGGAAACTGTGCGGGGTATACCGACACGGTTGAAGCGATGGCTATGTTGATACAATACTTTGTTTGGTATCGGTAGCCATTGAGTTAATCAAGGAGAATACAGGGCATCTGTGTGGTGTCATAAAGCGTCAACCGACCTTAGAACCTTTAAATGAACAACTTGTCCATTAGGACGTAGCGAGATGGTCGTCTTTGGTGTATTCCCAAAGTCGGCAGATACTCGATGCTACACTCATTGAGACTTGACTCCTGAGTTTTGTTTGGTTGTGAGTCAGTCGCCTATCGAACGAAGCTTGTGGGAAAGGTCAGTGATATTGAGATCCCTTAGAACCCAGTTACTATTTATAGGACAGGTTGAACCAATCCAACTTCAAGAGGGTATGACCTTAAAACCCATGCAAGCCTTAAACCTAAGGTTTTGGTGTGATTTGCTTGTGCTGGCTATATATGTGATTTATTAGCATAATCATTACATCATAACATGGCATATCATACTAACCATTTCAAGGATTTTCTAGGGCTTATCTTTGTCTTGTTTTGTAGGACATGACATCCGCTCGCAGGAACACTATCCAAATCAACCTTGTGAAAATGCATCCTCAACTAAAGGACTTAGCATCAAGGATTCCTGAAAGTTCTCCCTTCACTTAAAAGCATGGTCGACTTCTCAATTTGGTCACTTCAAACCCTGATGAAGAAATGTTAAAGGTGATCTTTCAATTTTTTGACCCGTTGCACCATTGCTTCACTTTTTCTGATTACCAGTTAATGCCTACTATGGAGGAGTTTTCTTAGTTATTGGGGGTACCTATCCTTAATCAGCTACCATTCAACGGTACGTAAAGAGACCCAAAGCCTTAAGAGATTGCTCAAGTTCTGTATTTACAACGATCTGATGTAGTGGAAAATTGGGAAACCAAAAGAAGTATCCAAGAATTTCCAGCTAAGTTTCTATTTGAGAAAGCCCATTACTTTTGGGATAGTCTGGATTTACAAGCTTTTGAGAAGGTGTTGGCCCTTCTCATCTATGAGATGGTATTATTCCCTAACATGGACCAACTCGTAGATGTGAATGCGGTTAAGGTTTTCTGTCACATAATTCGGTGCCTACCTTACTTGGGGATATTCTACACTCTCTGCATACTCGCACTCTAAAGAGAAGAGGGACCCTTCTGTGTTGCACTCCTATATTGGCTAGGTGGTTTATTTCGCACCTACCCTGGTCTATTCTGAGAAATGAGTAGGGTATGAGATGGTCTCATAGGCTGATGTCCCTTACACATTCCGATATTCATTGGTGTTCGCGATCCTCGGAGAATGTTACCATCATTGATCGCTGTGGGGAATTCCCTAATGTCTCTCTCTTAGGAATTAGGAGATAAATCACTTATAATCCTTGTTTGGCGTTGCGACAGTTTGGTTATGCTAGAAAGGGTGGTCCTCACGACACGCTCGTCCAAGGAATCATCTTTGACTATGAGAATGATGTTTAGGGTTATCGCAAGAGGTTCATTCGAGCTTGGGGCATGATAAACAGGGTTGATAGCAAGACACTGGGGCACAAGAATTTCATCCCTCATGAGCCTTACCTCAAATGGGTGTGAGCTTGTGCTCAATGTCTTATGATGCCTTACCCCGCCATCTTACCTGTGATTGTGGAGCCAATTGCTAAAGGAGACACTCCTTACGTTGTTCTTCATCCTGATATGCCAACTGATTTTGAGGAGTTATGGAAATCCTGGATCCAACTTAAAGAAGAACGGGATACTTTCGAAGCCGAATTCTACGCCAACAAGAAGAAGGTTATGGAGCTCACCCGGTTACTTCACGAGGAGAGGAATATAAATTCCTACATTGCACCAAAGAGGATGCGCCCGTGGGAAGCTTGAGTCTCTTTGTTTGGGAGTTTACTTTTGCTTTGTTACCTCCTTTGTAAGCCCAAGAGGCATCATTGTGACCAATAAAATTCCTTAATGCAATTAACATTTGTTCCCTTTATGTTTAAGAAATTTTAAGTCTTAGAAATCCTTGAAAACATTGCATACATATATCATACATATCATTGCATAAGTAGGTTTCAAAGCAGGTTTCTCATCCTCTTCGTTGTTTATTTCAGCAATGGCTCTAGAACAAACAGTGAAAGATCTACAGACTCAGAATTCCCAATTTCAACAGATGATCATGGCTTTGACCAAGGGGCAAAAAGAACTGAAAGCCCTGCTTGTTAAAGAAAAGAAGAAGCCAAAGAAGCCAACTGAGTTAGTGAATCTGGGAAGAAGGATCAGAGGACCAGTACGGGGAGCCTCTGAACTGGTAACTTCATCAAAGGAAGGAGACAATCAAGAGGAGGAAACAAGAGATGAAGACTCCAGTCCAAAAGAATCTGATGATGAATCTGACTATGATGAGGAACAATATCCTCCTGCTGATGAAAAATACAAACAGCTAGAGGATCGTTTGAATGCAATGGAGGTCCGAAAGTTACCGGGTCTGGATTTTGAAGAACTGGGTCTGGTTTCTGGGGTTGTCATCCCGCAAAAGTTCAACGTGTCAGTGTTCACCAAATATGATGGGGTTTCATCTCCCAAGATGCACCTCCGGTCTTATGTAAGGAAGATACAGCCTCACATTGCTGACAAGGACTTATGGGTCCATTTCTTTCAGGATAGTCTGTCCGGAACTCAACTAGAATGGTTCTACCATCTAGAAGGGGCCAACATCCATAATTGGGAAGACCTGGCTGCTGCTTTCTGTCATACCCCAAATTTTGACCTAAGATACCACCTCCCATCTGCATTATTACATAGCAAGCGTTCACAAGCGATTCAATCTATTTTTGCCAATTCTCGAGTCAGATTTCAAAAATTCATAACTTCTTCAAATTTCGACATTTTTTTAGTGGTTCTTTTACATATGATTCTCCTTTGCAACAACTACAACTTTTCTTTACAAGTCAAGAGATGATTATGCTTTGAAAATCCACGAAAAAATAGAAATATTAGAAATTGTTGTGAATTTAGTGAAATTTAACTGGTTTTGCTTGACTTTATTAAATCATGATTTTTTTCATTTTTATCATCTTTATTTTATTTTTATTTTCATAAAAAAGAAAATCCACAAAATATATTTAGTTCATATCAGTTTTACTTTATCTAAAATATAAAAAAATGTATAGTTTTGTTAGTTTCATTTAATTTTATATTTTTATTGATAATTAAAAAAAAATCTCAAAAAATAGTAATTTCACATTCTTTTATTTTATTTTGCAAGTTCTTTATGTTAATTTAAAATTATCAAAAAAATCTTAGTTACATATAATTTATATTTTTGCATCACTTTATTGGAAAAAACTCAAAAAATTATAAATCTGTCCATATGCTGCAAATCAGTCCAAATTCTGTTGTGTTACTGCTGCCCAATTACCAGTCCAAAAACCTGTGAACACCAGTCCAAAAACCTGTGAACACCAGTCCAAAATCTGCACTATGTCAAGACAAACATTACACCAAAATAGGAGGGCAAGAAACTGCATCAAAAAGTGTCGAAAACGGGGTATTCCATATGTTCAAACTCACCATAGTTTCCCTCCCAAAACCTCATCCTTATTCACTATAAAACAGGCATATATACAATCGAAATAGGGGGAGTGAGAGAGAAAAGAGTTAGTTCACAAAGAAAAAGAACCACAAACTGTAAAACTGCAAGCAAAAACCTGCAAGTTTGTCAAACCTGCAAACTGCTCGTAAACACAACAACATAGCCAAATCAAAACACAAGCATAACCTGTAACCTGCCTTCAAGCAAGCCTCAAGCCTGCCCTCCTTACCAACACCACAAGCTCAAACCTTCATTCCATACAACATTCAACTTCGTTCACTAGCTCAGAAGCTCCTCCAACCTGCCATGTTGAACTGAATCTGAACCATACAAACTCACTGCAACTGAACTATCATACACCATATCCACTATGAACCTACAAGTTTGGATTACACAAAAAACCAAGCTCCAATCATACCAGCAAACTCGCACCAACACCGACGCGTAGCTCACAACAATAGTGCTAGAATTTTAGGAGAAAAGGGGAGAAAAGAATCTGCAGAATTTGAAGAACAAGCAACATTTATTCTCTATAGTTTCAAAAGAAATCAATTCTATTACAAGATTTTCCAACAAGATTTTCATAAGAGCAGAAGGAATTAAAAGAGCATATTACCTCATCTCTGGATTTCTTTATTATTTCATCGTCAAAAATCGAAATCATCAGACTTGCTCTGATCTTGTAAGTCTCCCTACTTTTTTCTCAAAATTTGTTGCTATGTTTGTTATAATGATGTATGTTGTGAACTAGTTCTCGTTGCTGCATTTTTTTGTTGATGTTTCAATAAACCAGAACCCCTGAGATTGTTATTGTTGTTTCTCTTACCATGAATATTTGTCGCCTTGTTGATTTGATGTTTAACTGCATGAAAAACCAGAAGCAGTGTTGTTGTTCGATTTCGATTTAGGGGAGAAAGAGTTCGAAACCAGAAGCAGTGTTGTTGTTCGATTTAGATTTAGGGGAGAAAGAGTTTGAAACCAGAAGCAGTGTTGTTGTTCGATTTTGATTTAGAGAGTTCGAAAGAGGGAACAGAGTGTTCGATTTCGATTTAGAGGGAGAAAGAGTTCGAAAGAGGGAGCAGGGTGTTCGATTTCGATTTAGAAAAGAGAGATTGAAGAGAGAGATCGAAGAGAGAGTTTGAAAGAGAGATTGAAGAGAGAGTTCGAAAGAGAGATCGAAGAGAGAGTTCGAAAGAGAGATTGAAGGGAGAGTTCGAGAGAGAGATCGAAGAGAGAAAAAAAGAGTTCGAAAGAGAGTTCGAAAGAGAGAAAAAAAGAGAGTTCGAAAGAGAGAAAAAAGAGAGTTCGAAAGAAGCGTTGTTCGATTTCGATTTCAATCCCATGCTGGACCTTTATTTCGTTTTCAGTTTATAACCCAATTAATTAGTTTAGTTTTATAATTTATTTAAATCTTGATATTTCATTTTTAGTTTGGTCAACATTTTAGTTAATTTTGTTAGTTTTTTTTAACTAGTCTTTTATTGATAAGTTTGTAAGTTATCTCTTTGAATTTATTGCCCCTTATGATGCTCCTCCCATGATACATGTTGGTTGTGATAATTTCGATTTAATTCCATGGCTTCTCTTTTGGTTTTCTTTTAAAATCTTGGAGTGTTTATACTTTTAGTTTTAATCTTCATGTTGCTTGCAAAATCCAAGGGAATTGTTTAATTTTTGTCGACTTCATGTCATCAAAAAAAACATTGTGCGAATACCCTCATTCATCCTCCGTTTATTATTTCGTTAAAAACTTAAGATGATTTTCCCAAATATTCAATTTTTCAAAACTCACACCTTTTAAGTCAAAACTTCGACGTTAGGTCGTCGTATCTTCAAACTCTCGCCCACACCTATTTTTAGCCAAATGAACCATTTTAATCAAACAAACAATTTTAACCAAAAACAGATATTTCAAAAGGTTCCTATAGAATACTATAGATACATTGGGTGCTAATACCTTCCCATTGTATAACCAACCCCCGAACTCTAGACCTCTTTTCAAAAACGCCTTGTATTTTCATTACTTTTAAAGTATTATTTTACATTGCATATTTTAGGGTTTTGTTTCGCTCTTTTCCCTTTTCCCTTGGAAATAATAAAGCGCGGTGGCGACTCTTGCTTTTGTGAGACGAATTAATTAATAGTTCGATCTCCGATTTACCCTGCTACATTTTTTTATCGCTACAGAATTGGCGACTCTGCTGGGGAAAGATTGACCTTGCTGGTCCATCCCTAAGTGGGTTAAGCCTAGTTTGTTTTATCTGTTTTATTATTATTTGATTTGTTTGATTATGTGTTTATATTGGGGTTGTTTGGGTTTTTTGCAAAGGACGAATCCTATACCCGGATTAAGTTACACTTAAGAATAGGACGGGCGGTATAGTCATGTTAACTTTGAGGGAGTAATCCCGATGAAGGAGGCATGAGATCCCCCACTCAGTGGAAGGCCCTTTTGAACGTAATATTTGTTTACCGAGTAATCGGGAAGACATTATTATTTTCGACCTGGGAGCCAGAGAAACTGAGAACCGTAGAACCCTAACCCATCTTTGCCTTTTAGGTGTAGCGCGGAGATCATAACAGAGTAATCCGAAAGTAGTTGTTACGCGATGCTACGCTTGGACGAGTTTCTCTTGAGAATATTGCTAATTATTGAGTAATCAAGACGTTGGTAATATCCGAAGGAGGAATGTAGACTCCGGGAACTCTTAGAACCTTGTCTTGTAAGTGCGATTAAACCGTTAGTACATACCTTGGGGTGGGCTTTACCTTTGACTCCATGCACGAAACGTTGAACCTTTGAACCCCGTGTTTGTGAACTTGTGTGTAACTGTTGCATTATCATTCATCCATGCATCCATCAACATTTTTTGTAAAAAAAAACTTGTTTTTCAAGGAACTTAAGAATGATTTTTGCAGATATCTCAGGTACTATTATTATGGAGTTTGGAAGAAGAAACACTCGAAGTTAATTCTAAATGATCTTTAGTTCTTAGTTTTATTTTTACTGGTGTCATTTTGTAAAACTCTGTAAAAGGGTTTCATGTTCCGAAGTTGTAATTTACTGCTGTTATTATGGGCTTCATGTTCCAAAGTTGTAATTTATTACTTTTTATTATTGGGTTGTTTTCCCAAGGTTGTAATTTATTTTTTTGTTTTTCCAAAGTTGTAAGTTGTAATTTACCGCTTTTGATTAATGAAATGAGTTTTTGTTGTTCCAAATTCCTTTATCATTGATGTGTACAAAATTATTGAAGTTCCTTGAAAAACTATCAAAATGAACGATCATTTGCATCGCATATCATGCATCATCCAACATTCCACTTCACATGTTTTCTCGAGTCTTATCCTTGTTTCTTTTTCCACTCCGGTAGATTGTCAAGCTGTCTCATCGGTACGATACCCGAGCCAATCGTCAGAGGAAGATGGAAGATCTAGAACAGGAAAACCACGAGCTTCGTGAGGAGGGATCTACCATTCGTGTCGGTATGGAGAAACTAACTGCGCTGGTGGAAAGTTTGATGGCTGCTCAGAATCAGCCATCGACTGCAGCTGCTGAGATTCAGACTTCAACTATTGTGGTTTCTGAGATTGTCATTGTTCCAACATCTGTGACTCAAATCAACTCTCTGCTTCAACATCAGATGCCAAAAGGTTTTCCGTGGGGAATGCCTTATAACTTTGTGCCAGAAGGGTATCAGCCTGTCGTACAGCCTTTAGTTTAACCTACTGTATATGTTCCTCAACCGGAGACAACTACTATGCCACCTGTAATCCCGTCTGTGGCACCTTTCCCTCAACCAGTGATGACGACTGTCGCTCCTGTGGTTCATTCTATGCCATACATGAATGAACCTGCTTATCATGCCGAGCCTGCTGAAAGTCTGGGTCTTTTCGATAGGATGGAAGAATTTCAAGACCAGTTTCAAGAGATGCAGAGGGAGATGAGAGCGTTAAAGGGGAAAGATTTGTTTGGAAAGAATGCTCATGACCTGTGTTTAGTTCCACATGTAAAGATTCCAGCCAAATTCAAAGTACCAGACTTTGAAAGGTATAAAGGTGATTCGTGTCCGCGGAGTCATTTAACTATGTATGTGAGAAAGATGTCTACATATTCTGATGATCATAACTTGTTAATTCACTACTTTCAAGACAGTTTGACTGGTGCCGCTCTAAAGTGGTATATGGGTTTGGACAGCACTTGGATCTGTAATTTCAACGATCTTAGTGAAGCTTTTGTTCTCCAGTATAAGTACAACGTCAACATGGCGCCGGACAGAGATCAACTCCGGGCGATGTCCCAGAGAGACAGGGAGTCCTTTAAAGAATATGCCCAGAGGTGGCGCGAGATTGCTGCTCATATTTATCCCCCTCTTGAGGAGAAAGAAATGACAAAGATATTCCTGAAGACTTTAGGTTCCTTTTATTATGAAAGAATGATTGACAGCGCACCCAGTGACTTCACCGAGATGGTAAGTATGGGCATGCGGTTGGAAGAAGGAATTCGTGAAGGACGTTTGGTTAAAGAAGGAAGTCCATCTAGAAGTATCAAGAAGTTTGGAAGTGTTTTCCCTAAAAGGAAAGAACAAGATGTCAGTGTAATTTACCCTGGGAGACCAAGGAGAGGCTATTCACATGTTGCGGCAGTCACTCCGGCTGTCCGCCCAACATTGGTGACCCCAACTCATCAAACCCCACCAATTCAGCAACGGCCATTTCAACAGCAGCCTCGACAACAGGCTTATCAATTTAATAACCAGAATCGTTCACCAAGGAAACCGCAATTTGATGTCATTCCCATGACTTACACTGAATTGTTCCCTGCTCTGATCAGAAAGAACCTCATAACGACGAAGCCTCCTCCTGTCGCATCGAATAGTACTTCTCCGTGGTACAGGGCAGACCAGTTTTGTGAGTATCATCAAGGGTCACCGGGGCACAACATTGAAAATTGCTTTGATCTAAAGGCAGATGTGCAGAGATTGATTAAGAACGGTATTTTGTCTTTCAAGGATGTTAACCCGAATGTTAGAGATAATCCTTTGCCTCGACATGGGGCAGCATCAGTGAATATGGTGGAAGGTTGTCAGGGAAAGTTTCGAGTTTTTCAAGTTGAACACATAAGAGATTCGTTGATCAAGTTACATCAGAGCTTAAGAAGACTTGCCTTTTTTAGGCATCATCATGATTATGATGTTTGTGAATTTTGTTCAAGAGAAGTTGATTGCCCTATTGTGAAGGAGGATATTCAAAAATTGTTAGACCAGAGGGTTATCACTATTACATATGACAGAGATCTGGTGGATGAAGTGAATGTTATAATACCACAATTCAACTTGCTTGAACTAGTAGAGATCATTTACGACAGTCAGACTGCACTTGTTGCTCCTTTGATCATTTATCCACCTGGTCCCGTGCCTTACAACTCAGACCTAGCTATACCGTATAAGTATAATGCCACAATGATTGAGAATGGGGTAGAAGTCCCTATACCAACAATGCCATCTTTTGTTAACATCGCTGATGTGAGCATAGTTACGAGAAGCGAACGTGTCTTTGCAGTAGTACCTTTGAAGAGACCAGAAGTTCAAGTCAGGAGGCCTATACCGACTGAAATTCCAGCGAGAAATGTTAAACCCAGGGTTGAGGTAGGTCGATCCAATGAACCTATCCCACACCCCGATGATGATGAGATTCTGAAGCTCATCAAGAGAAGTGAATACAAGATTGTGGACCCGCTATTGCAAACTCCTTCCAAGATTTCTTTGCTTGCTTTACTGAGAGATTCTGGTGCCCATAGAGAAGCTTTGATGAAGGTCTTGGACCAGGCATTTGTGGATCATGATGTGACGGTTGACCAATTTGATGAAATTGTGGGAAATATTACTTTTTGTAACAATCTTGGTTTCAGTGATGAAGAGCTTCCGGAGGAGGGAAGGAACCATAACATGGCTTTACATATCTCAATCAGTTGTGGAAATGATACTTTATCAAGTGTGCTGGTAGATACAGGTTCGTCGTTAAATGTAATGCCCAAAACTACATTATCTCGACTCTCATATCAAGGTGCTCCCATGAGACCCAGTGGAGTAATTGTCAAAGCGTTTGATGGTTCTAGGAAGACTGTCATTGGTGAAGTGGATCTTCCTATAGTGATTGGTCCTCATACTTTTCAGATCACTTTTCAGGTAATGGATATTCGTGCCGCCTACAGTTTCCTATTGGGTCGTCCATGGATCCATGATGCAGGGGCAGTCACTTCCACGCTCCATCAGAGATTGAAGTTTGTAAGGCATGGAAAGCTGGTAATGATTGGTGGAGAGCAGGCTATGGTGGTAAGCCATTTGTCATCTTTCTCTTTTATTGATGCTGATGAGGATGTTGGAACCCAATTCCAAGCTCTATTTGTTGCTAATAATGAAGTGAAGAAGCAAGGGACATCTATTTCTTCTTTTGAGGATGCGCGACGAGTGGTTGAAAGTGGTTCGGCTGAAGGTTAGGGCCAGGTGTTGACTTTGCCTGAGAACAAGTCTAGAGAAGGTCTTGGTTTTCATCCCGTGTCTACAAGAGTTAAGCAGGAAACAGTTATCCGTCCGATACAAGAGGTTTTCCGAAGCGCAGGTTTTATCCATCTGACTCCTCCTGAAGTTGATGCTATAATAGGAGACGATTCTGAAGAGGATTTACCCGACTTTGTAACGCATGGAGTGGTTTGCCAGAACTGGATTGCTGTTGATGTTCCTGTTGTGATATACATTTCTGAGTAATGTTTTGTTTTATTTTTGAAAAAAATTTCGCTCTGCCCAAGGCAAAGAGTATTTGTGTCGGGCTATGTTGAAAATAAATCCTTTTGCTCTGCCCAAGGCAAAAGAGAAAATGTCTGGGCTCTTTGTTTCAAGTATTGCCTCATGAATAAAAACGTTATCTTGTCCACTACTGTTTTATTTTTCACTTTTTTCTGGGAAATAGTAATGAAAATTAATTGGTAGTAATAGGAAAATATAATAATCTTTTGTTTCATTTGTACAACATTCATATTAATTGATTTCTAAAATAAAGCATAATCATATGTGCAGATTAATCCATGACTTAACCATTGAAAACAATGATCTTATGCCCCCTCCCAACTTTGAATTTCCCGTGTTCAGAGCCGAGGAAGAATATAGTGAAGAAGTTCCTGATGAAATTTCCCGTTTACTTGAGCATGATGAAAAGACTATTCAGCCATTTGAAGAGCCTATAGAGATGATCAATTTGGGTGATGAAGAAGATAAGAAGGAAGTTAAGGTCGGAGCATCGCTTATCCCAGAGGTCAAAGAGAAAATGTTGGAGCTTCTCAGAGAGTATGTTGACGTGTTTGCTTGGTCCTATCAAGATATGCCAGGTTTGGATAACAATATTGTGGAGCATCGTTTGCCGTTGAGACCTGAATGTCCGCCGATTAAGCAAAAGTTGAGAAGGACTCATCCCGATATGGCTGACAAGATCAAAGAAGAAGTTCAAAAGCAAATTAATGCAGGTTTCCTCGTTACATCAGTCTATCCTCAATGGTTAGCCAATATAGTGCCTGTTGCTAAGAAGGATGGCAAAGTTCAAAAGTGTGTAGACTATAGAGATCTGAATAGAGTTAGCCCAAAGGATGATTTTCCTTTACCACACATTGATGTATTGGTCGACAGTACCGCAAAGTTCAAAGTCTTTTCTTTCATGGATGGTTTCTCCGGTTACAATCAAATCAAGATGGCGCCAGAAGATATGTAGAAGACAGCTTTCATTACACCTTGGGGAACATTTTGTTATCGGGTAATGCCGTTTGGTGTGAAGAATGTTGGTGCAACATACCAAAGGGCCATGACTGCTTTGTTCCATGATATGATGCATAAAGAGATAGAAGTGTATGTAGATGACATGATTGCCAAATTGCAAACTGAATAAGATCATTTGGAACATTTCGACGACAAACTGTGGTTCTATGACATTAAACGTGTTCTTCAAACTCAAGAGTACCCGCCTGGGGCATCCAATAAAGATAGGAAGACGTTGAGGAGATTAGCAAGCAGTTTCTTCCTTAATGAAGAAGTATTGTATAAGAGGAATTACGATATGGTCTTGCTCAGATGTGTAGACAGACATGAAGCAGACATGCTAATGCAGGAAGTACATGAAGGATCCTTTGGTGCCCATGCCAACGGACATGCAATGGCTAAAAAGATGTTGAGAGCTGGTTACTATTGGATGACGATGGAATCGGATTGTTGCAAATATGTGAAAAAATGTCATAAATGCCAGATTTATGCGGACAAGATACATGTGCCACCGACCCTCCTCAATGTTATCTCTTCACCTTGGCCTTTCTCTATGTGGGGCATTGATATGATTGGAATGATTGAACCCAAAGCTTCAAATGGTCATCGTTTCATCTTGGTAGCGATCGATTATTTTACTAAATGGGTGGAAGCAGCATCTTATGCTAATGTAACCAGACAGGTGGTAGTCAGATTTATCAAGAATCAAATCATTTGTCGATATGGAATCCCGAGCAAGATCATCACTGATATGGCTCGAATTTGAATAACAAGATGATGAGAGAGCTTTGTGAAGAGTTCAAGATCGAACATCATAATTCTTCTCCTTACAGGCCGAAGATGAATGGGGCAGTTGAAGCGGCTAACAAGAACATCAAAAAGATTGTCCAGAAGATGGTGGTAACTTATAGAGATTGGCATGAAATGCTTCCATTTGCTTTACATGGATACTGTACTTCAGTTCGAACTTCAACAGGTGAAACCCCATTTTCCCTAGTTTATGGTATGGAAGCATTACTCCCCGTGGAGGTTGAGATTCCGTCTATGAGAGTGTTGATGGAAGCTAAACTTTCTGAGGCTGAATGGTGTCAAAGTAGATATGATCAGTTGAATTTAATTGAAGAAAAGAGATTGACAGCGTTGTGTCACGGTCAATTATATCAGCAAAGAATGAAGAAGGCTTTTGATAAGAAGGTTCGACCACGTGAGTTCAGAGAAGGTGACCTTGTGCTTAAGAAGGTATTATCTTTCCAACCTGATTCTAGGGGCAAGTGGGCTCCGAATTATGAAGGATCGTATGTCGTTAAGAAAGTTTTCTCTGGAGGTGCCATGATTCTCACAAATATGGACGGTGAAGAGCACCCGCGCTCCGTGAACACCGACGCAGTCAAGAAGTATTTCGCCTAGTTTTGAGTTGACAGTTCGCTAAGTTGAAAACCCGAAGGGGCGGCTTAGGCAGGCTTTTGGTCAGACCGGCTGTGGCATTCGAACACATTTCAGAATTCGAAGTTGTTAGGGAGAATAGTGATCATTGTTTTTGTGTAACCCTTTCTTTCATGTACTATTTCCCAAACTTTTGTAAACCGTTGGAGTCGCATTGTTAGCGAACTACCATCTTATTAATGAAATTTGAGCATTTACCTTTTGTGGGCAAAATTTTAATTTTATGGCAATATTTGAAACAAAGTTATTTAAAGTATTCTTATTTTAAAAATGTGTCATGAATAATGAAAGGAATATTAACAGTTGTTCCGAGGATGGTCAAACCATGAAATGCAAAACAATACAGTAATTTATCCTTGCATGATGAACATGTTTTCTTTCAAAATCGTCACGAGGTGTTGGTTGTGTAAACTTTTGTTTCTAGTGGTACTAAGCTTGGTGACTCCCCAGCATTTCCAGTTAAGCGTTGTTTTGGTTATCTTTATTTGAGCAAATTTCTGAAGTGTGGTACGCTTTGTCTCATGCCAGTAGTCTATTGGAGATTAGAAGATTAGATTCGAATATTTTTCTCCCCAAAAGATTTGAGCCTTGTAGCGTGATACGCTCTGACGTTGCTTTGTAGTTCCAGTTCCAGTTATTTTCCGTCTCTTTAAGATTGGCCGAGTATCTATTACTTTGTGATATCTTATCATCTTCAAGATATTTCGTCTGCCTGTTTCGTCAGTATAACACTCATTCATTCATTTACACTTATATCACGCATGCATATTCACATTTGTCGTTGATTTTGGGTCGTATACATTGTTTATGTTTATTAAGACAATGTACATGTTCTTTCCAAGTAGAATGTTAGCTTAGGCAGAAAATGTGATTCTTTTCTAAATTCCCCAACTGAGCTAATCCTCTTGGATGATTTTTTTGATTTAGTCTTCCTTGTCCATTTCTGGATAGGATGAATCCCCAATCAAGTTATTTTCTCATTGGGTGGAGTCTTGTTTCACTGTTTTCTCTCCGGTTTATTCCTGGAGGGAGTTGTTGTCTCTTGCATAGGCTATCTCGTGGTTTTCTCCAAGCTAGGCAACCTAGACGAATGGTGCATTTATTTTGCACATTTAAGTATTTGATCTCCTCGGGAAGGATCTATTCATGGTTCCCTTTGACGAAGATTTTATTCTCTAGCAATGTTATCGCAATTTTCTTCTGAATTATTCTTCGGAAAACGACAAGCGGCAGTCTCTTCATGAGCAACTTGTGCGTTATCTTTTTGCGGAAAACGACAAGCGGCAGTCTCTTCATGAGCAACTTGTATGTTACTATTTTTTGGAAAACGACAAGCGGCGGTCTCTTCATGAGCAACTTGTGCGTTATTATTTTTTGGAAAACGGCAAGCGGCAGTCTCTTCATGAGCAACTTGTACGTTATTATTTTTTGGAAAACGGCAAGCGGCGGTCTCTTCATGAGAAACTTGTGCATTATTATTTTTTGGAAAACGACAAGAGGCGGTCTCTTCATGAGCAACTTGTGCGTTATTATTTTTTGGAAAACGGCAAGCGGCAGTCTCTTCATGAGCAACTTGTACGTTATTATTTTTTGGAAAACGGCAAGCGGCGGTCTCTTCATGAGCAACTTGTGCGTTATTATTTTTTGGAAAACGACAAGCGGCGGTCTCTTCATGAGCAACTTGTGCGTTATCTTGTTTTTGGAAAACGACAAGCGGTAGTCTCTTCATGAGCAACTTGTACGTTATTATTTTTCTGGAAGACAGCAAGTGGCGGCTTCTTTATTTGAGCAGCTTGTATGTCATAGTATTTTTGGAAGACAGCAAGTGGCAGCTTCTTTATTTGAGCAACTATAGTATTTTTGGAAGACAGCAAGTGGCAGCTTCTTTATTTGAGCAACTATAGTATTTTTGGAAGACAGCAAGTGGCAGCTTCTTTATTTGAGCAGCTTGTATGTCATAGTTTTTCTGGAATACAGCAAGTGGCAGCTTCTTTATTTGAGCAGCTTGTATGTCATAGTATTTTTTGGAAGACAGCAAGTGGCAGCTTCTTTATTTGAGCAGCTTGTATGTTATTGACATCTTCGAACGACAGCAAGTGGCAGCTTCTTTATTTGAGCAGCTTGTGTATCTACAACCATATTATTATTTCAGCATTAATTGGTATCTCTCTGGAAATCTCGCAGAGAAGTTTGTTATGAATCTTTACCTTCAGAAGTCGGTAATCCATTATCGGCAAATTTGGTACATCTTTTGTCTAACTTTGACCTTGAGTTGTGAACTCACTGTTATTTTGGGTCAATAATCTGTTTTTGTGGCCTATGCAAGATGCCTTCTTTGTTAGAGTCAGAGGTTGTATTCTCTCAAATTTTTATTCGCCGTCAAGAGTCTATCATTTGAAGTCTATGGCTCATTTCCCCAGTAGTGTATAATCTATGTTCCTGTGGTTTGTTGGTGTTTGGTTTCTCCGGCATTGTCTTGTCTCATACAATAGCATTCTCTGTGAATTTAAATACTACATTCATATCACAAACATAATGGCGGTATCTTAGGGAAAAAATTGTGTATTATGTATTTAAGTACCTTCAATCTTGTCGAGACGAAGATTTTAATCTTCATATCTCCGGATAGAAGAAACTTAAATAGGGGTAGCTGTCATACCCCAAATTTTGACCTAAGATACCACCTCCCATCTGCATTATTACATAGCAAGCGTTCACAAGCGATTCAATCTATTTTTTCCAATTCTCGAGTCAGATTTCAAAAATTCATAACTTCTTCAAATTTCGACATTTTTTAGTGGTTCTTTTACATATGATTCTCCTTTGCAACAACTACAACTTTTCTTTACAAGTCAAGAGATGATTATGCTTTGAAAATCCACGAAAAAATAGAAATATTAGAAATTGTTGTGAATTTAGTGAAATTTAACTGGTTTTGCTTGACTTTATTAAATCATGATTTTTTCATTTTTATCATCTTTCTTTTATTTTTATTTTCATAAAAAATAAAATCCACAAAATATATTTAGTTCATATCAGTTTTACTTTATCCAAAATATAAAAAAATGTATAGTTTTGTTAGTTTCATTTAATTTTATATTTTTATTGATAATTCAAAAAAAAATCTCAAAAAATAGTAATTTCACATTATTTTATTTTATTTTGCAAGTTCTTTATGTTAATTTAAAATTATCAAAAAAATCTTAGTTACATATAATTTATATTTTTGCATCACTTTATTTGAAAAAACTCAAAAAATTATAAATCTGTCCATATGCTGCAAATCAGTCCAAATTCTGTTGTGTTACTGCTGCCCAATTACCAGTCCAAAAACCTGTGAACACCAGTCCAAAATCTGCACTATGTCAAGACAAACATTACACCAAAATAGGAGGGCAAGAAACTGCATCAAAAAGTGTCGAAAACAGGGTATTCCATATGTTCAAACTCACCAAAGTTTCCCTCCCAAAACCTCATCCTTATTCACTATAAAACAGGCAGATATACAATCGAAATAGGGGGAGTGAGAGAGAAAAAGAGTTAGTTCACAAAGAAAAAGAACCACAAACTGTAAAACTGCAAGCAAAAACCTGCAAGTTTGTCAAACCTACAAACTGCTTGTAAACACAACAACATAGCCAAATTAAAACACAAGCATAACCTGTAACCTGCCTTCAAGCAAGCCTCAAGCCTGCCCTTCTTACCAACACCACAAGCTTAAACCTTCATTCCATACAACATTCAACATCGTTCACTACCTCAGAAGCTCCTCCAACCTGCCATGTTGAACCGAATCTGAACCATACAAACTCACTGCAACTAAACAATCATCCATCATATCCACTATGAACCTACAAGTTTGGATTACACTAAAAACCAAGCTCCAATCATACCAGCAAACTCGCACCAACACCTACGCGTAGCTCACAACAATAGTGCTAGAATTTTAGGAGAAAAGCGGAGAAAAGAATCTGCAGAATTTGAAGAACAAGAAACATTTATTCTTTATAGTTTCAGAAGAAATCAATTCTATTACAAGATTTTCCAACAAGATTTTTAGAAGAGCAGAAGGAATTAAAAGAGCATATTACCTCATCTCTGGATTTCTTTATTATTTCATCGTCAAAAATCGAAATCATCAGACTTGCTCTGATCTTGTAAGTCTCCCTACTTTTTTCTCAAAATCTGTTGATATGCTTGTTATAATGATGTATGTTGTGAACTAGTTATTGTTGCTGCATTTTTTTGTTGTTGATGTTTCAATAAACCAGAACCCCTGAGATTGTTATTGTTGTTTCTCTTACCATGAATATTTGTCGCCTTGTTGATTTGATGTTTAACTGCATGAAAAACCAGAAGCAGTGTTGTTGTTCGATTTCGATTTAGGGGAGAAAGAGTTCAAAACCAGAAGCAGTGTTGTTGTTCGATTTCGATTTAGGGGAGAAAGAGTTTGAAACCAGAAGCAGTGTTGTTGTTCGATTTTGATTGAGAGAGAGAGAGAGAGAGAGAGAGAGAGAGAGAGAGAGAGAGAGAGAGAGAGAGAGTTCGAAAGAGGGAGCAGAGTGTTCGATTTCGATTTAGAGGGAGAAAGAGTTCGAAAGAGGGAGCAGGGTGTTCGATTTCGATTTAGAAAAGAGAGATTGAAGAGAGAGTTCGAAAGAGAGATCTAAGAGAGAGATTGAAGAGAGAGTTCGAAAGAGAGATCGAAGAGAGAGTTCGAAAGAGAGATTGAAGAGAGAGTTCGAGAGAGAGATCGAAGAGAGAGAAAAAGAGTTCGAAAGAGAGTTCGAAAGAGAGAAAAAAAGAGAGTTCGAAAGAGAGAAAAAAGAGAGTTCGAAAGAAGCGTTGTTCGATTTCGATTTCAATCCCATGCTGGACCTTTATTTCGTTTTCAGTTTATAACCCAATTAATTAGTTTAGTTTTATAATTTATTTAAATCTTGATATTTCATTTTTAGTTTGGTCAACATTTTAGTTAATTTTGTTAGTTTTTTTTAACTAGTCTTTTATTGATAAGTTTGTAAGTTATCTCTTTGAATTTATTGCCCCTTATGATGCTCCTCCCATGATACATGTTGGTTGTGATAATTTCGATTTAATTCCATGGCTTCTCTTTTGGTTTTCTTTTAAAATCTTGGAGTGTTTATACTTTTAGTTTTAATCTTCATGTTGCTTGCAAAATCCAAGGGAATTGTTTAATTTTTGTCGACTTCATGTCATCAAAAAAAACATTGTGCGAATACCCTCATTCATCCTCCGTTTATTATTTCGTTAAAAACTTAAGATGATTTTCCCAAATATTCAATTTTTCAAAACTCACACCTTTTAAGTCAAAACTTCGACGTTAGGTCGTCGTATCTTCAAACTCTCGCCCACACCTATTTTTAGCCAAATGAACCATTTTAATCAAACAAACAATTTTAACCAAAAACAGATATTTCAAAAGGTTCCTATAGAATACTATAGATACATTGGGTGCTAATACCTTCCCATTGTATAACCAACCCCCGAACTCTAGACCTCTTTTCAAAAATGCCTTGTATTTTCATTACTTTTAAAGTATTATTTTACATTGCATATTTTAGGGTTTTATTTCGCTCTTTTCCCTTTTCCCTTGGAAATAATAAAGCGCGGTGGCGACTCTTGCTTTTGTGAGACGAATTAATTAATAGTTCGATCTCCGATTTACCCCGCTACATTTTTTTATCGCTACACTTTCTACAAGAAATATCAGTACAATGTAGACTTTGCTCCCACCCGTACACAACTCCAAAATATGTCTATGGGGTCGAGCGAGGGCTTTAAGGACTATGCTCAGAAGTGGAGGGACTTAGCAGGAAGAGTCCAACCCCCCTGTCTGATAGGGAGCTAGTGGATATGTTTATGGGTACCTTGTCTGGTCTATTTTTCAATCATCTGATTGGAAGTTCCTCAGCCGACTTTACTGAATTGATTTTGACAGGAGAAAGGGTGGAAGCTGGAATTAGGAGTGGTAAGATCCAAAAGAATGCATCCTCCAGTGCAGCAAGGAAGCCATTTGCTGGGAAGAAAGAGGTTAGTATTGTGTGCCATCAAAGGAATCAGGACAGAATTGAACATCATCCAGCGGTAGAGGCTGCCATGATCTCTAAGCCTGCACCCACTCAATAAAGGAATAATCAACCGTGAACAGAAAGGCCGGTAAGACAGTTTACTCGGATAAATATGACTTTATCCCAAGTTTTTCCTCATTTGTTGAAATCTAATATGGTAACCTTGCGGGAAGCTCCAAAGAATACCAACACCGCCTCTCCTCGTTACAATCCTAATGCTTGTTGTGCTTACCATTCATAAAGTCCAGGCCCTGATACCAACGACTGCTGGGCTTTGAAAAACAAGGTGCAAGACCTTCTCGAGGCAAAGGAAATTTAATTTGACGCCCCTGAGATCCCCAATATTATAACTGCTCCTATGCTCAAGCATGGTCATGGTGTTAACATTGTTGAAGATGATGGGTTCGTTACTTCTGTTGAGGAACTTGTTACCCCTCTCCTGACCGTCAAGTGGAAATTATTGAAGGTCGGTTTATTTCCGGGATGTGACGAAGGTTGCCATTCATGTTTATCTCTACCGACTGGTTGTCATTTGTTGAAGGCAGGTGTTCAGCGCCTGATGGATGACAGAGAGATTTTGTTTGAGAAGACTCTCGTTCCGACTTCTTGCAAGGATGTTTCAATAATAACCATTTCCACCAATCCTCCCAGGGTCTCCACCAAAATACCCATCAGGATTACACCTGCTCCAAAGTTGGCTCCACTGATTATCACCGTGCCAGGGCCAATCCCATACTCCTCAGACAAAACTGTTCCCTGGAAATATGGGGGTAACGTCTACTACCACGGCGTCAAGCAAGACCTGTTGGATATTGAAGACCAGGTTTATGAAGATGTTGATCCCGACATTGGCAATATTGTTGGAACCAACAAAATAATAAGAAGTAGAAGGGTGTTCTCCCCCGAGATTTCTCCTCTGAAAGTTGTTACTGGTCATGTGATCATTCCTACTTTTGTTCCTGCTGATACTACTACTGTAATTCCTGTGATTACTCCTGTTGACACCCCTATCACCGAGTCGGTCGAGACTCTGGGCAAGGACATATTGATTGAGCATGTCCAGACGAAGGCACAGTCAGTATCTATCCCAGAGGCTTCCAAGAAGGAAATGGAATAAATTTTGAAGATTATCAAGAAAAGAGACTACAATGTGGTCGAACAGTTGGGCCAGACCCCTTCAAAGATTTCTAGGCTAGCCTTATTGTTGTGCTCCGAAGCTCATGTGAAGGCTTTGGTGAAGTTCTTTAAGATCGCACATGTGCCACAAGAAACATCTACTGACCAATTTGAAGATTGTGTGGCCAGTTTGACGGATGATAATGTTTTGGGTTTTTCTGATGTCGATCTAACACCCAGGGGGAGGAAACACAATGATGCGCTGCATGTTTCCGTCGAGTGCAGGGGCACTACTTTGGCCCATGTTCTAGTAGATATTGGTTCATCATTGAATGTGCTGCCCAAGAAGGGAATCATATGGTTGAGCTCCAAGGATCCCAAATGTTCTCCTTTGTCCTAATATGTCCTCAAGATCATCCATGCCAAATTTCATGCCTTGCACAATAAGTTTGCTCAGTCAATTGCTCAAGTATTGGAAAATCAACTGTGCTAGGTCAAAAGTCAATTGTGGCCCATGTACAGTCAAACTTCAATATTTTTGGTCAACATAAACATTTTGAAGTGATATCCATCATTTGATCAAGTGTTAATCATGATTCCTCAAGAAATGCTTCTAACCCATCAAAAGTCAAAAATGGAAAATTAGGGTTTATATAGGAAAAGTCAACCAAACTTTGACCAAGCATAACTTTTTCATATTTTATCAGAAATTTTCCAACGAAAGCTCATTTTGAAGAGAATCCAATTACCTACAACTTCTCTTCATCCCTAAATTTCAATAAATGCACCATTTGAAAGATACAAGTTCATATATTACAGGTCATTTTTAGAAAGTCAATAAAAGCCACTTTTTTCCAAGACCTTTAACATCAAGATAACATCTACAAATGCAAAATTTATCAAAAAAGGGATTGAAGTAGACATCTTGGGCTTTCCAAAAAGTAAAATATCATCATCATGAGATGAAAATTGAGAAATTTAAGGCTTGCCCAAGTTGGGAAAATTTAGGAAATTTCAAGAAATATGCATTGAGCAAATTTGAGTTTTTAAGGTAATGGCTCAAATTCTTGAACTTCAAACATCTTTCTAAGATCATAGAGGACCCCTAAAACCATTTTTGCATAGTCTTGATTTTATTTGAATTTTATATTAATTTTATTTAATTAAAAGTCAAAAAAATCAAGATTATTGCAAAATATATGGGCCATTATCATTTGGGCTTGGTTTGATGCATGGACAGGCCCCACATTTCGTCTGCAACAAGGCCAGCTTTGTCTAGGTACATTCAAATTTGAAAATGGACAAAATTCCTTAACTTTGGCCAAGGTTACAAATGAACATTCATGGCATTCAAATGCTTGCATATGGCTGTTACAAGCATTATATTTCGTGTCTCATCATTATTCTCTATATAAACAAGCTATTGGCAAGCATCAAACAGAGATATATAGCCTAGGGAACCCCTGAAATTTTTGCAAAAAAAAAACACTAAAATTATAAAATTCGAATTTCCATATCCATCTTGTTTTAGTCCCAAACAAAGATCAAAACACATTCCTGGAGGTCCCCTGAAGCATTTTCAACCATTACTAAGCTCTGAAACATTGCCAAACGCATCAACCAACTTGCACGGTTTGTATTTTTTTCCAAATTCATTCTGCTTGATTCATGTAACATAAATGCGTTTTGATCATACATTACTAATTGTTGAAGTGTTTGCAAGCTTTTTGCATTGTTGGATTGAAGTTTGAGTGCGGGTATAACAGTTTTCCATAGCTAGGGTTTGAACCTCCAATTTGGGGTTTTCTGTACTGGCCAAAATTAGCCAAAATTAAGGATACCATCTTACTCAGGAGGTTGAGAGCAATAAACCAATGACCTCAAAGTGAATTTATTTTGCGTTTTGTGCTTGTTTCACATGCAGGTTTTATAGTGACGGACAAAAATCTATCACTATAGGTATTTCTACCTAAGACGACGGAGGGAGGTAGGAGATGAAGTGTGTCAGCCTCTGATTGGCCCATTCAAATATTGGCGCGCGTTTTTTTTTATTTCCTGGATAATGACTTGTTTTTGAATATAATATTATAGTTTCATTATAATAAACAAATGGGATGTTAGTTCAATTGACAGGGAAGCGCGTTGGTAAAGGAAAGGGCCTGGGTTCGAGTCCCAGGTCCAACATATTATTTTTCTAACAATTTACACGCAGATTGGATACATGCGTTAGCCAGGGGTTCACCATACACCCTACCATAAACACCACTAGATCATACTCAACTTGGATCCAGTGCTTCCAACAAGTAATCCCCATCATGGACTCTCCAGGCGTGCCCACACAGGATCCAAAGCCAATCTGGGCTTTAACTTTTGGGCCAAACGGTTTTTGACAACCACACCCCCCATTTTTGTTTTGATGACAGGCCCATTTGTTTTATTTGTTTTTCAATTTCATTTTATTTTTGTTTATTTATTTTCAAAAGTCTTTTTTTTAATAAATCAAAAAATAAATAAATAGATTTAGCTTTTTTCTAAAAATATTTTAATTAACTAGTTAATTATTTTAATTTTATTTTATTTACTTTAAAATCAATTAGACTTAGGTTATTTCATTCAAATATTTTCTTAAATAAAAAATACCAAAAAATGTTAGGTTTTTGTTTAGAATTTAATTTTGATCAATAACTTTCTTTTGTTTTAATTAATTAAATTTAAGTTTAATTTAATTTAATATTTTCCTAAATAAACAAAAACAACCAAAAGGATTTTTCCTCTAGATTTTTAGAACGTGTTTTCATTTATCGCGCGTTTATTTCCCTTTGCATTTTATATTCATGTAACTGTGCTACGGGATGTAATAGCTAATAGGAATGTACTTTATTGCTTTATTTTTTCCCTATTTGGTTTGGAATGTAAATCCCCCTCCCCGAAACCATGTAATAGTCTAGATTTTTACTTTCTGCATTTTATTTTTCTGCATATATAACTGCTAGTAACCTAGGCGTGCATGACAAGATAAAGTCAATTAACCATTAGATCACTAATCTCAAGATAATATAACTGAAAAAACACACTTCTCACACTTGCATCCTTAGGGTATTTCTCACTTGGTTGCCTTCGAAAATGGTCATGTCCCTCGAACGTAGGGATATCTTAGCAAAGACCCACGATTCTAAAGTCATCATAAAGATCATGGTCCCTTAACGTCCCTCGAGTTGCCTACGAGAAAATAATTTTGTCTCTCGATGTTGCCTATATGATGACAGTCCCTTTGAAATGCTAAGATATCTTTACCTGTTGCCTTCACTGACCATAACGTCCCTTTCGATAGTCCCTTATCATCCGACAATAGGGCTACCTACTCACTAATTGTAGGATAGCTCTATCTAAAGGAAAGGAGGAAAAGAACATCCTTTTTCGAGTAGGTAGACTGTTCTTAAGTACTTGCTCGAGGACTGATACAAGAGTTACCATAAAGCAAACAAAAACTTTCAAAACACACAAACACAAACAGTTTTCAAAAATGAGCAAGTACCTAAGAGCCCGTGAAAAACCACCGATAGAAAGGGTGCTAATACCTTCCATTTCCATAATCTACCTCCCTTACTCAGAAAATCTCGAAAAAGGTCTTTTTCTGTTCTTTTCACCCTTTATTTAATTTGGATAAAAGAAAAGTCAGTGGCGACTCTTACTTACCGCGACATTTGCGAACAAAAAATGCAAACCAGTATATTAACAGTCGATTCTGCCACCGTATCACACAAAGCTTACTAGCTTTTTTTTTAAAATAGAGCTTTGAGTGAATTTGGTAGATGGAGAGAATTGAGAGATTTTTTAGCAAAATGATTTTGGCTATCAAAAGCTTCAAATTTGAATGAAATGAGAGCTCTATTTATAGAGTTTAGGATTGGGATTAGTGGTAATTTGATAATTGATTCTTAGAGTCAAAATTTGAATTAATGAATAACTATCAAAAATTAGAGCCAAAATTTGAATTAATGATATATCTTTCAAAAAATGAAGAAAATTGGATACAAAATTTGACAAGCTTGAAATTGCTGATTTTTCAAATTTTCACTCTGTGCAAATCGATTTGCACAGTGTATTTTTTCAAAAATGGCGCAAAATGCACTTTGTGCAATCGATTGCACTCTAGGAGCAATCGATTGTACAGTGAAAAAAATGAAAAATTTTAATTTTTTTCTTTGCAAATAGAGATTTTAGGGAAATAATACTGTAAAACCTTATTTGTCAGATGCTTTGACTCGGTACCTACAAAACACAAATATGCAAAGAGAAAGACAAATATTTTTTTGTATTTTGATTAAAAGTTAGTCAACAACACATATACAAAATACGCAACTAAGGTGCTTGAAGATTCCTCAAGAGCAAACTTAAAGATAGGGGATAGAAAAAGAGGAAGAACCAACCCTAATGTGATCTTGTTATGATCGAGTTGATATGATATGATAGAGGAATCTTAGGAGCAAAAATTGGGGTACAATAGCGAGAAGGTATCACTATAATCCAACCCAAAAATCTGAGTGTATCCCTTGGCTACCAAGCGAGCTTTAAAACGATCAATCTTACCATCTGGACCAACCTTCACTGTATAAAGCCAACGACAACCTACTAAAGATTTTCCAGTGGGTAGAGGAACCAGTTCCCAGGTACCACTACTTTGAAGAGCACACATTTCATCAATCATTACTTGCCTCCACTCAGGGTGAGATAATGCTTCACCTAGAGATTTAGGAATAGAAACAGAAGACAAAGAGGACAAACAAGTATACTGCAAAGGGGAAAGACGATGATAACATATATCAATATAATATGGAGAAGGATTTCTTGTTTGACGTATACCTTTGCGAAGGGCAATCGAAAGATCAGACTCAGGTTGCAGGATCGAATCCGGTGATGGCGATAGCGTCGAAGGAGAGTCTGCAATGACCTCAGGGACAGGTACGACCTCAGGGACATGTACAACCTCAGGGACAAGTGTGACAGACGTTGGTTTACGATGCTGATATGTTTGAAGTGGGGGAGAAGTGGGATGGTCAACCGTAGGGGTTTCTCGTGGGACAGGTTCCCTAGAATGATGGGGAATAATGGGAAATGGGACATCTGGAAGAGGTGTGGGAGTACTTTTCTGAAGGGGTTCCGGAGTGACTTGGGTGGACAAGAAATATGGAACAGACTCAAAGAAGGTAACATCGACTGATATCAGATACCGTTGTAGAGTGCGTGAGTAGCAACGATAACCCTTTGGGGATCGACAGTATTCAACACTTTACACCCTCATCAACACATTTTTGAGTAAATTTCTTATTTAGCTTATTTTTAATTTTGATTAATGTAATAGCTCAAATAGGTTAGTTTTAATGCATTAGATAGCATTACCATTTGAAATATATAATGTGTAAGATTTGTTTCTATGATTTGGGTGATTTGAATTGCTTTGTGATGGCTAGGGCAGTGGCAAAAACGTTGCCCTAGAATATAAAAATGAAGCTTTTTTTAGAGATGTATCTTCGAAGTGTGTTATTTCTGGTGTTTGGAGATAGATCTTCGAAGTCTTACCTTTCGAATGCAATAATCTCGTTTCTAATGATTTTTCAAGGATAATGGCTGAAAACAACGAAAGGATGAAACTCAACCGCCCCACCCTAACCGCGTATGCTCACTGCAAGAGGGCTCGTCAGCATGAGCAAGCTAGAGCCATCCATATCCCTCATGATAGAGAAGCTTCGGCCTCTAGGAGTCAACTTTCATAGAAGTCGGCATCCCAGAGTCATGCACACCACAACAAGCCTTAGTTGTTGATGAGGCCCCACTTGCAAAAAAATTTCCAAGAGGACTTTTAGAGATCATGTGGCTTCGCATATCTGGACAGATAGGTATACTTTTTAACGGTTATATTTTTTATATTTTAACCAAATTCGATTTAAATGAGACTGTTATATTTTTTTAACATGAACGTTTGTGTATGAAATCTGTGAATTATGCCAAAAAGATTCACCATCTTTATTATCCCCAGGATTAATGGTTCCAAAGTGCACTCTGGTCCTCCGATCTTGCAGGTCTTTGTGGTTCCAGATACAACGTTGTCAGTCATGGCATACATGCAGTATTTGTTGAGAGATGACATAGAGAAATATCATCTTTCCACCTCCTCATTGGCGAGATGACTATTACATTAAATGATGTCACTTGTCTCCTACATCTTCCCATCAGAGAAAGGTTGTTTGATCATTCTAAGATCACTAGGGTTGAGGCAGTGGAGATGATGATGGTTTATTTGGGAGCTGACCCTGAGAAAACCATGGAGCAGTGTAACAAGACCAGTGGTGCACATGCCAAGTTTTCTTGGTTGGCCAAATTGTATAATGACAACTTGGAGATAGTCGAACACCTGGACATCAATCATCTTTGGGTGTGCATTGAGGTGCTTCTTCATATTCTTAGTTGACATGTCCATGTATGGACAAAAGTGCAACCTACATGGATATGATTTACCTCAAATATTTCATCAATTTGGAGATCATTCACGAGTAGAATTTAGGGGCCGCGTGCTGGGTATACATGTACTCTAAACTAAGTTAAGGTTCTAGTTGGACGACAAAGCAAATGTCAGACTCATGCACCCTGTTTACGGCAATTTCCAAATCTCACTATTAAGTTAAAACGATTTTTTTCACACTTGTTACTAATATATTTTTCTTATTCATTTTCAGGAATAGATCTTTGTCCACTATCACCACATTCACGGGTTTGGGCGTGACCCTGAATATACTGAGGATTACCCACGTGCTTACTTATACATACCGCACAGAAGAAATGATGTTGTGGTGTCGTTTCGTGTGTATATTGATTAGACTCGGCCAATGATGTCGTTTGGATGTCATACACTACTAACCTGGATAGAATTTCATTTTACCACATTTCAGTATACTCCTGATGGCTGACATCTGGGACTAATATAATGTGCAGGTATTTACCTGAGCGATGCATGCAATAGTTTAGATATGTGTAGATAATTTCGAGGTCTCTCCTCCATGTTGCTCCTGACTGCATTGTCCACAGTTAGTTGAATGATATTCTGACGAATTTTGAGAGTCGTCTGATATCGGTGAAGTATCGGACTCATGAAGCCATAAAATAGCGGTGTAATGTGGAGGATTATATGACTTGATTATATAATGTGTCACACCCTTACATGAGACTAGACGCTTCTGGACGTCTACCTAGGTTTGCTCATGAGGAGATCATGAAGAATAAGCAGATCAGAGATGATCATGTCATTGATGTGTTACCGATCTGTCAGAACATTAAGCGGATGACATGAGAGGGCATCGAGTATGTGTTGTTTGAGAGAGATGGTGATGAAGTGGTTGCCCTAGCACGTTCTATTCTTACAGAGTCACGAAATACATTGGGATACTGTAGGCATAAGAGAAACTGAGTGTTAAGATTAAGCATACTCGATAGACTATATATTTTATTGTATTTTATATTTTCTTCATCTACTCGGAGAATAATTTTTGTAATATGATTGTCTTTCTGACTAATTAATGCATTATTCTATTATATGATATTCGTTTTTATTAATTTTTGAAACAAATAATGACAATCTTAATCAAATTAAAATTAGTTTAGATTAAAAAACTTCAATCTCAGTAAATTGTTTATGCACAAAGCATACATACAAGAATTCAGAGATGTATCTTCGAATTTATTCCACAAATAATTAAATAATTTGCAGATACATCTCCAAACTATTTTCTTAAGAAATATGATGGTTGTTTGATTTACTAAGGACGAAAGATAACTTCGGAGATATATGCAAATTTACCTTGAATTTATTTGGAGATACATTTCCAAACTAAATTTAAACAAAAATAAAATTTAATGCGTTCAAAGATGTATCTCCAAATAAACTCAGTAGTATTACAGAATTTTCAAAGTTGCACCCTATTGTACAAAGGTGTAAAGAGAAATTTCCCTTGATGGTGAAATCAATTCCAAATTAATCAATCCTAAAACCTGGTTTCCAAAAGAGAATTGATACACCAACACTGTATTACATACGGTTTTGTTTTATTAAGTTTAAAAATTTATTAATCTTTTGTCTTCTTTAATACAAATCATTCAGTAGCTAATTGGACAATTGATATGGTGTACATGCAATGTTAATTTTTTAGATATTCAAATAGCATTCCTCTTTCCAAAAATATAAAAATAAGTAATGACAGTCATTAAGCTTGATTATGGAGGTTACTTTTTATTAATAAAACACAATCCTCTAAAACAAGGGAAGTCAAAAATTATATTGAACAAAAGGAATATTAAAAGATTTGCAAAAGTTTTTAAAAGTTTCCGAATTCAATCTATATTATTGTAATACTTTCAATATTAAGAATATATTACTAATGAAGATTCAATCTATTATCAAATCAATCACTAAATATTTGTATGAACATGAACATTATCAGAAGGAATATATAAGTCGAGAATGTCGAGCTATGGTTTTTCATTTCAAAAGCATATTTTCCAAGCCTGAACTGCCTCATTCTTGGACTTCATTGACCAACAATTAGCGGAATAGGCTGATTGAATAAACTTTTCTAAAATTACATGTATAAAAATAGAATTTCACCAACTACTAATCTTTTTAACAACTTTTTTATAAATAAAAGTTTACTAACTATTACTACTAGTATGTAAGTTGAATCCCAGACTTTACTGGGTCTCAGACGTGTTTATAATTTATCTCTTTGAAACTCTTCCATTTAACTTCTCTCTAAACACCGATGAGCTAATAAAAGTTTTCATAAATAAAGAACCATAAGTTTATTATAATTAAACAAGCTCTTATAATCTAGACCCTACTAGAAAACAAGCATTCTTTCCATTGTGACTTATAATCTAGAACCCAATATAAATTAAGCATTTCATCCATTGTACCTTGATAATTTCTTTTGGATCCATTCCGTTGTACCTTGATATGAGATGCCTAAATTAGTTGTTGTAATAACAGATTCATCAGATCATAATCTAAAATATATACTAGCTCCACCTACCAAAATATGCAAGCATTCATAATATACTACAACTAAACGAATGTCAGATGATAAAACCATCATCACCATGATTCAGGGTTTTGAAAAGGCGGGCTTGAGGAGGCCAGGGATCTGCAAAATAATTTTATCAAAAATTATATGAACCAAATGTCAAGTAGTGTTGCACTCAAATTAAATCTAAAATATCCACTTAAGTATACAGCATATGACCCAGTTTTTTTTTTTTTTGCCAAAGCAGTGATTTTTAATTCTAAATTTTATTTAATTTATTGAAGAGGGCAGGTTAATGAATTGCAAATTATAAATGGCGTATTTTGTTTATGGTCACTATTCAGATGTCTGGAACTTGAAGAGCTGAGATATGCTAGATTCATAAACCAACCAGTGCAACTCAGAATTTTTGTATGACCAATACAATTCAAAGTGCAAAGAAGTGAAACTGCAGATATTGCCATGATGAGCATTTGCAAGATAAATGATATAAGATTGAATCAAATTGGGATTTTCAAAGTACTACGAATAAAGCTATGCAAGGACATGCTGAGGGATGAAACTGGGTAGTGGCTGATGTGATCTACTCGGCACCGTGGTCATGGAACAGCTCATAATGAACTCGAGTATTTTACTGGGAATTGGTAATAGGCAAATTTTATCAAGAGTGATTCACACGCTCATTGCCTTGACCAACAATAGTCCTTGAGCCCATCTATCAACGATCAAATACTTAAAATTGTTTGAAGATGCAAAGATTGAGAGTTGAGGTTCATGCATACCATTGAAGAAGGCAACTGTCAACACAGGTCGGAAGGCTAAATAGACAACGGATTGTGAACCGGGCTACATGAAAACAGATATGTGTGTGTGTATTTGATGTCTGAAGCTTCAAGGGATTATCTGGCCCATCTGACTCTTGGGCAACTTATTTTTTTCTGTTTGCCCTCCAATATAACCACCTCAACACCAAAAAAAAACTCTACTTTCCACTAAACTGAGGTTGAAGCTCAAAATTGAAATGCCTATTTGTGATAAGGTTACAAACTTATATGTAATCCATATAGAATGAGAGAAACCTATCCCGAGTATGGATACAATAAAAAAGAGAGCCACGATATCCTTATTATGGGGACAAAACCCTCTAAGGTCTGTATAACATTTGTAAACAGTTTTGATAAGAAATGAAAAAGATACATACCACGACTCCATTAGGGCCTATTTGATTACGAGAAATAAAGTTGAGAACCAGTGTTGCAAATTCATCAGGTACATCTTCCTAAATATATCAGGACAGAAGATGTTAGATTACAAAATAGTGAAGAAAACCATAAACCAACATAACAAATGCAGCAAGAAACATGGCAAGTACAAACCTGAATAGCATGCCCTGTGTGTCTGACAACTATCATCTGAAACTTCCCTTGCATTTGACCAATTGTGAGAGATCTGTTACAGAAACGGTGCCAATAAAAAAAATAAGAACTCCACTTGAACAATTCCATTTGCTCATAAGCTCGGGAAAGAAAGAAGAGGAGAAATAAAATAAATCTATATATAAAGCTATTTTCACCGGGGTTATTCGTGCGAAAAGTCCATACTACTATCTCAATCATGTATGGACCTTCATAATAAAGTTTCCATCAATCCATCTTACTAAGCAAAAACAGATCAAGAAAGTTACAATCTACATATCAGTGCATACCGGATAAGACTAAGGTGCACTAAACTTTAATTTCAATGAAGAACATAAATCACATTGCCTTATTGCTAAGAATTTCAATATGAATTCAGGATTGCGCACATAAAATGCTATCATTGTGTACAGCAATAAAGGAACGGAAAGAAAAGGAAGAATCAGTGAAACATAACCTTTCTGCAGGTAATAATACTAATCAATAAACCGAGAACTACTTACTTCTCTTTCCCTAATTGAACTTTTCTAGAAAATAAAATCTCCCAAAGACATTTAGACAATTATCATTACCAGATTATACATTTGACTGCAGCTATTAATGAAACAACATAAAATTGAACTTGTCACATCTCTGATCACAATTAGCTTTACTAGGACCATACAGTTATATCAACACTTTTTGGAGGTAAGATATTAAGTAAGAAAAAAATTGCATCCAATTGTTTACTTCCACTCAAACTATTTAAACTAATAAACCACAAAAGAAAAGGCTTCCGTGGAAACCGTCAAATAAAGTTTAAAGCACCACCAAAAACTAAAACAATTCAAGGGATGTTACTTGTCCAATCTATCTGTTCCTGCTAATAGCAACAGCTTCGGAACAGGAGACGACAAAAATTTATCCGAGAGGCCTTCATACCTGAAAGGAAAAAAAATGTATATAATGTATAATCCGATGATAAAAATGCAATGAAATTTACTTTCAATTTGATAAAATTTGTATCCTAGTTCTATCTATTTAGAATTGAGTTATCATACTTTGCATAAAAAGGACGAATATCAAAATATAACTAGAATTTTGAAAAAAAAATTAAAATGTTTGACGAAAAGCTCTATTTCCAGTCCATATACATGCAATATTAGGCAATTAGCCACCAAAGGTCCCTGATAACCTCCATCTGCAGTACAGATGCAAGGTCAAACAACTTATCCGGAATTTGTAAAGAGGTTTTTACATCTTACATAAAACACATATAGAAAGCCAATGGTTTCATGAATATTATTAATTAACTACCGAGGATAGTGTTGGAGGTAATTGAGTTGGGGCCTGTTTGGATTGGCTTACTTGAGCTTATCTTATGTCATAAGATTTGTGACACTATTTAGAAGAGCTTATTAAAAAAGCTTATAGCATTATTCATAAACTTTTTTGAGCTAATTATAATAAATTCTCAAAGATAATTTATGAAAACGATTTATAGCACATAAAAATAATTTAAATTCATTCTCTTTTTGTTAGAAAAATAGATTATGCAAGTTTTTTTATAGGTGTTTATTTTGATAAGCACATATGCTATAAGCCCCAAATAAGCTCTTTATCAAAACAGGCCCTTAGTCTTTTACGAATTGAGAGAGAAAAAGAAATACGCAGATTAATAAAACTAATATTGAACCTTATTACAGAAGAGAAAGCAGCATTCCTTATTTATACTTACTAAACTTCTAATCCTCATTAAACGAAAACATATTGTGATATATAAAGTGATAAGGAACTAAATGGAAGGTAACTCTTAGTTGGTTTGTTAACGATAATGAATTTCAGTTAGTTAGTGTGAGATGAAAGGCTAAAATAAATAAGAGAAAGGAGAGATTAGATAGATGATCTTTGGTCTCGTAAAGGCTTAGAGAATTACTTAGGTAGTTGGTGTGAAATGAATGGATATTGTTGAAGTTATTAGAGAGATAAATACAGAATCAACAGATTATGTGTTATACAACACAGAATAATATTCATTGTAAATAATAATTAGTAATTACCTATTAATAATTAGTAATTAATTGTCTTCTAACATATTTAGAATAGAATTAGCATTTAAAGTGATTTGTCACTTGTAGTCTATAAATACCTTTCATGTATTACTTATTATAATATTAAAGAAATACAGATTATTTGTTTCTTTATGGTATCAAAGCACCCGATTCTAAGGGCTCTGCTTCCGCGTCAAAACACTAGTCGTTCTTATTACGGCCCCTTTTTCTTGGGCAAGGTTCCCTTTCTCTTGGAACCCTAGTGATCTCGGTAACTTTGCAGCCATCGTACACCACTCAACCGTTGTTGCAGATCCGAACAGTTTAACCTTCATTGTTGTTTTCAGGACAACCTTCATTGTTGTACCTTCGTTTCTGGTTGTTTGCAACCCTTGATTATTTGGTTGTCATCTTTGTTGGAGTTTCTCATCGGCAATCCTTCGATCCTCTCATAACAGTAGATCTCGACTCTCCTGGCTCGAGACGGTTTGTTTCTCTTTATGGACTCCTTAAATTCTCTAACACTAGTTCTCTGACCATGACTGATAAGAACTCTAGCTTCTTAGCTTTTAATGTCTCTTGTTCTAAAGATATCTGGATTATTGACTCTGGTGCATTTGATCACATGACCCATATATGTCATATCTCTCTTCTTATTCACCTTTACCTAATAAATGCATATTACCGTTGCAAATGGGTCTCAAACCCCGATTGTCGGATCTGGTAACATTCGCCTAAGCTCATCTCTCCACCTAAATCACGTGCTTCATGTCCCTAAGCTTTCTAACAATCTTTTGTCCATCCATAAACTCACTAAAAACTTGAATTGTGCTGTAACCTTTTTTCATTCTCATTGTGTTTTTCAGAACCTTGCCACAGGGAAGACGATTGGAATTGCTGAGGAACAGAACGGGTTATATTATCTGCCTCATAAGGAAAGCAAGTGTCATCAGGCTGGTTCAGAGTCGTGGGCAAATACTCAAATATGGCTCCAACACAGGCGTCTTGGACATCCTCCTTTCCGCATGCTCAGGTCTTTATTCCCTCACTTATTTACCAAAGTGTGTTGATTCCTTTCATTGTGATGTGTACCAGTTTGCCAAATCCCGTCGAGCAACCTATTCCCCTAGTGATACTAGGAGTGTCGAACCCTTTGATCTTGTTCATTCTAATGTATGGGACCTTCATCCATTTCCAATATTTCTGGTGCAAAATTGTATGTTACTTTTATTGATGACTGTACTCGGGTTACATGGGTTTTTCTTATGAAAGATAAGTCTGAAGTGTGTCAATTGTTTGTTAACTTTTTTCAAATGTTAAAACACAGTTTGGGAAACCTATTAAAAGGTTACGGTCAGACAATGATAAGGAGTGTGTAAACCAAAATCTTCACAATTTTTCTCAAAACTAATGGTGTTGTTCATGAGTTGACTTGTGTTGACACTCCACAACAAAATGGGGTTGCTGAAAGGAAAAATCGTCATCTTCTTGAAATCACCCGAGCATTACGCTTTCAAATGAATGTTCTTAAATTTTATTGGGGGAAAATTGTCTTGACCTCTGCTTATTTAATCAATAGGTTACCTTCTAGGGTGTCATCTGGTGTTAGTCTTGTGCAAGTCCTGACTCGATTCTTTTCGTTTGTGCCCATTATATCAAGTCTTCAGAATCGTGTCTTTGGTTGTTTTGTCTTTGTCCATGTCCATGGTCCTCATCGGGGTAAGTTAGATCCTCAAGCTATTAAATCTATCTTCATAGGATATGCTTCAGATAAGAAGTACAAGTGTTATCATCCTCCTAGTCGTCGTATCTATATATCCATGATGTTGCTTTTCAGGAATCTGAGTCTTTTTATCCCAGTCCTCAGCTTCAGGGGGAGAGTAATCAAGAAGTTGAGCCTTCAGAGTTGTCTGTCCTTCCTGTTATTCCTCTAATACCGGACCCAGAGCTGTCTCCTGAGTTGTCTGTTATTCCTCTAAATACAGGACATAGAGTTGTTTGTTCTTCCTATTATTCCTGTAATACAGGAGCCCTTGATGCCTAATGAGGATGGTGGTGATGTACCAATACCAGTGCATAATAATGTTGATAGATGCAAGTTACAGTTCCAGTGAAAAAGGTGGAAAGGTAAACCCGTTCTGCCCCAACAAGTCCAATCGTCTGAACCTGAGGTAAGTGTTCCTAACCCTGATGACCTACCTATTGCTTTGAGAAAAGAAAAAAGGTCTTGTACCAAATACCCTATATCTCAGTTTGTGTCTACTGAAAAGCTTTTTGTGCAGCATCAGAGTTTTATTTCAGCTATTGACTCTATTAGAGTCCCCGCATCAGTACAAGAAGCATTAAAGGATAAGAATTGGATTCAAACCATGAATGAAGAGATGCATGCACTACAGAAAAATGAGACTTGGGAGATTATTAAGAAGCCAAATGACAAGAGGCCAGTAGACGGCAGGTGGATATATACGGTAAAATACCGATCCGACGGTACGCTCGACAGATATAAGGTGAGGCTAGTTGCAAAGGGATACACTCATACCTACGGAATTGATTATGAAGAGACATTTGTTCCAGTAGCAAAAATGAACACCGTAAGAATCATTCTTTCTTTGGCAACTCACTTTGATTGGGAGTTGCAACAGTTTGATGTGAAAAATGCTTTCTTGCATGGAGATTTGGAGGAAGAGGTGTATATGGAGATCCCACCCGGATATGACCCTACTTCAGGAAGTAATAAGGTTTGTAGGCTAAAGAAGACCACATATGAGCTCAAGCAATCACCCCGGACTTGGTTTGGGAGGCTCACTCATGTTATGGTGTCCTTGGGTCATACTCGCTTTATAAAGCATGCTCAAAATGGTAAACTCACTCTTTTGTTAGTCTACGTAGACGATATGAACATAGCAGGTAATAATGAATTTGAGAAGAACTTAGGAAGGAGTTGGCAGCTCAATTTGAAATGAAGGATCGAGACTAAGAGACATTTAAGTTAAACTGTGTCTTGAAAAGCACTACGGAGACTTTATTATATAGAGAGAGATCACAACTAATGCTATGATATAGTCGATGTGGGAATATATATATATATATATATATATATATATATATATATATATATATATATATATATATATATATATATATATATATATATATATATATATATATATATATATATATATATCAACACTCCCCCTCAAGCTTGAACATATAAGTCAAATGCACCAAGCTTGCCACATATATAATTAGTTCTGGAATTTCGCAGAGATTTTGTAAACACATTTGTCAATTGATCATTCGAGTTGACAAAGCTTGTGGTGATGTCGCCTGACTCAATCTTCTCTCTGACAAAGTGACAGTCAATCTCAATATGTTTGATTCGCTCATGGAAGACCGAATTTGAAGCAATGTGCAATGCAGCTTGATTATCACAAATAAGTGTCATTGATCTTGCTTCTTCAATTTTAAGTTCTTTGAACAACTGTTTTAACCAAACAAGTTCACATGTTGCCATCATCATGGCTCTATACTCTGCCTCGACGCTTGATCTTGCAACTACATTTTGTTTCTTACTTTTCAAGATATAAGGTTTCCTCCAACAAGTACACAATATTCAGAGGTGGACCGTCTACCAATTAGTGATCCTGCCCAATTAGCATCGGAGTATCCAACTATCTGAGTATGTCCTTTATCTTCATACACTAAACCTTTTCCTGGAGCACATTTGATGTATCTCAGAATCCGGATAACAACATCCATGTGTTTCTGACAAGGGAAATTTAAGAACTGACTTACCACACTGACTGCAAAAGAAATGTTTGGACGAGTGAGATAATTCAACTTTCCAACCAATCTTTTATACCTTCCCGAGTCTGATAGAGGCTCCCCCTAATTGGATAGTAGTTTGACATTTGGATCCATAGGAGTATCAGCTGATTTAGCGTTCATCAAACCTGTTTCTTCCAAAATATCCATAGCATATTTCCGCAGAGAAATCACCAAACCATCTTTAGATTGGGCTACCTCAATACCCAAGAAATACCGGAGTTTACCAAGATCTTTTGTCTGAAATTGATTCGAGGGATGTTGTTTCAACTGGAGTATTCCCTGCTCATCACTACCAGTTATGACAATATCACCTACATACACAATAAGATAAATACACCCTTGAACTGAGTGACGATAAAAGACGGAATAGTCAGCTTCACTACGGACCATACCAAATTGTTGTACTACAGTGCTGAATCTGTCAAACCAAACTCTCGGAGATTGTTTAAGACCATAAAGAGATATATGTAACCTACAAACCATATTCGATGACTCCCCCTGAGCAACAAATCCAGGTGGTTGCTCCATATATACTTCCTCTTCAAGATCACCATGTAAAAATGCATTTTTGTATCAAGTTGATGAAGAGGCCAATGTCGAATGGCTGCAATGGCTAGAAGAAGTCTAACAGATACCATCTTGGCTACAGGCGAGAAGGTATCACTATAATCTAATCCAAAACTCTGAGTGTATCTTTTGGCTATCAAACGAGCTTTCAATCGATCAATCTTATCATCTAGACCAACTTTAACTGTATAAAGCCAACGACAACCTACTAAAGATTTCCCAGGGGATAGAGGAATCAGTTCCCAGGTACCACTGCTTTGAAGAGCACACATTTCTTCAATCATTGCTTGCCTCCACTCAGGGTGAGATAATGCTTCACCTAGAGTGTTAGGAATAGAAACATAAGACAAAGAAGACAAACAAGTATACTGCAAAGGGGAAAGATGATGATAACATAAATTAATATAATGTGGAGAAGAATTTCGTGTTTGACGTATATCTTTTCGAAAGACAATCGAAAGATCGGAATCAGGTTGCAAGATCGGATCCGATGATGGCGAGAGCGTCGGAAGAGAGTCTGCAATGACCTCAGGAACATGTACGACCTCAGGGACAGATACGACAGACGTTAGTTGACGACGCTGATATGTTTGAAGTGGACGAGAAGTCAGGGGGTTAGGGTTATCTAATGGGCCAAGTTCCCTAGAATGATGGGGGATAATGACATATGGGACTTCCGGAAGAGGTGTGGGAGTACTCTCCTGAAAGGGTTCCGGAGTTACTTGACTGAACTCGAAATATGGAACAGACTCGAAGAAGGTGACATCGGCTGACATGAGGTATCGTTGTAGGGTATGTGAATTGTAACGATAACCTTTTTGGAATCGATGATAACCAAGAAAAACACACTTTAGTGATCGAGTTGATAGTTTATCAAGACCAAGAGAGAGATTGTGTACAAAACATGTAGACCCGAAGACTCGGAAAGGAATTGGGTGAAGGGGGGAATGGAAAAAAAGGATTGAATGAGAGATTTTATTGTTAAGGACAGATGATGGCATACGATTTATAAGGTAACATGCCGTTAGCACAGCGTCTCCCCAAAATCGAAGTGGAACATTACCATGGAGAAGTAGGGTCCGAGTGATTTCTACAAGATCTCGATTTTTACGTTAGGCTACCCCGTTTTGTTGAGGTGTATGAGAACAAGATGTTTGATGGAGAATACCATTACTGGACATAAAAGTTTGAAATTATTGGGATAAATATTCACGAACATTATCACTTCTTAAGTACGAATAGACACACCAAACTGAGTTTTTATTTCTTTATAAAAATTTTCAAAAATAGAAAATAATTTTGATCTATTTCATTAAAAATAACCATGTGTAACGTGAAAAATCATCAGCAAAGGTGACAATATGACTAGACTCAAAGAGTAGAGATAGTACGTGAGGGACCCCAAACATCGAAGTGAACTAAAACAAAAGGGGACAAAGCTCGTTTATTGACTCGATTGGAAAATTGACTACGAGTGTGTTTCCCTAACTGACACGACTCACAATGTAAATTAGATATTTTCAATAAATTTGGCACCAACTTCTGTAATTTAGGAAGACTAGGATGACCTAACTGAACATGGATTGTGAGTGAAGAATCTTTGACTGAGCATGTCTGAGATGAACACTGAGAGGTAATAAAGGTCTTGCAAGTCACATCTGACGCCAATTGTCCGTCTCGAACTCCGATCCTGAGGGTGACATTACTATTAGTGAAGGCGACAATACAATCAAGAGAACGAGTTAAACGACTGACTGAAAGTAAATTAAATGGACAATTAGATACATAAAGAACAGAAATAACAGAGAGAAAAGGTAGAATTTGAACAGTACTAATTCCTTCGGATCGGGTTTGAGAACCATTGGCAGAATTTATTGTAGATAAGAAACCAGAGGTACAGAGGAAACAGAAAAGATTTTTATTACCAGTAACATGATCAGACGCACCAGAATCAAGGGCCCAAAGTCCAAGAGAAGATGATTGAGAGAAGCAAACAGGTGAATTATCAGTGTGTGCAACTGAAGCAGTAGAATCTGAGTTTTGATAATTCTGATACCACTTGAGGAAATCATCGTAGTTTGGCATAAAATTCTGAGGAGTAGCCATGAGTATCGGATTTGGAAAAGTTGCACAGTGGCGAGTGCGGTGGTGTTAAAATCGTCGAAATCGACTGGATCGAAGGAGACGCTTTTGCCGGTAGGGTTAGTTTGCCAGAAGGTCGTCGAAATTAGTAGCGGCGGATGGCGGCAGCGGCCCGGTAGTTACCGGAGAATTTTGAAAATTGTGAGGCAAACCAAAGTGATGACACGGTTTGCAAAAAAAAAATTTGTCACCGAAAGACAGTGAGTCAACAGGATAAAACACAGCGAAGAATTGCCTCTTAATAGACTCTAGATACCATATTAAACTAGGAGAGACTAAGAGACATTTAGGTTAAACCGTGTGTTTTGAAAAGCACTGCGGAGACTTTATTATATATAGAGAGATTACAACTAATGTTATGATATAGTCGATGTCCCTACATACAAATATTCTTAACACTATATATATATATATATATATATATATATATATATATATATATATATATATATATATATATATATATATATATATATATATATATATATATATATATATATATATATATATATATATATATATATATATACACACAAAATATCAACAGAAATATTGCCTAGGTATGGAGGTAGCATATTCAAAACAAGGCATTTTCATTTCTTAGAGAAAATATGTCCTTGACCTTCTCAAAGAGACTGACAAGTTAGGTTGTAAATCCTCCAGAGTGCCTATAGAGCAAAACCACAAGATTAGGAGTGATGAGGAAAGCCCAAGGATTGATAAAGCTCAATACCAAAGACTTGTGGGAAAGCTCATTTATCTATCTCACACCAAGCCTGACATAGCTTATCCGATTAGTGTTGTCAATCAATTCATGCATGACCTACAAGAGAGGCACTTACAGGCAGTGGATAGAATCTTGCAGTATCTAAAGATGAGCCCAGGAAGAGGACTACTGTTCAAGAAAAGTGAGCAGTTGTCTATGGAAGTTCATACTGATGCGGATTATGCAAGGTCGATTGTTAACAGAAGATCCACCACTGGATATTGTATGTTCCTAGGTGGAAATTTAGTGACATGGAGGAGCAAGAAACAAAATGTAGTTGTCAGATCAAGTGCAGAGACAGAGTTTAGAGCCATGGCTCAAGGAGTTTGTGAATTGCTGTGAATGAAGATCATTCTAGATGACTTGAAAATAAAGTATGAAGCTCTTATGAGGCTTTTCTGCGATAATAAGTGTCATTAGTATTGCTCACAATCCGGTCCAACACGACAGAACAAAGCATATAGAGATAGACCGACACTTCATCAAAGAGAAATTGGATAGTGGTCTTATTTCTACACAGTATGTGCCATCAGGACTTCAGTTAGCTGATGTGCTCACCAAAGGACTTCCCTTGGAGCGGTTTCGAGATCTTACTTGCAAGTTGGGGATGATAGATATCCATTCCCCAGCTTGAGAGGGAGTGTTGAAGTTATTAGAGAGATAAGTACAGAATCAACAGATTTTGTGTTATACTCAGTATAATATTCATTGTAAATAATAATTAGTAATTAGCTATTAATAATTAGTAATTAGTTGTCTTCTACCATATTTAAAATTAACATTTAGAATTAGCATTTAAAGTGATTTGCCCCTTGTATTCTATAAATACCTTTCAAGTATTACTTACTACAATATCAAAGAAATACAGATTGTTTGTTTCTTTAGATATAATAAATAATAGAAAGGAGAGACTAGATAGAAGATCTTTGGTTTTGTACATGGCTTAGAAAGAGGGGGAGAATCCGGTCTCTTGAATAACTGGAGTGTAATATTATTTTCCATCAACAAACACCATTTCTACTATAATATAATCTGATCTGGCTGACTGGCTCCAATCAACGTGTATCAGAGCCCCAATCTTGGAGAGGTGGGGGGATTTGGGGTGGAAGACTTCAAGACTGAGGCCAGTATTTGATGCGAGCGACAATGCCTGTTGGTGGGTAATCAATTCAGATCAGTATTCTGAGGCCATTGGAGTGTGTGAGGAAGAGAAGCCTTCATGGGTTTGGATGACATTGGAATGAGAGATTCTTTTTATGGTTTTCCTAGAGAGCAATAATTGGAGTGCTACATTATACACCTTCGAGAAGGCTGTGCTCATGTGATTCCACCAAGAGCTTGGGTTTATCTTCAGGATTGGGGATCCAGATCAAGAAAAAAGCAAATTAGGATGAAATTCCAAGGATCAATCTTGGTGATGATGGACTATCAATATTGGTTGATGGGCCAAGAATAGAATCAATAACAGCAAAATAAAAAGCCAATATAGTGGAGGCAAAGGCAAAAAAAATGATCAAGAAGCATTAGACCACCTACTAGTATTGTTATTATATTATTAGGCTGCAGATACTATGTTATTAGGCCCCAGCCAACAGTTGTGTTAGTAGGCCGTTACTGAATAAGGAAAACTTAAGTAAAAAATCAGTACGCATTTTATTTGGGGACTGGATATTGATTGGGAGAGATCAAGCTCTTGAACACTTGAAAGGGGGAGACCAAGACTCTCGAATTTCTTGGATAGGAAGTGTCTGTCTTAATTTTCTTTTGTTTTCTCTCTTTTAAGTTTGTAAACTATATTTCTTATTGTGATCCAAATTCTGGGCTCAGTAACCAGAAATATTCAATAAAAGCCAGTTATTTCCTTTATATTTCTATGTTTAGTACCAGTTTCCAATCTAACTTGTGGGTGTCTTGACCAACTTCATCGAGAGAAGTCAGCTAAGACCAAGAACAAAAGCCAGTACAACTGCTCCTCAACTTAGTGGATCAAGAATCAAAAATTAGAAGGTGGGGCGAAGATTGTTGCCTCGACAGAGGAGGGAAGAAAGATTATCTTTTGGGACACACAACACTAGAATGGCATGGAAAGGAGTAATAGCCATGGACCTTGAACTTCCATAATTTCAGCCAGTCCCGGAGCCACCCAACACGAATTTAACCAGCGAATAAGACAGGGCATTGGCTGCAAGGAGAAATGGGTTTCTTATGTGCGGACTAATCTTCCACCAATAGAACCACAAGAGTCAGTCCCTTGTATTAGAACCGCGAGAACCATAGAGAGAGCATTGGATAAGGCCGTAGCGTGAAAGAAATGCATAGGGCGGTACTTGGGAAAGAAATGATAGGCTAAGTCTCCAAATATGTACAAGGAGTTGGAATGCTGTAATGCAAAACTAGAATCATGGGTAACGGACCAAACCCAGCTTGCTGAGAGGTGACATGAGTTGGTGACATCCCCAGAGATTAGGACTTCAACCAACACAGCCATCTCCCTACCATTACCAACCCCACGAAATGAGATTTCCTCAGCAAAGGGTGGCGTTCTATGATCTATCGACAGCGGTGAAACTCAGGCCCAAGGAAACATTAAGACCCAAAATACAGAATAACTACGAAGATGGGTCATTACTAGAACTCCGGCAGACTGCATCTGGGACAAAAGTCGAGACCAGGCTACAGCAGGGACAAAATGGCGCCAATCCGCAACTAAAGAAAAACCCAGGCCAAACTGCACTTGGGACTCTACCAGGGCCACTTTTCTGGCATATAGCTGGAGCCAAATGCTTTTCAAGGATAGTCGGGAGGGAGGAAGACGTGGTGATGAACTGATTTAAGGCCTCTAAGATAGCCTACAAAAGCGGAAAACAGAAAAGCTCATTAACTAGATAGAAATTGAGAAGCAAAAAGGTAGGTGTAAACTGTGCACAACTAACCAAAAAAAAGGATAGTGTAGCTCCTGTTCGGGGTAGTTTTTTAGTTTTAATTTTGGAGTTAAGTTACTCTATCTACCTCACTTCACCTCTGGCCGGAATAATGGACAAACTTGCAGTGCCAGAAGAGCAAGGAAAGTACTGACATGTTGGAATAGAAAGAAATATGCACTCACTGTAAAAGTTGAAACAAGAAACAGAAAACTTTTTTTTGGTTGAGTTTTAGGTAAAATCTGTTCTCAAACTAAGGAAAAAATCATTTTAGCTCCAATTTATCCAAACAGGTTTTGTTTACAAATTTGAATTTTAAAACCAAAAACTCACAAACAACCACCCCGAAAGGGGCCATAGATAATGACAATGTTGAAATAAAATTCCGAAATAAGGAACGGGCAGCAAAATAGTGATGAGAGGATGATATCATTTGCATATTGTGTTGAAGTTATTGGGTTAGTCTTTAGACATAAGATGTCTAAAAGAAAACCATACATCAATAAATTACATTCATATTGATCCTATCAATAGTAAATAAGGAAACAAATCACTATATGTACTATAAATACTCTTAAACCTAGTAAGCATGAAAGGATTAAGATAAGACATACCAGCCTTTCCAATACTGTTCAGTCTTTTCCAACTCTGTCCGATAAACATAACTGTGGCATCAAATCAAGATCATTTCATGGAACCAGCTTGTTCAGATTGGGTAAAGGAAAAGGACTATATTTTGGATTATTCTACCAGTGTAATGAAAGGCCAGGAGAGAAGTACCAACCATTTCTTGGTATCATCATATTTTAATGTGGCAGGGACTGATACCCGAGCAGAATCAATATTTCTTAAAGTGCCAGCCCTGACGCTCCATTCAATCTGCATACAAGCAATTTCAACTTCATTCAAAATTCACCAATACAATTGAAACTGTTGATATTTGTAAATATATAATGTTAAGAATATTTGTATGTAGAATAGTCTCACATCGATTATATAGTGTAATTAGTTGTAATCTCTCTATATATATAATAAAGTCTCCGTAGTGCTTTCATGACACACGGTTTAACCTAAATGTCTCTTAGTCTCTCCTAATTCAATATGGTATCTAGAGCCTTCTAAGAGGCAATTCTTCGATGTGCTTTACTCGGTTGACCCACTGTCTTCCGGTGAGAAATTTTCTTCTGCAAACCGTGTCATCATTCCGGTTGGTCTCACCTTTTTTTCCAGCGACCTCCGCCAAGCACAGTCCACGGAAAAAAAAATTTGGAGGACTACTGTTCACCGCCGCTGTCACTGTTCACCGCCGCCGCTACTGTTCACGGAAAAAAAAAATTCTCTCTCGAGAAATCGCCTTCCTCCTCCGGTTCCAGATCCGTCCTCGGTTTTCGTTTTCGACTCACAGAAAGTCGTACTCTCGGAAAGTCGTACACTATGCAGACTTCACCTTCTCTTCAGAACCATACGCCAAGTTAGAAGGATTTTCTCAGGTGGTGTCAGACTAACCAAACCTCTGGTTCCACGGCTTCGATTGCACACACTGGTAATTCATCTGTTTGCGTCTCTCAATCATCTCCTCTTGGTCCTTGGGTCCTCGACTCTGGTGCGTCTGATCATGTTACCGGTAATAAAAATATTTTCTCTTCCCTTTCTACCTCTGATTTCTTACCGAGTATAACTGCCGCAAATGGTTCTCAAACCCGATCCCAAGGGATCGGTACTATTCAAATTCTACCATCTCTCTTTGGTACTTCTATCCTATATGTACCTAATTGCCCATTTAATCTACTGTCAATCAGTCGTTTAACTCGTTCCCTTAATTGTTCTATCACTTTTACTAACAGTGATGTTATTCTGCAGGATCGAAGTTCGGGACAGACGATTGGCATCGGATGTGAGTCTCAAGGCCTCTACTACTTCTCTACGTCATCTACCACATGCTCCACCACAGATTCTCCACTCATTATACATGCGCAGTTAGGTCATCCAAGTTTTCTCAAGCTACAAAAGTTGGTGCCCAGTTTATCTAAATTATCCACTTTACAATGTGAGTCTTGTCAATTAGGAAAACATACTTGTAGTCACTTTCCTGATCGAGTCAATAAACGGACTGCGTCTCCTTTTGCTTTAGTTCACTCCGATGTTTGGGGTCCATCGCGTACTGTGTCTACTTTTGAGTCTAGGTATTTTGTAACATTTATTGATGATTTTTCACGTTGCACGTGGCTATTTTTAATGAAAAACATATCTGAATTATTTACTATTTTTGAACAATTTTATCGAGAAATAAGAACCCAATTTGGTTTGTCCATTCGTACCTTAAGAAGTGACAATGCACGTGAATATTTATCCCAACAATTTCAAACTTTTATGTCATCCAATGGTATTCTACACCAAATATCTTGTCCTCATACACCTCAACAAAACGGGATAGCCGAACGCAAAAACCAGCATCTCGTAGAAACCACTCGGACTCTACTTCTCCATGGTGATGTCCCTCTCAGATTTTGGGGGATGTTGTGCTCACGGCGTGTTATCTCATAAATCGCATGCCCTCATTTGTCCTTAATAATAAAATCCCTCATTCAATCTTGTTTCCAAACTCTCCTCTTCATCCAATTCCTCCTCGAGTCTTCGGATCTACATGTTTTGTGCATAATCTCTCCTTTGATCTTGATAAACTATCAGCTCGATCACTAAAGTGTGTCTTTCTTGGTTATCATCGATCCCAAAAGGGTTATCGTTGCTACTCACACACTCTGCAACGATACCTGATATCGGGCGATGTTACCTTCTTCGAGTCTGTGCGATATTTTGCGTCCACCCAAGTCACTCCGGAACCCCTTCAGGAAAGTACTCCCACACCTCTTCCGGACGTCCCATTTCCCATTATTCCCCATCATTCTGGGGAACTTGTCCCACTTCTCGCCCACTTCAAACATATCAGCGTCGTAAACCAACGTCTGTCATACCTGTCCTTGAGGTTGTACATGTCCCTGAGGTCATACCTGTCCCTGAGGTCATTGCAGACTCTCCTCTGACGCTATCGCCATCAACGGATTCGATCCTACAACCTGAGTCTGATCTTCTGATTGCCCTTCGCAAAGGTATACGTCAAACACGAAATCCTTCTCCACATTATATTGATTTATGTTATCATCGTCTTTCCCCTTTGCAATATACTTGTTTGTCCTCTTTGTCTTCTGTTTCTATTCCTAAATCTCCAGGTGAAGCATTATCTCACCCTGAGTGGAGGCAAGCAATGATTGATGAAATGTGTGCTCTTCAAAGCAGTGGTACCTGGGATCTGGTTCCTCTACCCACTGAAAAATCTTTAGTAGGTTGTCGTTGACTTTATACAGTGAAGGTTGGTCCAGATGGTAAGATTGGTCGTTTTAAAGCTCTCTTAGTAGCCAAGGGATACACTCAGATTTTTGGATTGTGTTAGATATCAGAATATTCCATATTATATAAATAGAATATTCTGTAAGTAATTAGGATATCATGTAAATAGGAAATAGAATATTATGCAATTATTATAGAATATTATGTAATTACTATGGCATTTATGCCTCCTATTACATATAATGAGCTCCGATGTGTAATTCAAACACACAGATTCAATCCAACCTTCCTCTTGTTCTCTCATTATTCAACATGGTATCTAGAGCCTAACAAGAGGCAACCCTAATCCGTGCTTTCCCGGTAGATCCACTATCTATCGGCGCCAATTTTTTTCGGTAATCGTGCTTCATCTCCGATTTCCGATATTCCTTCTCAGATCTTCCATTTTTTTTTGTCACTTATCTCACCGTTTTTGGAATCCATGGCCGTTGTTCCCCCTCCAAGGACTGAGGCCCCTATTTTCACAAGTTATATCACTACTCCTCTTGCCGTTGACAAATTGGACGGTACTAACTATAATTCTTGGGCTTCCGACGTTAAGTTATGGCTCCGGGGACAGGCCTATGAAGATCACCTCACTACGAAGGCTGACTCGGTGGCTGCCAGTGATAGTGCTCGTTGGAAGAAAATTGATGCTCAATTCTGCAGTCTCATTAAGTCGACCATTAGTCCATCCTTGAAACAGATCTTTCGTTCTCATGAGACTTGCGAATCTGTTTGGGCACAGGCTAAGATCCTTTATACCAATGATACACAACGCTTATATGGAGTGTGTCAAAATTTACAGAATATTATTTCCCCTCGTCACCTAGATGGTTTTATGGCTGAATACTTGGGCCGTGTTCAAGGTCTTCTTCATGATTTCAATGAATTATTGCCCCCAACTGCTACCACTGCTAAGGAACTTGAACAACGTCGATCCTTCTTCATGCTTCTAGCTCTGTATGGCCTACCTCTAGAGTATTCGTCTGTTCGCGATCAGATATTGAGGTCTCCTACAATCCCCATGGAAACTGCATGGTCTACTTTGTTGTATGTCCCAGCAAAACCATCATCTGACGGCGGAGTTCCACCCACACCAGTTGATTCATCTACTTTTGTTTCTCAAGGAGGTAATTGTGCTCCGGGTGGTGATCGTGGACACTTTCAGAAGACAGGAAAGCCTTGTCCTAAGTGTGATCATTGTCATAAACTTGGCCATACTATTGATCGGTGTTATGCTTTACATGGACGTCCCTCTCCTCAGACTGCCCACGTTGCCCAGACCGCTCCACCTCCCCAGGCTGCTACTCCGACTGATACTGCCACCTCAGCTGCTATCTTCAACGACTTTATCAAGTGGTATGAGGAGCGTCAGGCCGCTAGTTCCACTGCCTCTGTTGCGCACACGGGTAATTCTTTTGCTGGTCTTTCTCACTCCACATCTCTTGGCCCATGGATCCTTGATTCAGGCGCCACTGATCACATTACTGGTAATAAATCTCTTTTTTCTTCATTCTCTACTTCTGGTTTATTACCCTTTGTCACATTAACAAATGGCTCCCAAACTCAATCTCAGGGTACTGGTACAATCCACCTTTTTCCCTCGCTCTCCATTACTAATGTTCTTTATGTACCCGAATCTCCGCTTAACTTATTGTCTCTAAGTCGTTTGACTCGATCTCTTGATTGTACTATCTCATTCACCAAAGATTCTTTTTTCTTGCAGGACCGAAGTTCGAGACGGATGATTGGCACCGGATGTGAGTTTAATGGTCTTTATCTTCTTCAACCATCTGCACATGTTGGTTCCGTGGTGGATTCTCCCCTCCTGGTTCATGCTCAGTTAGGACATTCAAGTCTTGCAAAGTTACAAAAGTCGGTGCCCAACCTTTCCAAGTTATCTACGTTGTCTTGTGAGTCTTGCTATTAGGAAAACATGTTCGTAGTTCTTTTCCGAGTCGTGTCAATCGGCGTTCTAAGTCTCTGTTTGCTCTAGTTCATTCGGATGTTTGGGGCCCTAGTCGCCTTGTTTCCACTTTAGGGTCTAAGTACTTTGTTACCTTCATTGATGATTATTCTCGAAGTAACTGGTTATTTTTAATGGAAAATCGATCAGAGTTATTTGCTATTTTTCAAACATTTTATAATGAAATCAAAAATCAATTTGGTATATCCATTAGTACTTTGCACAGTGACAATGCTCGAGAATATTTATCTACTCAATTTCAAACTTTCATGGCTACTAACGGTATGCTTCATCAAACGTCTTGTGCTCACACACCACAACAAAACGGAGTCGCTGAACATAAAAATAGACACCTAGTTGAAACCACTAGGACATCTTACTTCACAATAATGTTCATTTTTGGGGTGATGTTGTCCTTACGGCTTGTTATCTCATAAATAGGATGCCATCATTTGTCCTCAGCAATCAGATCCCTCGCTCTATTCTATTTCCTCACCAGTCTCTTCACCCATTACAGCCTAGAGTCTTTGGGTCTACATGTTTTATCCATAATGTTAGTCCTGGGCTAGACAAACTCTCAGCTCGTTCTCATAAGTGTGTGTTCTTAGGCTATACAAGATCCCAAAAGGGATATAAATGTTACTCCTCGTCTCTTCGTCGATATTTCGTCTCTGCTGATGTCACATTCTTTGAGTCAGTCCCTTACTTTGGGACGTCTATAGAGTCTGAGTCCCTATCACCCATGTTTTCTTCATCTCCCACTACTGCCCCACCAAAACGTAGTTCTGTCTCCTTTGCCAGCCAATCCACCCCCATTAGCTCCTTTGCAGGTTTATTGGCGTCGACCACGGGCACCTCCACTACCATCAACTAATGCAGAAATCACCATAGACTCCCCTCCGGATCCAACTCCTCCGTCCCCTCAGGTCCTGCCCCCTGAGACTGATCTCCCAATTGCACTTCGCAAAGGTATATGTTCCACTCGTAATCCATCTCCTCATTATGTTAATTTGTCTTATCATCGCTTGTCTTCTTTGCATTATGCTTGTATTTCTTCTTTGTCTTCTGTGTCTATTCCCAAGACTGTAGGTGATGATTTATCTCACCCTGGCTGAAAACAAGTTATGCTTGATGAGATGTGCGCTCTTCAGAACAGTGGCACGTGGGACCTTGTTCCTCTTCCTCTTGGGAAATTTGTTGTAGGTTGCAGGTGGATTTTCACAGTCAAAGTTGGGCCTGATGGACAAGTTGATCGTCTCAAGGCACGTTTAGTGGCCAAAGGTTATACATAGTTGTTTGGCCTAGATTATGGTGACACCTTCTCTCTCGTGGCTAAAATGGCCTCGGTTCGATTATTTCTCTCTATGGCAGCTATTCGCCACTGGCCCCTTTACCAGCTTGACATCAAGAACGCATTCCTCCATGGTGATTTGTGTGAGGAAGTTTATATGGAGCAACCTCCTGGGTTTGTTGCTCAGGGAGAGTCTTCTGGACTAGTTTGTCGTCTTCACAAGTCTTCGTATGGACTTAAGCAATCTCCTAGGGCTTGGTTTGAGAGATTTAGCACTGTTATTCAAGAGTTTGGTATGACGCGATGTGAAACTGATCATTCAGTGTTTTATCGTCACTCAGTTGTTGGGTGTATTTACTTAATTGTGTATGTGGACGACATTGTCATTACAGGTAATGATCATCATGGAATCACACAGGTAAAACAACACCTTTGTCATCATTTTCAGACAAAAGACCTCGGCAGACTTCGTTATTTCTTGGGCATACAGATTGCCCAATCCAAACGGGGGATTGTGATTTCACAAAGAAAGTATGCTATGGATATTTTGGAGGAGACAAGACTGTTAAATTCCAAGCCAGTTGACACTCCGATGGATCCCAATGCTAAACTTATGCCAGCTCAGGGGGAGCCACTCTCCGATCCTGGAAAATATAGAAGATTAGGTGGAAAACTGAATTACCCCACTGTTACTCGCCCAGATATTTCATTTTCTGTTAGTGTGGTAAGTCAATTTCTTAACTCTCCGTGTGAAGGGCATTGGGAAGCTGTGATTCGCATCTTGAAATATATTAAAGGAGCTCCAGAAAAAGACTTACTTTATGAAGACAGGGGACACACTCGAGTTGTAGGATACTCAGATGCTGATTGGACAGGTTATCCTTCTGATAGGAGATCCACCTCAGGTTATTGTGTTTTCTTGGGTAGTAACTTAATTTCCTGGAAGAGTAAGAAACAAAGTGTAGTGGCAAGGTCAAGTGCGGAAGCAGAATATCGAGCCATGACAACAACAACCTGTGAGCTTATATGGCTTAAACAATTGCTTCACGACTTGAGATTCGGGGATGTTTCACAGATGACACTTATTTGTGACAATCAGACAGCTCTGCATATTGCATCAAATCCAGTGTTCCATGAGAGAACCAAACACATTGAGATTGATTGTCATTTCATCAGAGAGAAGATTTTATCTAGAGATGTCAGCACTAGTTTTGTCAATTCAAATGATCAGTTAGCTGATGTTTTCACTAAGCCTTTGAGAGGTCCTCGAATTAATTATATTTGTAACAAGCTTGGTGCATATGACATATATACTCCAGCTTGAGGAGGAGTGTTAGATATCGGAATATTCCATATTATGTAAATAGAATATTTTGTAAGTAATTAGAATATCATGTAAATAGGAAATAGAATATTATGTAATTATTATAGAATATTATGTAATTACTATGACATTTATGCCTCCTATTATATATAATGAGCTCCGATGTGTAATTCAAACACACGGATTCGATCCAACCTTCCTCTTGTTCTCTCATTATTCAACAGGTTGGATTATAGTGATACCTTCTCGCCTGTAGCCAAGATGGCATCTGTTAGACTTCTTCTAGCCATTGCAACCATTCGACATTGACCTCTTCATCAACTTGACATCAAAAATGCATTTTTACATGGTGATCTTGAAGAGGAAGTATATATGGAGCAACCCCCTGGGTTTGTTACTCAGGGGGAGTCATCGAATATGGTTTGTAGGCTATACAGGTCTCTTTATGGTCTTAAGCAATCTCCGAGAGCTTGGTTTGGCAGATTCAGCACTGTAGTACAACAATTTAGTATGGTCCGTAGTGAAGCTGACCATTCTGTCTTTTATCGTCACTCAGTACAATGGTGTATTTATCTTATTGTGTATGTAGATGATATTGTCATAATTGGTAGTGATGAGTCGGGAATACTCCAGTTGAAACAATATCTTTCAAATCAATTTCAGACAAAGGATTTTGGTAAACTCCGGTATTTCTTGGGTATTGAGGTAGCCCAATCTAAAGATGGTTTGGTGATTTCTCAGCGGAAATATGCTATAGATATTTTGGAAGAAACAGGTTTGTTGAACGTTAAACCAGTTGATACTCCTATGGATCCAAGTGTCAAACTAATACCCAATCAGGGGGAGCCTCTATCAGACTCGGGAAGGTATATGAGATTGGTTGGAAAGTTGAATTATCTCACAGTCACTCGTCCAGACATTTCTTTTGCAGTCAGTGTGGTAAGTCAGTTCTTAAATTCCCCTTGTCAGGAACACATGGATGCTGTTATCCGGATTCTAAGATACATCAAATGTGCTCCAGGAAAAGGTTTAGTGTATGAAGATAAAGGACATACTCAGATAGTTGGATACTCTGATGCTGATTGGGCAGGGTCACCAATTGATAGACGATCCACCTCTGGGTATTGTGTACTTGTTGGAGGAAATCTTATATCCTGGAAAAGTAAGAAATAAAATGTAGTTGCAAGATCAAGCGCCGAGGCAGAGTATAGGGTCATGGCAATGGCAACGTGTGAACTCATTTGGTTAAAACAGTTGCTCAAAGAACTTAAAATTGAAGAAGCAAGACCAACGACACTTGTATGTGATAATTAAGCTGCATCGCACATTGCTTCAAATCTAGTCTTCCATGAGAGGACCAAACATATTGAGATAGACTATCACTTCGTCAGAGAGAAGATCGAATCTAGCGACATCGTCACAAGTTTTGTCAACTCTAATGATCAATTGGCAGATGTGTTTACAAAATCTCTGCGAAGCCCCAGAACTAATTATATATGTGGCAAGCTTGGTGTATTTGACTTATATGCTCCAGCTTGAGGGGGAGTATTGATATTTGTAAATATATAATGTTAAGAATATTTGTATGTAGAATAGTCCAACATCGATTATATAGTGTAATTAATTGTAATCTCTCTATATATAATAAAGTCTCCGTAGTGCTTTCATGACACGGTTTAACCTAAACGTTTCTTAGTCTCTCCTAATTCAATAGAAACAATACTAAAGCACTGATGTTCAATTGGTGCATAATAAATTAGGAATAGAGATGACATACAAAAATGCTTTCATAGAAAAAAATCCAACAAATGACAAAAAAGGTTACTAAAATAAATAAGATCTAAATGAAAAACAGTTGTGTCAACCATGTAATGGATAATTTAAAATGCAAGTGAAAACGGGTAAGGGTACAGAGCTTACAGCTTTTTCAATGCTTGAAAAATGTTGCATCCTATTTGATAGGATTTTCTGCATATGAATTAGTGAAGCCATTGCTGTTCCCTGAAATCCTTGTGACAATCAACATTTTAGTGCCTATCTATGATGAGTAAGTAGTAGTAAAAGCAATAAGGAACTTAACTGTTAGGAAGTTAGAAACCAACCTCTACAACATCCACAACAATCAACCCAGCCAAGGTTGACAATATTCTCTTCGCAGCAACATGCACAGCAACCGACCCTCCCATGCTTTGATGACAAAGAAAATTTTAATCAATAAATAGTTAATTATACACTAAAATTAATCATCATTTATGTAACGAAAGTAATAATCTGTTAGGCCTCTCATTAAGGAAAACTGATGACTTAGCAGTTGTAATATTAGGAACAAATATTATATTATAAGGAGCAGTTACATTTTATTAATTGGATGTTTATGTTTAGAATAAATAGGGGGAGATATGGGGAGAGTTTAGCATCAACTCAAGGACGTTATAGAGGGGTTAATGGGAGAAACCCAACTCTCAAACACTTAGTGAGGGGAGAGGTCAAGCTCTGGAATCTTGGAATGTCTATGTTTTCTAGTTAATTCCTAGTATACTTTCTGTCATTGTTGTATTCTATGTGTATGCAGTCTGGCTGTGAATATTCTTCCAGAACTGTTATTAATAGTGTTCCTATAGTAGAAATTACCACTGTTCAGAACCAGTTTCTATCATAATCTAGTCAGATTAGGTTCACCAACTATTTCTAAAGGAATAAAAACCACTGAAGAAAGAAAATAAAAGTGAAAAACAAAGGCCACGTGATAAAAACACAATTAAATAAAATAGAGACATGTGAATCAATGCAAGAGAAAATGCAAATGTAAAACTTACTTTATTATGCAGAATATCTCTAATTGATACCAAGTTCAACAATCACATATAACAAAAAATCAAAACATTTATACAGCTATGCCTTAGAGCTCTACAGCAGGTACATTTTGATTATGAAAAACCATATGTAATGATTGAAGAATGATAAATCTAGTAAAATGAAGGGAAGCTGTGGTGATGAGGCAGATAAAAGAGATGGGGAAACATTAAACGTTCTCTTCTTTTGTCAACTCAACTCAGTTTGTTCCGGTGATTACTCATTCATCCCCAGAATATTTGTAAAAACCAGAACCAAATTAAATTTCCTTCATTGAACTTCACATTGGATGAATAATAATTGCCACAACATAAAAATATTAACAACCTGCAATATCCAATCTAGCATTGATGATGCTTGTCATTAAAAAGGACGCTACACCACAAAATATAACTAAAAGACCCTGAAAATTGTCACTCTTATATTATAAACAATACAAGACGCCAGATTTTTACGCGGTTACCAAGAGTTATATTATATCATCATCTAATAAAGGGAGTGACAGTAGAACTTAAGTTTTTGTACATTTAATCTGGAAAACAATAACCACCAAGGCCGTCTTTGAAGGCGTGCAAGGCGGGCTACCGCATAAAGCCTAAAATTTTTTACAATTAAACTAAAATTAAATAGGGTCTCATAAAATATTTGCCACTGTTAAATTATGGTTAAATAGGGCCTCTAATTGTTTTGTCATAGTTGAATCACGACTAACCTACACAAGGCCTCCAAAAACTTAAGACGGCTCTGATAACCACTCCATGCTTCACAAAGATTCAAGTCTATCAACAAAGTGAACCTCTTCGTGTATGAAAAATCAGAGACTGTAAAATAAGATGACTCCAATCAAATTAAATCACCTGTGCCCAACAAGAATAATTGCAGGAGGAGAATCGCCATATAATTCCTTCATAACAGCAAATACATCATTGCACATGGTCTGCACAAAAGAATGACCACCACTAGAATCACATGAAAATTATAACATAAACCGAAAGACTGAACACGGCACACATCTTCACAAACAATGTAGTTCACTTTAATTCATCTATTACTCTGTACCTCAACAGATAAGTCAAAATCATTATCTGTCACTGATTTTCCATGACCTCTCAAGTCCATCGAGACCACTCTAGCTTTCTCCTTAATTATACCAGTTGACACAGAAAATGAAAGCCTGTAATGAAATAAAACAGAGGCTTTTATCACACTGCTAACTTGCAATAATTGTTGAAAATTTTAGATAAAAAATTAGTAAAAATTAAAAGATAAATTAAGGAACTAAGAAATGCATTAGCAATACCCGGAATAACCACCACCGTGTAAGCAGAAAACAACGGGACCCTCAGTTCCTGCCATGTAAACATGAAAAACCTGAATATAAGTGAAATAAATTGTTAGAAAAAAAAATCAATCAAAATCATAAATCATAATCTAGCATGATATTGATTTTGCAAACTAACATCATTTGATTCCGGAATAGCAACATCATCTTCTTTATCAAAGTAATCGGACCAATCTAGCGGTGCGTACTTTTCGGACGAACTCCTACGGTGAAAATAACCGTCAAAACGAAATGGAAAATGAAAACGACGTCGTAGAAAGAAGAAGATCGAAGTGGCGAAACGTTACTTCGTTGGAGGACGTTGAGGAACGGAAGCGAAAACGGAAGCGGGTTGTGGAGGCTGATCGTCGGTGATATCTTCGGGAAGTGACGTCATGTGTGATGAATCCATTGCGTTCTTGTTCGTTTTCTATTACACGTCTCGATCGATCTCAAAAGTTGAATACTATTGTAGATTGTTTGTGTTGTGAAATTGAAGGACCACACTTGCACACTTTTTTCTTTTGAAACCCACTAACAAGTTCTTTTTCTGTGGGTCCTATAGTTTCATGTTTCGTGGCACCACAGCACCTTGGTTAAATTAAAGGAGTAGAGACAAATTTTATTTAATGGAACTAATTTACACTACATTAAGTTAACTAATGGGATATACATGTCTTTGTTTTAATAAAATAATAAATAGAAAATGAAATGGAAAAAAATAAAATTATCTAATTAAAATGATTTATTATTTTAAAAAAATATAATAAATTAATTTCAATATTTTCTTTCGTATATAAAAATATTATAATCAATAATATAATTATTTTAAAATGTAATAAAAATGTAAATCAGAAACACAAAATTATTTTACCAAAAAATTTATATTTTTAAAAGAAAGACATATTTTTAAAAGAAAAATAAAATTATTTTACCAAAATTATTAAATACATAATTTATAAAAAACGATTGTGAAAAATATGAAAGAAATATTTTTTTAGGGTTGATAGAGTTGTAATAACAAAATAGTTTTTAATGTTGAATAAATGAGACAAATAAATATCTAAAATTAGAATTAGTTGAAAATTATTAGAAAAATAATTTTACATAAAACTCCAAAAAGAGAATGATCTAAAAGAATCTATAATATAAGAACACGAATGTTCCTGGAAATTTCATTTTTATCCTTTGTTAAAAATCCAACAATCTACTTTTTGGGGTTAAATCTTGTCTTAAAAATGCTTTTTATAACTTATTGTCTGGTTGGTTCAAATATAACTATCATTTTCATTTAAAATGTCTATTTAATTTCAAAATTTATTTTGCTTTTCCAACACAATTCAATTTAAAACACTTATCAACTTTTGAATTTCCAAAGCTAACTATTCTCTCTACACTTCCAAAAAAACAAACGTCTCTTCTATTGTTGTCTCCCAAAATCATCATACTATTATCTTTCTCTTTCTCTTTCTACGCTCTTCTCTCTTTCTCTCTCACTCACTTATTCCTTCTTCAACTTCTTCTTCTTCTTTCTTCTTTCTTCTTTCTTCTTTCTTCTTACTCTTTTCACCATTTTTTTAATTTAAGGGCCCCTTCAAATTAGAGGAAGATACCTAAATTGGGCTTACCCTCCCTTTCACTGTATTCACTCGCCAATATGAATTGGAATTGACCAAGTCACTCACAGCACCGCTTTCATTGTCTACAAAGACATATATGATGCCAAAATTTATGTCCATCATATCTCTGGTTTCAACATAGTTAATTGTTACCTCGTCGTTATTTATTATTAGCAAGTTAAGATGAGTAAGAAGTTTGATCAGAAGAAGAAGGAAGATGAGATTGCTCGTATGCAAGAGAAGTATGATGTATCACCAAAGAGAAATAGTTGATGATGATACTTAAGCGCATGTTTCGTTTTTGCCTAATTTCCAGGGTTGCTTCGGTTGTGTTAGAGTTTATTTAGAAATTCACTATGTAGAATTAACAATTGATGTTTGATTTTCTATTGAATAATATTATTGATGTATGATATTGTTACTTTTCCGTTGTACCATTGAAGTGGCCACTAAAGATCATTTGGGTTTGAGATTAAGGGTTGTTTGAATTGAATTATTTGAGTTATCTACTAACATATAGAAAATGAAAGAACTTATTTTTGTTATCTACTAACATAGAGCAAATGTAAGAACTTTCCATTGTGTTATATGTTAGTTGAATTTCTTTCTCTATTTTTGTTTAAATCAACTTCTTAAGGAAAGAAAATTGTTCCAGTTCTTCATTTTTACTCTTATCTCAATTTTTGTTTGATGAAATTGGTCTTTAAATACTTTTTTAATTTTAGTGGGTGATGAAGTGGAGTCAGAAGGAACATTTGTGGAAGAGGAGGGAAAAATCACATTTTTCTAATTGTGAGGCACAATGTTGTGGGTTATCTTTATTTTCCTCCCTTTCTGATAAGTTTTGTTTCATATAATATGGATATAATTAGTAATATCTTCTTTGAGTAACCAACCATTTTGGTAGAAAGTTGTATTTGGAGTTATTAGATTTAATCATATGTTTTTTTAGTGAATGTATGATCGAGTGTTTTTGTGATATGGACACGAGTGGTTTTTTATGACCAGTTGAATGTTTTTTATCTGAGGGTATTCTTGTCTACTCACATTCACTTGATTCAGTTTTTGTGATTTTCATTTGCAAGATATGTGATTTCAAGAAATTTAACAAAAATTCAAGGTTGCAAGGTTTGTAATTCCGATTCAGTTTTTGTGATTTTGATTTAGTTTTGAGATTGTGATTTTGATTCAGTTTTTATTATTTGTGTGAGTTTGAGATTTGAGATTTCTTTTCTGTTGTGGGTTAGTTTTCTGTTAGATTTGTTTATAAATAGTTTAGTTTGGAGAAACCAACCACGACAATGCAGTAGTTGTCTTTAAAGATTCAGAAGTACGTCGGAGAATTTTAGATACAATTTTGGAGTTATCTTTAAAGATTCAGAAGTACGTCGGAGAATTTTATATACAATTTTGGTTTTAGATTGCGTGACACATGACATATGCAACAACTAACAATTAAATCAAATATAAAGTGTTTATGCTTTGATAACTTTTTTTAATTTGTTTCTTTTTTCTTCATTTTCGGAAACTTACATAGACTACTACATATTGTTAACTTTGTGTAACATTCGACTGGTGCTATGTTTTTCTTTTATACCATGAACAAACTAAGTTCATCAACCATCTTACATCATATAATCCAATATAACTTCGTTTCTTTACTGATATAGTGAGTTGAACTTCGATGACTTTATTGAATTTTTTGTTATGGCTTGATAATATAATGCAGGTTGAGTATGATCCATGACTAATTAGTTTTTTAGGGAACTACTTAACATTTTTTGGTCAAGTCATGATCTCGACAGGTGTACGGCCAAGGTCCTGATGTGGGTAATCAGTACAAGTAGGAGGAGTGTAATGTCATATGCAGTTGTTTATGTTATTCGTCCGTATTCAATCTGATGCCAAGAGCTAAGTGTTGAACTATATTATACTTGCATTCCAACAAAGCTATTATTTTTGTTAATGGAACTGAATAATCAAGAACGGATTCGATCAGCAAAGAACGGGAGAAAACCCGGTTAAGAAGCAATATTGTAACTACTCTAATAATGCAACTTGGAGCATTTTATCTTGGATTTGCTATTTCAATAATAATGTTTATTAATATTGTTGTAGAAGATAAGAATTTTTTAGACATTTACATATATCTGGGTATAAGTAACTAATACACTATCACATTGATATTTATTTTTAAAAAAAAAATGAAAAATAAAAATACAACAATTTATACTTAAGTTGGCATCTTTCTCATTTGTTCTTGTGGTTTGGATAGATGGATCAAGGTTGCATGGATAGAATGTTAGAGCAGGGCCAATGTGATTGTAAGTGTTTGTATTCAACTCTTAGTTGTCTAAAAAATTTATGAATGTGTTCTTATTAGCTTATAGGAGTTAATTCTAGGTGTTAATGGCTTGAAGTTAACTCTTGGTGTTAATTGAATTTTGGTGTCAATGTTCAGGTTATGTTTTCTGGTGTATGAACTAGGAAGAAACTCTTTGGAATTGTTGTTTGATGAGTGGTCGCTTTTGAATTCTAGATATTTTTGTATTTGGATACTTAATTTTTTTATTCCAGTTTTTTACACTATACAATTGCTGCAAAATTCAATACATATGTCAATTGATGTTGCAGAGTACAATTCTTGTCAGCGTCGAGATGGAGTAATTTTCTCATGTCTCAAGCTATGTTAGCAAGGCAGAACTGGGAACAAATGCTCTTGACCCGATAATAATTTCTAATTTATGATGTGTCGCGGGATTGGCAAACCTAGAGGCCAAAAAGTATAAGCTTGTCACTCAAAAGGTATTCTCCTTCTCTCTCTTTTGACTATAATTCTGCTAATAATACTAGATTACTCAAGGACTACTCTAATTCTTACAAACATAATTTTGCATAATATTGCTACCACAAAAGCATCTCACTCAAAAGGTCTTCTCCTTTTCTCTCTTGTGACAATAAGCTTTATTTTGTAGACACTAACGAAGGGGTGGTGCCTGTGATTTGATGCAAATTGGACAGAGTCATCCAACTTGCCTCGCCGCAAATTTGCTGAAGCTGTTTGAGCATAGGCCTGCATTGGAATTCAAACCTCCTCCACAGAAAAGAAAATGTCCTCCATTAACGGGTGATTGATAATTGTTTTAATTCGGTTTCACATGATTTTGTTATTGATGATTACTGAAATGCATTTGATAATTGTTTTAATTAGGTGATAGGTAATGTGCTTAAAGATATGAAAAAATTGTTGTACGACTTCGGGACAAATTTATTTTATGTAGCAGCTTTCAAGTTAGATATTGTTTCAATAAAAAGTAATGATATACCAGAAGTTATAACTTATAGTTGACATTTGCTTCTTTCCTATTTTGTTTAGGGTTAATGATTCTATTTTGGTCTGGTTGAGTATAATTTGGTAACAAACTAATTAGAATTCAAGCAAGTGTCATTATAAGTTGTATATTCTAAGCAAGATTAAAATATAAAAAAACTGTGATAAAATATTCTTAATTGATGTCAACTTGTATGTACTTTAACCAATAGCCTTCTAAAGAATATGTTTTTAAGCCACAATTTTAAAGATTCATTAATTAAAGTTATACTCTGCAAACACGACTTTGGTCCTGTTTGTACTGATGTATTTGTGTTTATCTCTTGACATAAGTGTTTATGACACCGTTTGAGAGAGTTTACATAATCAATTTAAGATATCTCCGTAAGTTGTTTTCAACTTATTTTCGTAAAAGGGAAAGTGAGATCAATGATTCTACATATATCCTGAATTTTATGTGAATTAAAACTTTATTTCCCAAAAATTTTAAGGTGGATGTGATACGGTGGGAGAACTGACTAGTGTTTTGCGTTCGTATTCGCACTTGTGCGGTTAGCAAGAGTCGCCACCGACTTTTTATTTTATCCTAAAGGAAAGGTTAAAAAAGCACAGCAAAAACCTTTTGAGATGTTTCGTGGGTTCGGGGGGTAGATTATGAAAAGGGAAGGTATTAGCACCCTTTTCATCCATGGTTATCCATGGGCTCTTAGTTACTTGGTTTTTTAGATCACTTGCCTTGTTTTTCGATTGCTTTGAAAATGGTGTGTGTGTGTGAGTGCTTTTTGAAAATGTTTTGGAAAAAGATGCCTTGTCTTAGGCCAACCTTGTAATAATTCTTTACTCGAATGTTTTACAAAGGTGCATATCTTTTCGAAAAGATGTTTCAAAAGTTTGAAAAGTTGATTTTTGAAAGTGTTGTGGATTGTGGTTTTTGAAAAGAAGGCAGGTGTTTTTGCAAGTTTGATCTCAAGTAACTAAGAGTTTTGTCTACCCTATTGTACTCAAAGGTTTTTGTCATGTTTTAACCCTTTTTTAACAATTTTGTTCTACCATTGAAATTGGTAGACAATCTTGCGTTTAGGAAGTTTATTCGGGACGGGCGCGGGTCATCGTATGGACCATGAATGCAATGGTGCCAAGTGTCTTTGGCAATTTGCTTTGAAGGGACTATGATCATTCCGTTTAGGCAACTTTCGAAAGCGTCATCGAGGGACTTATGATCATTTGATTTTGTTTTGCCAAAGATACTCAACGTGCAAGCATGGCCCATTTTGGAAGGCAACATGTGGGATTACCCTAGGGGGTGCAAGTGTGATTGTGTATTGATTACATGTGTTTGTCTTGTATTAGGTTATCTAGCGTTTGATTTTATGTACATACAAACCCTAGGTCTAACCATGGTATAATTGGAAAACTGTAAATTGCGGAATGTAAATCTACGCTATTACAAAATAGTGTCCGGGAGTGGGGGTATAAATGTACAAGGGGATGAGACTTATAGTATTTACAACCAAATCGAATGTCACAATCAAAATGTAAATATCGAACGTATAAATATAAGATACAATGTGTGTAGAGCAAGATATGGTGTAAGTGCAAATGTATATGTATTGTGTAAGTGTAAATATGTACAAGTGCGATATGAAATTGAGTCGTATTAGGGTTTTGGCCTAGATAAATGTTTTTAGATGAATCTTGATTTTTGTATGTTTAATTATGTACAAAAGAAAAATGAAGTGTTTTGACTAAATGTTTGGAAATTAATTGGAAAGTATTTTAGTCTAATGTTTTGTGAATTTCAATATTAAAAGAATGTATCGAATTGTTATGTACAAAAATGTATATTAACTAAAAAAAAGAGTTTAATTTTAATTATGTATGAAAAATGTATAATATGTACAAATATGCATTTTAATTAAAAAAGTATCTTCAATTTAATCATGTATATATAAAAAAGAAAAGATAAAATGTATTTCAAAAAAATGTTTTTAAGTTTAATTTGTGTATAAAAAGTATTTTGATTAAGAAAAAGTATTTTCAAATTTAATTTGTATGATATGTACAAAATTAATTTTTAATATAATATGTATGTACAAATATCTTATCTAAAAAATGTCTTAACCTTATGATAATAAAAAAAGAGCATTTTAATTAAGTTAGTATTTCTTAAGGAATAAAAACATTGCTTTTGGAAATTAACAAAAATGGTTAGTGTTATATATGAAAGAGGAAATAAGTATTGTTTAGGTTAGTGATTAATGGGCTTAGCATAACTGAGAACGGGTCAGGCCCACGTCAAGCAAAAATGAAATTAGGGTTAGGCAAATGCTTGGATTCTGAACGAAATGAGGGTTTGTGAGGTGACGACGGCGCCATGTTCACTGAGTTCTGCTTATCTTCGTCTTCTACGCGAGCTTCCACGCCTCTTTGCCCGAGCCACCGCGCTACCGCCTCTCCTCCTCTCACACGGACTAGACAGTCCTCAAATGACGGTTAGTGCATCGTTTCGATTTGGTTTAGGCGTTTTGTTTTAGACTCTTGCATGTCCTGATTTATGTGCTTTGTTCTTTATATTTGTTGTGTTTGTTTTAACAAGATGATGAGAAGAAGGATGAGGAAGGAAATGTACTACCTTTGAGGTGGAGGAGAGGGCGAGGAAGCGCTTGAGGAGGCTTAGTGGCGAAGGGAGACGCTTGCTACGCTTTTGACGCTTTCCTGGTACTTTCGTTCTTGGCTATATTTCTAGGGTTTGATGATGTATGCTGGATTTGCCTGAAAACCCTAATTCACTTCTTTATCTTCTTCTGCCACTGTATATTTGCGCGCTTGTTGCTTATGTATTGTTGCCTGAGATGCCCAGTGATGTTGTTGGATATGCCTTTCTGTTTTGCCTATGAAGAAGCTCACTTCTGAGGCTTGGTGTTTGAATATTTTATATGTTGGTTTCACAAAAATGGTGAGGCTTGATTTTTTTTATCAGGTTTGTGTGTTTAGCATGAAGGTTGAGTTCTGAGATGTGTGTTTAATGCAGGGTATTCTGAGTTTTGGTTATCAGTTTTTGTGGGTGTTTGAAGGTTTGGGACAGTTTGAGGGTTATGACATTGGTTAGATATGGTATTGGTTTTGGTAGTGAGGATTATTGTTGTTTGGAGCTTTTAACTTTTACAGGTTCAGTAGCCTTTGAGTTTTGGGTTTGAGGATGTTGGTATGGTGAGGTTATTGGTGGTTTTTGTTTGAGAGGTTTGGTACTGGTATGACAGTAATGGTTCTTGGCTTGAGTTTGTATATTTTCTCTCTTCTCCCCTTTGCTTCTTTGTATTAGCTTCCTTTTGTATTGAGGCAGAGTGGGTAAGTTTTTTATCTCTTTTTCTTCTGTCCTGCTATGCTGGACTGTTGCCTGCTATGCTGAACCCAGTCTTGGCTTTTGTGTATTTTGTTTTCTTCTCACTTCTCTATTGTCTGCTGTGAACTGTCTTGTGCATATAGATTTGTGTATCTTTTTCTATCTTCCTGCTATGCTGGACTGCTGCCTAACTGAGTTGGCTTTTTTCTGATTTTGTATATCTCTTTTCTGTCTGCTGCTGATGCATAATCCCTGCCTACTGCTTTATCTCTTTTCCTTCTCTCTTTTCAGTACAGCAAAGAATTATTATATGATTTTATTCTGTACTTGCTCTGAAGGGGTTGACTAGGGAAATGATGAGAAAAATCTCTTGCATAAAACACCATTGCATCTTTATCTCCAGCTTTTGTGCTTTGCTCTGACTTTGCATTTCTTTGATATCTTGGGACTTTGTGATATGTCCCATATCTTTCTTTGACAGCCTGTATGCTTGTGACAGCAAATGCACTTTTGAAATCTTTGATACCTTTGGCATTGGACTTTCAGTTTAGTTTTGAATGGGAAGTTTTGCAATTTAGTTTGAATTGGAAGCTGAGGTTCTATGCAGTCTTGAATTTGTAACTTATGCATTTTTTGACATTTGCATTTCATGAAATAAAAATAATCTTCCCTCTCTGTGAACCGGGAGAAATTCCGTGATTTGCAGAGAGGGTCAACTGATCCCAGTCAGTGGCCCCTAATGATGAGCAACTTTTTATCTGTCTTTTAATTAAATGCTTTCTGACTTTTCTTATTTCTTTTTGCAGATGAAAAATGGAATGCCGGAGCGGAGTGAAGAACGAAGAGTATTTAGAAAATAGGATAGTTTTTTCAATCTATGTAATATTTAAATTAAATGTAAATTATTGTCTGTAACAACAATTTGTAAATAATTCAAATATCAATAAAAATCCAAATTATCCAATTGGTTCCATTTTCTTTATTGCTTATTTATTTATTTAAAATTCTTAGAATTAAAACAATTGAAAAATAAATTCAATCATTTAATTTCAGAATAATAAATAACTAAAATAAAACAACATTGATCCAATAAACCTGTCTTATTCAACATCCAAAGCAAAGCAGCAGTTAACCCAGATAGACTGATCAAACACATGAACGCTGTGAATCCAATACTGCATCTTGTATCTGACTGGCCCAATCAAAACGTACTGAATTCAAACCACTGTCCCTTTTACTGATTAAACCAAGATAACGCGAATTTTAATCTGAATCTTGAAATAAACCGCAAAGTGCTGTGGAATTCAAATTCTTCTGAGAATATGCCCATAAAACCCTAATTCCCGATTAAATGCCAAATCATGCTCGCTTGATCAAAATTGAACCAAAAATCAATCAAACCCTAAGCCCACTGTATGAAACAATTCAGAGCTCTGAAAATCAGTAAAAACCCTAGTTTTGCTTGACTGTCAAGAAAAGTCCGTTTGTCCGATTCTTGAGCCAGTTTGAAAAGTCAGGAAATGTTTGAAGCTGAGATTTCTTGTGGAAAAGCGCGAGGGCAAATTTTGGGGTACAACAGTTGCCCCTGTCCAATCTTCTTGGACCTGAAGAGTTAGATTGGCAAGTTTGCCTTTCGCGACTTGAAGGTAAAAGGAGATTGGACACTAGTGTGCCCAGAAAATTTGCACTCGTCGATGTGACGGTGAGGTGAATGGGCTTAAAGATGCCATTTGGTGATGGGCTTAAAGATGCCACCTGGTGCGAAAGAATTTGTCGGGGGATGGGCTTAGAGATGCCATCTGAGAATGGGCTTACAGATGCCATATGGTGATGTTGAACTGTAGGTCAATGGTGAGTGGACGAGTATCAGAAGGGCATCCCTGTTTTGGAATATCTCTGAATTGGGGTATGAACAAGCAACAGATTGACGTCCGTGTCTGGAGGATCTGTAAACTATTTTCAGGAGTTGGGACTGAACCGGCAATGGAGCAGCATCCGTTGTTGGGAAGCGTCTGTAACCTGTTTTCAAAAATTGTGAAGAGTCTGAATCAGTCGGTAGATTGGCATCCGTTGTAGGGAAGAATCCGTAAACTGTCTTCAAAAGTTTGAGAAGAGTCTGAATCAGTTGGTAGATTGACATCCGTTGTAGGGAAGAATCCGTAAACTGTTTTCAAAGGTCGAGAAGAGTCTGCACAAATCGGTAGATTGACGTCCGTTGTAGGGAAGAATCCGTAAACTTGTTTCAGAAGTTGAGAAATTGAAGAGGAAACGGTGTAAGGTTTCTGCTGATGCGTCTGAATGAATCTGGAATAAGTATCAGAATGTCGCCGTGTCCGGGTCACATCTGAACTATTTTGGATAAATCTCAGGAGATGATTTGTGTCTGTCGACTGATCTTACCTGAAAAGGCAACGGGTTAGTTGTATGCAATGTTATGATGCATAATGCAATGCATGTGACATTTAATGTTTATGATATGAATGTAATGAGTGCACATGTAAGCTGATGAGCTAATCTTGCCAAGGATACATGATTCCGAGATGGCTGAAGATAAAAGCGTCTTGACCGCTGCCGGGGAAAATAAATCCTTGACTGTTGCTGGGGAAGAGAATTCCTGATGACCTCTACTGGGGAGCTCCAACTAGTAGACTCATGCTGGGGAGACCAGATTTGAGAATCGTCAGCTTGATGGGAAGTAACTCTGGAGACTTCACTGGGGAACTCAAGATTTGTCCTTCCAAAACTCTGTGGGGAGAAGGTTTAAAAGTCTGACTTCGTTGGGGATTGTCCACTTGAAGCTCTTGATCTGCTGGGGAATTTTGATGAACTCCGCTGGGGATGGGAAGAATTTTCTGATTGTTGTAGGTGTTGGTCTGGGATAAGTTACTGAATGTCGCCATCGCTGGGTCACATCTCGAACTATATTTAGAAGCACTTTGAATAAGTTATAGAATGTCGCCAAGTCTGGGTCACATCTTGAACTATATTTGGAAAATCTGAATGAGTTATAGAATGTCGCCATGTCTGGGTCACATCTTGAACTATATCTGAAAGTCTGAATGAGTTATAGAATGTCGCCATGTCTGGGTCACATCTTGAACTATCTCTGAAAGTTTGAATGAATTATAGAATGTCGCCATGTCTGGGTCACATCTGGAATGATCTGAATGTTTGAATGAGTTATAGAATGTCGCCATGTCTGGGTCACATCTGGAACTATATCTGGAAAATCTGAATGAGTTATAGAATGTCGCCATGTCTGGGTCACATCTGGAACTATATCTGAAAGTCTGAATGAGTTATAGAATGTCGCCATGTCTGGGTCACATCTTGAACTATATCTGAAAGTTTGAATGAATTATAGAATGTCGCCATGTCTGGGTCACATCTGGAATGATCTGAATGTTTGAATGAGTTATAGAATGTCGCCATGTCTGGGTCACATCTGGAATGATCTGAATGTTTGAATGAGTTATAGAATGTCGCCATGTCTGGGTCACATCTGGAACTATATCTGGAAAATCTGAATGAGTTATAGAATGTCGCCATGTCTGGGTCACATCTGGAACTATATCTGAAAGTCTGAATGAGTTATAGAATGTCGCCATGTCTGGGTCACATCTTGAACTATATCTGAAAGTTTGAATGAATTATAGAATGTCGCCATGTCTGGGTCACATCTGGAATGATCTGAATGTTTGAATGAGTTATAGAATGTCGCCATGTCTGGGTCACATCTGGAATGATCTGAATGTTTGAATGAGTTATAGAATGTCGCCATGTCTGGGTCACATCTGGAACTATATCTGGAAAATCTGAATGAGTTATAGAATGTCGCCATGTCTGGGTCACATCTGGAACTATATCTGAAAGTCTGAATGAGTTATAGAATGTCGCCATGTCTGGGTCACATCTTGAACTATATCTGAAAGTTTGAATGAATTATAGAATGTCGCCATGTCTGGGTCACATCTGGAATGATCTGAATGTTTGAATGAGTTATAGAATGTCGCCATGTCTGGGTCACATCTGGAACTATATCTGGAAAATCTGAATGAGTTATAGAATGTCGCCATGTCTGGGTCACATCTGGAACTATATCTGAAAGTCTTTTGAGGTGATAAGGAACTTGTTGAACACTTTTGACATTCGAATGCCCCAAGTGGTGATGAAGGGGTCTTGAATCAGATTACTCTGCATATTGAGAGATTTCCTGAAATCTTGACTGGACTGCCCCAGGTTAACTGAACTTCGAAAGATCTGTTGGACCTTGACTGGACTGCCCCAGGTTAACTGAATTGTGCTATGTCATGCCCCTTTGTTGATAGGAGATTTGATGGAAGTGTTATCCTCTTGAAGTGGTTTTGACTTACTGAGAGAGTTTTCGTTCCTCCGAACATTCGCTGTATGAATTTCTTCGCTGTCAAATAAAAGGGTCAAATGCAGACAGTGATATTCGACTAATGCAAAGTTTATGTTTGTCTCGAAGTTTTGAAAAATGCGTTTTTTAGCAGAAAAATTTTCACAAGACAAGTTAACACAAGATTTAGAGCAAAGCCCTACAGGAGTCAGGATACCCTTTGTAACAGTATGCTTTCGAACTAACCCATGCTTCAATTAGGACTTTTGAAGGGTTGTAACGTGGCCTGGTTCACGGTTTAAGAAACAAAGGATAAAGGCTCAAAGTATATTTGTACCCACCCGCTCTTCGTGATGTTCTTCAACCTAAGCTCAGTTAATTGTGCGTCACACTCTGTTTTGAGTTTGGAGCGACTTTTGGGCGATGGTTCACCGGTTTTGAATTTGGGAGACAGTCATCATCTCCTTTTTATTTTTCAACACTTTTCATGTTGTTGAGGATTTTGTAATGACCTCACTATTTTGATTTTGATTTGTTATCCCTAACTTTTGCCTGACTGTTACCGTTTTCGGGATTACTGTCAGCGGGATGCCCCAGCTTTCTTAAGCCTCCTTTATAGGTTTTGGCTCAGTGGGCTTTTCTCTTTTGAGAGATTGACTGTCTATGTGATCGGGAACCACCCTTGTCTTTTGATTCCGAAGGAATGCTTTCTTTTTTGACGTCGTTCGTTGTATTACGAACTGAGAGTTTGCGACTTCAATGCGCGTTCTCTTTTGAATTAACTGAGAGACTACCCTGCCCTAGGTTTATATCAAAGGTTTTGATTGTTTAGAACGGGAAACTCCTACTTCTTTGGCTCGAAGGGGTTGACTAGGGATTAACTTCCTTATAACTCCAGTGTTTGGGAATTGAAAGAAATGCCTGTACATCATCAGCAAGGTTTGTTCAAAAGCATACTGTATAAGATCGCGGTATTGTTTCGTCATCCTCCCTCTAAAGGCTTGCAGCTTTTTATCAAGAGTCAAATATCATAAAGAAAAGCATAAGAATAGTGAAACGAATGGATGAATTCAAGACAAACATATGCAATGCATTAATGAAAACAGAGTTTAACATCAACAGATAATTGTTTGACAGCAAAAGAAATTACAACTTTGAAAATTCAAAAAGAAGCAAAAGTCTTTCAGTTTCGAGCTTCGTCACTTCAAGCGGAGAACCCTTTAACGGAAGATCTTCATCTCGCCGTCTGGCATGAACCTCAGCACTCCAATGTCAATCAGATCTTGAATCTTGTTCTTTAAGGCCCAACAGCTATCGGTGTCATGTCCTGGGCTATAGGAATGGTAAACACAAAATGCATCGGGATGATAGTCAGGAGCGGAGGTATTTGGGTTCCGGATAGGATCCCTCAAAGCAGTCAGATTAACCTCCAACAAGCGCTCCAGAATTAGAGATGACGGTATGTCAGTCTCTGTGAACTGCCTTCCCGACGTTTCTTGTCTATGCCGATTGCCCCGCTGACGCCGGCGAGGTTGTCGATGGGTTTGTGACCCTGAAGCTAGCAGAGGAGCTTTCCCCTTGTCTTCTTGAGTTGATGGAGGCTGAGCGGTGACTTGCTCTTCGACCTCAGATGTTTGCCCCAGTTGGTTGTTTGGAAGCAGTTGGCGGACCAGAACTCCGAGTTCCTCTTGTCTTTGAGATAGGTCTTGGATGAGAGCCATCTGGCCCACCAAATATCCCATCACTTGGGTCCTCAGTGTTGTCAGATCAAACTGCAGCTCTGCAATCTGATCATTCCTGGCATTGTTGGAACTCCCCAAGCCGTTGGTGAGGAGAGCTTTCATCTCTTCTTGCCCCAGAGACAAGTTCATGAACATCTCCTGTAGCTGAGCAGTCTGGTCTTGGATGTCTTTGACAGACCGTTCTAGAGCCATCTCTTGCTGAAATAAACAGCAGGAGAGTAAGGAAACCTGAAAAAGGAAAGATTGTCAAAATGCAATGCATGATATGTGGATGCATGTTTTCAAGAATCTCTTGGGGTAAACACAAGAAAAATGTTAGAGGTTGAGCCCTGCTCTTGGATTGGAGAGCCCTGTACTGGTGGACGTCCTTCTACTAGAATCAAGCTCACCATGTCGAGTGGGTCATAGCCACTGATTCAAGTTGTTGTTCTTGAACTTTGATTGGAGAGCTTTGTATCGGTGGATGTCTTTCCATTAGAATCAAGCTCACCATGTCGAGTGGGTCATAGCCACTGATTCAAGTTGTTGCACTTGAACTTTGATTGTAGAACTTTGCGTCGTTGGATATCTTTCCACGAGAATCAAGCTCACCATGCCCAGTGGGTCATAGCCACTGATTCAAGTTGTTGCATTTGAACTTTGACTGGATTGGTTAGAGGAGAGACCTCTTGCCCCTTGATAGATGTCTGGTTCAACGTAACCCTGCATCAAAAGAACCCTCGAGCTCCTTGAAATGGTTATTGAAAATGCTAAAATGCTATGGTATGATGTCATGATGTTATGTACATCCATGCACAAGCAAGCAAGTGTATATACAGGCAAACAATATTCACACCAAGCACGCAAGGCCTTAGGTTTAGGCTTGCATGAGGTTCAGGTACTACCCTCTTTCAGTTTGTTGGTTAAAACCTGTCCTATCAAAAGTAACCGGGTTCTAGAGGTCCCAATGTCACTGGATTGCTTTCATTGTTCATCGTTTCGATTTAGCCACTGACTGGCGATCAAAATATCCCAAGAAAACAACCCTCAATTGAGTGTAGTATCGAGTATCAACCGACTTCGGAGTACACCAAAGTAGTCATCTCACTACCCTAAAGAGGCTAAGATGGTCAATTAAGGTTCTAAGGTCAGTTGATGCTTCGCGACACCACGCGGCGGCCCCGTACTCTCCTTGACTGAACTCAAGGGTTACCGGTACACACCAAAGTGCCACATCAACGTAGCAGACTGCTTCAACCATGTCGGTATACCCCGCACAGTTCCCTCACAGCCTTGTTGCTACCTAAAAGGGTTTCCCCAGATCCGGGTTAGGATCTATAAAACTCCGATACAGAGCCCATAAATGTAAAGCAAACAAAGCAATCAATTGAAAGTCAAGGTGATCTAAACCCTAAGGTAACCCCACTTTTAGAAGGTTCCCCAGCAGAGTCGCCAGTTCTGTGATACGGTGGGAGAACTGACTAGTGTTTTGCGTTCGTATTCGCACTTGTGCGGTTAGCAAGAGTCGCCACCGACTTTTTATTTTATCCTAAAGGAAAGGTTAAAAAAGCACAGCAAAAACCTTTTGAGATGTTTCGTGGGTTCGGGGGGTAGATTATGAAAAGGGAAGGTATTAGCACCCTTTTCATCCATGGTTATCCATGGGCTCTTAGTTACTTGGTTTTTTAGATCACTTGCCTTGTTTTTCGATTGCTTTGAAAATGGTGTGTGTGTGAGTGCTTTTTGAAAATGTTTTGGAAAAAGATGCCTTGTCTTAGGCCAACCTTGTAATAATTCTTTACTCGAATGTTTTACAAAGGTGCATATCTTTTCGAAAAGATGTTTCAAAAGTTTGAAAAGTTGATTTTTGAAAGTGTTGTGGATTGTGGTTTTTGAAAAGAAGGCAGGTGTTTTTGCAAGTTTGATCTCAAGTAACTAAGAGTTTTGTCTACCCTATTGTACTCAAAGGTTTTTGTCATGTTTTAACCCTTTTTTAACAATTTTGTTCTACCATTGAAATTGGTAGACAATCTTGCGTTTAGGAAGTTTATTCGGGACGGGCGCGGGTCATCGTATGGACCATGAATGCAATGGTGCCAAGTGTCTTTGGCAATTTGCTTTGAAGGGACTATGATCATTCCGTTTAGGCAACTTTCGAAAGCGTCATCGAGGGACTTATGATCATTTGATTTTGTTTTGCCAAAGATACTCAACGTGCAAGCATGGCCCATTTTGGAAGGCAACATGTGGGATTACCCTAGGGGGTGCAAGTGTGATTGTGTATTGATTACATGTGTTTGTCTTGTATTAGGTTATCTAGCGTTTGATTTTATGTACATACAAACCCTAGGTCTAACCATGGTATAATTGGAAAATTGTAAATTGCGGAATGTAAATCTACGCTATTACAAAATAGTGTCCGGGAGTGGGGGTATAAATGTACAAGGGGATGAGACTTATAGTATTTACAACCAAATCGAATGTCACAATCAAAATGTAAATATCGAACGTATAAATATAAGATACAATGTGTGTAGAGAAATATATGGTGTAAGTGCAAATGTATATGTATTGTGTAAGTGTAAATATGTACAAGTGCGATATGAAATTGAGTCGTATTAGGGTTTTGGCCTAGATAAATGTTTTTAGATGAATCTTGATTTTTGTATGTTTAATTATGTACAAAAGAAAAATGAAGTGTTTTGACTAAATGTTTGGAAATTAATTGGAAAGTATTTTAGTCTAATGTTTTGTGAATTTCAATATTAAAAGAATGTATCGAATTGTTATGTACAAAAATGTATATTAACTAAAAAAAAGAGTTTAATTTTAATTATGTATGAAAAATGTATAATATGTACAAATATGCATTTTAATTAAAAAAGTATCTTCAATTTAATCATGTATATATAAAAAAGAAAAGATAAAATGTATTTCAAAAAAATGTTTTTAAGTTTAATTTGTGTATAAAAAGTATTTTGATTAAGAAAAAGTATTTTCAAATTTAATTTGTATGATATGTACAAAATTAATTTTTAATATAATATGTATGTACAAATATCTTATCTAAAAAATGTCTTAACCTTATGATAATAAAAAAAGAGCATTTTAATTAAGTTAGTATTTCTTAAGGAATAAAAACATTGCTTTTGGAAATTAACAAAAATGGTTAGTGTTATATATGAAAGAGGAAATAAGTATTGTTTAGGTTAGTGATTAATGGGCTTAGCATAACTGAGAACGGGTCAGGCCCACGTCAAGCAAAAATGAAATTAGGGTTAGGCAAATGCTTGGATTCTGAACGAAATGAGGGTTTGTGAGGTGACGACGGCGCCATGTTCACTGAGTTCTGCTTATCTTCGTCTTCTACGCGAGCTTCCACGCCTCTTTGCCCGAGCCACCGCGCTACCGCCTCTCCTCCTCTCACACGGACTAGACAGTCCTCAAATGACGGTTAGTGCATCGTTTCGATTTGGTTTAGGCGTTTTGTTTTAGACTCTTGCATGTCCTGATTTATGTGCTTTGTTCTTTATATTTGTTGTGTTTGTTTTAACAAGATGATGAGAAGAAGGATGAGGAAGGAAATGTACTACCTTTGAGGTGGAGGAGAGGGCGAGGAAGCGCTTGAGGAGGCTTAGTGGCGAAGGGAGACGCTTGCTACGCTTTTGACGCTTTCCTGGTACTTTCGTTCTTGGCTATATTTCTAGGGTTTGATGATGTATGCTGGATTTGCCTGAAAACCCTAATTCACTTCTTTATCTTCTTCTGCCACTGTATATTTGCGCGCTTGTTGCTTATGTATTGTTGCCTGAGATGCCCAGTGATGTTGTTGGATATGCCTTTCTGTTTTGCCTATGAAGAAGCTCACTTCTGAGGCTTGGTGTTTGAATATTTTATATGTTGGTTTCACAAAAATGGTGAGGCTTGATTTTTTTTATCAGGTTTGTGTGTTTAGCATGAAGGTTGAGTTCTGAGATGTGTGTTTAATGCAGGGTATTCTGAGTTTTGGTTATCAGTTTTTGTGGGTGTTTGAAGGTTTGGGACAGTTTGAGGGTTATGACATTGGTTAGATATGGTATTGGTTTTGGTAGTGAGGATTATTGTTGTTTGGAGCTTTTAACTTTTACAGGTTCAATAGCCTTTGAGTTTTGGGTTTGAGGATGTTGGTATGGTGAGGTTATTGGTGGTTTTTGTTTGAGAGGTTTGGTACTGGTATGACAGTAATGGTTCTTGGCTTGAGTTTGTATATTTTCTCTCTTCTCCCCTTTGCTTCTTTGTATTAGCTTCCTTTTGTATTGAGGCAGAGTGGGTAAGTTTTTTATCTCTTTTTCTTCTGTCCTGCTATGCTGGACTGTTGCCTGCTATGCTGAACCCAGTCTTGGCTTTTGTGTATTTTGTTTTCTTCTCACTTCTCTATTGTCTGCTGTGAACTGTCTTGTGCATATAGATTTGTGTATCTTTTTCTATCTTCCTGCTATGCTGGACTGCTGCCTAACTGAGTTGGCTTTTTTCTGATTTTGTATATCTCTTTTCTGTCTGCTGCTGATGCCTAATCCCTGCCTACTGCTTTATCTCTTTTCCTTCTCTCTTTTCAGTACAGCAAAGAATTATTATATGATTTTATTCTGTACTTGCTCTGAAGGGGTTGACTAGGGAAATGATGAGAAAAATCTCTTGCATAAAACACCATTGCATCTTTATCTCCAGCTTTTGTGCTTTGCTCTGACTTTGCATTTCTTTGATATCTTGGGACTTTGTGATATGTCCCATATCTTTCTTTGACAGCCTGTATGCTTGTGACAGCAAATGCACTTTTGAAATCTTTGATACCTTTGGCATTGGACTTTCAGTTTAGTTTTGAATGGGAAGTTTTGCAATTTAGTTTGAATTGGAAGCTGAGGTTCTATGCAGTCTTGAATTTGTAACTTATGCATTTTTTGACATTTGCATTTCATGAAATAAAAATAATCTTCCCTCTCTGTGAACCGGGAGAAATTCCGTGATTTGCAGAGAGGGTCAACTGATCCCAGTCAGTGGCCCCTAATGATGAGCAACTTTTTATCTGTCTTTTAATTAAATGCTTTCTGACTTTTCTTATTTCTTTTTGCAGATGAAAAATGGAATGCCGGAGCGGAGTGAAGAACGAAGAGTATTTAGAAAATAGGATAGTTTTTTCAATCTATGTAATATTTAAATTAAATGTAAATTATTGTCTGTAACAACAATTTGTAAATAATTCAAATATCAATAAAAATCCAAATTATCCAATTGGTTCCATTTTCTTTATTGCTTATTTATTTATTTAAAATTCTTAGAATTAAAACAATTGAAAAATAAATTCAATCATTTAATTTCAGAATAATAAATAACTAAAATAAAACAACATTGATCCAATAAACCTGTCTTATTCAACATCCAAAGCAAAGCAGCAGTTAACCCAGATAGACTGATCAAACACATGAACGCTGTGAATCCAATACTGCATCTTGTATCTGACTGGCCCAATCAAAACGTACTGAATTCAAACCACTGTCCCTTTTACTGATTAAACCAAGATAACGCGAATTTTAATCCGAATCTTGAAATAAACCGCAAAGTGCTGTGGAATTCAAATTCTTCTGAGAATATGCCCATAAAACCCTAATTCCCGATTAAATGCCAAATCATGCTCGCTTGATCAAAATTGAACCAAAAATCAATCAAACCCTAAGCCCACTGTATGAAACAATTCAGAGCTCTGAAAATCAGTAAAAACCCTAGTTTTGCTTGACTGTCAAGAAAAGTCCGTTTGTCCGATTCTTGAGCCAGTTTGAAAAGTCAGGAAATGTTTGAAGCTGAGATTTCTTGTGGAAAAGCGCGAGGGCAAATTTTGGGGTACAACAGTGGAGTTATTGGTATTGTTGTCTGCTGATTTTACAAAGAAGTATGCTTTATATGAGCTTTTTCAATCCAACATATAGACTCTAGCATGCAATGGATTCTAACTGAACTAACTGAGGAAGTGATGCATCAAGAACAATGGGTATGCACCATTTTTCAAATTTAAACCACCCCATGAAAAAAGGTTTTGATTTTTATGTTTGTTTTTGGGATAAAACTCAGATCTTGAAGTAACATAGAGTGACCCATTAATCTAATTTTGTTGTTTGTTGTGTAGGTGTGGCCCTTGGATATGGTAACCTTTACAGTCAAGGGTATGGAACAAACTTTGTTGCTTTAAGCACAACACTTTTCAACAACGATTTAAGTTGTGGCTCTTTCTATGAAATTAGATGCGCTGGTGACCATAAATGGTGTCTCACTGGTTCAATCATGGTAACTCCTACCAACTTCTATCCACCAAATAACGCCTTACGAAATAATGCAGGTGGTTGGTGTAATCTTTCTCTCCAACATTTTGATCTTGCTCAACCTGTTTTTCTTCATATTGCTCAATACAAAGGTGGAATTATTCATGTATCTTACAGAAGGTAGGTTACTCTCTCATATTGTCCATATTTTTCAACTTTTTGTGTATTTTACTGTGGTGGTTTTCTTTATGTAGGGTATCCTGTAGGAGAAAGGAATGTATAAGATTCACTATCAATTGGCACTCATACTTCAACCTTGTTCTTATCACAAACGTTGGTGGTGCTGGTGATGTACATGCTGCTTTCGTCAAAGGGTCAAAAACTGGTTGGATTTCTATGTCAAGGAAATGGGGACAGAACTAGCAGAGCAACAATTATATTAATGGTCAAAGCTTGTCTTTTAAGGTTACTACAAGTGATGGTCATATTGTGGTTTCCAATAATGTTGCTTCTGCTGGATGGTCTTTTGATCAAACATACACTGGTGTTAAAAACCACTAAAGCATGAACATGTTGAAGTTTCAAATTTAGGAATACCATTTATACATGTTAGTGTAGTATAATTCATTAGTATACTTGGTTATTAGATAATGTGTTGTTTGGTAAAAGGGGTTTGGTTTTGGGAGTTTTAGAGGTTAATGAATGGCATATATTATCATGGTCCTTCATTTTAGGCCTCTCTTGGTTAGTGTGGTGTTTTTCTTTTTGTGTTTTTGGGAAGTTTTTTTACCATTCTATTAAGAAAAGTTGAAGTTAGAAGAAGGGGATATTTTTATATTTTGTGAGTTAGTAAGTACTAAATTAGAGGATATGGACTATGAATCTATGATACTACCACCCTGTAATACAGTGGGAGAACTGACTTGGGTGTTTTGTGTTTTATCGCAATTATTGCGGATAGCAAGAGTCGTCACCGGCTTTTCTTTTATCCAATAAAGGAAAGGGTGAAAAGAACAGGAAAGATCTTTTGAGAATTTTCTTGAGTTTGGGGGGTAGGTTATGAAAAGGGAAGGTGTCAGCATCCTTTTCATCCGTAGTTATCTACGGGCTCTTAGTTGCTAGCTCACTTTGAAAATGCTTTGTTTGAAATGTGTTTGTGATTGGTTTTGAAAGTATTTTTGAAAAGTGTCTTCGTTTAAGCGAACTTTGTAATGATTCTCTCTCTATAAGAATGTATACAAAGTGTTGACTTTTGAAAATATTTTGTTTTGAAAGTGTTGGTGTGTTTTAAAAGATATGGTTTTTTAAATGTTGTGAACAAGCAACTATGAATGTTCTACCTAATCAAAAGGGTCTTAGTTCTTTTCCTCCTCCTTTAGATGTTTCTATCTTACCAATGATTGGTAAGAAGTTCTATCATTGGATGTGAAGGGGCGGGTGTGGGTCGTCATATAGTCATAGAAGGCTACTTATGAGACACTTTAGCAATTTGTCGTAAGGGACTAAGATCGTTTTACCGAAGGCAATGTCGAAGGGTCATCGAGGGACTACGGTCTTTTTTTATCAAGAGTCTTTGCTAAAGCGTCCCACATTTGAGGGACATGACTGTTTTTTCGAGGCAACAAGCGGGGTTACCCTAGAGGTGCGCATGTGAAAAGTGTTTGATTGTATGCATTTTTTGTCTTTGAAATTAGGGTTCTCTAAGATTGATTTTATCTTACCATACACACCCTAATTACTAACAATTATATAAAAAGCGATAAATTATGAAAATTAAAATCCTACGCTATTACATCATTGTTGGGGATGGGGGTACAAATTTACAAATGGGGAGGTAAACACAAATAAAACCTAATTGTATTATTACAACCATATTGAATGAATAAGTAGTATGCAAGAATGTAAAAGAAAAAAAAATAAAAAAATTCATGTATTGACACATGATGGTTTGCATCGATACATATCTTTTCTTGCCCCTGGAAGTAAAAAACAACCCAGTATGAGTCGACACATAATGGTTTATATCGACTCATAACCTGTTTTGTATCGACTCATGTGCATTTTGTATCGACTCATACTCATTTTCTGCCTCTGGAAATCAAAATCAACTCAGTATGATTCGACACATAATGATTTGTATCGACACATTTCTGCTTTATATCGACTCATTCGTGTTTTGTGTCGACCCATAACCTATTTTGCACCTAATATGTGTCAACACATAGAGATATGCATTGACTCATACTGCTGTTTTTTAGTTCTAACATTGTTCTGCTACATGTACAAGTCAGTTCTCAACATATGATTGATAAAAAATGAAAAACAAGCATATGGTTAGCTTCAAGGCTATGATATATACATTTAACTTCAAAAATGAATCACTAATGATGCTTGAAATGAAGAGCTCAAAGTCAAGAAGACTTACCTTGAAATTGAAATTTGTGTTTTAAGTTTGAGTTGTTGTCTTGGAGAAAGCAAATTGGAGGTGGTTGTTTTTGAGTTTGGAAAATAGTGATGTTTAGGGGGAAAATTGCAAGGTTGTATAGTGGGTAGAGCTTTTTTCTGTTTTCAGTTTTTGTTTTGTGAATGAAAATAGAGTTGAAGATGAATAGAGTTTACAAAGAATTCTGTTAAGTTTTCCAAATACTCTTTTTTTTCTTTCTCCCCATTTTCTCTCTCTAAAAACCTCTTCTTTGCGTGTTGTGAAACAGCTTATTTATAGATGAAATTTACTGAAATTTGGGAGAGAAATAGATAAGTTTTTAAACTGTTTGGGTACACTTTTTCATTGCTTTTTAGATGCATCTCTTATGTGCTAAATTTGTGAAAATATGAGACTGATATGATGCAGATTTTGCAGGGCAGCATTGCAGGTTTTGGAGCAGGTTTTGACAGTTTTCTTGGCATTACTATGCAGGTTTTGGACAACAGGTTTGTAGCATGATGCATGTTTGATTTTGTGGACAGATTTATGCAGCTTGTAACAAAGACAAGGCACATTTGTGGACAACATAGTGGCAAAGTTTGAAGATTGAGTGAAAGGGAAAAATTCAAACAATACAAGGCTTAGGATTTGTAACTTGCAATTTTTTTAACTTAAAAAAAATGCAGCCTTGTTATTTTCTTGAAAGCTTGTAACAACTTGAATTATCTTGAATTGTGGTGAAAAGATGTCATGAAATTAACATGTATATAAAACACTTAGAAAAATTTTCGAGTCTTGTAAAGTTTGATTTTTCAAAATAACTTTTGACTTTCTTGATTTCTCGATGATCAAATTTCATGTTTTTGAATATCTTGGTGAAATATGATCTTTAAAACTAAAATTTGATCAAAAAGTCAATGTTTGACTTTTCAGTGTACAATTGACTTTTTCATCAGTTGACCTAATTTTATCTATCAATCCACTTATTTCAGGAGATGAATTGAAATATGTGATTAGGTCAAAATGATGTAGTTGAACCCTTGAGATCATGTTTCAAACCAATAAGTCACGTACTAGGTCAATAGTCGAAGATTGGTCATTCTCAATCAAAACCCTAATTTTGACCATTTTTCCCTTTTGACGATTTGAACAATTTTCTTGGAGAATTATGACCCAGTCTTGATCAAATGATACATATGATCTCAAAATATTGATATTGGTCCAAAATCTTAAAGTTTGATTGTAGGTTGACCATAATTGACTTTTTAACAAATAAAGTTGATTTTAGACCACTTGATCAATTGACTGGGCAATTTTGTGATCCAAGACTTGAAACTTAACAGGGGAAATCTTGAGGGTCCATAATGATTCATGAAAGTCATTTGAAACATTATAAGTCTAATTGCCCTTGTGAAAACTCAAACCCTAATTTGAGGCATCAGTGTTGAGAAGATGGCTTGACCTAGTCAATACTTGTGCAAGCTTGAATCATTGAAGATCTTTGTAAGAAGTATCTTGAGAAGGGAGAGGGAAAATTTTGGAGTACAACACACCCGCTATATTTAGTATTTAAGTGTTGTATTTTAAATATTGAGTATGTTTTTATTTTATATTAGAGAGTGAAAGTGTAAAGTTTCTTTATTAATGATCAATGGAGTAATTTACTACTATTACTATTAGGTCTTGTTTGTGACTTATTTATTTGTCTTAAGTGCTATTTACTTTTATCTTTACTCTATATGTTTATTGTTTTGGAAAAATGTTTGGAAATATGAACTTGGAGAATGAATGATTCTTAAGGCCTAGAAAGTTGGGCTACACATGAAGTTGAAGCACGCACAATTTTGAACACATATTTTGGATATGGGAGTTTTTTTGTACAAATTATAGGCATGGTCGATTGAGTTGTTCTTTGGAAGTTTCTCAAGTCAACCATTTAACACAATCTATGACAAGTGACAAGTAAGGCACACTATGAAAAGATTGATATATTTAGACAATCATAGTAGAATGCAGGAGAGATGAATTAAAGGATTGTTAAATTATAGGTATGGTCGATTGAGTTGTTCTTTAGAAGTTTTTGGTATAAATGTTTGTACATATTTATAATTATTAGTGATATTTTAAAATATTTATAGTTATTAATTATATTTGTAAATATTTATAGTTATTAGACATATTAGATTTATCATGTTGATGATTTGTTACATATTTATTTTTAAATATTTTTAATTATTAGTGATTTTATAATAATAATATATATCAACAACAATCAAGTCTTATAATGATCTAAGATATGAATGAATTTACCCGTACGGACGCACGAGTCTTCTACTAGATAAGTGAAGTTAGTGAAGTTCTAGTTGTTTAATTAGGTGTTTTCGCTCAATCATAGTGATGCAAAATATTTTAGTTAGGTCAAATTAATAAAATTATAAGTTAAGCATACAATAAATGTATATATTAAAATAACAATAACCGGGCAAACACATGAGTATTGATATGATATGCACATATGATACTGATATTAATTATTGATTTAAATATTTAATAATAATCTGAACAAATATTATTTATTTAAATATTTTTATAAATAATTTCAAAATAAAAATATTTATATATAGAAATAATATGAAGAGAATATTAAAAATAATATTTAGAAAATTAAAATATATATTATTGGTGTAAAATAATTTTGTAAAGTAATTTTGTTTTTATTTTAAAAATATGTCTTTCTTTTAAATATAACAGACTATATTTTACTAAAATAATTTTGTTTTTTATTTATATTTTTATTATATTTTGAAAACAAAAGTGTGCATACAATACCAGTACCCGTATGAACGTACAAGTATCCCACTAGTTAAGTTTAATATTGTATTGATTAAATTTTGGATTATGGTTTAAAATATAAATAAAATGAAAAGCCATTAGTACAACTGACATAAATTTTATTTTTATTTTCTTTAATTGTACAAAAAAAATGTTAAAATTAGTGTGTTTGCAAGGATTTTGGTATGATTACTCGTGCGTTCACACAGTACTGGTGTGTTATCTGTGTGTTGGCACGTTACTGATGTGTTACACGTGTGTTCACACGGATTTTGGTATAATTATGCGTGCGTTCACATGACATTAGTGTGGTATTCATGCATTCATATGTTGCTGGTGTATTACTCGTGTGTTCGCATGGGTACTGGTATGATATACGCATTTGTTTTCAAAATATAATGAAAATAAAAATAAATACAATTATATAACTAAAAAGTTTATTATTTTAAGAAAATAATAGATTCGTGTCTATAATTGTGGTATTATAAAAATTACTAAAAATCAACAAAATATTTATTAGGATATAAATTTTCTTTTGCATTATTTACAAAAATATTGATTAATAATTTTATGTTCCCAATTTATGTGTATTAATTACATAGTCAATAGAAAAACACATTTCTGTCATAACTAACTTAGTCTAATATATTATATTTAATTTATTAATAATATTATTTATGATTTATGTCTCTTTGTCAGAGGAATGAGAAAATATTTAAAGTGGGATTATAAGTTGGAGTAACTAGAGAGAAACTAGGCAATAAATACATATCATATGTTAATATTAGGCATTAAGAATTGGTGTCATTCCACTACTTCTTATAAGAATAAGTTACAAGTACTTAACATGTAACAGGTTTATGTATGACATGATTTAAGAAATTTATTTATAAATAGTATTGATACTCAATTTCAAAAAGTAATTAACATGTAAGTTCTACGTTGATAAATGTTAAATGACTAGGTATTGAAACAATAATCATTTATGAATGTAAGCTTACATATTGTGAGATCAAATGCCATATAACAACTTGAAGCAATGACATATTATGTATTATGAAAATTGAATCATTTATATTTGAAGAAGTATATCAATTAAATATTACATCAATTAAGAAGTATATGAAGTAAGTATTATATGAATGAAGTATATATGAAAATGGATTTGTATTATATTGAATTATATCAGTTAAATCAGAATAAGTATATAATTAGTTTAAAATCTCATAATAACCATCAAGTTGTTCTAGTAAAATAAGTATAGAAGGATAATTATTATCAACAGTTGCAGTTACTTGTTGCTTCAAAACAGATTCAATCTGATGAGTACCATAATAGTAGGCATTAGTATCTTTGCTTTGGCTTCAAGTCACGTTAGTAATGAAAAAGCTCGCACCAGCTAAAAACAGAACCGTCCAGTTGTTTTACAAAAGCTTCAACTTCCTCTACCTAAAATTGTAAATTTATACCTAGCATTGAGCATGAGACACAATAACATAACCACATCACATACTCACTAGCAACATTTTACATTGCGAACTTATTCGTAAAACTGCATTAGATAAAACAAATGCCCCTATTTGAGAATTTGCATATATACTTATATGAGTCCTTTTCTCAATTTGTAGTTCAGCTGCAGTTCTCCCTAATGTCTCAATTTTTAGTTTAGCTACAGTTGTCCCTAATAAAGCTGTTTTGTAATACTATAAATATCAACTGCTAATTTTATTAATTATGGGATTGAAATCTAAAACTCTAATAAATAAGTAGATTAAATTGCTTTGTATATTGCCGATATGAATGTGTCATAAATTTGCACCTGAAATGTGAAAACCACTAAACATCATTACAACAGAACATGTAATGAGCTGTTATGAACCTAAGAAGTCGGACATGTGATTCAGCAAGTGATTCTTGACACTACAGTAAGGATTAGTTAAACTCATTCCAGAAAGTGATTAAAAACCTCACCTTCTTGAGCAGTAGCACCGAAAGGATTGAAGTTTCATTCTTCCAACAATAAGTATATTAAGATACCAGAATCTCACTCAATCAAGGAGAGAATACAATACATATATACTATTGTAGAAGGGAAATGTTACACAGGAAATAGGGATGAACCGGGACAAACAACCGCTGCATTCTGAAAATTTTTAAAACGGCTTGAAAAATCACTGTTGAAGGGGTATGGTGGTTGATCCAAAAAATAAAGATTACAACGGTTCTTAAGAAATAGAGAACACCAAGTATGCATTGGTATGTCATATTTTTTGCAATATGTTTAGACATTATAGATTCCTACAACACAACATATTATAACATTACTCGTAAATTTAAAATGGATTGTCAAATTAACACAGTCCAACATTAAGAAAACTACTACCAATAAATTAAGTGCTACAATTCAAATCATAGCAGATAGGCTAACCTCTTAGAGTTTGGTGTTTTCATGAGAAACACCGTGTTCGCTTACTCACTTCTGGAAGAGTCGATGTTATTTCTCTGTTTATTGTGATTGGCCTTATGTTTGGTAAAACTAACTTAACTTAGACATGTTAAATGAAGATGTTCTATCAACTAGAGCAACATGTCAAATACGATGTCATATGTTGGTTCTTTCAACATCGTGATATAGTTGGACTGTTGGATATTTTAGTTTGTTACAGGTGCAAAATATTCTATAAAATATTATCTATCCTATGTGGCACATGATTTGAAGATTTAAAAAGATTCAAACTGATTTTAAGGAGAATTTCTAGTTTCTAATTATGGAGATAATTGGGGAAACTAATTATTGATGTCCTATATTTGAGGAGATAATTCTGCAGCGCCTCTGTCATATCCAACTGCATATGTGAAGCCCAAATCCAATTCATTGAAGATTATAAATAGAAGGCTTCAACCCTAGTGCAAGTGTCGACCTTACATTGTATTGTGTTATGGTTTGTGTGTTTATTATGAGCCTCTCGATTATCATATTGATGAAAGAGTGAGACTTTGTTTTTTGAGTTGTAAGTTATATCAGTCATTCTAAAGCTTTTAAGTAATGAATGATTATGTGTCTTTGAAGTGTGACTTATGTGTTTTTTTCTAAGTGTTTAGAATTGGTCAGTCACTAGTTTTTGATTGAAAAGGATTTGAGAAAGGTCTCATACCTAGGTGAGTCTTAGGTAGAAGTTAAGCATGTGTAGCTATTAAGTGATAAGTTATAAATGGGAGAGTTTAGCCTCGAATTGATAATATTTAGTTAACTTGATCCCTGGCTTGATATCCCCTATAGTAGGTGTTGGTGTACACCGAACTGAGTTAACAATCTCGTGTGTTCTTTACTTTTATGCACTTTGTTTATTATATAACTTGTCATTGTGTGTTTGTTCATAGAAAGGTGTCTCGATATCTTTTAGGACATTTGAGATCTAAATACTAGAATTTCAATTGGTATCATAGCAGGCATCCTGCTCTGACTCTGGGTGAGATTCAGGGAAGATACTTTCTGGTATAATGGACAAAGAAGGAGGATTTATGAACAGACCACCCATCCTCGATGGATCTAACTATGATTGTTTGAAAGTTCGTATGATGGCCTTCATCAAGTCCATGGACAGTAAGGCTTGGAAAGTTGTTGTCAAGGGATGGGATCCACTAATGATTATAGGTTCTGATGGGAAAGCTACTAATGTGGTGAAGGATGAAAAACACTATGATGATAAAGATTAAAAAGCATCAGAGGGAAACTCCAAAGTATTGAATTCCCTATTCAATGGAGTGGACAAGAACATCTTTAGGCTAATAAGCAATTGTACTAATGCCAAAGAAGCTTGGGAGATCCTGAAGACTACTCATGAAGGTACCTCTAAGGTGAAGATGTCAAGACTTCAACTTCTTACCACTCAGTTTGAGAACTTAATAATGAAGGAGGATGAAAGTATTCGTGATTTTCACATGAATATTATTGAGATAGCCAATGCCTCAGGTGCCCTAGGGGAGAAAATGTCAAAAGCCAAGATGGTAAGAAAGATTCTCATATCGCTTACAAAGAGGTTCGATATAAAGGTGACTACTATTGAAGAAGCTTAAGACATAAATAACATAAAGTTGATGAGCTTATGGGATCCATTAAAACCTTTGAATTAGGGATTAATGAAAAAGTTGAAAAGAAGAAAAGCATAACATTTGTCTCCAAGGCTAAAGATCTAAAAGATGAGCGTGACTTGGATACTAAAGAAGGGACTTACAATGCCATTGTGTTACTTGGAAAACAATTCAATATGGTGTTGAAGAAATTTGATTGGAAATCAAAATCAAATGTCAAGAACAAGCCTTTTGACAATTTTTTCGACATAAACAAGAATCAGGATTCTGGTGGAGGAGACATAACTAATGAAAAGTCTAGCCGAGAAAGAGGAGTTCAGTGTTTTGAATGTGAAGAGTTTGGTCACATAAGATCCAAGTGTCCCACCTATCTCAAGAAGCATAAGAAAGGTCTGTCTGTCTCTTGGTTAGAAGAAGACCTTGACGTTGATGTTGTAGAGGAATTGGCCAAACAAGTGATTGCCTTGTCTAGAATTTGTGATTCATACAATGAAACAATTGTTGGAGACCTGACTTTGGAAGATCTTGCTACTTTTTACAAGGAGTTGTGCCTCGAAAGTCAAGAGAGAGGCAGTTGATAAAAAGGCAAAAGAACATTATTTCTAAACTGGAGGATGAGAAAGAAGAACAATTGTCGATTATCTCTAGTTTTGAAGTTGAAAAAGTAGAGCACCTATCTGCCACAACTAAATTGAAGAGTGAAGCTCTTTTGCTCAAGTCACAACATGATAATATGACCAATTCTATGAGAATTCTCAACAATAGTTCTGATATGCTTGATAATATTATTAAGTCTTGAAAGAATGATGGAAATGTTCGAGGAATTTCCTATGTCAACCAATCTATGAAGAACAAAAGAAAAATGGGTGAAGTGAAGTTTGTTCGTCCAAAGAAAGAACTGCAACAGAAGATGTCAAATAAAATGTCCCAACATCGGCATAGGAAACTGAAGAGTCAATCTAGAAATAATGGCTTTACTGCTCTGGATGAATCATTTATTCTAATTGGGAGGAATATTGTAAATGTTAAGGATCTTGGTCATGATAATCAAGCTGCAAAGGACAAAGAAGAAAGGTCTGAAGAGAAATGTGTACATCCATATAAGAAGAAAGAGCTGAAGACGTTAAACCAAATGTCTCAACATCAGCAGAGATATAAGAAGATGTACAATGAAGGTAGAAATCAGCAATGAAGATGCCATTATTATGGAAAGTTGGGTGATGGGAAAAATAACAAGTGTACTATTTTCACTGATATAGTAATAATAGGGAAAATTCTATGAATGTCGATCTCAAGGACTGCATACAATTATCGATTTCAATTCACGCTCAATTAAACAAAAACTTAATTTGGGTTTTGGTTTTGATATTGTAACGTAACAAATAACAAAAATACAAAATGACTTTTTTCACATATATGAGAATAATGCTAGGGTAATGTGTATAATTTTCCATATAACTACCTTGAATATTGATTTCTTCAACAAGTTCATATCCTTCAATTACCAGCCCTTTAGGTTATCTTCCCCTAAATCCTTAGTGGGAAAACCTTTGAACCTTCATCCTAAATCATAAGTCCTTAGATAATTATGATGAAATCAAGCCTTTGTTTTATAATGGATTAAATCCGGTAACTATAGGGCATCCTTAGTGCTGTACCCCAAAATTTTCCCTCCCATTTTATTCAACAAATGTCAATTGAGGTCCCCAAGTTGCTCAAGGAAGTCCAAGAGTTAACCAGACAAACTCTCTCCTAAGGCAGTGCACCTCAAAATTAGGGTTTCTATTTTCATTAGGATGGGTGAACCAAAAAGGTCTAAAATTCTTTCCAAGGTATTATTATGTTCCCAAGATCATCCATGCCAAGTTTCAGGCCTTGCATAAGAAGTTTGCTCAGCCAACTGCTTAGGTGCTTGAGAATCGACTGTATTAGGTCAAAAGTTAATTGTGGCCCACATACAGTTAAACCTCAAGATATTTGGTCAACATCAACATTTTGAAGTTATATCCATCATTTGATCAAGGGTTGATCATGATTTCTCAAGGAATGCTCCAAATTCATCAAAACCCAAAAGTTGCTAAATTAGGGTTTCTCAGGAAAAGTCAACCAAACTTTGACCAAGCATAACTTCCTCATACTTTATCATAAATTTTCCATCCAAGACTCATTTTTAATAGGATGTAATTCCCTATAACTCATATTCAGCCCTCAAGTTCAAAATATGCACTCATCAAAAGATATAAATTTTTACATTATAGGTCCTTTTGAAAAGTCAACAAAAACACCTTTTGGGTCAAAGCTTCTTACATGAACATGGAAGAACCATTTGAGATGAGACCAAATGGGTTAGTTAGTGGACATCCTAAGCTTTCTAAAAAGTCCAATAAAATCTCCTTAGGGTCAAAATTGAGAGAGTTGTGCATTGTCAAAGTTGGAAATTTTTGGAAAATTGTCAAAAGTCAACATTGGTCAATTTGCATTTTTTCCCAAAGGGGCCCATGTTTTCTTGCTTGAAACATGTTTCTAATAGGACCCACGATCCCTGAGATTTTCCACCTATTATTTTATTAGTTTTATCATTTATTTTGATTTTTATTCATTTAAATCAAAATAAATCAAATTAAATGGTAAAATAATGAAAACAAATCAAATCTTGGAATTTTTGTGCACATTTTGAGTCCATATACAGCTAGCATGCCAGCCAATTCGTGCAAGACTCATTAGGGTTGAAAAAGATTGGATTGAAGCATGTTTTGGAAAGAAATCATACATGAAGCAAATCAAATCAAATCCCCATTATTTCTCAAGATTCATGTCAATTTTGTTGACCTAATTCAGTCTACTATAAGTGCATAACAATTCCAGATCAAGAGGACAATGATTGGAGGCGTGAAACAGCAAGAGAGAAATCAAAATATGCACTCATCAAAAGATATAAATTTTTACATTATAGGTCCTTTTGAAAAGTCAACAAAAACACCTTTTGGGTCAAAGCTTCTTACATGAACATGGAAGAACCATTTGAGATGAGACCAAATGGGTTAGTTAGGGGACATCCTAAGCTTTCTAAAAAGTCCAATAACATCTCCTTAGGGTCAAAATTGAGAGAGTTGTGCATTGTCAAAGTTGGAAATTTTTGGAAAATTGTCAAAAGTCAACATTGGTCAAATTTGCATTTTTTTCCAAAGGGGTCCATGTTTTCTTGCTTGAAACATGTTTCTAATAGGACCCACGATCCCTGAGATTTTCCACCTATTATTTTATTAGTTTTATCATTTATTTTGATTTTTTATTCATTTAAATCAAAATAAATCAAATTAAATGGTAAAATAATGAAAACAAATCAAATCTTGGAATTTTTGTGCACATTTTGAGTCCATATACAGCTAGCATGCCAGCCAATTCGTGCAAGACTCATTAGGGTTGAAAAAGATTGGATTGAAGCATGTTTTGGAAATAAATCATACACGAAGCAAATCAAATCAAATCCCCATTATTTCTCAAGATTCATGTCAATTTTGTTGACCTAATTCAGTCTACTATAAGTGCATAACAATTCCAGATCAAGAGGACAAGGATTGGAGGCGTGAAACAGCAAGAGAGAAATCAAAATATGCACTCATCAAAAGATATAAATTTTTACATTATAGGTCCTTTTGAAAAGTCAACAAAAACACCTTTTGGGCCAAAGCTTCTTACATGAACATGGAAGAACCATTTGAGATGAGACCAAATGGGTTAGTTAGGGGACATCCTAAGCTTTCTAAAAAGTTCAATAACATCTCCTTAGGGTCAAAATTGAGAGAGTTATGCATTGTCAAAGTTGGAAATATTTGGAAAATTGTCAAAAGTCAACATTGGTCAAATTTGCATTTTTTTTCCAAAGGGGCCCATGTTTTCTTGCTTGAAACATGTTTCTAATAGGACCCACGATCCCTGAGATTTTACACCTATTATTTTATTAGTTTTATCATTTATTTTGATTTTTTATTCATTTAAATCAAAATAAATCAAATTAAATGGTAAAATAATGAAAACAAATCAAATCTTGGAATTTTTGTGCACATTTTGAGTCCATATACAGCTAGCATGCCAGCCAATTCGTGCAAGACTCATTAGGGTTGAAAAAGATTGGATTGAAGCATGTTTTGGAAAGAAATCATACATGAAGCAAATCAAATCAAATCCCCATTATTTCTCAAGATTCATGTCAATTTTGTTGACCTAATTCAGTCTACTATAAGTGCATAACAATTCCAGATCAAGAGGACAAGGATTGAAGGCGTGAAACAGCAAGAGAGAAATCAAAATTTTGCAAGAAAAGTGTGAAACCTATCTTTATCTACAGGCCAGTTCAAACCATTCCAAGGCTTCTAATCCATCCCTGGATATCTCGGGAAGCTAACAGCATCATTGGCTAGCCTCAAAACATCCAGAAATTGCCCCTAGAGATATCACGGTTTGCATTTTTTTAAAAGTTTGAATCCATTGATTTACGCATCATAAATCTATTTTAATCAAATATCCATGTTTATTGTCATGCTTGCAACGTTTTTGAATGCTTTGATTTGAGTTTCTGCACAGGAATCGCGTAATGCCATTGCTAGCGTTTACGAGTTTGTTTTAGGGGTTTTCAATGCAGGAACGATTGGCTCTCATATTGGGTACCATGATGATCAGGGCTTCAAGCCCAGTTGATTCATGGTCACCAATTGAATTTATATTGCGTGTACAAGATTTTTGAGATGGACAGGTTTATAACTACGAACAAACGTCTGTAGGTAAAAGTGTTTTACCTAAAGCAACGGTCCAAGGAAGAAGATGATGTGTGTCAAAGCACGGTTGGCCAATTCAAATTTCGCGCGTGTTTTCCTGGCTATTAACATTTTTTTAATATATTATATTTTGGTAATTTATATTATCAACAAAGCGCAACCACACGGTAGACCCTCAGAAAGCCATGATACTGGAACTAGCGCAGACAGATGGGCTCAGCCATATTGGGCCCTACAAAATTCAGATTGGCACCCCCTCTCCAGTAGCACAATCAGGCCCAATTCTCAATATTTTTCTTTTTTTTATTATTTTGTTTTCTTTATTCTTTTCAATTTATTTATTTATTTTATTTTTAAAATCAGATTTGTTATAAAAATCATAAAAAATCAAAAAGTCATAAAAATTAGAATTAGTTTTTTTTAATCAAATTTAATTCAATTAATTAGCTTAATTTAATTTAGGGTAACTTTAACTTATTTTTACAATTAAAATCAATTAGAAAACTAGGTTTAAATTCTTGATTTAATTATTTTCTTTTTTGTCAAACGAAAACACAAAAAATAGGTTAACTTAATTATTTTTCTTAATTAAAGTTAATTAGTAATTAGGTTCTTTTTTATTCAATTATTCCTTATTTTCTTAAATAACAAAAAATGACAAAAAATGATTTTTCTTTAATCAATTGCAATTAGATTTAGTCAAGGGTCAAAACCCTAATTTCTCTCGCATTTAATTTATCGCGCGCTTGTTATTATTTTTGCCATTATTGTTGTAACTGTTCAAGGTTGTAATAGTTTTAATTAGGTTTTAAAATTCTGTACTTTTATTTCCCGTCAAGGCACTGTCAAAGCCATGTAATAGCTAGGTTTATTTCCGCTTTTACTTTCAGCAAATTATTAACTGTTATATGAATTAATAGGATTGTATGGAAAGAATGCATGAAAATTAAAACAGTTAGAAAACCCTAATGTGCAAAGATTAAATAACTAAAATAAATCACTCGCACATGTTCACTCCTAGGGTTTACCTCACTTCAATTGCCTTCGGTAAACAATCATTAAGCATAGGAGATTTTAGTGGTTGCCCTCCAGTCTAAAGAGATCAAATTGTCCCATTCGACTGTTGCCTCGGAAATGTTGCCTCAAAAACATTGCCTCGAAAAGATCTTAAGACTCTAGGGTTACTACTAAAGTTTTCTAACTATTGCTTTAGTGATTGTACTTGTCCCTTTCGAATGTCCCTTGCAACTCTAACGACGGTGCTACCTACTCTTTAATAGTAGGATAGAGTTGTCTAAAGGAAACGAGAACAAACAATCTTTTTTCGAGTAGGTAGAATCTTAAGTACTTGCTCAATAAAAAAAAATTTCACACACAAGAGTTATTATGAAGTAAAACATTTTCAAGACAAACACACACAAGAAATTTGAAAAATGAGCAAGTACCTTAGAGCCCGTAGATAACTACGAATAGAAAGAGTGCTAACACCTTCCCTTTCTATAATCTACCCCCCGTACTCAGAATATCTCGAAAAAAGGTTTTTTCTGTTCTTTTCCCTTTTCCATGATTGGATGAAATAAAAGTCGGCGATGACTCTTGCTTATCGCGACATTTTGCAAACAAAAAACGCAAAACGCAAACCAATATTAATAGTCAGTTCTGCCACCGTATCACAGAACTGGTGACTCTATTGGGGATTTAAAATAAAGTGGGGTTTACCTTAGGATATAGGTCATTAAATTGCTTCTCTTGATTGTCTTGATTGCTTTACTTTTGAGGGTTTGTTTGAGGTTACTATGGATCCTACACCCGGATCTGGGGGCACTCATTAGGTAAACAACAATAGATCGTGGAGACTGTACGGTGTAGACCGGTATGGTTTAAGTGATGGTTGTGTTAGTGTGGAACTTTGGTTAGTACCAGTATCCTTCATGGGGAAACGAGGAGAATACGGGGCCGCCGCGTGGTGTCGTGAAGCACTAACGGACCTTAGAACCTTAGTTGAACAAACTTGGCCATTAGAAAGTAGTGAGATAGTCGGCCTCGGTGTAGAACTGAGAACTGGTTGATACTCGATGCTACACTCATTGAGATCAGACTTTCGGGATATTTTGTCTGCAAGAAAAGATTGAGAGCTGAAACAATGCCCGATAAAGGATGGTCAGTGAAATTGAGAATCTCTAGAACCCGGTTACTTTTTAGGACATGTTTGAACCAACTAAACTTCAAGAGGGTACTACCTTTAACCTCATGCAAGCCTTAAACCTAAGGACTTGGTGTGACTTGACTGTGTTTACTATACATATGGTTTATCATGACATCATGCATCATAACATGGCATTCATGCTTATTGAACTAACCATTTAAAAGACCAAGGGAATTTATCTTTGTTCTGTTTTGCAGATCATGGCTTACGTTCGTAGAAACACTATCCGAATCAGCTTTGTGAAGATACCTTCCCAACTCAAAGAGCTAGCATCAAGGGTTTCTGAAACTTCTACATTCACTAAGAGACATGGTCAACTTCTCAACCTGGTTACTTCAAAATTTGATGAAAAGATGATGAGTGTACTCTTTCAGTTCTTTGATCCCAAGCACCACTGCTTCACCTTTCCAGACTATCGGTTGGTGCCTACCTTGGAAGAATTCTCGCAGCTATTGGATATACCCATTCTAGAACAGTTACCCTTCACAGGTCTAGAAGAAGTTCCCAAGTCATAAGTCATTGCCTCAACTTTGCATCTGAAACGGGCCGACGTGGTATCCAATTGGGAAACTAGAAGCGGAGTAAAGGGTTTTCTAGCTAAGTTTCTGTTAGACAAAGCCCAGTTGTTTTGGGATAATATGAATTTTCAGGCTTTTGAGGGGGTCTTGGCTCTTCTTATCTATGGTTTAGTTCTCTTTTCTAATTCGGACTCATTCATAGATGTGAATGCTATCAAGATCTTTCTCTCTCGCAACCCGGTGCCTACTTTTCTTGGAGATATTTTGCACACTCTCCATACTCGTACCATGAAGAGAAGAGGGATTTTTATGTGTTGCACGCCATTGCTGTCGAGGTGGTTTATTTCTCACCTCCCTAAGTCCATACTGAAGAATAAAGAAGGTCTGGTTTGGTCACAAATAATAATGTCACTCGCCCATACGGATATTCTTTGGTGTTCTCGATCTATGGAAAATATTGCTATCATTGACCGCTGCGGGGAGTACCCTAATGTCCCACTGCTTGGTATCAGAGGGGGTATAACCTACAATCCTTGTTTAGCTCTGTGACAATTTGGTCATGCTCGAAGGGATGGTCCACACGAGTTACTAATCGAAGGCATCGTGTTCAACTATGAGGAGGATATTCAAGAGTATCGTCGGAGGTCCACACGAGCCTGGGGCATGGTAAACAGATCTGGCGTCAAGACTTTGGGGACAAAAACTTCCATTCCTATAGAACCTTACCTCCAATGAGTACGAGCTTGTGCCCAGAAGCTTATGATGCCCTATGTGTCCATTTTACCAGTGATTGTGGAACCCACTACTGAAGAAGGCATTCCTTACACGGTTCTCTATCCTTACATTCCCATTGATCTTGGGGAATTACAGAGGTCTTGGATTCAGATGATGAAGGAGCGGGATACTTACAGGTATCAGCTCCATGCTCAGGAGAGGAAGGTCTTAGAGCTTGCAAAGCAACTGCATGAGGAAAAAGGACAAAATGATTATCTCGGCGCAAAGAGGAAGCATCCATGGGAATTTTGATTTATTTTATAGTTTTATATTTGTTTATTTTTTATTGTAATGCCTAAAAGGCATTTGAACTTCAAATTCCGCTAATAAAGTTTTGTTTATTTTTGGTTTGAAAATTTAAATTTCCCAAAGTCTTTGAAATCATTTCATGTGCATACCATTATCATACACATCATTGCAGGTACCATTACAGGTTTCTCATCTTCTTTGCTGTTTATTTCAGCAGAAATGTCTTCCGTACAAAGCATTAAGGACCTTCAGGCACAGAACGCCCAGTTCCAACAAATGTTCATCAGTCTGGCAAAGGGGCAGGAGGATCTGAAAGCCCTCATTCTGAAAGAGAAGAAGAAAAAGAAGAAGGTTGCCGCTATTCTGAATATAGGCAGAAGGTTTGGAGAGCGGTTGAAGCGACAAGTCGACCTGACCTCTTCATCTAAGGAAGGGGGGAATCAAGAAGAAGAGAAAGACCCCAGTCCTGCAGTGTCTGACAATGATACTGATTACAATGATGAGCAATATCCTTCTGCTGAGGATAGATACAAACAATTGGAAGACCGTCTGAGTGCCATGGAAGTTTAGAGGATACCTGGGTTGGATTCCGAGGAATTGGGATTGGTGTCGGGAGTGGTCATCCAACAAAAGTTCAAAGCCCTAGTTTTTGCCAAGTATGATGGGGTGTCCTGCCCAAAGCTCTATCTCCGCTATTATGTCAGAAAGATCCAGCCCCACACTGCTGATAGAAATCTGTGGGTCCATTTCTTTCAAGATAGTCTGTCAGGGACTCAGCTTGAATGGTTCTACCAGCTAGAGGGAACAAATATCTGAAACTGGGAAGATCTGGCTGATGCTTTCTACAAGCAGTATCAGTATAATGTCGACCTTGCTCCCACTCGTACTTAACTCCATAGTATGTCCATGAGTGCAGGTGAAGGTTTTAAAGATTATGCACAAAAATGGAGAGACTTGGCTGGGAGAGTTCAACCCCTATTGTCTGATAGGGAGTTGGTGGATATGTTCCTTGGTACGCTGTCTGGTACTTTCTTCAATCACTTGATTGGTATCTCCTCGGCTGGTTTTACCGAGCTGATATTGACTGGAGAAAGAGTAGAAGTTGGGATCTAGAGTGGCAAGATCCAGAAAAATACCTCTTCGAGTACAGAGAAGAAGTCATTTGGTGGCAAGAGGGAAGCCAATGTTGTGCACGACCAGAAGGGGCGTAGCAAGGCAGACTACCACAAATCTGTGGGGGCAGTGTTGATCTCTAATTCGGCACGCACACAACAACCACAACAACGAAAATATCAGCCAAGGGTGGAAAGACCTCAAAGGCAGTTCACCAAAATTAACATGCCACTGTCACAAGCATTGCAACACATGTTGAAGATGAAGCTGATTACGGTGATAAACCCTCATCCGAACCCGAAAACTTCCTCTCCTAACTATAATCCGGAGGCAAGGTGTGCTTATCATTCTGACAGCCTGGGGCACGATACTAACGATTGTTGGGCGCTGAAATACAAGATTCAGAATATGATTGATGCCAAGGAGATCGAATTCGACCCTCCTGAGACTCCCAACGTGATCACTTCTCCCTTGCCAAAACATGGCTAGGATTGGAAGCATTTTTGTTCATTTAAATTCTGAAGTTGTATTTTCTTTACTTATTCGAACAATTATTGTCATGACAAACTTTATTATTTCATCAATGCATTACACATGTCTGTCTTGAATTAATTTGTTTTCATTATGCTTAAATTTCTTTATATTTCCTTTTCGTGATACTCAACTCTCGACTAAAAAACTGTAAGCCTTTAGAGGGAGGATAACGAAAACAATACCACAATCTCTACAGTATGCTTTTGAACAGACCTTGTTGACGATGTACAAGCGTTGTTTCAAATCCTAAATAGTGGAGTTATAAGGAAGATAATCCTTAGTCAACCCCTTCGAGCCAAATAAGTAGGAGTTTTTATTTTCACACATATTAAAACCCTTAATCATAACCTGGGGAAGGGTAGTTTTCTCAGTTAATTCAAAGATGCATTCAGTCACAATCTGCCGCTTCGTACATAATGAGTGGCATCAAAGACGTCCTTCCGAAAGAAAAGACGGTGATGGTTCCCTATAATCATCAAGACAGGAAGTCATTATATCTTGAAATAAAAGCCCATTAAGTTAAAACCTATGAAGGATACTTAAGAAAAAACACGGGGGAATCCCGCTGACTGTAATCACAAAAAGAAACAGTTCAGGCAAAAGACAGGGATAATAAAATAAAAAAGAAAGAGGTCCTACAAACCCTCAACAAAAAATAAATGATTGCCTATTCAAAATAAACTGTCAGTATCTGAACCATCACTGGAATGTCAGAGCAAAGACTCAAACGGGATCTAAATGCATAATTAGTTCAGTTTAGGATCGAAGAACATCACGAAAAACGGGTGGGTACAAATAAAATTTGAGCCTTTATCCTTTGTTTCTTAAACCGTGAACCAGGCCACGTTATAAACCTTAAAAGTCCTAGCTGAAGCATGGGTTAATTCGAAAGCATACTGTTACAAAAGGTATCTTGACTCCTGAAGGTCCGTTACAAATCTTGAGTTGATATCACATCTTTGCAAAATTCTATTTTTTCTATAAAAAAAAACTGCATTTTCAAAACTTCAAGACAGACGTAAGCTTTGCATTCTTAAAATAACATTGTTTGCATATGACTATTTGTTCAGCAGTAGAGAAATTCGCATGACGAATATCTAGTGAACAAAAACCTTCTCAATAAAAAGGATCACCTCGAGTGGAAAAACACTTCCATCCAAGGGGAACGACATGATCATTGTCCATCATCTGGGGCAGTCAAGTCAAGATTCAAGGAATCTCTCAAAGATGCTAAATAGCCAGGGGCAGATCTCTATATGAATCACTTGGGGCATTGGGCATGATTTCCAGCAACGAATCATGTACGATCAAACAAACATCTTTTGGTATTGTGGCAACACAACACTACCGATAGTGATAAATCCCTACACCCTGAGAGCGTGGACATAGTAAGAAAATACTGTGCATGAACAAAGACCCGCTAGGTTGACTGGCATAGGCAAAAATAAGGGCATCCCGGCGAACCAAAAGGGTTTGGGCAAAAACTAGGGATAAAAACAAAAAAGATTTGTACACACGGCAAGTCGAAAACCTGAAAAGGCGGCTTGGGCAAAAAATGGTATCCCGGTGGACTGAATATCTGAAAAGACAGTCCAGGCAAAAGTTAGGGATTAAAGCGTACGACTATGTCCCGTTATCTTGTCACTTGCCTATCAGTAGAAGACTTATCATTCCAATCGGCAGTTACTAAGCACCTCATAAGTTGGGATAACACTCAATCCACAAGGCCTCCGCAGGCACTTTCTCCAGCAGATACAGGGGAAGAAAAGTCTTGATGCAAAGTCATTGTCATATCCTTAGCATACGACCCTGTGACATCTACACTCCCCACAGAGTAGAGGCAACTAAAGCTTTGACTCCGGCTTCCCCAAACAGGAGCTACGTTCCCCAGCAAAGTTCTTTCAGAGAATCGACATCTATATTCCCCGACCGAATTTCATAGTTGCAAGCGGTTTATAAAGTTGTCTCCCAAGCAGAGTTTATTTCTATGAATACAGAAGCTCAATCCCTAACAGAGTTTATTCCTCCGGCTATAGAAGTTCATCCCCCAGAATCAGAAAGATCTTCTAGTAAATCATATTCTCTGAATCGGAAAGATCTTCTAGTAAATCATATTCTCTCTCAAACAAAATTATTCCCCCGCAGAGTTGTTCTCAAGCAGAGTCTCTCCTCGGCAGAATATCCATAAACAAGGGGCAAATCCCCAACATAGTCATCTCCGGTTCACCATCCCTAACGGAAGAAGAAGAACCACTTTTTCTATGACAGTCAGGAACTCAATTTCCGTTACTCTCCAGCAGCGGTCAGGGATTTATTTTCCCACTCGGATATGTCACAATAGCATTTCATGTTCATATATCATGACGTGCGCATACACATTGCATACAACATAGTCTCATTTATTTTGAGAACATCATCATACAATGCATTTCATGCATCATATACGATTAATCATGTACCTTTTCAGGAAAGATGGTTATCATCAATAACTTCCAGCAAGTTTAAGATTAGCTCCTGAAACTAGATAGAGTAATTATCTGCGTGATCAAATGCAGCTTTACGCGGGTTCGTCATGAAGCAATCTTACACGGGTTTCTCCTAAATGCAGCTTCACACGGGTTTTTCCTGAAAAATCTTACACGAGTCCTTTCTCATACATTTCCTTCTAAAGTTTCACACGTACTTATCACAAAGTAACCTTACCCAGGTTCCTCCTGAAGTTTTACATGAACTTATCACAAAGTAACCTTACCCAGGTTCCTTCTGAAGTTTTACACGAACTTATCACAAAGTAACCTTACCCAGGTTCCTCCTGAAGTTTTACACGAACTTATCCAAAAGTAACCACACCCAGGTTCCTTCTGAAGTTTTACACGAACTTATCACAAAGTAACCTTACCCAGGTTCCTCCTGAAGTTTTACACAAACTTATCTCAAAGCAACCTTACCCCGGTTCATTCTGAAGTTTTACACGAACTTATCATAAAGTAACCTTACCCAGGTTCCTCTTGAAGTTTTACATAGACTTAGTCCAAAGTAACCTTACCCAGGTTCCTGCCGAAGTTTTACACGGACTTATCCTGAAGTAACCCTACCCAGGTTCCTCCTAAAGCCCTACACAGACTCCTCACAAAGCAACCTTACCCAGGTTCCTTCTCAGTTCAGATACAGTTTTACCCAAACTCCTCACAAAGCAACCTTACCCAGGTTCCTTCTCGGTTCAGATGCAGTTTTACCCAAACTCCTCACAAAACAACCTTACCCAGGTTCCTTCCCATAAGCCCTACTATCCAGGTTCCTTCTCATAACCTTACCATCTAGTTTCTTTTCTCTTATCTCCAGACGGAAGTCCACAACACTGTAAGATCTGGACCTGATCAAACACGATCGGTTTCACCTTTCCCCAGTAGGTCACGATGCAGCCTATACACTGACCAAGATATGCAGTTCACCTCCAGAGTTAATTCCCCAGTAGAGTAACGGACAACTGAAGCTCCTAAAATTCTTTATCTCCCAAGACAGATACCAACATTCCTCAATAGATTCCTCCTCAACGACAAGAGCAGGGATTCTCATCAAAGGAATATCTCACGAAATCCACATTATCTAGATGGCATATTTAAGCCCATCTCCGATGATCTTCTATCATCAACCTCCAAATGGCATTTGTGAGCCCATTCCCGATATCACAAATCAAGGCCCACTTCATGCGAGTGCAAATTTCTGGGCACTCTAGTGTTCAATCATCTTCCACCTTCAGATCACGAAAGGCAGAACAATCAATCTACATACTCAGGTTTAAGAAGATTGAATAGGGGAATCTGTTGTACCCCAAAATTTTCCCTCCCATTTTAATCAACAAATGTCAATTGAGGTCCCCAAGTTGCTCAAGGAAGTACAAGAGTTGACCAGACAAACTCTCTCCTAAGGCAGTGCACCTCAAAATTAGGGTTTCTATTTTCATCAGGATGGGTGAACCAAAAAGGCCTCAAATGATTTCCAAGGTCTTATTGTGTTCCCAAGATCATCCATGCTAAGTTTCAGGCCTTGCCTAAGAAGTTTGCTCAGCCAACTGCTCAGGTGCTTGAGAATCGACTATACTAGGTCAAAAGTCAACTGTGGCCCACATACAGTCAAACCTTAAGATTTTTTGTCAACATCAACACTTTGAAGTTATATCCATCATTTGATCAAGGATTGATCATGATTCCTCAAGGAATGCTCCAAATTCATCAAAACCCAAAAGTTGCTAAATTAGGGTTTCTTAGGAAAAGTCAACCAAACTTTGACCAAGCATAACTTCTTCATACTTTATCAGAAAGTTTCCATCCAAGGCTCATTTTGAAGAGGATGCAATTCCCTATAACTCATCTTCAGCCCTCAAGTTCAAAATATACACTCATCAAAATATATGAATTTTTACATTATAGGTCCTTTTGAAAACTCAACAAAAACACCTTTTGGGTCAAAGCTTATTACATGAACATGGAAGACCCATTTGAGATGAGACCAAAATGGTTGGTTAGGGGACATCCTAAGCTTTCTAAAAAGTCTAAGAACACCTCCTTAGGGTCAAAATTGAGAGAGTTGTGCATTGTCAAAGTTGGCAATTTTTGGAAAATTGTCAAAAGTCAACATTGGTCAAATTTGCATTTTTTTTCAAAGGGGCCGATGTTTTCTTGCTTGAAACATGTTTCTAATAGGACCCACGATCCCTGAGCTTTTCCACCTATTATTTTATTAGTTTTATCATTTATTTTGATTTTTTATTCATTTAAATCAAAATAAATCAAATTAAATGGTAAAATAATGAAAACAAATCAAATCTTGGAATTTTTGTGCACATTTTGAGTCCATATACAGCTAGCATGCCAGCCAATTCGTGCAAGACTCATTAGGGTTGAAAAAGATTGGATTGAAGCAAGTTTTGGAAAGAAATTATACATGAAGTAAATCAAATCAAATCTCTATTATTTCTCAAGATTCATGTCAATTTTGTTGACCTAATTCAGTCTACTATAAGTGCATAACAATTCCAGATCAAGAGGACAAGGATTGGAGGCGTGAAACAACAAGAGAGAAATCAAAATTTTGCAAGAAAAGTGTGAGACCTATCTTTATCTACAAGCCAGTTCAAACCATTCCAAGGCTTCTAATCCATGCCTGGACATCTCAGGAAGCTAACAACATCATTGGCTAGCCTCAAAACATCCATAAATCGCCCCTAGAGATATCACAGTTTGCATTTTTTAAAAAGTTTGAATCCATTGATTTACGCATCATAAATCTATTTTAATCATATACCCATGTTAATTTTCATGCTTGCAACACTTTTGAATGCTTTGATTTGAGTTTCTGCATAGGAATCGCGTAATGCCATTGTTAGGGTTTACGAGTTTGTTTTAGGGGTTTTCAATGCAGGAACGATTGGCTCTCATATTGGGTACCATGATGATCAGGGCTTCAAGCTCAGTTGATTCATGGTCAACAATTGAATTTATATTGCGTGTACAAGGTTTTTTAGATGGACAGATTTATAGCTACGAACAAACGTCCGTAGGTAAAAGTGTTTTACCTAAAGCAACAGTTCAAGGAAGAAGATGATGCGTGTCAAAGCCCGATTGGCCAATTCAAATTCCACGCGTGTTTCCCTGGATATTAACGTTTTTTCTAATATATTATATTTTGGTCATATATATTATCAACAAAGCGCGTTGGTCCAGTGGTAGCCATGAGGAGGGATAAGGCGTTGTAGGCAGGAGGTCAGGGGTTCGACCACTGACTCCAACATTTTCTCATTTACATATTTTTTTCATAGGATCCAATACGCTTTATCTCCAGGAGACCATCATACACCCTCAATTCCTGTCCACTGGATTACACGTTGACCAGATCTAACGCCTCCAACCTGCAACCACACGGTAGACCCCCAGAAAGCCATGACACTGGAACTAGCGCAGACAGATGGGCTCAGCCATATTGGGCCCTACAAAATTCAGATTGGCACCCCCTCTTCAGTAGCACAATCAGGCCCAATTCTCAATCTTTTTATTTTATTATTATTTTGTTTTCTTTATTCTTTTCAATTTATTTATTTATTTTATTTTTAAAATCAGTTTTGTTATAAAAATCATAAAAAATCAAAAAGTCATAAAAATTAGAATTAGTTTTTTTTATCAAATTTAATTTAATTAATTAGCTTAATTTAATTTAGGGTAACTTTAACTTATTTTTACAATTAAAATTAATTAGAAAACTAGGTTTAAATTCTTGATTTAATTATTTTCTTTTTTGTCAAACGAAAACACAAAAAATAGGTTAACTTAATTATTTTTCTTAATTATAGTTAATTAGTAATTAGGTTCTTTTTTATTCAATTATTCCTTATTTTCTTAAATAACAAAAAATGACAAAAAGTAATTTTTCTTTAATCAATTGCAACTAGATTTAGTCAAGGGTCAAAACCCTAATTTCTCTCGCATTTAATTTGTCCCGCGCTTGTTATTATTTTTGCCATTATTGTTGTAACTGTTTAAGGTTGTAATAGTTTTAATTAGGGTTTTAAAATTCCTTACTTTTATTTCCCGTCAAGGCAATTATGTAACTGTCAAAGTCATGTAATAGCTAGGTTTATTTCCGCTTTTACTTTCAGCAAATTATTAACTGTTAGATGAATTAATAGGATTGTATGGCAAGAATGCGTGAAAATTAAAACAGTTAGAAAACCCTAATGTGCAAAGATTAAATAACTGAAATAAATCACTCGCACATGTTCACTCCTAGGGTTTACCTCACTTCGGTTGCCTTCGGTAAACAATCATTAAGGATAGGAGATTTTAGTGGTTGCCCTCCAGACTAAAGAGATCAAATTGTCCTATTCGACTGTTGCCTCAGAAATGCTGCCTCGGAAATGTTGCCTCGAAAAGATCTTAAGACTCTAGGGTTACTACTAAAGTTTTCTAACTATTGCTTTAGTTATTGTACTTGTCCCTTTCGAATGTCCCTTACAACTCCAACGATGGTGCTACCTACTACTTAATAGTAGGATAGCGCTGTCTAAAGGAAACGAGAACAAACAATCTTTTTTCGAGTAGGTATAATCTTAAGTACTTGCCCAATAAAAAAACTTTTCAAACAAACACCTTTCAAAATAAATTTTTAAAACAAACTTCGTCACACTCTTGAGGATTGATACAAGGGTTATCACGAAGTAAAACATTTTTAAGACAAACACACACATACAATTTCAAAAATGAGCAAGTACCTAAGAGCCCGTAGATAACTACGGATAGAAAGGGTGCTAACAGCTTCCCTTTCTAGAATCTACCCCCCGTACTTAGAATATCTCGAAAAAAGGTTTTTTAAGTTCTTTTCCCTTTTCCATGATTGGATGAAATAAAAGTCGGTGGTGACTCTTGCTTACCGCGAAATTTTGCAAACAAAAAATGCAAAACACAAACCAGTATTAACAGTCGTTTCTGCCACCATATCACACTTAGTCATATGTGATATCTACTATAGCCTAATCGTACAAAAATCTTAACAACTGCAGTTCAACTGGTTGTTAACCGTAAATCAATCCTAATTGGCCCGATCAAGAAAGCATTAAATATATTGCATGATTAAATTGAATAGAGAAGATTATTTTATTAAAGAAAATCAGGAATCAAAATCATTTACAGAGCCAAATCAGGGACACCCCATAAGATTGGGGGTTTAGCTACTCATATTGTTCAAAGTAATTTCAGAATAAAAATTAAACATTATAAATAGATGGTGAACTTTGATCTTCAATCGCTTCCGCTCATGAAAGGTCTCTGTTCTCCAACACTTGTGTAGGCTTCAATCTTCAATCCTCAATTATTCATGTGGCAAAAAGTCCCCTCTATCTTCTCAAAAACAAACCTAAGTAGTGTCAGGTCATCATCCAGTAATGCAAAAAGTCCAAAGTACCCTTAATCATCCAAGACCACATCAAACTCTAAAAAAAAGAATTATTAACGCACCTGCTGTGATCGGTGGATCTGGAACTGACTGTTTAACGCTGGTTCACGAAATTTCGCGGAAGCAAGAGTCGCCACCGTCTTTTATTTTCTCCAAATGGAAAGGACAAAAGCACAGAAAAATTCCTTAAAGAGATTGCTCTCGGTTCGGGAGGTAGATTATAGAAAGGGAAGGTGTTAGCACCCTTTCTATCCATGGTTATCCATGGTCTCTTAGATACTTGCTCATTTGTGTTTTCAAAATGGTTTGTTTGCTTTTCAATGTGGGTTTTAAAAAGTTTCTTTGAAAATTCCAGTTCGACTCTTGTATCGGTCCTCAAGAGTGTTTGAAAAATTGCTTTCGAAAGCTTTTTGAAAATGTGTTGGTGTGAAAAGTATTTTTTTTATTTGTTTTGAAGTTTAGAGCAAGTATCTAGAGTCGTCTACCTACCCTAAGGAATTCGTCTGTGTAGATGTCCTTTAAAGTAGTGCCATCCCATCATTGAGAGGTAGGTAGCACCACCGTTGGAGGTGTTCGGGTCAATTCGAGGTTCGGGACATGGTGATCACCAAAGCAATGGGAAGACACCTTAGAAGCTACCCTCATTCCAGGTTCCCAGATCATGAGGACTTACTAAGACATCCTCTACTCGACGATCACCTTTCGAGGCAAGGCAACAGTGAGGTGTACCCTAGGGGTGGTGTGTGATTTGTGTGTCGTTTTCAGATATTTTTGTCTTTTCATGTTATGAGTGAGCTACGCGTTTGTTTTTATTTGTCATTCATTCTTGCATGCCTTGATTAACAGTTAAAAGTGCGAGAAGTAAAAGTTCTAAAGCTATTACAAAAGGCGCGGGTCCACATCGCCAAAATTTCCAGAACCCGATTTGACAGAAAAATAAAGACTTAAAGAAAAGTAAAGTGCGAGAAATTAATTACACGGCTTTGGGAGAGGTACATAAAAATTATATGAAAAGAAAATAAATGCGCGATTTGAATTAACGTTGGAACGAGGGCGTTGGACCCCTTTTTTATGAAACTAAATTAAATTATTATTAAATTAATAAAATTAAAATGAAAAGAAATTTGTTTTTGGTATTTTAAGATTTTTATGGAAAAAAGAATTAAATGAAATTGAGAAACTAACCCTAATTCTAAATTTTTTATTTGTTAAGAAAGTATTAAACTTTAACCTAAAATTAAACCTAATTATTTTACATGCAATTTTAATTTATAAAAGTAAATAATATTAAATATTTAATTATTATGAAAGAAAAGAAAAAGGGATAAAAATTATTATAAACCCTAATTCTACCAATTTTAGGTTTTTATTGAAAAAAATGTTAAGATTAAACCCTAAATTAAAACTAAGTGAATTAATGCAATTTATTTACAAAAATACTAAAATAAAAATATTTATTATTTTTTATCTTTTCTGATTTTTTGGTGTTTTTTATATATTATGAAAATATTAAATTAATTAAAAAAACAATAATTGAAAGAAAGTAAAAATAATGAAAAATAAAGAATGTGAAAAAAGGTTTGCAAACCTAAGGGGGTCTGCCCCTAATTTGGAGGGTGAAGCCCAGCAATTTGAGCCCAATGGCCTTTGGCCTGGCTGACTTTCCCACTAGCGTGCCCAAGCGTTGACTTGAGTTTACCATATTCTTCAGATCCCGGCCCTTGATTGAATCCAGTGGGACGCGTGGACGTTTGGTAGCGTGAGTGCATGGCGTGCTTTAGTGTTGACGCTGCATAGGAACATTAGTTGAAAAATAATAGGGAAAGAGTGAGGACCTGGGGCTCGAACCCAGGTCCTGAACATTACCAATGCTTAAGCCTGCCAGTTGATCCAAACGCGTTTTCTGTATATTAACCAATAAACAATCATTATAAAATAAAACAGACGCGTTAGTGCTCTTTGCGCACGAAAGTTTAAACCACCCAATTGTTCCTTGCCACCTAGTCATCTTCTTCATGGCCTTATCTTTTTCCTGAAACAAAACACAATCAGCAACGGTTTTTTAAACGTCCCCATAGGCACCCTATTGAAAAATAGCGATTAGCCCCTGGGGCCTCATAAATTAGGCGCGAGGGCCTCATTCTCTTCGTCCAAGCGCGCTGAGTTAGATGGTCTAGGTCTAGAGTGCTGATTTTTCCTTAAATGGAAAACCCTAATTCACAGCTTGAAAAAACCTAAAAGATGACAATGGTGGAATCGTGTACAACGCTAAAAAACACAATTAATTTACATGGTTAGCATTAGAATCAAACAATGAATATGAATCAAACATTAAAAAGTGCCAAAAACGCATGATTCATGATGTACGAATGCAAGAAATCTTCTGTACAGGGCACGTTCGTTTTACCAATTCTTGATGTTAGGATGAATGATTTTGATTGGAAATCCTTCCTTGAAGCTTCAGGAAGGTGATGGCACAAGTCTCTTTGCTTGAATCGTCCTCTATCCCTGTTTTCAGTTTTCAATTTTTCAACCAAAAACTCAAGTTTAGTTCTTGGTCTGTAGCGCAGCTTCTAGTCTAAAGGCATGAGGGTTTGCATCCTTATATGTGTATGAATGATTAGGTCAAAGAAAATTGATCCAAAATCCATGAATTAATGAAAAATATATTTGATTTTCAAGCCATTATTTTCAAATCTTTTTCATGTAAAACTTCTACCAAATCATGACCAATTCAATTGATTCTTTCTATATTTGGTTAGGCACGAAATCTTGGAGATATTATGTGCATAAAAAGATTGAAAAACCTAGGTTTGACATTTTTCATGTATTTTAATTAATTTAAATGAATTATTAATAATAAAAATCCAAATAAATAAATAAAAATGAAGAAAAACTTCCCTGTGGGCCAAATGGTCGTGCACATGCCTTGGATGATGAATTGTGGAAGAAAAAGAGGCCCATTAGCAATTTTAGGTCATTTGAAGCAATGTTGACTTTTCAAAATATCCAAAAATTTCCCAACTTCCACAAGGCATAACTTGCTCAATTTTTAAGATTTGCTCATGTTCTTGGACATTTTGGAAAGGTCTTTGAGTCCTCTAACCAATGTATTTGGTTCCATGTCATTTTGATTTACCAATCTCAAGTTATGGCCTTTGACTTAAAGTCCCTTTTTGTTGACTTTTGAAAATGACCTATAATGTTGAAATTGATAACTTTTTGTGAGAGCATTTCTTGGACTTGAAGTATGAAGAGGAGTTGTAGGAAATGTCTTTATCTTCAAAATGAGCTTTATATGGAATTTTTCTGATAATCCATGTGAAAGTTATGCCCTGGTCAATTTACAGTTGACTTTTTCAGCTGTCCAAATAAGGAAACTTTTGCATCTTGATGATTTTTGAGTTAAGCTTTGAGAATCATGATCAAGCATTGATAAAATGATGTTTGTGGCTTCAAAATGAGATGTTGACCAAAAATTTGAACTTTTGACTGCCAAATGACCATTTTGCCCCTACAGTTGACTGTAGTGCAATTAGGGTTTTGACTGTGCAATTTTGTGCTGAAAGTCTTGAAACTTTGTATGGGGATGCTTGACCATGTTTATAGGCATGTGGGAATTGATTGGACCCTTGGAAACTTCATTTTCTTGATCAGAACCAAAACCCTAATTTTGACTGTTTAGGAGGCCCTTGACTGTGCAACCCTTGGGGAGATTTTGAAGCTTGACTTGGCAATTTCTTGCAGAATATGGGAGGGCAAATTTTGGGGTACAACAGTTGCCCCTGTTCAATCTTCTTAGACCTGAGGATGCAGATTGGCTGACGTGCCTTTCGTAATCCGAGGGTGGAAGATGATTGAACACTAGAGTGCCCAGAAATTTGCGCTCACATAGTAGCAGTGATGGTGGAAATGGGCTTATAGATGCCATTTAGAGATTGATGAATAGGATGATGGGATTATAGATGCCATCTGGATGTTGATCGCGTAAGAGATTCCTTAGCGAGAACTTGCGTACCTGCAAAAGAAAAATGAGTACCTGACATGTCGCAGGAGCTGGTCTTCAGATGCTTTGTATAGATGTGTCCTGACTGGTTACAGGAGCTGAATCTTTAAACTTTTCAAACGTGCCCTGGCGAGATACAGGAATCGAGTCTGGTAATGTTAGTCTTCAACGGATACACCCTGGCAAGATTCAGGCATCGGATCCTCGAACTCTTCAGACACACCCTGGCAAGATACAGGAATCGGATCTGGTAATGTTAGTCTTCAACGGATACACCCTGGCAAGATTCAGGCATCGGATCCTCGAAATCTTCAGACACACCCTGGCAAGATACAGGAATCAGATATGGTAATGTTAGTCTTCAACGGATACACCCTGGCAAGATTCAGGTATCGGATCCTCAAACTCTTCAGACACACCCTGGCAAGATACAGGAATCGGATCTGGTAATGTTAGTCTTCAACGGATACACCCTGGCAAGATTCAGGCATCGGATCCTCGAACTCTTCAGACACACCCTGGCAAGATACAGGAATCGGGTCTGGTAATGTTAGTCTTCAACGGATACACCCTGGCAAGATTCAGGCATCGGATCCTCGAACTCTTCAGACACACCCTGGCAAGATACAGGAATCGGGTCTGGTAATGTTAGTCTTCAACGGATACACCCTGGCAAGATTCAGGCATCGGATCCTCGAACTCTTCAGACACACCCTGGCAAGATTCAGGTATCGGATCCTCGAACTCTTCAGACACACCCTGGCAAGATACAGGAATCGGATCTGGTAATTGGTCATCAACAGATACACCCTGGCAAGATTCAGGAATCAGATCTTTAGTTGCGACCATTGATAGTAATCATTTTTGTACTGACTTTTGTCCTGAAAAGACAAGCGTTAGTTGTATGCGATGTCATGTGGTATGACATGCGAGATGCTCTCTGAATACGTGAGATTGTATGTTCATGATGCGTATATGCATGCTATAATGTATGAAGATGTTTATGAATATTATGTTTTCGTTTTAGGAAAATAAATCCTTGACGGGTGCTAGGAAGTCCCTCCTGGGCTGATGTTGAAGAATAGATTTTCCTCCGCTGGGGATGATAGTTGCAAGTATACCGGTAGGAGAAGATAACTCCGTTGGGGAATAAACTTGGCGAATGGATTACTCTGCGGGGAGCAAAGTACTCTAGCAATCTTGCTGGGAAGCAATACTCTGTGGGGAGAGAGACTTTGTTGAGTGTCGAAAATAACTTGCTGGGGATATCTTTGCTGTGTTGGAAGTGTGAATAGACTTCGCTGGGGATAAGGATACTTCGTCGAGGACGCTCTTTCCGTGGCTTTTGGCTGAGGATAACCCAGTTATATCCTGGTAAGGAAATAACTCTTTAAATAAAGCCGGGAGACGTGTTCGTGCTCTGCGAGGATAAGCTTCCAGAATCTACTGGGGATAAGCTTACTGCTTGGGGAGATGAATTCCAACTTTCCTGGGGAAACTGGATTGGACTCTCTTGGGGAAGTTTTGAACTGCGGAGGAAGTGATTCCTTTGAATGTTGGTATGCCGCCGGGGAACAATCTTTAGACCAAGACTGCCGGGGATGCTTGTTAAGAATATGTATACTGCTGGGGAATGTTGATATCTGATGGAGGATACCCAACTTCCTTAAGATTTGATAACTTTGCTTGGAGAAGAGTGCACTGACTTGCTGACATACTCTCTGGGGAATTAAGATATGCCGGTTATGTTCTTTAGCTGAACCTACCTTGGTACCTTGGAGGATAGAACAATTAGATTGTTTAGACAACTCTTTTATTGCCCCTGTTTCTAATGTTACCTGTAATTAATCCTTTGTTTCGTATGCAAATATTTATGAGTTAGCCAATCATTGTCAATGCATATATCACAAATTGAACCTTGGACGTTCTTCGCAAAACAAAACAGAAAAAGAAAAACAATTGGCACTTTTAACTGAAAAGTATATTTGTATTGATTTTTGAATGGCCTGAAAATAGGCGTTTTGTGTACAAGAGGCTGACGTCCTAGTAAGAGAACGCCGCCGAACAAGAGAGTTTATACAAATTTTGTACAAAAGAAAATAAAATAGCTGTGTGAAATGAATGATCCCACTGGGTTTCAACTCTGCTATTGCCTTTATATCCCCGAGCGTCTCATCACTTGATGACCTAAACGAAGAATGAAGCTGACTGATCGATGCCGTCTGAACTTGATATAGATACCGGATTCTGGATGCAGAGTGATCAATGAGACATAGTATTACGCTTTATCCCTAATTTTTGCCTGGACCGCCCTTTCGGGTTTTCAGTCCACCGGGATACCCATTTTTGCCCAAGCCGCCTTTTCAGGTTTTCGACTTGCCGGGTGTACAGATTTTTTTCATTTCATCCCTTCATTTTGCCCGAACCCTTTTGGTTCGCCGGGAATCCCTAATTTTTGCCTAGGCATGTCAGCCTAGCGGGTCTTTTTTCATGCGTAGTATCTTTTTACTATGTCTGCATTGGCGGGGTGAGGAAGGTCGTCACCATCCATGTTGGTTAGAATCATGGCTCCTCCTGAGAACACATGCTTAACCACAAATGGCCCTTCGTACGTAGGGGTCCATTTGCCCCTTGGATCACTCTGAGGAAGGATGATTCGTTTGATTACCAGATCCCCAACTTGATATTCCTGTGGTCTGACCTTTTTGTTAAATGCCCTGATCATCCGTTTCTGATACGTCTGACCATGACAGATAGCAGCAAGTCTCTTCTCATCAATAAGGTTGAGCTGATCAAGTCGTGTCTGAATCCAATCATCCTCGTTCAGATTCGCATCCTTCATTATCCGGAGAGAGGGTATTTGCACTTCGATTGGTAAGACTGCCTCCATACCATAAACCAAAAAGAAAGGAGTTGCCCCGGTTGACGTCCTAGCTGAGGTACGGTACCCATGTAGAGCGAACGGTAACATCTCGTGCCAATCTTTATAAGTCACTGTCATCTTCTGCACGATTTTCTTGATATTCTTATTTGCTGCCTCTACAGCCCCATTCATCTTCGGTCTGTAAGGAGAAGAATTGTGGTGTTGTATTTTGAACTACTCGTAGAGCTCAGCGATCATCTTATTATTCAGATTGGTACCGTTGTCTGTAATAATTCTCTCAGGGACGCCGTACCGACAGATCAGGTTCTGCCGAATGAACCGTGCCACAACAGTCTTGGTTACCGTAGCATAGGATGCTGCTTCGACCCATTTTGTAAAATAATCAATTGCCACTAGGATGAAGCGGTGCCCATTAGATGCCGTAGGTTTAATCTCGCCGATCATGTCTATGCCCCACATCGCAAACGGCCAAGGTGCAGTCAGAACATTCAGAGGAACTGGAGGAACATGCACCTTGTCTGCATAAATCTGGCACTTATGGCATGTCCTGGAATGTTGGTAGCAATCAGCTTCCATTGTGGACCAGTAATACCCTGCCCGAAGGATCTTTTTAGCCATAGTGTGTCCACTGGAATGTGTACCAAAGGTCCCTTCATGTAGCTCTTCCATGATCCTTTCTGCTTCAGTCTTATCCATACAACGCAGTAAGGTTGAATCATGGTTTCGCTTGTATAAGATGCCGTTGCTAAGGAAGAACTTGGCCGCGAACCTTCTCAGAAACTTCTTATCATTGATAGAGGCACCTTCAGGGTATTCCTGAGCTTCCAGATATCTCTTCACCTCATGGTACCAAGGCTTCTCAGTCACCAATTCAGTCTCGAGATCACAACAGTATGCCGGTTCGTCCAGTTTCCATATGATGATCCGGGGAGCCTCATTGTCCCATTTAACCTTAAACATAGAAGACATTGTAGCTAACGCGTCCGCCAGCTGATTCTCTTCTCTCGGAAAGTGTTCAAAGGTTATCTCCGTGAAGTGGGGGATCAAGGTCAACACACATTCTCTGTAAGGAATAAGGTTCAGATGTTTCGTATCCCACTCTCCTTTGATCTGATTGATCACCAGAGCGGAATCTCCGAAGACACTCAGAAGCTTGATCCTTAGGTCGATCGCAGCTTGAAGACCCATGATGCACGCCTCATACTCTGCCATGTTGTTGGTACAGTTGAAACATAGCCGGGCAGTGAGTGGAGTATGAGTGCCTTGAGGAGATATGATTATGGCGCCGATACCGTTTCCCAAAGCGTTGGAGGCTCCGTCAAAGTGCATAGACCATCGGGATCCTTCCTCAGGTCCTTAATCCGGTCTAGGTACTTCACAATCAGTCACAATCAGTCACAATCATGATGCTTTCGTCCGGAAACTCAAAGTTCATTGACTGATAGTCATCTACGGCCTGATGTGCCAAGTGGTCTGCCAATACACTTCCTTTGATGGCTTTCTGGGTTGTGTACTGAATGTCGTATTCCGTCAAGATCATTTGCCATCTTGCAATTCTCCCAGACATAGCAGGCTTTTCAAATATGTACTTTATAGGATCCATCTTCGAGATCAACAAGGTAGTGTGAGTCAGCATATACTGTCTCAGCCGGCGAGCAGCCCATACCAAAGCGCAACAAGTTTTCTCGAGCAGTGAGTATCGGGTCTCACAGTCGGTAAACTTTTTGCTAAGGTAATAGATGGCATGCTCTTTTCGGCCAGACTCGTCATGCTGCCCCAACACACACCCCATTGAGTTGTCAAGCACTGTTAGATATAGTATCAGAGGTCTCCCTTCAACCGGTGGCATAAGGATGGGTGGTTCTTGGAGATACTCTTTGATTCTGTCAAAAGCAGCCTGACATTCATCGTTCCAACGTACTACCTGATCTTTCTTCAGCAGCTTGAAGATTGGCTCACAGGTAGCAGTCAGGTGTGAGATGAAGCGAGCAATGTAATTCAGGCGTCCTAAAAAGCCTCTGACTTCCTTCTCTGTCCTAGGAACTGGCATCTCTTGAATAGCTTTAACCTTGGCAGGGTCCACTTGAATGCCCTTACCACTTACGACGAAGCCTAGTAACTTCCCAGATCTTACCCCGAAGGTGCACTTGTTCGGGTTCAACCTCAGCTTGTACAGTTTCAACCGGTCAAACAACTTCTGCAGATGATCTAGGTGCTCTTCCTCAGTTTGGGACCTTGCGATCATGTCGTCAACATACACTTCTATCTCATGATGGATCATGTCATGAAATAAAGCAACCATGGCACGTTGGTAGGTTGCCCCAGCGTTCTTTAGTCCAAAAGGCATGACTTTGTAACAGAAGGTGCCCCACTGAGTAATAAATGTAGTTTTTTCCATGTCTTCAGGTGCCATCTTGATCTGATTGTAACCTGAAAATCCATCCATGAAAGAGAACACCTTATGCAGAGCTGTATTGTCAACAAGGACATCAATGTGAGGTAGAGGGAAGTCATCTTTGGGGCTGGCCCTGTTCAGATCCCTATAATCAACACACATCCTGACCTTACCATCCTTCTTCGGTACCGGCACCACATTGGCAACCCACTGAGGGTAAGAAGTCACTGCAAGGAACCCGGCATCAAACTGTTTCATAACCTCGGCCTTGATCTTCTCAGACATCTCTGGACGCATCCGGCGGACCTTTTGCTTAACCGGAGGGCAGTCTTCCTTAGTAGGCAAGTGATGGACCACAATATCGGTATCCAACCCGGGCATGTCTTCGTAGGACCAGGCAAAGATCTCCATAAAATCATGTAGCATCTTAGTCAACCGTTGCTTCACGCTGAGCTCTAGGTTGGCACCAATCTTTACCTCTTTCCTGTCTTCTTCAGTACCCAAGTTTATTGTTTCCATTGGCTCTTCATGTGGTTGAATTGCCCTCTCTTCCTGAAGCAACAGTCTTGCAAGCTCGCCAGGCACTTCGCAATCATCTTCGCCTTCGTCTTCGGCTAAGTTGATCGGATTTTCGAAGTCATAATTGGCATTAGCAGAGTCGTTACCAGTGAGATCCAGAGTGGATTGAAACCTGTATGAGTGAGTGTGTGTGTAAATACAGCTGTTTTGAAATATATGTAAAGGAAAGAAAGACAGAAAAGGAGCATAAGATTTGCAATGCGAGAAAACGTCCAAGATTTTCATTTATGATATATGAAATGACAGTTTATATGTCCTCACAAATGAAACCACGGTGCCTCGGGTAAGACACCGGGCCATAGAGTTTATTTATTGTTTATTACAAATAATGAAACAAAGAAGTTTATTACTGCGTAACAAAAGTAACAGGAGTATGGTCTTTGACAATCCAATTGGTCAATCCGCCTTCGGTCGTCGGGTAGATCCAACTATTGAATTCTGCTTCATCCACTTCATTGTCCTCCCCAACAGCATTCACTCCTGGATTTGTAATGAGCACAGGAGGTCTTCTGGTCTTCGCCTTCCGCATAGCTTTCTGACCCTCTGCAGTAAAACCCAATCCAAATTTGTCAGTTTTCTGTGTGAAGTCGGGAAGCCTACCCCAGTTAGCGCATTCACCTTTCTGAACCACAGCCCGGGCATCCTTCAGGGAAGCCATCTTCAAAGGAACATTCTCTTCTACTGCTGTTTCTGCTGCCGCTGAAATTGGAAGCACCTCCTCGAAATGCTGAAAGGGGGTTTCAATAAACTCCCCGTCCATCTCAATGTATCTGAAGGAATTCAAATGGCTCATCATATACTCCTCCTATCCTTGCACAGTGACGATCTTCCCTCTGACAGGGTACTTCAGCTTCTTGTGCAAGGTAGAGGTCACTGCCCCAGCTTTATGGATCCAAGGTCGACCCAGTAGACAAGAGTACGATGGACGAATATCCATCACATAAAATGTAGAGTCAAACACCTAAGAGCCCACACGAATAGGAATGTCAACCTCCCCATGAACCATCCTTTTTGAACCGTCAAAGGCCCTGACGATGATATTGCTGGGTTTCAGTTCCAGGCCTTCACAATCCAAACGGTCTAAAGCCTTCTTTGGTAGAACATTCAAGGAAGAACCAGTATCCACCAATACATGTGCCAGGGTAGTGCCCCTGCATTCAATAGAGACATGCAGAGCATCATTGTGGTCTCTTCCCTTCGCAGTCAGGTCAGCATCTGAGAAACCCAAGCCATTGTCTGCTGTCAGATTTGCTACAAAGTCAGTGAACTGGACTGCAGATGTCTCCTGTGGCACATGGGCCGTCTTGAGAAATGAGATCAAGGCCTTAGCGTGGGCCTCTGAGCATAGCAGCAAGGAGAGCATGGAGATTTTGGAGGGCGTATGCCCCAGCTGTTCCACAATATTGAAGTCACTCTTCTTTATAATTTTCAAGATTTCCTCCATCTCTCGTTGGGAGGCCTCAGTATTTATAGGTATCGGTGCCTCCATCCGGGCAGGCTCCTCTTCAATTCCTTTGCCCCGAGCATTGGATGACTCGGCAGCAGGGGAAACAACTTGATCTGAAACAGGAACAGGTACACTTGTAGGCGTTATAAGGAGGGGTCTTCCGGTAGCAGGCGGTGCAATGTCAGGCGAGAAGAGCCTGCCACTGCGGGTAACCTTGGCTGGGCCAGTGATATCACAGATACTGGCGCCAGTGTTGAACTCTTGTTTAATTCCATTCACATACACATCTGCCCCATAGTTCCAGGGGACAGCTTTATCAGATACATAGGGAAGAGGCCCCGGAACAGTGATAACCACAGGTGCAACAGTCATGATTTGAACAGGCTTCTTCGGGAGAGCCTTGATTGGATTATTGAAGATGGTAACCACGGAAACTTCTTCCACCGGAACCACCTGAACAACAGACTTCTTAAACAGAATCTCCTTACTATCCATTAGGCTTTGGATTCCTAACTTCAGCAAGGGACAACCAGATAGGGAAACAGCACAGAACAGGCAACCCTCACTGCAACCCGGAAATAAACCGGCCAGCAGTAGGTTCTTCTTGACGGTCATTAAAGGAGTAGCTAGATCATCCACAGAAACAGCGTACACTTCTTCATCGACAGCATTTACCCCATGCTGAGGCATAGGAGCAGTCACCACATTCGGTCTCTCAGGCGCTTCGAACTGTATCTCCTTCGCGTCGATAAGGTCTTGCACCTTATTCCTTAATTCCCAACAGTCATCAGTGGAATGCCCCGGGCTATCAAAATGATAAGCACAACGAGCATTTGGGTTGTATTTAGGAGATGTAGTATTTGCAAACTTTGGAGCCTCTCTGACGGTTACTAAGTTGGTTGAGAGCAACTGTGGTAAGATCTGCGACAAGGTCATACTCAAACGGGTGAACTCTCTCCGGGATCTCTCAGCCCTTGGTTGGTTAGCTTGCCGAGGAGCGGTGGCAGGCTTCACAATCACCAATGCGTTGACAGATTGGCGGCGCTCTGGTTTGTCCTGCCTTCTAGGCCCATACACCACACTGGCCTCTTTTTTGAAGGGTTTCTTCTCAGAACTTGTAGACGCACCCTTCGGAATCTTACCAGACTTCAACCCAGCCTCAATTCTCTCTCCAGTCAGAATAAGGTCAGTAAACCCCGCAGACGAGTTACCGATAAGATGATTAAAAAATGGCCCAGACAGGGTTCCCAAGAACATGTCTACTAACTCCCGATCAGTCAACGGAGGCTGCACCCTGCCAGCCAGATCCCTCCATTTCTGAGCGTACTCTTTAAAACCTTCACTTGAACCTAACGACATACCCTGGAGTTGGGTACGTGTAGGGGCAAGGTCAGCATTATATTGATACTGCTTATAGAAAGCAGTAGCCAACTCCTCCCAGTTACGAACCTTGGTCCCATCCAGCTGATAGAACCATTCGAGATGAGTCCCTGAAAGACTCTCCTGGAAGAAGTGGATCCACAAATTCTTATCCGCGGAGTACGGTTGAATCTTCTGAACATAGGACCTGAGATGTAGCTTGGGACAAGACGCCCCGTCGTACTTAACGAAAGATGGTGCTTTGAACTTATGAGGAATAATCACACCGGTAGACAAACCCAAATCTCCAAAATCCAGCCCAGGTACCTGTTGGATCTCCATAGCATTCAACCTATCCTCCAGTTGCTTGTATCTGTCTTCTGCAGGAGGATACTGCTCTTCATCAAAATCAGTCTCGTTGTCGGAGACTACCGGACTAGGACCTTTTTCTGCTTGAGGAGTACTCTTGCCAATAGAAGAACCAGCCTCTTCATTCTGCAGAGTATTGCCAAACCTTCGGCCCGAGCTGAACAGAATAGTTCTTCTCTTCTTCTTCTTTTCCTTTTTCAGAAGCAGAGCCTTCAGCTCTTCTTGGCCCTGAGCCAAGCCCATGATTAATTCCTGAAATTGCGCATTCTGCGCCTGAAGAGCTTTGATGGATGTCTCAGTTGATGATGAGTCAGGATTCATGATGCTGAAATAAACAGCGAAGAACGGTAAGCAACCTGAAAAGAGGAAAAACCTGCTATGCACATGATGAATGGAATGCGTATGATTTATGTTTTCAAAGACAATCGGGAATCAACTTTGTAAACAAAAAGGAACACACTTCATTAGATTCAACTTTGAAACTGAAATTATTCAACAGGTTGCCCTTAGGCATTACATGAAAGGAAATACTGAAAAGGGAAATAAAACTGTAAAAGAACATTCGGAGCTCCTTATTGATCCCATGGTCTCCTCTTCTCAGTACGGATGTAGGCATTCAGAGCTCTCTCATTCTCCAACTGCTTTGTCAGCTTCTGGATCTTTAATTCCTGCTCGTTGAGCTTTTCCCGGTAAGAATCCCGCTCTTCTCGCAGTTGCGACCAAGATCTCTTCAATGTCTCATAATCAGTAGGTATCTGAGGAGGAAGGACAGTTGGAGGAACACCATCTTTGTCAGGACACTCAAGAATGACGGGTCTGACGGCTTCGTATGGCATACCTAACTTCTGAGCACGGATGCGAACCCATTTGTAGTAGGCTTCCATAGGTAAAGAAGTCTTTGGCCCTAACTCCTGTGGGTCAGCTTTATGAACTTTGTCCCAAGCCTTGATGAACCTACGACGCAGCTCGTCACTATCCACTTGAAACTCAAAACTGATGTGAGGCACCAACATCTCATGGGGACCTGCTCTTCTGGCTCTTCCAAACTGACGGAGCGCTAGACATGGATTGTAAGAGATTCCTCCTTGGGTACCAATCAGAGGCATATTAGGGTATTCCCCGCATCGATCAATAACAGCTATCTCATCCAAACCTCTGCAGGTCCAAATGATGTCTTTATCGGTGAGAGACATTAACCTGTGAGCCCAACCTCTTCCTTCTTGGTTCTTCAGTACGAACTTGGGGAGGTGCGAAATAAACCACCTCACCAACAAAGGGATACAACACCATAAGGTTCCTCGTCTTCGGGTAGTACGAGCATGAAGTTGTTGCAAGATGTCACCCAAGAGAGTGGGCACCGGATTCTGAGACATAAAGATCCTTATGGCAGTGACATTGATGAAGTTGTCAGGATTAGGAAACAGGACTAACCCATAGATTAGGAGAGCCAAGATGTCTTCATATGCCCTAAAGTCCAGGTCATTCCAGAAACTGTTAGCTTTACCAATCAGAAACTTGGCCAAGAAACCCTTAACTCCGCTTCTAGTCACCTAGTTGTCCATTACCTCTTGATGTGTCAAAGGAAGAGCTGCAACAACATCCTCAAGCCTGAGGGTCTTTTCCCAACCAGTAAAGGGAGTCTGATCCAGGATAGGGATACCAAGCAAATCAGAGAACTCTTCCAGGGTAGGGACCAGCTGGAAGTCTTGAAAGGTGAAGCACTGGTACAGGGGGTCATAGAACTGGGTCAGAACACTCATCAACTGTTGATCCCGTTTTGCAGTGACTAAACTGAGAAGAGAACCATGTCTCTGAATGAAGGAAGTGGTATTTGGAATTCTGCTAACCAACTCCTCAAGCAACTCGGGTGAATGAACAAAGTTGAACCGGATAGTATTCCTTCGCACAGGCATCATGATGTCCTACAAAACAGAGCAAAGATGAAACCCTCTTGTCTTTGAAATGGTCAGTCCTTATGCAGGATGCATGCAATGCTCATGATGTTATGATGTTATGATAAAGCACACCACAAATAGATACAAAGGCAAACATGGTAAGGCACACAAGTCACACAAGGCAAGCCCTTAGAGTTTAGGCCAGCATGAGGTCTAGGTACTACCCTCTTTCAGTTTGTTGGTTCATACCTGTCCTATCAAAGTAACCGGGTTCTTAGAGGATCCCAATATCATTGACTACCCTCCATCGGTCATAACTCCAGCATCACAATCTTTTCTTGCGGCCAGAACCATCACGAGAGTTTAACCTCAATGGGCATAGCATATTGCTACTGTTCTAATGGCCAAGTTGTGTCAATTAAGGTTCTAAGGTTGTTGGTGCTTAATGACTCCTCAGAAGACCCATATTCTCCTCGTTGCAACACAAGGGATATCGGTACAGACCAAGGTGCCACACCAACGTAGCCACTGTTTCACCCGTGTCGGTCTACGCCGGACAGGTCCCTCACAGCTTATGCTACCTAAACAGGGTATCCCCAGATCCGGGTTAGGATCTATGTAACTCCCAGGCAACCCACAAATTTAAAGCAGACAAGTCAATACAATTGAAAACACAGTTATGAACTAACCCTAAGGTACACCTCACTTTATAAGAGTCCTCCCCAGCAGAGTCGCCAGTTCTGTGATCGGTGGATCTGGAACTGACTGTTTAACGCTGGTTCGCGAAATGTCGCGGAAGCAAGAGTCGCCACCGTCTTTTATTTTCTCCAAATGGAAAGGACAAAAGCACAGAAAAATTCCTTAAAGAGATTGCTCTCGGTTCGGGAGGTAGATTATAGAAAGGGAAGGTGTTAGCACCCTTTCTATCCATGGTTATCCATGGGCTCTTAGATACTTGCTCATTTGTGTTTTCAAAATGGTTTGTTTGCTTTTCAATGTGGGTTTTAAAAAGTTTCTTTGAAAATTTCAGTTCGACTCTTGTATCGGTCCTCAAGAGTGTTTGAAAAATTGCTTTCGAAAGCTTTTTGAAAATGTGTTGGTGTGAAAAGTATTTTTTTTATTTATTTTGAAGTTTAGAGCAAGTATCTAGAGTCGTCTACCTACCCTAAGGAATTCGTCTGTGTAGATGTCCTTTAAAGTAGTGCCATCCCACCATTGAGAGGTAGGTAGCACCACCGTTGGAGGTGTTCGGGTCAATTCGAGGTTCGGGACATGGTGATCACCAGAGCAATGGGAAGACACCTTAGAAGCTACCCTCATGCCAGGTTCCCGGATCATGAGGACTTACTAAGACATCCTCTACTCGACGATCACCTTTCGAGGTAAGGCAACAGTGAGGCGTACCCTAGGGGTGGTGTGTGATTTGTGTGTCGTTTTCAGATATTTTTGTCTTTTCATGTTATGAGTGAGCTACGCATTTGTTTTTATTTGTCATTCATTCTTGCATGCCTTGATTAACAGTTAAAAGTGCGAGAAGTAAAAGTTCTAAAACTATTACAAAAGGCGCGGGTCCACATCGCCAAAATTTCCAGAACCCGATTTGACAGAAAAATAAAGACTTAAAGAAAAGTAAAGTGCGAGAAATTAATTACACGGCTTTGGGAGAGGTACATAAAAATTATACGAAAAGAAAATAAATGCGCGATTTGAATTAACGTTGGAACGAGGGCGTTGGACCCCTTTTTTATGAAACTAAATTAAATTATTATTAAATTAATAAAATTAAAATGAAAAGAAATTTGTTTTTGGTATTTTAAGATTTTTATGGAAAAAAGAATTAAATGAAATTGAGAAACTAACCCTAATTCTAAATTTTTTATTTGTTAAGAAAGTATTAAACTTTAACCTAAAATTAAACCTAATTATTTTACATGCAATTTTAATTTATAAAAGTAAATAATATTAAATATTTAATTATTATGAAAGAAAAGAAAAAGGGATAAAAAATATTATAAACCCTAATTCTACCAATTTTAGGTTTTTATTGAAAAAAATGTTAAGATTAAACCCTAAATTAAAACTAAGTGAATTAATGCAATTTATTTACAAAAATACTAAAATAAAAATATTTATTATTTTTTATCTTTTCTGATTTTTTGGTGTTTTTTATATATTATGAAAATATTAAATTAATTTAAAAAAAACAATAATTGAAAGAAAGTAAAAATAATGAAAAATAAAGAATGTGAAAAAAGGTTTGCAAACCTAAGGGGGTCTGCCCCTAATTTGGAGGGTGAAGCCCAGCAATTTGAGCCTAATGGCCTTTGGCCTGGCTGACTTTCCCACTAGTGTGCCCAAGCGTTGACTTGAGTTTACCATATTCTTCAGATCCTGGCCCTTGATTGAATCCAGTGGGACGCGTGGACGTTTGGTAGCGTGAGTGCATGGCGTGCTTTAGTGTTGACGCTGCATAGGAACGTTAGTTGAAAAATAATAGGGAAAGAGTGAGGACCTGGGGCTCGAACCCAGGTCCTGAACATTACCAATGCTTAAGCCTGCCAGTTGATCCAAACGCGTTTTCTGTATATTAACCAATAAACAATCATTATAAAATAAAACAGACGCGTTAGTTCTCTTTGCGCACGAAAGTTTAAACCACCCAATTGTTCCTTGCCACCTAGTCATCTTCTTCATGGCCTTATCTTTTTCCTGAAACAAAACACAATCAGCAACGGTTTTTTAAACGTCCCCATAGGCACCCTATTGAAAAATAGCGATTAGCCCCTGGGGCCTCATAAATTAGGCGCGAGGGCCTCATTCTCTTCGTCCAAGCGCGCTGAGTTAGATGGTCTAGGTCTAGAGTGCTGATTTTTCCTTAAATGGAAAACCCCAATTCACAGCTTGAAAAAACCTAAAAGATGACAATGGTGGAATCGTGTACAACGCTAAAAAACACAATTAATTTACATGGTTAGCATTAGAATCAAACAATGAATATGAATCAAACATTAAAAAGTGCCAAAAACGCATGATTCATGATGTACGAATGCAAGAAATCTTCTGTACAGGGCACGTTCGTTTTACCAATTCTTGATGTTAGGATGAATGATTTTGATTGGAAATCCTTCCTTGAAGCTTCAGGAAGGTGATGGCACAAGTCTCTTTGCTTGAATCGTCCTCTATCCCTGTTTTCAGTTTTCAATTTTTCAACCAAAAACTCAAGTTTAGTTCTTGGTCTGTAGCGCAGCTTCTAGTCTAAAGGCATGAGGGTTTGCATCCTTATATGTGTATGAATGATTAGGTCAAAGAAAATTGATCCAAAATCCATGAATTAATGAAAAATATATTTGATTTTCAAGCCATTATTTTCAAATCTTTTTCATGTAAAACTTCTACCAAATCATGACCAATTCAATTGATTCTTTCTATATTTGGTTAGGCACGAAATCTTGGAGATGTTATGTGCATAAAAAGATTGAAAAACCTAGGTTTGACATTTTTCATGTATTTTAATTAATTTAAATGAATTATTAATAATAAAAATCCAAATAAATAAATAAAAATGAAGAAAAACTTCCCTGTGGGCCAAATGGTCGTGCACATGCCTTGGATGATGAATTGTGGAAGAAAAAGAGGCCCATTAGCAATTTTAGGTCATTTGAAGCAATGTTGACTTTTCAAAATATCCAAAAATTTCCCAACTTCCACAAGGCATAACTTGCTCAATTTTTAAGCTTTGCTCATGTTCTTTGACAGTTTGGAAAGGTATTTGAGTCCTCTAACCAATGTCTTTGGTCCCATGTCATTTTGATTTACCAATCTCAAGTTATGGCCTTTGACTTAAAGTCCCTTTTTGTTGACTTTTGAAAATGACCTATAATGTTGAAATTGATAACTTTTTGTGAGAGCATTTCTTGGACTTGAAGTATGAATAGGAGTTGTAGTAAATGTCTTTATATTCAAAATGAGCTTTAGATGGAATTTTTCTGATAATCCATGTGAAAGTTATGCCCTGGTCAATTTACAGTTGACTTTTTCAACTGTCCAAATAAGGAAACTTTTGCATCTTGATGATTTTAGAGTCAAGCTTTGAGAATCATGATCAAGCATTGATCAAATGATGTTTGTGGCTTCAAAATGAGATGTTTCCCAAAAATTTGAACTTTTGACTGCCAAATGACCATTTTGCCCCTACAGTTGACTGTAGTGCAATTAGGATTTTGACTGTGCAATTTTGTGCTGAAAGTCTTGAAACTTTGTATGGGGATGCTTGACCATGTTTATAGGCATGTGGGACTTGATTGGACCCTTGGAAACTTCATTTTCTTGATCAGAACCAAAACCCTAATTTTGACTGTTTAGGAGGCCCTTGACTGTGCAACCCTTGGGGAGATTTTGAAGCTTGACTTGGCAATTTCTTGCAGAATATGGGAGGGCAAATTTTGGGGTACAACACCTGCCAACACAGGCCGTTTCTGGTGACACGGGCACCCGTGTTGGCCCTCTGCCTTTTTCATTTAAGTTACCAAATACCAGGCCTGCTAACACGGGTCGTGTCAGGTGATACAGTAACCCGTGTCACACTCCTGACTTCTCCTGTTTCTAGCTTCGTCCTGGATATCATCCTGACACGGGTGGCCATGTCAGGCCTCCTATAGATGGATATTTGCATTTTTTTCTGAAACTTCGAGGTTTGCACCGATTTGTCCCAATTTAATCTTTTGAACCTGAAAACAACAAACTACACAACCAACGCATAAAAAATAGAAGAATTAAATAAAAAACTTGACAAAATGAAGAAACAATAACTGAAATAAGTTGTAAGTAAACATGGAAAAACCATTTATCAAACTCCCCAGAACTTAAATCATTGCTTGACCTTAAACGACCATTACAAGAACTCATGAAAATCAAAGTAGCCCAATACTCATACGTGAGACATCCGTTTAAATTGATCAAAAGGTAGTTTGTCTAATGTTCACATGACGCGAAGAGTTTGTGTAAAAAAAAATTAATCTCAAGCTTCCTCTTCAGATACCTCTCTAACTATGCTTTGTACTTAAGTATTTTTTTTTTCAATTTTCCTCCTTTTTCATTCAGACTGTCAAATTAAGGCAATGAGAAATATTAATGATCATCATGCGCACAAGACTAATCAAGAAATTTTTTGTTCAGGCACCAAATAAGAAACTTTTGCTCCTTTTTAAACTCAGATGAAATTTTCAAAACTTTGCTCCTTTTTAAACCCAGATGAAAATTTCAAAACTTTTCAGTTTATATATTGTCCATTTTTTATGACGTTTGGGGATCAACCCCCTTTGGTATGAATAACCAGGTGAGGGCTACCCAACATAGCGAGCCAAATGCCTTTTAACGCCTTTTCATTATTTGGTGCCAGCTTTATTTATTTCTCAACCAATCACACATGCATGTGAATCTAGATTATGCCAGACTGTATTGATAAACTACTCAAGGATTACTTCTCAGGATTAAAGCATTATGGTACAAATCTACACGTTAGACTCATATCCCTGTCACGTTATTCTAAACTTCCTACCCTTAACCAATCATCTCTTTATCTCTATATACTATTCCCAATATCTATGAAATACATGCTCTTGAGCAAAACGAAATAAAAAATTTTGGTCAAAATTTGGGAAAGACTTCAACTCATGGATTTACACAACAATTATCATAAGAAAAGAAATAAGAATAATAGTAAAGTAAAACTCCCCCAAACTTGAACTAAACATTGACCCTAATGTTTCAGAACAAGAACGAGGAAGGTGACTCACAAAGGGAAATGCAATACCAGTTATTGCCTCCTAGATTTCACCAGTAAGACCCATTTTTATTACTGGAAAACAAAACAAAATAAAAAGGAAAGCTAAGTTATTAAAAGCTTGGGTTGCCTCCCACAAGTGCTTCCTCTTCCATATCTCGTTGCTTGTCCTTTCTGTAACCTCAAACTCATCTAAATCAAAAGCATTAACCACTTTGTGCTTCCAATCCCTTCCAACTCCTGTCTTCTCACCTTTGAGTTCCCTTTTCTTTCTCTTCTTGACTTCTGGACTAAACTTAGAAACTTTTATTAATGCCACCTGAGAGCAGATGCTGAAGACTTTTTCTAGGGGTGATTCTAAACTTTTGTTGCCTCCTGCTAATTGATCATACCAGCTCAAGCTTGATTCTTTTCACCCGCACTATGTTTTTTGATCTCCAACACCTTCAAAGTTATCTCTTCATCAAATGATTTCAGTGTTAGAGTACCTGTCTCGATATAAAAGTTGCACCGACTAGTCAGCAGAAACGGTCAACCAAGAATGATATGAGTCTCTTAATCTTCAGGAATATCCATGATCTGGAAATCAACGGGAAAGACAAAATTGTCAATTTCCACCAATACATCTTCCGTTATTTCGTATGACTGCTTGATGGTGTGATCAGCAAATTTTAACTTTGTCCTACTGTCGCTTATCTTTTCAATACCAGGATTTTTGAAAATAGACAATGGAATTAAGCTTACACTTGAATTAGAATCAATCATAACCCTATTAAATTTTCTTTCTTTTATTATGCACGGTATTGCAACTGACTCCGGGTCCTTCTACTTGATAGGAATTTTTCTCTCGAACATGATTGCACATAATATCTCATTAACGGGTACTTGTTTATCTTCTGTTGGTCTCTTTTTTGAGAGTACCTCCTTCATGAATTTATGGTACAATGGCATTTTCTCGAGTGCTTTTGTTGTACCCCAAAATTTTCCCTCCTATCTTTGAGACAAATTGACTCAAGGAGTCTCAAGTACTCATGACTACTCAAGGAATTGATCAGACAAGTCCTCCTCCTAAGAAATTTACCTACAAGTAGGGTTTTGTTTTTCTTAAGTAAAATTGAGCTTTTAATGCCTCAAGTTAATTTCATGGTTCCGCATATGTCTCAAAGTACCCTCATGTCAAATTTCAAGCCTCACATCACAAGTTTGCTCAGTCAATTAGTGAGATGATTGAAAATCAATTGTATTGGACAAAAAGTCAAATTTGACCAATCAACGTCAAACTTCAATATTTTTGGTCAACATCAACATTTTAAAGTCACATTCATCATTTGATCAAGGTTTGATCACGGTTCATCAAGAAAAACTCAAGATTCATCAAAAGTCAAAAGTTACTAAATTAGGGTTTTCTTTAGGAGAAGTCAACTGAACTTTGACCAAGCATAACTTTCACATACTTCATCATAAATTCCTGAACAAAAGCCTATTTTGAAGGAAAATTGTAACACCCCAATTCTACCACAAGCAAATATGCAAGATAAATCAGAGTTATAAAATTTCAATCATACAAATGAATCGGGACGTCACAAATTCTTCTAACAAATTCATTGCATACATCATAGATATTGTTGTACCCCAAAATTTGCCCTCCCATTTTTCACAAGAAATCACAACCCTAGGATTTTCTCAGATTCTCAAGATTGGCTCAGGAATCAATCAGACATACTTTTCTTTGGCAGTAAATCAGGAATTAGGGTTTTTCTCGCATTTCTCAGAAGAAACTGAATTCTTAGAAATTCAATTAACTGTCACATGTTCTCACGCTTTTTTAAGCTTACTGAAAGATTACTGGTTGTTCTTAAGGCCTGTTTATCTGGGACAAGAAATGGGAGATGAGACTATCATTTGGAATATTCAGTTTTTGTCTGATCTAGGTTAACCAGATAATGTGCGTCTGTTAAGACGTTTGCTTGTTAATGGAATGAAATGTTTGTTTGTTTATTGGAATACACAGTGCATATTTTGATTGGAATGTTGTTGCAAGGTTACGAGACTACAAAGTTATTGGATTACTTAAAGTTTAAGTTATCTGTATTGGAATTATTGGAATGCAATTTCAATTATTTTGATCTGAGAATCTTAAAGGATTAAGTGAAGATGCAAAGAAAGAATTGCAAGTTATTGACAGTAGAAGAGTTTTATTGGATATTAGATTATCTCACAAAGACTTTTTCATTTATTTCAAAAAAATGTTACAATACAGTTTATTATTTAAATGCTTTAAGTTGTGCAACTTATTGTATTTGAAAAGTAAATTGGTACATTTGTTTGAATATTACAAAGAAAAAAGTATAAACCTAAGCTTCCATTGCTCCCGTGCTCGCCACAAAGTCTTCTACTTCCTCTGCTTTTTCACCATCCAATTTACGCTCACATGAAAGAAAGACAAAAAAGGATTAGCACAGATGATTGAGCATCAAGCAAGAATTTTCAAACAAAAAGAAAGAAAATTTTTCATCATTAAAGTTTGCTGTTTGGAATCAAAGTGATATTTTTCATCACGTTTTTATTTTCCTCTTTGCAAATCACAAGAAGATTGCTCTTCTTGGTTCACAAAGAGAGAGAAAAAATGCAAGTTGAAGAATGCAAAAGCAAAATTATTCGAATGCAAAGCACAAGGCGCCAAACTGAAAACATAGTTTCAAACAAGCAAGCAACATAGCAGGCGCGCAAAACCAAACAATGCAACAAGGCACCAAACTGCATTACAAAACAAGGCCAAACTGGATGCAAGACAGTAACAATGCAGTAACAGCATGGCAAGTAACTCAGCATTGCAAGCAAAATAAATTTGTTCAAATGCAAATAAGGCCAAACTGGATGCAAATTGAACCAAAGCAACTAAGACAGGCAACACAAGCAAAGCTAGAAAGTACAATGCAGCAGGCAAAAAGTGCAGAGGATAAACCAAATAACAAGCAAAAGGCTTGTCATAGCCTATCATCATTTTCCAGAAAATAGGAAAACTTTTCAGAAAAAAGTAGAAAAGCAAACTGCTTTATCATTGAGAGATAAAAATAGAAAAGATATCATCTTTTTGTTGGGATTATACAGTTTGGCAAAATCTGTCACAAGTTACAAAATAAAAGCAAAAGGATATAATACCATCAAACAACAAGAAAATGAGAGAGGTTCAGTTTTGCCAAACATTCAAAGATTTGCAACTCTCTTCAAAAAGAAAAGGCTCCCAAACCTTTTAAAACCATCATCAACTACCAACATAATCAAGTTTCAGAAATCAGTTTTCAAACAAATCTTCAATAAAAAAATACCAACAATCAAAAGTTTCAGAGATTATCATCAATCAAAAACCTATAGCAAATACCACCACCAACAAAGTTTCAGAACAATCATCATCAACTACCAAAACAAAGTCTCAGGATAGTCATCATCATTATCCATCATTAACTAATAAGTCAGAAGGAAAACATCACCATCATCATTCAAGTGCAAGAGAGAGGAAAGAGTTTCAGAAGCATTTAGTGCTATCATCATTCAAGTGCAAGAGAGAGGAAAGAGTTTCAGAAGCATTTAGCTCTATCATCATTCAAGTTCAAAGAAAGAGTGTTTACCGTGGAAATTGGTAAACAACCGTTGATCTTCCAAAAGGTTACTTATTTGTGACTCGCAGGATCGATCATATTGATCCTAAGACATGGTTGATTTTCTGGAGTTTGACTAATCCTAATGGTGATTAATACCGGTAAAGTAAAGACACTTTAAGTAAATTGCATGAAGAAAAGCTTGATAGAATAAATAAAAGCGTTAAGTAAAAGGATTCGACAGAGATAAGTAAATGAAAAGCGATAAATTGCTTGAATATAAAAGACTTTGATTAATTTAAATGGTGTTTCACACATACATTCTCAACGATTCTTTCGCTCACGCTGGGTACTTGAATCTAGATGAGTGACTTGTATAAGATGATGAACACACGCGAAAACTACGTGAACAACTAGTATTTATACTAAAACAAATCCTAAGTAACCGCTGGGCAGTTACGCTGCTTCGAGATGACGCCACATGGCACGCTCACAGCCTTCGACGCTTTTGTCTTCGGCACGTGGCACTTGGTAACTGCTGGAAACCGTTTTCCCTCCAACAATTCAAATCTCAAACCGTTCTACCTTGGGAATTAGGTACCTTCGTCGAGAGGTTCCTTCAACGTCGAAGACAACAAGATTCCCACTTAAAGGAATTCTTCTAAGTATCTTGTCATTCTTTGATGAGCCCTCGACAGGATCAGCTGGTTGAAGCCTTCTTACATAGGAAACTCTTTTGACTCATAATTAATGGTATATATATGATAACAATCAAGGGTGTCGAATTTAGGAGCCAACAAATTGCCCCCCAAGAATGTCTTATTTCGACGCTAAAAAGAAAAAGGCATTCTTTGATATTCCATTCGACACTTGTCCTTCACTCTCAACCACAAATTAGTTTGTGCGCTTTTCGTCTCCTACCAACCAACTGACAACCTAAAAAAGTCATCATTTCACCTGTTCCCAAGATGTCACTTCAGTAAGGCGTTTGGCACGCCTGATGTCCCTTCACATATTGTCATCATGACGATTTCCCAAAATCGAGGATGCATGCTGCACCGCTTCCGTTCTTCAGAACGACTACATCACCAACTGAGCCCCACGTGCCCCACTCTTGTCTGATACATTAAATGACCTCGAGTCTTGTGATTTTCCAATCACTATAAATAGCGCTAAGTGCCCCTTGTGGGACTCTTTACGCTTTCCTTCATCCAAGCCTTAAGTCGAACAAAAGTTCCTGCAAGCAAACCTTTGCTCCTTCCTCTCCAAACCCAGAAACCTTTGTTCTTCATCCATCTTCATCTCAAACCAAAAAATGGCCTCATGTTCTCGTTCTTCCAATGTCCCTAGATCTAGCACTCCCTCTAAAACTACTCAACCGGAAATCTTTTCAACCACTCCAGTAGTTAACTCCATGGGAATGCGAAGGGTTCCCGAACCCATGGGAGATGCTGAGCGTGAAACTTATTCTTCTCAACTGTTGATTCCTGTTGGATACTCCAACCAGGTTTTCGCCATGTCTGGTCCTCTATCTGCATGCATTGCTGACCCAACGAAAATCGAGGGTTTCTTCCCTGTGCATGAGGCACTCAAGCCCATTGGGTGCTCCAAGAAGGCGACAGAAGATACCGAAGACCCTGCAAAAGAAAAGATAGATCTCCGATTCTTCAACAGGGGGGTTAGGGCTTTTAGGTCTAGCCCTAACCTTACACCAGAATACAACGCTTGGCTCGACAAGATGGAGAAGTACCAAGCTTCAATTTGGAAGGGCATGGGGATTTATGACCTAGTCATGCTGTCCAAAACTGGTCTCAACTATTGTCCTGAAATGTTGATAGCTTCTTTGCTATTTTGGGACTATACTCACTTCACCTTCCACCTGCCTTGCGGAATGGTAACACCCACTCTCTTCGACGTGGCTGCCATTACTGGTCTTCGACCAACTGGGGATTATTTCGACCCAGAGGAAATGTCTGAAGACCAGACTGGGTTTTCAGCTACTAAACCCACTTATACCACCTACACCAACCACTACCATGACAAATCGACAGCTGGAGTGACGGATGTGGAGCATATTGCGTTTCTAGCCCTTTGGCTGTCATGCTTCGTGTTCTGCACGAAATCCCTACAGGTGACGAAGAAAATGGTCACCCTTGCTACACAGCTTCATCACAGTCAAAACATCTGTTTGGCCGAATTAATACTGGTGAACCTATATGAGTCAATAAGTAGTGGAGCGACTCAATTAAAAATAATAGAAAATAGAGCCAGCTTGCTGCTTGCTGGACCCTTCTGGCTACTACAACTATGGCTAAACGCCACTTTTGAGTCTTTTCTACCCCAGAAGGCTCAAATAAACGAAAAGGCTCCTGAGATAGCCAGAAGGCGTGTCGAAGGCACCAGGCTTGCCTTATTGACTCCCACTGAGGATGGGCTGGAACTCCAAAAGACCCTTGCAAACTTCGTTCAGATGTTTGCAGGGAGGAAGGAATTTACCTCGACCATGGCTCCTTTCGCCAATCGAAAGTTTGGTCCAGGGTGGTTCACCAGGCCCCATCCCAAGTCATCAGAGGATCCTCACCTCGAAGAGCACACAACATTGTGGGAAGCGTTTCTCACTCCAAGGATAATGCCATTACGCTTCAAGAGTTCAAAGAATCATCTGAGCCTGATTTCTTATCAGCCGAATCTTGTCTCTCGACAGTTTGGCATTATCCAATCACTTCCTTCTCCCATTTACCCTAGGGAGAAATCAGTGTTGTACTTTTGTAATGACTACACTGAGGATGCTGCTACCAAGCATATTGGTAGGTACGCTGGTCGGACCGTACTATCATTGTTCGACTACCAACTCAAATTCCTCTGTTCACCATCTTTTGAAGACTGGTGGAAGAGATACTATGTCGAAGAGTTCCTCGACGAAAAGGATTTTGCGGACGAACTCCAGAAGTCTTTTGTCTTGGTTCTCGACAAAATAAAGAAATGTACGTTCCCTCTTCAAATTATATTTGTCTTTCCATTTCGACCTATAACTTGTCAATTATAACTTGTGAACGTGTCTTCTTTCAGTTGTTCGAAAACCTGTGGCGAAGAAGGCCACAGATAGCCATCAGGGTGGAGGTCCCTCTAAAAAACCTCCAGCACAGGTAACAAAATTTTCTTGTTTCCTGATGGGTTTTTTTTAAACATTCTGGTTTTCAATGTTGCATTCTAAACCAACTTCATTTGGGGCTTTCAGAGTCCTGCGCCTAAGAAGCGGCCTGCATTAACGGTCAAATCTTTGAGTGGCAACAAGGACGAATCTCCCCCTGTTCCTCTCAAACGGAGAAAGGTGAAGAAGACTGCCCCTGCTCCTAAGCCTCGACCTACAATCAGAATCAAGGTCACAGGAAATAAACCCAGGCCACCTCCTATGATCATCGAAGAGCCCACGGAGGAGGAGCTGAACGTCTTGCTCAGCAAACCCGTTGAGAGTGACAATTCTAGCCCTGGGGCTGAAGTTCCTCTACAGGCAGTGCCTTCGACCACTTTTAACTTAGGTGTCGACGATCACATTCGATTGTGTATCTCTCTAAACCAGAATATTTTTTCCTCTTCTATTTTCAGGAGACCGCTGGAACTTCAGCCCCAACTGGGCATCCTGTTGAAGGTTCTGATTCCTTTGTAAACAGCGCAGGGGAACCCATTCACCATCCTTCGTCTTTCGTTGGTTCTACTAACGAAGTAAATCAAACTTCAGAGCCACAAGACTCTGCTGACCATAGCAGACAACGAGAGGAGGAACTGGTGGATGATGAAGTCCTTGCTGAAACAGAGGAACACCACCAGGAGGAAGCTCAAGTGGTCAATGAGACAGAGGAGCAACATGATGAAGAGGGTCATGTTGATGCTGATGCTGCTGAACAAACTCAGCCCCAAGCCACCACTACTGCAGAAACGATCACCTCGACAAAGCCCATGTCTAAAGAAGACTTGTCCCTTTTGAAGCAAACTGATCCAGTTGGCTATCTGAATGCCATCATTGAGAGCAGGGAGAATTCATCTGACCCTAGCCATGATGCTTCTACTACATTAGGGAAGTCTACTTCGACTTCTCCTCTCGATGAGGTCTTGAAGAAAGTCAAGGTTCAGTTCTTCAAGAAGGATCTAATGAAGGCTTTGGAGGGGGATCCTACTGCCCAGTCTTGTTTGGGAGCTATCTTGAGTGCAGTTGATTTGCTTGCTGTTTCTCCAGAAATCTCCAGCTTCATCTTGGAGTTATACTCCATCATTGACCAAGTCTCTACGGACTATAATCGTCGAAGGGGGGTTCAACAGCCAACTCGAAACCCTACATGGCAAGAGTTCTTCTGCTTGGACTGAAGTAACTGAATCGACTTCTCGAATTGCAGAATTGTCGAAACAGAAGACATCCAAGTAACAAGAAATCGAAGCCATAGATCAAGATAACGCCTCTATAAGGGCGCAGATCGAGGAGTTGGAGGCCAGACTAAACGCTAACACTAAGCGCAAAGAGGAACTCCTTTCGACTATTTCGGACGCAGAGAGCCAAGATGAGGTTACTCGAGGCCTAGAGTTCGCTGAAAGGGCCCAAGACCTTGATGACCAGATTGCCAGACTTTCTCAAGCGAATGCCTTGTGTAATAAACGGCTGGAGTTGCAGCGAGCCAAATATCTTCGACTTGAAGATTCCATCCCTTTCTAATTTACTCAGCACCTCATTGACCATGTACTGTAATTTTTGTAATACAATGCAGCCATTTTGGCTAATCAATATATCAATTCCATTTTGGTTTTTTATGGTTAACTTAGTCATTAACTGTTATTTATTTTGATCTCTTGGAGCATAGGTTTATATTTTTTCAAATATTTTCCGTTTACCCTCAAGAGTCTTTTATCTTCGCTTAACTCTTCGACCTCATAAGCTCCACCAGAAAAAATTTGAATAATTCTGAATGGTCCTTCCCACTTAGGTGACCATTTTCCCATGCTTCGATCTCTTCGATCCATGGGGAGAATCACCTTCCAAACTAATTCTCCAGGCAAGAATGCCTTAGGTTTTACTTTTTTATTGTAAGACTCTTCCATTCTTTTCTTCTGAATTCTCAATAGGTCGAGAGCTTGTAGTCTTTCTTCGTCTACATCCACTAGTTCGCTAACATCATATCCCAATAAACCTCAGAGGGAATCTCTTGATGTCTCTGAACCCTTGCTGATTGAAGACAAATTTCTGCTGGCAGTACTGCGTCATGACCGAAAGTTAGCCGATATGGTGTTGTACCTGTGGCTTCTTTTGGGGACGTTCGACAAGCCCACAAGATCTGGTCTAACGTTTTGTGCCAATTTTTTGGCTTCCTTCCTACATGCTTTTTTATCAGGCCAATCACTATTTTATTTGCTGCTTCGACTTGACCATTTGCCTGTGCGTAATAAGGCATTGATGTTAGGAGTCTAAAGCCTGTTTCTTGAGCGAATTTCTGCATCTTTCGACCAGTAAACACTGACCCTTGATCAGTTGTTATAGTCTCAGGGATTCCAAATCTGTAGATAATGTTCTTTTGAATAAATTCAATGACATTATCTTGGTTTGCATTGACTAAAGGGATAGCTTCGATCCATTTGGTGAAATAATCAATGCCTACCAGTATATACTTCTGGCTCTTTGATGATGCTGGTCGAATCTCTCCAATAAGATCCAACGCCCATCCTCTAAAAGGCCAAGGTTTCACTATTGAGTGAGGTTCGCTTGCTGGTACATGTTGGATGCCTGTATGGACTTGACATTCCTGGCAACCCTTCGCGAACTCAACACAATCTTTCAAGATAGTGGGCCAGTATAGTCCTTGTCGAAACAACAACCATTTCATCTTATGGCCTACTTGGTGAGCCCCACATGCTCCAACATGCGTAGTCGAAAGGGCTATGTATGCTTCAGTTTCGCTTAAGCACTTTAGCAATACCCCTTCAGGCGTCTTTTTGAATAACTCATTACCCATGAGTACGTAACTCAACGCCCTATATTTTATTTTTCGTTCTGCCAAAGCTGCTGGATTTTGTAGATAATCTACAATGGGTTTTCTCCAATCTTGCTCTGACAAATTATCTATGAACGAAATTTCAAAGTTCCTTTGATCAGCATACCCTATTCTTGTCGATTCTAAATCTGTTGGAGACAGGCTGGTTGCTTTTATTTTTTCTCGAACTTCGATTGCTCTTTGTAATCTCGTTTTTGAAATTTTGTACCCAGATGCAATTTGTGCCAAATCATTGGCTACTTGGTTTTCCAATCTAGGTATGTGTCAAATGTTAACCACTTCGAATTTTTCCAATAAACGATTTGCTATCACAAAGTACATAATAAGATTTTCTCTTTTGAATTTGTACTCTTTTGTGACTTGCTTGATGACTAACTCTGAGTCTCCCATTATTTCGACTCGAGTTGCCCCCAATTCCAACAATATCTCAAGGACAGTAATTAGAGCTTCGTACTCGGCCTCATTGTTCGAACAAGTACCTTCTATCTTGTACTTGAATGTTGTTGGAATTTTTTCTGGAGAAATAATTAAGATCCCTACTCCTGTTCCATCTTTATGGCTTGAACCATCGAAGTAGAATTTCCAGGGTTCTATCTCCACGTAATTTACATTTTCAACCTGAATTGAGTGGTCGACTATAAATTCTGCTACCACTTGCCCTTTTACTGCCTTAAGAGACATAAAGGTCAATGAATACTCAGTTAATGCTAGCGCCCACTTGCCAATTCGGCTGTGCAAGATGGGTTTCGACAACATGTATTTGAAAACATCAAAATGAGACGAAACATACACATCAACTGTTTTTATATATTGTTTGAGCTTTGTACAAGAGAAATAAAGACATAGACATAATTTTTCAACTTCGCTATATCTAGTTTCTGCATTGTTCAAAACTCTGCTAAGATAGTAAATGGGTATTTCGACTCCATTTTCATCTTCTTGGGCTAACATGCTTCCCAAAGTTTTGTCGGATGCAGCTATGTACAATCTCATACTCCTATTGCTACAAGGAGGCACCAAAATAGGCGGCTTGGTGAGGTACCCTTTGATCTTGTCGAAGGCTTCCTGTTGCTCTTGCCCCCACTCGAATCCTTCCTTATTTAAACGAAGTAAGGGTGAGAAGGCTTGAGCTTTTCCACTTAGGTTAGATATAAATCTCCTTAAGAAATTTATCTTGCCCAGTAGAGATTGCAGTTCCTTCTTGTTCGTTGGCGCTTTCACTTCCAAGATTGCCTTCGTCTTGTTCTGGTTGATTTTGATTCCTTTCTTGTGGACGAAGAAGCCAAAGAAATCTCCAGCTTTCACACATAACGCACACTTCAAAGGGTTCATTTTCAGACCATGTTCTCTCATTCTTTCAAATGATTGTCGAAGGTGGTCTATATGGTTCTTCCTGGAAACAGATTTTACAACAATATCATCAATATATACTTGCATAAAAGTGTTAATAAAATCATGGAAGATAGAGTTCATCGCTCGCTGATATGTTGCCCCAGCGTTTTTTAGGCCAAAAGGCATCACTACCCATTCGTAAGTGCCTAAAGCCCCAGGGCATCGAAAAGCTGTTTTCGACACATCTTCTTCAGCAATGAAAATTTGATTGTATCCTGAGTAACCATCGAGCATGCTCAGGTACTCATGGCCAGCGGCAGAATCGACTAGCATTTCCGCCACATGCATAGGATACTCATCTTTGGGTGGTGCAACATTCAAATCTCTGAAATCTATGCATACCCTCAACGTACCATTTTTCTTAATTACTGGCACAATGTTTGCAATCCATTCGACATACCTCGTAGTTCGTATGAATTTGCACTTCAGCATTCTTTCGACTTCCGTTTTGATCTTTGACAGTATTTCTGGAGCGAAGCGTCTTGGACTTTGCTTGACTGGCTTTTTTCCAGGTTTGATTGGCAACTGAAGTTCTACCAATCCTCTGTCGAGACCAGGCATCTCGTCGTAATCCCATGCAAAGCAGTCCTTGAACTCCTTTAACAATTGGATCACTTCAAATCTGAGCTCTGGGTCTATTTTGGCGCCGATGTAAGTTGGCCTTTTCTCTAACCCTTTGCCCAAGTTGATTTCTTCTAAAGGATCCTGTTCCAACATTTTGATGTTGTTCGCCAGGGGGTCCTTTTCGAATCCCAAAGGCTCATCGTCATAGATGGCGTCGAGCCTTTGCTCCTGCATTTCTTCTGTCATGATATCAAGAGGTTCTGGGTCGAAATCGTTTCAAGGACCTCCAGAAGATAGCTCTTGATCGTTGGCCTGGGTGGCCATATATTTTACTCCGGCTTCGAGAGCCGCTATCATCCTTGTTTCGGCTACGTAAGCCGAAATTCGCTGTAGTGATTGTGACTCAGTCATTATCACTGAATTCACTTCCCCAACCAGTTGGCTGGATGTCAGTTAGCCCACTGAAATCAATGTGGGACAAGTCTTCTCTGTCCCATTGAAAACCATGCTCAGGGTGCAGGTACAAGGAACAAAAGGCATTTGGCGCTGGCGCAATGTCGAAGTCAGGTGCTGGGCATGGCCCAATGTGAGCCAAATTTTTGTCGAAGTCGGCTCTTCCTAGGTGATTTACTTCGCCCAGGTAGTAGCTCTGATCAGCTTCTATATTTTCGACAATTCCATCAGGATGCCATAATATTAACCTTTGGTGCATTGATGATGGTACTGCCCCAACACCATGTATCCATTCTCGGCCCAACAACAGATTATAATTTGGTTTAGCCGATATGACCATAAACATAGTTGGTCGAAGGATGGATCCCACTTTGAGGTCCAGTTGGATCACTCCCATAGTGGTCCCTATTCCGCCTTCATAATTCGACAGGACCATGTTATGAGGCTTGATGTTTTCATCACTCTTGCCTATTTTTCTTAGCATGAAGTGGGGGATTATGTTGATGGTTGCCCACAGTCTACCAAGATCTTGTTTACGGTGGCTTCTTCGAGTTTTGTCCTTATGAATAAAGGCTTGAGGTGACTTTTCATCGCCTCAGTAGGTGGTTCGAAGAAACCATTTTGCTCTTCTGTGCAGCCATTATCCATGACGAAGTAGCATACTGGCCTATGCTTGGCCATTTCTTGCTCGACTTCCCAGTCGTCCGATTCGACCTCCATTTGGAGGTTGAACTCTCTTGGCAAAACAGAGACTATATTCACCATGATATCTAGGGTGTCATCAGACTCAGAGCCATCTTTGTCACTAACTTCGCCTTGGTTAGGCCATACCAGTCTATTGGTCACTGGTTCCCTCTCCAAAGGCTTTCTTTGCCTTTGCTGGGGGACATTTAAACTTGATTATGGCTTTGGTTCATTGGAAGCTTCCCTCTCAGCCTTGCGCCGCCTTTGGTATCTTCTCCATTGGGATCGAGTCATTGGATTCTTTCCCTTGTAATTACTTGATACCTGGGTCACTTTGGAGGCAGTAACATGTGGTTCTTTCTTAAGTGTTAAAGATGAACCTCTTGGAACTTCGAAGGAGTACCACCTTTCTTCACTCAGTCTCTTTCGACTCGATGTTTTGAGCCACGTATCAACTGGCACATTGGTTGGAGGCCTGAAAGTTGGTGGCCTTCTTTCTTGATTTAAACCCTTTTGGTAGGTTCTTCTGGGGTCATGTCGAACATCAACACCTTCCCTTCTTTTGTTTGCTGCTCTCACACCTTGGATGTGTTCAGCAGCTTTCTTGTCGAAAATAGAGCTGCATCGAGGACACAGCATTACTTCTGACTTCTTCTTCTGGCATCTTTGCAGGAAATCTGCCAGATTTTTCGTTTTCTCGAGGGAAAGCCGTTTTGTTTGCTTGCTCTTGCCTCATGGCCTCCTCTGAAGCTTTTGATTTAGAGATTTCGACCATGTTGACATTCATGTTGTCTTTAGAAGCAAGAGTCATCTGCTTCATTTGGGCCTCCAGGTCTCCTGTCTGGCCTTGCGCTGCAGCCAAGTAGGAAATGGGTTTGGCTCCAGATTTTGAGGCTCCACCTGTCTCCAGTTTCGGGCCTTCAGCAGCTTTTTGGACTGCTTCGATTGTCTTTCTAGAAAGATTCCCAGAAAAACTGCCAAAGATTGGCATGTTGATATGATCTTTGGTGACTTCGACCATATTTATTCCTGGCCTCTTCACCTGACTCCTAGAAGCCTCGATCACATTCACCTCTGAAGGTTCAGCATAGTGGGCTTCAGCCTGCAAAGGGTTAGAGTCCACGGTCATGGGGGTCTTGTCCGCAAACTTCAACCTCCCTTCTTCGATAGCATTTTGTACGAGATCCCTGAAAAGAAAACATTAAGATGTTTTATGGCCCAGAAAATTATGATATTTACAAAAACCTCTTTTCTTTCTTTGATCAAGAGGAGGCACTTTTACCCCTGGGGGTATTATCATTTGGCCATCTTTTACAAGTAAGTCAAAAATTTCATCACATTTTGTAATGTCAAAACTGTAAGTCTTTTTAGGGAACCTATCATTGGCCCTTTCAGGACCAGTGGGGTTTTTTCCACTTGAGGGGACTAGTAGTTTGCAAGAGTATGGCGGCCCTTGTTTTAACTCAGCTAAATTGACCTCACTTTCTTCGACGGTTATAGGTTCGTTGAATGTTTCTAGATCTTCATCATCCATTTCGACATACGCTATCCTTTCTCTTTTATGAGTTTTTGTCGCCCTGGCTTTTTCAGCTTTAAGGCGTTCTACCTGTCGAACCCTATCGGCCAATTGGGCCATGTCTCTCAGGTATTGAGTGTCTAATTTCTTCCTAATGGAGTAATCTAGACCTCCTGCAGCTATTTCGACTAACTCATGTTCTGGCACTTGCGTAAAGCATCTTGCCTTGAGCAACCTAAACCTATTTAGATATTCGTCTATAGGTTCAGTGAATCGCCTCTTTACGCTGGCCAACTCTTTCAGGCTTATCTTGGTTTGTCCCATGTAGAATTGCTCATGGAACAATCTCTCCAACTGGGTCCAATGGTGGATCGAATTGGGGGGGAGAGTTGTGAACCAAGTAAACGCATTCTTTGTTAGGGAACTTGGGAAATACTTAATCCTCAAGTTCTCATTGTTTGAAATCTCTCATGCTTTGATCAAGTATCTTGCCACATGTTCGACAGTGGATTCTGTCGTGTCCCCTGAAAACTTAGTGAACTTAGGGACTTTGCATCTAGGAGGCAAGTCTGTTTGCAACACATATTCTGACAGTGGGGATGTAAAGTTGGGCCTACGGAAGCCCGTATTCATCCCATTTTGCATCATGATTCTTTAAATCATGGCTGTCAAGTTATTTTCCAAACCAATATTCTGGTATTGGATCTGCTGAACTACTTCGTCAGCATTTTGGTTTCTATTAACCATTCTTACTTCCGGGGCTATGACTCTAGGCTCTTCGACCCTGGGTTGTTCCATTCGTACCCTAAGGTTTTCTTCGACAGGATACTGGACTTGGTTAATAGTGGTTTCTTCCTCTAGAAGTATACCTTGGTTTCCCCTTATCTGTGCCCTTTGGGGCTGTCGAATAGGTTGGGGTACCCCAAAAAAGTCAGCCAGACGCGCCATCACGTGTGCCAACTTGTTTACCGTGGAAATTGGTAAACAACCGCTGATCTTCCAAAAGGTTACTTATTTGGTGACTCGCAGGATCGATCAAATTGATCCTAAGACATGGTTGATTTTCTGGAGTTTGACTAATCCTAATGGTGATTAATGTCGGTAAAGTAAAGACACTTTAAGTAAATTGCATGAAGAAAAGCTTGATAGAATAAATAAAAGCGTTAAGTAAAAGGCTTCGATGGAGATAAGTAAATGAAAAGCGATAAATTGCTTGAATATAAAAGACTTTGATTAATTTAAATGGTGTTTCACACATACATTCTCAACGATTCTTTCGCTCACGCTGGGTACTTGAATCTAGATGAATGACTTGTATAAGATGATGAACACACACGAAAAATACGTGAACAACTAGTATTTATACTAAAACAAATCCTAAGTAACCGCTGGGCAGTTACGCTGCTTCGAGATGACGCCACATGGCACGCTCACAGCCTTCGACGCTTCTGTCTTTGGCACGTGGCACTTGGTAACTGCTGGAAACCGTTTTCCCTCCAACAATTCAAATCTCAAACCGTTCGACCTTGGGCATCAGGTACCTTCATCAAGAGGTTCCTTCGACGTCGAAGACAACAAGATTCCCACTTAAAGGAATTTTTCTAAGTATCTTGTCATTCTTTGATGAGCCCTCGACAGGATCAGTTGTTCGAAGCCTTCTTACATAGGAAACTCTTTTGACTCATAATTAATGGTCTACATATGATAACAAACAAGGGTGTCGAATTTAGGAGCCAACAGAGAGGAACGCAAATCAAAGTTTCAAAAGCATTCAACATCATCATCATTCAAGTTCAAGGGACAAAGGAAAGAAGTTACCAAAAAGAGCGCCTCACCATCATCATTTCTCCCGCCTCCGGCCACCAAGTGAACGCCACCAGCTCAAATCTCTTTCCTCTCCATTTTCCATAAAATCTCACAGGTATGACCACTTTGTATCCCCTTGCTGCATCTCAGGCATATAATACAATAGATTAATAACGAAACATGAACAAAGCATGCGAATCAAACGAAAAATGTTAAATCAAAAAGAGACGAACCATACCGTTTAAACAAGGCCATTGATCGTTAGGAGTAGGTTAGAGAGTGAGGGATACCGTTCTGGCAACCGTGGGGAAGGGAAGATCAGAGCGTTGAGCATTAGGAGATGAAGAGGAGAAACGAGAGAGAGAGCGGCTCCGCTGTGAAATGGGTTCACAAACCCTAAACACACACAAACCATAATCAGAATTTGTGAAAAAGAAACTTAAGCATTGGGCCCTATCCGTCCCAAGCCCAGAAGCCCATACAAATAGCGCACCCCCCATTTCTGGCCTCACTTCTTTTCCTTTTATTGTATTTGGGCCCAACATAAACCCTAGAGCCCATCTTTTTTTAATTTGTTTTCTTTTCTCTTAGTTAATAATAACACTAATAATATATTAAAACTTTGATTTTTTTAAATTAGTTTTATTTTCTTCTTTTATTAATTAATCTTGTTTCATTTGATAAAATACCAAAAAAACATTTAATTTGATTTAATTAATTTTGCTTTCTTTAAACTTTTTTTTTATTGATTAATAAAAGTACAAAATAATAGAGATTTTGTTTAATTAAATTTTCTTTCTTTAAAATGTTTTTCCAAACATAATAAAAATATAAAAAAAAGAATAATAATAATGTTTAATCTTTTAGAATAGATTTTATTTATCTCTTTTTTAATAAATACATGCATTTCATAATTTATTGATTTTCTTTATTTCGCAATTTGTTATAACTTTGTATTGAATCGCGACAATTCGATTTGGTTGTAATATTTGGACTTTACTATTATTATGAGATTCATCCCCATTTGTAATAATTGTACCCCCATTCCCGGATACTTTTGTAATAGCTTAGACTTTTAATTCCCGCAATTTATTGCTTTCGATATACTGTGTAGTAATTAGGCGTGTATGGCAAGGTTCAAAAATCAATCGCTAGATGACCTAATCCAAGAATAAATAACTTGAAATCAATACACTTCTCACACGAGCACCTCTAGGGTAACCTCGCTTGTTGCCTCGAAAACACAATCATGTCCCTCGAATATGATACACTCTAGCAAATAACCCTTCGATAAACAAAGATCGTAGTCCCCCGATGACCCTCGATGTTGCCTTCGATAAAATGATCTCGTCCCTTACAAAATTGCTAGAGCGTCCCACAAGTTGCTTTCAATGATTGTATATGATGACCCGCGCCTTTCCCGTTTAACATCCAAATACAAGGTTGTTTACCAAATGCAATGGTAAAACAACACTGTCAAAAGGGTTAAAAATGTGTAGGAAAGATCTTTGAGTAAAATAGGGTAGACAACTATTAGTTACTTGATCAAAACTTGCAAAAACATCCTTGCTATTTTCAAACACACCTCATAACACAATTTCAAAACATTTCCCAAAACAAACTTTCAAACATTGAAATATCTTTTCAAAAGACAAACACCTTTGTATATATTCAAACAAGAATCATTACAAAGGTTGCCACAACGATGGCCTCTTTTGAAAACATTTTCAAAACCACACACAAAGCACCATGTCAAACAATTGGAAAAGTAAAGCAAGTGATCTAAACAAGTAACTAAGAGCACATGGATAACCATAGATGAAAAGGGTGCTTGCACCTTCCCTTTTCATAATCTACCCCCCGAACCCAAGAAAACATATCAAAGGTCTTTCCTGTGCTTTTTGACCTTTCCTTTGGATAAAATAAAAAGCCGATGGTGACTCTTGCTAAACCGAAACATTTGCGAACACAAACGCAAAACCTCAAGTCAGTTCTCCCACCGTATCACAGAACTGGCGACTGTGTTGGGGAAATCATTCCAAAATTGGGGTTACCTTAGGGTTTAGATCACCTTTACATGCTTATCTTATTTGACTTGTATGCTTTACTTTTTGGTTCCTTGTTTGGGTTTGCTTTAAATCCTACACCCAGATTTGGGGGCACCTTTTAGGTAAGTAGCAATAAACTGCGAGGGAACTGTGCGGGGTATACCGACATGGTTGAAGTAGTGGCTACGTTGATGTGGCACTTTGGTTGGTACCGGTAACCCTTGAGTTGAATCAAGGAGAGTATGGGGCCGCCGCATGGTGTCGTGAAGCATCAACTGACTTTAGAACCTTACTTGACCATCTTGGCCTTATTAGGGGTAGTGAGATGACCGGATTTGGTATAGTCCGAAGTTGGTAGATACTCGATACTACACTCATTGAGGGTTGTTTTCTTGGAATATTTTGGTCGCCAGTAAAGTGGATAAACTGAAACAATGAACACAGAAAATAATCCAGTGATATTGAGCTCCTTAGAACCCGGTTACTATTTCTAGGACAGGTTGAGCCAACTAGACTTCAAGAGGGTGCTTACCTACGAACTCCATGCAAGCCTAAACCTAAGGACTCGTCCGCTTTGTATGAATGGGATTATTTGTATATACACTTGCTTACTTTTGCATACTTGTACATAACATCATAACATCATACCATAGCATTTTTCAATAACCATTTCAAGGATCTCGAGGGTCTTTGATGCAGGGTCACGTTGAACCAGACGTTGTGATCGGTGGATCTGGAACTGACTGTTTAACGCTGGTTCGCGAAATGTCGCGGAAGCAAGAGTCACCACCGTCTTTTATTTTCTCCAAATGGAAAGGACAAAAGCACAGAAAAATTCCTTAAAGAGATTGCTCTCGGTTCGGGAGGTAGGTTATAGAAAGGGAAGGTGTTAGCACCCTTTCTATCCATGGTTATCCATGGGCTCTTAGATACTTGCTCATTGTGTTTTCAAAATTGGTTTGTTTGCTTTTCAACTGTGGGTTTTAAAAAAGTTTCTTTGAAAACTTCAGTTCGACTCTTGTGTCAGAGTGTTTGAAAAATTGCTTTCGAAAGCTTTTTGAAAAGTGTCGGTGTGAAAAGTCCTTTTGAATTTGTTTTGAGTTTAGAGCAAGTATCTACGAGAACCTACCTACCCTAAGGAATTCGTCTGTGTAAATGTCCTTTAAAGTAGTGCCATCCCACCATTGAGAGGTAGGTAGCACCACCGTTGGAGGTGTTCGGGTCAATTCGAGGTTCGGGACATGGTGATCACCAGAGCAATGGGAAGACACCTTAGAAGCTACCCTCATGCCAGGTTCCCGGATCATGAGGACTTACTAAGACATCCTCTACTCGACGATCACCTTTCGAGGCAAGGCAACAGTGAGGCGTACCCTAGGGGTGGTGTGTGCGATTCGTGTGTCAGATTCAGATATTTGTCTTGTCATGTTTATTGGTGTCCTACGCTTGATTTTATTTAAGGCCATTCATTCTTGCATGCTTTGTTTAACAGTTAAAAATTGCGAGGAAAAGTAAATCTAAAGCTATTATAAATGGCGCGGGTCCACATCGCCAAAATTAAACCGGACCCGATTTGACGGAAAATAAAGAAATTAAAGAAAAGTGCGAGAAATAATTACATGGCTTCGGGAGAGGTACATAATCATTTAAGAATAAAAGAAATAATATGCGAAATTAAACAATTAAGAACATGGGCGTTGGACCCTTTTGCAAAAATTAAAATTAATGAGGAATTAAAATTAGAAATTAAAAAGAGGCAAGAATTTGTTTTTTGTTGTTTTTTATGTATTTAAGATTTAATAAAAAAAAGAGAATTAATTAAAATTAAAATGAGATGCAAACCCTAATTCTAGTGGCTTTTAAATTTATTAAGAAAAATATTGGAGTTTTTAACCTAAATGAAACCTAATTTTATTTATATGCAAATTAATTATGAAAATAAATAAAATAAATAATATTATTGTGAAAAAAGAAAAATAATTAAAAGGAATAAAAATTATCAATTAAACCTATTTCTACATTTTTTAGATTTTTTATGAAAAGAATTAATATTGCAAACCCTAATTTAAACTAAATTTATTTACATACAATTTGTTTATGAAAATAATTAAAATAAAATACTTATTATATTTTTTCATCTTTTCTGATTTTTATGAGGTTTTTGTATTTTGTAAAAAAAAATAATTAACTAAATTAAAACAATAAAGAAAATAAAATAGCAATTGAAAATAAAACATAAAGAAAATATGTAGAATTTGCAAACCAGGGGGGTTCAGTCCCAAATTAGGAGGTTGAGTCCAAGCAATTCTGGCCCAATAGCATTCAGGTCCATTGACTTTTTTGAGTAGCGTGTTAGCACTTTGACCAGGGTTTATGGTGCTCATCAATTTTGCACCCTTGGATCGCTTCTGATGGACGCGTGGCTGTAGGATTCTTGAAGGCATATGGTAGTCCTTAATGTTGTGCCTGCATTGGAAGATATATAGCAAAATAATATGGGAAATTATACAGACCTGGGGCTCGAACCCAGGTCATGGACGTTGCAAAGGTGTACACCTGCCACTGAAGCGCTTTGTTCATTCATAAATTAATATAACAACTAAATATTATAAAAGAAAAAGGTTAGTGGCCTTGGAAACGCGCGCGCATTTTTGAATCAGCGTATCATGTGTTGCCACGATTCCATCTTCTTCCTCATCCCTGTAACACAAAAACTAAAGCAACGGTTTTCTATGCGTTTCGTTAGGTGGCTTTTGGAAAAATAGCGAATAGGTCTCAGGCCTTCATAAATTGGGCGCGATAGGTGATTCTTCTTCGTCTCCATGCGCTGAATTGAATGGTCTTGGTCTGGAGGACCAATTTTTCTTTAACAAGAAACCCCCAACTTAGAACTCTGTAAACCCTAAAAGTTAAACATGGCATATTCGTATATACAGCGTAATAATCAAATTAAATGCATTGGTTAGCTTCACAACATCATAATGAACATGAATCAATGAATAAATTTCACAAATAATGCGTGGAATATGATATACGATTATGAGTTTTTTTTTTGTACAGTTTTGATTCAATATACCAATTCTTGGCGTGGTGATGGATGTTTGTGATTGGAATGTGTTCAGGGACCTTCAAGGAAGCTATTGAACCAAGTCTTGAGACCTGAATCGCCTTGTAGAGGTGTTTACAGTTTTGACTTTTTTGCAAATTTTTTCAAGTTGTCAATGGCTTTCTTGCGCAGTTTTTGGGTCTAGCATCATTAGGTTTATGATCAGGCATATGTAGTGAACAAATTAGGTCAACAAAACTCAATCAAATCCAATGCAATAATGGTTTTTGGAAATTTGATTCTTAAGGATCTTTTTTCAATCTTTTTCAAATGTTCTTTGTTCTCAATCATGCCAATCAATCCAATTCTTTCCTAATTTGCATATGCACGAAATCTTGATGGCAAAACATGTATAAAAAGATTTGTTAGGTCATGTTAGATATTTTTCATATATTTAAATGATTTAAATGAATTAATATAAATAATAATTCAAATAAATAAATAAAAAATGAGAAAATACTTCCCTTTGGGCCAAGTGGTCGTGCACATGTCATGGATGATGAATCATGGAAGAAAAATGGGCCCATTAGCAATTTTAGGTCATTTGAATCAATGTTGACTTTTCAAAATATCCAAAAATTTTCCCAACTTCCACAAGGCATAACTTGCTCAATTTTTAAGCTTTTCTCATGTTCTTGGACATTTTGGAAAGGTCTTTGAGTCCTCTAACCAATGCCTTTGGTCCCATGTCATTTTGATTTACCAATCTCAAGTTATGGCCTTTGACTTAAAGTCCCTTTTTGTTGACTTTTGAAAATGACCTATAATGTTGAAATTGATAACTTTTTGTGAGAGCATTTCTTGGACTTGAAGTATGAATATGAGTTGTAGGAAATGTCTTTCTATTCAAAATGAGCTTTGGATGGAATTTTTTTGATAATCCATGTGAAAGTTATGCCCTGGTCAATTTCAGTTGACTTTTTTAACTGTCCAAATAAGGAAACTTTTGCATCTTGATGATTTCTGAGCCAAATTTTGAGAATCATGATCAAGCATTGATCAAATGATGTTTGTGGCTTCAAAATGATATGTTGACCAAAAATTTGAACTTTTGACTGTCAAATGACCATTTTGCCCCTACAGTTGACTGTAGTGCAACTTAGGGTTTTGACTGTGCAATTTTGAGCTGAATGCCTTGAAACTTGATATGAGGATACTTGACCATATTTGTAGGCATGTGAGACTTGATTGGACCTTTGAAAACTTCATTTTCTTGATCAGTACACAAACCCTAGTTTTGGCTGTATGGGAGACCTTTACACTGTGCAACCCTTGGAGAATTTTGTGACTTGGCTTGGCAATTTCTTGAAGAATATGGGAGGGCAAATTTTGGGGTACAACAGTTGCCCCTGTTCAATCTTCTTAGACCTGAGGATGCAGATTGGCTGACGCGCCTTTCGTAATCCGAGGGTAGAAGATGATTGGACACTAGAGTGCCCAGAAATTTGCGCTCACATAGTAGCAGTGTGATGGGGGAATGGGCTTATAGATGCCATTTGGAGATTGCTGGATAGGATGATGGGCTTATAGATGCCATCTGGATGTTGATCGCGTAGGAGATTCTTTAGCGAGATCCTGCATACCTGCAAAAGAACAAATGAGTACCTGACACGTTGCAGGAGCTGATTTTTAGATGCTTGGTATAGATGTGTCCTGACTGGTTACAGGAGCTGAGTCTGGAGCTTCAAACGGCGATGAATGAACCAGGGATGGTTACTGTCTTAGCATGAATGGTAAGAGAACCTTGGGCGACTTTAACTTCAACCACGCTCGTTGAGAAAAATCTTGGGTGTCTTCTACTGGGATAAGAATCAGGGGGATCTTAGGGTCGATCTGACTGAACCAGAGAAGGCCTTTGACTGGATAAGCATCAGGAAAATCTTAGGGTCGATTTAGCTGAACTGGGCAAGGTCTTGGAATATCTTCAACTGGATAAGCATCAGGGAGATCTTAGGGTCGATATGACTGAACCAGAGAAGGCCTTTGACTGGATAAGCATCAGGAAAATCTTAGGGTCGATTTAACTGAACCGGTCTAGGTATTGAAATATCTTCAACTGGATAAGCATCAGGGAGATCTTAGGGTCGATCTGACTGAACCAGAGAAGGCCTTTGACTGGATAAGCATCAGGAAAATCTTAGGGTCGATTTAACTGAACCGGTCTAGGTCTTGGAATATCTTCAACTGGATAAGCATCAGGGAGATCTTAGGGTCGATCTGACTGAACCAGAGAAGGCCTTTGACTGGATAAGCACCAGGAAAATCTTAGGGTCGATTTAACTGAACCGGTCTAGGTCTTGAAATATCTTCAACTGGATAAGCATCAGGGAGATCTTAGGGTCGATCTGACTGAACCAGAGAAGGCCTTTGACTGGATAAGCATCAGGAAAATCTTAGGGTCGATTTAACTGAACCGGACAAGGTCTTGAAATATCTTCAACTGGATAAGCATCAGGGAGATCTTAGGGTCGATCTGACTGAACCAGAGAAGGCCTTTGACTGGATAAGCATCAGGAAAATCTTAGGGTCGATTTAACTGAACCGGACAAGGTCTTGAAATATCTTCAACTGGATAAGCATCAGGGAGATCTTAGGGTCGATCTGACTGAACCAGAGAAGGCCTTTGACTGGATAAGCATCAGGAAAATCTTGGGGTCAATTTAACTGAACCGGACAAGGTCTTGAAATATCTTCAACTGGATAAGCATCAGGGAGATCTTAGGGTCGATCTGACTGAACCAGAGAAGGCCTTTGACTGGATAAGCATCAGGAAAATCTTGGGGTCGATTTAACTGAACCGGACAAGGTCTTGAAATATCTTCAACTGGATAAGCATCAGGGAGATCTTAGGGTCGATCTGACTGAACCAGAGAAGGCCTTTGACTGGATAAGCATCAGGAAAATCTTGGGGTCGATTTAACTGAACCGGTCTAGGTCTTGAAAGATGATTGAGAATTTCAACTGCATCTTTCCTGAAAGGTAAAGGTCAGACATATGTAATGCATGATGTGGATCAAGCAATGATGTTCTCAACATAAATGAGATTCGTATGATATGATGCGTTTATGCATGCTATAATGATGTATGTGATGTTTTATATATGTTTTTGTCTAGGGAAGTAAATCCTTGACGGGTGCCGGGAAGTCGTATCCTGGGCTGATGTTTGAAGAATAGATTCTGTTTTCGCTGGGGATGATAGCTGGTAGGAGAAGATGACTCCGTTGCGGGATAAACTTGGCAAATGAAGGATTCTGCGGGGAGAAAAGATACTCTAGCGACCATGCTGGGGAGTGATACTCTGTGGGGAGAGGGGTGCCTTGCTGAGTGTTGATAGTAACTTGCTGGGGATATTTTGTTGTTGGACATGCTGATAGACTTTGCTGGGGGTAAGAGAACTTCGTCGAGGACGCTCTTTCCGTGGCTTTTAGCTGAGGATAACCCAGTTATATCCTGTTAAGGAAATAACTCTTTGAATAAAGCCGGACGACGCGTTCGTGCTCCGAGGATAAGCTTCCAGAATCTACTGGGGATAAGCTTACTGTTTGGGGAGATGGATTCCAATTTTCCTGGGGAAACTGGATTGGACTCTTCTGGGGAGTTTTGAACTGTGGGGGAAGTAATTCCTTTGAATGTTTGATATACCGTCGGGGAACAACCTTTAGGCCGAGACTGCCGGGGATGCTTGTCGAGAATATGTGCTGCTGGGGAATGTTGAGCTCTACAGGAGGGTACCCAACTTCCTTGAGATTTGATAATTCTGCTTGGAGAAGAGTGTATCGTTTTGCTGGCTCACTCTCTGGGGAATTAATATGTACCTGGTCGTGTTCTTTAGCCGAACCTACCTTGGTACCTTAGAGGATAGAACAATTGGACTGCTTAGACAAATCTTTATTGCCCCTGTTTCTAGCGTCGCCTGCAATTAATTCCTTTGTTTCATATGCAAATACTTATGAGTTAGCAAATTATTGTCAATGCATATATCACAAATTGAACCTTGGACGTTCTTCGCAAAACAAAACAGAGAAAGAAAACAATTGGCACGTTTAACTGAAAATATATTTGTATTGATTTTGAATGGCCTGTGAATAGGCGTTTTGTGTACAAGAGGCTGACGTCCTAGTAAGAGAACGTCGCCGAACAAGAGAGTTTATACAAATTTTGTACAAAAATAAAACAGCTGTGTGAAATGAATGATCTCACTGGGTTTCAACTCTGCTATTGCCTTTATAACTCCGAGCGTCTCATCACTTGATGACCTTGGTTGAAGGTGAAGCTGACTGATCGATGCCGTCTGAACTTGATGTAGATACCGGATTCTGGATGCAAAGTGATCCAATGAGACATAGTATTACGCTTTATCCCTAATTTTTGCCTGGACTGCCCTTTCGGGTTTTCAGTCCACCGGGATACCCATTTTTGCCCAAGCCGCCTTTTCAGGTTTTCGACTTGCCGGGTGTACAGATTTTTCATTTTCATCCCTTCATTTTGCCCGAACCCTTTTGGTTCGACGGGAAGCCCTAATTTTTGCCTAGGCATGTCAGCCTAGCGGGTCTTTTTTTCATGCGTAGTATCTTTTTACTATGTCTGCATTGGCGGGGTGAGGAAGGTCGTCGCCATCCATGTTGGTTAGAATCATGGCTCCTCCTGAGAACACATGCTTAACCACAAATGGCCCTTCGTACGTAGGGGTCCATTTGCCCCTTGGATCACTCTGAGGAAGGATGATTCACTTGATTACCAGATCCCCAACTTGATATTCCTGTGGTATGACCTTTTTGTTAAATGCCCTGATCATCCGTTTCTGATACGTCTGACCATGACAGATAGCAGCAAGTCTCTTTTCGTCAATGAGGTTGAGTTGATCAAGTCGTGTCTGGATCCAATCATCTTCGTTCAGATTTGCATCCTTCATTATCCGGAGAGAGGGTATTTGCACTTCGATTGGCAAGACCGCCTCCATACCATAAACCAGAGAGAAAGGAGTTGCCCCGGTTGACGTCCTAGCTGAAGTACGGTACCCATGTAGAGCGAATGGTAACATCTCGTGCCAATCTTTGTAAGTCACTGTCATTTTTTGCACGATTTTCTTGATGTTTTTATTTGCTGCTTCTACAGCCCCATTCATCTTCGGTCTGTAAGGAGAAGAATTGTGGTGCTGTATCTTGAACTGTTCGCAAAGCTCAGCGATCATCTTATTGTTTAGATTGGTACCGTTGTCTGTAATAATCCGCTCAGGGACGCCGTACCGACAAATTAGGTTGTGCCGAATGAACCGTGCTACAACAGTCTTGGTTACCGTAGCATAGGATGCTGCCTCAACCCACTTCGTAAAATAATCAATCACCACTAGGATGAAGCGATGTCCATTGGATGCCGTAGGTTTAATCTCGCCGATCATGTCTATGCCCCACATTGCAAACGGCCATGGCGCAGTCAGAACATTCAGGGGAACCGGAGGAACATGCACCTTGTCTGCATAAATCTGGCACTTGTGGCATGTCCTGGAGTGTTGGTAACAGTCAGCTTCCATTGTGGACCAGTAATATCCTGCCCGTAGGATTTTCTTAGCCATAGTATGTCCACTGGAATGCGTACCAAAGGTCCCTTCATGTAGCTCTTCCATGATTCTTCCTGCTTCAGTCTTATCCACACAGCGCAGTAAGGTTGAATCATGGTTTCGTTTGTACAAGATGTCGTTGCTAAGGAAGAACTTGGCTGCGAACCTCCTCAGGAATTTCTTATCGTTGACAGATGCACCTTCAGGGTATTCCTGAGCTTCCAGATATCTCTTCACTTCGTGGTACCAAGGCTTCTCAGTCACCAATTCAGTTTCGAGATCACAACAGTATGCCGGTTCGTCCAGTTTCCAGATGATGATTCGGGGGGCCTCATTATCCCATTTGACCTTGAACATTGAAGACATTGTAGCTAACGCGTCCGCTAGCTGATTCTCTTCTCTTGGAAAGTGCTCAAAGGTTATCTCTGTGAAGTGGGGGATCATGGTCAACACACATTCTCTGTAAGGAATCAGGTTTGGGTGTTTCGTATCCCACTCTCCTTTGATCTGATTGATCACAAGAGCGGAATCTCCGAAGATACTCAGGAACTTGATCCTTAGGTCAATCGCAGCTTGAAGACCCATGATGCACGCCTCATACTCTGCCATGTTGTTGGTACAGTTGAAACACAGCCGGGCAGTGAGTGGAGTATGAGTACCTTGAGGTGATATGATAATGGCGCCGATACCATTTCCCAAAGCATTGGAGGCTCCGTCAAAGTGCATAGACCATCGGGATCCTGGTTCAGGTCCTTCATCCGGTCCAGGTACTTCACAATCAGTCACAATCATGATGCTCTCATCCGGAAATTCAAAGTTCATGGACTGGTAGTCATCTACAGCTGGATGAGCTAAGTGGTCTGCCAATACACTTCCCTTGATGGCTTTTTGGGTCGTGTACTAAATGTCGTATTCCGTCAAGATCATTTGCCATCTTGCAATTCTCCCAGACAGAGCAGGCTTTTCGAATATGTACTTTATAGGATCCATTTTTGAGATCAACAAGGTAGTGTGAGTCAGCATATACTGTCTCAGCCGGCGAGCAGCCCATACCAAAGCGCAGCAAGTTTTCTCAAGCAGTGAGTATCGGGTCTCACAGTCGGTAAACTTTTTGCTAAGGTAATAAATGGCGTGCTCTTTTCGGCCAGACTCGTCATGCTGCCCCAGCACACACCCCATTGAATTGTCAAGCACTGTTAGATATAGTATCAGAGGTCTCCCTTCAACCGGTGGCATAAGGATAGGTGGTTCTTGGAGATACTCTTTGATTCTGTCAAAAGCAGCCTGACATTCATCGTTCCAACGTACTACCTGATCTTTCTTCAGCAGCTTGAAGATTGGTTCACAGGTAGCAGTCAGGTGTGAGATGAATCGAGCAATGTAATTCAGGCGTCCTAAAAAGCCTCTGACCTCCTTCTCTGTCTTGGGAATTGGCATCTCTTGAATAACTTTGACCTTAGCAGGGTCCACTTGAATACCTTTATCACTGACCACGAAGCCTAGTAATTTTCCAGATCTTACCCCGAAGGTGCACTTGTTCGGGTTCAATCTCAACTTGTATAGTTTCAACCGGTCAAACAACTTCTGCAGATGATCTAGATGCTCTTCCTCAGTTTGGGACCTTGCGATCATGTCGTCCACATACACCTCTATCTCATGATGGATCATGTCATGAAACAAGGCGACCATGGCACGTTGGTAGGTTGCCCCCGCATTCTTTAGCCCGAATGGCATGACCTTGTAACAGAAGGTGCCCCACTGAGTAACAAATGTAGTCTTTTCCATGTCTTCAGGTGCCATCTTAATCTGATTGTAACCTGAAAAGCCATCCATGAAAGAGAATACCTTGTGCTGAGCTGTATTATCGACAAGGACATCAATGTGAGGTAAGGGGAAGTCATCTTTTGGGCTGGCCCTGTTCAGATCCCGGTAGTCGACACACATTCTGACCTTACCGTCCTTCTTAGGTACCGGCACCACATTAGCAACCCACTGAGGGTAAGAAGTTACTGCAAGGAACCCCGCATCAAACTGTTTCATGACCTCGGCTTTAATCTTCTCAGACATCTCTGGACGCATCCGACGGACCTTTTGCTTCACTGGAGGGCAGTCTTCCTTAGTTGGCAAATGATGGACCACAATATCAGTATCCAACCCGGGCATGTCTTCGTAGGACCAAGCAAAGATCTCCATGTAGTCATGTAACATCTTGGTTAACCGTTTCTTCACGCTGAGCTCTAGGTTGGCACCAATCTTTACCTCTTTCCTGTCTGCCTCAGTACCCAAGTTTATTGTTTCCACTGGCTCTTCGTGGGGTTGAATTGCCCTCTCTTCCTGAAGCAACAGTCTTGCAAGCTCGCCAGGCACTTCGCAATCATCTTCACCTTCGTCTTCGGCTAAGTTGATCGGATTTTCGAAGTCATAATTGGCAGTAGCAGAGTTGTTATCAGTGAGATCCAGAGTGGATTGGAACCTGTATGAGTGAGTGTGTGTGTAAATACAGCTGTTTTGAAGATTATGTAAAGGAAAAGAAAGACAGAAAAGGAGCACAATATTTGCAATGCGAAAAACGTCCAAGATTTTCATTCATGATATATGAAATGACAGTTTGTATGCCCTCACAAATAGAACCACGGTGCCTCGGGTAAGACACCGGGCCATAGAGTTTATCATTGTTTATTACAAAATATCAAAACATAGGAATTCATTACTTAGTAACAAGAGAAACAGATAAGTTGTCCTTTGCACTCCAATTGTTAATCCACCATCGGTTGCCGGGTAGATCCAGCTATCAAACTCAGCTTCATCAACTTCCTCTTCGTCCCCAATAGCATTCACTCCATGAGCAGGCAGGGGAGCTGTCACTACATTTGGCTTCTCAGATGCCTCAAACTGTACCTCCTTGGCGTCAATAAGGTCCTGCAGCTTGTTCTTTAACGCCCAACAATCATCAGTGGAATGCCCCGGGCTATCTGAATGGTAAGCACAACGAGCATTCGGGTTGTACTTGGGGGATGCAGTATTTGGAAACTTCGGAGCCTCCCTTACAGTCACTAAGCTAGTGGATAGCAACTGTGGCAGGATCTGTGATAAAGTCATGCTTAAGCGGGTGAATTCTCTCCGGGGTCTTTCAACCTTCTGAGGATTGTTTGGCCGGGGAGCGGCAGCAGGCTTAGCAATCATTACCGCACTGACAGATTGGCGGTGCTCATGTCTCTCTGATTTCCGGGAACCATATACGGCACTAGACTCCTTCTTGAAGGGTTTCTTCTCAGAACTGGATGATGCACCCTTCAGAATTTTTCCAGACTTTAACCCAGCTTCAATCCTCTCTCCAGTCAAGATCAAATCAGTGAACCCTGCAGACGAATTCCCAATGAGATGGTTGAAAAATGGCCCAGATAGGGTCCCCAGGAACATGTCCACCAACTCCCGATCAGTCAACGGTGGCTGCACCCTTCCAGCCAGGTCTCTCCACTTCTGAGCGTACTCCTTAAAACCTTCGCTTGCACCTAACGACATACCCTGGAGTTGGGTACGTGTGGGGGCAAGGTCGGCATTATATTGATACTGCTTGTAGAAAGCAGTAGCCAACTCCTCCCAGTTATGAACCTTGGTCCCATCCAGCTGATAGAACCATTCGAGATGAGTCCCTGAAAGACTCTCCTGGAAGAAGTGGATCCATAAATTCTTATCCGCAGAGTACGGTTGCATTTTCCGAACATAGGACCTTAGATGCAGCTTGGGACAAGATGCCCCGTCATATTTAGAGAAGGATGGTGCTTTGAATTTGTGAGGGATAATCACACCAGTTGACAAACCCAGATCTCCGAAGTCCAGCCCAGGTACCTGTTGAACCTCCATAGCCTTCAACCTATCCTCCAGTTGCTTATATCTCTCGTCTGCCGGAGGGTACTGCTCTTCATCAAAATCTGTCTCGTTGTCGGAGACTATCGGATTGGGAACCCTTGCTTCTGCTTGAGGAGAATTTTTGTCAACAGAAGAACCAGCCTCTTCCTGTTGCAGAGTATTGTTAAACCTTCGTCCCGAGTTGAACAGAACAGTTCTTCTCTTCTTCTTCTTCTCCTTCTTCAGGAGCATAGCCTTTAATTCTTCTTGGCCTCGAGCCAGACCCTTGATTAATTCTTGAAACTGCGCATTCTGCGCCTGAAGAGCCTTGATTGATGTCTCAGTTGATGCAGAGTCAGTATTCATGATGCTGAAATAAACAACGAAGAACTGTGAGCAACCTGAAAAGAGGAAAAACCTGCTATGCACATGATGTATGAAATGCGCATGCAATGCATTCAAGGGTTCGAAAGTTCAAATTTGTTGTAGACAAAAAGGAACACACGTTATCATTAAGGAAATCATTGTTTAATACATCAAGCCTCATGGGCAAAGGTACAAAAATCAGATCAATCCCAAAATACACAGCGCATCCTCTTTGGAGCTATGTAGGTGTTGAGATTCCTCTCCTCGTGCAACAGGCGAGTGAGCTCCAAGACCTTCTTTTCACTGGCATGCAGACTAGTCTCAAGAGAATTCCTTTCTTCCTTAAGCTGGATCCAACTCTTCTGCATCTCTTCCCAGGATGTGGGCATATCAGGGTGCTGAATAGTGTAGGACACTTCTCCTTCCAAGACCGGCTCTTTGATCACCGGGAGCATATGAGGATAAGGCATTACTAGCTTCTGGGAGCGAGCTCGTACCCACTTGAGATAAGGTTCCAATGGGATGGAGTTCCTGTGCCCCAGTGTCTTGCTGTCTATCCTACTGGGCATCCTCCAAGCTCTGATAAATCTCTGGCGAAGTCCTTGAGTATCGTTGTCGAAGTCAAAAACTATGTCAGGAATTAACATGTCATGAGGACCATCTCTCCGAGCATAACCAAACTGGCTCCAAGCCAGTCATGGGCTATAAGTAATACCTCCTCTGATTCCAAGTAAAGGAACATTAGGATACTCCCCGCAACGATCAATGATAGTGACATCTTCTCTGGACCTAGGGCACCAATGTATATCTGCATGTGTAAGAGTCATCAATCGTTGTGACCATCTCAAACCCCGCTCATTCTTCAAGACTGATTGTGGAAGGTGCGAAATAAACCACCTTCCCAGGAGAGGAGTGCAACACATAAGGACACCTCTTTTTCTCATGGTTCGAGTGTAACATGAGTGAAGGATGTCCCCCAGCAATGTAGGTATAGGATTCCTGGACATAAAGATCTGGATAGCACTGATATCAATAAGCTGATCTGGGTTAGGGAACAATACCAAACCATAAACAAGGAGGGCCACAACCTCTTCAAAAGCTTGCAAGTCAAGGGAGTTCCAACATTCATGGGCCTTTTCAAACAGAAACCTAGCTAAGAACCCTTTGATACCACTTCTAACTTCCCAATGTCCCTTGAGGTCAGATGACTGTAGGTGCAAGGCTTTAGCAATCTCTTCAAGCTTAGGTTCCTTTTCTGTACCGTTGAAGGGTAGCTGATCAAGGATAGGGATCTTCAGGAGCCGGGAGAACTCCTCCAATGTAGGTACCAACTGATAATCCAAGAAGGTAAAACAGTGATGCAGAGGATCAAAGAACTGGAACAGGACCTTTATCATATCTTCCTCAATGTTGGTGTTGACCAAGCTGATGAGACTTCCATGCCTTTCACTGAATGAAGAGTTCTCGGGAATCCTGGATATAAGCTCCTTAAGCTGAGGAGGGATCCTTACAAGATTGATTTGAATTGTCTTTCTACGAACAGTTTCCATGTCCTACAAAACAAGAACAAAGATGAAAATTCGAACCCCTGAAATGGTTAGTCAATGCATATGATGCTGGATGATGTCATGATGCTATGATTAAACACACCACAGATATTTACAAAGACAAACATGTAAGGCACACAAGGCACACAAGACAAGCCCTTAAGGTTTAAGGCCAGCATGGGGTCTGGGTAGTACCCTCTTAAAGTTGGTGGGTTCAACCTGTCCTAATCAAAGTAACCGGGTTCTAAGGTTCCCAATATCACGGGATTGCTTTCATTGTTCATCGTTTCGATTTAGCCACTGAACTGGCGACCGAAATATTCCAGGAAAGCAACCCTCAATTGGGTGTAGTATCGAGTATCAACCAACCTCGGACTGCACCAAAGTCAGTTATCTCACTACCCTAAAGAGGCCAAGATAGTTCAATTAAGGTTCCTAAGGTCTGTTGATGCTTTATGACACCACGCGGAGGCCCCGTACTCTCCTTGACTGAACTCAAGGGTTACCGGTACACACCAAAGTGCCACATCAACGTAGCAGACTGCTTCAACCATGTCGGTATACCCCGCACAGTTCCCTCACAGCCTTGTTGCTACTTTCTAAGAAAGGTATCCCCCAGATCCGGGTTAGGATCTATAGAACTCCCAAGACAGTCCCACAATAATAAAGCAAGCCAAGAAGACAATTGAAAACACAGTGATCTTAATCCTAAGGTACACCCCACTTTATAAGTTATCCCCAGCAGAGTCGCCAGTTCTGTGATCGGTGGATCTGGAACTGACTGTTTAACGCTGGTTCGCGAAATGTCGCGGAAGCAAGAGTCGCCACCGTCTTTTATTTTCTCCAAATGGAAAGGACAAAAGCACAGAAAAATTCCTTAAAGAGATTGCTCTCGGTTCGGGAGGTAGGTTATAGAAAGGGAAGGTGTTAGATCCCTTTCTATCCATGGTTATCCATGGGCTCTTAGATACTTGCTCATTGTGTTTTCAAAATTGGTTTGTTTGCTTTTCAACTGTGGGTTTTAAAAAAGTTTCTTTGAAAACTTCAGTTCGACTCTTGTGTCAGAGTGTTTGAAAAATTGCTTTCGAAAGCTTTTTGAAAAGTGTCGGTGTGAAAAGTCCTTTTGAATTTGTTTTGAGTTTAGAGCAAGTATCTACTAGAACCTACCTACCCTAAGTAATTCGTCTGTGTAAATGTCCTTTAAAGTAGTGCCATCCCACCATTGAGAGGTAGGTAGCACCACCGTTGGAGGTGTTCGGGTCAATTCGAGGTTCGGGACACGGTGATCACCAGAGCAATGGGAAGACACCTTAGAAGCTACCCTCATGCCAGGTTCCCGGATCATGAGGACTTACTAAGACATCCTCTACTCGACGATCACCTTTCGAGGCAAGGCAACAGTGAGGCGTACCCTAGGGGTGGTGTGTGCGATTCGTGTGTCAGATTCAAATATTTGTCTTGTCATGTTTATTGGTGTCCTACGCTTGATTTTATTTAAGGCCATTCATTCTTGCATGCTTTGTTTAACAGTTAAAAATTGCGAGGAAAAGTAAATCTAAAGCTATTACAAATGGCGCAGGTCCACATCGCCAAAATTAAACCGGACCCGATTTGACGGAAAATAAAGAAATTAAAGAAAAGTGCGAGAAATAATTACATGGCTTCGGGAGAGGTACATAATCATTTAAGAATAAAAGAAATAATATGCGAAATTAAACAATTAAGAACATGGGCGTTGGACCCTTTTGCAAAAATTAAAATTAATGAGGAATTAAAATTAGAAATTAAAAAGAGGCAAGAATTTGTTTTTTGTTGTTTTTTATGTATTTAAGATTTAATAAAAAAAAGAGAATTAATTAAAATTAAAATGAGATGCAAACCCTAATTCTAGTGGCTTTTAAATTTATTAAGAAAAATATTGGAGTTTTTAACCTAAATGAAACCTAATTTTATTTATATGCAAATTAATTATGAAAATAAATAAAATAAATAATATTATTGTGAAAAAATAAAAATAATTAAAAGGAATAAAAATTATCAATTAAACCTATTTCTACATTTTTTAGATTTTTTATGAAAAGAATTAATATTGCAAACCCTAATTTAAACTAAATTTATTTACATACAATTTGTTTATGAAAATAATTAAAATAAAATACTTATTATATTTTTTCATCTTTTCTGATTTTTATGAGGTTTTTGTATTTTGTAAAAAAAAATAATTAACTAAATTAAAACAATAAAGAAAATAAAATAGCAATTGAAAATAAAACATAAAGAAAATATGTAGAATTTGCAAACCAGGGGGGGTTCAGTCCCAAATTAGGAGGTTGAGTCCAAGCAATTCTGGCCCAATAGCATTCAGGTCCATTGACTTTTTTGAGTAGCGTGTTAGCACTTTGACCAGGGTTTATGGTGCTCATCAATTTTGCACCATTGGATCGCTTCTGATGGACGCGTGGCTGTAGGATTCTTGAAGGCATATGGTAGTCCTTAATGTTGTGCCTGCATTGGAAGATATATAGCAAAATAATATGGGAAATTATACAGACCTGGGGCTCGAACCCAGGTCATGGACGTTGCAAAGGTGTACACCTGCCACTGAAGCGCTTTGTTCATTCATAAATTAATATAACAACTAAATATTATAAAAGAAAAAGGTTAGTGGCCTTGGAAACACGCGCGCATTTTTGAATCAGCGTATCATGTGTTGCCACGATTCCATCTTCTTCCTCATCCCTGTAACACAAAAACTAAAGCAACGGTTTTCTATGCGTTTCGTTAGGTGGCTTTTGGAAAAATAGCGAATAGGTCTCAGGCCTTCATAAATTGGGCGCGATAGGTGATTCTTCTTCGTCTCCATGCGCTGAATTGAATGGTCTTGGTCTGGAGGACCAATTTTTCTTTAACAAGAAACCCCCAACTTAGAACTCTGTAAACCCTAAAAGTTAAACATGGCATATTCGTATATACAGCGTAATAATCAAATTAAATGCATTGGTTAGCTTCACAACATCACAATGAACATGAATCAATGAATAAATTTCACAAATAATGCGTGGAATATGATATACGATTATGAGTTTTTTTTTTGTACAGTTTTGATTCAATATACCAATTCTTGGCGTGGTGATGGATGTTTGTGATTGGAATGTGTTCAGGGACCTTCAAGGAAGCTATTGAACCAAGTCTTGAGACCTGAATCGCCTTGTAGAGGTGTTTACAGTTTTGACTTTTTTGCAAATTTTTTCAAGTTGTCAATGGCTTTCTTGCGCAGTTTTTGGGTCTAGCATCATTAGGTTTATGATCAGGCATATGTAGTGAACAAATTAGGTCAACAAAACTCAATCAAATCCAATGCAATAATGGTTTTTGGAAATTTGATTCTTAAGGATCTTTTTTCAATCTTTTTCAAATGTTCTTTGTTCTCAATCATGCCAATCAATCCAATTCTTTCCTAATTTGCATATGCACGAAATCTTGATGGCAAAACATGTATAAAAAGATTTGTTAGGTCATGTTAGATATTTTCCATATATTTAAATGATTTAAATGAATTAATATAAATAATAATTCAAATAAATAAATAAAAAATGAGAAAATACTTCCCTTTGGGCCAAGTGGTCGTGCACATGTCATGGATGATGAATCATGGAAGAAAAATGGGCCCATTAGCAATTTTAGGTCATTTGAATCAATGTTGACTTTTCAAAATATCCAAAAATTTCCCAACTTCCACAAGGCATAACTTGCTCAATTTTTAGGCTTTTCTCATGTTCTTGGACATTTTGGAAAGGTCTTTGAGTCCTCTAACCAATGCCTTTGGTCCCATGTCATTTTGATTTACCAATCTCAAGTTATGGCCTTTTACTTAAAGTCCCTTTTTGTTGACTTTTGAAAATGACCTATAATGTTGAAATTGATAACTTTTTGTGAGAGCATTTCTTGGACTTGAAGTATGAAGATGAGTTGTAGGAAATGTCTTTCTCTTCAAAATGAGCTTTGGATGGAATTTTTCTGATAATCCATGTGAAAGTTATGCCCTGGTCAATTTCAGTTGACTTTTTCAGCTGTCCAAATAAGGAAACTTTTGCATCTTGATGATTTCTGAGCCAAATTTTGAGAATCATGATCAAGAATTGATCAAATGATGTTTGTGGCTTAAAAATGATATGTTGACCAAAAATTTGAACTTTTGACTGTCAAATGACCATTTTGCCCCTACAGTTGACTGTAGTGCAACTTAGGGTTTTGACTGTGCAATTTTGAGCTGAATGCCTTGAAACTTGATATGAGGATACTTGACCATCTTTGTAGGCATGTGAGACTTGATTGGACCTTTGAAAACTTCATTTTCTTGATCAGTACACAAACCCTAGTTTTGGCTGTATGGGAGACCTTTACACTGTGCAACCCTTGGAGAATTTTGTGACTTGGCTTGGCAATTTCTTGAAGAATATGGGAGGGCAAATTTTGGGGTACAACAGACGTCTACCAAAGGGAAAGATAATTCATTTTTCTCTAAACAAATGCCGTTAAAGATCAAGTACAACAACTTGAATCGAGGGCTATGACCCACTTGACATGGTGAGCTTGATTCTCATGGAAAGACATCCACCGATACAAAGTTCTCCAATCAAATATGTTGATCGAAGTTCAATCTATAAAATTTTCTTGTGTTTACCCTGCGAGATCCTTGAAAACATGCATCCACATATCATGCATCGTTTCATGACAAGTTTCCCCCTTTCAGGTCTCCTTATTTTCCTACTGTTTATTTCAGTAGAGATGGCTCTAGAGAAGACTATCAAAGACATCCAGGCTCAAAACGCTCAACTTCAAGAAATGTTCTTGAACCTGTCCAAGGGGCAGGAAGAAGTGAAAGCTCTCCTCACAAGGGGTATGGTCACAGGGAATCCAGGCGGCATCAGGAATGATCAGTTGGAAGGACTACAGATTGAGATGGCAACAATGAAAATCCAGATGATGGGAAAACTGGTGGGCCAGATGGCTCTCATCCAAAACCTGGCTCAAGGACAAGAAGAGTTAAAGGTTCTTATTAACAAACTGCATCAGGATGGATGTAACCAAATGGGGCAAACAACTAGGGTTGAGGATCAAGTCACCATTCAGCCTCCTTTGAGACAAGAAGTCAAGGGAAAGTCTCCCCAGTTTGCTTCAGGGTCACAATCCCAACAACAACTTCACCAGCATCAACAGGATAATCGGCGTGAGCAAAATACATCTGAAAAGCACTTCACTGAGATTAACATGCCATTATCCCAAGTGCTGAAATGCTTGTTGGAAGTCAAGATGATTGTATTAAGGGACCCCCCTCGGCGTCCCAACACAACCGCTCCAGGGTACAATCCAAATGCGAGATGTGCGTATCATTCCAACAGTCCTGGGTATGACACCGATAGCTATTGGGCATTGAGAAACAAAATTCAAGATCTGGTTAAAGAAACAACGTTGGAGTTCACGCAAGATGGCCAGATGAAAATCTTCCGTTGAAGGCTCTCCGCTTAAAGTGACAAGTTCAGACAAAGAGGCTTTTGTTTCATTTGAATTTTCAAGTTGTAATTTCTTTTGTTATTCAAATAATTATCTATTGATGTCGAACTTTGTTTCATTAATGCATTGCATATGTTTGTCTTGAATTCATCCATTCGTTTTTACTATACTTAAACTATGCTTTCTACTTTCTTTATGACATTTAACTCTTGCTAAAAGTTACAAGCCTTTAGAGGGAGGATGACGAAAACAATGCCATAATCTCATACAGTATTCTTTTGGACAGACCTCGCTGACGATGTACAGGCGTTTCTTTCAAATCCAAAACACTGGAGTTATAAGGAAGATAATCCCTAGTCAACCCCTTCGAGCCGAAGAAGTAGAAGTTTTCTGTTTTAACACAAATTGAAACATTTAATCAAAACCTGAGGCAGGGTAGTCTCTCAGTTAATTCAAATGTGCGTGAAGTCGCAAACTCTCATCTTGTAATACAATGAATGACATCAAAAAACATTCCTTTGGAATCAAAAGACAGTGATGGTTCCCCATTAACTAGGCAATCATTATCTCTAAAAAAATAAGAATGAGGTCACTACAAATCCTCAACAACATGAAAAAATGTTGCAAAAATGACTGCCTTCCAACAAATTCAACTTGTGTGAACCATCATTAAAACATCGTTCCATACTCATTTGGAGTTCAACGCACAATTAACTGAGTTTAGGGTTGAAGAACATCACGAAGAGCGGGTGGGTACAAATATACTTTGAGCCTTTATCCTTTGTTTCTTAAAACCGTGAACTAAGCCACGTTACAACCCTTCAAAAGTCCTAATTGAAGCATGGGTTAGGTCGAAAGCATACTGTTACAAAAGGTATCCTGACTCCTGTAAGGCTTTGCTCTAAATCTTGAGTTGAATTTTTCTTATAAAAAAGTTTTCTGCTAAAAAACGCATTTTTCAAAATTTCAAGACAAGCATAAACTTTGCATTATTTGAATATCGTTGTTTGCATATGGATATTTGTTTGACAGCGAAGAAATTCACACAGTGAATGTTTCGATGAACGAAATCCCTCTCAGTGAACAAAATCACTTCAAGTGGGATGACACTTCCGTTGTAAAAATCTCCTATCAACAAAGGGGACATAACATGGCATTGTCCAATAAACCTGGGGAAGTCCAGTCAAGATTTCATGAAATCTCTCAAAGTCCAGTTAACCTAGGGCAGTCCAGTCAAGATTTCAAGAAATCTCTCAAAATGCAGTATAGCCATGGGCAAATCTCCGTCACCATCACTTGGGGCATGGAACGTCAATCCCAACAAAGGGTTACATACAGTAAAACATTTCCTGGCGAAGCCATAAACACTTGATACTTAGGGCACTGACAAATCTCTCCGAAGTCCTTCTCATAATATGGCTCCCATCCAAAGTTTCGATCTTTGTTAACCTCTTCCCAGCTAAGTCGACCTCAAGAATTCCTGAAAAAATTTCCCATTGAAGTCGCCAGATTTTTCACTATCGGAAACGAAGAATCCAACTCTTTTCTCCATCACCAGTTCGGGATTTATTTTCCTCAGCGAGAGGTCGTTTTGAAAAACACTACACATCCGTACATCAGGACATCATACAACACAGTCTCATTTATTTTGAGAACGTCATTGTTTGATATATGTCATGCCACTAACCTTTACCTTTCAGGAAAGACACAATAAAATTATCACAAGATTCAGACTGTGAAGCCTGGATGTTGACCAGATAAAAGTAAGGTATACTGTGAAACTTGGATGTTGACCAAATAACAGTTTACTCGGCCAATTACTTTGAAGCCCAGATTCAACCGGATATTAGTGGGCCCCAAATCAAAGGGAAACCTGGAGGCGACCAGATAACCATTTGATTTTCTTCTGAAGACTAGACGTTGACCAGATAGGAAGTAAGCTATTGTGAAACCTAGACGTTGACCAGATAGTAATACAACACTGTGAAACCTGGACGTTGACCAGATAACAGTAAGGTATATTGTGAAACTTGGATGTTGACCAAATAACAGTTTATCGGCCAATTACTTTGAAGCCCGGATTCAACTGGATTTTAGTAGGGCCCAAAATCAAAGGGAAAACCGGAGGCGACCGGATAACCATTTGATTTCCTTCTGAAGTCTGGACGTTGATCTGATAGGAAGTAAAGTATCATGAAGCCTGGACCTTGACCAGATAGAAATGCAAGACACTGTGAAGCCTGGAGATCAACCAGATAACAGTTAACCCCTAACAGAATGAAGATTTTCACCCTTGAAACCTCAGAAGATTGGCATACTCCCAAGCTCCTGATACCCTTAACAGAATAAAGATTCTCATTCTTGAAACCCCAGAAGATTGGCATACTCCCAAGCTCCTGATACCTTTAACAGAATGAAGATTCTCATTCTTGAAACCTCAGAAGATTGGCATACTCCCAAGCTCCTGGTACCCTTAACAGAATGAAGATTTTCATCCTTGAAACCTCAGAAGATTGGCATACTCCCAAGCTCCTAATACCCTTAACAGAATGAAGATTCTCATTCTTGAAACCCCATAAGATTGGCATACTCCCAAGCTCCTGATACCTTTAACAGAATGAAGATTCTCATTCTTGAAACCTCAGGAGATTGGCATACTCCCAAGCTCCTGATACCCTTAACAGAATGAAGATTTTCATCCTTGAAACCTCATAAGATTGGCATACTCCCAAGCTCCTAATACCCTTAACAGAATGAAGATTTTCATCCTTGAAACCTCTGAAGATTGGCATACACCCAACCTCCTGACCCACAACGCCTGAATGAAGATTCTCATTCTTGCTTCCCCAGTAGATTGGCATATAACCCGAGTTCCTGATATTCCCGACAGAATGAAGATTCTCATTCTCAAAGTGGCATATAACCCGATTTCCTAATATTCCTGACAGAATGAAGATTCTCATTCTCAAAGTGGCATATAACCCGAGTTCCTGATATTCCCGACAGAATGAAGATTCTCCTTCTTAAAGTGGCATATAACCCGAGTTCCTGATATTCCCGAGAGAATGAAGATTCTCCTTCTCAAAGTGGCAAATAACCCGAATTCCTGATATTCCCAACAGAATGAAGATTCTCATTCTCAAAGTGGCATATAACTCGAGTTTCTGATATTCCCGACAAAATGAAGATTCTCATTCTCAAATTGGCATACAACCTAAACTCCTGAACTTCTTCCAAACATGAATAAGCTTTTCCCCAGAGTCCTGAGCTTATTCTCCTGCAGGATAGCTACTCCCTAACAGTATAGCTATTCCCCACAGAGTTTTTACTCACCAACATAATGAAGACTCTCATCCTTGATTCTCCAGTGAAGTTGCCAGAGCCTTTTCTTTACTCTTAGCATAAATTTGTCAATAGTTTTTAATCCCCTGCAGATCGAAGATTCTCGTTCTTGACTCCTCAGCACAAATTCCCCTAGCAGAATGAAGATTCTCATTCTCAATTCCCCACAGAGTTTTCAAATATTCCCCAGCGGAGTTCTCCTCAAACAACAAAACAGGAATCCCCGGTAGAAGTATTCTAAACAAAGCTTGAAGACACACATACTCTTCAACAGTGGTCCAAGATTTATTTTCCCTGACAGCATCGAAGATTTTATTATCTCCAGCTATCCAGGATTTATTTTCCTCAGCAAGGCAGCTAATTAGCTTACATGCGCATACATTACATTCATATGTCATAAGCATTGATAAAACACATATATTGCATCATACATTTCATGCAACATAACTTTGTGTTTTAGCTAATATTTTACCCTTTTCAGGGTAAGGTTAACAAGCTACCAGTATAGGCTCTTGAAAACAGTTTACGGATGCTCCAAACACGGATGTTATTCTATTTCTTATTCAGATCCCCAATTCAGAGATGCTCCAGACGCTGGTACCATTCTGACGCTCACCTATAACTTACAGGTCAACGGACATTCTTGGATGGCTTCTTTAAGCCTATCACCGACAAGATTCTGTCACATCTCTAAATGGCATCTGTAAGCCCATTCCCTCAATCATGCTTTTACGAGTGCAAATTTGTGGGCACTCTAGTGTCCAATCATCTTTTACCTTCGAGTCGCGAACGACAAACTCGTCGATCTAACTCTTCAGGTTCAAGAAGATTTAACAGGAGCAGCTGTTGTACCCCAAAATTTGCCCTCCCATTTTTCACAAGAAATCACAACCCTAGGGTTTTCTCAGATTCTCAAGATTGGCTCAGGAATCAATCAGACAGACTTTTCTTTGGCAGTAAATTAGGAATTAGGGTTTTTCTCGCATTTCTCAGAAGAAACTGAATTCTCAGAAATTCAATTAACTGTCACATGTTCTCACGCTTTTTTAAGCTTACTGAAAGATTACTGGTTGTTCTCAAGGCCTGTTTATCTGGGACAAGAAATGGGAGTTGAGACTGTCATTTGGAATATTCAGTTTTTGTCTGATCCAGGTTAACCATATAATGTGCATTTATTAAGACGTTTGCTTGTTAATGGAATGAAATGTTTGTTTGTTTATTAAAATACACAGTGCATATTTTGATTGGAATGCTGTTGCAAGGTTACGAGACTACAGAGTTATTGGATTACTTAAAGTTTAAGTTATCTGTATTGGAATTATTGGAATGCAATTTCAATTATTTTGATCTGAGAATCTTAAAGGATTAAGTGAAGATGCAAATAAATAATTGCAAGTTATTAACAGTAGAAGAGTTTTATTGGATATTAGATTATCTCACAAAGACTTTTTCATTTATTTCAAAAAAATGTTACAATACAGTTTATTATTTAAATGCTTTAAGTTGTGCAACTTATTGTATTTGAAAAGTAAATTGGTACATTTGTTTGAATATTTATCCCTAAGTTACAAAGAAAAAAGTCTAAGCCTAAGCTTCCATTGCTCCCGTGCTCGCCACAAAGTCTTCTGCTTCCTCTGTTTTGTCACCATCCAATTTACACTCACATGAAAGAAAGACAAAAGAGGATTAGCACAGTTGATTGAGCATCAAGCAAGAATTTTCAAACAAAAAGAAAGAAAAAATTTCATCATTAAAGTTTGCCATTTGGAATCAAAGTGCTATTTTTCATCACATTTTTATTTTCCTCTTTGCAAATCACAAGAAGATTGCTCTTCTTGGTTCACAAGAAGAAAAAAAATAAAAAAATGCAAGTTGAAGAATGCAAAAGCAAAATTATTCGAATGCAAAGCACAAGGCGCCAAACTGAAAACATAGTTTCAAACAAACAAGCAACATAGCAGGCGCGCAAAACCAAACAATGCAACAAGGCGCCAAACTGCATTATAAAACAAGGCCAAACTGGATGCAAGACAGTAACAATGCAGTAACAGCATGGCAAGTAACTCAGCATTGCAAGCAAAACAAATTTGTTCAAATGCAAATAAGGCCAAACTGGATGCAAACTGAACCAAAGCAACTAAGACAGGCAGCAAAAGCAAAGCTAGAAAGTACAATGCAGCAGGCAAAAAGTGAAGAGGATAAACCAAATAACAAGCAAAAGGCTTATCATAGCCTATCATCATTTTCCAGAAAATAGGCAAACTTTTCAGAAAAAAGTAGAAAAGAAAACTTCTTTATCATTGAGAGAGAAAGAGAGAAAAGATATCACCTTTTTGTTGGGATTGCACGGTTTGGCAAAATCTGTCACAAGTCACAAAACAAAAGCAAAAGGATATAATACAATTAAACAACAAGAAAAGGAGAGAGGTTCAGTTTTTCCAAACATTCAAAGATTGGCAACTCTCTTCAAAAATAAAAGGCTCCCAAACCTGTTAAAACCATCATCAACTACCAACATAATCAAGTTTCAGAAATCAGTTTTCAAACAAATCTTCAACAAAAAATACCAACAATCAAAAGTTTCAGAGATTATCATCAATCAAAAACCTATAGCAAATACCACCACCAACAAAGTTTCAGAACAATCATCATCAACTACCAAAATAAAGTCTCGGGATAATCATCATCATTATCCATCATTAACTAATAAGTCAAAAGGAAAACATCACCATCATCATTCAAGTGCAAGAGAGAGGAAAGAGTTTCAGAAGCATTTAGCGCTATCATCATTCAAGTGCAAGAGAGAAGAAAGAGTTTCAGAAGCATTTAGCGCTATCATCATTCAAGTTCAAAGAGAGAGGAAAGCAAATCAAAGTTTCAGAAGCATTTAGCATCATCATCATTCAAGTTCAAGGGACAAAGGAAAGAAGTTACCAAAAAGAGCGCCTCGCCATCATCATTTCTCCTGCCTCCGACCACCAAGTGAACGCCACCAGCTCAAATCTCTTTCCTCTCCATTTTCCAGAAAATCTCACAGGTATGACCACTTCGTATCCCCTTGCTGCATCTCAGGCATATAATACAATAGATTAATAATGAAACATGAATAAAGCATGCAAATCAAACGAAAAATGTTAAATAAAAAAGAGACGAACCATACCGTTTAAACAAGGCCATTGATCGTTAGGAGGAGGTTAGAGAGTGAGGGATACTATTCCAACAACTGTGGGGAAGAGAAGATCAGAGAGTTGAGCGTTAGGAGATGAAGAGGAGAAACGAGAGAGAGAGCGGCGCCGCTGTGAAATGGGTTCACAAACCCTAAACACACATAAACCCTAATCAAAATTTGTGAAAAAGAAACTTAAGCATTGGGCCCTATCCGTCCCAAGCCCAGAAGCCCATACAAATAGTGCACCCCCCCCCCCCCCCCCCCCCCATTTCTAGCCTCACTTCTTTTCCTTTTATTGTATTTGGGCCCAACATAAACCCTAAAGCCCATCTTTTTTTAATTTATTTTCTTTCTCTTAGTTAATAATAACACTAATAATATATTAAAACTTTGATTTTTTTAAATTAGTTTTATTTTCTTCTTTTATTAATTAATCTTGTTTCATTTGATAAAATACCAAAAAAAAACATTTAATTTGATTTAATTAATTTTGCTTTCTTTAAACTTTTTTTTATTGATTAATAAAAGTACAAAATAATAGAGATTTTGTTTAATTAAATTATCTTTCTTTAAAATATTTTTCCAAACATAATAAAAATACAAAAAAAAAAGAATAGTAATAATGTTTAATCTTTTAGAATAGATTTTATTTATCTCTTTTTTAATAAATACATGCATTTCATAATTTATTGATTTTCTTTATTTCACAATTTGTTATAACTTTGTATTGAATCACGACAATTCGATTTGGTTGTAATATTTGGACTTTACTATTCTTATGAGATTCATCCCCATTTGTAATAATTGTACCCCCATTCCCGGATACTTTTGTAATAGCTTAGACTTTTAATTCCTGCAATTTATTGCTTTCGTTATACTGTGTAGTAATTAGGCGTGTATGGCAAGATTCAAAAATCAATCGCTAGATGACCTAATCCAAGAATAAATAACTTGAAATCAATACACTTCTCACACGAGCACCTCTAGGGTAACCTCGCTTGTTGCCTCGGAAACACAATCATGTCCCTCGAATATGAGACACTCTAGCAAATGACCCTTCGATAAACAAAGATCGTAGTCCCTCGATGACCCTCGATGTTGCCTTCGATAAAACGATCCCGTCCCTTACAAAATTGCTAGAGAGTCCAACAAGTTGCTTTCAATGATTGTATACGATGTCCCGCGCCTGTCCCGTTTAACATCCAAATACAAGGTTGTTTACCAAATGCAATGGTAAAACAACACTATCAAAAGGGTTAAAAATATGTAGGAAAAATCTTTGAGTAAAATAGGGTAGACAACTTTTAGTTACTTGATCAAAACTTGCAAAAACATCCTTGCTATTTTCAAACACACCTCACAACACAATTTCAAAACATTTCCCAAAACAAACTTTCAAACATTGAAATATCTTTTCAAAAGACAAACACCTTTGTATATATTCAAACAAGAATCATTACAAAGGTTGCCACAACGATGGCCTCTTTTCAAAACATTTTCAAAACCACAGACAAAGCACCATGTCAAACAATTGGAAAAGCAAAGCAAGTGATCTAAACAAGTAACTAAGAGCCCATGGATAACCATGGATGAAAAGGGTGCTTGCACCTTCCCTTTTCATAATCTACCCCCCCCCCCCCCCGGAACCCAAGAAAACATCTCAAAGGTCTTTCCTGTGCTTTTTGACCTTTCCTTTGGATAAAATAAAAAGTCGGTGGCGACTCTTGCTAAACTGAAACATTTGCGAACATAAACGCAAAACCTCAAGTCAGTTCTCCCACTGTATCACAGATATATAACACTTTTTCAAAATGTCGGATGAACTAACAACATAACATCTTTCATTAAATATTCAACGACTACACAGCGGAATTCTTCAATAACATATTTAAATAATATAGCAACTTTGAAACATCTCGTGTTTAATAAATAAACAATTTAAGGTTCAACAACAAAAAATCAGCAAGCGTCCACCCCCCCCCCCCCCCCCCCCCCCCGAGTGTTACATATTAGGGCAATGACACCGACTCGATCTATTGAAGGTATACGACATTAACTCTCGATTACCTGCACATTACCAACATAAGGGCAACATTCAAACAGAAGGGGTGAGATATCTAACAATATAATAAAGCGCATGATAATCAATATATTAAATTAGATCATTCATATCACCACTTCTCATCTCATAATCAACAATAATTACAGCATATATATTCATTCATCAACATCAAATACATCTCATTATTCATTCATATGATACGACTCAAAACTATGCAAATGCACGTGGTACCATTGGAGCAGAACTCCCATCTCAAAAATCTAATCTGCCAATTAATAGAGGCATCAAATAAGGCATAGCCTTCATCTCAAAATTTGCCAATCCAGGCCATCTCAAAAAAAATGCAATGTATGCGGCTCAACATGAATGTAATAACACACTCAGTTATCAACATCTCAAAACACATCTCAAAACAATAACATCTCAATCATCAAAACGACAACATTTCAGTCATCTCAAACAACAACATCTCAATCATCAAAACGACAACATTTCAGTCATCTCAAGCAACAACATCTCAAAGTAATTTGTTAAACATTACTTATTTATTAACATCATTTGATTAATTACATCTTACTAATAACTTAGTTGTATATCAATACTACAGTAATCCCTATTGTTATTCTGCAGTTCTACTTCATTTCTGTCATTAATCCTACTGTCATAATTCTAACAGTAGCCTCTAACATCTCAAAATTCATCCATCTGTCCTAAAACAGCACAACAGTCATCTACGGGAATTAATTCTAAATCCTAAATTAGTTACTGGAATTACACCTCTTAATCATCATTTTAATCATCTAAAATAAAGTTCATCGCGTTAGCTAATCAACGCTTCGAACGACATCTCAAACAGCATCCTAAAGCTCAAGTTACAGCAACTTAAAACTGATTCTGTCAAAATTATTCAGTATGCATCGACACAAAACACTATGCATCGACTCATCCTACTTCTTCTTCACGCTATGAGTCGACGCATCCCTCTATGGATCGACTCATTCTAGATTATAATACAGCATGTATCGACACATGCATCGCACCGGTCGACTCATCCTGAGTCTCACACACTCATGTATCGACGCATCCTCCCTTCGCGTCGACTCATTATGAGCCTTACACTTAACATGCATCGACGCAAGCATGCATGCATCGACTCATCCTGAGTCAAAAATCCTCCATGCATCGACTCATCCAGTTTGAGGTCGACTCATCCTGCAATTTTCTGCATAATTTTCAGCGTTTCTACTGTATTTTCACTACTGGAATATAATCACAGTCCTACAAACCTCATCCTAACCATGATAATTCATCACCTAATCATTAACCTTTAATACTACATCGTTTACACAACATCATAACATCATTTATCCATAGAGAATTCATCAATATTCATCATACATCATTCAATTCAATAACAAAAACAACAATCCTCTAATCCCACATATTGAACATCATGATCCCAATTATAAAGCCATAACCCCACCCTGACCTTGGATCGAAGGTCGCTCTACAATTTCTGGATTGAATCTTTGTTCTTGCCGTTTCCTTCAAAACCAGCAGCTTCACGTTTCCACAATCCTTATTTTTCCTTCTACTGTTTCTTCTTTCTATTCTAACAACAAATAATAAAATAACATAATATTGTTATATTATTCCTTGTTGGGCTCAAACTTACACCCCCTTATTACTTCCACTAACTCAATTAAGCCCACCTTAAATAATATTAGCTTCTAACATTATTTCACATAATAATATAATACCTCAAATATATTATTATTTCTCCATTTAATAAAATAAATCCAATTTAATAATACTTCTTCACAATTATTCCCAAAAATAATTTAATTAAATAATTAATTAAATTACGGGCGTTACAACTCTCCCGCACTTAGAATATTTTCGTCCTCGAAAATTTACCTCAATCAAACAATTCTGGATAGGAGTCTCGCATCTTGCTCTCCAATTCCCAAGTGATGCTTTCTCCTGCAGCTCCTAACCAAACCACTTTAACCAATTCAATCTCTTTGCCCCTCAGAGTCTTCATTTCACGATTTGCGATCCGTACAGGCATCGTCTCCACCATAAAATTATCCCGTACTTGCACATCGTCCATATGAATTACATGAGATGGATCTGAAATATACTTTCGAAGTTGCGACACATGAAACACATCATGCAAATTCAAAATATTAGGAGGTAAAGCCACTCTATAAGCAACATTCCCCACTCTCTCTGAAATCTGATACGGTCCAATAAACCAAGAAGTGAGCTTCTTAGACTTCAAGGCTCGTACAACACCAGTCACAGGTGTAACTCTCAAAAACACATGATCACCAACTTGAAATTCTAAATCTTTCCTTCACTTGTCATGATAACTCTTCTGTCTACTTTGTGAAGCTTTTATCTTTTCTCGAATCAACTTCACCTTCTCGGTAGTCTCACGAACAAGTTCAAGGTCGAAGCACTACACTTTCACCAGATTCATGCCAACATAACAGAGTTCTACATCTCCGGCCATACAACGCTTCAAAAGGTGCCATCCCAATACTAGAATGGTAACTGTTATTATACGTGGACTATATCAACGGAAGATAAGTATCCCACGAACCTCCCTGCTCAAGCACACATGCCCTTAACAAGTCTTCCAACGATTGAATCGTCCATTTAGTCTGACCATCTGTCTGAGGATGATACGCTAAACTCAACCTCAACTTAGAACCCAACGCTTCTTGCAAACTCTTCCAAAAATCAGAAGTAAATCTTGGATATCTATATGACACAATGAACAAAGGAACACCATGCAGTTTCACAATCACACTAACATAAATCTCAGCCAACTTCGACACTGGAAAACTGATGTTAATAGGAATAAAATGAGCTGACTTCGTAAGCCTATCAACAATCACCCAAATTGAATCATGTCCTCTCGAAGTACTAGGAAACCCCGTCACAAAGTCCATTGAAATGCTATCCCATTTCCATTCAGTAACTTCCAACGGTTGCATTAATCCTGCAGGCTTCTGATGTTCAACTTTCGACTTCTAACAAGTCAAACATGCATACACAAATCGAGCCACATCACTCTTCATCCCAGGCCACCAAAACAAACCTTTCAAATCTTGATACATCTTCGTAGCTCCTGGATGAATACTCAACTTACTTCTATGACTCTCTTCAAGTATCACTTTCTTCATCTCAGCATCATCAGGAATACAAATCCGATTACGAAATCTCAACACACCTTGCTCGTCTAACTTTAAATCACTATTCTCAGATTGATCGATCCCAACCATCAAATCAACCAGTTTCACATCCAACTTCTGAGCTTCTCTGATACTGTTTAAAAATTCACTATTAATGTTCAACATACCCAACATAACACTCTGCGGAGTAACGTCGCAAACTAAGCCCATATCTCTAAATTGCTCGATCAATTCCAACTCTTTAATCATCATTGCTGACATATGTAAAGTCTTTCGACTCAACGCATCAGCTACCACATTCACATTTCCTGGATGATAATTCAAACCGAAATCCTAATCCTTTAACAATTCTAACCATCTTCGTTGCCTCATATTCAACTCCTTCTGATCAAATAAATACTTCAAGCTCTTATGGTCACTAAACACTTCAAATCTAGAACCATAAAGGTAATGCCTCTAAATCTTCAATACAAAGACAACGGCAGCAAGTTCTAAATCATGCGTATGATAGTTCTTCTCATGAGTCCTAAACTGCCTCGACGCATAAGCAACTACCTTACAATTCTGCATAAGCACACCTCCTAAACCCATATTAGAAGCATCATAATACACCACAAAAGACTCTCCTGGATTAGGCAACGTCAAAATCGGAGCCGTCGTCAATCTCTTCTTCAATTACGTAAAACTTTCTTCGCATTGAACATCCCAAACAAATGCTCTACCTTTACAAGTCAACTTAGTCAACGAAAGTGACAACTTAGAAAACCCTTCAATAAACCTTCTATAATAACCAGCTAGTCCCAAGAAGCTTCTAATCTCAGTAGCTGACTTTAGAGTTTCCCATTGCATCACAGCATCAACCTTCGATGGATCTACAGCAATGCCACTACCTGAAATCACATGACCAAGGAAACTAACCTCTTTTAACCAAAATTCCCACTTGGACAACTTTGCATACAACTTCTTCTCTTTCAAAACTTGCAATACTACTCTTAAATGTTCAGCATTCTCTTCTTCCGACTTAGAGTAAATAAAAATATCATCGATGAACACCATTACAAACCGATCCAAATAAGTATGAAAGATACGATTCATATATTCCATGAATACTCCCGGTGCATTAGTAACACCAAAAGGCATCACCGAATACTCATAATGTCCATAACGTATTCTGAAAGCCGTCTTCTGAATATCTTCATCCTTCACTTTAATCTGATGGTAACCCGACCTCAGATCAATCTTACTAAACACACGAGCATCCACTAACTGGTCCATCAAGTCATCTATTCTTGGAAGCAGATACTTATTCTTAATTGTCACCTTGTTCAACTGTCTATAATCAACACAAAGCCTCATGCTTCCATCTTTCTTCTTCACTGACAACACTGGAGCTCCCCACGGCGATACACTTGGTCTTACAAACCTCTTCTCAAGTAACTCTTCCAATTGCTTCTTCAACTCTAGAAACTCGGACGTAGACATCCTGTATGGTGCCATAGACACAGGTCTGGTACCAGGTACAAGATCAATTGCAAATTCAACTTCCCTCTCTGGCGGTACATCAGGGAAAACTTCAGGAAATTCACATACCACCGGAAATTCTTCAATTAAAGCTTAAGTCTCTACAGATAGCGACGCCATCAACGAGAACATTTGTGCTTCCTATTGCATCAACTTTCTCAACTGTCTAGCAGACAACAAACCATCTTCCTCTTCTTCAGGAGTAGAAAACTTCACAGACTTGTCATAACAATTAATATGAACACAGTTATGCTCTAACCAGATCATACCAAGAATCACATCCAAACCTCTTAACGGTAAACAAATCAAATCAACAACAAAGTCTCTGTCGAAGATCGACAAGGGACACTTAGCACACACAAAAGAAGTAGTCACTGATCCCTTGGCTAGAGTATCGACGACCATTTCTCCATTCAAAGAAGACAACTCAAGACCCAATCCTTCAACACAATCAGCAGCAATAAAACAATGTGTAGCACCAGTATCAATAATAGTAATTAAAGGAGTACTATTAATGAAACATGTACCTCTAATAAGTTTGTCCTAGGAAGTTGTCTGATCCTCCACCAAAGCAAACACTTTACCACTAGACTGAGCCTTCTTCGGTTTCGGACACTGGCTACCAATGTGCCCTTCTTCCTTACAATTGAAACAAACCATATTCTTGTGCTCGCACTCAGATACAATATGCCCGTTCTTACCACAAGTGTGACATCTCTTCACTTCAGCAGTGTACACATTACTCTTGTGTCCAGGTTTCCCACACTTAAAACAAATCACACCAGCAGGAGCATCTCTCCCACTAGTCCTCTGACCATGAGAAACTCTCTGCTTACCCTTACCAGTGGGGCATCATAGGGTTTACCACGACTCTGCGGGTGCTTACCCCTCTTCTCACTGATAATCTTGTAATGAGCATTATTGTCTTCCTCATAAATTCTACAGCTATCAACCAAATCAGCAAAGACACGGATCTTTTGATATCCAACTGCCTTCTTAATTTCCGGGCGCAACCCATTCTCAAACTTAATACACTTTGAAAACTCAGCATTTTCCTCAGCGTAATGCAGATAAAACTTGGCCAACTCAGCAAACTTGGCAGCATACTCCACAACAGACAGATTCCCTTGCTTCAGCTCAAGGAACTCAATCTCCTTCTTTCCACGGACATCTTCAGGAAAATACTTTCTCAAAAACTCCCTACGGAACACAGCCCAAGTGACATTCTCACCCGCAGCTTCTAACTTCTGGCAAGTCCCTAGCCACCAGTCATCAGCCTCGACTGCTAGCATATGAGTCCCATAATGAACCTTCTGCGCTGGAGTGCAGTCCATCACGTGAAAGATCCTCTCAATCTCTTTCAACCATTCCAATGCTCCGCCAGGATCATATTTTCCCTTGAACGTAGGTGGATTCTCTCTCTGGAAAGTCGTCAAGCTACGAGATCCAGCATTCCCGTCAGCATTCGGCTGATTTTCCATTGCATGAGCCATTGCTTGCAGAGTAGCAGCAAGAGCAGCATCATTCCTTCCAGCAATCTCAACTTATTACTATAACACAAACAACTGTTAGAATTCAAAATAACAATACTCGATTGTTAGACAACTAAGAATCGACGACAAGGTCGGACCAACCTTTTTCTCTGATACCAACTTTGTAACACCTCAATTCTACCCCAAGCAAATATGCAAGATAAATCAGAGTTATAAAATTTCAATCATACAAATGAATCGGGACATCACAAATTCTTCTAACAAATTCATTGCATACATCATGGATATATAACACTTTTTCAAAACGTCGGATGAACTAACAACATAACATCTTTCATTAAATATTCAACGACTACGCAACAGAATTCTTCAATAACTTATTTAAATAATATAGCAACTTTGAAACATCTCGTGTTTAATAAATAAACAATTTAAGGTTCAACAACTAAAAATCAGCAATCAAAAATCAGCAAGCGTTCATCCCCTCGAGTGTTACATATCAGGGCAATGACACCGACTCGATCTATTGAAGGTATACGGCCTTCACTCTCGATTACCTGCACGTTACCAACATAAGGGCAACATTCAAACAGAAGGGGTGAGATATCTAACAATATAATAAAGCGCATGATAATCAATATATTAAATTAGATCATTCATATCACCACTTCTCATCTCATAATCAACAATAATTACATCATATATATTCATTCATCAACATCAAATACATCTCATTATTCATTCATATGATGCGACTCAAAACTATGCAAATGCACGTGGTACCATTGAAGCAGAACTCCCATCTCAAAAATCTAATCTGCCAATTAATAGAGGCATCAAATAAGGCATAACCTTCATCTCAAAATTTGCCAATCCAGGCCATCTCAAAAAAATGCAATGTATGCGACTCAACATGAATGTAATAACACACTCAGTTATCAACATCTCAAAGCACATCTCAAAACAATAACATCTCAATCATCAAAACGACAACATTTCAGTCATCTCAAACAACAACATCTCAATCATCAAAACGACAACATTTCAGTCATCTCAAGCAACAACATCTCAAAGTAATTTGTTAAACATTACTTATTTATCAACAACATTTGATTAATTACATCTTACTAATAACTCAGTTGTATATCAATACTACAGTAATCCCTACTGTTATTCTGCAGTTCTACTTTGTTTCTGTCATTAATCCTACTATCATAATTCTAACAGCAGCCTCTAACATCTCAAAATTCATCCATCTGTCCTAAAATAGCACAACAGTCATCTACGGGAATTAATTCTAAATCCTAAATTAGTTACTGGAATTACACCTCTTAATCATCATTTTAATCATCTAAAATAAAGTTCATCACGTTAGCTAATCAACGCTTCGAACGGCATCTCAAACAGCATCCTAAAGCTCAAGTTACAGCAACTTAAAACTGATTTTGTCAAAATTATTCAGTATGCATCAACACAAAACACTATGCATCGACTCATCCAACTTCTTCTTCACGCTATGAGTCGACGCATCCCTCTATGGATCGACTCATTCTAGATTATAATACAGCATGTATCGACACATGCATCGCACCGGTCGACTCATCCTGAGTCTCACACACTCATGTATCGACGCATCCTCCCTTCGCGTCGACTCATTATGAGCCTTAAACTTAACATGCATCGACACAAGCATGCATGCATCGACTCATCGAGTTTGAGGTCGACGTATCCTGCAATTTTCTGCATAATTTTCTGCGTTTCTACTGTATTTTCACTACTGGAATATAATCACAGTCCTATAAACCTCATCCTAACCATGATAATTCATCACCTAATCATTAACCTTTAATACTACATCGTTTACACAACATCATAACATCATTTATCCATAGAGAATTCATCAATATTCATCATACATCATTCAATTCAATAACAAAAACAACAATCCTCTAATCCCACATATTGAACATCATGATCCCAATTATAAAGCCATAACCCCACCCTCACCTTGGATCGAAGGTCGCTCTACAATTTTTGGATTGAATCTTTGTTCTTATCATTTCCTTCAAAACCAGCAGCTTCACGTTTCCACAATCCTTATTTTTCCTTCTACTGTTTCTTCTTTCTATTCTAACAAAAAATAATAAAATAACCTAATATTGTTATATTATTCCTTATTGGGCTCAAACTTACACCCCCTTATTACTTCCACTAACTCAATTAAGCCCACCTTAAATAATATTAGCTTCTAACATTATTTCACATAATAATATAATACCTCAAATATATTATTATTTCTCCATTTAATAAAATAAATCCAATTTAATAATACTTCTTCACAATTATTCCAAAAATAATTTAATTAAATAATTAATTAAATTACGGGCGTTACAACTCTCCCCCACTTAGAATATTTTCGTCCTCAAAAATTTACCTCAATCAAACAATTCTGGATAGGAGTCTCGCATCTTGCTCTCCAATTCCCAAGTCATGCTTTCTCCTGCAGCTCCTAACCAAACCACTTTAACCAATGCAATCTCTTTGCCCCTCATAGTCTTCATTTCACGATCTGCGATCCATACATGCATCGTCTCCACCATAAGATTATCCCGTACTTGCACATCGTCCATATGAATTACATGAGATGGATCTGAAATATACTTTCGAAGTTGCGACACATGAAACACATCATGAAAATTCAAAAGATTAGGAGGTAAAGCCACTCTATAAGCAACATTCCCCACTCTCTGAAATATGATACGGTCCAATAAAACGAGAAGTGAGCTTCTTAGACTTCAAGGCTCGTCCAACACCAGTCACAGGTGTAACTCTCAAAAACACATGATCACCAGCTTGAAATTCTAAATCTTTCCTTCACTTGTCATGATAACTCTTCTGTCTACTTTGTGAAGCTTTCATCTTTTCTCGAATCAACTTCACCTTCTCGGTAGTCTCACGAACAAGTTCAGGTCCAAGCATTACACTTTCACCAGATTCATGCCAACATAACAGAGTTCTACATCCCCGGCCATACAACGCTTCAAAAGGTGCCATCCCAATACTAGAATGGTAACTGTGATTATACGTGGACTCTATCAACGGAAGATAAGTATCCCACAAACCTCCCTGCTCAAGAACACATGCCCTCAACAAGTCTTCCAACAATTGAATCGTCCATTCAGTCTGACCATCTGTCTGAGGATGATACGCTGAACTCAACCTCAACTTAGAACCCAACGCTTCTTGCAAACTCTTCAAAAAATCAGAAGTAAATCTTGGATCTCTATATGACACAATGCACAAAGGAACACCATGCAGTTTCACAATCACACTAACATAAATCTCAGCCAACTTCGACACTGGAAAACTGATGTTAATAGGAATAAAATGAGCTGACTTCGTAAGCCTATCAATAATCACCCAAATCGAATCATGTCCTCTCGTAGTACTAGGAAACCCCGTCACAAAGTCCATTGAAATGCTATCCCATTTCCATTCAGGAACTTCCAACGGTTGCATCAATCCTGCAGGCTTCTAATGTTCAACTTTTGACTTCTGACAAGTCAAACATGCATACACAAATCGAGCCACATCACTCTTCATCCCAGGCCACCAAAACAAACCTTTCAAATCTTGATACATCTTCGTAGCTCCTGGATGAATACTCAACTTACTTCTATGACTCTCTTCAAGTATCACTTTCTTCATCTCAGCATCATCAGGAATACAAATCCGATTACGAAATCTCAACACACCTTGCTCGTCTAACTTTAAATCACTATTCTCAGATTGATCGATCCCAACCATCGAATCAACCAGTTTCACATCCAACTTCTGAGCTTCTCTAATACTGTTTAAAAATTCACTATTAATCTTCAACATACCCAACATAACACTTTGCGGAGTAACCTCGCAAACTAAGCTCATATCTCTAAACTTCTCAATCAATTCCAACTCTTTAATCATCATTGCTGACATATGTAAAGTCTTTCGACTCAATGCATCAGCTACCACATTCGCCTTTCCTGGATGATAATTCAAACCGAAATCATAATCCTTTAACAATTCTAACCATCTTCGTTGCCTCATATTCAACTCCTTCTGTTCAAATAAATACTTCAAGCTCGTATGGTCACTAAACACTTCAAATCTAGAACCATAAAGGTAATGCCTCCAAATCTTCAATACAAAGACAACAACAGCAAGTTCTAAATCATGCGTAGGATAGTTCTTCTCATGAGTCCTCAACTGCCTCGACGCATAAGCAACTACCTTACCATTATGCATAAGCACACCTCCTAAACCCATCTTAGAAGCATCACAATACACCACAAAAGACTCTCCTAGATTAGGCAACATCAAAATCGGAGTCGTCGTCAATCTCTTCTTCAATTCCGTAAAACTTTCTTCGCATTGAACATCCCAAACAAATGCTCTACCTTTACAAGTCAACTTAGTCAACGGAAGTGACAACTTAGAAAACCCTTCAATAAACCTTCTATAATAACCAGCTAGTCCCAAGAATCTTCTAATCTCAGTAGCTGACTTTGGAGTTTCCCATTGCAACACAACATCAACCTTCGATGGATCTACAACAATGTCACTACCTGAAATCACATGACCAAGGAAACTAACCTCTTTTAACCAAAATTCACACTTGGACAACTTTGCATACAACTTCTTCTCTTTGAAAACTTGCAATACTACTCTTAAATGTTCAACATTCTCTTCTTCTGACTTAGAGTAAATCAAAATATCATCGATGAACATCACTACAAACCGATCCAAATAAGTATGAAAGATACGATTCATATATTCCATGAATACTCCCGGCGCATTAGTAACACTAAAAGGCATCACCGAATACTCATAATGTCCATAACGTGTTTTGAAAGCCGTCTCCTGAATATCTTCATCCTTCACTTTAATCTGATGGTAACCCGACCTCAGATCAATCTTACTAAACACACGAGCATCCACTAACTGGTCCATCAAGTCATCTATTCTTGGAAGCAGATACTTATTCTTAATTGTCACCTTGTTCAACTGTCTATAATCAACACAAAGCCTCATGCTTCCATCTTTCTTCTTCACTGACAACACTGGAGCTCCCCACGGCGATACACTTGGTCTTACAAACCTCTTCTCAAGTAACTCTTCTAATTGCTTCTTCAACTCTGGCAACTCAGACGTAGACATCCTGTATGGTGCCATAGACACAGGTCTGGTACCAAGTACAAGATCAATTGCAAATTCAACTCCCCTCTCTGGCGGTACATCAGGAATCTCATCAGGTAAAACTTCAGGAAATTCACATACCATCGACAATTCTTCAATTAAAGCTTAAGTCTCTACAAATAGCGACACCATCAACGAGAACATCTATGCTTCCTATTGCATCAACTTTCTCAACTGTCTAGCAGACAACAAACCATCTTCCTCTTCTTCAGGAGTAGAAAACTTCACAGACTTGTCATAATAATTAATATGAACACAATTATGCTCTAACCAGTTCATACCAAGAATCACATCCAAACCTCTTAACGCTAAACAAATCAAATCAACAACAAAGTCTCTTTCGAAGATCGACAAGGGACACTTAGCACACACAAAAGAAGTAGTCATCGATCCCCTGGCTAGAGTATCGACGACCATTTCTCCATTCAAAGAAGACAACACAAGACCCAATCCTTCAACATAATCAGTAGCAATAAAACAATGCGTAGAACCAGTATCAATAATAGTAATTAAAGGAGTACTATTAATGAAACATGAACCTCTAATAAGTGTGTTCTAGGAAGCTGTCTGATCCTCCACCAAAGCAAACACTTTACCACTAGACTGAGCCTTCTTCAGTTTCGGACACTGGCTACCAATGTGCACTTCTTCCTTACAATTGAAACAAACCACATTCTTGTGCTCGCACTCAGATACAATATGTCCGTTCTTACCACAACTGTGACACCTATTCACTTCTGCAGTGCACACATTACTCTTGTGTCCAGGTTTCCCACACTTAAAACAAATCACACCAGCAGAAGCATCTCTCCCACTAGTCCTCTGACCATGAGCAACTCTCTGCTTATCCTTACCAGCTGGGGCATCATAGGGTTTACCACGACTCTGCGGGTGCTTACCCCTCTTCTCACTAATAATATTGTAATGAGCATTATTGTCTTCCTCATAAATTCTACAGTTATCAACCAAATCAGTAAAGACACGGATCTTCTGATATCCAACTGCCTTCTTAATTTCCGGGCGCAACCCATTCTCAAACTTAATACACTTTGAAAACTCAGCATTTTCCTCAGTGTAATGCAGATAAAACTTGGCCAACTCAGCAAACTTGGCAGTATACTTCACAACAGACAGATTCCCTTGCTTCAGCTCAAGGAACTCAATCTCCTTCTTTCCACGGACATCTTCAGGAAAATACTTTCTCAAAAACTCCCTACGGAACACAGCCCAAGTGACATTCTCACCCGCAGCTTCTAACTTCTGGCAAGTCCCTAGCCACCAGTCATCAGCCTCGACTGCTAGCATATGAGTCCCATAGCAAACCTTCTGCGCTGGAGTGCAGTCCATCACACGAAAGATCCTCTCAATCTCTTTCAACCATTCCAATGCTCCGTCAGGGTCATATTTTCCCTTGAACGTAGGTGGAATCTCTCTCTGGAAAGTCGCCAAGCTATGAGATCCAGCATTCCCGTCAGTATTCGGCTGATTTTCCATCGCATGAGCCATTGCTTGCAGAGCAGCAGCAAGAGCAGCATCATTCCTTCCAGCCATCTCAACTTATTACTATAACACAAACAACTGTTAGAATTCAAAATAACAATACTCGATTGTTAGACAACTAAGACTCGACGACAAGGTCGGACCAACCTTTTTCTCTGATACCAACTTTGTAACACCCCAATTCTACCCCAAGCAAATATGCAAGATAAATCAGAGTTATAAAATTTCAATCATAAAAATGAATCGGGACATCACAAATTCTTCTAACAAATTCATTGCATACATCATGGATATATAACACTTTTTCAAAACGTCGGATGAACTAACAACATAACATCTTTCATTAAATATTCAACGACTAAGCAGCAAAATTCTTCAATAACATATTTAAATAATATAGAAACTTTGAAACATCTCGTGTTTAATAAATAAACAATTTAAGGTTCAACAACTAAAAATCAGCAATCAAAAATCAGCAAGCGTTCATCCCCCCAAGTGTTACATATCAGGGCAATAACACCGACTCGATCTATTGAAGGTATACGGCCTTCACTCTCGATTACCTGCACGTTACCAACATAAGGGAAACATTCAAACAGAAGGGGTGAGATATCTAATAATATAATAAAGCGCATGATAATCAATATATTAAATTAGATCATTCATATCACCACTTCTCATCTCATAATCAACAATAATTACAGCATATATATTCATTCATCAACATCAAATACATCTCATTATTCATTCATATGATGCGACTCAAAACTATGCAAATGCATGTGGTACCATTGGAGCAGAACTCCCATCTCAAAAATCTAATCTGCCAATTAATAGAGGCATCAAATAAGGCATAACCTTCATCTCAAAATTTGCCAATCCAGGCCATCTCAAAAAAAATGCAATGTATGCGACTCAACATGAATGTAATAACACACTCAGTTATCAACATCTCAAAACACATCTCAAAACAATAACATCTCAATCATCAAAACAACAACATTTCAGTCATCTCAAACAACAACATCTCAATCATCAAAACGACAACATTTCAGTCATCTCAAGCAACAACATCTCAAAGTAATTTGTTAAACATTACTTATTTATCAAAATCATTTGATTAATAACATCTTACTAATAACTCAGCTGTATATCAATACTACAGTAATCCCTACTGTTATTCAGCAGTTCTACTTCGTTTCTGTCATTAATCCTACTGTCATAATTCTAACAGCAGCCTCTAACATCTCAAAATTCATCCATCTGTCCTAAAACAACACAACAGTCATCTATGGGAATTAATTCTAAATCCTAAATTAGTTACTGGAATTACACCTCTTAATCATCATTTTAATCATCTAAAATAAAGTTTATCGCGTTAGCTAATCAATGCTTCGAACGACATCTCAAACAGCATCCTAAAGCTCAAGTTACAACAACTTAAAACTGATTTTGTCAAAATTATTCAGTATGCATCGACACAAAACAATATGCATCGACTCATCCTGCTTCTTCTTCATGCTATGAGTCGACGCATCCCTCTATGGATCGACTCATTCTAGATTACAATACAGCATGTATCGACACATGCATCGCACCGGTCGACTCATCCTGAGTCTCACACACTCATGTATCGATGCATCCTCCCTTCGCGTCGACTCATTCTGAGCCTTACACTTAACATGCATCGACGCAAGCATGCATGCATCGACTCATCCTAAGTCAAACATCCTCCATGCATCGACTCATCCAGTTTGAGGTCGACGCATCCTGCAATTTTCTGCATAATTTTCTGCGTTTCCACTGTATTTTCACTACTGGAATATAATCATAATCCTACAAACCTCATCCTAACCATGATAATTCATCACCTAATCATTAACCTTTAATACTACATCCTTTACACAATATCATAACATCATTTATCCATAGAGAATTCATCAATATTCATCATACATCATTCAATTCAATAACAAAAACAACAATCCTCTAATCCCACATATTGAACATCATGATCCCAATTATAAAGCCAGAACCCCACCCTTACCTTGGATCGAAGGTCGCTCTATAATTTCTGGATTGAATCTTTGTTCTTGCCGTTTCCTTCAAAACCAGCAGCTTCACGTTTCCACAATCCTTATTTTTCCTTCTACTGTTTCTTCTTTCTATTCTAACAACAAATAATATAATAACCTAATATTATTATATTATTCCTTATTGGGCTCAAACTTACACCCCCTTATTACTTTCACTAACTCAATTAAGCCCACCTTAAATAATATTAGCTTCTAACATTATTTCACATAATAATATAATACCTCAAATATATTATTATTTCTCCATTTAATAAAATAAATCCAATTTAATAATACTTCTTCACAATTATTCCAAAAATAATTTAATTAAATAATTAATTAAATTACGGGCGTTACAAAAATCAATTCTCTACAATTTTGTCTCTCTAAGCTCAAGGCCAAAAATGCTTCATTTGAGAGATATGGGTCAAAACATTACATGTCATTTTAAAAGTCAACAAAAACACATCTTTTGTCAAAGATATTGACATAAAGTTAAATTCTTAAAATAAAAAAAATGACCAACATGAAAGTTGTAGGAGACATCTTGAGGTTTCCAAAAATTCCAAGATCATTTTCATATGACAAAAATTTAGAGAGTTATGATTGGTGCAAAGTTGAATTTTTGGGCTAATGAGCCTAAGTTTTCAGGTTCAAACGTGTTCATGACTTCATAAAGAATCCCTAAATCCATTCACTTATTTTTTATAAATTTTATTTTCTTTTATTTGGATTTTATTCATTCAGATGAAAATTAAATCAAAAAAAATATGAAAGCATTGGACTTAGGCGTGTGGACTCTTGTTTTGATCAAATTGAAGGTCCAAAATGCTGGTGACAACTTGCCAAAATCATGTGGATCATGAATATTTGATTTGGCCTAAAATAGAAGATTTTCATGAAAAATTAAAATTAAATCTCTTCACCATGAAATACAAGATCTTGTCCACTTTTGTTGACCTAATCTTCTCTCCTATAAATACATGACACCTTCAGGAAACAAAAGAACATGCAAGTTGCCTCAAGAACAAACCCTAAAATTCCAAAATTTTCAAGAAACTAGGGCAACTCGAAACCCTTATCTCCAGCCTTTATCAATAAATTCCAAGCATTCTATCACACTTCTGAGGTTCCCAGGAAGCTAGTCCAGCCCTTACTCAAGCTTGAAGCACGCCAGAATTCTCTCCCTCGACTGCACCAATTTAACATTCTTGAATTTAAAACTTTTAATTCATGCAACTTAAATTAATTTGATGCATACATTAATGTTCTATTGATGTGTGGAACTGTTTTAACATATCGTTTGCAAGCTTTGACGCAGGAATGAAGATCTATCATTGTTAGGGCAGTTTGAAACATTTCCTTCGAAAACTCACTCTACATGTATTTTCAGGTTAAACCAATGCCACCATTAAATTCACAAGGGTTAAATTAGGAGGATAGGGACCCTGTTATGATTCAACTCACGCGTTTTTGCAGGTTATCAAAAATATCCTTACTAAAGATGATGATCGGAGCTAGGGCTTCGACGCTTCTTTGATCCAATGTTTTATTATATAATGATTGATTGATGTTTGAATAACGCAAAACTAGCGTAGCTTGTAACACCCTATTTCCCCGTCGATAAATTATATAAAATCATATTAAATTAATTTCTAAATAAACATCAACAAAATAGGATTTCACATACTTCACAAGTCACACATGCTCAAAATTAGGATACACAACACAGTCGCAAGCTCATAGGTCTTAAACTTCATTACATATATTCGCAGCAGAAAAACACCAATAATTAGTCATCTCAATTTTTAAATTGAAACAAGGAATATCATCTTTCAAATATCAACATAATCATAAATAACTCAAACAACTGAGTAATACAAGTTCACTCCTAACATAACAAATAAATCACGCGAAAACCCCCAAGTGTTACTTATCAGAGCAGACACCGACTCAATCTACACAACTGAAGGAACTCCTTAGCTAACATTCAATCTCTAGCTACTTATTATCACTTACACGTTATCCACATGAAGGTAACATGCAGACTGAAAGGGTGAGATATCAAACAATATAAAAGAAAGCATAATAGTAAGCCGGTAACAGATTAAGCATATAATCAACACATCTCACACATCGTAATATAATACATAATTTCATCAACATTCACCCATCGAATTATAAATCATCATATGATGCAAAAGACCGATACAAACTTAATGCATGTGGTACCAACGGGGTAAAACACTCTTCGTAATAATGCCAATTAGGGAAATCAACTTTGCTCGCCAATACAGGCCTTCGCTCGCCAATACAGACCTTCGCTTATGAATGCATGAGACTCTATCATGAAACAACGTACTTTGTATTTATCATTATTAATCATCCAAATTTTTCCAATACAGGCCACCGTCATCATTCTCATCATGTATTTCATGTCAAACAGTCAAAACAAGCATCACAAATAATCACAATATAATTCATGGCATACAATTCAAATCACACTCACAGATTGGTATCAAACTTGATGAGATAATTAATTACTGCATTATAAGCCGTTTTTATAAGATATGAAATTGTTTTACTTTCCCAATGGTCCAAACGGCGCATCAAACGGACACCAGATGCAAAAGTTATGAGTTTTAGAAGTTTTCCAAAAATGTTGTCAATAGCAGTGGTAAACCGGTTACCCAATTATTGTAACCGGTTACCGCAACACAATAACATTTTCTTCATAAAAATACCTCGCGGTAACTGGTTACCACAAGAAAATATCCAATCCTGTGTTAATTTTTGGTGTGGTAACCGATTACCAGATTTGGGTGATCGGTTATCCTGCGATAATAGAGAAAAATCCTGCAATTGCTTGTTGCGATCTTCCCATATTCCAATCCCCAAATTTCATAATTTTCACATCCCAAAATCATATTTTAATCAGGATAATTACTCATCAACAATTGTACATTGATCCTGTTGTACCCCAAAATTTGCCCTCTCTTTCTTCAGGAAATCATCTTGGATTCTCAGAATCCCTCTGAAACAAATCCAAGTCCTGAATTGTCATTTTTTTCCCAAGCAAACCATTTACAAGAGCAAAATGATCACACAAGCTCTAAAGACAACGCTTTTATCTTAAGAAAAATTAAATTCTAAGCACTTGGAATTTTTCTCTAAAAAATGAGCGTTTAAGAAGAAATCAGCGCTTCAGAACTTCTGGACCAAACTCCAGATAGAAACGGTCAGAAGTTGCAAGCTTGGCTCAGCGCAGTCAGAAGTTGTAAACGTGGTTCAATACGTAAGTCTCAGACAGAACATGACTCTTTCAGCAGTTACGCAAGCTCAGCCAGAATTTGCTAAAGGAATGCAAAAGAAGCAAGGAAGTCTGAAGGCTCTTTCAGAACATGCTGAAATCAGAACATAAAAATGTCAGAAGAGTGGGTGTTACACTGATACAGAATCTCTAAGCCCATGAGTTCCAGAAGAAAATCCAAGGAACATGTTAGAAAATCAGGAGAATCCCCAGAACTTGCTAAGACAACAAGAGGCCAAGACCAGAGCATGGTTTTCGTTGTTCTTGGTGAAACAGAACTGCTGGTTCAAAGTTTGGTTTCCATTACCAGAATATTGGTATTAATAAGTCTCATCACCATTTAATGCACATTAATGCTCTCAACCACTCCTGAACATTCATCCAAGTAATCCCTTCACGTATGGCTTGGAAAACGCCTTTATGCAGGTTCTGGCATGGCTCTACACGCCACCGTCCACCTAAGAGGTCACTTCTCTCCAATCCACGCCTGCTGTTCCAGCCTAGGCTGAAATGCTATCTGTTATCACAACTTCCCATAAATTTCTTTCAAAGAACAACTCAGCCTCTGTTGGCGCTTTAATGTTCAAGAAATCCACAAGAGTTTTGCCTATAAATAGAGAATCATTGTCCACTGAAAAGAGGCGTCAAAAGAAACAGAAAAATTGCTAGAAGAGAAACAGAAATCTTTAGCAAGAAAGTGCTGTGAAACTCTGCCAAAATCTCCAGTGTTTCATAACTTTGAAGTTCTTACCTTCAAACTTCACCAAATACCCAGTTTTCTTTGTGAACTAAAGAACACCCTTTTCAACTTTTGACCCTATATACGCATACACCTTCACCTACCCTTTTCAAAAAAGAACCTGTCCAGAATACCATCAGAGCCAAAAGCTAGCTCTCATACACAAACTTTTCCAACAGCCAGGTAAGCACCTGCTGACCTTCATCACGCTGCTGAGCATCATCAGCTTTGCATGCTCAAATAAACATAATGTAAATATCATGTTGTTGCTGTTTGTGTTATGAGGATTTTCATACCTCATAACGTTCTGAGCCAGTGTAGAACCTGCCTGTGACCTTGTTGGTTCTGCCCTCTGAAACACTTTGACATTTGCTGGAGCTGTTCCAAACATGTTTCTTGTTTTGTGGAATAATAACAAAATTGCAGATGTTCTGATTAGTACAGGGAGAAGCCAAGTGCTGACTTTGACGTTAGCACATCTGAAGCCTGTCTTGCTGTCAATAATGTCAGAACCTCTGAGAATTATTGTATTTCCAGCAGGATCAGAAATTCTGATTTCCCCACTAACAAACTTCTGTCTTGCAGCGCAGGGGGGTCAGAACTTCTGATTTCCCCACTAACAGGTTTCTGTTTTGCAGGTGCCAGAGTCAGAAGTTCTGACTCATACAGTTTAACCAAAAGGATGATCATCTAGCAGCGGGTCTGAGTCAGAACTTTTGATGACCTCTCAGCAGCGCGCTGGCTCCCTCTCTCTTTCTCTCTATCTTGTTTTTTTCTATTTTCTTTTTTGTCTATTTTTCTCGTTGAACCCCCATGTACGAATGTGTATCCCCACTCCCTAATTGTTGTAATAGCGTAGGATTTTATATTTCCGCTTCTTATTGCTAGTAATTAGGATGTGTATGGTAAGATAAAATCAATGAAATAGAAAATCCTAATTCAAAGATAAACTCTTGTATGCAATAAAACACACTTGCACACTAACACCCCTAGGGTTACATCCACCTGTTGCCTTTCAAAAAATGGGCCATGTTACGCATGCAAAGTATCTCGGTAAAACAAACAAAATCAAAAGATCATAGTCCCTCGATGACGCTTTCGAAAGTTGCCTTACAAAAATGATCTTAGTCCCTCAAAAGAAAAACTAAGATGCTTTGCAACATTGCTATCATGGTCTATACGATGACTCGCACCCGTCCCGTTTACATCCTAACACAAGGTTGTTCACCAAATGCAATGGTAAAACAACACTGTTAAAATGGGTTAAAAAAACATAAGAAAGATCTTTGAGTAAAATAGGGTAGACAACTCTTAGTTACTTGATCAAAAAATCTTGCAAAATATCCTTGCTATTTTTTCAAAACACACTCCACAACACAATTTCAAAACAACTTTCAAAAAACATTGAAAACCTTTCAAAAAGACAAACACCTTTGTATACATTCAAACATGAATCATTACAAAGGTTGCCACCACATTGGCCTCTTTTCAAAACCTTTTCAAACCCACACACAAAGCACCATTTCAAACAATTGAAAACACAAGGCAAGTGATCTAAGCAAGTAACTAAGAGCCCATGGATAACCATGGATAGAAAGGGTGCTAATACCTTCCCTTTCTATAATCTACTCCTCGAACCCAAGAAAACATATCAAAGGTTTTTCCTGTGCTTTTTAAACCTTTCCTTAGGATAAAATAAAAAGTCGGTGGCGACTCTTGCTAAACCGAAACATTTGCGAAAACAAACGCAAAACCTCAAGTCAGTTCTCCCACCGTATCACAGAACTGGCGACTCTGCTGGGGAAGAACTTTTAAAGTGGAGTAACCTTAGGGCTTAGATCACCCTCTTGCATGACTAATTGTTTGCTTCAATTGCTTTATATCTTGGCTCTCTTGTTTGGGTTTGAAATCCTACACCCGGATTTGGGGAAACATTCATAGATAGCAATACATTGTGGAAACTGTGCGGGGTATACCGACACGGTTGAAGCAATAGCTATATTAGTGCGACATATTTGTGAGTACCGATAACCCTTGAGTTCAATCAAGGAGAGTACGGGGCCACTGAGTGATGTCACTAAGCACTAATGACCTAGAACCTTACTTAACCATCTTGGCCTTTCATTAGGGGTAGTGAGATGACCGACTTTGGTGCAGTCCGAAGTTGGTAGATACTCGATACTACACTCATTGAGGGTTGTTTTCTTGGAATATTTTAGTCGCTAGTTAAGTGGCTAAACCAAAACAATGAACATGGAAAACAATCCAGTGATATTGAGCTCCTTAGAACCCGGTTACTATTTATAGGACAGGTTTTTAAGCCAACTTCACTCAAGAGGGTACTTACCTATGAAACCTCATGCAAGCCTGAAACTAGGGTTTTGTGTGAATTGCTTGTACATATGTTTGTGCATGCATCATGAACATCATAAAGCATCATATGCATTCACTAACCATTTCAAGGGTTTGGATTTTCATCTTTGTTCTTGTTTTGTAGGTCATGGAAATTCTTCGCAGGAAAACTATCCAAGTCAACCTTGTGAGAATCCCTCCTCAACTCAAAGAGCTCACATCCAGAATTCCGGAAAGCTCTCCCTTCAGTGAAAGACATGGTAGACTGCTCAGCCTAGTCAACACCAACATTGAAGAGGACATGGTAAAGGTGTTTTTCCAGTTCTTTGACCCCCTTCACCACTGTTTCACATTCCCCGACTACCAATTGGTGCCCACTGTGATACGGTGGGAGAACTGACTTGAGGTTTTGCGTTTGTTTTCGCAAATGTTTCGGTTGAGCAAGAGTCGCCACCGACTTTTTATTTTATCCTAAGGAAAGGTTAAAAAAGCACAGCAAAAACCTTTGAGATGTTTTCTTGGGTTCGGGGAGTAGATTATAGAAAGGGAAGGTATTATCACCCTTTCTATCCATGGTTATCCATGGGCTCTTAGTTACTTGCTTAGATCACTTGCCTTTTGTTTTCAATTGTTTTAAATGGTGCTTGTGTGTGTGTGGGTTTGAAAATGTTTTTGAAAAGAGGCCAATGTGGTGGCAATCTTTGTAATGATCCATGTGGGGATGTATACAAAGATGTATGTCCTTTGAAAAGGTTTTCATTTGTTTTTGAAAGTTGTTTTGAAAGTGTAGTGATGTGTGGTTTTTGAAATAGGCAAGTGTTTTAGTTTGCAAGATTGATTCAAGTAACTAAGAGGTTATCTACTCCTAAATTTCTCAAAAGATTATTGCTATGTTTTAACCCTTTTAACAAGTTTGTTCCACCATTGCATTTGGTGGACAATCTTATGTTAGGATGTGAAAGGGACGGTGTTGTACCCCAAAATTTTCCCTCCCATATTCTTCAAGAAATTGCCAAGTCATGCTTCAAAATTCCCCAAGGGTTGCACAGTTCAAGGCCTCATAAACAGTCAAGATTAGGGTTTTGGTTCTGATCAAAAAAATGAAGTTTCCAAGGGTCCAATCAAGTCCCACATGCCTACAAACATGGTCAAGCATCCTCATACAAAGTTTCAAGACTTTCAACACAAAATTGCACAGTCAAAACCCTAATTGCACTACAGTCAACTGTAGGGGCAAAATGGTCATTTGACAGTCAAAAGTCCAAATTTTTGGTCAACATCTCATTTTGAAGCCACAAACATCATTTGATCAATGCTTGATCATGATTCTCAAAGCTTGGCTCAAAAATCATCAAGATGCAAAAGTTTCCTTATTTGGACAGCTGAAAAAGTCAACTGTAAATTGACCAGGGCATAACTTTCACATGGATTATCAGAAAAATTCCATCCAAAGCTCATTTTGAAGAGAAAGATATTTCCTACAACTCCTCTTCATACTTCAAGCCCAAGAAATTCTCTCACAAAAAGTTATCAATTTCAACATTATAGGTCATTTTCAAAAGTCAACAAAAAAGGACTTTAAGTCAAGGGCCATAACTTGAGATTGGTAAATCAAAATGACATGGGACCAAATACATTGGTTAGAGGACTCAAAGACCTTTCCAAAATGTCCAAGAACATGAGCAAAGCTTAAAAATTGAGCAAGTTATGCCTTGTGGAAGTTGGGAAATTTTTGGATATTTTGAAAAGTCAACATTGTTTCAAATGACCTAAAATTGCTAATGGGCCTCTTTTTCTTCCACAATTCATCATCCAAGACATGTGCACGACCATTTGGCCCAAGGGGAAGTTTTTTATCATATTTTATTTATTTATTTGGATTTTTATTATTAATAATTCATTTAAATTAAAATAAATACATGAAAAATACTAAACCTAATGTTTCAAATCTTTTTATGCATATAATACCTCTAAGATTTCGTGCCTAACCAAATATAGAAAGAATCTTACTAATTGGTCATGATTTGGTGGAAATTTGCATGAAAAGATTAGAAAATATCATGGCTTAAAAATCAAATATCATATTCATCAATTCATGGATTTTGGACCAATTTTCTTTGACCTAATCATTCCATACATAAGCTTGATCAAAACCCTCGTGCTCACTGACTCTAAGCTGCACAGAAAAAGCCATATGCAAACTTGAAATTTATCAAGAAAAGTCAAATCTGAAGACCAAGCTCTAGGACGATTCAGGGCCAAATAGTTGTTCCATTAGATTCCTTGAGGATCATAGAACGTTTTCCAATCATTCCCTAAGTCCCATACTCAAGAAAACACGAAATCACCATTGAAGTTGGTAAGAAAAATTCCAAAATCGTTTTCCATCATTCATGCGTTTTTAACATATTTCATTGTTGTTTTTGTGTTTAGAATGATGTTTGCAAGCTACCTGCGTAATTTGATTGGAGTTTCATGCTAAAACGAAGAATCCACCATGAGAGCATATTAGGGTTCCGTGGAAATTGATTTAGGGGTTTTCAAACCTGGAACAATTAGGCCATGAGAGATACATTATTGGAATCGTGAGAGAGAGACGATTCTAATGGCCCTAGTCCGAACAATTTATACATGCCCATGTGCTATTCGCTATTTTCTCTAATGATGCCTTTTAGAACGGTTCAAAACCGTTGCCTATGTTTTTTGTATTTCAGGAAAAAAACAAGCCAACGAGGAAAACACTTAGGTGGCTATCAGCGGTTGGTCCGTTTGAAAGTTCGCGCTAAAAATCCACTAACGCGTTTGTTTTGTTTTATATTGATTGCTTATTATATAGTATACAAAGAAAACAAAATGGAGCAGTTGGTGAAGCGCTTGGTTGGTAATCATCAGGACCTGGGTTCGAATCCCAGGTCCTCACCCTTTCCTTATATTTTTCCTTTAAACATATTCCTATGCAGATTCAACTCTGGGTTCCACCATGCACTCAATATCCAGGCCCTCCACGTGTTTACCACTATCAATCCAAGGAACACAATCTGAAGAATGGGATAGACTCCAGTCAATGCACCATGCGCTAGCATAAGAAGTCAAACAGGGCCTTGCAATAAGTGGGCTTGATTGCTGTTTATACCTCCAAATTGGGGGGCAGACCCCCTAGGTTTGCAAACTTTTTCATTCTTTGTTTTTTTATTATTTTTACTTTCTTTTAATTATGGTTTTTAATTAATTTAATATTTTCATAATATATAAAAAACACCAAAAAATCAGAAAAGACAAAAAAAATAATAAATATTTTTATTTTAGTATTTTTGTAAATGAATTGCATTAATTCACTTAGTTTTAATTTAGGGTTTAATCTTAACATTTTGTAATAAAAATCTAAAATTGGTAGAATTAGGGTTTATAATCATTTTCCCCCCTTTTTTCTTTTCTTTCATAATAATTAAATATTTCCTATTATTTATTTTTATAATTAAATTGCATGTAAATAATTAGGTTAAATATTAGGTTAAAATTTAATCTTTTCTTAATAAACTAAAAAACAACTAGAATTAGGGTTAGCATTTTATTTCAATTAATTCTTTTTTCATTAAAATCATAAAATACAAAAATACCAAAAAAACAATTTCTTTTCCTTTTAATTATAATTAATTTAATAATAATTTAATTTAGTTTCATAAAAAAGGGTCCAACGCCCTCGTTTCAACGTTAATTCAAATCGCGCATTTATTTTCTTTTCGTATAATTTTATGTACCTCTCCCAAGGCCATGTAATATTTATCTTTCGCATTTTTAATTCTTTATTTATTTTCTGTCAAATCGGGTCCTGGAAATTTTGGCGATGTGGACCCGCGCCTTTTGTAATAGCTTAGAATCTTTTACTTTTCGCAATTTTTAACTGTTAACAAATGCATGCAAGAATGAATGGACAAAAATAAAAACAAATGCTAGATCACCAATAACATGACAAAAGACAAAAATATCTGAAAACGACACACAAATCACACACCACCCCTAGGGTACGCCTCACTGTTGCCTTGCCTCGAAAGGTGATCGTCGAGTAGAGGATGTCTTAGTAAGTCCTCATGATCCGGGAACCTGGCATGAGGGTAGCTTCTAAGGTGTCTTCCCATTGCTCTGGTGATCACCATGTCCCGAACCTCGAATTGACCCGAACACCTCCAACGGTGGTGCTACCTACCTCTCAATGGTGGGATGGCATTACTTTAAAGGACATCTACACAGACGAATTCCTTAGGGTAGGTAGACGACTCTAGATACTTGCTCTAATTTCAAAACAAATTCAAAAAATACTTTTCACACCGACACCTTTTCAAAAAGCTTTCGAAAGCAAATTTTTCAAACACTCTTGAGGACTGATACAAGAGTCGAACTGGAATTTTCAAAGAAACTTTTTAAAACCCACAGTTGAAAAGCAAACAAACCTTTTGAAAACACAAATGAGCAAGTATCTAAGAGCCCATGGATAACCATGGATAGAAAGGGTGCTAACACCTTCCCTTTCTATAATCTACCTCCCGAACCGAGAGCAATCTCTATAAGGAATTTTTCTGTGCTTTTGTCCTTTCCATTTGGAGAAAATAAAAGACGGTGGCGACTCTTGCTTCCGCGACATTTCGCGAACCAGCGTTAAACAGTCAGTTCCAGATCCACCGATCACAGAACTGGCGACTCTGCTGGGGATATTTTAAAGTGAGGTGTACCTTAGGGTTAGTTCATAACTGTGTTTTCAATTGTATTGCTTTGCTTGCTTTAATTGTGGGTTGCTTGGGAGTTCTATAGATCCTAACCCGGATCTGGGGGATACCTTCTTAGAAAGTAGCAACAAGGCTGTGAGGGAACTGTGCGGGGTATACCGACATGGTTGAAACAGTCTGCTACGTTGATGTGGCACTTTGGTGTGTACCGGTAACCCTTGAGTTCAGTCAAGGAGAATATGGGGCCTCCGTGTGGTGTCGGGAAGCATCAACAGACCTTAGGAACCTTAATTGAACTATCTTGGCCTCTTTAGGGTAGTGAGATAACTGACTTTGGTGCAGTCCGAGGTTGGTTGATACTCGATACTACACTCAATTGAGGGTTGCTTTCCTGGAATATTTCGGTCGCCAGTTCAGTGGCTAAATCGAAACGATGAACAATGAAAGCAATCCAGTGATATTAGGACCCTTAGAACCCGGTTACTTCTAATAGGACAGGTTGAGCCCACCAACTTCAAGAGGGTAATACCCCGACCCCATGCGGGCCTTAAACTCTAAGGGCTTTCTCTTGTGTGACTTGTGTGCCTTCGTACTTGACCACTTGCATGCTTTATCTGACACATGAACTACTTGCAGGGTTTGTTTTAGTCCTTAATTGGGACTCATAACAGGGTTTGCTAAGTTTCTTGCAGGTTTCGTTTATAGTCCTTAATTAGGACTCATAACAGGTTTTACTTGAGTTTCTTGCAGGTTTTGGCTTGCAGTCCTTAATTGGGACTCATAACAGGGTTACCTACATTACCCCATGCATACCATAACATCATACCATTGCATACATCCTAACCCATTTCAAGGATCTCAAGGGCTTGTGATGCAGGTCATGGTGAATCAGCTATCCCAACAAGGGGCAAAGAGGATATATTTTCCTCTAGACGAAGTTGTCAGGGGCTATGACCCACTTGATATGGTGAGCTCTGACTCTTGAAGAAGGTTCCCTTAACCAAGGTTGTTTGGAAATCAAAACCAGACATGATGACTAAAGTCAGGGGCTATGACCCACTTGATATGGTGAGCCTTTGACCCTTGGAAGAAAGACTCTCAACAAATATGAAGTTTCTTTCAATCAAGCTACCGGATCCAAATGCTAACAAATTTTCTTGTCTACCCCGCGAGGTCCTTGAAAACATTACATGCATGTCATACACATCATTGCATAGCAGGTACCCTTGATTGCGGGTCACTTACCCTTCTCGCTGTTTATTTCAGCCATGACTTCCCAACAAGATAACCAGGACTTTCTTGCTCAAGAGACTCGGTTCGGGGAAATCCTCCTGAATCTATCCAAGGGGCAGGAGGAGCTAAGGACACTTCTCACGGAGACCTTTGTCAGGAATAATGCTGAGGACAAACGACTGAGACATCTGCAAGCGGAAGTGGATGCATTGAAAGCCCAGATGCTGGGGCAGGGGACTGCCATTCAAGGGTTAGCCCAAAGACAAGAAGAGCTCGGTGTTCTCATCAACCAACTGCTTCAGAGTAACCAACTGGGGAAAAAGTCTAAGGGTAAAAAGCCATTCATCATCCCATCATCCTTGAGACAAGGGGATAAGGGGAAAGCTCTTCAAATGGTTCTAGTGCCACAAATTCAGCATCAACCTCACCGGCTTCAGCCAAACAAGTCCAGGAGGCAGTTCACCCCGCTCAACATGTCGTTGTTCCAAGCTTTACAACGCCTGTTAAGATTGAACCTGATCACATTAAGGGCTCATCCCCGGAACCAGAATACAGCATCTCCTATCTATGATCCCAATAAAAGGTGTGCCTACCACTCTGCCTGTCCGGGACACGATACAAACGAGTGCTGGGCTCTGAAGAACAAAATCCAGGACCTGATCGATGAAGGGGCATTGGAATTCACACAAGATGGTCAGGCTGAATTTTTCTACCATCCCTCCAAGGCTCACCATTTGAAGTGACAAGCGCTGAGATGAAAAGACTTTTGTTCATTAGGATTTTCAAGTTGTAACTTTCTTTTGTTCAAACATTTACTCATGTTAAACGTTGTTATTCCATTAATGCATCGCATATGTCTGTTTTGAAGCAATATATTCGTATTCACTATATGCAAATTATTTTCATATTTTTTCTGATGATCAACGCTCGATTAATAATTCTAAGCCTCTTGAGGGAGGATGACGAAAACGGTACCGCGATCATTACAATATGCTTTTGAACAGACCCCGCTAATGAGGTACAGGCATTGTTTCAATCCCTAAACACTGGAGTTATAAGGATGATAATCCCTCGTCAACCCCTCTGAGCCAAAGAAGTAGGAGTTTTTTCTTTTCGAAATTTAAAACCCTTAATCATAACCCGGGGCAGGGTAGTCTCTCAGTTGATCCAAGTGCATAACAAATGGCACCAAAGAGGTCCTTACAAAACGAAAAACAGTGATGGTTTCGAACAATCATACAGACAAGCAGTCATTATCTTTCAAAATAAAAACCCAAGAAGTCAAAACCTATGAAGGAGACTTACAAAACTGGGGCATCCCGCTGACTGTAATTCCAAAAAAGGAAACAGTTCAGGCAAAAAAAGAAAGGGATAACAAAAAATCAAAAAAGAAAGAGGTCTTACGAACCCTCGACAAAAAATGACTGCCTAGTCAAAATAAATCATCAATATCTGAACCATCACCGGAAAATCAGAGCAAAGACTCAAACAAGGTCTAACGTATGATTAACTGAGTTTAGGTTTGGAGAACATCACGAAGAGCGGGTGGGTACAAATAAAATTTGAGCCTTTATCCTTTGTTTATTAAGCCGTGAACCAGGCCACGTTATAACCCTTAAAAGTCCTAGCTGAAGCATGGGTTAGTTCGAAAGCATACTGTTACAAAAGGTATCCTGACTCCTTAAGGCCTACGGTAAATACGGAGTTGACATCACGTTTTACAAACATTCACTTGTTTTATGAAAAAGAAGGCATTTTCAAAATCTTCAAGACAGACATAGGCTTTGCATTTTTAACATAACTTTGTTCGCATATGACTTTTTGTTTGAACAGCAGGAAAATTCGCACGACAAATGCCTAATGAACAGAAGCACTTCCAATCAAGGGGCGTGGCATGAGCATGGTCCATCATCTGGGGCAATCCAATCAAGATTCGGAGAATCTCTCAAAGGCCAAATAGCCTGGGGCAAATCTCCGCCTGAGTCACTGGGGGCATTCCAACAACGAATCTTGCCTGATCAAATCTTCTGGTGGCATGACAAAACACTTCTAACAGGGGCAACTCCCTACATTCTGAGAGCGTGGACATAGTCGAAAAAAATACTGCGCATAATCAAAGACCCGCTAGGTTGACACACCTAGGCAAAAATAAGGGCTTCCCGGCGAACCAAAAGGGTTCGGGAAAAAATAAGGGATGAAATGAAAAATCAGTACACCCGGCAAGTCGAAAACCTGAAAAAGGCGGCTTGGGCAAAAATGGGTATCCCGGTGGACTGAAAACCCGAAAGGGCGGTCCAGGCAAAAATTAGGGATCAAAGCGTACGACTATGTCCTGTCATCTTGTCTCCTGCCTACCAGAAGAAGGTTGGTCCATCAGCAGTCATCAAGCACCTCCACAGGTATCTTTCTCTCCCGCATCAGAAACAGGGGCAATAAAGAGTTGTCTAAGCAATCTGATTGTTCGGTCCTCCAAGGTATCAAGGTAGGTTCCGTTGAAGAACATAACCAGCATATCCTAATTCCCCAGAGAGTGAGCCAGCAAGCAACATACTCTCTCCAAGCAAAGTTATCAACCTTAAGGAAGTTGAGTATCCTCCAGCAGATCTCAACATTCCCCAGCAGCACACATTCTTGACAAGCATCCCCGATAGTCTTGGCCTAAAGATTGTTCCCCGGCGGTATATCAAACATTCAAAGGAATCACTTTCCCCGCAGTTCAAAACTTCCCCAGGAGAGTCCAATCCAGTTCCCCGGGAAAGTTGGAATTCATATCCCCAAGCAGTAAGCTTATCCCCACTAGATTCTGGAAGCTTATCCTCACAGAGCACGAACGCATCGCCCGGCTTTATTCAAAGAGTTATTTCCTTACTAGGATATAACTGGGTTATCCTCAGCCAAAAGCCACGGAAAGAGCGTCCTCGACGAAGTATCCTTATCCCCAGCGAAGTCTATCAACACTTCCAACACAACAAGGGTATCCCCAGCAAGTTATTTTCGACACTCAACAAAGTCTCTCTCCCCACAGAGTATTGCTTCCCAGCAAGATTGCTAGAGTACTTTGCTCCCTGCAGAGTAATCCATTCGCCAAGTTTATTCCCCAACGGAGTTATCTTCTCCTACCGGTATTCTTGCAACTATCATCCCCGGCGGAAGCAAAATCTATTCTCCAACATCAGCCCAGGAGTGACTTCCCGGCACCCGTCAAGGATTTACTTTCTTAGACGAAAAATACATTCATGAACATCTTCATACATTATAGCATGCATATACGCATCATGAACATACAATCTCACGTATTCAGAGAGCATCTCGCATGTCATACCACATGACATCGCATACAACTAACGCTTGCCTTTTCAGGACAAAAATCAGTACAAAAATGATTACCATCAATGGTCGCAACTAAAGGTCCGATTCCTGAATCTTGCCAGGGTGTATCTGTTGACGACCAATTACCAGATCCGATTCCTGTATCTTGCCAGGGTGTGTCTGAAGAGTTCGAGGATCCGATACCTGAATCTTGCCAGGGTGTATCCGTTGAAGACTAGCATTACCAGATCCGATTCCTGTATCTTGCCAGGGTGTGTCTGAAGAGTTCGAGGATCCGATACCTGAATCTTGCCAGGGTGTATCCGTTGAAGACTAACATTACCAGATCCGATTCCTGTATCTTGCCAGGGTGTGTCTGAAGAGTTCGAGGATCCGATACCTGAATCTTGCCAGGGTGTATCCGTTGAAGACTAACATTACCAGATCCGATTCTTGTATCTTGCTAGGGTGTGTCTGAAGAGTTCGAGGATCCGATACCTGAATCTTGCCAGCGTGTATCCGTTGAAGACTAGCATTACCAGATCCGATTCCTGTATCTTGCCAGGGTGTGTCTGAAGAGTTCGAGGATCCGATACCTGAATCTTGCCAGGGTGTATCCGTTGAAGACTAGCATTACCAGATCCGATTCCTGTATCTTGCCAGGGTGTGTCTGAAGAGTTCGAGGATCCGATACCTGAATCTTTCCAGGGTGTATCCGTTGAAGACTAGCATTACCAGATCCGATTCCTGTATCTTGCCAGGGTGTGTCTGAAGAGTTCGAGGATCCGATACCTGAATCTTGCCAGGGTGTATCCGTTGAAGACTAGCATTACCAGATCTGATTCCTGTATCTTGCCAGGGTGTGTCTGAAGAGTTCGAGGATCCGATACCTGAATCTTGCCAGGGTGTATCCGTTGAAGACTAGCATTACCAGATCCGATTCCTATATCTTGCCAGGGTGTGTCTGAAGAGTTCGAGGATCTGATGCCTGAATCTTGCCAGGGTGTATCCGTTGAAGACTAACATTACCAGATCCGATTCCTGTATCTTGCCAGGGTGTGTCTGAAGAGTTCGAGGATCCGATACCTGAATCTTGCCAGGGTGTATCCGTTGAAGACTAACATTACCAGATCCGATTCCTGTATCTTGCCAGGGTGTGTCTGAAGAGTTCGAGGATCCGATACCTGAATCTTACCAGGGTGTATCCGTTGAAGACTAGCATTACCAGATCCGATTCCTGTATCTTGCCAGGGTGTGTCTGAAGAGTTCGAGGATCCGATACCTGAATCTTGCCAGGGTGTATCCGTTGAAGACTAGCATTACCAGATCCGATTCCTGTATCTTGCCATGGTGTGTCTGAAGAGTTCGAGGATCCGATACCTGAATCTTGCCAGGGTGTATCCGTTGAAGACTAGCATTACCAGATCCGATTCCTGTATCTTGCCAGGGTGTGTCTGAAGAGTTCGAGGATCCGATACCTGAATCTTGCCAGGGTGTATCTGTTGAAGACTAGCATTACCAGATCCGATTCCTGTATCTTGCCAGGGTGTGTCTGAAGAGTTCGAGGATCCGATACCTGAATCTTGCCAGGGTGTATCCGTTGAAGACTAGCATTACCAGATCCGATTCCTGTATCTTGCCAGGGTGTGTCTGAAGAGTTCGAGGATCTGATGCCTGAATCTTGCCAGGGTGTATCCGTTGAAGACTAACATTACCAGATCCGATTCCTGTATCTTGCCAGGGTGTGTCTGAAGAGTTCGAGGATCCGATACCTGAATCTTGCCAGGGTGTATCCGTTGAAGACTAACATTACCAGATCCGATTCCTGTATCTTGCCAGGGTGTGTCTGAAGAGTTCGAGGATCCGATACCTGAATCTTGCCAGGGTGTATCCGTTGAAGACTAGCATTACCAGATCCGATTCCTGTATCTTGCCAGGGTGTGTTTGAAGAGTTCGAGGATCCGATACCTGAATCTTGCCAGGGTGTATCCGTTGAAGACTAGCATTACCAGATCCGATTCCTGTATCTTGCCAGGGTGTGTCTGAAGAGTTCGAGGGTCCGATGCCTGAATCTTGCCAGGGTGTATCCGTTGAAGACTAGCATTACCAGATCCGATTCCTGTATCTTTCCAGGGTGTGTCTGAAGAGTTCGAGGGTCCGATGCCTGAATCTTGCCAGGGTGTATCCGTTGAAGACTAACATTACCAGACTCGATTCCTGTATCTCGCCAGGGCACGTCTGAAGAGTTTAAAGATTCAGCTCCTGTAACCAGTTAGGACATATCTACACAAAGCATTTGAAGACCAGCTCCTGCAACATGTCAGGTACTCATTTTTCTTTTGCAGGTACGCAAGTTCTCGCTAAGGAATCTCTTACGCGATCAACATCCAGATGGCATCTATAAGCCCATCATCCTATTCATCAATCTCTAAATGGCATCTATAAGCCCATTCCCACCATCATACGACTATGTGAGCGCAAATTTCTAGGCACTCTAGTGTTCAATCATCTTCCACCCTCGGATTACGAAAGGCACGTCAGCCAATCTGCATCCTCAGGTCTAAGAAGATTGAACAGGGGCAACTGTTGTACCCCAAAATTTGCCCTCCCATATTCTTCAAGAAATTGCCAAGTCATGCTTCAAAATTCCCCAAGGGTTGCACAGTTCAAGGGCCTCCTAAACAGTCAAGATTAGGGTTTTGGTTCTGATCAAGAAAATGAAGTTTCCAAGGGTCCAATCAAGTCCCACATGCCTACAAACATGGTCAAGCATCCTCATACAAAGTTTCAAGACTTTCAACACAAAATTGCACAGTCAAAACCCTAATTGCACTACAGTCAACTGTAGGGGCAAAATGGTCATTTGAAAGTCAAAAGTCCAAATTTTTGGTCAAAATCTCATTTTGAAGCCACAAACATCATTTGATCAATGCTTGATCATGATTCTCAAAGCTTGGCTCAAAAATCATCAAGATGCAAAAGTTTCCTTATTTGGACAGCTGAAAAAGTCAACTGTAAATTGACCAGGGCATAACTTTCACATGGATTATCAGAAAAATTCCATCCAAAGCTCATTTTGAAGAGAAAGATATTTCCTACAACTCCTCTTCATACTTCAAGCCCAAGAAATGCTCTCACAAAAAGTTATCAATTTCAATATTATAGGTCATTTTCAAAAGTCAACAAAAAGGGACTTTAAGTCAAGGGCCATAACTTGAGATTGGTAAATCAAAATGACATGGGACCAAAGACATTGGTTAGAGGACTCAAAGACCTTTCCAAAATGTCCAAGAACATGAGCAAAGCTTAAAAATTGAGCAAGTTATGCCTTGTGGAAGTTGGGAAATTTTTGGATATTTTGAAAAGTCAACATTGTTTCAAATGACCTAAAATTGCTAATGGGCCTCTTTTTCTTCCACAATTCATCATCCAAGACATGTGCACGACCATTTGGCCCAAGGGGAAGTTTTTTTATCATTTTTTATTTATTTATTTGGATTTTTATTATTAATAATTCATTTAAATTAAAATAAATACATGAAAAATACTAAACCTAATGTTTCAAATATTTTTATGCATATAATACCTCTAAGATTTCGTGCCTAACCAAATATAGAAAGAATCTTACTAATTGGTCATGATTTGGTGGAAATTTGCATGAAAAGATTAGAAAATATCATGGCTTAAAAATCAAATATCATATTCATCAATTCATGGATTTTGGACCAATTTTCTTTGACCTAATCATTCCATACATAAGCTTGATCAAAACCCTCGTGCTCACTGACTCTAAGCTGCACAGAAAAAGCCATATGCAAACTTGAAATTTATCAAGAAAAGTCAAATCTGAAAACCAAGCTCTAGGACGATTCAGGGCCAAATAGTTGTTCCATTAGCTTCCTTGAGGATCATAGAATGTTTTCCAATCATTCCCTAAGTCCCATACTCAAGAAAACACGAAATCACCATTGAAGTTGGTAAGAAAAATTCCAAAATCGTTTTCCATCATTCATGCGTTTTTAACATATTTCATTGTTGTTTTTGTGTTTAGAATGATGTTTGCAAGCTACCTGCGTAATTTGATTGGAGTTTCATGCTAAAACGAAGAATCCACCATGAGAGCATATTAGGGTTCCGTGGAAATTGATTTAGGGGTTTTCAAACCTGGAACAATTAGGCCATGAGAGATACATTATTGGAATCGTGAGAGAGAGACGATTCTAATGGCCCTAGTCCGAACAATTTATACATGCCCATGTGCTATTCGCTATTTTCTCTAATGATGCCTTTTAGAACGGTTCAAAACCGTTGCCTATGTTTTTTGTATTTCAGGAAAAAAACAAGCCAACGAGGAAGACGCTTAGGTGGCTATCAACGGTTGGTCCGTTTGAAAGTTCGCGCTAAAAATCCACTAACGCGTTTGTTTTGTTTTATATTGATTGCTTATTATATAGTATACAAAGAAAACAAAATGGAGCAGTTGGTGAAGCGCTTGGTTGGTAATCATCAGGACCTGGGTTCGAATCCCAGGTCCTCACCCTTTCCTTATATTTTTCCTTTAAACATATTCCTATGCAGATTCAACTCTGGGTTCCACCATGCACTCAATATCCAGGCCCTCCACGTGTTTACCACTATCAATCCAAGGAACACAATCTGAAGAATGGGATAGACTCCAGTCAATGCACCATGCGCTAGCATAAGAAGTCAAACAGGGCCTTGCAATAAGTGGGCTTGATTGCTGTTTATACCTCCAAATTGGGGGGCAGACCCCCTAGGTTTGCAAACTTTTTCATTCTTTGTTTTTTTATTATTTTTACTTTCTTTTAATTATGGTTTTTAATTAATTTAATATTTTCATAATATATAAAAAACACCAAAAAATCAGAAAAGACAAAAAAAAAAAATTTTTATTTTAGTATTTTTGTAAATGAATTGCATTAATTCACTTAGTTTTAATTTAGGGTTTAATCTTAACATTTTGTAATAAAAATCTAAAATTGGTAGAATTAGGGTTTATAATCATTTTCCCCCCTTTTTTCTTTTCTTTCATAATAATTAAATATTTCCTATTATTTATTTTTATAATTAAATTGCATGTAAATAATTAGGTTAAATATTAGGTTAAAATTTAATCTTTTCTTAATAAACTAAAAAACAACTAGAATTAGGGTTAGCATTTTATTTCAATTAATTCTTTTTTCATTAAAATCATAAAATACAAAAATACCAAAAAAACAATTTCTTTTCCTTTTAATTTTAATTAATTTAATAATAATTTAATTTAGTTTCATAAAAAAGGGTCCAACGCCCTCGTTTCAACGTTAATTCAAATCGCGCATTTATTTTCTTTTCGTATAATTTTATGCACCTCTCCCAAGGCCATGTAATATTTATCTTTCGCATTTTTAATTCTTTATTTATTTTCTGTCAAATCGGGTCCTGGAAATTTTGGCGATGTGGACCCGCGCCTTTTGTAATAGCTTAGAATCTTTTACTTTTCGCAATTTTTAACTGTTAACAAATGCATGCAAGAATGAATGGACAAAAATAAAAACAAACGCTAGATCACCAATAACATGACAAAAGACAAAAATATCTGAAAACGACACACAAATCACACACCACCCCTAGGGTACGCCTCACTGTTGCCTTGCCTCGAAAGGTGATCGTCGAGTAGAGGATGTCTTAGTAAGTCCTCATGATCCGGGAACCTGGCATGATGGTAGCTTCTAAGGTGTCTTCCCATTGCTCTGGTGATCACTATGTCCCGAACCTCGAATTGACCCGAACACCTCCAACGGTGGTGCTACCTACCTCTCAATGGTGGGATGGCATTACTTTAAAGGACATCTACACAGACGAATTCCTTAGGGTAGGTAGACGACTCTAGATACTTGCTCTAATTTTAAAACAAATTCAAAAAATACTTTTCACACCGACACCTTTTCAAAAAGCTTTCGAAAGCAAATTTTTCAAACACTCTTGAGGACTGATACAAGAGTCGAACTGGAATTTTCAAAGAAACTTTTTAAAACCCACAGTTGAAAAGCAAACAAACCTTTTGAAAACACAAATGAGCAAGTATCTAAGAGCCCATGGATAACCATGGATAGAAAGGGTGCTAACACCTTCCCTTTCTATAATCTACCTCCCGAACCGAGAGCAATCTCTATAAGGAATTTTTCTGTGCTTTTGTCCTTTCCATTTGGAGAAAATAAAAGACGGTGGCGACTCTTGCTTCCGCGACATTTCGCGAACCAGCGTTAAACAGTCAGTTCCAGATCCACCGATCACAGACGGGCACGGGTCATCGTTTAGGCCATAATTGCAATGGTGCCAAGTATCTTTGGGCATTTTCTTTAAGGGACTTGATCATTTGTTTTGGAAGTATTTTGAAAATGTTATCGAGGCACTATGATCATTTGGTTTGTTTGTTTTGCCCAAAGAGACTTAACATGCAATATGGCCCAATTTTGAAAGGCAATAAGTGGAATACCCTAGGGGGTGCAAGTGTGATTTATGTGTCCATTTTCATGCTTGTTTGTCTTGAGATTAGGTCATAACTATTTTGTCGTTTTTCGCATACAAACCCTAATTCTAACATGGCATAATTAGAAAGCAATAAAGTGCGAAAATAAATTTACTAGGCTATTACAAAACCAAATATGGGAAGGGGGGTACAGATGTTCAAATGGGGATTTTGACAAGGAATTTAAACCTAAAACTATTACATCAATATTGAATATTTACAAGACAAATATTTTGCATAGATTAAATAAAATAAGACAAATATGCAAAAATGCAAAAAGAATTTTTATATGTATGAAAAAAAAGAATTATTTATGTAAAATAAAAAGAAAATAAAAGGTATTATTTTTTTTTGAGTATTTTCATATTTAGGGTAAAACCCTAATTCTATTAAATAAAATGTGTTATTATTTATTTTAATACAAGTATTTATTTATTATGTACAAAAATAAAATAAAGTGAAGTATTTGTCAAAAATGTATTTTTATATTAAATATTAATAATAATAAAAAAAAAACAAAAAGTGTATATATTTTGTATTTACCCTAAATATATTAATAAATATATGTATATATGTATTATTTTAAATATGTGTTACATATATAATAATAATTTTTAATATTTGCAAAAAAAGGCATTTTTTATGTAAAATATTTTCAGAAGGTATAATAAAATAAAAATGAAAATAAAAGTATTTTTACATATTTCTCAATGTTTTAATGAAATGTATATATTCATTTATTTATGTATTAATCAAAAGAAAATCACATAAATACCTAATAAATTAAAAAATGGTGAGAAAAAAGATTTTTATATTTTTAATAACATGAGAAAAAATAAATGAATCAATCAAAAAAAGAAAAAGTCAGAAATCATTAAAAATAAGCCAAATGGGCCTAGGGGGTGTGAAAGCAAAAGAGTGGTGCAAACAGAAATAACCAAACAGGCCCAGCCCAGAAAACTCCTTCTTCAACCTCCAGACTGTATGAACAACAAAGAACACGCGTTTTCTATCTTCCAATTCCTGGACTTTCAAGCAAAACTCATAACATGAAAAGTGTAGAGCATTAAGAGACGAATTCAGGGATATAAAGAACTTGACTTAACTCTCTAAGATGAGGGAGAATTTCTTCTCCCCCAATTTCTGACCTAGTTTTTCATCAATGTTCAGAACCAAAATTCTCTAAGCATACATAATATAAATGAAATCTAATCATATGGGCATGTTCAGGGCTATGATTGTGACATGTTTCCTTCACAAACCTAAAGCTAACAATGCCTATACTGAGAGATAGAACTTCATGGAGATACCTGTTCAGTTGGAATCGTGCTTTGCAATGGAAGAGTTTTCAGAGCAAGATGATGATTTGTATAGCTTCCTTGAAGTGTAAGGATGCTATTCCAAGTTCTACTTTGTCTTGAAACTCCCTGAATCGTGTTAGAGAACTTCAACTGCAAAACAGAAAAATAAAAATGGTGAAGTGGCTTGGAGGTGTTACAGATCGTGCTTTAGCTTTTGGATAGCTTGCATAGATGGTAAGGAAGGTATGTGAACTGGTTTGGGCAAGAATGCTTGAAAGGATTGAGAGTTGGAACTCAATCTGCAGAGGTTGCTCTGTTTGGGCAGTTTCAAGGTGATTCTGAGTTTTGGGATGGATTGGAGGTAAAAGGCTCGTGCTTTAGCTTGGTTTAGATGTATGGAATGTGTTTGATCAGTTTGTCTAAGTGTTTGTAAGCTGGTTTGTAAGTTGGTACAAGTTATGCCATGTTTCTTCTATGTGAAGCAAGAAAATGCCAACTTTTTTCTAGGCTTGTACAGGCCCCTCAAAATGTGCTGCATCTTTTAGTCTTGATTAGTGTGTTATGTCCATGAATCTTGTGTCCAAAGATATGCATTGTACCTCTTGATTTTCAAATTTGACATAAAGTTCTACTTTGCAAAAATGGATAAATCACTTTTTCCAATTAAGGCTTAATTCCTTGTGTAATGACTATATGAACAAAACAAAGCTAAAACACAATGGATTGGCATTTAATTATTGAGTAAGAAAAGGATTAGAGGCCTATAACTAGCTTGCCCATGCTGATTTGAAAAATTGCAAAGTGTATGAACATGTACATGGCCATGAATCAAAGTGACTTTTGCCCATTTTGCAAAATTCGATTCTCCCTAACCATGAGGTTGTTTGAGAAGTTCTTGGACATTTTGGAAAGCTTGGAATGTGTACTACAATCCATATTTGAAATGCAAATTGAAATTCCAAGTGGAAGTGTATGGAAAATGGCCTTGAAGTTAGGTAGAAAACCTTGTCAAAAAGGTCAAATTTTCACTAAGTTATGAATGGTTTAGTGTCCTTATTCAAAAATTTGTAACTTGAGATACAAGCCTCATTTGGGAAAACTTTGTGAATAAAAGTTGTAGATTATGCAACAATCTATAACTTTCATGTTTTGACTTTTGTTTGAATCCAAATGAATCTTGGTGAAAAAGTGGGGCAAAGTTGGGAAAAAATTAGGGTTTTCCATAACTTAGAAAAATTCTAAGTTATGAAAAATTCCATTTCAAACCCTAATTTGTATTTCTTGGTTTCTTGGTGAACAAGTTTCATGATTTGGCATGTTTTGATGAAAAATGGATCTTGACTCTTGATTTTGACCAAAAAGTCAAAGTTTGACTTTTCAGTATACAGTCAAAATTGATCAATTGACTGGGAAATTCAACTGTCAATCTTGTGTACTTGGGATCTTTTGAGTTTGTTGAGCATGTCAAAATAATTCCATGGGGTCCTTGAGTCCATATGTGAGCTTGGTTTGCCATTGACTAGGTCAAACAGTCAAAAATTACCCTTGTGCAGTCAAAACCCTAAAAATGACCATTTTGCCCTTTTGGTGATCTGATCAAATTTCTTGTGGAATTGTGATCCAAACTTGATCAAGTGGTCCATATGAGTTCATAATGTTGATGTGGGTCAATTTTCATGAGATTTGACTGTCAATTGGCCACAGTTGACTTTTTCTCCAATACAGCTGATTTCTAGGTCAACTGTTCAATTGACTGGGCAAAAATTTGGAATCAAGACTTGAAACTTGGTATGGATAAACTTGGGAGTCCAACATGAAGCATGAAAGTCATCTTAGGCATTTTAGGTCAAAACATCTTTGTTCAACCACAAACCCTAATTTGAGTCCACAGTACAAGGAGAAGTCTTGAGCAGAGGAAACCCTAACTGGATCTTGATCTTCAAGGTTTTTGTGATGAGAAAATGTTGAGGAAATGGGAGGGCAAATTTTGGGGTACAACAGTTGCCCCTGTTCAATCTTCTTGAACCTGAAGAGTTAGATTGGCAAGTTTGCCTTTCGTGACTCGAGGGTAAAAGGAGATTGGACACTAGAGTGCCCGGAAATTTGCACTCGCATGTTGAAGTATCAGCAATGTGATGTCGGGAATGGGCTTATAGATGCCATTTGGAAGTATTGATCGCATAAGAGATTCCTTAGCGAAAACTTGTGTATTTGAGAAAGACGGATGTTTTCCTGGCTTGTTACAGGTGTTTGATCTTCAGTCTCCTTATGTAGATATGCCCTGGCTAGATACAGGTATCGAATCTACAATCGGTTGTTCACAGATGTGCCCTGGCTAGATACAGGAGTCGAATCTGGAAATAGTCATCAATAGATATGCCCTGGATGGATACAGGAATCGAATCTTCGAACTCTTCAGACGTGCCCTGGCTAGATACAGGAATCGAGTCCGGAAATGTGGTCAACAGATATGCCCTGGCTGGATACAGGAATCGAATCTTCGAACTTCTTCAGACGTGCCCTGGCTAGATACAGGAGTCGAGTCTGGAAACTGATCACTCTCAGATGTGCCCTAGCTAGATACAGGTATCGAATCTGGAATTTCTTCAGACGTGCCCTGGCTAGATATAGGAGTCGAGTCTGGAAACTGATCACTCTCAGATGTGCCCTGGCTAGATACAGGTATCGAATCTGGAATTGTGACAGATGAAGGTAGTTGTCTTTGGGATTGTCTTTTTCCCTGAAAAGGCAAAACATAAGTTGTATGCAATGTCATGATGTATGATATTCATGATGTCATGATGTTCAACATGAGATAGTGTTGTATGCACTTTATCATGTATGTAAACAAGATGTATGAAAATGTGAAATGTTTATGAATGTAATTTCGTCTTAGGAAAATAAATCCTTGACGACCGGCCGGGGAATTGTTCTGTGGAAGAGATACTTTGCCGAAGTTTTGATGAGAGGCCTGCTGAGGACTTTAATGATGGATTCCGCTGGGGAAAATGATGATAAACTCCGCTGGGAAACACCAAAGATAAACTCCGTCGGGGATTGAAGGAACTTTGACGAGGGCGATCTTCCGTGGTAATTAGCTGAGGATAACCCAGTCATAAGCCCTTGTGAGGAATAACTTTGAATAAAGCTCGGGAGAGACGTCCGTATTCTGCATGGAACAAGCTTCCAGAATCTACCGGGGATAAGCTTTAAGACCGGCTGGAGAAACTTTTGGAATTATACTGGTAAATGATTCCACTGGAAATGACGGTATTCCGCCGGGGAACAATCTTAGATCAAGACTGCCGGGGATGCTTGCTGATGAATGTCTATACTCCGCTGGGGATTGTATTGCTGAATCTTGTCCTATTCTGCGGGGAATCGAGATGATTTGGTCACATTCTTCAGTCGAATCTACCTTGGTACCTTGGCGGGCAAAGCAACCAGACTGCATCAGACAACTCCACATTTGCCCCTGTCTCTGATGTCACCTGTAATTAATCTTTTGTTTTATATGCAAAATATTTATGAATCAGCAATTTAATGTCAAATGCATATATCAAAAATGAACATTGGACGTTTTTCGCAAAACAAAACAGAAAAAAGAAAAACAATGGCAATTTGTATGGACAAGTGAATTTGTATTGATTTGAACTTTGCCTGTGAATAGGCGTTTTTGTACAAGAGGCTGACATCCTAGTAAGAGGACGCCGCCAAATAACATAGAATTTACAATTTTGAAAAGGAAACAAAACAGCTATGTGAACAATCCCACTGGGTTCCAACTCTGCTATCGCCTTTATGTCTCCGAGCGTCTCATCGCTTTGCTGCCTAGTTGAAGATGAAGCTGATTGGTCGATGCCGAAGTCTGAGCCAGATAGTTGATGCCGAATTCCAGATGCGAAGTGATCCAATGAGACATAGTGTTACGCTTTATCCCTAACTTTTGCCTGGACCACCCTTTCGGGTTTTCAGTCCACCGGGATACCCATTTTTGCCCAAGCCGCCTTTTCAGGTTTTCGACTTGCCGGGTGTACAGATTTTTATTCATTTCATCACTTATTTTTGCCCAAACCCTTTTAGTTCGCCGGGAAGCCCTTATTTTTGCCTAGGTATGTCAACCTAGCGGGTCTTTTATTTATGCGTAGTATCTTTTCACTATGTCTGCATTAGCGGGGTGAGGAAGGTCGTCACCATCCATGGTGGTTAGGATCATGGCTCCTCCTGAGAACACATGTTTAACCACAAATGGCCCTTCGTACGTAGGGGTCCATTTGCCCCGGGGATCACTTTGAGGAAGGATGATGCGTTTGATTACCAGGTCCCCAACTTGATACTCTTGTGGTCTGACTTTCTTGTTAAATGCCCTGATCATCCGTTTTTGATACGTTTGACTGTGACAGATAGCAGTGAGCCTCTTTTCGTCAATCAGATTTAATTGATCAAGTCGAGTCTGGATCCAGTCATCTTCACTCAAGTCTGCATCCTTCATTATCCGGAGAGAGGGTATCTGGACTTCAATTGGCAAGACTGCCTCCATGCCATAGACCAAGGAGAAAGGAGTTGCCCCGGTTGACGTCCTTGCTGAGGTACGGTACCCATGAAGAGCGAACGGCAACATCTCGTGCCAATCTTTATAGGTCACTGTCATCTTCTGCACAATTTTCTTGATATTCTTATTAGCTGCCTCTACAGCCCCATTCATCTTCGGCCGGTAGGGAGAAGAATTGTGGTGCTGTATCTTGAATTGTTCACAGAGTTCAGTGATCATCGTGTTATTGAGATTGGTACCATTGTCCGTAATGATTCTTTCCGAGACGCCGTACCGACAGATCAGATTATGCCGGATGAAACGTGCCACGACGCTCTTGGTTACTGTGGCGTAGGAAGCTGCCTCAACCCACTTTGTGAAATAATCGATCGCCACCAAGATGAAGTGATGCCCATTGGATGCCGTCGGTCGGATCTCACCGATCATATCAATGCCCCACATTGCAAAAGGCCAAGGTGTCGTCAGGACGTTCAGAGGAACCGGCGGAATATGCACCTTGTCAGCATAGATCTGGCATTTGTGACAAGTTCGGGAGTGTTGGTAACAATCAGCTTCCATTGTGGACCAGAAATATCCTGCCCGAAGGATTTTCTTAGCCATGGTGTGTCCATTGGAATGTGTTCCAAATGTGCCTTCATGCAGTTCTATCATGATCTTCTCTGCTTCAGCCTTATCCACACAACGTAGTAGAGTCGAATCATGATTCCGTTTATAGAGAATGTCGTTGCTGAGGAAGAATTTTGCAGCAAACCTCCTCATGAACTTCTTGTCATTGACAGATGCACCTTCAGGGTATTCCTGAGCTTCCAAGTACCTCTTCACCTCATGATACCAGGGTTTTTCAGTCACCTTTTCAGCCTCAAGCTCGCAGCAGTATGCCGGTTCATCCAACTTCCAGATAATGATCCGGGGAGCCTCATTGTCCCATTTAACTTTGAACATTGAAGACATCGTAGCTAGGGCGTCCGCTAGCTGATTCTCCTCTCTTGGGAAGTGCTCAAAAGTTATTTCTTCAAAGTGGGGAAGCAAGGTCGACACATACTCCTTGTAAGGAATAAGATTTGGGTGTTTCGTATCCCACTCGCCTTTGATCTGATTGATCACGAGAGCGGAATCTCCGAAGACACTCAGGAACTTGATCCTTAAGTCGATTGCAGCTTGTAGACCCATGATACATGCCTCATATTCTGCCATGTTGTTGGTGCAGTTGAAACATAACCGGGCGGTGAGCGGAGTATGAGTTCCTTTGGGAGATATGATTACAGTGCCGACGCCGTTGCCCAAAGCATTGGAGGCTCCATCAAAATGCATAGACCATCAAGATCCTTCCTCAGGTCCTTCATTCGGTCCAGGTACTTCACAGTCAGTTACCACCATGATGTCTTCGTCCGGAAAATCAAAGTTCAATGATTGGTAATCGTCCACAGGTTGGTGTGCCAAATGACCTGCCAATACACTTCCTTTAATTGCTTTCCGAGTTGTATACTGGATGTCATATTCTGTCAAGATCATTTGCCACCTCGCTATTCTTCCAAACAGAGCGGGTTTTTCAAATATGTACTTGATGGGATCCATCTTTGAAATCAATAGAGTAGTGTGAGTCAGCATATACTGTCTCAGCCGGCGAGCAGCCCATACTAGAGCGCAGCAAGTTTTCTCAAGCAGTGAGTAACGAGACTCACAGTCGGTAAACTTTTTGCTCAAGTAATAAATAGCGTGCTCTTTTCGGCCAGACTCGTTATGCTGCCCCAGCACACACCCCATTGAATTGTCAAGTACTGTCAAGTATAATATTAGAGGTCTTCCTTCCACTGGTGGCATAAGAATGGGTGGCTCTTGGAGATATTCCTTTATCTTTTCAAAGGCAGCCTGACATTTATCGTTCCAGCGTACTACTTGATCTTTCTTCAGTAATTTGAAGATTGGCTCACAAGTAGCAGTCAGATGTGAGATGAATCGGGCAATGTAATTCAGTCGTCCCAGGAAGCCTCTGACTTCTTTCTCTGTCTTTGGAGTCGGCATCTCTTGTATGGCTTTTACCTTGGCAGGGTCCACCTGAATACCTTTGTCACTTACAATGAAACCTAGCAATTTTCCGGATCTTACCCCAAAGGTGCATTTGTTGGGATTCAACCTCAGCTTGTATAACTTGAGTCGGTCAAACAACTTCCTCAGATGGTCAAGGTGCTCTTCCTCAGTTTGAGACCTTGCAATCATGTCATCAACGTATACCTCAATCTCATGATGGATCATATCATGAAATAAAGCAACCATGGCACGTTGATAGGTTGCCCCAGCATTTTTCAATCCGAATGGCATGACCTTATAGCAGAAGGTGCCCCACTGAGTCACAAAGGTAGTCTTTTCCATATCCTCCGGAGCCATCTTGATCTGATTATACCCTGAAAAACCATCCATGAAGGAGAAAACCTTGTGTTGAGCGGTATTGTCAACAAGAACGTCGATGTGAGGTAAGGGGAAGTCATCCTTGGGGCTTGCCCTGTTCAAATCTCTGTAGTCGACACACATTCTGACTTTACCGTCCTTCTTCGGTACTGGCACCACATTGGCGACCCATTGAGGATAAGAAGTTACTGCTAGAAACCCGGCATCGAATTGCTTCATAACCTCAGCCTTGATCTTTTCAGACATTTCTGGGCGCATACGGCGAACCTTTTGCTTTACCGGAGGGAAATCTTCCTTGGTTGGCAGGTGGTGAACTACAATGTCGGCATCCAAACCAGGCATGTCTTCATAGGACCAAGCAAATATCTCCATGTAATCACGTAGCATCTGGATCAATCGTTGCTTCACGCTGAGCTCTAGATTAGCCCCAATCTTGACCTCTTTCCTATCTGTCTCAGTACCCAGGTTAATCGTTTCTACCGGCTCTTCATGTGGTTGAATAACCCTTTCTTCCTGGAGTAGCAGTCTTGCGATTTCACCAGGCACTTCACAATCATCTTCACCTTCGTCTTCGGCCAAGTTGATCGGATTCTCGAAGTCATAACTGGCGGTAGCAGAGCTGTTACCAGTGAGATCCAGAGTGGATTAAAACCTGTATAAGTGAGTGTGTGTAAATATAGCTGTTTTGCAATATATATAACACAGAAAGAAAAAGAGCATAAGATTTGAAATGCAACAAACGTCCAATGTTTTGATTGATGATATATGGAAATGTCATACAAAAAGCCCTCACAAATGGAGCTACGATGCCCCGGGTAGGACACCGAGCCAACAAAGTTTTAACATATTGTTTGTTACAAATTGGAAATCAAAAGAAATTAATTACTGCGTGACAAATGTGATAGGTGTAAAATCCTTCGCCGTCCAGTTGCTCGGTCCGTTGCTGGTAGTCGGGTAGATCCAACTGTCAAACTCTGCTTCCTCTACATCCTCCTCGATAGCATTCACCCTTGGGTTGGAGATAAACACCGGAGCCTTTCTGATCTTTTCCTTGCGCACAACCCTCTGAGCCTCTGCAGTAAAGCCCAGCCCAAACTTGTCGTTCTTTTGAGTGAAGTCAGGAAGCTGACCCCAGTTTGCACAATTGCCTTTCTCGATTACAGCCCGAGCATCCTTCAAGGACGCCATCTTCAACGGAAAATCTTCTTCAACCACTGCCTCAGCTGATGCCAATACTGGAGGTACTTCCTCAAAATGCTGAAAGGGGGTTTCAATAAACTCTTCGTCCATCTCGATATACCGGAATGAATTCAAGTGACTCACCATGTATTCCTCTTCTCCCTGCACAGTAACAATCTTCCCTTTGACAGGGTATTTGAGCTTTTGGTGTAGAGTGGAAGTTACTGCCCTAGCTTTGTGAATCCAGGGTCGTCCCAACAAGCAGGAGTAAGATGGACGAATATCCATCACATAGAACGTTGATTTGAAAACTTGGGAACCCACACGAACGGGGATGTCTACTTCACCGTGCACCATCCTTTTAGAACCGTCGAAGGCTCTAACAATGATGTTACTAGGTTTCAACTCTAGGCCCTCACAATCCAAGCGATCCAATGCTTTCTTGGGCAAAACATTCAGGGAAGAGCCGGTATCCACTAACACGTGTGCGAGAGTAGTGCCCCTGCATTCTATGGAAACATGCAGAGCATCATTGTGATTTTTCCCTTTGGCGGTAAGGTCAGCATCCGAGAACCCAAAGCCATTGTCAGCCGTCAAATTAGCCACACAGTCGGTGAATTGATCCGCGGAGGTCTCTTGCGGCACATGGGCCGTTTTCAGAAATGAAATCAGGGCTTTTGCATGGGCCTCTGAGCATAGCAGCAATGATAACATAGAGATTTTGGAGGGAGTATGCCCCAACTGTTCAACAACGTTAAAGTCACTCTTTTTGATAATTTTAAGAATTTCCTCCATTTCTTGTTGGGAGGCTTCCACAGCAGTCTTCCTTGGTGCCTCCGTCCTGGCAGGCGAATCGGTAGCAACTTCTTTGCCCCGAGCATCAGAGGACTCGGCGGCAGTAGTAGACACAGGAACTTGAACTGGAACATGCACACTTGCAGGTGTGATGGTGAGAGGCTTTCAGATAACTGGCGGTGCAATGTTAGGCGAGAAGAGCCTGCCACTGCGGGTAATCTTGGCGGGACCAGTGATGCTACTGATACTGGTATTGGTGTTGAACTCCTGCTTCACCCCAAGCACATACACGTCGGCTCCATAATGCCATGGGACCGCTTTATCAGACTCATACGAGAGAGGCCCCGGGACAGTAATAGTGATGGGTGCAACAGACATAATTTGGACTGGTTTCTTCACGGGAGCTTTGACAGGATTATAAATCGTGACAACAGATATTTCTTCAATGGAAACAGACGGGACAACAGTTTTCTTGAACAAAATCTCCTTGCTATCCATCAGGCCTTGGATGCCTGATTTCAGCAGTGGACAACCGGTAGGGATAACAGCACACATGAGGAAACCCTTACTACAACCCGGAAATAAACCAGCTAGTAGTAAGTTCCTCTTAACAGTCAAAAGAGGGGTAACAACTTCATTCACCGAAACAGCATACAACTCTTCCTCAATGGCATTTACTCTATGCTGGGGCATAGGAGCAATTACAACATTCGGTCTCTCAGGCGCTTCAAACTGAATTTCCTTCGCGTCGATAAGATCTTGCACTTTGTTTCTCAAGGCCCAGCAATCATCAGTAGTGTGCCCGGGACTATCAGAATGATAAGCACACCGGGAATTTGGGTTATACTTAGGAGACGCCGTGTTGACGACCTTAGGAGCTTCTTTGAGGGTCACCAAGTTGGTCGATAACAGTTGGGGTAAAATTTGAGATAGGGTCATACTCAGCCGAGTATACTGCCTCTTGGGCCTTTCACTTCTTTGTTGATTGTACTGCTGAGGAGCAGCAACAGGTTTTGAAATGACCAAAGCATTGACGGCTTGGCGACTTTCGGGCTTGACTTGTCGTCTAGGACCATAGACGGCGCTTGCTTCTTTCTTAAACGGCCTCTTCTCAGTACTTGTAGAGGCAGTCTTTTGTATCTTGCCTGACCTGATGCCAGCTTCAATTCTTTCTCCCGTTAGAATCAAATCCGTAAACCCAGCGGAGGAGTTACCAACCAAATGATTGAAAAACGGACCAGACAAAGTCCCAAGGAACATATCAACCAGCTCACGATCAGTCAATGGAGGCTGCACCCTGCCAGCCAAATCTCTCCATTTTTGTGCGTATTCTTTGAACCCTTCACCCGTTCCTAGAGACATACCCTGAAGTTGGGTACGCGTAGGAGCCAGATCAGAATTGTATTGGTATTGTCTGTAGAATGCGGTTGCCAAATCTTCCCAGTGTCGGATGCTAGTTCCATCTAATTGGTAGAACCATTCAAGCTGTGACCCCGAGAGGCTATCTTGGAAGAAGTGAATCCAAAGGTTCTTATCCGCCGTGTAAGGTTGGATCTTCCTTACGTACGACCTTAGATGCAGCTTTGGGCAGGAGACCCCATCATACTTGGCGAAGGCAGGCGCCTTAAACTTGTGTGGAATTACTACCCCAGAGGATAACCCCAGATCTCCGAAATCCAGTCCTGGCACATTCTGAATTTCCATGGCGCTCAAGCGGTCCTCCAATTGCTTGTATCTGTCAGCAGCAGGTGGGTATTGTTCGTCATTATAGTCCGTCTCGTTGTCGGAGACTGCGGGACTAGGAGCTCCTCCCCCTTGGGGACTGTTTTTCTCAGTAGAGGAAGTAGTTGGTTCAGCTTCATTATGGAGTGTGTTCCCAAATCTGCGTCCGATGTTGAACAACGCAGTCCTCTTTTTCTTCTTCTTCTTCAGGAGTAGAGTCTTCAACTCTTGCTGACCTTGAGCCAGGCTTAGGACCATCTCTTGAAACTGTGCACTTTGGGCCTGAAGGGCCTTGATTGCTTGCTCACTGGATGAGTCTGGATTCATGATGACTGTTCAAAATAAACAGCGAAGGAGATTAAGCAACCTGTGAAATAGGGTACCTGCTATGCATATGGTGCAATGAAATGCGTATGTTTTATGTTTTCAAAGACAAACAAGATTCAACTTTGTAGACAAAAAGGGAAACACACTTCATTAGATTAAAATTTTCAATTGTTCAACAATTTGCCCTTAGGCATTACAGGAAAAAATACGGGAAAGGAAATAAAAGCTATAAAAGGGAATATCCAGAGCTCATCAATGCTCCCCTGGCCTCCTTTTCTCAGTGTTGATGTAGTTGTTCAGGACCCTCTCTTCCTCAAATTGCTTAGTTAGCCTCTGGATCTTCCGTTCCTGCTCGTTGAACTTCTCCCGATAGAAATCCCGTTCTTCCTTTAGCTGCGCCCAAGATCTCTTCATTGTGTCAAAATCAGTAGGTATCTGAGGAGGGAGGACCGTTGGAGGAACCCCATCTTTATCAGGAGACTCAAGAATGATAGGCCTGACAGCTTCGTACGGCATACCTAACCTCTGAGCACGGACGCGGACCCATTTGCAATAGGGCTCCAATGGTAGAGAAGTCTTTGGTCCCAACTCATGTGAGTCAGCTTTGTGAATTCTGTCCCAAGCTCTAATGAATCCATGGCGTAGTTTGTCACTGTCTGCCTGAAACTCAAAATGGAAGTGAGGAACCAGCATTTCATGAGGCCCATCTCCTCTGGCTCTTCCAAACTGACGGAGAGATAAGCATGGATTGTAAGAGATTCCTCCTTGGATACCAATCAACGGAACATTAGGGTATTTAGGGATGTCAATGGGGCGGGGCGGGGCCGGGGGGACACTTCCCCATCTTTTTCCCCGCCATCAAATTCATTCCCCGTCCCCGTCCCCGATCTTCATCACGGGGGAATTTCTATCCCCATCCCCGTTCCCCGCGGATCCCCGTTCCCCGCGGGGATCCCCATAGATCCTACATTTATTCATTAATATTTTATTTTTTTAAAATGTTTATATTTTCTATAAAAATAAAAAGCACAAAGAAACATGAATATTTATTTATTTATTTTTATAAATAAACATAAAGGAAATGACTAAAAAACCTAATCTAAAATATATATATTAAATTAACTATATTAAAATAATAGGCGGGGCGGGGTCCCCGCGGGGCGGGGGGTGTATTCCCTGTCCCCGTCCCCGAAATGCTCTCGGGGGAATTTTTCTCCCCATCCCCGCCCCCACGGGGGAAAATTCCCCATCTTTGGGGCCCCGAACGGGGCGTTCCCCGCGGGGATCCCCATTAACAGGTCCAAACTGACATCCCTAAGGGTATTTTCCGCAACGGTCAACAACAGCTACCTCATCCAAACCTCTGAGAGTCCAGGTGATGTCATTATCAGTGAGAGACATTAACCTCCGAGCCCAACCTTTTCCTTCTTCATTCTTCAGCACGAACTTAGGAAGGTGCGAAATAAACCACCTTAATAGCAAAGGAGCACAACACCACGGAGTTCCCCGTTTTCGAGCAGTACGAGCATAGAGTTGTTGTAGAATATCACCCAAAAGAGTGGGTACCGGATTCCGAGACATGAAGATCCTTATGACATGGATACTGATAAAGGTGTCAGGGTTGGGAAACAATACCAGGCCATAGATCAAAAGAGCCAGAATATCCTCGTACGCCTTAAAGTCCAAGTCATTCCAGAAATTATTAGCCTTGCCAACCAGAAATTTGACCAAAAAGCCCTTGACCCCATTTCTAGTTTCCCAGTTGGACAATACCTCTTCTTTGGTCAAGGGGAGAATTACAGCAATCTCTTCAGGCCTAGGAATCTTTTCCAAACCAGTGAATGGAGTTTGTTCCAAGACAGGGATCCCAAGCAAATAAGAGAATTCTTCCAGGGTAGGAACCAGCTGGAAGTCTTGAAAGGTGAAACAATGATACAGAGGGTCATAAAACTGGGTCAGAACACTTATCAGTTGTTGGTCCCATTTTGCAGTGATCAATCCAAGGAGAGAACCATGTCTGTTGATGAAGGAAGAAGTGTTTGGAATCCTTCCAACCAAATCCTTGAGTAAAACTGGTGGTTGAACAAAGTTGAGCCGGATGGTATTCCTACGTACGAGCATCATGATGTCCTACAAAACAAAGCAAAGATGAAACTTTTTTGTCTTTGAAATGGGTTAGTCCTTTATACAGGATGCATGCAATGGTATGATGGCATGATGCTATGATGAAGCACACCACAAGTATTCACACAGGCAAACATGATAAGGCACACAAGTCACACAAGACACCCTTAGGTTTCAGGCCAGCATGAATTTCAGGTATTACCCTCTTTTGGTTTTGTTGGTTAAAACCTGTCCTATCAAAAGTAACCGGGTTCTAGAGGATCTCAAATCATTGGCTACCCTCAATCGGTCATAACTCTAGCATCGCAATCTTTTCTCGCGGCCAGAACCATCTCGAGAGTTTAGCCTCAATGAGTGTAGCATACTGCTACTGTCCTAATAGCCAAGTTGGTCAATTTAGGGTTCTAAGGTTGGTTGGTGTTTAATGACTCCTTAGAAGACCTATATTCTCCCCGTTGCAACACAAGGGATATAGGTACAAACTAAGATGCCACACCAATGTAGCCACTGCTTCACCCATGTCGGTCTACGCCGGACAGGTCCCTCACAGATTATGCTACCTAAAAAGGGTATTTCCCAGATCCGGGTTAGGATCTATGAAACTCCGATGCAAAGCCCACAAATATAAAAGCAAACAAAGCAAACAATTGAAAACAAAGGTGATCTAGGCCCTAAGGTTACTCCACTTTATAAGTTCTCCCCAGCAGAGTCGCCAGTTCTGTGATACGGTGGGAGAACTGACTTGAGGTTTTGCGTTTGTTTTCGCAAATGTTTCGGTTGAGCAAGAGTCGCCACCGACTTTTTATTTTATCCTAAGGAAAGGTTAAAAAAGCACAGCAAAAACCTTTGAGATGTTTTCTTGGGTTCGGGGAGTAGATTATAGAAAGGGAAGGTATTAGCACCCTTTCTATCCATGGTTATCCATGGGCTCTTAGTTACTTGCTTAGATCCCTTGCCTTTTGTTTTCAATTGTTTTAAATGGTGCTTGTGTGTGTGTGGGTTTGAAAATGTTTTTGAAAAGAGGCCAATGTGGTGGCAATATTTGTAATGATCCATGTGGGGATGTATACAAAGTTGTATGTCCTTTGAAAAGGTTTTCATTTGTTTTTGAAAGTTGTTTTGAAAGTGTAGTGATGTGTGGTTTTTGAAATAGGCAAGTGTTTTAGTTTGCAAGATTGATTCAAGTAACTAAGAGGTTATTTACTCCTAAATTTCTCAAAAGATTATTGCTATGCTTTAACCCTTTTAACAAGTTTGTTCCACCATTGCATTTGGTGGACAATCTTATGTTAGGATGTGAAAGGGACGGGCACGGGTCATCGTTTAGGCCATAATTGCAATGGTGCCAAGTATCTTTGGGCATTTTCTTTAAGGGACTTGATCATTTGTTTTGGAAGTATTTTGAAAATGTTATCGAGGGACTATGATCATTTGGTTTGTTTGTTTTGCCCAAAGAGACTTAACATGCAATATGGCCCAATTTTGAAAGGCAATAAGTGGAATACCCTAGGGGGTGCAAGTGTGATTTGTGTGTCCATTTTCATGCTTGTTTGTCTTGAGATTAGGTCATAACTATTTTGTCGTTTTTCGCATACAAACCCTAATTCTAACATGGCATAATTAGAAAGCAATAAAGTGCGAAAATAAATTTACTAGGCTATTACAAAACCAAATATGGGAAGGGGGGTACAGATGTTCAAATGGGGATTTTGACAAGGAATTTAAACCTAAAACTATTACATCAATATTGAATATTTACAAGACAAATATTTTGCATAGATTAAATAAAATAAGACAAATATGCAAAAATGCAAAAAGAATTTTTATATGTATGAAAAAAAAGAATTATTTATGTAAAATAAAAAGAAAATAAAAGGTATTATTTTTTTTTGAGTATTTTCATATTTAGGGTAAAACCCTAATTCTATTAAATAAAATGTGTTATTATTTATTTTAATACAAGTATTTATTTATTATGTACAAAAATAAAATAAAGTGAAGTATTTGTCAAAAATGTATTTTTATATTAAATATTAATAATAATAAAAAAAAAACAAAAAGTGTATATATTTTGTATTTACCCTAAATATATTAATAAATATATGTATATATGTATTATTTTAAATATGTGTTACATATATAATAATAATTTTTAATATTTGCAAAAAAAGGTATTTTTTATGTAAAATATTTTCAGAAGGTATAATAAAATAAAAATGAAAATAAAAGTATTTTTACATATTTCTCAATGTTTTAATGAAATGTATATATTCATTTATTTATGTATTAATCAAAAGAAAATCACATAAATACCTAATAAATTAAAAAATGGTGAGAAAAAAGATTTTTATATTTTTAATAACATGAGAAAAAATAAATGAATCAATCAAAAAAAGAAAAAGTCAGAAATCATTAAAAATAAGCCAAATGGGCCTAGGGGGTGTGAAAGCAAAAGAGTGGTGCAAACAGAAATAACCAAACAGGCCCAGCCCAGAAAACTCCTTCTTCAACCTCCAGACTGTATGAACAACAAAGAACACGCGTTTTCTATCTTCCAATTCCTGGACTTTCAAGCAAAACTCATAACATGAAAAGTGTAGAGCATTAAGAGACGAATTCAGGGATATAAAGAACTTGACTTAACTCTCTAAGATGAGGGAGAATTTCTTCTCCCCCAATTTCTGACCTAGTTTTTCATCAATGTTCAGAACCAAAATTCTCTAAGCATACATAATATAAATGAAATCTAATCATATGGGCATGTTCAGGGCTATGATTGTGACATGTTTCCTTCATAAACCTAAAGCTAACAATGCCTATACTGAGAGATAGAACTTCATGGAGATACCTGTTCAGTTGGAATCGTGCTTTGCAATGGAAGAGTTTTCAGAGCAAGATGATGATTTGTATAGCTTCCTTGAAGTGTAAGGATGCTATTCCAAGTTCTACTTTGTCTTGAAACTCCCTGAATCGTGTTAGAGAACTTCAACTGCAAAACAGAAAAATAAAAATGGTGAAGTGGCTTGGAGGTGTTACAGATCGTGCTTTAGCTTTTGGATAGCTTGCATAGATGGTAAGGAAGGTATGTGAACTGGTTTGGGCAAGAATGCTTGAAAGGATTGAGAGTTGGAACTCAATCTGCAGAGGTTGCTCTGTTTGGGCAGTTTCAAGGTGATTCTGAGTTTTGGGATGGATTGGAGGTAAAAGGCTCGTGCTTTAGCTTGGTTTAGATGTATGGAATGTGTTTGATCAGTTTGTCTAAGTGTTTGTAAGCTGGTTTGTAAGTTGGTACAAGTTATGCCATGTTTCTTCTATGTGAAGCAAGAAAATGCCAACTTTTTTCTAGGCTTGTACAGGCCCCTCAAAATGTGCTGCATCTTTTAGTCTTGATCAGTGTGTTATGTCCATGAATCTTGTGTCCAAAGATATGCATTGTACCTCTTGATTTTCAAATTTGACATAAAGTTCTACTTTGCAAAAATGGATAAATCACTTTTTCCAATTAAGGCTTAATTCCTTGTGTAATGACTATATGAACAAAACAAAGCTAAAACACAATGGATTGGCATTTAATTATTGAGTAAGAAAAGGATTAGAGGCCTATAACTAGCTTGCCCATGCTGATTTGAAAAATTGCAAAGTGTATGAACATGTACATGGCCATGAATCAAAGTGACTTTTGCCCATTTTGCAAAATTCGATTCTCCCTAACCATGAGGTTGTTTGAGAAGTTCTTGGACATTTTGGAAAGCTTGGAATGTGTACTACAATCCATCTTTGAAATGCAAATTGAAATTCCAAGTGGAAGTGTATGGAAAATGGCCTTGAAGTTAGGTAGAAAACCTTGTCAAAAAGGTCAAATTTTCACTAAGTTATGAATGGTTTAGTGTCCTTATTCAAAAATTTGTAACTTGAGATACAAGCCTCATTTGGGAAAACTTTGTGAATAAAAGTTGTAGATTATGCAACAATCTATAACTTTCATGTTTTGACTTTTGTTTGAATCCAAATGAATCTTGGTGAAAAAGTGGGGCAAAGTTGGGAAAAAATTAGGGTTTTCCATAACTTAGAAAAATTCTAAGTTATGAAAAATTCCATTTCAAACCCTAATTTGTATTTCTTGGTTTCTTGGTGAACAAGTTTCATGATTTGGCATGTTTTGATGAAAAATGGATCTTGACTCTTGATTTTGACCAAAAAGTCAAAGTTTGACTTTTCAGTATACAGTCAAAATTGATCAATTGACTGGGAAATTCAACTGTCAATCTTGTGTACTTGGGATCTTTTGAGTTTGTTGAGCATGTAAAAATAATTCCATGGGGTCCTTGAGTCCATATGTGAGCTTGGTTTGCCATTGGCTAGGTCAAACAGTCAAAAATTACCCTTGTGCAGTCAAAACCCTAAAAATGACCATTTTGCCCTTTTGGTGATCTGATCAAATTTCTTGTGGAATTGTGATCCAAACTTGATCAAGTGGTCCATATGAGTTCATAATGTTGATGTGGGTCAATTTTCATGAGATTTGACTGTCAATTGGCCACAGTTGACTTTTTCTCCAATACAGCTGATTTCTAGGTCAACTGTCCAATTGACTGGGCAAAAATTTGGAATCAAGACTTGAAACTTGGTATGGATAAACTTTGGAGTCCAACATGAAGCATGAAAGTCATCTTAGGCATTTTAGGTCAAAACATCTTTGTTCAACCACAAACCCTAATTTGAGTCCACAGTACAAGGAGAAGTCTTGAGCAGAGGAAACCCTAACTGGATCTTGATCTTCAAGGTTTTTGTGATGAGAAAATGTTGAGGAAATGGGAGGGCAAATTTTGGGGTACAACACCCACTTTGGAGGAATTTTCTCAACTCTTGAGAATTCCTATTCTTAATCAACTACCCTACAACGGTACGGAAAAAGAACCAAAGCCTGAAGATGTTGCTCAAGCACTACACTTGCAACCATCTGACATCAAGGGGCATTGGGAAACTAGAAGCGGTGTCAAAGGCTTCTTGGCAAAATTCTTGTTTGAGAAGGCACAAGAGTGTTGGAATTCATTGGATCTACAAGCCTTTGAAGAAATTGTGGCACTCCTCATTTATGGGTTGGTCCTGTTCCCAAACCCTGACCAACTTATAGATGTCAACGCCGCCAAGATCTTCTTATCCAGAAATCCAATACCAACATTGCTTGGGGACATCCTCCACTCATTTTACACACGAACAATGAGAAAGAGGGGTGTTCTCATGTGCTGTACTCCTCTCCTTGCAAGGTGGTTTATTTCGCACCTTCCACAATCTGTCTTGAAGAATGACCAAGGCTTAAGGTGGTCACAACGGTTGATGACCCTCACTCACTCTGATGTACATTGGTGTTCTCGGTCCAGAGAAAATGTCATCATCGTCGATCGTTGTGGAGAGTTCCCTAATGTTCCATTGCTTGGCATTAGAGGAGGCATTACCTACAACCCCTGTCTAGCTTTGAGACAATTTGGATATGCACGGAGGGATGGCCCTCATGACATGTTGATTCCTGACCTAGTTTTTGACTTCGACAACGATGCGCAAGGACTTCGCCAAAGATTCATCAGAGCTTGGAGGATGCCTAACAAGGTAGACAGCAAGACACTGGGGCACAAGAACTCCATCCCTCTTGAGCCTTATCTCAAGTGGGTACGAACCCGAGCCCAGAGTCTAATGATGCCTTACCCTCATGTTCTCCCTGTGATTAAAGAGCCCGTTAAGGAAGGAGAGGTTCCCTACACCATCCTATATCCTGACATGCCAACATCATGGGAGGAGATGCAGAAGAGTTGGATCCAACTCAAGGAGGAACGAAATACTTTTGAAGCCAGCTTCTACGCCAGTGAGAAGAAGGTTTTGGAGCTTACCCGCCGACTCCATGAGGAAGAGACCCTCAACACCTACATCGCACCAAAGAGGATGCGCAACGTCTTTTTACCTTGAGAAGTTTTTTGTGTGTAATATTTGGCCCATGGGGCATTTATGTACTAACAAAATTTCTTCTTATTAATATGACGTGTGTTCTTTTTGTTTGCAACAATTTTGAATTTTTCTAAATCCTTGAATGCATTGCATAAACAAACATATCATTCATCATATGCATAACAGGTACCCTTCTTCTACAGGTTGCTTAATCTTCTTCGCTGTTTATTTCAGCACTCAATCATCATGTCTTCCGAGCCTACTACCGAACAAGCTATCAAGGCCCTCCAGGCCCAGAACGCTCAGTTTCAAGAGCTGGTCATGAGCTTAGACCAGGGTCAACAGGAGTTGAAGACTCTGCTCTTGAAGAAAAAGAAGAAGAAGAGGACTGCGCTGTTTAACACTGGACGAAGGTTTGGGAATACACTGCAGAATGAGGCTGATCAAGCTACTTCCTCTAGAGGGAAAGACAGTCCCCAAGGGGGAAGGGCTCCTAGTCCTGTGGTCTCCGACAACGAGACAGATTACAATCATGAAAAGTACCCTCCTGCTGAAGACAGGTACAAGCAACTAGAGGACCGTTTAAGTGCCATGGAGATTCAACATGTGCCGGGGCTGGATTTTGGAGATCTAGGTTTATCTTCTGGGGTGGTGATCCCACACAAGTTCAAGGCACCTGCCTTTGCAAAGTACGACGGGGCTTCCTGCCCTAAGCTGCATCTCAGATCATATGTAAGGAAGATCTAACCTTACACTGCAGACAAGAACCTATGGATCCATTTCTTCCAGGATAGCCTTTTAGGGGCTCAACTCGAATGGTTCTATCAGCTGGATGGAGCCAGTATTCGAAACTGGGAAGACTTGGCTACTACATTTTATAAGCATTATCAGTATAATTCCGACCTCGCTCCCACGCGTACCCAACTCCAGGGTATGTCACTGGGGACGGGCGAAGGATTCAAGGAGTATGCACAAAAGTGGAGAGACCTGGCTGGCAGGGTGCAGCCACCGCTGACTGACCGTGAACTTGTTGACATGTTCCTGGGGACCCTGTCTGGTCCGTTCTTCAACCATCTGATTGGTAATTCTTTTGCTGGGTTCACAGACCTGATCTTAACCGGTGAGAGGATAGAAGTTGGTATCAAGTCGGGGAAGATACAGAAAAGTGCCTCCTCGAGTACTGAAAAGAAGCCCTTCAAGAAGGAAGCCAGTGTTGTTTATGGTCCCAGAAGACAAATTAAACCGGAACGCCGCCAAGCTGTCAACGCGTTGGTAATTTCAAAGTCTGCTGCTGCTCCTCAGCAGTATAACCAACCAAGGGGTGAGAGACCCAAAAGACAGTACACTCGACTCAGCATGACCCTGTCTCAGATTTTGCCGCAACTACTGTCAACCAATCTGGTAACTTTCAAAGAAGCTCCAAAGGTAGTGAGCACAGCTTCTCCAAAGTACAACCCCAACGGCCGTTGCGCTTATCACTCTGATATCCCGGGGCATACTACGGATGATTGTTGGGCTCTGAGGAATAAGGTTCAGGACCTTATTGATGCTAAGGAAATACAGTTCGAGGTGCCTGAAAGGCCCAATGTTGTGACTGCTCCCATGCCCCAGCATGGAGTGAATGCTGTGGAAGAAGACCTGTATGTAGCCTTTGTGGATGATATTGTTACTCCGTTGTTGACTGTCAAAAGGAACCTGTTGCTAGCCGGTTTATTTCCGGGGTGTAGCAAAGATTGCCGTCTATGTGCTGTTTCACCTGCTGGTTGTCCCTTGCTGAAGTCAGGCGTCCAAAACCTGATGAATAACAAAGAGATCTTGTTCAAGAAGATTGCTGTTCCTGCTGTCCCTACTGAAGAAGTGTCTATTGTTACTATTTTTAACAACCCTCCTAAGGCTCATTTGAAGAAGCCTGTCAAAATCATGTCCACTCAGAAAATTGCTCCTATCATCATCACTGTTCCGGGGCCTCTCCCCTATACATCCGACAAAGCTGTCCCATGGCACTATGGGGAAGATGTTTATGTTCTTGGAGTAAAGCAAGAGTTTGATACCAGTACCGACATCACCAACATCACCAGGCCTGCCAAAGTTACTCGCAGTGGTAGGCTTTTCTGACCAGATATTGCGCCACCAGCTATTTAGAGACCTCTTATCATCACACCTGCAAGTGTGCCTGCTCCCCTTCCTGATCAAGTTCCTGTTTCTACCCCTGCTGCCGAGTCATCTGACGCTCAGGGCAAAGGGATTGATACTGATTTGCCTGCCCTAACAGAGGCACCAAAGACAACCAATGTTGAAGCTTCCCAGCAAGAGATGGAAGAGATTCTCAAGATCATTAAGAAGAGTGATTTCAACGTAGTTGAGCAGCTGGGGCACACCCCATCAAAAATTTCTATGCTATCACTGTTGTTGTGTTCAGAGGCCCATGCCAAGGCCATGATTTCCTTCCTGAAGACGGCCCATGTGCCACAAGAAACGTCTGCTGATCAATTTACCGATTGTGTGGCCAACTTGACTGCCGATAATGGGTTGGGTTTCTCTGACGCTGATCTGACTGCCAAAGGAAAGAACCATAACGACGCCCTGCATGTCTCCATTGAATGCAGGGGCACTACTCTTGCCCATGTGTTGGTAGACACCGGTTCTTCATTGAACGTATTACCCAAGAAGGCCCTCGACCAGTTGGATTGTGAGGGTTTGGAGCTCAAGCCTAGTAACATTGTTGTCCGGGCCTTTGACGGTTCGAAAAGGATGGTACATGGGGAAGTTAACATTCCAATCAGGGTTGGTTCTCAAGTTTTTGATTCTACTTTCTATGTGATGGATATCCGACCATCCTATTCTTGTTTGCTGGGTCGTCCATGGATCCACAAGGCTGGAGCTGTGACCTCCACACTACATCAGAAGCTTAAGTACCCAGTCAGAGGGAAAATTGTTACAGTTCAGGGGGAGGAAGAGTATATGGTCAGCCACCTCAACTCGTTCCGGTACATAGAAATGGATGGGGAATTCATTGAAACCCCCTTTCAACACTTTGAAGAGGTGCCTCAGACATTGGCAGCAACAGAAACTGTGACTGAAGAAGACTCTCCTTTGAAGATGGCTTCCTTAAAGGATGCCCGGGCTGTGATTGAGAAGGGTGAGTGTGCAAACTGGGGCCGACTTCCTGACTTTACTCCAAAGACCGACAAGTTTGGTCTGGGTTTCACTGCAGAAGCTCAGAGGGCTGTTCGTAAGGCAAGAATTGGAAAACCTCCTGTGTTCATCACCAACCCGGGAGTAAATGCTATTGAAGACGACGTGGAGGAATCTGAATTCGACAACTGGATCTACCCAACAACCGACGGTGGACCAAGCAACTGGACTGCCAAAGACTTCACACCTATTACTTTTGTCACTCAGTAATGAACTCTTTTATTTTGAATTTGTAACAGACAATGTTTTGAAACTTTTATGGCTCAGTGTCTTACCCGGGGCACCGCGGCTTCATTTGTGAGGGCTTTTGTGTGTCATTTTCATATATCATTAATAAAACATTGGACGTTTGTTGCATTTCAAAATCTTGCGCTCCTTTTCTTTCTTTATTATATATTGCAAAACAGCTATATTTACACACACTCACCTATACAGGTTCCAATCCACTCTGGATCTCACTGGTAACGACTCTGCTACTGCCAGTTATGACTTCGAAAATCCGATCAACTTAGCCGAAGACGAAGGTGAAGATGATTACGAAGTGCCTGGTGAACTTGCAAGACTGTTACTCCAGGAAGAGAGGGCCATTCAGCCACATGAAGAGCCAGTGGAAACGGTAAATCTGGGTACTGAGACAGACAGAAAGGAAATCAAGATTGGTGCCAATCTAGAGCTCAATATGAGACAACGGTTGATTCAGATGCTGCATGACTATGTGGAAATCTTTGCCTGGTCTTACGAAGACATGCCTGGGTTGGATACCGACATTGTGGTTCACCACCTGCCTACCAAGGAAGATTGCCCTCCGGTAAAACAGAAGGTCCGCCGTATGCGTCCAAAAATGTCCGAGAAAATCAAAGCTGAGGTTATGAAACAATTTGATGTCGGGTTTCTAGCAGTGACTTCTTACCCTCAGTGGGTTGCCAACGTGGTTCCAGTGCAAAAAAAGGATGGTAAGGTCCGAATGTATGTTGATTACATGGATGTGAATAGGGCAAGCCCTAAGGATGATTTCCCTCTGCCTCATATCGACGTTCTGGTTGACAACACTGCTCAGCATAAAGTATTCTCCTTCATGGACGACTTCTCCGGTTATAATCAAATCAAGATGGCTCCTGAAGACATGGAGAAGACCACTTTTGTTACTCAGTGGGGCACCTTTTGCTACAAGGTCATGCCTTTTGGGTTGAAAAATGCTGGGGCAACCTACCAACGTGCCATGGTTGCTTTATTTCATGATATGATCCATCACGAGATAGAAGTATACGTCGACGATATGATTGCAAGGTCCCAAATTAAGGAGGAACACCTTGACCATCTACGAAAGCTGTTTGACCGTCTGAAGTTGTACAAGCTGAGGTTGAACCCAAACAAGTGCACCTTCGGGGTGAGATCTGGAAAATTGCTAGGCTTCATCGTAAGCGACAAAGGCATTCAAGTGGACCCTGCCAAAGTGAAAGCCATACAAGAGATGCCAACTCCCAAGACAGAGAAATAAGTCAGAGGATTTCTAGGACGGCTGAACTACATTGCCCAATTCATCTCACATCTAACTACTACATGTGAACCGATCTTCAAGCTGCTGAAGAAAGATCAAGTGGTACGTTGGAACGATGAATGTCAGGCCGCTTTCGAAAGAATCAAAGAGTATATCCAAGAACCACCCATTCTTATGCCGCCGGTTGAAGGGAGACCTCTAATCTTATACTTGACAGTACTGGACAACTCAATGGGGTGTGTGCTGGGGCAGCATGACGAGTCTGGCCGAAAAGAGCACGCTATTTATTACCTTAGCAAAAAGTTTACCGACTGTGAGACCCGATACTCACTGCTCGAGAAAACTTGCTGCCCTTTGGTATGGGCTGCTCGTCGGCTGAGACAGTATATGTTGACTCACACTACTCTGTTGATTTCAAAAATGGATCCAATCAAGTACATATTCGAAAAGCCTGCCTTGTCCGGAAGAATAGCAAGATGGCAGATGATCTTGACAGAATACGACATCCAGTACACGACTCAGAAAGCAATCAAGGGAAGTGTATTGGCAGACCATTTGGCACACCAGGCAGTGGACGATTACCAGTCGATGAACTTTGAATTTCCAGACAAGGATATCATGGTAGTGACTGATTGTGAAGTACCCGGACCGGATGAAGGACCTGAGGAAGGATCCCGATGGTTTATGCACTTTGACGGAGCCTCGAACGCTTTGGGTAATGGTATCGGCGCCGTGATCATATCCCCTAAAGGCACTCATACTCCACTTACCGCCCGACTATGTTTCAACTGCACCAACAACATGGCAGAGTATGAAGCATGTATCATGGGTCTTCAAGCTGCAATTGACTTAAGGATCAAGTTTCTGAGTGTCTTCGGAGATTCCGCTCTCGTGATCAATCAGGTCAAAGGCGAGTGGGATACGAAACACCCAAATCTTATTCCTTACAAGGAGTATGTGCTGACATTGCTTCCCCACTTTGAGGAGATAACCTTTGAACATTTCCCAAGAGAGGAGAATCAGTTAGAGGACGCGTTGGCTACGATGTCTTCTATGTTCAAAGTCAAATGGGACAACGAGGCTCCCCGGATCATTATCTGGAAGTTAGACGAACCTGCACATTGCTGCAATCTCGAGACTGAAGAAGTAACAGAAAAACCCTGGTATCATGAAGTGAAGAGGTACCTTGAAGCTCAAGAATACCCCGAAGGCGCATCTGTTAACGACAAGAAGTTTCTGAGAAGGTTTGCGGCAAAGTTCTTCCTCAGCAATGGCATTCTCTACAAGCGAAACCATGATTCAACCTTATTGCGTTGTGTGGATAAGACTGAAGCAGAAAGGATCATGGCAGAACTACATGAAGGTACCTTCGGAACACATTCCAGTGGACATACCATGGCAAAGAAAATCCTTCGGGCAGGATATTTCTGGTCCACAATGGAAGCCGACTGTTATCAGCATTCTCGAACTTGTCATAAATGCCAGATCTATGCTGATAAAGTGCACATTCCTCCGGTTCCTCTGAACGTCTTGACAGCACCTTGGCCTTTTGCAATGTGGGGCATTGATATGATTGGTGAAATCAGACCTACAACATCCAACGGGCATCGCTTCATCTTAGTAGCGATTGATTACTTCATAAAGTGGGTCGAAGCAGCTTCCTATGCTACGGTAACCAAGAACGTCATGGCATGGTTCATTTGGCACAACCTGATCTATCGATACGGTGTACCTGAGAGGATCATTACGGATAATGGTACCAATCTTAACAACAAGATGATCACTGAGCTCTGCGAATAATTCAAGATACAACACCACAACTCTTCTCCCTATCAACCGAGGATGAATGGGGCTGTAGAAGCAGCGAATAAGAACATCAAGAAGATTGTGCAGAAGATGACAGTGACCTACAAAGATTGGCACGAAATGTTACCGTTTGCTCTTCATGGTTACCGCACCTCAGCACGGACGTCAACAGGGGCAACTCCCTTTTCCTTGGTCTATGGCATGGAGGCAGTTTTGCCTATTGAAGTCCAGATACCCTCTCTCCGGATAATGAAGGATGCAGGTTTGAGCGAAGATGACTGGATCCAGACTCGGCTTGATCAATTAAACCTAATCGACGAAAAGAGACTCACCGCTATTTGTCATGGTCAGACGTACCAAAAATGGATGATCAGGGCATTTAACAAGAAGGTTAGACGACAAGACTATCAAGTCGGAGATCTGGTAATCAAGCGCATCATTCTTCCTCAAAGTGATCCCAGGATCAAATGGACCCCTACGTACGAAGGGCCATTTGTGGTTAAACATATCTTCTCAGGAGGAGCTATGATTCTAACCACCATGGATGGTGACGACCTTCCTCACCCCGCCAATGCAGACATAGTAAAAAGATACTACGCATGAATTAAAGACCCGCTAGGTTGACACACCTAGGCAAAAATAAGGGCTTCCCGGCGAACCAAAAGGGTTCGGGCAAAAATAAGGGATGAAATGAAAAAAAAATCTGTACACCCGGCAAGTCGAAAACCTGAAAAGGCGGCTTGGGCAAAAATGGGTATCCCGATGGACTGAAAACCCGAAAGGGCGGTCCAGGCAAAAGTTAGGGATAAAGCGTAATACTATGTCTCATTGGATCACCTTGCATCCGGAATTCGGCATCAACTATCGGGCTCAGATGACTCCAATCAACCATCTTCATCTTCAACTAAGCAGTAGAGTGATGAGACGCTTGAAGACATAAAGGCGATAGCAGAGTTGGAACCCAGTGGGATTATTTTTCACATAGCTGTTTTGTTTTCTTTTCACAAAATTGTATAAACTCTATTTTGCTCGGCGGCGTTCTCTTACTAGGACGTCAACCTCCTGTACACAAAACGCCTATTTACAGGCAAATTTCAAAATCAATGCAAGTTCAATTTTTCAGACAAATTACCCATCGTTTTTCCTTTTTCTGTTTTGTTTTGCAAAGAACGTCCAATGTTCATTTTTGATATATGCATTTGACATTAATTGCTAATCATGAATATTTGCATGCGAAACAAAAGACTAATTACAGATGACATCAGAAACAGGGGCAATAAAGAATTGTCCAAGCAATCTAGTTGCTCTGTCCACCGAGGTACCAAGGTAAGTTCGGCTGAAGAATGTAACCAAGTTACCTCAACTCCCCACAGAGTAAGACAAGTTTCAGCAATACTCTCCCCAGGCAGAGTTGGTCCCTCATCAGCTCTGAAAAGGCACAGTATCTCCAGCAAGTCAGCGATACTCTCCCCAAGCAGAGTTAGTCTACTGTCAGCTTTAAGGAAGTTGGGTATCCCTAGAAGATCTCAACAGTCCCCAGCGGAGTATAGACATTCCTCAGCAGGCATCCTCGGCAGTCTTAACATAAGATTTGTTCCCCGGTGGAATACGGACATCTAGTGGAGCCACTCCCCAGTACAGTCTGAAAAGTTTCCCCAGGAAAGATGAATTATCCTCCCTAGTAGATTCTGGAAGCTTATCCCCAGTAGATTCTGGAAGCTTATCACCTGCAGAGTACATACGTCTCTCCCTGACTTTATTCAAAGGTTGTTTCCCCACCAAGGTATAACTGGGTTATCCTCAGCTAATTACCACAGAAAGATCGTCCTCGGCGAAGTTCTTCCTATCCCCAGCGGAGTTCATCAAATTCCCCAACATAACTTATCAGTGGAATCCCCAGCGAAGCTGTCATCAAAACCTCAGCGAAGTATCTCTTCCCACAGAGTAATTCCCCGCAGAGTAATCTCTCCAACAAGTTTATTCCCCAACGGAGTCATCTTCTCCTACCGGTTTATTCTTGCAACCGTCATCCCCAGCGGAAACGAAGAACCCCACTCTTCAACATCAGCCCAGGATTCCACAAACTCCCGGCAGTCGTCAAGGATTTATTTTCCTAGACAAAAATACATTCATCACATTATCATACACCATGACGCATGCATATACGCATCATATCACACAATCTCATTTATTCTTGAAAAAAAACATCATGACATCATGCATTTCATACATCACGACATTGCATATAACTAATGTTTTGCCTTTTCAGGAAAAGGTCAATCCAAAGATGATTACTATCAACTATCACAATTCCAGATTCGATACCTGTATCCAGCCAGGGCATATCTGTAGACGATAATTTCCAGATTCGATACCTGTATCCAGCCAGGGCATATCTGTAGACGACAATTTCCAGATTCGATACCTGCATCTAGCCAGGGCATATCTGTAGACGACAATTTCCAGATTCGATACCTGTATCCAGCCAGGGCATATCTGTAGACGACAATTTCCAGATTCGATACCTGTATCCAGCCAGGGCATATCTGTAGACGACAATTTCCAGATTCGATACCTGTATCCAGCCAGGGCATATCTGTAGACGATAATTTCCAGATTCGATACCTGTATCCATCCAGGGCATATCTGTAGACGACAATTTCCAGATTCGATACCTGTATCCAGCCAGGGCATATCTGTAGATGACAATTTCCAGATTCGATACCTGTATCTAGCCAGGGCATATCTGTAGACGACAAATTCTAGATTCAATACCTGCATCTAGCCAGGGCATATCTGTAGACGACAATTTCCAGATTCGATACCTGTATCCATCCAGGGCATATCTATAGACGACAAATTCCAGATTCGATACCTGCATCTAGCCAGGGCATATCTGTAGACGACCAATTCCAGATTCGATTCCTGTATCCAGCCAGAGCATATTTGTGAGCATTTGATTATGGATTCGACACCTGTATCTAGCCAGGGCATATCTGCATGAATAGTTTAGAGATTCGATACCTGTATCCAGCCAGGGCACGTATGTAAGCAACCTTTTGAAGTTCCGGATTCGATTCCTGTATCTGCCAGGGCATATCTGTGAGCAATTGATTGTAGATTCGATACCTGTACCTAGCCAGGGCATATCTGCATGAAGAGTTTGAAGATCAACACCTGTAACAGGCCAGGAAACCATCTTCCTTTCTCAAAGTACGCAAGTTCTCGCTAAGGAATCTCTTACGCGATCAACACTTCCAGATGGCATCTATAAAGCCCATCCTCCTATCACACCTCTAAATGGCATCTATAAGCCCATTCCCGACAAGTTTCTGTCACGTCTCCAGATGGCATCTATAAGCCCATCCTCCTATCCACCATCTCTCCAAATGGCATCTATAGGCCCATTCCCGACATCACATTGCTGGTACTCCACTATGCGAGTGCAAATTTCAGGGCACTCTAGTGTTCAATCATCTTCCACCTTCGGATCACGAAAGGCAAACTTGCCAATCTAACTCTTCAGGTGCAAGAAGATTGAACAGGGGCAACTGTTGTACCCCAAAATTTGCCCTCTCTTTCTTCAGGAAATCATCTTGGATTCTCAGAATCCATCTGAAACAAATCCAAGTCCTGAATTATCATTTTTGCCCAAGCAAACCATTTACAATAGCAAAATGATCACACAAGCTCTACAGACAACGCTTTTATCTTGAGAGAAATTAAATTCTAAGCACTTGGAATTTTTCTCTAAAAAATGAGCGTTTAAGAAGAAATCAGCGCTTCAGAACTTCTGGACCAAACTCCAGATAGAAACGGTCAGAAGTTGCAAGCTTGGCTCAGCGCAGTCAGAAGTTGGCTCTTCAGCAGCTACATCAGCTCAATCAGAAGTTGTAAACGTGGTTCAATACGTAAGTCTCAGACAAAACATGACTCTTTCAGCAGTTACACAAGCTCAGCCAGAATTTGCTAAAGGAATGCAAAAGAAGCAAGGAAGTCTGAAGGCTCTTTCAGAACATGCTGAAATCAGAAGATAAAAAGGTCAGAAAAGTGGGTGTTACACTGATACAGAATCTCTAAGCCCAGGAGTTCCAGAAGCAAATCCAAGGAACGTGTCAGAAAATCAGGAGAATCTCCAGAACTTGCTAAGACAACAGGAGGCCAAGACCAGAGCATGGTTTACGTTGTTCTTGGTGAAACAGAACTGCTGGTTCAAATTTTGGTTTCCATTACCAGAATATTAGTATTGATAAGTCTCATCACCATTTAATGCACATTAATGCTCTCAACCACTCCTGAACATTCATCCAAGTAATCCCTTCACGTGTGGCTTGGAAAACGCCTTTATGCAGGTTCTGGCATGGGTCTACACGCCACCGTCCACCTAAGAGGTCACTTCTCTCCAATCCACGCCTGCTGTTCCAGCCTAGGCTGAAAGGCTATCTGTTATCACAACTTCCCAGGAATTTCTTTCAAAGAACAACTCAGCCTCTGTTGGCGCTTTAATGTTCAAGAAATCCACAAGAGTTTTGCCTATAAATAGAGAATCATTGTCCACTAAAAAGAGGCGTCAAAAGAAACAGAAAAATTGCTAGAAGAGAAACAGAAATCTTTAGCAAGAAAGTGCTGTGAAACTCTGCCAAAATCTCCAGTGTTTCATAACTTTGAAGTTCTTACCTTCAAACTTCATCAAATACCCAGTTTTCTTAGTGAACTAAAGAACACCCTTTTCAACTTCTGACCCTATATACGCATACACCTTCACCTACCCTTTTCAAAAAAGAACCTGTCCAGAATACCATCAGAGCCAAAAGCTAGCTCTCATCCACAAACTTTTCCAACAGCCAGGTAAGCACCTGCTGACCTTCATCATGCTGCTGAGCATCATCAGCTTTGCATGCTCAAATAAACATAATGTAAATATCATGTTGTTGCTGTTTGTGTTCTGAGGATTTTCATACCTCATAACGTTCTGAGCCAGTGTAGAACCTGCCTGTGACCTTGTTGGTTCTGCCCTCTAAAACACTTTGACATTTGCTGGAGCTGTTCCAAACATGTTTCTTGTTTTGTGGAATAATAATAAAATTGCAGATGTTCTGATTAGTACAGGGAGAAGCCAAGTGCTGACTTTGACGTTAGCACATCTGAAGCCTGTCTTGCTGTCAATAATGTCAGAACCTCTGAGAATTATTGTATTTCCAGCAGGATCAGAACTTCTGATTTCCCCACTAACAAACTTCTGTCTTGCAGCGCAGGGGGGTCAGAACTTCTGATTTCCCCACTAACAGGTTTCTGTTTTGCAGGTGCCAGAGTCAGAAGTTCTGACTCATAGAGTTTAACCAAAAGGATGATCATCTGGCAGCGGGTCTGAGTCAGAACTTCTGATGACCTCTCAGCAGCGCGCTGGCTCCCTCTCTCTTTCTCTATATATTGTTTTTTGCTATTTTCTTTTTTGTCTATTTTTCTCGTTGAACCCCCCATGTACAAATGTGTATCCCCACTCCCTAATTGTTGTAATAGCGTAGGATTTTATATTTCCGCTTCTTATTGCTAGTAATTAGGATGTGTATGGCAAGATAAAATCAATGAAATAGAAAATCCTAATTCAAAGATAAACTCTTGTATGCAATAAAACACACTTGCACACTAACACCCCTAGGGTTACATCCACCTGTTGCCTTTCAAAAAATGGGCCATGTTACGCATGCAAAGTATCTCGGTAAAATAAACAAAATCAAAAGATCATAGTCCCTCGATGACGCTTTCGAAAGTTGCCTTACAAAAATGATCTTAGTCCCTCAAAAGAAAAACTAAGATGCTTTGCAACATTGCTATCATGGTCTATACGATGACCCGCGTCCGTCCCGTTTACATCCTAACACAAGGTTGTTCACCAAATGCAATGGTAAAACAACACTGTTAAAATAGGTTAAAAAAAACATAAGAAAGATCTTTGAGTAAAATAGGGTAGACAACTCTTAGTTACTTGATCAAAAAATCTTGCAAAATATCCTTGATATTTTTTCAAAACACACTCCACAACACAATTTCAAAACAACTTTCAAAAAACATTGAAAACCTTTCAAAAAGACAAACACCTTTGTATACATTCAAACATGAATCATTACAAAGGTTGCCACCACATTGGCCTCTTTTCAAAACCTTTTCAAACCCACACACAAAGCACTATTTTAAACAATTGAAAACACAAGGCAAGTGATCTAAGCAAGTAAATAAGAGCCCATGGATAACCATGGATAGAAAGGGTGCTAATACCTTCCCTTTCTATAATCAACTCCCCGAACCCAAGAAAACATCTCAAAGGTTTTTCCTGTGCTTTTTAAACCTTTCCTTAGGATAAAATAAAAAGTCGGTGGTGACTCTTGCTAAACCGAAACATTTGCGAAAACAAACGCAAAACCTCAAGTCGGTTCTCCCACCGTATCACAGATCCTAACCAATTCATGTCATCAAATTACATCACAAACACATCGAAATCATAAAAATCCATTAAGGGAAAAACCCTCAAAACAACCAATTGTGGAGAATTCAAAACATACAATCATACAACATAATCCTACCATACCCTATCATTAGGAAAACCCTTATAGAGTTAGAATCTCCCATTACCTTAGATTCTTGGTTGGTTCTTGATTCTTACGGCGAATCCTTGCCCTAGCTTCCTAGTGCTTCTCTCTCTCTCTTTTTCCTTCTTCCAACTCTATTATATTCTAATAATAATATTACTAACCAAAATAAATAAATAATTAATTATTATTATTATAAAATAATAATAATTATTCTAATAATATAGTAATAATAAGAATAGTAATCTATATTATTCCACACACCCCTATATTTCTACACAATTAGCCAAACACCCCATAACCTCAAATTCTATAATTCCAAGGCATCTAGTCCCCAACAAGGCATCACATCACATCATAAAATTTATCAACTCACATAATTTCACCGCCTCATCTTATTATTTAATTAAAAATAATTCTAATTAAATCGGGGTGTTACAACTCTCCCCCACTTAGAATATTTTCGTCCTCGAAAATTATTTGAAGCAAATAACTCTGGATAAACCTCTCGTATCTTGCTCTCTAACTCCTACATCGCGTCTCTCTGGCAGCTCCGCCCCAAACTACTTTCACAAGAGAGATCTCTTTGCCTATCAGCTTCTTCATTTCGCGATCCTCGGCCCTCACAGGTACAGTCTCAACAGTAAGATTGTCCCATACTTGAACATCATCTATCGAAATTACATGCAACATATCTGAAATATACTTCTGGAGTTGCGACACATGGAACACATCATGCAAATTAGATAAGTTAGATGGCAGAGCCACTCTAAATGCAACATTCCCCACCTTTTCTGAAATTTGATACGGACCAATAAACTGAGGAGTTAACTTCTTTGACTTTAGAGCACGACCTACACCGGTTATCAATGATACTCTTAAGAATACATGGTCTCCTTCATTAAACTCAAGGTCTTTTATTCTCTTATCATGGTAATTTTTCTTCCTACTCTACGAGGTCCTCATCCTCTCTTAAATTATCTTCACTTTCTTCGCAGTCTCTCTCACCATCTCGGGTCCGAGCAGCACATGCTCACCCGATTCATACCAACACAAAGGTTTTCTGCACCTCCGACCATACAGTGCCTTGAAAGGTGTCATACCAATACTAGAATGGAAACTATTGTTGTAAGTAAACTCAATGAAAGGAAGACAACTATCCCATATACCTCCTTGCTCAAGAACACAAGCCCTCAACATATCTTCTAGGGATTGAATAGTCATCTCCGTCTAACCATTTGTCTGTGGATGATATGTGGAACTTAATTTCAGCTTCAAACCCAACGTATCCTGGAAACTCTTCCAAAAATCAGAAGTGAACCTCAGATCTCTATCCGACACAATGCTGGATGGAACACCGTGTAGCTTCATAATTACTTGAATATAAATCTCTACCAACTTCAATACAAGAAAATCGATACTAATCGGAATGAAATGAGCTGATTTCGTTAATCTATCAACAATCACCCAAATTGCATCGTACCCTCTTGGAGTACTTGGCAGCCCCATCACAAAGTCCATAGATATACTATCCCATTTCCATTCCGAAACGTCTAAAGTTTCCAACAGTCCTGTAGGTTTCTGATGTTCGACTTTCGACTTTTGACAGGTCAAACACGCATACACAAACTGTGCCACGTCTCGCTTCAACCCGGACCACCAAAATAATTTCTTTAAGTCGTGATACATATTGGTAGCTCCCGGATGAATACTCAAATTGCTTTTATGGCCCTCTTCTAGAATCATCTTCCTCATATCAGCATCATTAGGGATACAGATTTTGTTCCGGAATAGCAACACACCTTGGGCATCTACTTTAAAATCACTGTCTTCAGATTTGTTACTCTCGACCATCAAATCTACTAACTTTAAATCTAACTTTTGAGCTTCTTTAATATCATCTAAGAAGTCATTATTAATTTTCAGCATCCCCAACATCACACTCTGTTGTGTCACTTCAAAGACCAAACTCATGTCTCTGAATTGTTAGATCAACTCTAGTTCTCTAACCATCATAGCAGACATATGCAAGGTCTTCCGACTCAAAGCGTTAGCTACCACATTAGCCTTACCTGGGTGATAATTCAAGCCAGAGTCGTGATATTTCAATAATTCCAACCATCTCCTATGTCTCATATTCAATTCATTCTGATCAAATAGATACCGTAAGCTTTTATGATCACTAAACACTTCAAACCTAGAACCATAGAGATAATGTCTCCAAATCTTCAGCACAAACACCACTGCAGCTAATTCTAGATCATGAGTAGGATAATTCCTCTCGTGTATTATAAATTGTCTCGAGCATAAACGACCACTTTATCATTCTGCATGAGCACACCACCTAAACCCAATTTAGAAGCATCACAATATACAACAAATGGTTCCTCAGGATTATATAATATCAAGATCGGAGCCATCGTCAATCTCTTCTTTAACTCAACAAAAGTCTCTTCACATTGGATATCCCACACAAATGCTCTACCTTTACAAGTTAGTTGAGTTAACGGAAGTGCCAACTTAGAAAAACCTTCAATAAATCTCCTATAATAGCCAGCCAAACCCAAAAAGCTTCTAATCTCTATAACTGATTTAGGAGCTTCCCATTGTAACACTGCATCTACTTTAGATGGATCTACAATAATACCATCACCTAAAATAACATGGCCAAGAAAACTGACTTCTGTCAACCAGAACTCACATTTTGACAACTTGGCATACAACTTATTCTCTTTCAATACCTGCAATACAATCCGCAAATGTTCCATATGTTCCTCTTCGGACTTAGAATAAATCAAAATATCATCGATGAATACTACAACAAACCGGTCTAAATAAGTGTTAAAGATGCAGTTCATATATTCCATAAACACTCCTAGCATATTAGTAACATCGAAAGGCATCACTAAATACTCGTAATGTCCATACCGAGTTCTGAAAGCTGTCTTCTGAATATCCTCATATTTCACTCGAATTTGGTGAAACCCAATCTCAGATCAATCTTGCTAAATACATGTGCACATACCAATTGATCTATCAAGTCATCTATTCTCGGAAGTGGATACTTGTTTTTGACTGCCACTTTATTCAACTGTCGATAATCCATGTACAGTCTCATACTACCATCCTTTTTCTTCACAAGTAATACTAGAGCTCCCCAAGGCAACACACTTAGTCTCACAAACTTCTTTTCAAGCAATTCTTCTAGTTGTTTCTTCAATTCTCACAATTCAGATACCGACATCATGTATTGTGTAACACCCAATATTTAATTAAATATTTTCGAATATTTTTCTGATTGAATTTTCAAAGTTGTAGAATGTTGATTTAAGTTGTGTTGTTATTATTTGAATTAATTTATTTGATTAAGTTGTAGGAATATTATTAGAATAATATTATTATTATTATTATTATTAAGTGGGCTTTTAATGTTAGAAGTGTAAAAAGGGAGGTTAGGAATTTAAGCCCAATAAGAATAATAGTATAATAAATATATTATTATATTAGTTATTTTAGAAATAATAATAAGTAGAAGTATCAGTAGAGGGAAAGAAGAATAAGGGTTTTGAAAAAGATACATAGAAGGGCAAAGAGGAAGCAAAGTTTCGTGCAATCAGAGAGTTAGAGCAACCTTTAATCCAAGATAAGGGTGAAGTTCTAACTCTATAAGGAATTGTATGATGGTGGGTTATGGTAGAGTTAGATTATGTAATTCTATAATCTCTTTGTATGAATTTGATGTGTATGGGGTTTGTATGTGTGATGATTGATGATGATGATGATGAATTAGTGTAGATTGTTGATTTAATCCGTTGAAATTGACTATAATGAATTGATGTTTTGAATTGTGTGGTAATTGATATATGTTGATAGAAATGATAATTGAATGTTTGATTGTGTATTATTTCATGAAGGTTGTATTTTTGGAATTGAGAAAAAAAAGGTTTTCGTACGAAACTTTATAGAATTCGTAAGATTGTTTGACAACATTTTTGAAAACTTGAAAACTCCATAACTTTTGACTCGGGTGTACGTTTGACGCGCTGTTCGAATCTATGGAAAGCTAAAAATATTTTCTACAATGTGGTGATAATTTTGATGGAAGTAGACTAATATTTTATTGGAAGAACTCTGATGTGTACGTATGTTATATGTGTTGTAATGCAAAAATGTTGCGATTGAATGTATCAGTGTTGTATAAACGATGTACGAAGGATTTTGCATGATGTATTAATAATAATGATGATGTAGTATTATAGTATAATAATTTGTAAAAGTTTTGTAATTAGAAATAAGCATTTAGATAATTAATTAACCGCTATAATCGAGAATTGTCCGAATAATTATGGGCAATATTATGTTGTAGGCCTATGGCCAATATTGAATGGTTGTTGACCTGTTGTTGTGTTGTTGTTATGGTTGAGTTGTTGTGGAATTATTGTTGATGATATGTTGATATCGAAATATCGCTATTTATTGGCAAGATAAAGTGGTGGGCTTATGGCCAGTGTTGATTTGTTGTTGAGTTTCTGTTGAATTGTTGCTAAGTTGTTGTTTAATTATATTTTTTAATTTGTTGTTGTATTGTCGTTGTTGTGTTGTTGTGATTGTTGTTGTGATTGTTGCTGTGAATTTTTATTGTTAATGCATACATAGCATATCATGTTGGAGCTGATGCTCGTCAAGTTAGCCTGGATTGGCAAATATAAAGTTGAAGGCTTATGCCTTGTTGATGTCTCTATTAATTGACAATTATTAAGTTGGGAGTTCTACTCCATTTCTAAGTTGGGAGTTCTGCTCTATTTTTAAGTTGGGAGTTATGCTCCGCTGGTACCACATGCATGTGCATTGTAACGAGTTGTATTTCATATTGCATATTTAAGTTATTGTGTTGTTGACTTGTGATGATTGATGTTGGTTGAAAGTTGTGAAGTGGTGATTTTATATAATATGATTTAATATATTGTTTATCATACACTCAATTATATGGTTCGATATCTCACCCCTTCTGTTTGAATCTTGCCCTTTGTTGGTAACGTGCAGGTAATCAAGAAGGATAATTGTTACCTTCGTCAGTATAAGTCGGTGTTGTCGCTCTGATACATAGCACTCGGGGGGATGAACACATGTTTTATTTATTGTTGGTTTTTATTATGTTGTTGAATTTTTTAAAGTTGTTTTCATTAAATACTTGTTGTCTTAAAGTTGTTTTGAGTTGGACAAGATATTATGGTGTTTCATTGAATTTTTTGAATCCGCTGCGTAGTAATGAAAGTTGTTTTATTTTTAAAGACTAAATAGGTTGTTATCGGTTCATCCGAATTTTATGTGTTATGTATCTGAACTATATGTGATTGAATGTCGTTGTTTAAGTTGAAAGTGTAGCATTCCATTTGTTTGTTGGAAATTTTTGAAACTCTGATTTTATATAACTCGTTGGATAGAAATGGGGTGTTACATTAATGGTATCAGAGCAGGTTGGTCCGTCCGACCAAGTTGTCGAGTCGTAGTTTTATCTAACAATCGAGTATTTTTAACTTGAGTTCTAACCGTTGTTTATGTTGTAGTGATATCCTGTGTAGTTTGGACAAGGTAAATTTTCGAGGACGAAAATATTCTAAGTGGGGGAGAGTTTTAATGCCCAATATTTAATTAAATACTTTCGAATATTTTTCTGATTAAATTTTCAAAGTTGTGGAATGTTGATTGAAGTTGTGTTGTTATGATTTGAATTAATTTATTTGATTAAGTTGGAGAAATAGTATTAGAATAATACTATTATTATTATTAAGTGGGCTTTTAATGTTAGAAGTAATAAAAAGAGAGGTTAGGAATTTAAGCCTAATAGGAATAATAGTATAATAGTTATATTATTATATTATTTTTTTTAGAAATAATAAGAAGTATAAGTATCAGTAGAGAGAAAGAGGAATAAGGGTTTTGGAAGAGATACATAGAAGGGCAAAGAGGAGGCAAAATTATGTGCAATATGAGAGTTAGAGCAACCTTTAATCCAAGGTAAGAGTGTGATTCTAACTCTATAAGGGATTTCATGATGGTGGGTTATGGTAGAGTTAGGTTATGTAATTCTATAATCTCTTTGTGTGAATTTGATGTGTATGGAGTTTGTATGTGTGATGATAGATGATGATGAATTGGTATAGATTGTTGATTTAATTCGTTGAAATTGACTATAATTGATGAATTGATGTTTTGAATTGTGTGGTAATTGATAAATGTTGATAGCAATGATAATTGAATGTCTGATTGTGTATTATTTAATTAAGGTTGTGTTTTTGGAATTGAGAAAAAAGGATTTTTGTACTGTACTTTACAGAATTCGTAAGACTGTTTGACAATATTTTTGAAAACTTAAAAACTCCATAACTTTTGACTCGGGTGTTCGTTTGACGCGCCGTTCGAACCTACAGAAAGATAAAAAAAAATATTTTCTACAATGTGGTGATAATTTTGATGGCAGTAGACAAATATTTTATTGGAAGAATTCTGATGTGTGCGTATGTTGTATGTGTTGTAATGTAAAATGTTGCGATTGAATGTATCAGTGTTGTATAAACGATGTACGAAGGATTTTGCATGATGTATTGATAATAATGATGATATAGTATTATAGTATAATAATTTGTAGAAATTGTGTAATTAGAAATAAGCATTTAGATAATTAGTTAACCGGTATAGTCGAGAATTGTCTGAATAATTACGGGCAATATTATATTGTAGGCCTATGGTCAATGTTGAATGGTTGTTGACTTGTTGTTGTGTTGTTGTTATGGTTGAGTTGTTATGGAATTATTGTTGATGATATGTTGATATCGAAATGCCGCTATTTATTGGCAAGATAAAATGGTGGGCTTATGGCCAGTGTTGATTTTTTGTTGAGTTTCTGTTGAATTGTTGCTAAGTTATTGTTTAATTATTATTATTGATTTATTGTTGTATTGTCGTTGTTGTGTTATTGTGATTGTTGCTGTGAATTTTTGTTGTTAATGCATACATAGCATATCATGTTGGAGCTGATGTTCGTCAAGTTGGCATGGATTGGCAAATATAAAGTTGAAGGCTTATTCCTTGTTCATGCCTCTATTAATTGGCAATTATTAAGTTGGGAGTTCTGCTCTGTTTCTAAGTTGGGAGTTCTGCTGCGTTTCTAAGTTGGGAGTTCTGCTCTGTTTTTAAGTTGGGAATTCTGCTCCGCTAGTACTACATGCATGTGCATTGTAACGAGTCGCATTTTGTATTGCATATTTAAGTTATTGTATTGTTGACTTATGATGATTGATGTTGGTTGAAAGTTGTGAAGTGGTGATTTTATATAATCTGATATAATATATTGTTTATCATACACTTAATTAGATGGTTCGATATCTCACCCCTCATGTTTGAATGTTGCCCTCTGTTGGTAACATGCAGGTAATCAAGAAGGATAAATGTTACCTTCGTTAGTCCGAGTCGGTGTTGTCGCTCTGATACGTAGCACTCGGAGGGATGAACGCATTTTTTCTTTATTGCTGGTTTTCATTATGTTGCTGAATTTTTTTTAAGTTGTTTTCATTAAAGACTTGTTGTCTTAAAGTTGTTTTGAGTTGGACAAGATATTATGGTGTTTCATTCAATTTTCTGAATCCGCTGCATAGTAATCAAAGTTGTTTTATTTTTAAAGACTAAACAGGTTGTTATCGATTCATCCGAATTTTATGTGTTATGTATCTGAACTATAGGTGATTGAATGTCGTTGTTTAAGTTAAAAGTGTATAATTCCATTAGTTTGTTGGAAATTTTTGAAACTCTGATTTTATATAACTCATTGGGTAGAAATGGGGTGTTACATATGGTGCCATAGAAATAGGCTTGGTACCAGGTACAAGATAAATAAAAAATCCACCTCTCTTTCTGGCGGCACATCCCGAATATCATCAGGAAAAACTTCGGGAAAATCGCACACAACCTGAAACTCGTCAATTGCAGCCTGATTCTCAATGGATAAGGATGCCATCAACGTAAACAACTGAGCTTCATTCCGCAATATCTCTTTCAACTGCCTAGTAGATAAGAAACTGTGTCCCTCTTCTTAGTTGGGACTAGAAAACCGCACCGACTTGTTATAACAGTTAATATGAACATAGTTATACTCCAACCAGTTCATACCTAAAATTACGTCCAGACTAGTCAACGATAGATAATCTAGATCAACAACAAAATATCTATCATAGATGGACAAAGGATACTTCAAGCATACTAGAGAAGTAGTCACCGATCCCTTAGCTAGAGTATCGACAACTGTTGTACCCCAAAATTTGCCCTCTCATGTTTTCCAAAGTCTTCCCCCTGCATGGTTGATCACAAACTCTTGCCTAAGGAAAAGGAAAATTTTTGAGTGTTGCTCTAAGTACATTTCGATTGGCATTCTGAAAGATCCTTCGATTGGCATTCTGAAGGAGTACTTCGATTGGCATTCTGAAGGAGCATTTCGATTGGAATTCTGAAGGAGCATTTCGATTGGCATTCTGAAGGATCATTTCGATTGGTATTCTGAAGGAGCACTTCGATTGGCATTCTGAAAGACCCTTCGATTGGAATTCTGAAAGACCCTTCGATTGGAATTCTGAAGGGAGCATTTCGATTGGCACTCTGAAGAAGCATTTCCATTGGCATTATGGACAAGTACTTCGATTGGCATTATAACAGTGTCTTTCGATTGGAATTCCAAAAAGGTACATTCGAAGAAGCTTTCAAAGGCTCCATTCGAAGAAGTTTTCGAAGAGCATTCGAAGGAGGCCATCAGCCCATTCGAAAGGGAGCATTCGAAGGAGGCCATCAGCCCATTCGAAAGGGAGCATTCGAAGGCCAGCTGCTTGTTATTCAAAATTAAAAAAGGGACAGGATCCCATGTGTTTAGCCAACGTTACAAACTCTCATTCATGGCTTTCAAACACATGATTAACGTTACAAATCCTCCTTCATGGCTGTCAAAACACATAATCAAGGTCATTTAAACCTTTGTCTTCCTGTCCCCTCCACCCCCTCTATATAAAGAAATCACAATTGTTGCAAAAGGACACACGAAAAAAATATACATAAAAATAGAAGACTTGGAGAGACGCTGCCCAGAATTTTCCAAGCCAAAGCTGCCACCCAGCGAACACCTCCACCCTCAGAACTACAGATCGAAGCACTTCTGTTTGGTAAAAGAAAAATCTAATCTCAACTCATTTTTAAATTCATTTTGATTGCATATTCATATTATTACTGTTGTTTGTGAATGATTTAATGCGCTACATATAAGCTACAGTGCAGTGTTGAGATTGTGCCATTGCTTGGGCACAATCTGAGTTTATCCTTCGAATCCCAGGATAAAATAAACCCAGACCCAGATTCAGCAGGTGCGAATAAGGGGGAGATTCGAACCAGGGGGGTAAAATCCCCCCTGGACTTTTAATATGTGTTTCGTTTTGCAGGAACCATATTCTCAGCTTCCTGTTCAGAGCTTCGAAGCTCAGCAGTTTAAGTTTCAAATTGGACCCAGGATTTCCAGATCGAAGGATGACATGTCCAGATCGAACACCCTCAGAGTGCAGCCCCTCATGCACCTTCGATCCAGACTCTTCACTGGGTCGAAAGACAGCCTGCACCTCTTTCGATCCAGACCTCCAGAATTATATTTTTTTCCTTGTTTGCTGCCTGGCCCATTTGTACTCTGTTTATTTTGTTTTTGTGTATTCCTTTTAGTTTTTTTTAAATCAACATAAAAAATCATAAAAATAAATAACTTAGAATTAGGATTTAATTTAGTTAATTATTTTAACTTATTTTCTCCAATTTTAAAATCAGTAGACTTAGGATTTATTTAAATTAAATCCTTTTTATAAACAAAAAATGCAAAAATATTAAGTATGTTTTAGAGTAAATTTTAATCAGTTTTTTTTAATTAATTAAATTTGACTTAATTGAACATTTAGCATTTTCCCAAAATAAAATAAAACAACAAAAAAAGAGCTCTTATTCTTAGAATTTTTTTAGATTCACGCGCGTTTATTTTATCGTGACTGCTTAATGGTTTGTGGTAGCTTAAATTAAGACTTTTGCTTTACTGCTTATTATTTCCCCAATTTTTGGACATGTAAATAATCCCCCTCCCCGAAGCCTTGTAATAGTGTAGTATTTACAGTTTCTGCACTTTAAATTCCTGTACATATATTAACTGCTTAGATGTATGCTAACTAGGATTGTATGACAAGATCTAAAAATAAATGGTAGAACACCTAAAAATACAAAGATAATATAAACTGAAAATTGACACACTTGCACATGCCACTCCTAGGGTACACCTCATTTGGTTGCCTCAAATGTGGTCATTAAGTATAGGATGTTTTAGAGGTCGTCCTTTTTGTCCCAAGATCATAAGTTGCCTCGAAATGGTTGCCTCGATAAAAATGATCTGACATTAGGATTACCACTAAAGCGTCCTAACGTTGCTTTAGTGACCACACGTCCCTTAAATCGAATTGACCCAAAAACTCCAACGACGGTGCTACCTACTTCTCAATAGTGGGATAGCACTGTCTAAAGGACATTTGCACAATTAAATTCCTTTTTGAGTAGGTAGAGATTCTTAAGTACCTGCTCCTTTTAAAAACAAAACAAAAACTTTTCACACTTACACTTTCTTCAAAAACAAAACTTTTTTCAAAACCCACAATCACAAAGAAAAGCAAACCTTTTGAAAACATAGTGAGCAAGTACCTAAGAGCTCGTGGATAACCACGGATAGAAAGGGTGCTAATACCTTCCCTTTCTGTAATCTACCTCCCGAACCCGAGAAACATTCTCGAAAAGGAATTTTTTTCTGTGCTTTTGTCCTTTCCCTTGTTGGATAAAATAAAAGACGGTGGCGACTCTTACTTACCGCGACACTTTGCGAAAACAAAACGCAAACGTGAACCAGTAAAAAAAAAACAGCCAGTTCTCATTCCCAGCGATCACCAGAACTGGAGACTCTGCTGGGGAACATTATAAGTGAGGTGTACCTTAGGACTAGATCACTTGTGTTTTCATTTGTATTGCTTTGTATGCTTTTAATTTTGTGGGCTTGTATCGGAGATCTATAAATCCTCCACCTGGATTTTGGGAAACATTTATAGATAGCAATACATTATGGAAACTGTGTGGGGTATACCGATACGGTTGAAGCAATAACTATATTAGTGCGACATATTTGTGAGTACCGGTAGCCTTTGAGTCAATCAAAGAGAATATGGGGCCGCTGAGTGATGTCACTAAGCACTAATGACCTAGAACCTTACTTGACCATGTTGGCCTTTTTTAGGAGTAGTGAGATGACCGACTTTGGTGCAGTCCGAAGTTGGTAGATACTCGATACTACACTCATTGAGGATTGTTTTCTTGGAATATTTTGGTCGCCAGTTAAGTGGCTAAACCAAAACAATGAACATAGAAAACAATCCAATGATATTGAGCTCCTTAGAACCCGATTACTATTTATAGGACAGGTTTTGAGTCAACTAAACTCAAGAGGGTACTTACCTATGAAACCTCCTGCAAGCCTGAAACTAGGGTTTTTTGGTGTGACTTGCTTGTACATGTGTTTGTGCATACATCATAAAGCATCATATGCATCTGCTAACCATTTTAAGGGTTTAGATCTTCATCTTTGTTCTTGTTTTGTAGGACATAGAGTCTCTCCGCAGGAAAACAATTCAAGTCAACCTCGTAAGGGTCCCTCTTCAACTCAAAGAGCTTACATCCAGGGTTCCCGAGAATTCTCTCTTCAGTGAAAAACATGGTAGACTCCTCAGCTTGGTCAACACCAACATTGAAGAAGACATGATGAAAGTTCTCTTCCAGTTCTTTGACCCCCCACACCACTGTTTCACATTCCCTGATTATCAATTGGTGCCTACTTTGGAGGAATTTTCTCAACTCCTGAGAATTCCTATTCTTAGTCAACTACCCTACAACGGTACGGAAAAGGAACCAAAACTTGAAAATGTTGATCAAGCATTACGCTTGCAACCATCCAACATCAAAGGGCATTGGGAAACTAAAAGTGGTATCAAAGGATTCTTGGCAAAGTTTCTGTTTGAGAAGGCACGAGAATGTTGGAATTCTCTTGATCTACAAGCCTTTGAAGAGATTGTGGCACTACTTATCTATGGGTTGGTTTTGTTTCCAAATCCTGATCAACTTATAGATGTGAATGCTGTCAAGATTTTCATATCCAGGAATCCCATACCTACATTGCTTGGGAACATCCTCCACTCATTTTACACATGAACAATGAGGAAAAGAGGTGTTCTCATGTGTTGTACTTCCCTCCTAGCAAGGTGATTTATTTCTCACCTTCCACAATCAGTTTTGAAGAATGAGCATGGTTTAAGGTGGTCACAATGATTGATGACCCTCACACATTCTGATGTACATTGGTGTTCTCGGTCCAGAGAAAATGTCACCATCATTGATCGTTGTGGAGAATTTCCTAATGTTCCATTACTTGGAATTAGGGGAGGCATTACCTACAACCCCTGTCTAGCTTTGAGACAATTTGGATATGCTCGGAGGGATGGCCCTCATGACATGCTGATTCCTGACTTAGTTTTTTACTTCGACAACGATACGCAAGGACTTCGACAAAGGTTCATCAGAGCTTGGAGGATGCCTAACAAAGTGGATAGAAAGACACTGGGGCACAATAATTCCATCCCTCTTGAGCCTTACCTCAAGTGGGTACGAACCCGCTCCCAGAATCTTATGATGCCGCATCCTCACATTCTCCCCTTGATCAAAGAGCCTGTTATGGAAGGAGAGGTTCCATACGCCATCCTACATCCTGACATGCCAACATCATGGGAAGAAATGCAAAAGAGTTGGATCCAACTCAAGGAAGAGCGGAACACTTTTGAAGCCAGCTTCTATGCCAGTGAAAAGAAGGTTTTGGAGCTTACCCGCCGACTTCACGAGGAGGAGACCCTCAACACTTACATCGCTCCAAAGAGGATGCGCAATGTCTTTCTACATTAAAAATTTTGTAATATTTCGCCCATGGGGAACTTATGTACTAACAAATTTCTTCTTAGTATGACGTGTGTTCTTTTTATCTGCAACAAATTTGAATTTTTGAACCCTTGAATGCATTACATAAATAGCATACCATTCATCATATGCATAACAGGTACCCTTTTATAAGTCTCTTATCTTCTTCGCTGTTTATTTCAGTAATCATCATGTCTGCTGAAACTTCCACTGAGCAAGCTATCAAGGCCCTCCAGGCCCAGAATGCTCAATTTCAAGAGTTGGTCATGAATCTAGCTAAGGGTCAGTAGGACTTGAAGACCATGCTTCTGAAGAAGAAGAAGAAGAAGAAGAGGACCGTCCTGTTCAATACTGGACGCAGGTTTGGAAATGGGCTGCAAAATGAAATTGATCTGGCCACCCCGTCTGGAGAGAAAGACAATCCACAAGAAAGGAGGGCTCCTAGCCCTATAGTCTCCGACAACGAAACGGACTATGATGAAGAGCAGTATCCTCCTGCTGAGGATAAGTACAAACAGCTGGAAGACCATTTGAACGCTATGGAAGTACAGAAGGTGCCCGGTCTGGACTTCGGAGATTTAGGTTTATCATCTGGGGTGGTGATTCCCCATAAGTTCAAGGCACCTTCCTTTACCAAGTATGACGGACCTTCCTGTCCAAAGCTGCACCTCCGGTCATATGTGAGGAAGATCCAACCTTACACTATTGATAAGAACTTATGGATCCATTTCTTTCAGGACAGTCTCTCAGGGACTCAGCTTGAGTGGTTCTATCAGTTGGATGGAGCCAGTATCCGCAGCTGGGAGGATTTAGCTGCTGCATTCTTTAAGCATTATCAGTATAATTCCGACCTCGCTCCTACGCGTACCCAACTCCAGGGTATGTCAATAGGGACGAACGAAGGATTTAAAGAGTATGCTCAAAAATGGAGAGACCTTGTCGGAAGGGTGCAACCGCCTTTAGCTGATCGTGAACTTGTTGATATGTTTTTGGGGATCCTGTCCGGTCCCTTCTTTAACCATTTGATTGGAAGCTTCTCAGCCGGGTTTACAGACCTTATCTTGACTGGTGAGAGGATATAAGCGGGTATTAAGGCTGGGAAGATACAGAAGGGTGCCTCCTCGAGCACCGAGAAGAGACCGTTTAAGAAAGAGTCCAGTGCTGTCTACAATTCAAGAAGACAAAGCAGACCTAAACACCGCCAAGTTGTCAATGCGGTTGTTATCTCAAAACCTGCTGGTGCTCCTCAGCATCATAACCAACAAAGGGACGAGAGACCTCGGAGGCAATTTACTCGTCTCAACATGACTCTGTCTCAGATGTTGCCACAATTGCTAAAGACCAATCTGGTAACTCTAAGAGAAGCTCCAAAGAATCAAAATACTGCATCACCGAAATACAACCCTAATGCCCGCTGCGCCTTTCACTCTGATAGCCCAAGGCATAATACGGATGATTGTTGGAGTCTAAAGAACAAGGTGCAAGACTTAATTGATGCAAAGGAGATTGAGTTTGAGGCACCCGAGAGGCCTAATGTTGTAATTGCTCCCATGCCCAAACATGGGGTAAATGCTATTAGGGACGATGATGATGAAGAGTTTGATATCGACAGTTGGATCTACCCTACGACCGGCGGTGGATTAAGCAACTGGACAGCAAAGGATTCTATGCCCATTTCAGTTATCACTCAGTAATGAAGCTTTTTGTTTTAAATTTGCAACATACAATGTTTTGGAACTTTATGGCCCGGTGTCTTACCCAGGGCACCGTGGCTTCATTTGTGAGGGCTTTTGTATGCCATTTTCATATGCCATTAATAAAAGCATTGGACGTTTTTGCATTTCAAATTTTGTGCTCTTTGTCTTTCTTTATTACATATTGAAAAACATCTATTTTACATACACTCACATATACAGGTCCCAATCCACTCTGGATCTCACTGGTAACGACTCTGCTATTGCCAGTTATGACTTCGAAAATCCGATCAACTTAGCCGAAGACGAAGGTGAAGATGATTGCGAAGTGCCTGGTGAGCTTGCAAGACTGCTACTCCAGGAAGAGAGGGCCATTCAACCACATGAAGAGCCAGTGGAAACAATAAATCTGGGTACCGAGACAGACAAGAAGGAAGTCAAGATCGATGCAAATCTGGAGCTTAGTGTGAAACAACGGTTGATTCAGATGCTGCATGACTACGTGGAAATCTTTGCCTGGTCTTACGAAGATATGCCTGGGTTGGATACCGACATTGTGGTTCATCGCCTGCCTACCAAGGAAGAATATCCTCCCGTAAAACAGAAAGTTCGCCGTATGCACCCAGAGATGTCCGAGAAAATCAAGGCTGAGGTTATGAAACAATTTGACTCCGGTTTTCTAGCAGTAACTTCTTACCCTCAGTGGGTCGCCAATGTGGTTCCAGTGCCGAAGAAATATGGTAAGATCAGAATGTGTGTTGATTACAGAGATTTGAACAGGGAAAGCCCTAAGGATGACTTCCCTCTGCCTCACATCGACGTTCTGGTTGACAATACTGCTCAGCACAAGGTATTCTCCTTCATGGATGGTTTCTCCGGTTATAATCAAATCAAGATGGCTCCTGAAGACATGGAGAAGACCATTTTTGTTACTCAGTGGGGTACCTTTTGTTACAAGGTCATGCCTTTTGGGTTGAAAAATGTTGGGGCAACGTATCAGCGTGCCATGGTTGCTTTATTTCATGATATGATCCATGAGATTGAAGTATACTTTGACGATATGATTGAGAGGTCCCAAACCGAGGAAGAACACCTTGACCATCTATAAAAGCTGTTTGACAGGCTAAAGTTGTACAAGCTGAGCTTGAACCCGAACAAGTGCACCTTCGGGGTGAGGTCTGGCAAACTGCTAGGTTTCGTCGTGAGCGACAAAGGTATTCAAGTGGATCCTGCCAAAGTGAAAGCCATACAAGAGATGCCAGCTCCCAAGACAGAGAAAGAGGTCAGAGGCTTTCTAGGACGTCTGAACTACATTGCCCGATTCATCTTGCACCTAACTGCTACTTGTGAGCCAATCTTCAAACTGCGGAAGAAAGATCAAGTGGTACGTTGGAACGATGAATGCCAGGCTGCTTTCGAAAGAATCAAAGAGTACCTCCAGGAGCCACCTATTCTTATGCCACCAGTTGAAGGGAGACCTTTGATTTTATACATGACGGTGCTCGATAACTCAATGGGGTGTGTGCTGGGGCAGCATGACGAGTCTGGCCGAAAAGAGCATGCTATTTATTACCTTAGCAAAAAGTTTACCGACTGTGAGACACGATACTCACTGCTCGAGAAAACTTGCTGCGCTTTGGCATGGGTTGCTCGCCGGCTGAGACAATATATGTTGACTCACACTACTCTGTTGATTTCAAAAATGGATCTAATCAAGTATATCTTCGAAAAGCCTGCCTTGTCTGGAAGAATAGCAAGATGGAAGATGATCTTGACTGAATATGACATCCAGTACACGACTCAAAAAGCAATCAAGGGAAGTGTATTGGCAGACCATTTGGCACATCAGGCAGTGGATGATTACCAGTCTATGAACTTTGAATTTCCAGACGAGAATATCATGTTCATAACTGATTGTGAAACACCTGGACCGGATGAAGGACCTGAGGAAGGATCCCGATGGTCTATGCACTTTGATGGAGCTTCAAACGCTTTGGGTAATGGCATTGGCGCCGTGATCATATCTCCTAAAGGCTCTCATACTCCGTTCACCGCCCGACTATGTTTCAACTGCACCAACAATATGGCGGAGTATGAAGCGTGCATAATGGTTCTTCGAGTAGAAATTGGCCTAAGGATTAAGTTTCTGAGTGTCTTCAGAGATTCCGCTCTCGTGATCAGTCAGATCAAAGGAGAGTGGGATACGAAACACCCAAATCTTATTCCTTACAAGGAGTATGTGCTGACATTGCTTCCCCACTTCGAGGAGATAACCTTTGAACATTTCCCAAGAGAGGAGAATCAGTTAGCGGACGCGTTGGCTACGATGTCTTCTATGTTCAAAGTCAAATGGGACAACGAGGCTCCCCGGATCATTATCTGGAAGTTAGACGAACCTGCACATTGCTGCAATCTCGAGACTAAAGAAGTAACAGAAAAACCCTGGTATCATGAAGTGAAGAGGTACCTTGAAGCTCAAGAATACCCGAGGGTGCATCTGTTAATGACAAGAAGTTTCTGAGAAGGTTCGCGGCAAAGTTCTTCATCAGCAATGGCATTCTTTACAAACGTAACCATGATTCAACCTTACTGCGTTGCATGGATAAAATTGAAGCAGAAAGGATCATGGCAGAGCTGCATGAAGGTACTTTCGGGACTCATTCCAGTGGACATACCATGGCAAAGAAAATCCTTCGGGAAGGATATTACTGGTCCACAATGGAAGCCGACTGTTATCAGCATTTTTGGACATATCACAAGTGCCAAGTCTATGCTGATAAGGTGCATACTCCTCCGGTTCCTCTGAATGTTTTGACTGCACCTTGGCCTTTTGCAATGTGGGGCATTGATATGATCGGTGAGATCAGAACTACGACATCCAACGGGCATCATTTCATCCTGGTAGCGATTGATTACTTTACGAAGTGGGTTGAAGCAGCTTCCTTTGCTACCGTAACCAAGAACGCCGTGGCCCGGTTCATTCGGCACAACCTGATCTGTCGATACGGTGTACCGGAGAGAATCATTACGGACAATGGTACCAATCTTAACAACAAGATGATCACTGAGCTCTGCGAGCAATTCAAGATACAGCATCATAACTCTTCTCCCTACCGGCCGAAGATGAATGGGGCTGTAGAAGCAGCTAATAAGAACATTAAGAAGATTGTGCAGAAGATGACAGTGACATACAAAGACTGGCACAAGATGTTACCATTTGCTCTTCATGGGTACCGTACCTCAGCACGGACGTCAACAGGGGCAACACCCTATTCCTTGGTTTATGGCATGGAGGCAGTCTTGCCCATTGAAGTTCAGATACCCTCTCTTCGGATCATGAAGGATGCAGGTTTGAGCGAAGACGACTGGATCTAGACCCGACTTGATCAATTTAATCTAATCGACGAAAAGAGACTTACTGCTATTTATCATGGTCAGACATACCAAAAACGAATGATCAAGGCATTTAACAAGAAATTCAGACGACAAGAGTATCATGTTGGAGACCTGGTAATCAAGCGCATTATTCTACCTCAAGGTGATCCTAGGGGAAAATGTACCCCTACTTACGAAGGGCCATTTGTGGTTAAGAACATCTTCTCGGGAGGAGCGATGATTCTAACCACCATGGATGGTGACGACCTTCCTCACCCCTTCAATGCAGACATAGTAAAAAGATACTACGCATAATCAAAGACCCGCTAGGTTGACTGGCCTAGGAAAAAATAAGGGCTTCTCGGCGAACCAAAAGGGTTCGGGCAAAAATAAGGGATGAAAGTAAAAAAATTTGTACACCCGGCAAGTCGAAAACCTGAAAAGGCGGCTTGGGCAAAAATGGGTATCCCAGTGGACTGAAAACCCGAAAGGGCGGTCCAGGCAAAAGTTAGGGATTAAAGCGTAACACTATATCTCATTGGATCACCTCGCATCCGGACTTCGGTATCAACTATCAGGCTCGGACGACACCAGCCAATCAGATTCATCTTCAACTCAGTAGCAAAGGGATGAGATGCTTGAAGATATAAAGGCAGTAGCAGGGTTAGAACCCAGTGGGATTATTCACATAGCTATTTTGTTTTCACAAATTGTATAAATCCTATTGGTCCGACGACGTTCTCTTACTAGGACGTCAGCCTCTTGTACAAAACGCCTATTTACAGGCCAAACTTCAAAGTCAATACAAATTCATTTTCAAACAAATTTCAAATTGTTTTTCCTTTATCTGTTTTGTTTTCAAAGAACGTCCAATGTTCATTTTTGATATATGCATTTGACATTAATTGCTGCTCATAAATATTTACATGCGAAACAAAAGACAAATTATGGGTGATATCAGAAGTAGGGGCAATAAGAATTGTCTGAGCGGTCTAGTTGCTCTACCCACCAGGTACCAAGGTATATATTCAACTGAAGAATATGGCTGAGATACCTTCACTCCCCGAAGGATAAGACAGTAATGATAGCTCTCTCAACTAAAACTTGCAACTACGGACGAGTCGGCAATACTCTCCCCAAGCAGAGTTGGTCTACCATCAGCCCTGAAAAGGTCGAGTATCCCCAGAAGATCTTAATTTTCCCTAGTGGAGTATAAAGATATTCCCCAGCAAACATAAAAGCATCCCCGACAGTCTTAATGTTCCTCAACAGAGTATAAGAATGTTTCTCGGAGGAATACAAAATACCCCCAATGGAGCCATTTCCCCAGCGCAGTCTAAAAAAGCTTCCCCGCTAGATTTGAATCATTTTACCCAGTAGATTCTGGAAGCTTGTCCCCTGCAGAATACAAATGCATCTCCTCAGCAAAATTCAGAAGGTTATCCTCACAAGATTCTAACTGGGTTATCCTCAGCAAGTTGCAACTGAAATATCATCCCCAGCAAAGTTCTCTCTTTCCCCAAGCAGGACTTCTATCTTCAACTGATTCAATATCACCAGCAATGGTAATCAATCCCCAGCGGAGTTCATCATCAGAATCCTCAACAGAGCTTATCAGCAGAATCCCCAGCGGAGCTTATCATTAAAATCCTCAGCAGAGTATCTCTTCCCCACAGAGTATTTCCCCTCAGAGTAATCTCTTCATCATGTTTATCCCCCAACGGAGTTCTTTTCTCCTAACAGGTTTATCCTTGCAATCACCTTCGTTCGTCATCCCCAGTGGAAACTAAGAACTCAACTCTATTCTCCAGCAGCTCCAGGATTTATTTTCCTCAGCTAAAATATTACATTTCCATACATCATGATACATGCATAAACGCATCATACCACACAATCTCATTTATGTTAAGAACATCATTGCTTGATCCATATCATGCATTGCATATGACTGACCTTTTACCTTTCAGGAAAGATCCAGTTAAATTCTCAGCTATGTCTAAGACCTTCTCTGGTTCAGTTAAATCAATTCCTAAAGATTTTTCTGATGCCGATCCAGTTGAAGTTATTCCAGAACCTCCTCTGGTTCAGTTAAATCGATTCCTAAATATTTTTCTGATGCCGATCTAGTTAAAGTTATTCCAAGACCTTCTCTGGTTCAATTAAATCGATTCCTAAAGATTTTTCTGATGCCGATCCAGTTGAAGTTATTCCAAGACCTCCTCTGGTTCAGTTAAATCGATTCCTAAAGATTTTTCTGATGTCGATCCAGTTGAAGTTATTCCAGAACCTCCTCTGGTTCAGTTAAATCGATTCCTAAAGATTTTTCTGATGCCGATCCAGTTGAAGTTATTCCAAGACCTCCTCTGGTTCAGTTAAATCGATTCCTAAAGATTTTTCTGATGCCGATCCAGTTGAAGTTATTCCAGAAACTCCTCTGGTTCAGTTAAATCGATTCCTAAAGATTTTTCTGATGCCGATCCAGTTGAAGTTATTCCAGAACCTCCTCTGGTTCAGTTAAATCGATTCCTAAATATTTTTCTGATGCCGATCCAGTTGAAGTTATTCCAAGACCTTCTCTGGTTCAGTTAAATCGATTCCTAAAGATTTTTCTGATGCCGATCCAGTTGAAGTTATTCCAAGACCTTCCTATGGTTCAGTTAAATCGATTCCTAAAGATTTTTCTGATGCCAATCCAGTTGAAGTTATTCCAAGACCTTCTCTGGTTCAGTTAAATCGATTCCTAAAGATTTTTCTGATGTCGATCCAGTTGAAGTTATTCCAAGACCTCCTCTGGTTCAGTTAAATCGATTCCTAAAGATTTTTTTGATGCCGATCCAGTTGAAGTTATTCCAAGACCTCCTCTAGTTCAGTTAAATCGATTCCTAAAGATTTTTCTAATGCCGATCCAGTTGAAGATATTCCAAGACCTCCTCTGGTTAAGATAAATCGATTCCTAAATATTTTTCTGATGCCGATCCAGTTGAAGTTATTCCAAGACCTTCTCTGGTCCAGTTAAATCGATTCCTAAAGATTTTTCTGATGCCAATCCAGTTGAAGTTATTCCAAGACCTCCTCTGGTTCAGATAAATAGATTCCCAAAGATTTTTCTCATGCCGATCCAGTTGAAGATATTCTAAGACCTCCTCTGGTTCAGATAAATTGATTCCTAAAGATTTTTCTGATGCCGATCCAGTTGAAGTTATTCCAAGACCTCCTCTGGTTCAGATAAATCGATTCCCAAAGATTTTTCTGATGCCGATCCAGTTGAAGATATTCCAAGACCTCCTCTGGTTCAGATAAATTGATTCCTAAAGATTTTTCTGATGCCGATCCAGTTGAAGTTATTCCAAGACCTCCTCTGATTCAGATAAATCGATTCCCAAAGATTTTTCTGATGTCGATCCAGTTGAAGTTATTCCAAGACCTCCTCTGGTTCAGATAAATCGATTCCCAAAGATTTGTCTGATGCCGATCCAATTGAAGTTATTTCAAGACCTCCTCTGGTTCAGTTAAATCGATTCCTAAAGATTTTTCTGATACCGATCCAGCTGAAGTTATTCCAAAACCTTCTCAAGTCCCAGTTTAATACCTGTAACAAGCCAGGAAAAATATCTGTGGACGACTAATTGTCAGCGATTAATACTTGGAACCAGACGGGATAAGTTCTATAACCTCAACGGTATACTCCCGGTGAGCATGAGTCAGTTCCTAAAACTCAAGCAAAGTTAGACTTCCCCAGTGGAATCTTCTACAACAACAGGTATACAAGTTCTCGCTAAGGAATCTCTTATGCGATCGACACTCCTGCAGATGACATCTATAAGCCCATCCTCCTACCAACGATCTCCAAATGGCATCTGTAAGCCCATTCCTGACATCACAATGCTGATACTTCACCATGCGAGTGCAAATTTCTGGGCACTCTAGTGTTCAATCATCTTCCACCTTTGAATCACGAAAGGCCCGCAAGCCAATCCACATCCTCAAGTTTAAGAAGATTGAACAGGGGCAACTATTGTACCCCAAAATTTGCCCTCTCATGTTTTCCAAAGTCTTCCCCCTGCATGGTTGATCATAAACTCTTGCCTAAGGAAAAGGAAAATTTTTGAGTGTTGCTCTAAGTACATTTCGATTGGCATTCTGAAAGATCCTTCGATTGGCATTCTGAAGGAGTACTTCGATTGGCATTCTGAAGGAGCATTCCGATTGGAATTCTGAAGGAGCATTTCGATTGGCATTCTGAAGGATCATTTCGATTGGTATTCTGAAGGAGCACTTCGATTGGCATTCTGAAAGACCCTTCAATTGGCATTCTGAAAGACCCTTCGATTGGCATTCTGAAGGGAGCATTTCGATTGGCACTCTGAAGAAGCATTTCGATTGGCATTATGGGCAAGTACTTCGATTGGCATTATAACAGTGTCCTTCGATTGGAATTCCAAAAAGGTACATTCAAAGAAGCTTTCAAAGGGTCCATTCGAAGAAGTTTTCGAAGAGCATTCGAAGGAGGCCATCAGCCCATTCGAAAGGGAGCATTCGAAGGAGGCCATCAGCCCATTCGAAAGGGAGCATTTGAAGGCTAGCTGCTTGTCATACAAAATTCAAAAAGGGACATGATCCCATGTGTTTAGCCAATGTTACAAACTCTCATTCATGGCTTTCAAACACATGATTAACGTTACAAATCCTCCTTCATGGTTGTCAAAACACATAATCAAGGTCATTTAAACCTTTGTCTTCCTGTCCCCCCCACCCCCTCTATATAAAGAAATCACAATTGTTGCAAAAGGACACACGAAAAAAATATACAGAAAAATAGAAGACTTGGAGAGACGCTGCCCAGAATTTTCCAAGCCAAAGCTGCCACCCAGCGAACACCTCCACCCTCAGAACTACAGATCGAAGCACTTCTGTTTGGTAAAAGAAAAATCTAATCTCAACTCATTTTTAAATTCATTTTGATTGCATATTCATATTATTACTGCTGTTTGTGAATGATTTAATGCGCTACATATAAGCTACAGTGCAGAGTTGAGATTGTGCCATTTCTTGGGCACAATCTGAGTTTATCCTTCGAATCCCAGGATAAAACAAACCTAGACCCAGATTCAGCAGGTGCGAATAAGGGGGAGATTCGAACCAGTGGGGTAAAATCCCCCTGGACTTTTAATATTTGTTTCGTTTTGCAGGAACCATATTCTCAGCTTCCTGTTCAGAGCTTCGAAGCTCAGCAGTTTAAGTTTCTAATTGGACCCAGGATTTCCAGATCGAAGGATGACATGTCCAGATCGAACACCCTCAGAGTGCAGCCCCTCATGCACCTTCGATCCAGACTCTTCACTGGGTCGAAAGACAGCATGCACCTCTTTCGACCCAGACCTCCAGAATTATATTTCTTTCTTTTTTTTCCTTGTTTGCTGCCTGGCCCATTTGTACTCTGTTTATTTTGTTTTTGTTTATTCCTTTTAGTTTTTTTTTAAATCAACATAAAAAATCATAAAAATAAATAACTTAGAATTAGGATTTAATTTAGTTAATTATTTTAACTTATTTTCTCCAATTTTAAAATCAGTAGACTTAGGATTTATTTAAATTCAATCCTTTTCATAAACAAAAAATGCAAAAATATTAAGTATGTTTTAGAGTAAATTTTAATCAGTTTTTTTTTAATTAATTAAATTTGACTTAATTGAACATTTAGCATTAATAAAATAAAACAACAAAAAAAGAGCTCTTATTCTTAGGATTTTTTTAGATTCACGCGCGTTTATTTTATCGTGACTGCTTAATGGTTTGTGGTAGCTTAAATTAAGACTTTTGCTTTACTGCTTATTATTCCCCCAATTTTTGGACATGTTAATAATCCCCCTCCCCGAAGCCTTGTAATAGTGTAGTATTTACAGTTTCTGCACTTTAAATTCCTGTACATATTATTAACTGCTTAGATGTATGCTAACTAGGATTGTATGATAAGATCTAAAAACAAATGGTAGAACACCTAAAAATACAAAGATAATATAAACTGAAAATTGACACACTTGCACATGCCACTCCTAAGGTACACCTCATTTGGTTGCCTCAAATGTGGTCATTAAGTATAAGATGTTTTAGAGGTCGTCCTTTTTGTCCCAAGATCATAAGTTTCCTCGAAATGGTTGCCTCGATAAAAATGATCTAAGATATTAGGATTACCACTAAAGCGTCCTAACGTTGCTTTAGTGACCACACGTCCCTTAAATCGAATTGACCCGAAAACTCCAATGACGGTGCTAACTACTTCTCAATAGTGGGATAGTATTGTCTAAAGGACATTTGCACAATTAAATTCCTTTTTGAGTAGGTAGAGATTCTTAAGTACTTGCTCCTTTTAAAAACAAAACAAAAACTTTTCACACTTACACTTTCTTCAAAAACAAAACTTTTTTCAAAACCCACAATCACAAAGAAAAGCAAACCTTTTGAAAACATAGTGAGCAAGTACCTAAGAGCCCGTGGATAACCATGGATAGAAAGGGTACTAATACCTTCCCTTTCTATAATCTACCTCCCGAACCCGAGAAACATTCTCGAAAAGGAATTTTTCTGTGCTTTTGTCCTTTCCCTTGTTGGATAAAATAAAAGACGGTGGCGACTCTTGCTTACCGCGACACTTTGCAAAAACAAAACGCAAACGCGAAGCAGCAAAAAAAACAGTCAGTTCTCATTCCCACTGATCACAACAACCATCTCCCCGTTCATAGAAGATAACACAAGACTCAACTTTTTAGCATAATCAACAGCAATAAAGGAATGTGTGGCACCAATATCAATAATTGTAATTAAAGGAGTACCATTAATGAAACATATACCTCTAATCAAGTGATCTCCACTGGATGTCTGAGTTCCAGCTAAAGCAAACACTTTTACAACATATCGGTCTTTCTTAGGCTTCTGGCACTGGGCACTGATATGTCCTTCTTCACCGCAGTTGAAACATATTACTTCCTTGTGTTTACATTCGGTTATCTCATGTCTGGTTTTGCCACAACGGAAACACCTCTTCAATTCAATATTGTATTCTACTCCGATGACCAGGTCTTCCACATTTGTAACACTCGATACCAGCAGGAGAACCTCTCCCACTTGGTATCCTACCATCAGTAGCCTTTTGTTTTCCTTTGTCAGTCAGAGCATTGTAAGGATTCCCATGATATTGTTGTTGCTTGCCTCTCATATCATTGACAAGCTTGTAGTGATCCTAACCATCTTCTTCATAAATCTTGCAACTGTTCACTAAATCTGGAAACTTACAGATCCGCTGATACCCAATTGCCTTCTTGATCTCTGAATGCAGTTTATTCCTGAACTTCACACACTTTGAGAATTTAGCAGTCTCCTCGTTGTAATGAGGATAATAGTTCACCAATTCCATGAACTTGGCAGCATAGTCAGCTACCGATAAATTCCCTTGTTTCAATTCTAGATATTCGATCTCTTTCTTCCCACGAACGTCCTCGGGGTAATACTTTAACAGGAATTCTCTACGAAATACAACCCAAGTAATATCCTCTTCAGTGCCTTCCAGTCTTTGGCGAGTAGCAACACACCAGTCACCAGCCTCACGTGCCAGCATATGCGTACCAAAGAGCACTCTATGTGCATCAGAATAGTCAATAACTCAGAAAATCCTCTCAATATCTGTAAGCCACTCATGCGATCCTTCTGGATCATGCTTTCCCTTGAACGTAGGCGGATGGTGCCTTTGGAAAGTTTACAAGGAACGAGTCACATCGTTCCCACCAGTGTTAGGCTGATTATGCATTGCCTGAGCCAACGCTTGTAACACATTAGAAAGTGCACCATTGGGTCTTCCCTCCATTTCTTTGCTTCACATCACAACATCAAATAATGGTTAGGTAGAAAAACATCGATAATATTCTACTATCACATTACACTAATGACTCAATAACCTGGTCGTACGGACCGACCTACTTTGATACCAACTATAACACCCTATTTCCCCGTCGGTAAATTATATAAAATCAGAGTAAATTAATTTCTAAATAAACATAAAAAAATAGGTTGTCACATACTTTGAAAGTCACACATGCTCAAAATTAGGATACGCAACACAATCGTAAGCTCATAAGTCTTAAACTTCATTACATATATTCGTAGCGGAAAAACATCAATAATCACTCATCTTAATTTTTCAATCAAAACAAGGAATATCATCTTTCAAACATCAACATAATCATAAATAACTCGAACAACGGAGCAATACAAGTTCACTCCTAACATAACAAAACAAATCATGCAAAAAACCCCAAGTGTTACGTATCAGAGCAGAAACTAACTCAATCTACACAACTGAAGGAAATCCTCAGCTAACCTTCAATCTATAGCTACTTCTAATCATCTACATGTTACCCACGTGGAGGTAACATTCAAACAGAAAGGGTGAGATATCAAACAATATAAAAGAAATCATAGTAATAAGTAGGTAACAGTTCAAGTATATAATCAACACATCTCACACATTGTAATATAAGACATAATTTCATCAACATTCACCCATCAAATTATCAATCAAAATATGATGCAAATTACCGACAAAAATTTAATGCATGTGTGTGATACGGTGGGAGAACTGACTATGGTTTTGCGTTTATTTTCGCAAATGTTTTGGTTGAGCAAGAGTCGCCACCGACTTTTTATTTTATCCTAAGGAAAGGTTTAAAAAGCACAGCAAAAACCTTTGAGATTTTTCTTGGGTTCGGGGAGTAGATTATAGAAAGGGAAGGTATTAGCACCCTTTCTATCCATGGTTATCCATGGGCTCTTAGGTACTTGCTTAGATCAACTTGCCTTGGTTTTCAATTGTTTGAAATGGTGCTTTGTGTGTGGTTTTGAAAATGTTTTGAAAAAGATGCCTTGTCTAGGCTAACCTTGTAACAATTCTTTACTCGAATGTTTTACAAAAGGTGTTTGTCTTTTTGAAAAGATGTTTCAAGGTTTCTTTGAAAGTTTGTTTTGAAAGTGTTTGTGAAGTGTGGTTTGAAAAGAAGGCAAGTGCTTTTGCAAGTTGATCTCAAGTAACTAAGAGTTTTATCTACCCTATTGTACTCAAAGGTTTTCTCTATGTTTTCAACCCTTTTTTAACAATTTTGTTCCACCATTGTATTTGGCGGATAATCTTGCGTTTAGGATGTTTAACGGGACGGGCGCGGGTCATCGTATGGACCATGAATGCAATGATGCCAAGTGTCTTTGGCAATTTGCTTTGAAGGGACTATGATCATTCCATTTAGGCAACTTTCGAAAGCGTCATCGAGGGACTTATGATCATTTTGAATTTGTTTTGCCAAAGAAACTCGACGTGCAAGCATGGCCCATTTTGGAAGGCAACATGTGGGATTACCCTAGAGGGTGCAAGTGTGATTGTGTATTGATTTCATGTATTTTTCTTGTATTAGGTTATCTAGCGTTTGATTTTATGTACATGCAAACCCTAGGTCTAACCATGGTATAATTCGAAAGCGGTAAATTGCGGAAATGTAAAGTCTACGCTATTACAAAATAAGTATCCGGGAGTGGGGGTACAAATTTACAAATGGGGATGAGACTTTAGGAATGCAGTGTCCAATAGATAACAACCAAATCGAATCGATCAAATGTAAATGTAACGAATATACAAAGATAAGCAAATGTGTAATGTATCGAGTATAAGTACATTGTGTAAGTGTACGTGCATAGGTGTATGTAATTATTTACAGGTGCGACAATGTGAATTTAAATGAGTATTATTAAGTATTGTTTTGACTTAAAGAAAAATTAAATGTTTATTTAATTTAATTAATAATCTTGTATTTTCTTTAATATGTACAAAAAGAAAATTTAAGAAAAGAAAGTATTCTAAGTTTGAAAATTGTCACTTTACATTTGATATAAAAAAATGCATCTTTATATTTTTTGTGTTTAATATATACAAAGAGTATTAAATGTTTTAAATTAATTAAAAAATGTATTTTATTGATTATGTACAAAAAGAATTTTAATTAAATGAAAAGAAAAATGTTTTCAATTTTAATTATATTGTGTATAAAAGATGTATCTTTATATGTATGTACAAAGAATACTTAAATTAAATGTTTTAAATTAAAAATGTATTTTTATGTATTTTAGTATTAATGTATTGAAGCATTATTTTCATGTCTTAATGTTTATTTAGAAACAAAATTAATTTGATTTAGAAAAGAAAGAAAAAGAAAAAGAAATGGTCAAGTTGAAAAAAAAAGTTTAAAATGATAAAAAAGAAAGCAAATGGATGCTGAATGAAGGGGCCAAGGGTTTACTGGCCCAAACAGAGTGTACGCGTGGGGGGGGGGGGGGGGGGGTGTTAACTGGAATATAGTGGGCTTATGGCATTTCAGAAAGGGGCAAGGCCCAAGTTTTACACAAAAACGTTTTAGGGTTTTTGATTGTTGTGTTCATTTGAAACGCGTAGGGTTTGTGAGTGAACAGAAGCGCCGTTCTTCGTTCATCCTCTTCGTCTTTGTTCATCTTTGCCAGGAACCTGACTCTCCCCTTTGTCCAGCCATCAGCGCCTCCGCCTCCTTCGCCCTTCCTTCTTCCTTGGTTCAGTGAAGCGCAAAAAATGTAACCCTCTTGCTTTGTTTAAATGCGTTTAGGGTTTGGTTCCTTTTACATGTTATGAACTACTGCCTTCTTTGATTAAGCATTTTGATTTGATTTGCTGTTGTGTGCATTTTCATTCATTAACGAGGTCACAAAAAAAGGATGAGAGGAGAATTTTACTACCTTTCGTTTGAGGAAGGAGGCGAGCGCGGAGGTGCTCGGAGGCTTAGTGGCGAAGGAGATTGCACGATGAAGCTAGCTTTTTGGTGACCCTGGTTAGGTTTTATGATGTTTACCCTGAAAACCCTTATATCTTCTTTCTTCTTCTCTTCTACTGCATGTTTCTGCTTATGTTGCCTTTGAATGCCTTTTTGGTTTGTTAATGCTGCCTTGAGATGCCTCTGAACGTTTGTAGCCTTTTTGATTTGCTTCCTTTTACTGCCTCGATACCCCTGTATTCTTGCCTTTGGATTGCCCTGTGATGACCTTTCTGAGGGCTTAGGGTTGACCCTGAATGCTTGAGTATGCTTGAATATGTTTCCTTATCTTCAACCGTCTTGTTGCCTTTGGAATGTTTGTTTCTTTATCCCTTTTGCCCAATGATGGTGCTCTTTGAGGGCTTGAGGGTTACAGGTTGCCTGGGTAAGTTTATTGGTTTTGAAAGTTGACAAGGTTTTTGCCTTACTGATACAGGTCTTGGCCTTGTATGTAGGTTTGGATCTTCATGATTTTTTGTCTTATCTTTTGGCTTTTTGTTCCTTTGATATGGCCTTGCAGTTTTCTATGTTACTAGCTTTTGTTGACAGTTGTCTCGTTTGAATGGCCAGGCTTCAGGTTTTGTAACTTTAGGCTTTAGGTTTGTGCAGTTTTGCTGGTTGTAGGCTTGGACTTGGTTCAGGTTTCACAGGTTTTAGGCTTGTGAAGTTGAGTTTGACAGGTGGTGAGGCTTCACAGTTTATGCTTAGGCAGGTTTGATGCTGAGGCAGGTTTGATGCTTAGGCAGGTTTGATGCTTAGGCAGGTTTGGTGCTTCAGGTTTGATGCTTCAGGTTGTGGTCATATAAACTGTTTTTGAGGTTTGAATGTTATTGCTGGTTATGAGCTTAGGCAGGTTTAATGCTTAGGTGAGTCTTACTGGTTTGCTGGTTTAACACAGGTTGGTGTTTGATGGTTAAAGCTGGTATGCTGTTTGGTGGCTATGCTTATACAGTTTTGGTGTATTTTCTTTGTATTGGTTTCCTTTTTTTTTCTTGTACTGTCTTCAATTTTGTTTTATATATCTTTCTTGCCTAAAGCCTCAAAGCCAGTAAGCCTAAACATTTCTTCTCTCTTCTCTCTCTCTAGTACACTTTGCATTAAAATAATGTTTATGCATTGTACTTTCTGAAAGGGCCACTTGGGAAATGATGACAATGAGATAGTTTGCTTGCATATCAATTTTCCTCTGCATATTTGTCCCTTCTTCCAGATTTTGTGCTTTGTATCTTTTCAAATCTTTTTTATTGACAGCTTGGGTACCTTTTTGGATAGTAACTTGTACTTTGACAGTTTTGGATGGTTTGAAAGTTGTGATTCAGTTTGGACTTTCTGTTTGTATTGAACTATGCAGTTTGACAATTTTTGAATTGTGCAATTTTGACTTTTGTGCATTCATTTTTAGCAAATAAAAACTCGTCCCTCTTTGTGAACCGGGAGAAGTCCCGTGATTTGTAGAGAGGGTTAACTGATCCCAATCAGTGGCCCTTAATGATGAACTGTAATTTTAATTATCTGTCATTGACTTTTCTCCTTTTCTCTTGCAGATGAATAATTAAAAAGGAGCACTGGAGCAAAGGATAGCAGATGAAGAATTGAAGAATAGAAAATGTTTAGGATAGTTTTTTATTTAAGTTTAAATCACTGTAAAATTATTGTCGTAAACAAATTGTAAACAATAATTGTACGAATAATTTAAAAGTAAATAAAAAGTCTTTATCCAATTAATTCTTTTTATCTTTTATTGTTTATTTATTATTTAAAATTCTTTGAATTAAAATAATTAAAAAATAAATTCCAATCACTTAATCTCAGAATAATAAATAATTTAAATAAACAATGCTTTAGCAATTTACTCAGTTAAACCTGGCATTTCCAATATCCAAAGCAAAGCAAAAGTTAACCAAAACAACTGATCAGGCGCATTCCCTTTTCACTGATTTCTTACCAAACACTGTAAATCCAAACTGAATGTATCCTTTGACTGGTTCAATCAAACAAACGTGAATTCAATCCAAATGCCCTCTTTTACTGATTAAGTCAAACAATGTGAATTCAAACCAAATCTCGGAATAACTTGTAAAGCATCGTAGAATTAAATCTTTCTGAGAACGTGCCCACAAAAACCCTAATTCCTGATTAAATTCCAAAGAGCGTTCGCCTGATCAAAGTTGAGCCAAAATCAACAAAAACCCTAAGCCAACTGTGTGAAACATTCCAGAGCCCTGAAAAATCAATAAAACCCTAATTGTGTCCTGACTGACGAGAAAAGTCTGTTTGACCGATTCTTGAGCCAGTTTGAAAAATCAGGAAACGCCTGAAGCTGCGATTTCTTGTGGAAAAATGCGAGGGCAAATTTTGGGGTACAACAGTTGCCCCTGTTCAATTTTCTTGAACCTGAAGAGTTAGATTGGCAAGTTTGCCTTTCGCGACTTAAAAGTAAAAGAAGATTGGACACTAAAGTACCCAGAAAATTTGCACTCGGCGATGTGATAGTAGAGGTGAATGGGCTTAAATATGCTATTTGGTGATGGGCTTAAAGATGCCATTTGGTGATGGGCTTAAAGATGCCATCTGATGCGATAGAATTTTGTCAGGGGATGGGCTTAGAGATGCCATCTGAGAATGGGCTTAAAGATGCCATTTGGCGATGTTGAACTGTATGTCATTGGTGAGTGGACGAGTATCAGAAAGGCCTCCCTGTTTTGGGACATCTCTGAATTAGGGGTCCGAGCAAGCAATAGATTGACATCCATGTTTGGAGAATCCGTAAACTATTTTGAAGTTGAGATTGAATAAGCAATAGAGCCACATCCGTTGTTGGGAAGCGTCCGTAAACTGTTTTCAAAAGTTGGCATCTGAACAAGTTGGTAGATTAACATCTGTTGTTAGGAAGAATCCGTAAACTGTTTTCAGAAGTCTTGAGAAGAATCTGAACAAGTGATAGGTTAGCATCCGTTACTGGAGAACCCGTGAACTGTTTTCAGAAGTCTTGAAGTTGAAGAGGAACCTGTGTAGGGTTTCCTGATGATGCGTCTGAATGGATCTGGAATAAGTATCAGAATGTCGCCGTGTCCGGGTCACATCTGAACTATTTCTGGATGAATCTCGGGAGATGGTCTTTGTCTGTCGACTGATCTTACCTGAAAAAGTAAAGGTTTAGTTGTATGCAATGTCATGATGCATGATGCAATGTATGTGACATCAATGTTTATGACATGAATGTGATGAATGCGCATGTAAGCTGATGAGCTATCTTGCTGAGGATAAATGAATCTTGGACGGCTGGAGATAAAAGAATCTTGACTGCTGCCGGGAAAATAATTCCTTGGCTGTTGCTGGGGAGGAGAATTCCTGATGACCTCTACTGGGGAGTTCCAATCTAATTGACTCATGCTGGGGAGGTAAGACTGAGAATCTTCAGTTTGGCGGGAAGTAACTCTGGGGAGAAGGTTCACTAGTCTGGCTCCGCTAGGGATTGATAATTTGAAGTTTTAGCTTCGCTGGGGATAATGAAACTTGACTCTGAGTGGAGTTAGCTTCTGGAAGGTTCTCTGGCTGGGGATTGCGAGAGTCCTCTGATTGCTGCAGGTGAAGGCTTGGAATCTGAACAAGCGATAGATTGACATCCGTTACTGGAGAATCCGTAAACTGTTTCAGAACGTTGAGAAGTGTCTGAAAAAGCGATAGGTTAACATCCATTACTGGAGAACCCGTGAACTGTTTTCAGAAGTCTTGGAGTTGAATAAGCAATAGACCAGCATCCGTTGTTGGGAAGCGTCCGTAAACTGTTTTCAAAGGTTGCATCTGAACAAGTAATAGATTAACATCCGTTGTTGGGAAGAATCCATAAACTGTTTTCAGAAGTCTTGAGGTTGAATAAGCAATAGAGCAGCATCCGTTGTTGGGAAGCGTCCGTAAACTGTTTTCAAAGGTTGCATCTGAACAAGTAATAGATTAACATTCGTTGTTGGGAAGAATCCATAAACTGTTTTCAGAAGTCTTGAGAAGAATCTGAACAAGTGATAGGTTAGCATCCGTTACTTGGAGAACCCGTAAACTGTTTTCAAAACGTCTTGAAAAGAAACTGAACAAGCGATAGGTTAACATCCGTTACTTGGAGAACCCGTAAACTGTTTTCAGAAATCTGGAAGTTGAATAAGCAATAGAGCAGCATCCGTTGTTGGGAAGCGTCCGTAAACTGTTTTCAAAAGTTGCATCTGAACAAGTTGGTAGATTAACATCCGTTGTTGGGAAGAATCCATAAACGGTTTTCAGAAGTCTTGAGAAGAATCCGAACAAGTGATAGGTTAGCATCCGTTACTTGGAGAACCCGTAAACTGTTTTCAAAACGTCTTGAAAAGAAACTGAACAAGCGATAGGTTAACATCTGTTACTTGGAGAACCCGTAAACTGTTTTCAGAAATCTGGAAGTTGAATAAGCAATAGAGCAGCATCCGTTGTTGGGAAGCGTCCGTAAACTATTTTCAAAAGTTGCATCTGAACAAGTTGGTAGATTAACATCCGTTGTTGGGAAGAATCCGTAAACTGTTTTCAGAAGTCTTGAGAAGAATCTGAACAAGTGATAGGTTAACATCCGTTACTTGGAGAACCCGTGAACTGTTTTCAGAAGTCTTGAAGAGGAACCAGTGTAGGGCTTCTTGAGGATGAGCTCGTGTAAAACTGCATCTGGATGGATCTGGAATAAGTATCATAATGTCGCCGTGTCCGGGTCACATCTGAACTATTTCTTGAAAGTCTGAATGAGTTATAGAATGTCGCCATCTCTAGGTCACCTCTTGAACTACATCTTGTCTTTTGAGGTGATAAGGAAATTGTTGAACACTTTTGACATTCGAATGCCCCAAATGGTGATGAAGGAGTCTTGAATCAGATTACTCTACATATTGAGAGATTTCTTGAAATCTAGACTGGACTGCCCCAGGTTAACTGAACTTTGAAAGATCTATTGAAACTTGACTGGACTGCCCCAGGTTAATTGGATTTTGAAAGATCTGTTGGACCTCGACTGGACTGCCCCAGGTTAATTGGATGGTGACATGTCATGCCCCCTGCTGATAGGAGATTTGCAATGGAAGTGTTATCCTCTTGAAGTGATTTTTACTTACTGAGAGAGTTTTCGTTCCTCCGAACGTTCGTTGTATGAAATTCTTCGCTGTCAAACAAAAAGCCAAATGCAGACAGTGATATTCAAACAATGCAAAGTTTATGTTTGTCTCGAAGTTTTGAAAAATGCGTTTTTAGCAGAAAACTTTTCATAAGATAAGTCAACACAAGATTTAGAGTAAAGCCCTACAGGAGTCAGGATACCTTTTGTAAAAGTATACTTTCGAACTAACCCATTCTTCAATTAGGACTTTTGAAGGGTTGTAACGTGGCTTGGTTCACGGTTTAAGAAACAAAGGATAAAGGCTCAAAGTATATTTGTACCCACCCGCTCTTCGTGATGTTCTTCATACCTAAGCTCAGTTAATTGCGTCATACTCTGTTTTGAGTTTGGAACGACTTTTGGGCGATGGTTCACCAGTTGAATTTGGGGAGACAGTCATCATCTCCTTTTCTTTTTCAACATTTTTCATGTTGTTGAGGATTTTGTAATGACCTCACTATTTTGATTTTGATTTGTTATCCCTATCTTTTGCCTGACTGTTACCGTTTTCCGGGATTACCATCAGCGGAATGCCCCAACTTTCTTAAGCCTCCTTTATAGGTTTTGGCTTGGTGGGCTTTTCTCTTTTGAGAGATTGACTGTCTATGTGATAGGGAACCACCCCTGTCTTTTGACTCCAAAGGAATGCTTTCTCTTTTGACGTCGTTCGTTGTATTATGAACTGAGAGTTTGCGACTTCAATGCGCATTTTCTTTTGAATTAAACTGAGATACTACCCTGCCCCAGGTTTATATCAAAGGTTTTGATTGTTTAGAACAGAAAACTCCTACTTCTTTGGCTCGAAGGGGTTGACTAGGGATTAACTTCCTTATAACTTCAGTGTTTGGGAATTGAAAGAAATGCCTGTACATGATCAGCGAGGTCTGTTCAAAAGCATACCGCATAAGACCATGGTATTGTTTCGTCATCCTCCCTCTAAAGGCTTGCAGCTTTTTATCAAGAGTCAAATATCATAAAGAAAATCATAAGAGTAGTGAAACGAATGGATGAATTCAAGACAAACATATGCAATGCATTAATGAAAACAGAGTTTAACATCAACAAATAATTGTTTGACAGCAAAAGAAATTACAACTTTTAAAATTCAAAAATGAAGGAAAAGTCTTTCAGCTTGAGCTTCGTCACTTCAGGTGGAGAACCCTTTAACGGAAGATTTTTATCTCGCCATCTGGCATGAATTCCAGCACTCCAATGTCGATTAGATCTTGAATCTTGTTCTTCAAGGCCCAACAGTCGTTGGTGTCGTGTCCCGGGCTGTAGGAGTGGTAAACACAAAATGCGTCGGGACGATAGTTAGGAGAGGAGGTTTTGAGCTTTTGAGGAGGATCCTTTAAGGTAAGCAGGTTGACCTCCAACAGACGCTTTAGTATGAAGAATGATGGTATTTTAGTCTCTGTGAACTGTCTTCCCGACGTTTCTTGCTTACGCTGATTACCCCGTTGACGCTGGCGAGGTTGTTGATGGGCTTGTGACCCTGAAGCAAGCAAAGGAGCTTTCCCCTTGTCTTCTTGAGTGGATGGAGGCTGAGCGGTGACTTGCTCTTCGACCTCAGATGTTTGCCCCAATTGGTTACTTGGAAGCAGTTGGCGGACAAGAACTCTGAGTTCCTCTTGTCTTTGAGATAGGTCTTGGATGAGAGCCATTTGGCCCACCAACTGTCCCATCACTTGGGTCCTCAAGGTTGTCAGATCGAACTGCAGCTCCGCAAGCTGATCACTCCTGGCATTGTTGGAATTCTCCAAGCCCTTTGTGAGGAGAGCTTTCATTTCTTCTTGCCCCAGAGACAAGTTCAGGAACATCTCCTGCAGCTGAGCAGTCTGGTCTTGGATGTCTTTGACAGACCTTTCTAGAGCCATCTCTTACTGAAATAAACAGCAGGAGAGTAAGGAAACCTGAAAAAGGAAAGACTGTCAAAATGCAATGCATGATATTTGGATGCATGCTTTCAAGGATCTCTTGAGGTAAACACAAGAAAATGTTAGAGGTTGAACTTGGATCTTTGATTGGAGAACTTTGCACCGGTGGATGTCTTTCCACTAGAATCAAGCTCACCATGTCAAGTGGGTCATAGCCACTGATTCAAGTTGTTGTACTTGAACTTTGACTGGAGAACTTTGTATCGGTGGATGTCTTTCCACAAGAATCAAGCTCACCATGTCGAGTGGGTCATGGCCACTGATTCAAGTTGTTGTACTTGAACTTTGACTGGAGAACTTTGTTTAGAGGAGAAACCTCTTGCCCCTTGGTAGATGTCTGGTTCAACGTAACCCTGCATCAAAAGAACCTTCGAGATCCTTGAAATGGTTATTGAAAATGCTATGGTATGATGTTATGTACATGTATGCGAAAAGCAAGTGAGTGTATATACAGGAAAACATATTCACACAAAGCAAACAAATCCTTAGGTTTAGGCTTGCATGAGGTTTAGGTAAGTACCCTCTTGAAGTTAGTTGGCTCATCCTGTCCTAAAATAGAAACCGGGTTCTAAGGAGCTCAATATCATTGGATTGTTTTCTGTGTTCATTGTTTCGGTTTAGCCACTTACTGGCGACCAAAATATCCCAAGAAAACAACCCTCAAATGAGTGTAGTATCGAGTATCTACCAACTTCGGACTGCACCAAAGTCGGTCATCTCACTACCCCTAAAAAGGCTAAGATGGTCAATTAAGGTTCTAAGAGTTCGTTAGTGCTTCACGACATCACTCAGCGGCCCCGTACTCTCCTTGATTGAACTCAAGGGTTACCGGTACTCACAAATATGTCACACTAACATAGCTTACTGTTTCAACCATGTCGGTATACCCCGCACAGTTCCCTCACAGTTTTTTTTGCTATTTACCTAAGAAGGTGCCCCAAATCCGGGTGTAGGATTTACAAAAAACCCAAACAAGAACCCAAAAGATAAAGCAATCAAGTCAATCAAAGTAAGAAAGTAAAGGTGATCTAAACCCTAAGGTAACCCCACTTTTAAGTATATCTCCCCAGCAGAGTCGCCAGTTCTGTGATACGGTGGGAGAACTGACTATGGTTTTGCGTTTGTTTTCGCAAATGTTTCGGTTGAGCAAGAGTCGCCACCGACTTTTTATTTTATCCTAAGGAAAGGTTTAAAAAGCACAGCAAAAACCTTTGAGATTTTTCTTGGGTTCGGGGAGTAGATTATAGAAAGGGAAGGTATTAGCACCCTTTCTATCCATGGTTATCCATGGGCTCTTAGGTACTTGCTTAGATCAACTTGCCTTGGTTTTCAATTGTTTGAAATGGTGCTTTGTATGTGGTTTTGAAAATGTTTTGAAAAAGATGCCTTGTCTAGGCTAACCTTGTAACAATTCTTTACTCGAATGTTTTACAAAAGGTGTTTGTCTTTTTGAAAAGATGTTTCAAGGTTTCTTTGAAAGTTTGTTTTGAAAGTGTTTGTGAAGTGTGGTTTGAAAAGAAGGCAAGTGCTTTTGCAAGTTGATCTCAAGTAACTAAGAGTTTTATCTACCCTATTGTACTCAAAGGTTTTCTCTATGTTTTCAACCCTTTTTTAACAATTTTGTTCCACCATTACATTTGGCGGACAATCTTGCGTTTAGGATGTTTAACGGGACGGGCGCGGGTCATCGTATGGACCATGAATGCAATGATGCCAAGTGTCTTTGGCAATTTGCTTTGAAGGGACTATGATCATTCCATTTAGGCAACTTTCGAAAGCGTCGTCGAGGGACTTATGATCATTTTGAATTCGTTTTGCCAAAGAAACTCGACGTGCAAGCATGGCCCATTTTGGAAGGCAACATGTGGGATTACCCTAGAGGGTGCAAGTGTGATTGTGTATTGATTTCATGTATTTGTCTTGTATTAGGTTATCTAGCGTTTGATTTTATGTACATGCAAACCCTAGGTCTAACCATGGTATAATTCGAAAGCGGTAAATTGCGGAAATGTAAAGTCTACGCTATTACAAAATAAGTATCCGGGAGTGGGGGTACAAATTTACAAATGGGGATGAGACTTTAGGAATGCAGTGTCCAATAGATAACAACCAAATCGAATCGATCAAATGTAAATGTAACGAATATACAAAGATAAGCAAATGTGTAATGTATCAAGTATAAGTACATTGTGTAAGTGTACGTGCATAGGTGTATGTAATTATTTACAGGTGCGACAATGTGAATTTAAATGAGTATTATTAAGTATTGTTTTGACTTAAAGAAAAATTAAATATTTATTTAATTTAATTAATAATCTTGTATTTTCTTTAATATGTACAAAAAGAAAATTTAAGAAAAGAAAGTATTCTAAGTTTGAAAATTGTCACTTTACATTTGATATAAAAAAATGCATCTTTATATTTTTTGTGTTTAATATATACAAAGAGTATTAAATGTTTTAAATTAATTAAAAAATGTATTTTATTGATTATGTACAAAAAGAATTTTAATTAAATGAAAAGAAAAATGTTTTCAATTTTAATTATATTGTGTATAAAAGATGTATCTTTATATGTATGTACAAAGAATACTTAAATTAAATGTTTTAAATTAAAAATGTATTTTTATGTATTTTAGTATTAATGTATTGAAGCATTATTTTCATGTCTTAATGTTTATTTAGAAACAAAATTAATTTGATTTAGAAAAGAAAGAAAAAGAAAAAGAAATGGTCAAGTTGAAAAAAAAGAGTTTAAAATGATAAAAAAGAAAGCAAATGGATGCTGAATGAAGGGGCCAAGGGTTTACTGGCCCAAACAGAGTGTACGCGTGGGGGGGGGGGGGGGGGGTGTTAACTGGAATATAGTGGGCTTATGGCATTTCAGAAAGGGGCAAGGCCCAAGTTTTACACAAAAACGTTTTAGGGTTTTTGATTGTTGTGTTCATTTGAAACGCGTAGGGTTTGTGAGTGAACAGAAGCGCCGTTCTTCGTTCATCCTCTTCGTCTTTGTTCATCTTTGCCAGGAACCCGACTCTCCCCTTTGCCCAGCCATCAGCGCCTCCGCCTCCTTCGCCCTTCCTTCTTCCTTGGTTCAGTGAAGCGCAAAAAATGTAACCCTCTTGCTTTGTTTAAACGCGTTTAGGGTTTGGTTCCTTTTACATGTTATGAACTACTGCCTTCTTTGATTAAGCATTTTGATTTGATTTGCTGTTGTGTGCATTTTCATTCATTAACGAGGTCACAAAAAAAAGGATGAGAGGAGAATTTTACTACCTTTCGTTTGAGGAAGGAGGCGAGCGCGGAGGTGCTCGGAGGCTTAGTGGCGAAGGAGATTGCACGATGAAGCTAGCTTTTTGGTGACCCTGGTTAGGTTTTATGATGTTTACCCTGAAAACCCTTATATCTTCTTTCTTCTTCTCTTCTACTGCATGTTTCTGCTTATGTTGCCTTTGAATGCCTTTTTAGTTTGTTAATGCTGCCTTGAGATGCCTCTGAACGTTTGTTGCCTTTTTGATTTGCTTCCTTTTACTGCCTCGATACCTCTGTATTCTTGCCTTTGGATTGCCCTGTGATGACCTTTCTGAGGGCTTAGGGTTGACCCTAAATGCTTGAGTATGCTTGAATATGTTTCCTTATCTTCAACCGTCTTGTTGCCTTTGGAATGTTTGTTTCGTTATCCCTTTTGCCCAGTGATGGTGCTCTTTGAGGGCTTGAGGGTTACAGGTTTCCTGGGTAAGTTTATTGGTTTTGAAAGTTGACAAGGTTTTTGCCTTACTGATACAGGTCTTGGCCTTGTATGTAGGTTTGGATCTTCATGATTTTTTGTCTTATCTTTTGGCTTTTTGTTCCTTTGATATGGCCTTGCAGTTTTCTATGTTACTAGCTTTTGTTGACAGTGGTCTCGTTTGAATGGCTAGGCTTCAGGTTTTGTAACTTTAGGCTTTAGGTTTGTGCAGTTTTGCTGGTTGTAGGCTTGGACTTGGTTCAGGTTTCACAGGTTTTAGGCTTGTGAAGTTGAGTTTGACAGGTGGTGAGGCTTCACAGTTTATGCTTAGGCAGGTTTGATGCTGAGGCAGGTTTGATGCTTAGGCAGGTTTGGTGCTTCAGGTTTGATGCTTCAGGTTGTGGTCATATAAACTGTTTTTGAGGTTTGAATGTTATTGCTGGTTATGAGCTTAGGCAGGTTTAATGCTTAGGTGAGTCTTACTGGTTTGCTGGTTTAACACAGGTTGGTGTTTGATGGTTAAAGCTGGTATGCTGTTTGGTGGCTATGCTTATACAGTTTTGGTGTATTTTCTTTGTATTGGTTTCCTTTTTTTTTCTTGTACTGTCTTCAGTTTTGTTTTATATATCTTTCTTGCCTAAAGCCTCAAAGCCAGTAATCCTAAACATTTCTTCTCTCTTCTCTCTCTCTAGTACACTTTGCATTAAAATAATGTTTATGCATTGTACTTTCTGAAAGGGCCACTTGGGAAATGATGACAATGAGATAGTTTGCTTGCATATCAATTTTCCTCTGCATATTTGTCCCTTCTTCCAGATTTTGTGCTTTGTATCTTTTCAAATCTTCTTTATTGACAGCTTGGGTACCTTTTTGGATAGTAACTTGTACTTTGACAGTTTTGGATGGTTTGAAAGTTGTGATTCAGTTTGGACTTTCTGTTTGTATTGAACTATGCAGTTTGACAATTTTTGAATTGTGCAATTTTGACTTTTGTGCATTCATTTTTATCAAATAAAAACTCGTCCCTCTTTGTGAACCGGGAGAAGTCCCGTGATTTGTAGAGAGGGTTAACTGATCCCAATCAGTGGCCCTTAATGATGAACTGTAATTTTAATTATCTGTCATTGACTTTTCTCCTTTTCTCTTGCAGATGAATAATTAAAAAGGAGCACTGGAGCAAAGGATAGCAGATGAAGAATTGAAGAATAGAAAATGTTTAGGATAGTTTTTTATTTAAGTTTAAATCACTGTAAAATTATTGTCGTAAACAAATTGTAAACAATAAATGTACGAATAATTTAAAAGTAAATAAAAAGTCTTTATCCAATTAATTCTTTTTATCTTTTATTGTTTATTTATTATTTAAAATTCTTTGAATTAAAATAATTAAAAAATAAATTCCAATCACTTAATCTCAGAATAATAAATAATTTAAATAAACAATGCTTTAGCAATTTACTCAGTTAAACCTGGCATTTCCAATATCCAAAGCAAAGCAAAAGTTAACCAAAACAACTGATCAGGCGCATTCCCTTTTCACTGATTTCTTACCAAACACTGTAAATCCAAACTGAATGTATCCTTTGACTGGTTCAATCAAACAAACGTGAATTCAATCCAAATGCCCTCTTTTACTGATTAAGTCAAACAATGCGAATTCAAACCAAATCTCGGAATAACTTGCAAAGCATCGTAGAATTAAATCTTTCTGAGAACGTGCCCACAAAAACCCTATTCCTGATTAAATTCCAAAGAGCGTCCGCCTGATCAAAGTTGAGCCAAAATCAACCAAAACCCTAAGCCAACTGTGTGAAACATTCCAGAGCCCTGAAAAATCAATAAAACCCTAATTGTGTCCTGACTGACGAGAAAAGTCTGTTTGACCGATTCTTGAGCCAGTTTGAAAAATCAGGAAACGCCTGAAGCTGCGATTTCTTGTGGAAAAATGCGAGGGCAAATTTTGGGGTACAACAATGTGGTACCAAGATGGTAAAACCCTCTTTGTAATAATGCCAATTAGTGCAATCAACTTCTCTCGCCAATACAAGCCTTCACTCACCAATACAGGCCTTTGCTTATGAATGCATGAAACTCTATCATTCAACAACGTACTTCTCATTTATCATTATTACTCATTGCAATTTTTCCAATACATACCATCGTCATCATTCTCATCATGTATTTCATGTCAAACTATCAAAACAAGCATCACAAATAATCGCAATATAATTCATGGCATACAGTTTAAAGCACACTCACGGATTGGTATCAAAGTTGATAAGATAATTAACAACTGTATTATAAACTATTTTTATAAGATATGAAATTGTTTTATCTTTCCAATGGTCCAAACTGCACGTCAAATGGACACTCGATGCAAAAATTATGAGTTTTAGAAGTTTTCCAAAAATGTTGTCAGTAGCAGTGGTAACCAGTTACCCAACTATGGTAACTGGTTCCCGTAAGACAGTAACCTTTTCTTTTTTAAAATCCCAAGCTGTTGTACCCCAAAATTTTCCCTCTCATTTATCAAGACTTTTCCTCACAAGACTTCTTGGACTCAAGACAAGATTAGGGTTTGGTCAGCTCAAGACATCACCTTGCACTGAAAACCTGAGATTAGGGTTTGAGTTTGCACAATGAATTTTGGACCATAAATGCTTCATGTGACTTTCATATATCATGTTGGATCCTTAAGATTTCTCATGACAAGTTTCAAGCCTTGAATCACATTTTTGCTCAATCAATTGGACAGTTGACCTAAAAATCAACTGTATTGGGGAAAAAGTCAACCATGGCCAATTTACAGTAAAACTTCATAATTTTTGATCCACAACAATATTTTAGACTCATATATACCATTTGATCAAGTTTGGATCACAATTTCTCAAGAAATTTGATCAAATCATCAAAAGGACAAAATGGTCAAAATTAGGGTTTTGACCGAGAAAGGGAAATTTTTGATTTTTTTTACCTATCCAATGATCAATTGGGTTCAATCATGATTTCAAGGACTCATTAGAATCATCTTTACCTAATCACATGGTTCAAAATATCTCAAGTTCATAGGATTGACAGATGAATTTTCCAGTCAACTGATCAAAAGTCAACTGTACACTGAAAAGTCAAACTTTGACTTTTTGGTCAAAATCAAATGCCAAGTGTCATAATTCATCAAGATATGTCAAAATATGATACTTGTTGATCAAGAAAACCAATTTTGAAAAGTAGGGTTTTGAATTTGAAAAATTCCATAACTTAGAATTTTTCTAAGTATGGAAATTTTCTTTTTTTTCCCCAACTTTTCACCATGATGAAATTTGATTCAAAGAAAACTTCTAACATGAAAGTTGTAGTAATCCATGAAATATACAACTTTGCTTCACAAAGTTTTCCCAAAAGATGCTTGGATCTCAAGATATAAATTTGTGAATAGGGGTCCATGAACTAAATGACTTAGTGAAAATTTGCCCTAATTTAGGCAGGTTTTTGACCCAACTTCATGGACATTTTTCACCTAGTTCCAAGAGGTATCTCAAAATTCATTTCAAAGATGGATTATAGAGCATGTTGCAAGCTTTCCAAAATGTCCAAGAACTCTCAAAGATCAATTGTGGTTAGGGAGAATCGAAGAAGAGAAATTGGCATTTTGTCACTTTTGTTCAAGCCATTTTCACAATGCAGCAAGTTGCAAATCTGATCAAGCATGCTTGTACCTTGCATTACATGTCCTAAAATCATTCTACACTCCATAATTAAATGCAAACTCAGTGGATAAAGGCTTTGTTTTCACTTTTGAAGCATTGTACAAGTTGTAATTCCATTTTTGGCCAAAAGTGCACATTGCCATTTTCATAAAGCAAGCTTTTTGCAACCTTACAAACCTTGAGCCTTGGACATGTTCTTTTGTTACAAGCAATGTCCACAAATATCAAGCATGGTTTACCAAATCTTGCAGCTCACAAGATAGCCAATTACAGGCCTGTTAGCATGGTCACTTCAACCTTTCTTCAAAAACAAGAAAAGTGGCCAAAAGGTAGAGAACTTGTACAAGCTGATAAAGAGTGGACTTGGCATCATTTTCAAAACATTCACAAACTTGTTACAAACCAGCACACGAATGCTTGACCTCTGAAACATTCCAAAACTCCAAAACTCCAAATTTTTGCCCAACATTGTAGTTTTTGCAAAATCATAGCAAGCTCAATATTTGCTCTTGCGTTTTGCTTTGTAACACTTCAAACACCTTCCATACATCCTACCAAAGCTATCCAAGCATTCATCTTGCATCTGTGAGCTTTGTTCCAGACATCACCATTTTCAAACTTGAAGGTTGCAGATTGACTCGTGCAGGAAGTTCTGGCTATCCACAAAGCTCCATAAGCATTGGAATAGCTTGAAGGAACTTCGAGGAAGCTCACACGATCCTCAGGCCTCACTCAAAGTCCCCACATTGCCATATCCAAATCCAGCTGAAGGAGGTATTTTTTAAAACTTTATCTCTCTATTTAGGCATTCTCAAGCCACGGTTTGTGAAGCCAAAATGTAGTCCTTAACATGGTGAAGCTGTACATATGCATATTTGTCATTTATTTTAACTGGGCTAAGAGAATTTGAAACTTGAAGTTGATGAAATAATTAGGTCAGGAATTAGGGGTTGCAAAATTCTCTTTGACCTTTGAGAGTTAGGTCACAAAATGGATATGGTTGGAATCGTGATAAAAAATGCTACATGTTTCATGTTGTAAGTTTTTTCTTTTGTGCAAGTATGTGAGAATGCAGGTTTGAAAAAAAAACGCGCACAGAAGGATGAAGCTGGAGGACAGGGATGACTGTCTTGGGCCTTGGCGCCTTGGGCTTGTTGTTTTGACTTTCCACACCCCGTGACTTGATATTTGCACCCCCTGCTTCATATTTTATATTTTTGCATTTTTTTATCATATTTTTTATGTTTATTGATTTTAATAATTTTTTATGAACATTAAAAAGTCACAAAAATATTTTCTTAATTTTTTGCAATTTCATTTTATTTTTATTATATTTTCCACATATAAAATAGTTTTATTTTAATAAATAGAACTTATTTTCTTTTTTATTTGTAAATACATTTAATAAAAATACTATACATTTTTATTTTATTATTTTTCACATAAAATATTGTTTTCATACACATTTTAATTTTTAATATTTATACATAATATTATTTACTATTTTCTTGTATAAAAATGAACAAAATAATAAAAGGAAACATATTTTTCTTTTAATTTGAAAACTAGGGTTTCATCCCTTTCAAAAATAATAATATTTTTTCTCTTATTTTTAGGGCTTAAATAATTTATTTTCTCATACAAAAAAACAAAATACAAAATATTTTTGCATAAATACATTTGCATTGCACTTTAATTATTTGTTTATTTATTTAATTTGCACATAATTCAATTGGATTGTAATAGTATTTTAGGGTTTATTTTTGTGCAATATCCCCATTCAAAAACTTGTATCCCCCCTCCCATAATAATTGTTTTAATAGTTTAGTTTACTTTTACGCAATTTATCGCATTTATACCATGTGTAGTAAATTAGGGTTTTGCATGATAAGACCAAAAATCAAACAAATAGAAAAGACCCAATGCAAGACTAAAATGCATGTAAAATGACACACATTGCACACAAACACCGTTAGGGTTTCACACACTTGGTTGCCTAATAAAATGGCCATGGTATGCATGCAAAGTATCCTGGCAAAACAAAACAAAATAAGATCATAGTCCCTCGATGACGCTATCAAAAGGTTGCCTAAACAAATGATCTTGGTCCCTCAAAACTTGCTAAGATACTTGGCAACATTGCTATCATGGTCATACGATGACCCACGCCCGTCCCGTTTAACATCCAAAGATAGGGTTGTTTACCAAATCAATGGCAAATCAACAATGTCAAAGAAATAAAAATGTACAAGAAAGACTTTTGAGTAGGTAGAATGCTTCTAGTTACTTGATCAATTTGCAAACAATCCTTTCTATTTTCAAAAACAAACTCACACACATTTCAAAACATTTCCAAACAACTTTCAAAACATTGAAACATTTTTCAAAAGACAAACATCTTTGTATACATTCTTACGTACGGGAATCATTACAAAGATTGCCTGAACAAAGGCCTCTTTTCAAAATACTTTCAAAACAATACAAAGCACCATTTCAAACAATTTCAAAAGCAGAGTAAGTGATCTAAACAAGTAACTAAGAGCCCATGGAAAACCATGGATGAAAAGGGTGCTAGCACCTTCCCTTTTCATAATCTACCCCCCGAACTCAAGAAAACATCTCAAAGGTCTTTCCTGTGCTTTTTTACCTTTCCTTTTGGATAAAATAAAAGTCGGTGGCAACTCTTGCTAAACCGCAACATTTGCGAACACAAACGCAAAACCTCAAGTCAGTTCTCCCACCGCATCACAGAACCGGCGACTCTGCTGGGGAAAATTCTAAAAGTGGGGTTACCTTAGGGTTTTAGATCACCTTTACATGCTTATCTTGCTTGACTTGTTTGCTTGACATTTTGGTTCTATTTGTTTGGGTTTAAATCCTCTACCCGGATTTGGGAAACATTATAGGTAAATAGCAATACGTTGTAGAAACTGTGCGGGGTATACCGACATGGTCTAAGAAATAGCTATGTTAGTGCGACATATTTGTGGGTACCGGTAGCCTTTGAGTCAATCAAAGAGAATACAGGGCCGCTGAGTGATGTCATGAAGCACTAATGAACTTCTAGAACCTTTACTTGACCAACTTGGCCTTTTAGGATGTAGTGAGATGACCGGCTTTGGTGCAGTCCGAAGTTGGTAGATACTCGATACTACACTCGTTGAGGGTTGGTTCCTTGGAATATTTCGGTCGGCAGTAAAGAGGCTGAATTGAAACAATGAACAAGGAAACAATCCAGTGATATTGAGCTCCTTAGAACCCGATTACTATTTCTAGGATAGGTTGAGCCAACTAAACTTCAAGAGGGTACTTACCTATGAAACGCCATGCAAGCCTAAACTAGGAATTTGTGTGATTTGCTTGTACATATATACTTGTGCATAACATCATGGACATCATAAACATCATATGCATCCACTAACCATTTCAAGGATTTTGGGGATTCATCTTTGTTCTTGTTTTGTAGGTTATGGATTCACTTCGCAGGAAAACTGTCCAAATCAACCTTGTAAGAATTCCTCCACAACTCAAGGAGCTAGATTCAAGGATTCCTGAGAATTCTCCATTCACCGAGAGACATGGTTTTCTACTCAACTTGGTCACCGCCAACACAGAGGAGGATATGCTGAAAGTTCTCTTCCAACTCTTTGACCCTTTGCATCATTGCTTCACATTTCCTGACTACCAACTTGTGCCCACTTTGGAGGAATTTTCTCAACTCTTGAGGATTACTATTCTCAATCAACTACCCTTCAACGGTACGGAAAGAGATCCAAAGCCATAAGAGATTGCTCAAGCCCTGCACTTGCACTCATATGATGTCACAACACACTGGGAAACTAGAAGTGGTGTCAAAGGCTTCTTGTCAAAGTTTATGTTTGAGAAGGCCCAAAGCTGCTGGAATTCCTTGGACTTACAAGATTTTGAGGAGATTGTAGCTCTTCTCATCTATGGGATGGTCTTGTTCCCTCATCCAGACCAACTCATAGATGTAAGTGCTGTCAAAATCTTCATGACTCGCAACCCGGTGCCTACATTGCTTGGGGATATCCTCCACTCTTTTCACACTCGTACAATGAGGAAAAGAGGTGTTCTTATGTGTTGCACTCCTCTCCTGGCAAGATGGTTTATTTCTCATCTTCCCCAATCAGTCTTGAAGAATGATCAAGGCTTGATGTGGTCACAACGGTTAATGACACTTACATCTATGAGAATGTCATCACCATTGACCGTTGTGGGGAATTTCCTAATGTCCCTCTACTTGGCATTAGGGGAGGCATCACCTACAACCCTTGCTTGGATCTAGGACAGTTTGGTTATGCCTGAAGGGATGGCCCACATGACATGCTGATTCAAGGATTGGTTTTCGACTTCGACAACAATGACCAAGGACTCCGTCAGAGATTCATCTGAGCTTGGAGGATGCCCAACAAGGTGGATAGCAAGACTCTGGGACACAAGAATTCCATCCCTCTTGAGCCTTACCTCAAGTGGGTATAAACCCGCGCCCAAAGTCTTATGATGCCTTACCCCTCCATTCTCCCAGTGATTATAGAGCCTGTTATGGAAGGAGAAGTTCCATACACCCTCCTACATCCTGACATGCCAATATCACTCGAAGACTTACAAAGGAGTTGGATACAGCTCAAGGGAGAGCGCGATACTTTCGAAGCCCAATTCTACGCAAGCGAGAAGAAGGTTTTAGAACTCACTCGACTACTTCATGAAGAGCAGACTCTCAACACCTACTTTGCACCAAAGAGGATGCGCAACGTATTTTTACCTTAGAATTTTGTATTATTTTGCCCAAGGGGCATTGATGTACTAACAATTCTATCTTATTAATATGACATGTGCTTCTTTTTTGTTTAAAACAAATTTGAATTTCTGAATCCTTGAAAACATTACATGAATACATATCATTCATCATATGCATAAACAGGTCTTCACACCAAGTTTCCTCATCTCTCTGCTGTTTATTTCAGCAAGATGGATATTGAACAAACAGTCAAAGATTTGCAAGCTCAGAATTCACAATTTCAACAGTTACTCTTGACCTTGGACAAGGGGAAGGAGGAGCTCAAGACTCTGCTAGAGAAAGAGAAAGAGAAAAATAAGAAGAAGCGATACGGTGTGGTTATCATGGGCAGAAGGTTTGAAGGACAAGCCAGACGGACCTTGGAATTCCCATCAACATCTGAAGAGGGGGAAGGAAAAGGTAAAGGAACGGCAGTGCCATCAGATTCTGAAGCAGAAGAAGAGGAAGAAGAGGACTACTCTGAACAGCAATACCCTCCGGCTGATAACAAATACAAAAACCTGGAAGAGCGTCTAGCTGCTATGGAAGTGTAAAGAGTACCGGGGCTGGATTTTGAGAAGTTAGGTTTGGTTTTTGGAATTGTAATCCCTCCTAAGTTTAAAGTGCCACTGTTTGCCAAGTATGATGGGGTGTCTTGCCCAAAAATGCACCTACGATCTTATGTCAGGAAAATTCAACCACATTCTGCTGACAAAGACCTGTGGGTCCACTTTTTCCAGGACAATTTATCAGGAATGCAGCTTGATTGGTTCTACCAATTGGAGAGGGCAGATGTTCACAATTGGGAAGACTTGGCAACCGCCTTCTATAAACAATATCAATACAACTCCGACTTGGCGCCGACCCGTACTCAGCTACAGAGTATGGCTATGGCTACCAATGAGGGCTTCGAAGACTACGCCCAAAAGTGGAGGGATTTAGCCGGAAGGGTGCAACCACCTTTATTTGAAAGGGAGATAGTGGATATGTTCTTGGGGACTCTGTCAGGCCCTTTCTTTAATCATCTGATTGGAAGCTCCTCTGCAGGGTTTACCGAATTGATTCTGATTGGCGAAAGAGTGGGGGCTGGTATAAGAAATGGGAAAATTCAGAAGGACGCATCTGCCTCAACTGCTGCAAAAAATCCCTTCACGGGAAGAAAGGAGGTGTCTACTGTCTATGCCCATAGGAATCAGGGAAGAATTGAAAGACGACCAACAGTGGGGGCCGTTATGATTCAAAAGTCTGCATCAGACCAACCAAGAAACAACCAGCCGAGAAATGATCAGCCGAGAAATAACCAGCAAAGGGTGGAAAGGCCTGTAAGGAAATTCACCAAGATAAACATGACTCCAGCTCAAGTCCGACCACATCTCCTGAAGTTGAATTTGGCCATGCTAAAAGAGGCCCCTAAAAATCCTAATACTACTTCTCCACAATACCATCCCAACACCAGCTGCGCGTACTATTCAGAAAGTCCTGGGCACGACACCAACAACTGTTGGGCTCTGAAGAATGAGATTCAAGATCTGATTGACGCAAAGGAGGTTGAATTTGAAGCTCCTGAGAAACCTAATGTTATTTTCGCTCCAATGCCGAGGCATGGTCACAATGCCAACGCTATTCAAGAAAATAATGAAGAGGAAGGCAGCTTGGAAGATTGGATATTTCCTACTGTCAGTGGAGGACTTTGCAACTGGGAAGCCAAAGACTTTGTTCCGATAACTTTCATACCGCAATAATTTATCTATTACATTTCTGTTGGACTGTAATAATTCACAAACAATTCGTACTTTAAAAACCATGTGTCTTACCCGAGGCACATCAGTCCATTTGTAAGGGTTTTTATTTCATTTTCACATGTCATTCAATGAATCATGGACGCTTTTTCACATATAAACCTTTTATGCTCATTGTCTTTCTTTTACATTTATTTATTTTAAGATGGCTATACCCTTACACACACACACACACTCACAAATGCAGGTACCCTTCCATTCCGGATCCCATGGGTAACGACACTGCTATAGCCTTCAGTGACTCTGAAGATCTGATCTACCAAGCCGAATATGAAGGTGAGGAAGATTGTGAGGTGCCAGGGGAATTGGCCAGACTATTACAACAAGAGGAAAGAGCAATTCATCCTCATGAGGAGCAGTTGGATACAATCAACTTGGGTACTGGGGATGATAAAAAGGAAATCAAGATAGGTGCCAATCTAGAGCCGAGTGTCAAGGAGCACCTAATTTAGCTATTGCATGATTATGTTGAGATCTTTGCCTGGTCATACGACGACATGCCAGGACTTGATACAGACGTTGTGGTACATCGTCTACCCATAAGAGAAGATTGTCCACCAGTGAAACAAAAGGTCCGCCGCATGAGACCTGACATGTCAGAGAAGATCAAAGCAGAAGTTATGAAATAGTTCAATGCTGTATTTTTGGCTGTTACTTCCTATCCTCAATGGGTTGCTAACATTGTGCCCGTGCCTAAAAAGGACGGCAAAGTGAGAATGTGCGTGGGTTACAGAGATTTAAACAGGGCCATCCCTAAAGATGACTTTCCACTTCCGCACATCGACATCCTGGTTGACAACACAGCTCAACACAAAGTATTTTCTTTCATGGACGGATTCTCAGGCTATAACCAGATCAAAATGGCACCTGAGGACATGCAGAAAACTACATTTGTCAAACAGTAGGGTACATTCTGCTACAAAGTGATTCCATTTGGACTGAAGAATGTTGGGGCAACCTATCAACGCGCCATGGTAGCTTTGTTTCATGATATGATACATCATGAGATAGAGGTCTACGTAGATGACATGATAGCCTGATCACAAACTGAAGAAGAACACCTTGATCCCTTGCAAAAGCTGTTTGTCAGGTTGAAGGAGTATAAGCTTAGATTGAACCCAAACAAGTGCATATTCGGAGTCCGGTCCGGTAAACTCTTGGGTTTCATTGTCAGCAACAAAGGCATCGAGGTTAATCCTGCCAAAGTTAAAGCTATACAAGAAATGCCTGCTCCTCGCACTGAGAAGGAGGTCAGAGGTTTTTTGGGACGCTTAAACTACATTGCCAGGTTCATTTCTCACCTAACATCTACTTGTGAACCAATCTTCAAGCTGTTGAAGAAAGATCAGGTAGTTCGATGGAACGATGACTGTCAGATTGCTTTCGATAAAATCAAGGAGTGTTCGCTAGAACCTCCTATCTTGATGCCACCCGTCGAGGGAAGACCGCTAATCATGTATCTGACTGTCTTAGAGAATTCAATGGGGTACGTATTGGGGTAGCATGACAAGTCTGGCCGAAAAGAGCATGCCATTTATTACCTTAGCAAAAAGTTTACCAACTGTGAAACCAGATATTCACTGCTCAAGAAAACTTGTTGCGCTTTGGTATGGGCTGCTCGCCGGCTAAGGCAGTACATGTTGACTCATACCACTTTGCTGATATCTAAGATGGATCCGATCAAGTACATCTTTGAGAAGCCTGCTTTGTTTGGAAGGATAGCTAGATGGCAGATGATCCTGACCAAATACGACATACAGTACACGACCCAAAAAGCTATAAAGGGCAGTGTACTAGCCGATCATCTGGCCTATCAAGCTGTCGAAGATTACCAATCCATGAAGTTCGACTTCCCTGACGAAGACATCATGACATTGGACAATGTTGAAGATTTCAGACCATATGACGGACCTGAACAAGGATCTCGATGGGCCCTGTACTTTAATGGGGCATCCAATGCACTTGGAAACGGTATCGACGCGGTACTCATATCCCTAGAAGGTTACCATACTCCTTTCACCGCCAGGCTTTGCTTCAACTGTACGAACAACATGGCAGAGTACGAGGCATGCATCTTTAGACTCAAGGCTGCCATATACTTGGGAATTAAATCCTTAGATGTGTTTGGGGACTCAGCTTTGGTCATCAGTCAGGTCAAAGGAGAGTGGGACACTAAGCATCCAAACCTCATCCCTTACAAAGAACATGTTTTGACATTGTTACCACATTTCGAGCAGATTACCTTCGAGCACTTCCCGTGAGAAGAAAATCAGCTAGCAGATGCTCTAGCTACAATGTCATCCATGTTTAAACTTAACTGGGATAATGAGGCTCCCCAGATCACCATTGAACGGATGGACGAACCTGCACACTGTCACGATATTAATGCCGAAGAAGTAGTGGACCAGCCATGGTTTCATGAAGTCAAAAGGTATCTCGAGGCTCAAGAATATCCCAAAGGAGCTTCAGTCAATGACAAAAAGTTCTTAAGGAGATTCTCAGCTAAGTTCTTCCTAAGTAATGGCATCCTGTACAAGCGCAATCATGATTCTGTTATGCTCCGTTGTGTGGACAAGCTTGAAGCTGAAAAGATCATGGCTGAATTGCATGAAGGTACCTTCGACACTCACTCTAGCGGGAATACGATAGCTAAGAAGATCCTACGGGCAGACTATTACTGGTCTACCATGGAAGCTGATTGCTATCAACACTCTTGCACCTGCCATAAATGTCAAATCTATGCAGACAAAGTGCACGTGCCTCCAGTTCCTCTAAATGTCTTAATATATCCTTAGCCCTTCGCTATGTGGGGAATCGACATGATTGGAGAAATCAAGCCTATAACATCCAATGGACACCGCTTCATTCTGGTGGCCATTGACTACTTTACCAAGTGGGTTGAAGCAGCTTCCTTCGCATCCGTTACTAAGAACGTTGTGGCCCGCTTCATCAAGCAGAACCTTATTTTCCGGTACGGTATCCCCGAAAGGATCATCACTGGTAACGGTATAAACCTTAACAATACTATGATCACCGCCTTGTGCGAGCAGTTCAAAATTCAACATCACAATTCATCTCCCTACCGGCTGAAGATGAATGGTGTAGTCGAAGCTGCTAACAAAAATATCAAGAAGATCATACAAAAGATGACAGTCACCTACAAGAACTGGCATGAAATGTTACCGTTTTCTCTTCACGGGTACCGTACCACGACTCGCACATCAACTAGGGCAACACCCTATTCCTTGGTTTACAGCATGGAGGCTGTTTTACCTATCGAGGTTCAGATTCCCTCCTTGAGAATCATGAAAGATGCTGGTTTGAGTGAAGACGATTGGATCCAAACCTGGCTTGATCAGTGGAACTTAATTGACGAGAAGAGACTTACTGTTGTTTTCCATGGTCAGACGTATCAAAAACGGATGATCAAGGCTTTCAACAAGAAAGTCAGACGCCAAGTATATCAAGTTGGAGATCTAGTGATCAAGTGCATCATTTTGCCACAAAGTGATCCCAGGGGAAAATGGACTCCTACCTACGAAGGACCATTTGTAATCAATAACATCTTTTCTGGTGGGGCAATGATCCTAACCACCATGGACGGTGAAGACCTGCCGCACCCTGCGAACGTAGACATAGTCAAAAGATACTACGCATAAATGACCCGCTAGGTTGACACACCTAGGCAAAACAAGGGCATCCCGGCGAACCAAAAAGGTTCGGGAAAAAATTAGGGATAAAATAAAAAAATTTGTACACCCGACAAGTTGAAAACCCGAAAGGGCGACTTGGGCAAAAAAGGATTTCCCGGTGAATCAAAAACCCGAAAGGGCGGTTCAGGCAAAAATTAGGGAATTAAAGCGTATGACTATGTCTCGTCGGATCACTTTAAGGACAATCTCTTCACTGACAAACTCTGGGCTTCTGATAAATCCAATCATCTTCGGACGAAGCAACGAATGGACAAGATATTCGGAGATACGAATGCTATAGCAGAATGGGAACCCCATGGGATTTTTTACACATAGTTATCTTTCTTTGTATAAATTTTTCTTACTTTTTATGACACCATCCTCTTACTAGGATGTCTGTCTCCTTTGTACAAAACACTTATTCAAAGTAAATACAAAGATATCTCTTTCAAAGTACAGAAAACTATTTGCCTTTTTCTTTTACACTTATGTTTTTATTTGCAAAAACTTCCAATGATTCATTGATAAACATATGCATTTGAACATAATTACTGTTTACAAATAAACAGGATGGAAAAGAACAATTACTAATCGACTGAAAGGATAGGAAAACGTCTTTAGGCTATTCCATGAGCAACCCCTACAGTACATCATCTAGATCCCCAGCGGAGCTAAAATTTCAAACCCTTAATCCTCATCAGAGTTAAAACTTTAAACTCCCAATCCCCAGCGGAGCCAAAACTTTCTAACTATCAACCCCGTGCAGAAACCATCCAGTTTCTCAAAACTCCCCAACAAGTTATCTTGGAGCCTGGAAATCAACCATATAACAGTTAACTTCTGTCTCTCCCCAACCTAGGATAACTCCCCAGTAGAATGGCAGACAACCCATACTCCTGAACCTACTCCCCAGCAGTAAGCCTTCTTCCCCACAGAGTTTTTATTTTTCAATAGAATGAAGATTCTCATTCTTAATTCCCCAGTGAAGTCGCTAAAGTTTTCATTGCTCCCCAACGGAATGAAGATTCTCCTTATTAATTCCCCGCAGAAATCATCAGAGTTTCTCTTTATTCCCCAGTGGAACAAGGATTCTCATTGTGTAACCCTTAGTAGAAGTCATCAAAGCTCTTTGGATTCCCCAAGTAGATTACTCGAGCAGTATTTGGCATTACTCTCACAACAGAATTTTTGTCAATACTCCAACTTCAAGACATGAAGGATCCTTATATCCCTACAGAAGTTGTAAAGGATTTTTAATCCCCAACAGTCGCCAAGGATTTCTTATCCTCAACTGTCAAGGTTTTATCATCCCCACCTGTCAAAGATTTATTTTCCTCAGCAATATAGTAAATCAGCTTACATGAACATACATTACATTCATATATCATAAACATTTATAAAGCACATACATTGCATCATACATCTCATGCAACATAACTTTGTGTTTCAGCTAACATTTTTACCCTTTTCAGGATAAGATTAACAGTTATCTTTAACAAACATTCAAAAGATTTCAGATACAGTACAAATACGCTACAGACAAGGATGCCATTCTGATACTCATTCAGATTCAGATTTCAGATATGCTCCAGATACGGATGCCATCCTGATACTTATTCAGATTTAAACTATCAGATACAGTTCAGATACACTCCAGACACGGAAGTCATTCTGTCACTTATTCAGATTCTAGTTCAGATACGCTCCAGACACAGATGCCATTCTGGCCCTTATTCAGATTTCCGATTCAGATACAGTACGGATACACTCCAGACACGAAAGTCATTCTGTTTCTCATTCAGACTCAGATCTCAGATACAGTTTAGATACACTCCAGACGCGAATGCTATTCTATTACTCATTCAGATTCAAACTTCAGATACAGTCCAGATACGCTCTAGACACGGTTTCCATTCTGTCACTTATTCTGATTTCCCCCAACTTAGATACGCTCCAAACACGGTTGCCATTCTGTCACTTATTCAGATACAGTTCATATACACTCCAGACACGGAAGTCATTCTGTCACTTATTCAGATACAGTTCAGATACACTCTAGACACGGAAGTCATTTTGTTACTCATTCAGATTTTACACTCTTGATACAGTACAGATACGCTCCAGACACGGATGTTATTTTGTTTCTCATTCAGATTTCAAGTCTCCAGATACAGATCAGATACATCCCTGACACGGACACCATTCTGATACTCATTCTTTTGACTTACAACTTATAACTCAGCAAACATTCTTGGATGGCATCTTTAAGCCCATCTCCAACAAGATTCTGTCACCTTTCCAAATGGCATCTTTAAGCCCATTCCCTTAACTACACTTTGACGAGTGCAAATTTACGGGCACTCTAGTGTCCAATCATCTTTTACCTTCGAGTCACGAACGGCGAAGCTCTCCAATCTAACTCTTCAGGTTCAAGAAGATTGAACAGGGGCAGCTGTTCTACCCCAAAATTTGCCCTCTCATTTATCAAGACTTTTCCTCACAAGACTTCTTGGACTCAAGACAAGATTATCGTTTGGTCAGCTCAAGACATCACCTTGCACTGATAACCTGAGATTAGGGTTTGAGTTTGCACAAGGAATTTTGGACCATCAATGCTACATGTGACTTTCATATATCATGTTGGAACCTTAAGATTGCTCATGACAAGTTTCAAGCCTTGAGTCACATTTTTGCTCAGTCAATTGGACAATTGACCTAAAAATCAGCTATATTGAGGAAAAAGTCAACCATGGCCAATTTATTGTCAAACTTCATAATTTTTGATCCACAACAACATTTTAGACTCATATGTACCATTTTATCAAGTTTGGATCACAATTCCTCAAGAAATTTGATCAAATCATCAAAAGGGCAAAATAGTCAAAATTAGGGTTTTGACTGAGAAAGGGAAATTTCTAATTTTTTTACCTAGCCAATGATCAATTGGGTTCAAGCATGATTTCAAGGACTCATTAGCATCATCTTGACCTAATCACATGGTTCAAAAGATCTCAAGTTCATAGGATTGATAGATGAATTTTCCAATCAACTGATCAAAAGTCAAATGTACACTGAAAAGTCAAAATTTGACTTTTTGGTCAAAATCAAATGCCAAGGGTCATAATTCATCAAGATATGTCAAAATATGAAACTTGTTGATCAAGAAAACCAATTTTGAAAATTAGGGTTTTGAATTTGAAAATTTTCATAACTTAGAATTTTTCTTATTTTTCCCAACTTTTCACCATGATGCAATTTGATTAAAAGAAAACTTCCAACATGAAAGTTGTAGTCCTCCATGAAATCTACAACTTTGCTTCACAAAGTTTTCCCAAAAGATGCTTGGATCTCAAGATATAAATTTGTGAATAGGGGTCCATGAACTAAATGACTTAGTGAAAATTTGCCCTAATTTAGGCAGGTTTTTGACCCAACTTCATGGACATTTTTCACCTAGTTCCAAGAGTTATCTCAAAATTCATTTCAAATATGGATTGTAGAGCATGTTGCAAGCTTTCCAAAATCTCCAAGAAATCTCCAAGATCATTTGTGGTTAGGGAGAATCGAAGAAGAGAAATTGGCATTTTGTCACTTTTGTTCAAGCCATTTTCACAATGCACCAAGTTGCAAATCTGATCAAGCATGCCTGTACCTTGAATTACAGGTCCTAAACTCCTTCTACACTCCATAATTAAATGCAACCTCAGTGGATAAAGGATTTGTTTTCACTTTTGAAGCATTGTACAAGTTGTAATTCCATTTTTGGCCAAAAGTGCACATTGCCATTTTCATAAAGCAAGCTTTTTGCAACTTTACAAACCTTGAGCCTTGGACCTGTTCTTTTGTTACAAGCAATGTCCACAAATATCAAGCATGGTTTACCAACTCTTGCAGCTTGCAAGATAGCCAAGTACAGGCCTGTTAGCATGGTCACTTCAACCTTTCTTCAAAAACAAGAAAAGTGGCCAAAAGGTAGAGAACTTGTACAAGCTGATAAAGAGTGGACTTGGCATCATTTTCAAAACATTCACAAACTTGTTACAAACCAGCACACGAATGCTTGATCCCTGAAACATTCCAAAACTCTAAAACTCCAAATTTCTGCCCAACATTGCAGTTTCTGCAAAATCATAGCAAGCTCAATATTTGCTCGTGTGTTTTGCTTTGTAACACTTCAAACACCTTCCATACATCCTACCAAAGCTATCCAAGCATTCATCTTGCAACTGTGAGCTCTGTTTCAGACATCACCATTTTCAAACTTGAAGGTTGCAGATTGACTCGTGCAGGAAGTTCTGGCCATCCACAAAGCTCCATAAGCATTGGAATAGCTTGAAGGAACTTCAAGGAAGCTCACACGATCCTCAGGACTCACTCAAAGTCCCCACATTGCCATATCTGAATCCAGCTGAAGGAGGTATTTTTCAAAACTTTATCTCTCTATTTAGGCATCCTCAAGCCACGATTTGTGAAGCAAAAATGTAGTCCTTAACATGGTGAAGTTGTACATATGCATATTTGTCATTTATTTTAATTGGGCTAAGAGAATTTGAAACTTGAAGTTGCTGAAATAATTAGGTCAGGAATTAGGGGTTGCAAAATTCTCTCTGACCTTTGAGAGTTAGGTCACAAAATGGATATGGTTGGAATCGTGATAAAAAATGCTACATGTTTCATGTTGTAAGTTTTTGCTTTTGTGCAAGTATGTGAGAATTGCAGGTTTGAAGAAAAAAAACGCGCGCAGAAGGATGATTTTGGAGGACAGGGATGACTGTCTTGGGCCTTGGAGCCTTGGGCTTTCTGTTTTGACTTTCCACACCCCCTGACTTGATATTTGCACCCCCTGCTTCATATTTTATATTTTTGCATTTTTTCTCATATTTTTTATGTTTATTGATTTTAATAATTTTTTATGAACATTAAAAAGTCACAAAAATATTTTCTTAATTTTTTGCAATTTTATTTTATTTTTATTATTTTTTCCACATATAAAATAGTTTTATTTTAATAAATAGAACTTATTTTCTTATTTATTTGTAAACACATTTAATAAAAATACTATACATTTTTATTTTATTATTTTTCACATAAAATATTATTTTCATACACATTTTAATTTTTAATATTTATACATAATATTATTTACTATTTTCTTGTATAAAAATGAACAAAATAATAAAAGGAAACATATTTTTCTTTTAATTTGAAAACTAGGGTTTCATCCCTTTCAAAAATAATAATATTTTTTCTCTTATTTTTAGGGCTTAAATAATTTATTTTATCATACAAAAAAACAAAATACAAAACATTTTTGCATAAATACATTTGCATTGCACTTTAATTATTTGTTTATTTATTTAATTGCACATAATTCAATTGGGTTGTAATAGTATTTTAGGGTTTATTTTTGTGCAATATCCCCATTCAAAAACTTGTATCCCCCCTTCCATAATAATTGTTGTAATAGTTTAGTTTACTTTTACGCAATTTATTGCATTTATACCATGTGTAGTAAATTAGGATTTTGCATGATAATACCAAAAATCAAACAAATAGCAAAGACCTAATGCAAGACTAAAATGCATGTAAAATGACACACATTGCACACAAACACCCTTAGGGTTTCACCCACTTGGTTGCCTAATAAAATGGCTGTGGTATGCATGCAAAGTCTCTTGGTAAAACAAAACAAAATAAGATAATAGTCCCTCGATAACTCTATCAAAAGGTTGCCTAAACAAATAATCTTGGTCCCTCAAAATTTTCTAAGATACTTGGCAACATTGCTATCATGGTCATACGATGACCCACGCCCGCCCCGTTTAACATCCAAAGATATGGTTGTTTACCAAATAAATGATAAATTAACAATGTCAAAGGAATAAAAATGTACAAGAAAGACTTTTGAGTAGGTAGAATGCTTCTAGTTACTTGATCAATTTGCAAACAATCCTTGCTATTTTCAAAAATAAACACACACACATTTCAAAACATTTCCAAACAACTTTCAAAACATTGAAACATTTTTCAAAAGACAAACATCTTTGTATACATTCTTATGAACGAGAATCATTACAAAGATTGCCTGAACAAATGTCTCTTTTCAAAATACTTTCAAAACCACACAAAGCACCATTTCAAACAATTTCAAAAGCAAATCAAGTGATCTAAACAAGTAACTAAGAGCCCATGGAAAACCATGGATGAAAAGGGTGCTAGCACCTTCCCTTTTCATAATCTACCCCCCGAACTTAAGAAAACATCTTAAAGGTCTTTCTTGTTCTTTTTTTACCTTTCCTTTTGGATAAAATAAAAGTCGGTGGCGACTCTTGCTAAACCTTAACATTTGCGAACACAAACACAAAACCTCAAGTCAATTCTCCCACCGCATCACACTCGCGGTAATTGGTCACCCACTTATGGTAACCGGTTACCGCAAGACATTAGCAAATCATGTGTTAATTTTTGGTGTGGTAACCGGCTACAAGATTTGGGTGACCGGTTATCCCGCGATAACAGAGAAAAATCCTGCAATTTCTTATTACGATCTTCCCATGTTCCAATCCCCAAAATTCATAGTTTTCACATCCCAAAATCATATTTTAAGCGGGATAATTACTCATCAAAAATTTTACATTGATCCTTGTTGTACCCCAATTTTTGCCCCTAAGATCCCTTCATCATATCATATCAATTCAATCACAATAAGATCACACACTAGGTTTGCTTTTCCTTCCTATCTTTAGCTTTGCTCTATGAGGAATCACCAAGCATCTTGACTTGTATTTTTGTGAGAATATATGTTTTTATTATCCTTTAACTAATAAAATGCAATATATGTGTGCCCTAATTGTTGATGATGTAGGTGAAAGCACAGTGCATTCCATCAAAGTTGGTCTTTGGACTCATAAGTTCATTCTTTGTGTCTTCCTTAACAAAGCTTCATTAATATTCAAGACTCATCATTAAAGATGTTTGAGGTAACATCATGACAAAGCCTATTATGATTCATCACACTTCAAGTTGTCAAAAATAGTTCAAAGGTACAAGGGTTGATTGAAGAAGTTTGGCATAGTTGGACAAGCCTTTGTTTCCATTGATCACAAGTGCATATCTCCTTAATTTCTCAAGATATGGAAGTGGTGTTGGTTGCTATGACTTCTCATTATCATCCTCAACAACATCTATTTACATGAAAAAGGTATTGGTGCAAGAAGGTTGATCAAAATTGGAAAGGTCTCCCAAAGCATTTTCTTGCTCTAGGAGTTAGGGTTTTGAACTTCTAAGGGGTATATCTTGCTCATCTTTTGGTATTTTTGGATGATTCCAAAGACATACTTCTCTTAAAAGCGTTATTAACAAATAACTTCAAAGTTTCAAGGAAATTTTGTGTGTAAGAAACTTGATGATGAAGAAAGATTACAAGTCCTCCAGATGAACCCTCAAATTCCTTTATGTGACTTCAAATGATCATAACTTGATCAATTTTTATTACTTTGAACCCATTATTTTTCCATAATGATCTTAAATGTGTGAGCTTCAACCCATCTTCAAAGTGCAAAGTGCAAAAGTGGATGGAAGATGCCCTAAGGATGCAAAAGATTATAGGTTATTTCATGAATTTTGTTCCAACTTCAACAAGTCATACCTCTCTCAATTTTTGGATATTTTGAATGGTTCAAGTCTCAAAATGTCATTCAAGATATCTACTTCATGCCATCTTTTTTGGTCAAGAACAAATTCCAAGTGTAAGGCCATGTTTGGATGCAAGACATTATAAGTCATTTTTGAAGAAAAACTTAGAAATTTTCTATGTATGGAAAGTCAACTTCTTTTTCCCAACTTTGACTCTTTGCAACTTTCAGCTTAAGCAACCATTTTATCCCATTCTTTTACCACTGCAAGCTTGCAACTTCCTCTTTCTAAAGCTTCAAGAGTCGTGCCCTAAGACCCCTTGAGTTAAAAATGCCATTGGTTCAAAAATGGTACCTTGGAACTGAAGTTTCTCAAACAGTCAGAATTTGATTTCCATAATACAACTTCTAATCACCAAAATTCCATGCGCTTTACACTTAAACTTGATTAGCAAACATTTTTGGACCATTTAGAGTGTCAAAACGCATCATTTGGATTATTTTTTATGCACATGTGATCACACTTTCTTCATGATCACAAGTGTGCATGAATTACCTCCAAATTGCATCATCCACCCCTCCTCTTGATCCCATTCACTTCCCCTATGAATACAGGCTCTATTACACTCATTTTTCTCAAGCTTGAACAACCAAAATCACTCTGCCAAACTCTCTTCATAGCTCACTTTTCTGCAACTTCGAAATCAGTGTTCTAGCTTTCTTTAATCCATTTCTTTATCAATTCACCTTCCTTGAACCTAACTGAAGCTAACATAAGAAGAATCAAGTACTAAAACTCCCCGAATCATGCTAGCCAATTCCAGTTTCAGAGCTATGCAACTTAACTTCAATAGGTAGATTCCTCCATCAATTCTCTCAAACTTTGATACTATTGTGAATCTCTTGTCATCCTGGTTCTAGTCGCAACACTTGCTTTTAACTGGAAACACATTTTGACCATAAAATTTCAAATCCATTTTTAAAACTTCTCTTCCAAATTGTTGGAGCTACATTTTACATAAATTTTTTGCAAATGTGTGGTTGTCTTCGTCTTGATGAGACGAAGCGAATGGTACCGATCTCGTGCTCTAATTTTATAGTTTGTGCGACCTGGTTTTAAGACTGGCTGGAGGTTGAAGATGACCAATGTGTCATCCTTCAACCAATGAAACAAGTCCATTTGGAATTTTTTTAATTTCTGATTTTATATTGAATCATGTGCTTTATTCATTAATGACCATGATATGCACAACGCGCCAGATCCCTTGGATTTGATTACTAACGCATTTTGACTCTCATCCAATGGTCCACATATTTTTGACTTTATTTTTTATTTCTGATTTTTAAATTTAATTGTTTTAAATTTCAAAAATACATAGAAAATTCATTTTAACTCCAAAAAATCTGAAACAATTATGGAAAATACTTTTGATTTTTCTCTTTCTGATTTTTATTTTTTCACAATTTTATTTTGTGTTTTGATATTTTTTATAATTTTTCACTTTATTTGATTTGTTTTAAATGTTTAAAAATACTTTTATTCATTTTTAAATTCTGGAGAAAAAAATAGGGAAGGATCCAATGACATTTTGACAAATATTGGTGACCTCATTTATTTTTTATTCCTGACTTTGTTATTTATTATCATTTTTTATTTATTTTACCTATTTCTTTTAATTTTAAAAATAGTTGCTGACTTTAAAAAATTACCAAAAAATTTATAAAAATATTTGAGTTCATTTTTTATTTTTATATAGCCTTACTTAATTTTTCTTGATTAATTTGAATATAGTTTCTATTTTTCCTCTATTATTTCCATATTATAATCATTTTAAAATCCTTATTCTTTTATTTTTAATACAATTCTATTTTTGTATATTTTCTAGATGATTTTGGGTTGAAATTTTGATCATGAACTTTGTTAACATCATTGTAACCATGGTGTTGAGTCTAACTCCATAAAAATGGATGAATTATTTTAATAATAGTTTAATTAAAATTTTGGTTCAAATGTGGTTTGTTCATTTTCCCCATCCCTCTTCATCTTACCCCCGTCTTATTGTAATACATGTTATGGGATGATGATCTTTATATCGTTTATAAAACATGAAGTACATAGATTGCTATTGACCGGTCTCAAAAAATGTGTGACTTCTATATAAGTCCACTTACGATTGCTTCACATAACGCTAAATTTTGTCCCGATTTGAGAAAATGATCTTTCGTGGCCCAAACCTATGTTTGCGAGCCCAAGTATGTTAATTTGAACCCTTTGATACAATAACCTTGAGATTCATTGTTAGGAGGCTTTCGTTCTACCAATCCTCTAATGGAACTTCATCAATTTTAGTCAAAATGGATCACTTAAACATCATTGATCATTAAGTGTTACTTTGAAGTTCTTAAATGGATGATATACTTGACAAAAAGCAAATGCAACTTGTTGTTGGGAGGCTTTAGTTCTACCAATCCTCTAATGAGTTCCAAATGCAAGTTTTAAGATGGTCATCTAACTAACCATTAACTTCTAACAATTGACCTTATTTTATATTTTTATTTTATGCTTTTACTTTATGTACCATTTACCTTAGCATCTACATTTCATGCTATTTTCATCTTTACGCACTTGAGCTTTTATATTCATGTCATTTTTAATTTGCTCACTTGACCTTTTCATTTCTTTTTGAAGATACCTAATAATCAACTTAAACCTTAAAAAACTTTAATGTTACTTGGACTACTTGGTTACTATCCTTGGCATTATGGAGTTATGGACTTCTTGGACTTAGGAATAGAAACCCTGACCTATGTTAAAGACCTTGTGACCTTGATTGTTATTTTTTATGGAGTTCTTGGGGTTTACCCCCAAGATATTGGGTTGTTTGTTTTGTGTACAGGTTATTGTGATTACATGTTTGTCAGTGATCTAGAATTAATCTGTATACAGTTGTTACTCTGCCCAATTTTTGTGAAGGCTTAATGCAATTGAAGTTTGGTATTCTTAAGAGGTTTATTAATTGTTTGCTTGGTTTCAAATCCAAAGGACGGGATTCTACATTTACTCACTATATCAAGTGTTGACTTCTTGTTTGGTTAGGTGGTTCTTCTCCTTATCTTTTATCTTATGCTTTAGGATAGTCTCTTCATCTCCTCCCATCTTCTTTAATTTCAAAAATTTCTCCCTCCTTTTGAAAAATCTTCTTGTTTTAAAACTTGAACCATTTCATAATAAACTTGGACTTATGTCCATGCATTTTCAAAAAAAGTTGTTTCTTAATCAAATTTCAATTAACTTAACGATACATTGACATTTTTTGTGATAAGACTAAAATTCAATGAATCTCATTCAACTATTTTTCCATTTTGGCTCTTATCTTTAAAAACTTTACTAAAAAAAAAGATTGGACTCTTGTCAATCCTTTTAGTGATGCAAACAACTATACTTTTACAATATATAGTGAAGTGAGATATTTTCCACTTGAGTGTTGAGTTAGGCATTGTTGATTTTTTAAAATCCAAGCCATATCCTCCACTTTGAGATGATGCAAATTCTCCTTTCTCATAATTGTGGGTAGTAAGTATGTTTTCCATATTGACAATGACAATGATATCTTGTCTCTTAAAACTAACCAACACACTTGTATTTTAAATTTTTTAAAAGAAGAACTACGTGTACCCTGATCCCCTATTGCACGGAAGGTGATACGTAGGCACTAAAGGTTCGCAATTGCAGCGGATGCAAAAATCATAAAAGTATACTTTTTTTCTCACCACCGTAATCTATTTTCATACAACATTTTAAAGCCAAAACATACAGATTTTATAAAGAGGTTCCCGCGGAATACCGTATATGTTTAGGGTGCTAATACCTTCTCTTTGCATAACCAACCCCTTACCTAGAATCTTTCCCCCTCTTTTGGGTTATTCGTTCTTTTCTTGTTCCTTTGGAAACAATAAAACGCGATGGCGATTTTTATTTTGATGTGTACAAGTCAAGTCAATCCAATGGCTTTGTCTTAACATTTCTACGGCTACAATCCTAACCAATTCATGTCATCAAATTTCATCACAAACACATCGAAATCACAAAAATCCATTAATGGGGAAAACCCCTCAAACCAACCAATTGTGGAGAATTCAAAATATACAATTATACAACCTAAATCCTACCATACTCTATCATTAGGCAAACCCTTATAGAGTTAGAATCTCCACTTACCTTAGATTCTTGGTTGGTTCTTGATTCCTACGGTGAATCCTTGCCCTAGCTTCCTAGTGCTTCTCTCTCTTCTAACTCCTCTGTTCTTCTTCTTTTTCACGTACTATTCCCTTTTTCTTTCTTCTCACTCTATTATATTCTAATAATAATATTACTAACCCAAACAAATAGTTAATTAATTATTAATATAAAATCATAATAATTATTCTAATAATATAGTAATAATAATAATAGTAATCTATATTATTCCACACACCCCTATGTTTCTACATAATTAGCAAAACACCCCATAACCTCAACTTCTATAATTCTAAGGCTTCTAGTCCCCAACAAGACATCACATCACATCATAAAATTTATAAACTCACATAATTTCCCTGTCTCATCTTATTATTTAATTAAAAATAATTCTAATTAAATTGGGGTGTTACAACTCAGATGGTTGGAGACGGAGACATGTGACATGAGAGGCGTAGGTTTGATCCCTAAGTTTTACAAATTATTTTGTTTTTTCAGGATTTACAAACCAGGCTTATCATATGTTGATTCATTCCTATTCTATAACACAAAAAGCATTGTGGCGCAATAGTAAAAGGGCATACTACTGAAAGGTAAGGCGTGAGTTCAAGTTCCACCCCATGTATTTTGTTTTCCTTATTTTATAACCTATTTTTCATTCTATTTTACTAATTATTTTCTAATTAATCTATTTTCTAACCTTAAACTTCTTTTTTCAAAATTATAACAAATTAGGATTAGTGTTTTCTAGTTAGTAATTAAATTTTTGACATTCTTTTATTAATTAAGTTAATTAACTTTTTTCTTAATATTAAAATTAAGGCAAAATACCCTTTTTAGTCCTTTAAGTTTACCCCAAGGTCCATTTTGGTCCTTTATCTAAAAAAAGTGTCAAACTGGTCCTATAATTCGTTCAAAAGGACCATAGGAGTCATTTCCGTCCATTTTGGTCCTTTTTGGTTCAGCCCATCCTTCTTTATTTCAATTTGTAACTCCATTATCTTATGTTTCAGCCCATCCTTCCTTTCCTTTAGATGATGTATCTCCATCTTTGCTCCATCAAGCTCATTTTGCAGTTTCTCCAATGAACCAAAAAGGACCAAAATGGACGGAAAGGACTCCTATGGTCCTTTTGAAAGAATTATAGGACCAGTTTGACACTTTTTTTAGATAAAGGACCAAAATGGACCTTGGGGTAAACTTAAAGGACTAAAAAGGGTATTTTGCCTAAAATTAATTAGAAATAATTAGGTTTTTTATTAATTATTATCTTAAGTTATTTTCTACAAAAACACAAAAAACATTAAAACACTTTTTTTCTAACATTTTTCTTATTTCTTTTTTCTATTTAATTTTCTAGAAAACTGTATAGGTCGCAACTATAGATGTAATAGCGTAGATTTATCTTTTCTCACATTTTTTCTAATTATGTAACTTCTCACAGGATGTAATAGCTTAAGCTTAATTTTCCACACTTTATATTTCGCACTTTAATTTCTTGTACATATTTGACTGTTAGTAATTAGGGTTTGTATGGAAAGACTAACAATTGGACATAGAAAACCTAATTTTCAAGACTAAATAATTGAAGCTAATACACTTTGCACACTTACACCTCTAGGGTAACCTCTCTTGTTGCCTTACTAATATTGGTCACGTCCCTCGAAAATAGGGATACTTTAGCAAAAGACCATCGATTTAACAATATAATCATGGTCCCTTTCGAATAAAGATCATAGTCCCTCGATGACCCTTCAAGTTGCCTACAAAATAATCTAGTCCCTCGATGACCCTACGAATAATATGATGATAGTCCCTTTTATATAATTGCTAAATTATTCTTACATGTTGCCTTCGATGATCATACAATGACCCTACGCCCGTTCCTTCACATCCAATAGATAGGGCTACCTACCAACTAATGGTATGGATAATACTATCTCCAAAGGATAAGGAAAATAACAAGAAATACTTTAGTGGGTAAGAACTCTAGAGTTCTTTCTCATAACCTTTTTCACAAAATAAATACATTTTCATACTACACTTTCAAAACAAGATATTTTCAAAAACACTTTGTATACATTCTTGAGGACTGATACAAGAATTATTACAAAGTTAGCCTTACATTGGAATTTCAAATATTTTCAAACAAATTACACATACACACACGCACACACATAAATCAAGTTTTAAAAGTGAGCTAAGCAATAAATAGTCCATAGATAACTACAGATGAAAAGGATGCTAACACCTTCATTTTTCATAACTTACCCCCCAAACTCAAAATCTATCAAAGGTCTTTCCCGTTATTTTCACCTTTCCTAAATATTGGATAAAAGAAAAGCCGATGGCGACTCTTGCTAACCATAACATTTGCGATAAAACAAAAAAGTCATTTCTCCCACCGTATTATAGTTTCAAAGAACGGTATATGAATCTCTAGATTTTTGAAAATTTTGACAAATTTCTCAACATATTTTTCTTTTGTGTGTTTCTTTGCCACTCGAGAGGGATATGGTAACTTGATCACTGGTTTAACATCCTTTGCACTCTTCTCTTCAGTTGGCTTCACAGGTGATACCACTTCTTCCTGCTTTTTCTTGATCTCTCGCACTTCCAGATCTACTTCTATGATACTATCACCAAAATTTACCTCATCTTCTTTTTCTTCTACATATTTCTTACTCCTTGTTGCGGCAACATTAACATTCTCATGATTTTTATGATTTCCTTGTGATCGCATAGCTACTTGTTGTGCAATCTGTCTCATTTGAACTTCTAAATTTTTTATTGCATTTGTGGTATTTCTGTGATTGCTCCTTGTCTCTTCTTGAAATTGATAAGTGTGGGCATCCATCTTTTCAATAGCCACCTCTCATTTATGCTTTTTGTGGAACTTGTTGCTGCTGATTTGTCCAAGAGAAGTTCAGATAATTCTTCCACCCAGGATTATAGGTGTTAAAATACGAATTATTCTGCTTCAAAAATTTTATCTCCTTAATTTGTTGTGGAGATGCAAGACAATGGACAGTCATGTGTGGTCCACTACAAATTTCACAACCTACCTTGTGTCCCTGTTAAACCTGAGCTACCTACTGAATACCCATGTTCATTGCTTTCGGCTTTTTCTCCACTTCTGCAACAATTTCCTCTTCAATTTTTAGTTACTTGTTAACTTCTAACTTTCGATCAATCACCCCCTCTGGTTTACTTATAACCTTGTCATATAGCTCCAGATGCTCATTTGCAGTAATGACTTCAATAATCTTCTTCACACTAGTGGTTATTGTAAAGTTGGATGAGCCACCAACTGTTGTATTTGTTGTACCCCAATTTTTCCCCCTAAGATCCCCTCGTCATACCATGTTGATTCAATCACAACAAGACCACATTAGGTTATTTTGGTTCTCCTCCCTATCTTTAGCTTTTCTCTTTGAGGAATCATCAAGCACCTTGACTTGTTTTCTTTTGTGATCATGAATATTTTGTCTTGATTTTCCTTTTAATTAATAAAATACAATGTTGGTTTGTCTTACTTGTTACTAATGTAGGTAAAGGCAATGAGGTTTAGCAAGTTGCTCCATGGGTTCATGAGTTTACTTCCATGCCCTAGTCAATAAAGCTTGAGAAGTCCAAACCTCACCATTGAAGTTGCTTTGGAAGGGATGGCATGGAAAGGTTATTTTGGTTCACTACATTTCCAAGATATCAAGATTGATTCAAAAGTGCAAGGGATTAATTGAAGAAGTTGTCATGGTTGGACAAGGCCTTGTTCCCATTGGTCACAAGTGCATATTTCTCTCAATTCTCAAGATATTGAAATGGTTTTGGTAGCTATGAATTCTCATTTTCATCCTCAATAACTTCTATTTACAAAGCAAGAGTGTTGGCACAAGAAGGTGGTTCAAAATTGTCAAGGTTCCTCAAAGCATTTTCTTGATCTAGGAGCTAGGGTTTTGAACTTCAAAGAAGTATATCTTGCTCATCTTTTGGTATTTTTGAGTGATTCTAAATACATCCTTCTCTTAAAAGGTTTATCAACAAATCACTTCAAAAGTTTCAAGGAGTTTTCATGAGGAAGAAACTTAATGATGAAGAAAGATTACAAGTCCTCCAGATGAACCCCTAATTTCTCATGTGTAACTTCAAATGATCATAACTTGGTCAATATTTATCACCTTAAGTCCACTCTTTTTCCATAATTATATTAAGGATGTGAACTTTATTCCTTATTTTATATACAAAGTGAGAAAATGGATGAAAGATTCCTAAGGATACAAAAGATTATAGGTCATTTCATGATTTTTTTGCCAACTTCAACAATTCATAACTCTCACAATTTTTGGATATTTTGAACGGTTCAAGTTTCAAAGTGTCATTTAGGAGGTCTATTTCATTCCATCTTTTTTGGTCAAGAGCAAATTCTAAGTGGAAGGCCATGTTTGGATGCAAAACATTATAGGTCACTTTTGAAGAAAAATTTGAAATATTTCTAAGTATGGAAAGTCAACCCTTTTCTCCAACTTTGACTCAATGCAACTTTCAGCTCAAGCATCCATTTGATTCCATTCTTTTTCCATTGCAAAGATTGTAACATCATCTTTCTAAATCATGAAGAATCATGCCCTAAGACCCCTTGAGCTGAGAATGCCATTGATCTGAACTTGGTAACTTGAAACTGAAGTTTCTTCAAAAGTCATAATTTGAAATCATTGATTTAACTTCTAAACACTTTGTTTCTGCGCATTTTTGCCTCCAAACATGTTTAGTGAACTTCCAAAAGTGATTAGCACAACAAAACATGTGTTTTGGTTGAGTTTTGATCAAGTTAGAAGTCACATTTTTCTTGTTTGCAACTTCACACGATTTCCCTCCAAACTTCATCATTTCACACGCTTGGACATTCCATTTGATTCCCTATAAATAGAGGGTCATCCCTTATTCATTTGCTCAAGCTTGGATAGCCAGAATCATCCTGCCAAACTTTTTCCATAACTCAAATTTATGCAACTTCGAAATCTGTATTCAATCCTTTTTCAATCAATTTACCTCCCTTGATCTTCCCTGAAGCTAACCATATAATTACCTTCAAGAATTGTGCCCTATATTGCTCCATAGAAGTCCAGTTTTAGAGCTCTGCAACCCAACTTCAATAGGTAGATTTCTTCATCAATTCTTTAAAACTTTGATATCATTATGATGCTCTCATTTCCCTGGTTCTAGTTGTAACACTTACTTTTATCTGAAACATGTTTTGACCACGAAATTTCAAATCCCTTTTCAGAACTTTCCTTCCAAATTGCTTGAGCTACAGTTTATATAAATTTATCGCGAAGGTGTGGTTGTCTTCGTCTTAAAGAGACGAAGCGAATGACATATGTCTCGTGCTCTAATTTTACAGATTGAGCAACCTGGTTTTAGGACTGGATGGAGGTTGAAGATGACCAATGTGTCATCCTTCAACCAATGAAAGAGCGTCATTTGTATTTTTTGAATTTCTGATTTACATTTGATTCAGTGCTTTATTCACTAATGACCATGATATGCACAACGCGCCGGATCCCTTGGATTTGATTACTAACGCGTTTTGACTCTCATCCAATGGTCCACATATTTTTTACTTTATTTTTCTTTTCTGATTTTTATATTTAATTGTTTTAAATTTCAAAAAATCATAGAAAATTCATTTTTAGTCCAAAAAATCTGAAAAAATTATGAAAAGTATTTTTGATTTTCCTCTTTCTGATTTTTATATTTTCACAATTTTATTTTGTGTTTTGATATTTTTTTTATAAATTTTCAATTTATTTGATTTGTTTTAAATGTTTAAAAATACTTTTATGCATTTTTAAATTCTGAAAAAATTATGGAATGATCCAATGATATTGTGACAAATATTGGTGACCTCATTCATTTTTTATTTCTGACTTTGCTTTTTTTTAAAATCATTTTTGGTTCATTTTACTCAATTCTTTTAATTTTAAAAAAAAAATTGTTTCTGACTTTAAAAAATTACCAAAAATTTTATAAAATTATTTTAGTTCATTTCTGATTTTTCTATGGTCTTACTTTGTATTTCTTGATTAATTTGAACATGGTTGATATTTTTCTCTTTTATTTCTATTTTAAAAAACATTTTAAAACTTTTTTAATGTATATATTAAATGCAATATTATTTTGTGATTATTTTCTGGCTGATCTTGGGTTGAATTTTTGATTATGAACTTGGTTAACATCATTGGATCCATGGTGTTGAGTTTAACTCCATAAAAATGGATGGATGGTTTTAATAATAGTTTAATTAAAATTTAATTCAAATGTGGTTTGTATGTTCTTTCCCACTCCTCTTCATCTTATCCCTTTCTTATTGCACTAAGTGTTATTGGAGCATGATCTCTATACCATGTCTCAAAACAAATGGTGCATAGATTATTATTGACTGGCCTCAAAATAGGTGCGACTTCTACATAAGTCCACTTACGATTGCTTAACATAGTGCTAAATTTTGTCTCAATTCGAATAAATGATCATTCGTGGCCTAAACCTATGTTTGCATGCCCAAGTATGTTAATTTGATCTCTTTGATCCAATAACCTTAAGATTCATTGTGTGGAGGCTTTGGTTCTACCAATTCTCTAATGGATCTACAACACTTTTGGTCAATGCGGATCACTTAAATATCGTTGATCATTAAATGGTACTTTTTGAGGATTCCAAATGGATGATATACTTGACAAAAAGAAAATGCAACTTGTTGTGTGGAGGCTTTGGTTCTATCAATCCTCTAATGAGTTCCAAATGCAAGTTTCAAGATGGTCATCCAACTAACCATTAATTATTAAATTGTTTTTACTTTATGCCTTTTATTTTTTATGATTTATGTACCATTTACTTTAAGCATTACATTTCATATCTTTTTTCATTTTTTGCTCACTTGAGCTTTTCTTTTTCTTTTCTAAGATACCTAATAATCAATATGAACCATAAAAAACTTTAATGATACTTGGACTATTTGGATACTATCCTTGGCATTGTGGAGCATTGGACTTATTGGACTTAGGATTAGAAACCTTGGCCTATGTGGGAGACCTTTTAATATTAATTGATATTTTGTCTGGAGTTCTTGAGGTTTACCTCAATACATTGGGTTGTTTGTTTATTTTGTGTGCAGGTTATTGTGATTACATACTTTGTTTGTAATCTGGAATTCACCCGTATACAACCGTTACTCTGCCCAATTTTTGTGAAGACTTAATACACTTGAAGTTTGGTTCTCTCAAGAGGTTTAGTATCTTTGCTTGCTTGATTTAAATCCAAATAATGGGAATTCTATCTTGGCTCATAATGTCAAGTGTTGGCTTCTTGTTGGTTAGATGGTTATTATCCCTAGCTTTTACCTTATGCTTTAGGATAGTTTCTTCTTCTCCTCCCATCTTCTTTAATTTCAAAAATCTTCTCTCTCCTTTTGAAAACTCTTCTTGTTTATTTTAAACTTGAACCACTTTCATAATAAACTTGGACTTAGGTCCATGCATTTTCAAAGCCTTTTCATAAATAAACTTCAATCAACTTAATAATACCCTAACATTTTTTTGTGAGAAGACTAAAAGTCAATCAATCTCATTTCAAACCATTTTGCCACTTTGGCTTTTTATTTTAAAACCCTTCTCAAATGATTAGAATCTTGTCAATCTTTATAGTGATGCAAACAACTATACTTCTAAAATATATAGTGAAGAGAGATATTTTCCACTTGGGTGTAGAGTGAGGCATTGTTGATTTTAAAATCCAAGCCATATCTTCTACTTTGAGATGATGCAAATTCTCCTTTCTCATGATTGTGGGTAGTAAGTATGTTTTTCCACACAGACAATGACGATGATGTCTTATCTTATAAAATCATTTAACATACTTATGTTTTAAAATATTTTAAAAGAGGAACTACGTGTACCCTGATCCCCTATTGCATGAAAGGTGGTACGTAGGCACTAAAGGTTCACAACCACGACGGGTGCAAAAACCATAAAAATATATTTCTTTTCTCACCTCCACCATCCATTTTTATACAACATTTTATAGCCAAAATATACATATTTTATAAAGAGGTTCCTGCGGAGTACCGTATATGTTTAGGGTACTAATACCTTCCCTTTGCATAACCAACCCCCTTACCTTGAATATTTCCCCCTCTTTTTGGGTTACTCGCTCTTTTCCCATTCCTTTGGAAACAATAAAGCGCTATGGCGATTTTTTTGGATCTGTATAAGTCTAGCCAATCCAATGGCTTAGTCTTAAACATTTCTACCACTATAGAAAAAATGGAGACTTCACTGGGGAAAGATTGACCTCTTGCTGGTCCATCGCTAAGTGGATTGAGCCTATCTTTGTTTATATCTGTATATGTGCTATTATTATTTATGTCTTATATGTTGTGTATATGTTTGTCTGGATTTTCCTGGTTTTCAGGGTGCTTGGTGATTACTTATAAGTCCTATACATGGACTTGGGCAAACTTTAAGATAGGACGGACGGTATAGTCATGTTAACTTTGAGGGAGTAATCCCCAAAAAGGAGGCATGAGATCCCCCACTCAGTGGAGGCCCCTTTGATTGTAGTGTCATTTACCGAATAATCGGGAAGACGTACTGCTTTCGACCTGGGAGCCTGCTGAAGCTGAGGACCATAGAATACCTAACCCATCTTGGCCTTTTAGGTGTAGTGTGGAAGCTATGACGGAGTAATTCGGAAATAGTTGTCACGCGATACTACGCTCGGACGAGTTTTTCTTGAGAATATTACTAATTGCCGAGTTAATCGGGAAGTTGGTAATATTCAAAGGAAGGATGTAGACTCTGGGAACTTCTAGAACCTTGTTCGGCAGGTGATAACTTTTAGACCAACACCTTATGGGTAGTACCTTCGACCTCATGCTCGTGACGTTAAACCTATGAACCCTATATGTGTGATCTTGTGTGTGATTGTTGCATCATGCATCCATGCACTCATAAGCATCTTTTGAAGAAATTTTATTTCGAGGGACTTAAAAGTTGACCATTTGTGAATATCTCAGGTACTTTTTGACAATGGATTCTGGAAAAAGAAAGACCAGAAAATACAGTTTCAAGGATCCCAAGATAGATGAGTTGATCAGTCTAATTCCCGAGATTGAGTGTTCTGCAGATTTTCAGAAGAAGTATGGATTCATCATTCCTCTTATGAAGCTTAGGATGAAGGAGGGTATTATCTCTACCTTGGTCCAGTTCTATGATCCGATGTATCATTGCTTTACTTTACCCGACTATCAGTTGATGCCTACACTAGAGGAGTATTCTTATCTGCTGAATTTACCTGTTACCAATCGTGTTCCTTTTACTGGTTTGGAGGGTGAGCCAAAACCACATGAGATTGCTGCTTTGATCCATCTGGGGAAGTATGAGGTGGAAGCCCATATGACTACTAAAGGAGGGATTAGAGGATTACCAGCCCAGTTCTTATTGGAGAAAGCTCGTTACTTTTCCAGGATGAAGAGTATGGTCATTTTTGAGGCCATCTTTGCTCTACTTTCTTACGGGTTGTTTTTATTTCCTAATATGGATAAGTTTGTTGATGTTAATGCTACCCGGATCTTCATGATTGGAAACCCAGTTCCTACATTGTTGGGTGATGCTTATTACTCTATTCATCTTAGGAATTCTTATTATGGGGTGATGATTATCTGTTGCACGCCTTTGTTGTACCGGTGGTTTGTCTCTCATATGCCTCAGTCTGATGCTTTATGGGATGTCAGGAAGGAACCCCGTCGGGCTCCTAAGATCATGGAACTCACTCACTCGGATATTGATTGGTATCATCAAGCTGACCAGGATGTATAGATTGTTGACAGTTGTGGTAGTTTCCCCAATGTACCTCTTCTTAGTACAAATGGAGGAATTAACTACAACCTTGTTCTTGAACGACGACAGCTCAGTTATCCGATGAGGGATAAACCAAATAGTATTCATTTGAGTAGTTTCTTTATGAAGGAGAGAGAAGACTATAAGGAAGCTAGGGAGCAGATTGTGAAGGTCTGGCGTCACATTCATAAGAAGAGTAGGAAAGACTTGGGACCTAGGGGGCTGTTTCTTTGGAACCTTATCTTCAGTGGGTCCAAACGAGATCTATTCAGTTGAAGATGTCGTATTCTCGGGAAACACCTATGCCTGATTTTTTTGTGAAGACCACTCCTCCCTTATTGGATGATATAGAAGAGCTACAACTTGCTTTGGTCAGGATGCAGAAGGAAAAGGATGATTGAAGAATAAGTGCCAAACTTTAGAGATTTCCTATAGAGAAGACTTGAAGGAGAAAGACGACTTGATTGAGATCCTTGAGAGTCGAGCGGTAGAGACTATGGAGAGGCAAGGGGATTTATTTTCTCTTAAGCCTCAGTCAGATTCTAGTTGCTCACTTCCCGATTCAGGTGATTGGAAAGAGGTGGCCATCAGTTGTGCGAAAGAAAACCAGAGGTTGAGGGCTCAGATTTCCAGGCTTACAGGAAAGCGCCAGCGTATAGAGTGATCTCCGATAGCTTTACTTCTCAGGGTTTTAGACTTTATTTTCATCTTGTACTTGGGATTGTTGAGACTTGTAACCTACTTTGAAGTTATTATAATAAGAATTTTCAGTATTTCAAATGTGTTATTACTTTGATATTTGCAATGTGTCTATAAATCTTTAAGTTCCTTGAAATATAAATAATAAAAATAAATCATGTGCACCACATATCATGCATCATATTACACATATTTCTTGCATTTGTTATGCATATCCAGGTGTCATCCAAGCTCCTTTACTTCGTTCAGCAAGTTGACTCACCACTACAACACTCGGGCTAATTTCAGAAAGAAGATGGATAACTTAGAACAAGAGAATCGCGAGCTGCGTGAGGAGGTTTCTGCTTTGAAGGCCGACATGGCCAATCTTACTGCTCTGATGGAATCCCTGGTGGCTACACAGAATCAGCAACCGAGTGTTCAACCTCAATCGATAAGGGCTATTACTGAAGCTCCGACTGTTCATGTGTCTGCTACCCCAGCTGTTGTTCAGAATCACATGCCTCAAGGTTATCCATGGGGAGTGCCAGAGAATTTTGAACCTGAAGGTTTCAATCTTAGTCCTTAAGAAGCTCCAATTGTTCAGACTACTGTTACTCTCGCACCTCCTGTGGTGCATGCTGCTCCTGCTGCACCTCCTTCGATGAATTTGGTTCCATTTGTTAGTGATGATGTGTGTCATCCTTTTCCTCCACCAAGTGAAGACTTGGGTCTTTATGATAGAATGGATGATTTTCAAGAGCAGTTTGACAAGATGCAGAGGGAGATGAAGGACCTAATGGGGAAAGAGTTATTCGGGCAGAATGTGAATGAATTATGCTTGGTCCCGAATGTTAAGATACCTGCAAAGTTTAAAGTCCTGGAGTTTGAGAAGTACAAGGGAAAAACTTGTCCTCGTGCTCATCTGGTAATGTATGTAAGAAGAATATCTACCCATACTGATGATCAGCGTCTGTTGATTCACTTTTTTCAGGATAGTTTGACTAGTGCAGCGCTGAAGTGGTATATGAGTTTGGATAACGTCAATATCCATACTTTCAACGACTTGGGAGAAGCATTTATTCGACAATACAAATACAATATGGACATGGCGCCTGACTGTGATCAACTCAGGGCCATGGTCCAGAAAGACAAGGAATCGTTAAAAGAATATGCAAAGAGATGGCGTGAGGTAGCCGCCCAAGTGATTCCTCCCATGGAAGATAAGGAGATGACTAAGATTTTCTTGAAAACTCTGGGTGCTTTCTACTATGAAAGGATGGTAGCAAGTGCGCCAAGTGACTTTACTAAAATGGTAGGCATGGGTATCCGTTTAGAAGAGGCTGTAAGAGAGGGCAGTTTAATGAAGAGTGAAGGATCTAGAGGTACGAAGAAGCCATCTTATGGGTTTACCAAGAATAAGTAAGGGGATACAAATGTTGTTATGAAAGAGAGGAGGGTTAATCCTCCTAGAAGAAATTATCAGCGTCATCAGCAAGTCGCCTCAGTTACTCCAGTTGTTGGTGTAACTCCAACCACCGTTTCTTATCAGAGACCATCCCAGCAGGGGAATCAAGGGTATAATCATAGAAGGGAGAGTTATGACCCTATTCCTATGAGTTATACAGAGTTACTACTGGCATTTATTCAGAAGAAGTTGGTTCAGACCCGACCACCTCCCGATGTACCATCACCATTGCCTTGGTATTACAAGGCAGACCAAACATGTGCTTTTCATCAGGGAGCACTAGTGCATAATGTTGAGAATTTTTATCCTTTGAAGACTGAGGTGCAGAAACTGGTGAAGTCTAGTATTCTATCTTTCAAGGATGTGGTCCCTAATGTCAAAGACAATCCTCTACCCAAGCATGGATGAGCGAATGCTGTGAACATGGTGGCCGGTTGTCCAGCGAATTCCGGATTTTTGATATTCATCAGGTTAGAGGAGATTTGGTGAAAATGCATGCAGACCTCTGTGAATTTAGCTACTATACACATGACCATTCCGGTTGTGCTATTTGCAGTACAGACATACAGGGTTGCGATAAGATAAAGGCTGATTTGCAGGAGATGATGGATGAGGGCCTCATCCACATAATCAGACCTAGGGCGGAGTATGAAGAGGAAGTGAACATGGTTTCTGGATGTCCTAGAGAGTTCAGAATTTTTGATATGGAGTATATAAATGAGGATCTTGTACAATTGCATGCTACTTTTTGCCACATGGCTGGTCAGGTGGAACATCAGTATGGATCTTGCCGAATTTGCTGCCTGGACTCCTGAGGATGTTCAATCATGAGGAAAGGTGTTCAGTTGTTGTTGGATAATGGAACTATCAAGTTTACAGGTCAAAGGTATGATTACCATGAAGTTGATATGATTGAGTTTTGTTTGGCTGAAGAAGAGTCGGATGATGGGTATGCCTCTGCAGATGATTTCTTCTCTGTGGGTGAAGTTTTATTTTCCAGAGATGACTCCATAATGACTGATTATGTTGAAGAAGGGGTAAACGTCATTTTGCCTTGTTTTGGTGCACCCGCCCATTTTGAAGTCGAGTATCATAGCAAGCCGGCTATTACTCCATTGCTGATTAGTTTATCGGGTGTGTTATGGTGGGAGAACTGACTTGGTTGTTTTGCGTTTTATCGCAAATGTTGTGGTTAGCAAGAGTCGCCACCGACTTTTCTTTTATCCAATTAGGAGAGGCTAAAAAGAACAGGAAAGATCTTTGAGATGTTTTCTTGAGTTCGGGGGGTAGATTATGAAAAGGGAAGGTATTAGCACCCTTTTCATCCATGGTTTTCCATGGGCTCTTAGTTACTTGCTAGATCACTTGCTTTTGTTTGAAAATGTGCTTTGTGTGGTTTTTTGAAAGTATTTTGAAAAGGCGCCATCGTTTAGGTAAACTTTGTAATGATTCTCATTTGTAAGAATGTATACAAAGTGTTGATCTTTTGAAAATGTTTTCAATTTTGAAAGATGTTTTTGAAAGGTTGGTGTTTGTTTTGAAAATAGCAAGGATATTTTTGGTTTTTAAATTGATCAAGCAACTAGGAACAATCTACCTACTCAAAAGTCTTTTATGTTTATTTCCTCTGTCTTTTGACATTGTCATCTTCTTATTGATTTGGTAAGTAACCCTATCTTTTGATGTAAACGGGACGGGCGTGGGTCATCGTATAACCATGATTAGCAATGTTGCAAGATATCTTAGCATATTTCTTTAAGGACTAAGATCATTTTGAAAAGGCAACATAGATAGCGTCATCGAGGGACTATGATCTTGTATTTTTGCTTGTTTTTGCTAAGATACCCCATATGCTTAACATAGCCATTTTTATAAGGCAACCAAGTGGATTTTACCCTAGGGGTGCTTGTGTGCAAGTGTATTGATTTTCATGCTTTGTTTAGTCTTTGATTAGGGTTTGCTACTTGTTGATTTTATCTTCTCATACAAATCCTAATTACTAGCATTTATATAAAGCTATAAATTACGAAAAGTAAAATTACTACACTATTACATCATTAGGGGAGGGGGGTGTACAAATTTACAAATGGGGATTGCAAGAAAATTAAACCTAACTATCTATTACAACCATATTGAATATATTACAAGATTGAAAATAAAATGCAAGAATATAAATGGAAAAAGAAATTATTTTTGTTGTTTTTTATGAAAGGGGTTTTGTCTTGACCAAATTAAAGAAAATAATTAATTAAAATTAAATAAAATTAACTTAAACTAATTAAGAAAATAAATTAATTTAAAAAGGATTTTTTTAGGGTTTTTTTATGAAAAGATTTTAAATTAAAGTAAAATGAAGATTAATTAATTAAAATAACCTAAGTTCTAAATTAATTTTAACTAAGAAAATAAAATAATATATTAATTTAACCTAAGTCTAAAAATTAATACTTAAGAAAAAGAAATTAAATTGTTTAAGAAAATGTTTTTTTTTAAATATTTTTGTTTTATAGAAAAATATATAAGTATGAATAATAAATAAAAATAAATTTGGATTTTTTTATGATTTATGAAAATAATAATAGTAATAATAATAATATTAATAATAATAATAATAATAATATTAATAATAATAATAATAATAATGAAAAAATAAAATAAAAAATATAAAGAAAAGTCAGGGGGGTTAGAAAATGAAACAGGGAGTAAAAATAAGAAAAAAGTGTTAGGCCCAACAAAGGGGAGCCCAGCGCTGCAAAAATCCAAAAAAATTGTAAAAATGTAAAGAAAAGCAAAAAGGCAGCGCAAGACCACTTACCCTTAATAGTATAATACTACTTTTTAGAAAAAAAAGTTTTTCTTGAGCCTTGCGCCTATTTTCCTTCACAGGAAAGCAATCCATCTGAACCATCCATCTTGCTATCATGGCACAAGTGGGTGCTTATTTTCCAGATGAGCCTTTATTTTATTATTTTTACTCCCAAACATTTCAAGTTTTTCCTCTATAAATAGAGAGTTCATTTGCACATATTAAAAAAAAAAAGAGGAAAAAGAGGAGGGGAACGTATCTTCAAAATTCTCACACACCATAAAATTCTCAAACACTTTAACACTTGTGAAATCAAAAACCCAGAATCATTGCCACCTCCTTCGATTCTGAAGAGCAGTACATTCCAGTTTCCTTCGAATCAAGGAGCATCCCACTTGTTCCTTCCTTCAAATCCAACATCCAAAGCCACTCAAGGCCCAACTCACCTTCAAGGTTGCAGCAAGGTAAGTTACTCTTACCCTTGCATCCTTCGTTTCAGGCATATCATGTATATATCATTTTGCCTCCCTTTTGTTTGCACCCTTTGAATTTGTTTTTCTGGCTAATATTTTGTTTTCTTGTTGCTTGAGTTTATTAAACATGCCTTAAAAAAATTAACTTGGCCACTAGACAAATGTTAACATGGCTCTAAGTCATGTTGTTATTAAACTCAAACGAAAGAGACAGGGGGAAGAAAGACGTGAAACGAATCCTTGGGCTTCAATGCTAACTTCCAGGCCCAGCCAGAATGCATGCTCATGCTGACTTCCAAGCTCCAGAAAGGTAAAATCATAAGGCACATTTGCACTAGGTCCAGCCAGAATCGAAGGCCATGACTTATTGCTGTCAGCCTCAATCGAAGAAGGAAACAAAGCAACAAGGCAGAACCAGAAGGCACGCCCAGCTGCTACCAATGCCCAATCGAAGGCTACACCTTGCTGCTGCCATGGCCAATCGAAGGCCATGACTTGCTGCATGTTAGCCCCCAATCGAAGAAGGACAACAAAAGCAGATTCGAAGGGCACTCCTCCCCCCAATCAAAGGAGCTCCTTTTTTCTTCTTTCTACCTTACTTTTTCTTTTATATTTTTATGCACTTCAATATGGTTGTAATAGTGTAGGATTTATATTTTGCACCTTTTTATTACTTTCATATAAATGTTAGTAATTAGGTGTGTGTGGAAAGATAAAACCAACAAGTAGACAACCCAAAAATCAAAGACAAAATTCATGCAATCAAACACACTTCACACACATACACCCTTAGGGTAATTCCAATTGTTGCCTAATAAAAATGGTCATGTTATGCATGTGGGATATCTTAGCAAAAACAATCACAAATACAAGATCATAGTCCCTCGATGACGCTACAAATGTTGCCTTACAAATGATCTTAGTACCTCAAAGAGAAATGCTAAGATATCTCACAACATTGCTATCATGAATATACGATAACCCACGCCCGTCCCTTTACATCAAAAGATAAGACTTCTTACCAAATCAATGGTAAGATAGAAATATCAAAGGAAAGGAAGAAATGAACTAAGACTTTTGAGTAGGTAGATTGTTCCTAGTTGCTTGCTCATTTTCAAATCAAACACTCTTGCTTATTTTCAAAAAAACAAACACCAACACTTTCAAAACACTTTCCAAACATGAAATATTTTCAAAAGCTCAACACTTTGTATACGTTCTTACGAACGAGAACTATTATAAAGTTTGCCTAAAATGATGGCGCCTTTTCAAAATACTTTCGAAAAAACCACACAAAGCACATTTCCAAACAAAAGCAAGTGATCTAGAAAGAAACTAAGAGCCCATAGATAAATGTGATACGGTGGGAGAACTGACTATGGTTTTGCGTTTGTTTTCGCAAATGTTTCGGTTGAGCAAGAGTCGCCACCGACTTTTTATTTTATCCTACGGAAAGGTTTAAAAAGCACAGCAAAAACCTTTGAGATTTTTCTTGGGTTCGGGGAGTAGATTATAGAAAGGGAAGGTATTAGCACCCTTTCTATCCATGGTTATCCATGGGCTCTTAGGTACTTGCTTAGATCAACTTGCCTTGGTTTTCAATTGTTTGAAAATGGTGCTTTGTGTGGGGCTTTGAAAAATGTTTTGAAAAGATGCCTTGTATAGGCTACCCTTGTAACAATTCTTTACTCGAATGTTTTACAAAAGGTGTTTTGTCTTTTAAAAAGATGTTTCAAGGTTTTTTGAAAGTTTATTTTGAAAGTGTTTGTGAAGTGGATTTTGAAATAGGCAAGTGTTTTTTTGGAAAGTTTGACAAGTACTTAAGAGTTCATCTACCCTAAAGTTTTTCTCAAAGATTTTTGTTTATGTTTTAAACCTTTTGACAATTTTGTTCCACCATTGCATTTGGTGGTCAATCTTGTCTTAGGAGATTAAAGGGACGGGCGCGGGTCATTGTTTAGATCATAGTTGCAATAGTGTTAAATGTCTTTGGGCAATTTTCTTTAAAAGGGACTTGATCATTCATTTAAGCAACATTTTGAGGGACTATGATCATTTGATTGTTTTGTTTTGCCCAAAGAAGTCCAACATGCAATATGGCCCAATAATAAAAGGCAACAAGTGGAATACCCTAGGGGGTGCAAGTGTGAAATGTGTTGTCCATTTTTCATGCTCATTTATCTTGTATTAGGTCCAACTATTTTGTTCATTTCTTTATTCGCATACAAACCCTAATTCTAGCATAGTATGTTTAGAAAGCGATAAAGTGCGAAATTTAAATTCCTACGCTATTACATCACAATAATATAGGGAGGGGGGTACAATGTTCAAATGGGGATATTTAGACAAGAAATTAAACCTAAAACTATTACATCATTTTTATGAATATTTACAAGATAAATAAAAATGTATAATTCAAATGGTAAATAAAACAAATATGCAAGTATGCAAAAGGAATTTTTATATGTATGAAAAAAAAGTATTATTTATGTGAAATAAAAAAGAAAATAAAAGGGATATTATTTTTTGGAGTATTTTTGAATTTAGGGCAAAAACCCTAATTCTATTAAATAAAGCATACCATTTATTTATTATGAACAAATATTTATGTATATATACAAAAATAAAATAAAATGAGGTATTTGTCAAAAATGCATTTTTTATATTAAATTTTAATAAGAAAAATAAAAGGGGCATATATTTTATATTTATCCTAAATATATTAATGAGTATATGTATATATGTATTATTTTAAATATGTATTATATATATAAATAATAATAATATTTAATATTTTAGAAAATAGTATTTTTTCATATAAATATTTTCAGAAGGCAAAATAAGAATAAAAAATGAAAATAAATGTGTTTTTACATATTTCTTAATATTTTAACAAAATGTATATATTTCTTTATTTATGTATAAATTAGAAGAAAATCAAATAAATATCAAATAAATTAAAAAAAGGTGAGGAAAAATATTTTTATGTTTTTAATATTATTAACAAAAATAAATAAGTCAGAAAATAAAAAAGAAAAGTCAAAAAATCAAGCAAATGGACAAAATGGGCTCAGGGGGTGCAATATCAAAAACATGGTGTGAATAAAAAAAATGACACAGGCCCAGCCCAAACCACTTCTTCTTCAACCTCTGAATCAAAAAACACGCGCCTGCAAGCTGTGTTTGAAATCCTGATTCTTTGATTTTTTGAACAAACTTCCAACACAAAAGATGTTAAGCATGAAATCACGATTCTAACCATATGCATAACTTGATCTAACTCTCTAAGATGAGGGAGAATTTCTCCTCCCCCAAATCCTAACCTAGTTTTTCTGCCATTTTCAAACTCCAAATTCTCTTTACTCAGGCAAAAGAAATGAAAAGTAAAGGAATGTACATGTTCAGTGGCATGAATAGGACATTGTTTCTTCACAAACTTAAGACTAATGATGCATAATAAGAGAGATACGAGTTCATCAAAATACCTGTTCAGCTGGAGTTCTAACTGGCAAATGGGGAGCTTACAGTGCAAGATACTGATTGGTATAGCTTCCTTGAGGTGTGGTGATGCTGTTCCAATATCTACTTTGCCTTGAGACACCTTGAACTGAGCTGTAGGACTTCAACTGCAAAATGAAAAAGTGAAAATGGTGGAACTTGTTAGAGGAGTTACAGGTCGTGTTTCAAGGCATGGTTAGCTTGCATATGTGCTAGGGAATGTGTAGGAACTGATTTTGGCAAAAGAGCTTGAAGGAAATGGAAGATAGCACTCAAACTGCAGGCTTTGCCCTGTTTGTGCAGTTTGAGGGTGATTATGGCAATGGGAGTGTTTGAGAGGTGCAAGGGTCGTGTATCAGCTTGGTTATGATCTATGTAATGTGTTTGATAACTTAGTTCTTGTGTGTCTAAGCTGAGATGGATGTTGTGTGATGTTATGACACTTTTCTTCTTTCTTAAGCAACAAAAACCAACTTGTGTTTCTAGGCATGTAGAGGGCCCCTAATGTGCTGCATAATCCCTCCTTGATCAGTGTGTTATGCTCATAAACTTGTGCCATTCAGATTTGCAATGTACTTGTTGGATTTCCAAATTGACATAAAGTGAATTTTAGCAAAAATGGATAGTTCACTTTATCTAAAAATGGATTAGGCTTGTGTACAATACTTGAACTCATAGAATAACACCTTGACACAATGAACAAGCATTAAATTATTGAGTGTAACTTGGTTTAAGGACCTGTAATCTAATCTAAGGCATGCTGAGTTCAAATTGCAAGGTTATGAACATGTAACTTGGTCATGAACAAAGTGGTTTTTTGCTAAATTGTGAAATTCGATTCTCCCTAACCATGAGGTTGTTTGAGAAGTTCTTGGACATTTTGGAAAGCTTGGAATGTGTATTACAATCCATCTTTGAAGTACAATTTGAAATTCCAAGTGGAAGTGTATGGAAAATGGCCTTGAAGTGGGGTAGAAAACCTTGTCAAAATAGGTCAAAAATTCACTAAGTTAAGAATGGTTTAGTGCCCTTATTCAAAAATTTGTAACTTGATATACAAGCTTCAAATGAGAAAACTTTGTGAATCAAGGTTGTAGATTATGCAACAAGCTACAACTTTCATGTTTTGACTTTTGTTTGAATCCAAATGGATCATGGTGAAAAAGTGGGGCAAAGTTGGGAAAAAAATTAGGGTTTTTCATAACTTAGAAAAATTCTAAGTTATGAAAAATTCCATTTTAAACCCTAATTTGCATTTTGTGATTTCTTGATGAACAAGTTTCATGATTTAGCATACTTTTATGAAAAATGAATCTTGACTCTTGATTTTGACCAAAAAGTCAAAGTTTGACTTTTCAATACACAGTCAAAATTGATCAATTGACTGGGAAATTCAACTGTCAATCCTGTGTACTTGGGATCTTTTGAGTTTGTTGATCATGTCAAGATAATTCCATAGGGTCCTTGAGTCCATGTGTGAGCTTGGTTTGCCATTGGCTAGGTCAAACAGTCAAAAATTGCCTTTATGCAGTCAAAACCCTAAAAATGACCATTTTGCCCTTTTGGTGATCTGATCAAATTTCTTGGGGAATTGTGATCCAAACTTGATCAAATGGTCCATATGAGTTCATAATGTTGATGTGGGTCAAATTTCATGAGGTTTGACTGTCAATTGGCCACAGTTGACTTTTTCCCCAATACAGTTGATTTCCAGGTCAACTGTCCAATTGACTGGGCAAAATTTGGAATCAAGACTTGAAACTTGATGTGGGTAAACTTGGGAGTCCAATATGAAGCATGAAAGTCATCTTAGGCATTTTGGGTCAAAACATCTTTGTGCAAACACAAACCCTAATTTGAGTTAACAGTGCAAGGAGAGGTCTTGAGCAGATGAAACCCTAACTGGATCTTGAGCTTTAAAGGCTTTGTGGTGAGAAATTAATGAGAAATGGGAGGGTAAATTTTGGGGTACAACAGTTGCCCCTGTTCAATCTTCTTGAATCCGAAGAGTTAGATGGGCAAGCTTGCCTTTCGTGACTCGAGGGTAAAAGGAGATTGGACACTAGAGTGCCCGGAAATTTGCACTCGTCAAAGCAATGGATGCGGGAATGGGCTTAGAGATTCCATTTGGAGATGGGATTAACGATGCCATCTGGGAGAGTGACAGAAATCTTGTCGGGGATGGGCTTAGAGATGCCATCTGGAAGGGAATATCAGGAAGGTGTCCAAGATTCGGACCATTTCTGAACTGGAGGTCTGAACAAGCAATAGATTGACATCCATTGTTGGGAGGAATCTGTAAACTGTTTTCAGTGGTTTGGAAAAGAAACTGAACAAGCGATAGGTTAACATCCGTTTACTTGGAGAACCCGTAAACTGTTTTCAGAAAGTTGCATCTGATCAAGTCGATAGATTAACATCCGTTGTTGGGAAGAATCCATAAACTGTTTTCAGAAGTCTTGAAGAAGAATCTGAACAAGTGACAGGTTAATCATCCGTTTACTTGGAGAACCCGTGAACTGTTTTCAGAAATCTTGAAGTTGAATAAGCAATAGAGCAGCATCCGTTGTTGGGAAGCGTCCGTAAACTGTTTTCAAAAGTTGCATCTGAACAAATCGATAGATTAATATCCGTTGTTGGGAAGAATCCATAAACTGTTTTCAGAAGTCTTGAAGAAGAATCTGAACAAGTGACAGGTTAATCATCCGTTTACTTGGAGAACCCGTGAACTGTTTTCAGAAATCTTGAAGTTGAATAAGCAATAGAGCAGCATCCGTTGTTGGGAAGCGTCCGTAAACTGTTTTCAAAAGTTGCATCTGAACAAATCGATAGATTAACATCCGTTGTTGGGAAGAATCCATAAACTGTTTTCAGAAGTCTTAAAGAAGAATCTGAACAAGTGACAGGTTAATCATCCGTTTACTTGGAGAACCCGTGAACTGTTTTCAGAAATCTTGAAGTTGAATAAGCAATAGAGCAGCATCCGTTGTTGGGAAGCGTCCGTAAACTATTTTCAAAAGTTGTATCTGAACAAATTGATAGATTAACATCCGTTGTTGGGAAGAATCCATAAACTGTTTTCAGAAGTCTTGAAGAAGAATCTGAACAAGTGACAGGTTAACATCCGTTTACTTGGAGAACCCGTAGACTGTTTTCAGAAATCTTGAAGTTGAATGATTTTAGTCTGTCGACTGATCTTTCCTGAAAAAGTAAAGAGTTAGTTGCATGCAATGTTATGATGCATGATGCGATATACGTGACATCAATGTTTATGACATGAATGTGATGAATGCGCATGTAAGCTGACGAGCTATCTTGCTGAGGATAAATGAATTCGAGGTGGCTGAAGATAAAAGCATCTTGACTGCTGCTGGGGAAAATAAATCCTTGGCTACCACTGGGGAAGAGAATTCCTGATGACCTCTACCGGGGAGTATCAATCTAGTAGACTCATGCTGAGGAGGTAAGACTGAGAATCTTCTGCTTGATGGGAAGCAACTCTGGTGATCTCACTGGGGAACTCAAGATTTCTCTTTCTAAGACTCTGTGGGGAGAAGGCTCATTAGTCTGGCTCCGCTGGGGGTTGATAATTTGAAATTTTAGCTCGGCTGGGGATAACAAGGATAAGCTCCTCGGGGGATTATATTGATAAGTTAGGCTGGGGAATTTTGATGAACTCCGCCGGGGATAGGAAGAATTCTGGCGAGTGCGATCTTCTGTGGCTGTTAGCTGAGGATAACCCAGTTATAAGCCTTTGTGAGGAATAACTTTGAATAAAACTCGGGGGAGACATTCGTGCTCTGCGGGGAATACCTTCCAGAACCTTGCTGGGGATAAGCCTCGAGAGTCTGCTGGAGATAAACCTCAAGGTTCACTAGGGATGTGGATTCCAAATCTCTTGAGGGGTTTCCTTTGAAAGGGTGTCAAGATATTCGTTTGTACCTTCATCCTATCAGTAATCCTTTTTCTTAGGTTCATTTAGGAGGTGATTATGTTTCAAATGCATATGCCTATTTAACAAAACATTGGACGTTTCTCAAAATAAAACAAATAGTGCAAAAAAAGAAAAAGGGAAATGACACAAATTTTGGGAAAAGTATTTGTATTGATTTTCTTTGAGTATATTTGTACAAAGGAGACAATCATCCTAGTAAGAGGACTTTGTCGTAAATATTAAAAGATTTTATACAAAATAAAGGATGGCTATGTGAAATAATTCCATGGGATTCCGTTCCGCTATAGCTTTCACAACTCTGAATATCTATCCATTCAATGCTTCGTTTGACGATGACTGGATTGATCAGAAGTCTGGAACCGGTTGATGAAGAGATTGTCTTTGAAGTGATTCGACGAGACATAGTCATACGCTTTAATTCCCTAACTTTTGCCTGAATCGCCCTTTAGGGTTTTCGATCCACCGGGAAACCCCTTTTTGCCCAAGCCGCCCTTTCGGGTTTTCGACTTGCCGGGTGTACATATTTTTTTCGTTTTTATCCCTAATTTTTGCCTGAACCGCCCTTTCGGGTTTTCGGTTCACCGGGATGCCCTTTTTTGCCCAAGCCGCCCTTTCGGGTTTTCGACTTGCCGGGTTATTTTATGCGTAGTATCTTTTGACTATGTCTGCGTTCGCAGGGTGCGGCAAATCGTCGCCGTCCATGGTGGTCAGAATCATTGCACCACCAGAAAATATGCTCTTGATCACAAATGGTCCTTCATATGTAGGAGTCCATTTTCCCCTGGGATCATTTTGCGGCAAGATAATCCGCTTGATTACGAGATCCCCGACTCGATACACTTGACGTCTGACTTTCTTATTGAAGGCCTTGATCATCCGCTTTTGATACGTCTGACCATGGCATATAGCAGCAAGTCGTTTCTCGTCGATCAGATTGAGTTGATCCAGTCGGGTCTGCATCCAATCATCTTCATTCAAACTTGCATCCTTCATAATCCTCAGAGAGGGGATTTGGACTTCCATAGGCAAAACAGCTTCCATGCCATAAACCAAAGAAAATGGGGTTGCCCCAGTTGAAGTACGTGTCGTCGTACGATATCCATGCAGAGCAAATGGTAACATCTCATGCCAGTCTTTGTAAGTGACTGTCATTTTCTGAATGATCTTCTTAATGTTTTTGTTCTCAGCTTCAACAGCACCGTTCATCTTCGGCCGATAGGGAGATGAATTGTGATGATAAATCTTGAACTGTTCGCACAAGGCGGTGATCATTGTATTATTCAGATTTGTACCGTTGTCCGTGATGATCCTGTCGGGAACACCATACCGACATATGAGATTTTGCTTGATGAAGCGGGCGACCACATTTCTGGTGACAGAGGCGAAGGAAGCTGCTTCGACCCATTTAGTGAAGTGGTCAATGGCAACTAGGATGAAGCGATGTCCATTGGAAGCCGTGGGCTTGATCTCTCCAATCATATCAATGCCCCACATTGCAAAGGGCCACAGAGCAGTCAGGACGTTGAGGGGAACCGGAGGAATATGAACTTTGTCAGCATAGACTTGACACTTGTGACAAGTACGGGAATGTTGATGGCAGTCAGCTTCCATGGTAGACCAGTAATAGCCTACCCTTAGGATCTTCTTAGCCATTGTATGCCCGCTCAAGTGAGTACCAAATGTGCCGCTGTGTATATCAGTCATGATCAACTCTGCTTCAGCTTTATCCACACATCGGAGTAATACACAATCATGGCTTCGTTTGTAAAGGATGTCGTTGCTCAGGAAGAACTTAGCAGCGAATTTCCTTAAGAACTTCTTGTCATTTACGGAAGCTCCTTCAGGATAATCCCTAGTCTCGAGATACCTTTTGATTTCATGGAACCAAGGTTGTTCCACTACTTCTTCAGTATTAATCTCGTGGCAATGTGCCGGTTCATCCATTCGCTTGATGGTGATTTGGGGAGCCTCATTATCCCAGTTGAGCTTAAACATGGAGGACATTATGGCCAGAGCATCGGCTAGCTGATTCTCTTCTCGCGGGAAATGCTCGAAGGTAATTTGCTCGAAATGAGGCAACAATGTCAGGACATGTTCTTTGTATGGGATAAGATTAGGATGCTTGGTATCCCAGTCTCCTTTGATTTGGCTGATGACCAAAGCCGAGTCCCCGAATACGATCAAAGATTTGATCCCCAAGTCTATAGCAGCCTCGAGACCAAAGATGCAAGCTTCATACTCAGCCATGTTGTTTGTGCAGCTGAAGCAAAGTCGGGCCGTGAAAGGCGTGTGACAACCTTCCGGAGAAATGAGTATTGCGCCAATACCATTTCCAAGTGCATTTGAAGCACCATCAAAGTACAGGGTCCATCGGGATCCCTTTTCGGGTCCGTCATACGGTCCGTCACTTTCAGCGTTGTCTAAATTCATGATGTCCTCGTCTGTGAAGTCAAATCTCATGGGTTGATAGTCTTCGATAGCCTGATGAGCCAAATGGTCAGCTAGTACACTCCCTTTTATAGCTTTTTGGGTGGTGTACTGGATGTCATACTCAGTTAAGATCATTTGCCATCTAGCTATCCTTCCAGATAAAGCGGGCTTCTCGAAGATATACTTGATAGGGTCCATCTTGGAAATTAACAAGGTAGTATGAGTCAATATATACTGTCTTAGTCGGCGAGCAGCCCATACCAAAGCGCAACAAGTTTTCTCGAGCAGTGAGTAGCGAGTCTCACAGTCGGTAAACTTTTTTCTAAGGTAATAAATAGCGTGCTCTTTTCGACCAGACTCGTCATGCTGGCCCAAAACACACCCCATTGAGTTATCCAAGACAGTTAAGTACATGATCAATGGTCTTCCTTCGACAGGTGGCATCAGAATAGGAGGTTCTAGCAAATACTCCTTGATTCTATCAAAAGCGGCTTGGCAGTCGTCGTTCCATTCAACTACCTGATCTTTCTTCAAGAGTTTGAAAATTGGCTCACAGGTAGAAGTCAGATGTGAGATGAATCTGGCAATATAGTTTATGCGCCCCAAGAATCCTCTAACCTCCTTTTCAGTACGGGGAGCAGGCATCTCTTGTATTGCTTTTACTTTTGCCGGATCGACTTTAATGCCTTTGTTGCTTACAATGAATCCCAGGAGTTTACCAGACCTAACTCCAAAAGTGCATTTGCTTGGATTCAGCCTGAGCTTGTATTCTTTTAACCTGGCAAACAGCTTCTCCAAATGCTCGAGGTGCTCTTCCTCCGTTTGTGACCGAGCTATCATATCGTCTACGTAGACTTCAATTTAATGATGTATCATGTCATGGAATAAAGCTACCATGGCGCGTTGATAAGTTGCCCCTGCGTTCTTCAACCCAAACGGCATCACTTTGTAACAGAAAGTGCCCCATTGTGTGACAAAAGTTGTTTTCTCCATATCCTCGGGAGCCATTTTGATTTGATTGTAGCCCGAGAATCCGTCCATGAAGGAAAACACCTTATGCTGAGCTGTATTGTCGATCAAGATGTCAATATGAGGTAGCGGGAAATCATCTTTAGGGCTAGCCCTATTCAAATCCCGGTAGTCCACACACATTCTGACTTTGCCATCTTTCTTCGGTACTAGCACAATGTTAGCGACCCATTGAGGATAGGACGTAACAGCCAGAAAGCCAGCGTCGAACTGCTTCATTACTTCTGCTTTGATCTTTTCGGACATGTCAGGCCTCATTCGGCGAACTTTTTGCTTGATTGGTGGACAGTCTTCTCTTGTGGGGAGACGGTGAACCACAATGTCTGTGTCTAGACCCGGCATGTCTCCATAGGACCAAGCGAAGATTTCAACATACTCATTCAACAACTGTACCAAGCGCTCCTTGACTTTTGGTTCCAGATTGGCACCCACTTGCACCTCCTTCCGATCCTCCTCGGTTCCCAAGTTAACAGTTTCCAATGGCTCTTCATGCGGCAAGATGGCCTTTTCCTCTTGTTGCAGAAGTCTGGCTAGTTCCCCGAGTACTTCACAACCTTCGTCATCCTCATACTCGGCTAGATTGACCAGGTCTTCAGAGTTATTGAAAGATACAGCAGAATAGTCACCCATGGAATCCGGAGTGGATGGGTACCTGCATTGGTGAGTGTGGGTGTGTGTAAGGGATAGCCATCCTTAAACAAAAATGCAAAAGGAAAGAAAATGAACATAAGCAGTTTATCAAATGAAAAACGTCCAATGAATCATTAAACATGGCATATGAATATGAAAAATAGTCAAAACCCTTACAAGTGGACCTACCTGCCCCGGGCAAGGCAGGAGGTGAAAAGATAGTGTACGGATTGTTTGAAAGTAAAAATATTACAGCCCAAATAGGAAATGTTTAATCAGATAAATTACTGATGAATAAAAGTGATGGGGACAAAGTCTTTAGCCTCCCAATTGCTCAACCCTCCTCTGACAGTTGGATAAATCCACTCTTCAATGTTGCTTTCCTTGTCTTCATCTTCCAGGGCGTTGATTCTGTAAGGAGAAATTTTGACTGGCGCTCTTTCAATCTTTGACTGGCGCATAGCTTTCTGGCCAGCAGCTGTGAACCCTAATCCAAACTTGTCAGTTTTATGCGGAAAGTCGGGTAACTGCCCCCATGCTGAATTCTTCCCTTCTTTGATTGCGGCTCTTGCATCCTCCAGAGATGCCATCCTGGCCATCCGTCTTGGTGCCTCAGCTGCCAACTTTGTTACTGCTATTTCAGGAAGAACTTCTTCGAAATGTTGAAACGGCGTCTCAATGAACTCTCCTTCAACCTCCACATACCGGAAAGAATTTAAATGGCTAATCATGTACTCTTCTTCACCGTGGACAGTGATAATCTTTCCTTTGACAGGATACTTCAGCATCTGATGCAAGGAGGAGGTGACTTCCCCAGCATGGTGTATCCAAGGTCTACCCAGTAGGCAGGAATATGATGGACGGATGTCCATTACATAGAAAGTGGATTTAAACACCTCAGTACCTATCTTGACGGGAATTTCAACTTCTCCATGGACCATTCTCTTCGACCCATCGAAAGCTCTGACGACAATATCACTCGGCTTCAATTCCAACCCTTCGCAATCTAGCCGGTCCAAGGCCTTTTTAGGCAAAACATTCAGCGACGACCCGGTATCAACCAGAACATGTGCAAGGGTGGTTCCGCGACACTCGATTGAAATATGCAAAGCATCATTGTGGTTTCGGCCTTTAGGGGTTAGGCCGGCATCAGAAAAACCTAATCCATTGTCCGCAGTCAGGCTAGCCACGCAATGTTGAAATTGGTCCGCGGAGGTTTCCTGGGGCACATGAGCTGCCTTCAGAAACTTAATCAAAGCTTTAGCGTGCGCTTCTGAGCAAAGCAATAGTGCCAGCATGGAGATCTTGGAGGGGGTTTGCCCCAACTGTTCCACCACATCGTAATCACTTCTCTTGATTATCCTCAAAATCTCGTCCATTTCTTTCTTGGAGGTTTCCGGGATCACCAAGGGTTGAGCCCTCGTCCTGACGGGCTCATCTTGTATTCCCTTTCCTTTATCAGCAATGGTAGGAGAGACAGCACTAGGAACAACAACTTCTTCAATCAAAGGAGTTCTAGCAGAGAGTTTTACTGGTGCAGGGATGACTTCTTTAGCTGATGAGGGTCCAAAGACTGCTCTTGGAGGGGCAATCTCTGGAGAAAATATTCTCCCGCTCCTGGTGATTTTGCTGGTGCCCGCAATGTTACTAATGCTGGCTTCTTCATCATCCGAACTTTCTTCAATCACTTCGATTTGCTTGATACCATGGTAGTAGATGTCACCACCATAGTTCCAAGGTATCGACTTCTCAGAAACATAGGGAACAGGCCCTGGCATTGTTATCTTTAAAGGAACAGATTTTGCAGCTGGTGTAATCTTAACTGGCTTTTTGACGGCCTTGGAAAGATTGGCGTGAATGGTTATGATTGAGACATTTTCAACATGAACTGGAGCAGCAGAAACTTTTTCGAACAAAATTTGTCGGCTATCCATAAGGCCCTGGATGCCTTTCTTTAATAGAGGACAATCAAACGGCAGAGAGTGGCAACAGTAGCAGTCTTCTTTACATCCCGGGAAGATCCCGGCCCTCAACAAATTCAACTTAATGGTTAGCAGTGGAGTAGTCAGATCACTGACGTCAGCAACATATAAATCCTCCTCAATGGCATTGATATTTCGGCCGTGCTTCGGCATAGGTGCAGATATCACATTAGGCTTCTCTGGAGTGTCAAACTCTACCTCCTTAGCCTCTATCAGGTCTTGGATTTTATGCTTGAGTGCCCAACAATCATTGGTGTCGTGTCCAACACTGTCTGAATGATAGGCGCATTTAGCATTGGCATGATAATGCGGGGAGGACGTATTCACATTCTTTGGCGCCTCCTTGATGGTGGCAAGATTCAACTTCAATAGATGGGGAAGCACTTGCGCCGGAGTCATATTAATACGGGTGAACTGCCGTTGTGGCCTTTCCACCCGTTGCTGATTTGGTCTGGACTGGTTATAGCGAGGCTGCTCACTCGGAGTGTTTTGAATCATTACGGCCCCCACAGTTGGCCGACGCTCCATCTTCCCTGCTCTTCTCTGAGAATATACCATAGCTGTCTCCTTCTTAAACGGCTTCTTCTCAACACTTGCAGCAACACCCTTCTGAATCTTTCCTGACTTGATGCTAGCTTCTATTCTTTCGCCTGTTAAGATCAAATCGGTAAACCCCGCGGAAGAGTTACCAATTAAATGATTGAAAAACGGCCCAGATAGGGTCCCAAGAAACATATCAACGAGCTCACGATCGGTTAAAGGAGGCTGCACCCTGCCAGCTAAATCCCTCCATTTTTGTGCATACTCTTTGAATCCCTCACTTGTTCCTAGTGACATACCCTGAAGTTGGGTACGAGTAGGAGCAAGATCAGAATTATACTGATATTGTTTGTAGAAAGCGGTGGCCAAATCTTCCCAATTTCTGACACTGGTTCCTTCTAACTGATAAAACCATTCCAACTGAGCTCCCGACAGGCTGTCTTGAAAGAAACGAATCCAGAGATTTTTTATCTGCCGTATAGGGTTGAATTTTTCTCACGTAGGACCTGAAATGCATTTTGGGACAGGACAGCCCATCATACCTCACAAACACTGGCACTTTGAATTTTGGGGGAATCACGATTCCGGCAACCAAGCCCATGTCTTCAAAATCCAAACCCGGTACCCTTTGCAATTCCATGGCAGCCAATCTGTCTTCTAAACCTTTATATTTGTCATCAGCTGGAGGATACTGCTGGTCAGAATAATCTTCATCCTCTTCAACCTCTTCCTCCTCTGCATCAGACTCGGAAGGCACCGCAACTCGATCTCTTTTACTAGTCCCTTCATCAGAAGTAGGAGGAAATTCAAGTACTCTCCGAGCTTCTCTGTCAAATCTTCTCCCCAAAGTAGCCACTCCGACCCTCTTTTTCTTCTTTACTGGGTCCTTATTCTCCAGATGAGCCTTGATATCCTCCTGACTTTTAACCAAAGTCATCAAGAGTTGCTGGAACTGTGCATTCTGGGCTTATAGGTCTTTGACTGTTTGCTCGAGATCCATCCTGCTGAAATAAACAGCAGACAGATAAGGAAACCTGGAGTGAGACATGCTTATGCACATGATGAATGGTATGCTGATGTATGCAATGCATTCAAGGATCTAGAACATTCAAAATTGTTTCAGACAAAGAAGAACGCACGTCATATTAATAAGAAGAAATTTGTTAGTACATAAATGCCCCATGGGCCAAATATTACAAAATAAACTTCTTAAGGCAGAAAGACATTGCGCATCCTCTTTGGTGCGATGTAGGTGTTGAGGTCCTCTTGCTCGTGGAGTCGGCGGGTAAGCTCTAGAACCTTCTTTTCACTGGCGTAGTAGCTAGCTTCAAAAGTATTCCGTTCCTCCTTGAGCTGAATCCAACTTTTCTGCATTTCCTCCCACGATGTAGGCATGTCTGGATGTAGGATGGTGTAGGGAACCTCTCCTTCATTGACGGGCTCTTTAATCACAGGGAGAACATGAGGATAAGGCATCATCAGACTTTGGGCTCGGGCTCGTACCCACTTGAGATAAGGCTCAAGGGGGATGGAGTTCTTGTGTCCCAGAGTCTTGCTATCAACCTTGTTGAGTTTTCCCCAAGCTCTGATGAATCTTTGGCGAAGTCCTTGCGCATCGTTGTCGAAGTCAAAAACTAGGCTAGGAATCAACATGTCATGAGGGCCATCCCTCCGTGCATATCCAAATTTCCTCAAAGCTAGGCAAGGGTTGTAGGTGATACCTCCCCTGATTCCAAGTAAAGGAACATTAGGAAACTCTCCGCAACGATCGACGATGATGACATTTTCTCTGGACCGAGAACACCAATGCACATCAGAATGAGTAAGAGTCATCAATCGTTGGGACCACCTTGTACCTTGGTCATTCTTCAAGACAGATTGTGGAAGGTGCGAAATAAACCACCTTGCGAGGATAGGAGTACATCACATGAGAACACCCCTCTTTCTCATTGTTCGTGTGTAAAATGAGTGAAGGATGTCCCCAAGCAATGTTGGTATTGGATTTCCGGACAAGAAGATTTTGACGGCGTTGACATCTACCAATTGGTCAGGATTTGGGAACAAGACCAACCCGTAGATAAGGAGTGCCACAATCTCTTCAAAGGCTTGTAGGTCCAATGAGTTCCAACATTCTTGTGCCTTCTCAAACAAGAATTTTTCTAAGAATCCTTTGACGCCGCTTTTGATTTCCCAATGCCCCTTGATGTCGGATGGTTGTAGATGTAATGCTCGAGCAACATCTTCCGGCTTTGGTTCCTTTTCCGTACCGTTGAAGGGTAGTTGATTAAGGATAGGGATTCTTAGGAGTTGAGAAAACTCCTCCAAAGTGGGTACCAACTGATAATCATGGAAAGTGAAGCAGTGGTGAAGAGGGTCAAAGAACTGGAATAACACTTTCATCATGTCTTCTTCAATGTTGGTGTTGACTAGGCTGAGTAGTCTACCATGTCTCTCACTGAAGGATGAATTTTCCGGAATTCTTGAGGTGATCTCCTTGAGTTGAGGAGAGATTCTCACAAGGTTGACTTGAATGGTATTTCTGCGAGGAATTTCCATGACCTACAAAACAAGAACAAAGATGAAGATCCAAACCCTTGAAATGGTTAGTGAATGCATATGATGCTTTATGATGTTTATGATGTATGCACAAAACTTATGTACAAGCAAATCACACCAAACCCTAATTTCAGGCTTGCATGGGGTTTCATAGGTAAGTACCCTCTTGAGTGTAGTTGGCTTAAAAACTTGTCCTATAAATAGTAACCGGGTTCTAAGGAGCTCAAAATCACTGGATTGTTTTCAATGTTCATTGTTTTGGTTTAGCCACTTAACTAGCGACCAAAATATTCCAAGAAAACAACCCTCAATGAGTGTAGTATCGAGTATCTACCAACTTCGGACTGCACCAAAGCCGGTCATCTCACTACCCCTAATAAAAGGCCAAGATGGTCAAGTAAGGTTCTAGGTTATTAGTGCTTAGTGACATCACTCAGCGGCCCCGTACTCTCCTTGATTGAACTCAAGGGTTACCGATACTCACAAATATGTCGCACTAATATAGCTATTGCTTAGACCGTGTCGGTATACCCCGCACAGTTTCCACAACGTATTGCTATCTATGTATGTTTCCCAAAATCCGGGTGGAGGATTGTAAACCCAAACAATAGAGCCAAAGTATAAAGCAAACAAATCAAACAATTAGTCATGCAAAAGGGTGATCTAAGCCCTAAGGTTACTCCACTTTTAAGAAGTCCCCAGCAGAGTCGCCAGTTCTGTGATACGGTGGGAGAACTGACTAGGGTTTTGCGTTTGTTTTCGCAAATGTTTCGGTTGAGCAAGAGTCGCCACCCACTTTTTATTTTATCCTACGGAAAGGTTTAAAAAGCACAGCAAAAACCTTTGAGATTTTTCTTGGGTTCGGGGAGTAGATTATAGAAAGGGAAGGTATTAGCACCCTTTCTATCCATGGTTATCCATGGGCTCTTAGGTACTTGCTTAGATCAACTTGCCTTGGTTTTCAATTGTTTGAAAATGGTGCTTTGTGTGGGGCTTTGAAAAATGTTTTGAAAAGATGCCTTGTATAGGCTACCCTTGTAACAATTCTTTACTCGAATGTTTTACAAAAGGTGTTTTGTCTTTTAAAAAGATGTTTCAAGGTTTTTTGAAAGTTTATTTTGAAAGTGTTTGTGAAGTGGATTTTGAAATAGGCAAGTGTTTTTTTGGAAAGTTTGACAAGTACTTAAGAGTTCATCTACCCTAAAGTTTTTCTCAAAGATTTTTGTTTATGTTTTAAACCTTTTGACAATTTTGTTCCACCATTGCATTTGGTGGTCAATCTTGTCTTAGGAGATTAAAGGGACGGGCGCGGGTCATCGTTTAGATCATAGTTGCAATAGTGTTAAATGTCTTTGGGCAATTTTCTTTAAAAGGGACTTGATCATTCATTTAAGCAACATTTTGAGGGACTATGATCATTTGATTGTTTTGTTTTGCCCAAAGAAGTCCAACATGCAATATGGCCCAATAATAAAAGGCAACAAGTGGAATACCCTAGGGGGTGCAAGTGTGAAATGTGTTGTCCATTTTTCATGCTCATTTATCTTGTATTAGGTCCAACTATTTTGTTCATTTCTTTATTCGCATACAAACCCTAATTCTAGCATAGTATGTTTAGAAAGCGATAAAGTGCGAAATTTAAATTCCTACGCTATTACATCACAATAATATAGGGAGGGGGTACAATGTTCAAATGGGGATATTTAGACAAGAAATTAAACCTAAAATTATTACATCATTTTTATGAATATTTACAAGATAAATAAAAATGTATAATTCAAATGGTAAATAAAACAAATATGCAAGTATGCAAAAATAATTTTTATATGTATGAAAAAAAAGTATTATTTATGTGAAATAAAAAAGAAAATAAAAGGGATATTATTTTTTGGAGTATTTTTGAATTTAGGGCAAAAATCCTAATTCTATTAAATAAAGCATACCATTTATTTATTATGAACAAATATTTATGTATATATACAAAAATAAAATAAAATGAGGTATTTGTCAAAAATGCATTTTTTATATTAAATTTTAATAAGAAAAATAAAAGGGGCATATATTTTATATTTATCCTAAATATATTAATGAGTATATGTATATATGTATTATTTTAAATATGTATTATATATATAAATAATAATAATATTTAATATTTTAGAAAATAGTATTTTTTCATATAAATATTTTCAGAAGGCAAAATAAGAATAAATAATGAAAATAAATGTGTTTTTACATATTTCTTAATATTTTAACAAAATGTATATATTTCTTTATTTGTGTATAAATTAGAAGAAAATCAAATAAATATCAAATAAATTAAAAAAAGGTGAGGAAAAATATTTTTATGTTTTTAATATTATTAACAAAAATAAATAAGTCAGAAAATAAAAAAGAAAAGTCAAAAAATCAAGCAAATGGACAAAATGGGCTCAGGGGGTGCAATATCAAAAACATGGTGTGAATAAAAAAAATGACACAGGCCCAACCCAAACCACTTCTTCTTCAACCTCTGAATCAAAAAACGCGCGCCTGCAAGCTGTGTTTGAAATCCTGATTCTTTGATTTTTTGAACAAACTTCCAACACAAAAGATGTTAAGCATGAAATCACGATTCTAACCATATGCATAACTTGATCTAACTCTCTAAGATGAGGGAGAATTTCTCCTCCCCCAAATCCTAACCTAGTTTTTCTGCCATTTTCAAACTCCAAATTCTCTCTACTCAGGCAAAAGAAATGAAAAGTAAAGGAATGTACATGTTCAGTGGCATGAATAGGACATTGTTTCTTCACAAACTTAAGACTAATGATGCATAATAAGAGAGATACGAGTTCATCAAAATACCTGTTCAGCTGGAGTTCTAACTGGCAAATGGGGAGCTTACAGTGCAAGATACTGATTGGTATAGCTTCCTTGAGGTGTGGTGATGATGTTCCAATATCTACTTTGCCTTGAGACACCTTGAACTGAGCTGTAGGACTTCAACTGCAAAATGAAAAAGTGAAAATGGTGGAACTTGTTAGAGGAGTTACAGGTCGTGTTTCAAGGCATGGTTAGCTTGCATATGTGCTAGGGAATGTGTAGGAACTGATTTTGGCAAAAGAGCTTGAAGGAAATGGAAGATAGCACTCAAACTGAAGGCTTTGCCCTGTTTGTGCAGTTTGAGGGTGATTATGGCAATGGGAGTGTTTGAGAGGTGCAAGGGTCGTGTATCAGCTTGGTTATGATCTGTGTAATGTGTTTGATAACTTAGTTCTTGTGTGTCTAAGCTGAGATGGATGTTGTGTGATGTTATGACACTTTTCTTCTTTCTTAAGCAACAAAAACCAACTTGTGTTTTTAGGCATGTAGAGGGCCCCTAATGTGCTGCATAATCCCTCCTTGATCAGTGTGTTATGCTCATAAACTTGTGCCATTCAGATTTGCAATGTACTTGTTGGATTTCCAAATTGACATAAAGTGAATTTTAGCAAAAATGGATAGTTCACTTTATCTAAAAATGGATTAGGCTTGTGTACAATACTTGAACTCGTAGAATAACATCTTGACACAATGAACAAGCATTAAATTATTGAGTGTAACTTGGTTTAAGGACCTGTAATCTAATCTAAGGCATGCTGAGTTCAAATTGCAAGGTTATGAACATGTAACTTGGTCATGAACAAAGTGGTTTTTTGCTAAATTGTGAAATTCGATTCTCCCTAACCATGAGGTTGTTTGAGAAGTTCTTGGACATTTTGGAAAGCTTGGAATGTGTACTACAATCCATCTTTGAAGTGCAATTTGAAATTCCAAGTGGAAGTGTATGGAAAATGGCCTTGAAGTGGGGTATAAAACCTTGTCAAAATAGGTCAAAAATTCACTAAGTTAAGAATGGTTTAGTGCCCTTATTCAAAAATTTATAACTTGATATACAAGCTTCAAATGAGAAAACTTTGTGAATCAAGGTTGTAGATTATGCAACAAGCTACAACTTTCATGTTTTGACTTTTGTTTGAATCCAAATGGATCATGGTGAAAAAGTGGGGCAAAGTTGGGAAAAAATTAGGGTTTTTCATAACTTAGAAAAATTCTAAGTTATGAAAAATTCCATTTTAAACCCTAATTTGCATTTTGTGATTTCTTGATGAACAAGTTTCATGATTTAGCATACTTTGATGAAAAATGAATCTTGACTCTTGATTTTGACCAAAAAGTCAAAGTTTGACTTTTCAGTACACAGTCAAAATTGATCAATTGACTGGGAAATTCAACTGTCAATCCTGTGTACTTGGGATCTTTTGAGTTTGTTGATCATGTCAAGATAATTCCATAGGGTCCTTGAGTCCATGTATGAGCTTGGTTTGCCATTGGCTAGGTCAAACAGTCAAAAATTGCCTTTATGCAGTCAAAACCCTAAAAATGACCATTTTGCCCTTTTGGTGATCTGATCAAATTTCTTGGGGAATTGTGATCTAAACTTGATCAAATGGTCCATATGAGTTCATAATGTTGATGTGGGTCAAATTTCATGAGGTTTGACTGTCAATTGGCCACAGTTGACTTTTTCCCCAATACAGTTGATTTCCAGGTCAACTGTCCAATTGACTGGGCAAAATTTGGAATCAAGACTTGAAACTTGATGTGGGTAAACTTGGGAGTCCAATATGAAGCATGAAAGTCATCTTAGGCATTTTGGGTCAAAACATCTTTGTGCAAACACAAACCCTAATTTGAGTTAACAGTGCAAGGAGAGGTCTTGAGCAGATGAAACCCTAACTGGATCTTGAGCTTTAAAGGCTTTGTGGTGAGAAATTAATGAGAAATGGGAGGGCAAATTTTGGGGTACAACAATAACTATGGATGAAAATGAGGCTAATAACTTCCCTTTCCATAATCTACCACCCGAACTCAAAAATAATCTCAAAGGTCTTTCCTGTTCTTTTCAGCCTTTCCTTTTGGATAAAAGAAAAGTAGGTGGCAACTCTTGCTAACTGTAACATTTGCGATAAAATGTAAAACACCAAGTCAGTTCTTCCATCGTATCACACCTATCATTAGTTAGTAGGAAGCCCTATCGTTGGATGTGAGGGATAGGCATGGGTCATCATACAATCATAGAAGGAAACTTGTAAGGCACTTTAGCAATTTATCGTAAGGGACTAAGATCATTTACCGAAGGCAGCATGGAAGGGTCATCGAGGGACTATGATCTTTTAACCGAGGGTCTTTACTAAAGCGTCTCACGTTCGGGGGGACATGACTGTTTTCCGAGGCAACAAGTGGAGTCACCCTAGAGGTACGTGTATGAAAAGTGATTTATTTTCAATTAATTTGTCTTGATTAGGGTATCTAGCGGTCGATTTTAAATCTTGCCATACACACCTAATTACTATACGGTAATAAGTAAAAGCGGTAAAAAAATAGAAAATAAAGGTCTTACGCTATTACAATGCTTCGGGAAAGGGGGTACAAAACCACAAAACGGGGGGGGGGGGGGGGGGGGTGGGGGGGGGTGGGGGGGGGGGGGGGGGGAATAGTACACAGTTTAAAAGTAAATATAGATATCAAATATTCGAAAAGAAATTAAACAATTAACAAATTTAAATAATTAAACAAAAAGAATAAAAAGATAGAAAAAATTAAACTAACATATTTTTATGGCGTTTTTTATGAAGCAAAAAGAAAAATAAAATGTAGAATAGAGATGTAACTAAAACAAAAGTTATCTAGACTAAATTAAAATTTTAAATTTACTAAATCAAATCTAAACAAAACAAAATGACTAGAAACTATACAATTTTTTTTTTTTGGTATTTTTTATAAGGGGAAAGAAATAGTTATAAACCTAAACTAATGTTTTTGTACGTAATTTTAATAAAATAAAACTAAATAACCTAAAACTAAGAAAAAGAAGAACTAAATAACCTAAAACTAAGAAAAAGAAGCAATACTAGGGATTGAACTTAAGACCCCAAGATTACAGCCCCTCTTGCCTTTCCACTAAGTCAAGTTGTTTTTTCTGTTATATTTACAGCTTTAATTAAAAATAAAATGAAAGAGTTGGGTTTAAAATGAGAAAAACAAAATAATGGTAAAAATATCCTTGGGGAGGCTCGAACCCCAGGACCTTAAGAATCCAAACGCACACACCAACCATTGTGCCATGTTGTTCACTTGTTTATTATAATCTTTCAAATTAATTAAGAAACAAAAACAGTCAATGAATTTAATGGAACAACAAAAGAAAAGTATAAAAGTAGATAAGTGGTAAAAGTGCTCCCCATGGGTCTCGAAACCCCCAGCCCCTCGCGTTTTCCAATCAACGCCTCAACCACTGCATCATGTCACTTCATTCATCATTTATGGGTTTGAATATGATACAAAAAACAAAACTTGTGAAATGGGTTGGGCTTAAAAAAATAATCCCAAACTCGGATCTGCTTTAGGAGTGAAGAGGAATAGAAAGAGTTTTTGTAAACCCCTAATTGAACAAAAAGGGCGCCGCGGATATAGGGACGAGAAAAAAGGT